>CM067340.1:612500-3012500 GCA_034376525.1 Nicotiana benthamiana
GGGACCAAAGTTGGTCGCTAATTAGCGATCACCTTTGGTCTCTAAGCTAAATGGACCCATTTTATATTGACTATACCAACTTTGGTTGTTTTATTAATTTAATAATATAAATTTCGCGATCAAAGTTGGTCTCTAAATAAAAAATACGTTATTTATTTATTTATTATTAATTATTAAAAAGCGACCAACTTTGGTCTCTAATCCAAATATTATATTTTAAAATCTACAAATCAGAGACCAATGATTGTCGCTTTTTTATTCAATTATTTATTTATTTTATTAAACTAGCGACCAACTTTGGTCCCTAAATACATGAATTTAATTTATTGTTTAAATATTAGCGACCAACTTTGGTCGCTATATCACCAGAAATTTTATTATTTTAATGAAATAGAGACCAAGTTTGGTCACTTTTTGTAGAAATGTGGGTAAATAGCGACCAAAGTTGGTCGCTATTCTCCAGAAAATTATTTTTTTAACATGAAAAGCGACCAAATAAAGACCAACTTTGGTCATTTTCTGTGTATTATTTTGGCAGAAACTACCTGTATTGCCAGCTACACCACCTGCCACTCATACCAATTTCCTAAAGAGGCAACAACAACAACAATAAAAAGGAATTAAAAGCAACAAAGAATCAATAGAACTAACACATTAAGCTAACAAAACTAAGTTAACGCTTATTACAAGCACATTCGAGCTAAAGAGAACTAACACAATAGTAAATTGGTATGTAAATTAGTTCTAACACAATATAAATTAGTTCTAATACAATAGAACTAACACAATAGTAAATTAATTGTAACACAATAGAACTAATACAATAGTATATAAAGTACTGAAGGAGTACTCTTTCAGCATCCTCGCCTGAAAGTTGGATTGCCCCACTCGGTTCATTAGGTAATTGACTGCATATAAATTCCCCCACGTCAGCTGTGAAGCGAATTGAACCTATATGAGAAATTATATTGAATTAGTATTTCAAAATTTATATAAAGCAAATCAAAATATTTAATGAAAAGTAGAAAACTTATATGTATGTAGTCGAGGCTCGACCCTCCTTTCTGAATCAGTCTCTTTCTTCTTCTTTACAATACGCGTTTCATTGAATAGCTCATCTTGCTTCATTGACATAATAAAGTATTCTGGTGGTTTTGGTGATTATCCTCGTGGTACATTACTCGGGATGAACTTTGATATAGACAATAACTTGGATACGGTACATGACGGGGTGTATCTTTGATCAATTGCTTATCTTATTGGCTACAATGATAGTAAGAAGGCAACGACATGTGTTTCAAAAAGGTTATAGGATTTAACATTTCCTAAGTAGATAAAAAAGGTTATAGAAAAATTCTCTACTTCACTTTCCAAAAGGAAAAGAAGTATGATTGACAGTGACAAGGTTAATGAAGAGGAACATTTATCCGTTGGTCGTCGCACTTCCCATAAAACGTGGATCATAAGACTCTATGATGACAAAGATTATAGGAAGTTTTGTGCTCAACTTTCTTCCAAGTCTGATCCGTACAAGCTTAATGTGATATTGGAAGATATTTCTTCGGATTCAGACAATAATTTGACCGACAAAAGTATGAAAATGCTGTTATAAAGAATTAAAGGTAAAATGTTTTTCTTGGTAGAGAAGGATGCGGAAAAACATTTTACCTTTAATTCTTTTTAAGAGCATTTTCATATTTTTGTGGGTCAAATCATTATCTAAATCTGAAGAAATATCATCAATATCACATGAAGCTTGTACGGATCAGATTCAAAAGAAAGTTGAGTACAAACTTCCTATAATCTCCATCATCATAGAGTCTTATGATCCCCATTTTATGGGAACTGCGACGACCAACGGAAAACCATCCGTCTTCATCAACCTTGTCACTCTCAATCAAACTTCTTTTTCTCATGGAAAATGAAGTATAGAATTCCTCTATAAGTTCTTCTTTTATCTACTTAGGAAATATTAAATTCCTACCTACATCATCACTATTTGAAACATATGTCATTGCCTTCTCATCATCATTGTCGCTATAATAAGAAGAATAATTAAAGGCACATTCCACCAGGTACTGTATCTTAGTTATTCTTGGTGGAAGTTCTGTTGCATGTCTAATAACATCATCAAAATCTTCGTGGTACTATTACTCGGGATGAACTTGGATACAGAGAATAACTTGGATACAATACCTAACATTTTGTGTCTTTGATCAATTGTTGATCTCTATAGCTACAATGATAATGAGAAGGCAACAACATGTGTTTCAAATAGTGATGGTGTAGGTACGATTTAACATTTCCTAAGTAGATAAAAGAAGTTATGTTCTCTACTTCACTTTCCAAGAGAAGACGAAGTTTGATTGATAGTGACACCGTTGATAAAGACAGAATGTTTTCCGTTAGGCTTGTCAGTTCCTATAAAGCGGGTATCATATGACTCTATAATGACAAAGATTATAGGAAGCTTTGTTATAAACTTTCTTCCAAGTCCGATCCAACAAGTTTAATGTGATATTTATGATATTTCTTCGGATTCAGACTGATTTGACGGACAGAAGTATGGAAATGCTCTTAAAAAGAATTAAAGGTAAAACGTTTTTCTTGGTAGAGAAGGATGCTGAAAAATATTTTACCTTTAATTCTTTTTAAGAGAATTTTCATATTTTTGTCAGTCAAATCATTGTCTGAATCCAAAGATATATCACCAATATCACATTAAACTTGTTGGATCAGACTTGAAAGAAAATATAGAACAAAACTTCTTATAATCTCTATTATCATAGAGTCTTATGATCCCCATTTTATGGGAACTGCCATGACCAACTGAACACATTTCTTCTTCATCAACCTTGCCACTCTCAATTAAACTGCTTTTCCTCATGGAAAATGAAGTACAGAATTACTCTATAAGCATTTTTTTTATCTACTTAGAAAATACTAAATTCCTACCTACAACATCACTATTTGAAACACATGCCATTGTCTTCTCATCATCATTGTCGCTAATGAGAATAACAATTAAAGGTACATTCTGCCAGGTACTTTATCTTAGTTATTCTTGGTGGAAGTTCCATTGCATGTCTAATAACGTTATCAAGCTCTTCGTGGTATTATTACTCGGGATAAGCTTGGATATAGAGAATAACTTAGATATAGTACCTGATAGGGTGTGTCTTTGATCAATTGTCGATCTCATTAGCTATAATGATAATGAGAAGCCAACGACATGTGTTTCAAAATAGTGATGGTGTAGGTAGGATTTATGTGACGACTCGACCAGTTGTCTTTGGAATTTATTCCCTGTTCCCTCATTAATTGCTTCCCCTAAGTCCATTTCTGCTATTTTGATTTGCCGGGATGTTCGATAATAGAGTTCAGAGTGTTTTGGGACACTTAGTCCCTAAATAAGAGCTTAAGTGTTGGAAAATGGTCTGTAATCATAACAGTATCAAGACGATCTCGAAATGGAAAACTGATGGTTTCGTTAGCCCCTTTAGTTGATTTTTGGGCTAGGAGCGTATTCAGAATGTATTTTTGATACCCGTAGCTCATTTAGACTATAAATGCCGAAAGTTAGAATTTTGAAGTTTGCGGTCCGATAGTGAATTTTGATCCGAGGGTCGGAACGGGATTATGCAAGTTTTTGTGGCACCTTTATGTCATTTGGGACGTGCGTGAAAAATTTCAGGTCAATCAGACGTTGTTTGTTTAGGTTTTGAATCGAAAGCGAGTTTGGTTAAGTTTTGAAGTTTTTAAGTTCAATCATTGATTAATTCGAGTTTCTGGCGTTGTTTTAGGTGATTTAAGGATCGGTAAAAGTTCGAATGATATTATGGAATATGTTTGTAGGTTTGGTTGAGGTCTTGGGAGCCTCGGGTGTATTTCGGATGCTCAACGGAGCATTTTTGGGACTTAGTGAGTTGCAAATTTCGCTGCTATGTGTTGCAAACTTTTCCTTCTCTATGATCGCATAAGCTTCCATGCGATCGCATAGAGCTTTTTTTGCAGGCCTCATTTTTACTTCAATGTGATCGCACAACCCCTTCTGTGATCGCATAGCTTTGCCTCCCCATTCTGTGCGTTCGCAACCCTCCCCCGGCGTTCGCACTGAGTAACCTGGGCTAGTGTCTCAGGGCCCAATTCCTTATATGCGATCGCAGAGCCTCTATTGCAATTGCATAGGTCCAGTTCCCCCTCTTCCGCGATCGCATTCTCATCCATGCGTTCGCATAGGCCATTTTTCTGGGCCTTCACGTTTTGTTCTACGCGATCGCATCTCATTTCATGTGATCGCAATGAAGAAATACCCGGGCAGATATTAACATTTCAAAAACGAGGTTTCTTCCAGTTTTATCAAACTCAAGCTAGAGAGCTCGGTTTTGGGAGATTTTTTGAGGGAATTTCAGAGACAAACTTTGGGTAACGATTCCTTACTTCTTTATGATTATTATCCACTAATTTACTCTCGAATTCAAGCTTTAATTTCGGACCTTGAATGAAAATTGAGTTAAAGTTCTTATACCTAACTTTGATGATTTGAAAGGGCATTTGACCTCCGATTTGGGAAATTTTTATATGGTTAGACTCGTGAGAATACGAGGTTTCTGAAAATGTAAAAATTATTTGATTCTAAGACGTTAGCTTGAGGGCATTTTGTATATTTCACCTATTTTTGCGCCTTAGCTTTAATTTTTACAGTGAAATTAGTTACTTGAGATATTTACAATATGTAATTGGTTTGAATAGATTTGGGCCAATCGGAGTCGGATACTCGTGGCAAGGGTATTATTTCTTAGCGATTTTGTACCGGTTCGAGGTAAGCGGATTGCCTAACTTTGTGCGGGGGACCTTTCCCCTTAGGATATCTTTGTCATTGTTTAAATGCCGAGTGCGAGAGATGACGGGCATGTACTTGTGCTAGTTGTTGAAAATTCACCTTACTTGGCTTATTTAGACCGTGTTTTGTCACATATCTAATTGTTAAAAATGAAACTTCACTTGTTTTGACTTAGGAAAAGCATGTTAGTAACTTATTTGCCTTATCTAACTAAATTGCAATATCTGTCCTTCTTGTGAAGCATGTTAGATTCTCGATTTTACTTGTTGTTCGCATTTGGCTTCCTTTCCGTTAAATATTAATTTATTGTGGTGTATTTACTTTTAGCACTACGGGTTTAATTCCCGGGAGATCCTCTGTTATTGGTATGTTGGACTACGAGTTCGATTCCCGGAGATCCTACGATATTGATATGACGGATTGCGCCCAGAGATCCTCTGTTATTGGTATAAAGGACTGCGAGTTCAATTTCCGGAGATCCTCTGATATTGGTATGAAGGACCGCGGGTTCAATTCCCGGAGATCCTCTGATATTGGTATAAATGGACTGCGGGTTCAATTCCCGGAGCTCCATGCGGAAATCCTGACTTTTGAGTGATTTGCCTTGTGTTCGTAGTCTGTACTTGTAGCCGTTTTGTTTTAATTACTGTCTTGTTAGATATTCGGGATTTACTTTATTATCTACTGTCTATTTATTCTTACATTATTGCTTATGTTCGTCTTAGTAGGGCCTTGACCTTCCTCGTCACTACTCCATCGAGGTTAGGCTTGACACTTACTGAGTACCGCTGTGGTGTACTCATTCTACTATTCTGCACACTTTTGTTGTGCAGATCCAGGTACCTCTGGTCAGGCGCGCTATCAGTGATCTTAGGAGCTACACCTGGAGATTTGAGGTATGCATCTTCCACGTCCGCAGGGCCGAAGAGCCTCCTTCTATTCTACTGTTAGCTAGTGGTTTCATTCATGTATTCACTTATATTAGATACCTCTGGATACTAGAGCCATACATTATAGTTTACTCTTAGCCTGTGTTGCCCGTAGATTTTCGGGTTTTGGAGGTTTTACATTATTGGTTCGAAGTGTATGTGCCAATCGGCACCCTATACATTTTTATGTTATTCAATGTTATTTATCATTTTCGTAAAAATTGTTGAACTTTCGCAACGTGTCAGGCTTACCTAGTCGCGAAGACTGGGTCCCGTCATGACAGGTTCACGATTATTGAACTAGGGTCGTGACATTTTAACATTTTCTAAGTAGATAAAAGAGGTTATAGAGAAATTATTTATTTCATTTTCCAAGAGGAAAAAAAAAGTTCGATTGATAGTGACAAGGTTGATAGAGATGGAAGGTTTTTTGTCGGTCGTGACGGTTCCTATAAAAAGGGAATCATAAGACTATATGATGACAAAGATTTTAGGAAGTTTTGTACTCGCCTTTCTTCCAAGCTTGTATTTGATATTGGTGATAGTTCGTCAGATTCAAACGATGATTTGACGGACAAAAGTATAGAAATTTTGATCAAAAGAATTAGAGGTAAAATATTTTTCTTAGTGCATACACTTATACTTAGTGCATAATTTTGCGTAAGTATATATATATATATATATATATATATATATATATATATATAAGTTGTATTCGATACGGTATTACGTAAACACTTATAGTTAGTGCATAGTATAACGTAAGTGTATATATAAGTTGTATTCGATACGATATTACCTAATACACTTATACTTAGTGCATGGTATAGCGTAAGTACATATTATATATATATATATATATATATATATATATATATATATATATATATATATATATATATATATATATATATATATATATATATATATATATATATATATATATATATAAATGCTATATTCGATACGTTATTACCATTTACACTTATACTTAGTGCATAGTATAGCGTATGTACATATATTGTATGTATAGACACAGACGCTTACTTCGTAGTACTAGTCATCCCTTGTATTACAAAAGTATTAACGACTTACATTTATATTATTTACATAGTAAATACAAAAGTAATTTTTAATTTTGACCATATAGACACCAACTTTGGTCACTAATTTTAAATGAATTTAATTTAGCGACCAAAGTTGGTCACTAACTGTACATGAATTTAAATTAGAGACCAAATTTGGTCATTAAAATTAAATCAGATTTATTTATATTTTATATAAATTTAAATTAATAGTAAGAAATTTTAAAAGTTAGAACTGGGTCCCATATTAGCGACCAATATTGGTATCTATTTCCTTAGGCGACCAACTTTGGTCGCTAAATTTAAATTATATTTATTTATATTTTATAAAATTTTTACATAAATATATATTAATTAAAATATTATAACTGGGTCTCACTACAGCGACCAAAGTTGGTCACTATCTTCTTATCCTTCAGTTAGCGACCAACTTTAGTCGCAAGTTTTAAATTATATATACTTATATTTTATAAGTTTTATTAAATATAATAATAAAATTATTAAAAAATTTTGTATGGGTTCCACTTTTGCGACCAACATTGGTCGCTAAACTCAGCATATCTTTGACCAACCAAGTTTAACCAGTCCAGTCAATAGTTTGATTAAATTTACGTTCAAATATCGACCAACTATGGTCGCTAAATTATTTCAATTTTTTTTATTTTCTATGGATTGGCGACCAACTTTGATCGCTTTTCTTTGATAGATCAAATTTGGTCGAAAATATTTAGTTGCTTTTTAACCGAATTCTAGTAGTGCTAATTTACATCCTCATACAAAGAAATTAAATGAAACATCCAAATTCATTGATGAGGTAATTAAGAATTTGGCCATGGTATAAGGTTCACCCTACATGCTTTGAACTTGAGAAAATTAAAAGGGCAAAAGTTACATATTTGACCGGTCGGCCAAACATAATTACAATTGCTAACTAAATATTCAAAAAATATATACTTATTATGTATAAACTTAGTATACTATATATTAATATAAAAAAATTATATTTTGTCGATTATTATTTTTTGAGAGAAACTTTGCAAAATAATTTTCCCAAATTATTATACTTTGGTTAGATGCCACTTTTGCCAAATTGAATCATACTAGTCATTTAGCGGCGGACCTTTAGGCTACTAGTAGTTTTTGGGGAAGCTTATTCTTCCACTCACAAAATTTAATTTTTTTTAAAATAAAATGCATGTCCAAATATAATTTTAACTTTCAAAATTATTTTTCAAAACTATTTCCAAAAATTATTTTTTCAAGTTTCAACTAAATATATGTCCAAATGCTAGCTTAGAGTTGTGTTTGGACATGAATATAATTTTGGATAGTTTTTAAAATTTTATGAGTGACTCGAGTGAAAATTTGAAAAACAGTTTTTTGAAAATTTTCAAATTCTCAAAATATATTTTCAAGTAAAAATTGAAAATTTTACTATAAACACTGATTTCGGAAAAAGATAGATACTTTATAAAAAAATAAAAAAATTTCTTATGACCAAACGGGCTCTAAATGAAAATTCGCAACTATATGAAATCTGTTATAAACTAAAGCAAAAGACAAGAACAATAGAACAAGAACAATAGCAATAGAGAGAAGAGTAGAGAGAGTTCTTCTTATTGAGTTGAGAGGGGTGTATTACAATGGTAGAGAGCACCTCTATTTATAGGGAGGAGGAAGATCTTGCTACCAATAATAGGACTCTAAAATCTCTCTAATTAAGTACATTAAAGACATTCACCTTAAATAGAAGTGTAAGAATCTTCTATTTCATAACACTCCCCCTTGAATGTCTATTCAATGATGTGCCTCGTTAAAACCTTAAAACAAAACCCAATGGGAAAAATTAAAGTAAGGAAAGAGTACACATGTTTGAATATGCGCCTATTGGTTGCCTCGTTAAAAACCTTGCAAGGAAAACCCAGTGGGACAAAACCTTGTAAAGGAAAAAGAGTGCAACGCGCATTGACTCCCCCTAATGAGTACATCAATTTATATCCTTGAGCATTTGCATTCCAATCTTGTGCATCATCTTCAAAACGATCTTTGGTAGATATTTGATAAATAAATCAACTATGTTGACTTGAATAAATATTCCGCACCTTGAAATCATCACTCTTGATAGATATGAACATCTTCATATAATGTCGTGGAATAGCTCTTCAATATCTCCATAGATGCATTCTCAATGCCATCATGCTTATAGTTATAGCAAGATACATATGTACACAAATTGTACTTAGGATGTGGTACTTCAGGACCAAGAATTGCATATGCTTCAAGCAACTTAAATCTTTCAAGTTAAGTCATGTAAGTCACATAATAGACTTTAGCTGCATATCAAAGTTTCATGTCATGCTAAACAAATAAGATATCGAAAATTGACTATACATACCTTTGCCTTTATACTTTCAAGCATATGAACTATAGGTTCAAAGCTACATGTCTTTCATATGGAATCAATTCTTCTTGAATTGTATCTCTTCCATTTAGTTGCTTTTTTTGAGTCAGCAAATGCGTATAGCATGCTTTGCAATATGTTGCAATTGCATTTCCTTTTTATGAACTACAGGTTCATATCATGATATTCGGGGATATACATATACAAATGAAAATTCATCCCATGTAACACTTTCTCATGTCTCCCCCTCATGTTAGTAAAGCTAACATGTTTCCTCAACTTTGGGAAATCATCTTTGTGCATTATGTCAATATACACAGCACCTTAGTAATAAGATGAAATTATTTGGTTCCTGACCTTGAACCACTTGTGAGGGGAGAATATACTCTCGTATACAACTTATATCAAACTGATATATACAACTTTGTTCTCATAAGGAACAGTTTAGCTATTAAGTGGAAGCACTCAATAATTATCTTGCTAAACCAACTTTGATATAAACCAACTTATCAAGATGAACTGTCTTGAGTAGAGAATCTGGAAACTATGCTCGAAGTTAGATTACTGAGCGATTTACCTCGCAAGCACTGCCAGGCTGCGGGTTAATAACAATGGCGCATGTAACCATATCATAGATGCATCATATGTGGTATACATGGCAGGTGAATGGGCCCATATTCACCTTTGATATTTCCAGAATCAAGGGGCTTCAACCCGAACTCTTTAGTTGGTCAGTTCATTACTGAGAACAAGAACTTCTAGTTCTTTGATATTCACCTATGTGAATTTGCACATCATACTTCAAATGAGATGGCTAACACGAATGTCAACTGAATAAATTATCAATATTGGTAAATTTCAAATTTACACCATGACATGTGCACTTATCAATAAACTTCGGGTTTATTATGACATGGGTTTTATACCAATAGATATCCACTTTATTGTGGCATTCTTTCGTTTGTGTAGTACAAACTGGAGAACAAAGCGGGTAGCTTTTCATATACAAATTACCCCGCTACAAGTTGTAGTAATAGGAGAATCAAAGCCTTCCTTTATTTATAGTCTCAATATCATCAATCGCCTTCGCGTGTACTTTTGGAAACTGAATAAGTTTCTTTGAGACTTACTACAGCACAATACTCAATTGTGTTTCTCCAACATAGTAATAATTGGCTCTTCGAGAGCTCTCAATTAATTTTGTACTACCACAGACTGAGGTTCGAGATCCTCACATTCTTGCATTCCGTATTTTCAAGAGTCTCAGGCTCAATAGATTCTTCGTGAATCTCGGAATTAATCAAATCATGAGCGTCCTCATGTGATTCTTCATAGTGTCATTTAGATCGTTCTTTTTCCTCTTTCTAGGATTTCGATCTTTGGAACCTAATGGTCTGCCACGCTTCTGGCGTGCATTTGACTCATTGGATATGACACTAGATATTTGTCCAATAGGGACTTCAATACGGATCGGAACATTTTCCCGCGTGAATGTGTGATTTCGTTATCCTCTTCAAGTCCGTAAATGCGTCAGGCATTTGATTTGCTATTCTTTGCAAATGGATAATCTTTTGTACCTCTTTCTTTCAAATAGAGGTATGTGGATCAAGATGAGATAATAATGCATTTTTCCACAAAATTTCCCGTTTGGTTTCACCAACTTCTCCCCCTAATTTTGGAAAAAGTGTCTCATCCAATTGACAGTCTGCAAATAGTGCAGTGAACAAATCTCCTGTCAATGTTTCGAGGCAGCGAATAATGGGGGACGCGTCAAACTCAACATATATTCCTAACCTCCTTTGCAAACCCATTTTGGTGCGGGATGGCGGTGCTACAGGCACATATACTGCGCATCCAAAGCTTCTTAAATGGGATATATTGGGTTCATGACCCAAAACCAATTGCAATGGGGAATATTTGTGTCAATTCGTCAGTCAGAGACGAACTAGCATTGCTGCATGCAACATGGCGTGACCCCAAAACGAAGTGGGCAGCCGACGAACTAGCATTGCTTCATGCAAAATGGCATGACCCCAAACCGAAGTGGGCAGCCGACAAACTAGTATTGTTGCATGCAAAATGGCGTGAACCCAAGTCGAAGCGGGCAGCCGACAAACTAGCATTGTTGCATTCAAAATGGCGTGAACCCAAACCGAAATGGGCAGCCTCGTTTTCATGAAGAATTCAAGATTATTCTCATCTATTGTCTCAATATGATATCCATTTTGAATGATATCTTTAAAACTCAACAAGTTCCTTTTAGACTTGGAGGAGAACACTTTGATTGATATCATTAAAACTCAACAAGTCCTTCTTAGACTTGGAGGAGAACATTGCATTCTCTATGATTAACGTCATGCCTTTGGGCAGAGTTACAATTGCTCTTCCGGAGCCTTCAATCAATTTACTACTTCCATAGATTGTAGTAATGTTTGCCTTACACAATTACTCTTCTTTTCTTTGAGTATTGTATGTGTAGTACATGAATCAACTAGGCAAATACTTTTACAATTGGACGTTGGTCCAAGTTCGCTTTGTGAGATATCCATATTTGCTATCCCATAGTTTAACATACAAAAGAAATACACGAACATAGGAATAAACAAGTTCAATTCTTTTGTGTCACATAATATCTTCAAAATCTGCTACTAACAGTTGGCTAACAAAATCAGATATGTTATCCATAATCAATTCCTTTGCAGTTTGAAAATTTCAGCGTTTTTCATAAGACAATCGATTATTAAATACACACAATCGATTGTTTGAACATAGACAATCGATTGTTAGACATACACAATCGATTATTTGTTATTTTTGAAAAACTTCAGATCACACTGTTTAAGACAATCGATTGTTAAACATAGACAATCGATTGTGGATGATTTTTGAAAAGTTCCAGATTACACTGCCTAACGATAATCGATTGTTAGATATAGACAATCGATTGTGGGTGATTTTTGAAAAATTCCAGACCTCACTGTTTCAAGACAATCGATTGTTAGACAAAGACAATCGATTGTTGGCTATTTTTGAAAAATTCCAGAACACTGTTTCAAGACAATCGATTGTTAGCCAAAGACAATCGATTGTTGATCAATTGTTTTTCAACTTTAATGCGAAAATAGTTGATAATCGACTAGTTTTTCAGGCTAGTCGATTACCCCCACTGGAAAATAAAAGTTTTATTGATATTTGAGCATATTGAAGATATTCTAAAGAACTACTGCTAACATTGCATCATGAACTAGCTAATACGAGCTAATACTAATGACTATTAGATTATTCACTAACTAATACAAATAAGTAGAACAAAATCAAATAACTCCATCTTCTTTCATCATGGTCCCATCGCCGATTAGGTGGTCTATTTTCCCCTCGGGTTGCTCAAAGAAGTCTGCCACATCCAGGTGGGTGATGTCCTCATTGTCGTCATAGACAAAGTTTGTTTCAGGGCCTTTTCTCTTTCGAGATGCTTGATAAAGGTCAACCAAGTGTCTTGGTATACGGCAAATCTTTGACCAGTGCCCTTTCCCACCGCAACGATAACATATAGTTTCTGAACTATTTGCCTTAGGATCTTCGGGATCCCGTTTCTGCTTTCGGTGGTTATCTCTCTTTGGGGGGTGACGGACTTCTTTGGAATTTCTTCCTTGTCCACGTCCTTGGCTTTGACCTCGTTTATGACCGTGATCATGGTCCCTTTTATGTTTGGCATAATGCGAGTGCACCATATCTGCTTCAGGCAGTGGTGTAGACCCAGTTGGTCTATTTTCGTGATTTCTCATGAGCAGGTCATTATTTCGCTCAGCCACTAGTAAGAGAGAAATCAGTTCAGAGTACTTCGTAAAGCCTTTCTCTCGGTACTGTTGCTGCAGTACCATATTGGAGGCATGAAACGTTGTAAACGTTTTCTCAAGCATATCGTAATCGGAGATGTTATCTCCACATAGCTTCAGTTTAGAAGTAATTCTGAACATAGCAGAATTATATTCAGAAACGGACTTAAAGTCCTGTAGCCTCAGATTGGGCCCAATCATATCATGCTTGTGGCAGAGTGACCAACTTCAGGTTGTCATATCTCTCCTTTAAGTTGTTCCACAAAACGAGTGGATCCTTGATGGTGAGATATTCAATCTTCAAACCTTCGTCAAGGTGGTGGCGCAAGAAAATCAAGGCCTTCGCACAATCTTGGGTGGATGCTTTTTCTTTATCTTTGAGGGTGTCTCCGAGACCCATAGCATCTAGGTGGATTTCAGCATCCAACACCCATGTCATATAGTTCTTGCCCGAAATTTCAAGGGCAACGAACTTTCTTTTCATAATGTCAGACATACTCGAAAATTAAATTAGGAAGAGGGAAAATACCTTGGATTTTCGAGAATGATACTTGAGACGGTAGAGTCTCGTGCTGATAACGTGTTATAAACTAAAGCAAAAGACAAGAACAATAGAACAAGAACAATAGCAATAGAGAGAAGAGTAGAGAGAGTTCTTCTTATTGAGTTGAGAGGGGTGTATTACAATGGTAGAGAGCACCTCTATTTATAGGGAGGAGGAAGATTTGCTACCAATAATAGGACTCTAAAATCTCTTTAATTAAGTACATTAAAGACATTCACCTTAAATAGAAGTGTAAGAATCTTCTATTTCATAACAAAATCTGAATGCTTCAAAATTTGCTTATACAGGAAAAACAAAAAAGGGAAATAAATATAAAGAGAAGAAAAGTTGTCCACGTCCTCAAACAACCCAGGCCATCTAATACTAGCCACGTTACAATATTACATGCAAACCCTTGTCCCTTTAACCTAACCATACTATGTGGTCACCTCTTAACCACCCCCCTCAATCACCCCTCCCCCCTGTCAAAAAATAAACCCCTTTTTTCTTAACTTCTTTCTTTATCAATATCTAATCTCAAAATTTCAACTGGTCCCCAAAATTTCCTCCTAAAATAAAAATAAAAAAAGAAGTTCACAAGTTTCCAGTTGAATTATCCCCACTAACCTCACTCCCTCTTCCCTATATATAAATCTTCCACATTTTACACTCTCATGTAATTTCACTCTCTCTTTTCTTCTTCATCTTCCCCAAAAAAAAAAACACTTTCTCACTCTAGTCCTTTTTTTAAACTCTGATTTCCATCAGAAATAGAAACATTTCAGAGATAAGTCAGCACCACACTGCAGAAAAACATATATCCCTTTTTTAGTCAGTAGTACTACAAACAGTTCAGTTAAATAACGGTTTTTCTTCTCCCACATTCACTCTCCATTACTGTATTTTCTTGATTTTTCTCAAATTTTGCAAAAATGATCACTTGGCACGATCTTTATGTTGTTTTATCAGCAGTTGTTCCTTTATATGTTGCTATGATCTTGGCTTATGGTTCTGTTCGTTGGTGGAAAATCTTTTCTCCTGATCAATGTTCTGGTATCAACAGATTTGTGGCTATTTTTGCAGTCCCTTTACTTTCTTTTCACTTTATAGCCTTGAACAATCCTTATGAAATGAACTTCCGTTTCATTGCTGCTGATTCTTTACAAAAAGTTATTATGTTAGTAGTGCTTTCATTATGGGCTAATTTGACAAAAAATGGTAGCCTAGAATGGAGCATTACAATTTTTTCACTATCAACACTTCCTAATACTCTTGTTATGGGAATTCCTTTGTTAATTGCCATGTATGGTGAGTATTCTGGTAGTTTAATGGTACAAGTTGTGGTCTTACAGTGTATTATTTGGTACACCCTTTTGCTTTTTTTGTTCGAATATCGTGGGGCTAAGATGCTTATTATGGAACAATTTCCTGAAACTGCTGCTTCCATTGTTTCATTTAAAGTGGAATCTGATGTTGTTTCTTTAGATGGTCATGATTTTCTTGAAACTGACGCTGAAATTGGCCAAGATGGTAAACTTCACGTTACTGTTAGAAAATCAAATGCGTCCAGGAGATCATTTGCTATGGATCATAGACCATCAAATTTAACTGGAGCTGAGATTTATAGCCTAAGTTCTTCAAGAAATCCAACTCCTAGAGGATCTAATTTTAATCATAATGATTTTTACTCTATGATGGGTTTTCCCGGAGGAAGATTATCCAATTTTGGTCCTGCGGATAATATGTATTCTGTTCAATCGTCTCGGGGTCCGACTCCGAGACCGTCTAATTTTGAAGAAAACTGTGCTCCTGGAGGTCTGATTCAGAACTCTCCGAAGTTTGGTTTTTTTCCGGCGCAAACTGCTGCGCCAGGATCTTATCCTGCACCAAATCCCGAAATTGCTTCGACAGTACCTAAAAGTACAAAATCTCAGCAACAACAAAATGTACAAGTACAAAAGCAGGATGTACAACAACAGCAGCAGCACCTGAATTCTAAAGGAAATAATAATCATGATGCTAAGGAACTTCATATGTTTGTTTGGAGCTCGAGTAATTCGCCGGTGTCGGAAGCCGGCGGCCTCCACGTGTTCGGCGGCAATGATTTCAGTGCTAATGCACAATCTGGTAGGTCCGATGGTGCTAAAGAAATTAGGATGTTGGTTTCTGATCATCCTCAAAATGGGGATAATACTAAAGGTAAAACTTTTATTATTTAATTAACTCAAACAGATATATTAAAATAATTAAAGATTTCATTTTTAAACATTTGTTAATATTCTTTAATTATTTTATATTTGAAGCCATTCCGCAAAGTGGGGACTTTGTTAGGGAAGATTGTGGTGCCAATGGTGGTGGAAAAGATGGAGACGAAGAAAAAGGAGAAAAAGAGGGACCCACTGGATTGACTAAACTGGGGTCCAGTTCCACATCGGAGTTACACCCAAAAACCGCCGGAGTTCAAGATTCCGGTATCGGAAAACAAATGCCTCCGGCGAGTGTTATGACCCGTTTGATTTTAATCATGGTTTGGCGTAAGCTTATCCGTAACCCGAACACGTATTCGAGCCTCATTGGTCTTATATGGTCACTAATCTCATTTAGGTAAGCTAATCTTAAATTTAAAAATTAATTACTGTCTCAACTTTTTCAAACATTTTCAGTTGAACGTTTTTTTTAAAAAAAAAATTTGTCCATCAATTAATTAGGTTGGTTTGTTTGTTTTTGCAGGTGGCATGTGCACATGCCCAAAATAATAGAGAAATCAATCTCTATTCTCTCAGACGCTGGTCTTGGAATGGCTATGTTTAGCTTAGGTAAGTAATAATCAAATGTCGGCATTAATTCTTGACACTCAAATTCTCAAACTCTTAATGCATTCATATTTTCATCTATTCTTGTACCTTATTTCTTAATGCTTGTCATACCTTTCTCTATAATATACTAAATATTTCTAGTACGTTAAGTTTTACAAATTTGACCATCAATCATAGTAGTAATAGGGTAGTTATATTCTCAAAATCATAGTTTTGTGGGGTCGATAAGCTAATGTCCTTACTCGACTAGTGTGTGTAGTATTGTCAAAAGTTGTTGAAATTTAATGGGAGAATTTTGATGAATTGTCTCGACCAGAGGCGAATACTGAATTTAGAGTCAATCGATTCAGAATAGACGCGTTGAACCTAAATCCGCCTCTGATTTGGTTATGTTATGGATTGATGAATAGGTTTGTTTATGGCTTTGCAACCAAAGATCATTGCATGTGGGAACACAGTGGCTACATTTGCAATGGCTGTGAGGTTTTTGACTGGCCCAGCAGTTATGGCTGCAGCTTCCATTGCTGTTGGTCTTCGTGGTACCCTCCTCCATGTAGCCATTGTACAGGTAAATTTTGCATTAACTTCTTCTTTTTTAATAGATATATTTTTGGGGGTCATAAAATGACAAAATTCCTATCTTTCCTATTTAATGTTTCATTAATATTGCTGGTTCAGAAATAGTTCAGCATTTCATTATGAATGTAATAGAAAGTCGTATAATAAGGGGGTATTATCACTAGGGGTGTACATGGACCGGGTTGGTTTGGTTTTTATGAAAAACCAAACCAACCAATTATATTGGTTTGGATTGTTCGGTTTTATTTGTTTTTTTAGGGTTTTCGGATTTTTTTACATGAATATTATTTCAATCTTACTTTATTAAAATTATAGATAAAGGTTTCATTAGTGAAGTAAATATGGAAAAAAATGACAAACATATGATCTATTAAAATATTCTAATGGGAGAATTTTTTAGTAACACGTGATAGTTATTTTCTTAGTCGTCTAACAATAATTTTTTGTTAATTTACGATTTCAAGGTTAATACATGAGAGGATCCCAAATATTTCTACATTTTCTAAAGAAAAATTACTATAAGGTCGTAGAAATATAAATAAAATTTATATATTTATATGTCGGTTTGGCTCGGGTTTTTTTTTTTTACTCAATACCAAACCAATTCAAACCAAATCTAGTCGGGTTTTTTAATCGGTTTATTTTGATTTTTCAGTTGGGTGCGATTTTCCGGTTAGGTTTGAACACCCTTAATTATCAATTTTAGCATGCACCAGAAATTATTTACATTCGATAGGCAAAAAAGTATATAAAATTTATACTATAATTTTTGTACATAATATATATAATGGATATATACAAAAAATGTATGTTCATTATATACAAATATATATATTTTTTCAGCAATTATTTTACTAGCGGCTATACAATGTCATTTTTTATATATTTTTTTTATTCTTGATAAGTTGAATTTGTTGATTTATCTTTTAACATATTCTTGTAATTTTATATTAGGCTGCATTGCCACAAGGGATTGTCCCATTTGTGTTTGCTAAGGAATACAATGTTCATCCAGCTATTCTTAGTACTGCGTAAGTAAAAAGTCTTTTGCGCTTACATTAGTGTATATAACTTTAATCCTTCATTTTTTTATTATTTTTTTTTGTGTGACAAATTCTCTTTTTCTTTTTTACATTACAGGGTTATTTTCGGGATGTTGATAGCATTGCCAATCACATTAGTGTACTACATCGTTCTTGGATTATAAAATCGCGTCAAGTGAAAGGAAATAAAAGATAGCTAGGGCGAAAATGAAAAAAATTAAATATTCACAAGTTGCTGAGTTTAATGAGAATTAAAATCACCCATGAAAATTCCTAGATATTTGGAGCATAGGACAAGATATTTGACTTAAATTAGTTTCTAATCGAGCTGAGGGTCGATTGGAAATAGCCTCTCTACCCTTTCGGGTAAGGGTAAGGCCTGTCTACATATTACCTCCCACAGATCCCACCTTGTGGGGACTATACTGGGTAGTTATTGTTGAGGTGCTGATATTTGAAGAAAACAAATCCAAATGTGCAAACTTAGAGAAGAACAAAGAGGAGACAAGGAGGAGCAAAACAAGGAAACAAAATGAATGATTATAGTTTATTTTCTTCCCCATAATTATTACACGTTTAAATTGTCAATTAGTAGAAATTCAGATTTCTTCTGACTTTTGAAGGTGGATTGAATGGTAGAATTGTAGTTTCTAGTTTAGTTTTTTTTTTCTTTCCTTTTTTATTTAATTAACAACGCGTGTGTATTTAGTTTTGTAATAGTTTGGTTTGTTGTTTACTTCCTTTGTAATTACTTTAGATTTTTTTAAGGACTATATGGTCAAAAAGATTTCATGTCTTGTTCTCATTGTTAATGTGAAAATGATGTACTCCCTATGATAATAAGTGATTTTTTGTAGTTTTTATTGAGATTAAGAAATTTAACTTTTGATATTAATTAATTATGAAATTGACCATATTAATCTTTAGTATTTTTGTTGAGTTGTCCCACATCGGAAGGATTTGAGGTCCTTGGTCTCCTTATATGGCTTGGGCAATCCTCACCTCATAAGCTAGCTTTTGGGGTTGAGTTAGGCCCAATGTCCATTCTTATCATGGTATCAGAGCCAGGCCCATCCCAATTATTGTTACCGATGTTGGGCCCCATTTATGTTGTCGATGCTCCAGAGATCTGGGCGTGATGGGGTGTGTTGAGTTGTCCCACATCGGAGGGATTTGAGGTCCTTGGTCTCCTTATATGGCTTGGGCGTCCTCACCTGATAAGCTAGCTTTTGGGGTTGAGTTATGCCCAATGTGCATTCTTATCAATTTTTTTTATATAAATACTCTTAACTCATACTCCAATACTATTTACTTCAACAATAAAGTAAGAAAAAATAATAATTAATTTATTCTTAAAATCTTAAAAAATCGAATCACAAGGAAAAAAATAGAAAATCATTAAAAAAGGCGAGACATTTCACATTCAAAGTTGAGTTTTCACCTCAAACGAAAAAGCAATAGCTAGATGCTAAAAGTGTTATGAAAGGAAAAAAGGAAGAGGAAACATTGAGTTGAATCTTTGAAAGTAAATTGTATTTTTTCCGGCTAAGGCTACTATGGATTTTTGCAAATTGCAACCTTTTTTTTCTTTGGCAACAAAGCACTTTTGCTGTGGGGGGCTTTCATTGAGAGTAACGTGAGATGAGATCACGCTTAAAAAAATATCAACGATGATTGTGGTAAAGTGGTAAGTTATTTGTTATTTTTAATCAAAGATTTTGAGTTCGGTTACCGAGTATAAAATTACTTTTGTTACGGACTCGTTTACCTCAAATATGACCTTCTCGATACCTTAAATTCAAATTTAATCGAGTTTCAATATAAATATCGAACACATAATATATCAAAAAATCATAAACAAGAGTAAAAAGCAGAAAGCTACGTGAGTCAAAAGCTGTTTGCTTTTGGCTTTTGATCTCTACTGTCTAGAGGATGATATTGATGTGCCCATGATCCTACCCTACCCCTAACACTATGGCATGGGTTGTAATACAATGAATATATTGTAAGATATATGGATTTATATCTAGATATATGGACTTATATCTACACACATATGAACAATATATGGATAATTATATGTTATGTGCTATCTTTTGGTTTGGCCTAATTATATGGTCTTATGGACATTATGTTAAGGGGGCCAATGTATTGTCATACTAAAGTGTAGGACTAATGTGTAGATACCCAAAAGGGTAACCTTAGTTTATGATGGGCTAACTAAGGTTACATAAGTAACTATGGTTACTTGCTTGTGACTCTTGAGTTATGTAACTCTTGCAAGACATAACTCAAGACATAACTCTTGTCTTGTAACTCTTGTCTCTTGGGTTATGTAACTCCTAGAGTTATAAAGTGGGGTTATGGTTCCCATTCTAGTGCAAGACAAGTTCTTCTTCTTCCCATTGAATCAAGAACTATATTGTCCATTGTCTTGCAAATAGGGTGGAAAACCATAAGCCAAATTTTGATAATTGTCATAACACTATTATTGTGAACCTTTTCATATATTGTTGAGTATTGTGGATACATTCTTGTGAGGACAAATATACTTCAAGAAACTTGAAGGAAGGCTAAAGGAGTTCACAACAAAGGACAATCATCAAAAGGAGGCTCAACATTTCCACATATGGATTCAGGTTAGCTTCCGCTCATGTAGTTTATGTATCCGAATTATTCGATATGAAGGTTGTTGTTTTAGTAGGAATCATAATCCTAACAATTGGTATCAGAGCCACCCTTCAATTTTGGATAATTTGGATGTTCATAAGGTTCATGTTATATTAGGATTCATGTTAAAGTATAATTAGAATTTTGTTTATGAAATTCTACCATGAAATAGCATGATAGCATGATCTTATGAATGTTATGATTTGATTCAGTTTGATGTTCTTATATCATGTTAAAACGTTGTATATCGCATGATTTAGTTGGTAAATAACATGTTTTCATGTTTAAAGATTCATGTTAAAAATCATGTTATAATTCAGAAAAAGTATACACTGTACAATCGATTGTATACACTCCAGTGAGATGAAATGTTTTTAAATTATACCTGACAATCGATTGTCTGGATTTGACAATCGATTGTCTGGTCCAGTAACTTAGAAAAATTTTTCCTTGTCACATCCAGTGACTTAAAATTTTTCCAAAAAAAACTAAACAATCGATCTGTTTTGACAATCGATTGTCTGGTCCAGTAACTTAGAAAAATTTTTCCTTGTCACATCCAGTGACTTAAAATTTTTCCAAAAAAAAACCAAACAATTGATTGTCTTTTCTGACAATCGATTGTCTGGTCCAGTAACTTAGAAAAATTTTTCCTTCACATCCAGTGACAATTTTCAGAAAAAACCAAACAATCGATTGTCTGTGTTGACAATCGATTGTCTGGTCCAGTAAAGTTTAAGAAAAACGTTTCAACTCTCTTAAGTTTCAGTGAATGTTAATTGTTTTATAGTCCATCAATTCTTATATATTATAGAATTGTCCAATTCAGTAAACAACGATTAATATTCAAGTGTTACACATCCAATCATGTAACACATTAAGTTAAGATTCATAAAATGGCTTAAGGGACTAAAGTTGATTGCATCTAATATTTTAGTTTTTCAATTGAAGCATTATGTTGCCAAAGTAACCTCTATTGTGTAGATTGATTAATTATAAAATATGAGATGACTGTGGATGTTAGTCTTCCATGCGTTTAACATCGGCCCAAAGGAAGGTGTTATTTGGCAGGAATTCGAACATTCTTGTGGTGGTAAATATGAGATGATTATTTGGTTTTCCATGTGAATATTAAATCCGCCCAAAGGAAGGTTTAATATTTGACAGGAGTTTATTGTCTATGTTTGATCACTACACCAAGAGTACCACTTACAAGTTGATTTTCTGTCCAAAGACTAAAATCAATGTTGTGCTAGGTATCTTGTAATGGGAAATGCCTAATTTTGAATCTATAAAGTTAAAGTTCAAGTTTTGTAAGCATGTATTTAGTAATCCTTTGTTCAATTTTCAGTAAATTCTTCTGCTTCTATGATCTCTGCCAATATCAATAGCATCCCTGTGCTTAACGGCACAAATTTTAAGGAATGGAAAGAGAATGTAATGATCGTTCTCGGTTGCATGGATCTTGACTTAGCCCTTCGGACTGAGCAACCTACTCCTCTTGAGGATACATCCTCTCCTAATGAAAAGAGAGCGATGGAGAAGTGGGAACGCTCGAATCGCATGAGTCTAATGACCATGAAGCGTGCAATTCCAGAATCATTCAGGGGCACTATGAATGATGAACCTATTGCCAAAGTTTTCCTTGAAAACCTCGAACAGCATTTTATTCAAAACGAAAAGGCGGAAACAAGTGCACTATTGAGTAAACTTGTTTCTATGAGGTATAAGGGCAAGGAAAACATTAGGGAGTACATTTTGGAAATGTCTCATCTTGCTTCGAAACTTAAGTTACTCAAGCTAGTATTACCTGAGGAACTGCTTGTGTACTTTGTTTTGATATCTCTTCCGGCACACTTTAATCAGTTTAAGGTCAGTTATAACTGCCTGAAGGAGAAATGGACTCTTAATGAGCTCATTTCACATTGTGTGCAAGAAGAGGAAAGGATTAAGCAAGATAAGACTGAAAGTGCTCATTTGGCATCTTCTTCTAAGGAAACTAAGAAGAGGAAAAATAAGGAAGTTCCGGTTGTAAGGCCCAAGATTAAGCAACATAAGGAACCTAAGGTTGAAATTACTGGATTAGGTTGTTTTCTCTGTAATGGGACTGATCATGTAAAGAGAGATTGTACCAAGTACCATGCCTGGCGTGCGAAAAAAGGTACATTTCTGTCTCTTGTTTGTTCTGAAGTTAATATAATTTCGGTACCTAAGGATAATTGGTGGGTAGGTTATGCTGCTCACATAAAGATATCTATGCAGGGTTGCCTGAACTGCTGAAAACCAAAAGATGGTGAAAGATACATCTATGAGGGTGACGGCAAGAAGGTGCCAGTTGAAGCTATTGGCAAATTTAGGCTGTTGTTTAAGACCGGTTTTCATTTAGATTTGAATGAGACTTTTGTTGTACCGTCTTTTAGACGGAATTTACTTTCAGTTCCCCAATTGGACATATGCGGTTATAAATGTACATTTGGGGACAATAAAGTTAGTCTCTTTTGGAATTCAAATCTTATTGGTACTGGTGTTTTATCAACATTTGATAGCTTATATTTGGTTGATACAATAACTTCAAATAAAGAAACTTTGCATACAAGTTTAAAATGGTACCAAAAGTTAACTAATGAGAATTCTATTTCACTCTGGCATAAACGTTTGGGTCTCATATCCATTCAAAGAATTCAGAAACTCGTGTCAGATGGAATTCTTGCTTCTCTTGATACCTCAAATTCGGAAATTTGTGTTGAGTGTATCAAGGGAAAATAAACAAACAAGACTAGATTAGGTGCTAAGAGAGATTCGGACGTCTTAGAATTGATACATACGGATATTTGTGGGCCATTTCCTACTCCTTGTCGGAATGGTCAACAATACTTTATCATATTCATAGACGATTACTCTCGTTATGGGTACCTATATCTTATTCATGAAAAGTCCCAATCCATATTAAAAATCGCAGCTTATATTCTTAATAGAGTTCCAACTGCAGCTACAATAAAAACCCCATATGAACTTTGGACTGGGCATAAACCCGGTATTCGGCATTTTCACATTTGGGGTTGTCCAGCTGAGGCAAGGCCTTATAGGCCGAATGAAAAGAAACTGGACGCTAAGACGGTTAGTAGCTATTTTGTTGGATACTCTGAAAATTCAGGGGTTTTAAGTTTTATGATCCCACATCACGAACTATTTTTTTGAGACGGGAAATGCTAGGTTTCCTTGAGGATATTGAGTTTGGGGGGTGGGGAGATAAATAAAGTTGTTAGAGATTTTGTCTTTGAGGAAGAACATGTGTCTTTCCCTCAAGTTGTTGATGCAACTCCGGTTCAAGACAATCTCGAAAATCTCCCCCATCAGGACCCTGATATAACTAATGAAAATCAAACTCAACAACCTCAAGTAACTGAAATGCCATTAAGGAGATCCACTAGAGAGAGGAGAAATGCAATTTCGGATGATTATTATGTATTTCTCCAAGAACAAGAAAGTGATATTGGACTTGAGGAAGATGATCCAATCAACTTCCGTCAAGTCATTAAGTGTTCTAACTCTCAAAAGTGGATTGATGCCATGAATGATGCGATGAAGTCTATGAGCGATAATGACGTTTGGGAGCTTGTTACGTTGCCCGAAGGTACGAAACCTATTGGTTGTAAATGGATTTTTAAAACCAAAAGGGATTCAAGGGGGCAATGTTATTAAGTACAAAGCTCGTCTTGTCGCAAAAGGCTACACTCAGAAGGAAGGCATTGATTATAAAGAGACTTTCTCTCCAGTTTCATCGAAAGACTCTTTCAGGACTATAATGGCATTAGTAGCACATTTTGATCTTGAGCTTCATCAAATGGATGTTAAGACTGTTTTTCTCAATGGTGACATTGAGGAAACAATTTATATGGTGCAACCTGAAAACTTTGTTTCGGATGAATCAGAGAAGAAGGTTTGCAAATTAAAGAAATCCATCTATGGGCTCAAGCAAGCTTCTCGTCAATGGTATTATAAGTTTCATGCAGTCATTACATCTTTTGGTTTTGAATCGAATATTGTTGATGACTATATATACCATGAGTTCAGTGGGAGTAAGTATATTTTTTCTGGTTTTATATGTCTATGACATACTGCTTGCCTGTAACGATATAGCATTATTACTTGAAACTAAGAAATTTCTTTCAAAGAAATTTGAATTGAAAGATTTTGGTGAAGTTTTTTTTTGTATTAGGAATTCAGATACAATGAGATCGCTCTAAAGGCGTTCTCGGTCTGTCACAAAAGGGCTATATCGATAAGGTTCTGAAAAGATTTGGCATGCAGGATTGTAAACTAGGCAACACCCCTGTTACTAAGGGAGACAAATTTAGTCTCAAACAGTGCCCAAACAATTCTTATAAAATTTCGGAAATGCGGAAGACACCTTATGCTTCGGCGGTAGGTAGTCTGATGTATGCTCAGGTATGTACACGACCTGATATAGCATACATTGTTGGGATGTTAGGCAGATATCTAAGCAATCCGGGTATGGACCATTGGTAGGCAGCCAAAAGGGTCATGAGGAACATACATAGAACAAAGGATTACATGCTTACATATCGGAGTTCGGACCGGTTTGAGATCATCAGGTATACCGACTCCAATTTTGCCATTTATGCTAATAACATATGTAACCATGGTTGCATATGTTAATAACAACAGTATTTTGACGAAAGCGAAACATAAGGACGTCAAATTTCGGGTTGTTAAAGAAAGAGTACAAAATGGACAATTGTGCATTAAGTACATAAGTACAAACTCCATACTTGCGGATCCGCTCACTAAGGGATTGACACCAAAAGTATTTCTTGAGCATATTGCTTGTATGGGTGTCAAATCAGATAAGGATTATGTATTTTAGTGGGAGTTTGTATTGCACATTTATGTATTGTTCATTATATTCAGAAATTCAGTAATTCAGTTATATCTGCGCAGATATTCAGTTTTAAAGTTTTGTACTCTTACAGTTTAAGTATGATCTCAATAAAGAGAACCAGTTGGAAATAGACATTCTATTGACCACACTTTATGTTATTTCCATGCTACATACCTACATTTGATCCATGTCGTTGGTTATATTGATATACGTGATCTATGATTGGTTCTAGTTACGAATGAGTAACGACGAGCTCTTAGGTCCTATGTTGGTATGATTGATGGACCGGATTGTTCATGACAATTTTATTGTGATAGCAATTTTGTGCACCTAAGGTTTGTAACATATAATATTAAGGATTGTACATGTGTTTGTATATCTCGTCCAAGTGGGAGATTGTAAGATATATGGATTTATATCTAGATATATGGACTTATATCTACACACATATGAACAATATATGGATAATTATGTTATGTGCTATCTTTTGGTTTGGCCTAATTATGTGGTCTTATGGACATTATGTTAAGGGGGCCAATGTATTGTCATACTAAAGTGTAGGACTAATGTGTGGATACCCAAAAGGGTAACCTTAGTTTATGATGGGCTAACTAAGGTTACATAAGTAACTATGGTTACTTGCTTGTGACTCTTGAGTTATGTAACTCTTGCAAGACATAACTCAAGACATAACTCTTGTCTTGTAACTCTTGTCTCTTGGGTTATGTAACTCCTAGAGTTATAAAGTGGGGTTATGGTTCCCATTCTAGTGCAAGACAAGTTCTTCTTCTTCCCATTAAATCAAGAACCATATTGTCCATTGTCTTGCAAATAGGGTGGAAAACCATAAGCCAAATTTTGATAATTGTCATAACACTATTATTGTAAACCTTTTCATATATTGTTGAGTATTGTGGATACATTCTTGTGAGGACAAATATACTTCAAGAAACTTGAAGGAAGGCTAAAGGAGTTCACAACAAAGGACAATCATCAAAAGGAGGCTCAACATTTCCACATATGGATTCAGGTTAGCTTCCGCTCATGTAGTTTATGTATCCGAATTATTCGATATGAAGGTTGTTGTTTTAGTAGGAATCATAATCCTAACACATATCTCCTCAAAAGTTGTCCTACTTTTTTCATTTTCATCACGTTGAAAAAGTCATAGCCAGCATATTTCTAGTTCATGGCATTAGGTGAATTGACAATGTAAAATCTTCTCTACACGGCTAAATAAATATTGTATTAATAGTTTTAAAATTGATCCTTTATAACTTACTTCATTATCCATTAATCCAGCTCTGCTAATGCTTTTTCTCGAGTATTTTCCATGTTCCACATCCACCTATGAAATTCGTTCCCATCCGTTTTGGATTCAAGAATGCCGATAGAATATAATTTACTATGGCTGATTTTATACCCTTTAGTCTGACTAATGTGAATTCCTATCATATAGGATCAATTAAGAAAGAACGCTCTTTATCATAAATTTTTTTATTTTCATTGCTTGAACCCGAAACCTTTAATTAATGTTGGAGGTCTCGTTCAACTCACCATTCGCCTTGATGATTGATTGATTAGCAAATTCTTTCCCATTATCAATTTTTTCAGAAGAGTAGAAAATAATATAAATTAAAACCCTCCCATTTCCCACTAGGTCCATCGCTCAATCCCAAAGATAAAAAATCCCAAGTTTTTATAAAAGTAATCCTTCTAAAAGTTCTCAAAGAAGATTGTTTCCAACAAAGAAATGTCACGTAGCACAACATTCTCCTCAATCAAAATGACGTTGATTTTACGTTGTCGTATAGGAAGGGGGCACATGCATTACATTTGCTTTTTTCCCGAGTACTTCGATTTACCTGTAACTTTTTACTTTAAATATTTTTACCGTCTAGTTAACAGCCATTCTCCCGTGAATTACGGAGTTAAAAACTGTAAAACGTGAGTGAACTCTGAAAAAATTAATAGTGTCCACTAAATCGCGTGAAACTAACAGGCCTTGAAAAGGGTTGAACAAAACGTCTCGTCGATATCACGCGCGACGAGAAGCGTGTCTGGCATGTTACTCCATGAACCGCATGCTCATGCAGTTGACCGGTTCAGTTTTCTATACAGTAATGAGAACTGAGAAGCTTCCTCTAAAAATAATTTTTATTTTTATTTATCATATTATATATAATTAATATAATAAATTGTACGATGCGCAAAAATTTAACATAATATTAATTAATTTAATAAATATTAGTTGTATTTTATTATTTAATATAGTGTACAGAAATATAATATAATAAATAAAAATTAAAGAATACAAATCATATAATAATAAAATAAATTGGTTGTTCCTTTTTATTTTATATTATTGAATTAGCAAGTACTTAGTATTATTGATACTTTTCTTGAGTGTTATTTATTTATCTTTTATTTTTTAATTAATTCAAAATGTAAATATCATAACATTCTCTATCGCCCTCTTTTTTTTTTGGTCGAAAATGAAAATTTTTATTCAACCTTTGTCAACGTACATCAATTTTTCTTTGTGACTATAGAACAATTCTCATAATTTGAACCCTTAGTTATGCTACATTCTACTAGTGTACAAGCATATCCTAACACACAACGGGTACTGGGATTAAACTCAAGAATTACATTGGGGGTAACAATTGAGGTTTCGCAAGGTTGGTTGCCATTTTGATTTCTTCAGTCCAGTGATATGCACTTGAATAGCTATTTGCCTTGCTCTACTGGTAGCTTCTTGTCTCGACTGTCGAAATCGTCTATCATTGCTTTCCATCCATATGTTGTACACAGTTGCCGCGAACACTATTGCTAATATGGATTTTCTTGGGTGCGTGTTGTTTACTCTGGGTGAAAGCCATTGTACCTCAAGCTCCCAGCTTTGTATCAGTCTGTTGAAGTTCAACCATTTCAGTAGTCCCTGCCACAGTCTCTGGGAGTAAGCACATTCAAAGAACAAGTGTTCATGTGTCTCTGTTGCGTCTGTCTCACATAGCGAGCAGGCCTGTTCAACATGGGTGCCCCATTTCGCTAGTCTATCGCCCTCTTTTCATACATTCCTTTCTACTGTCATACTTATTTGATTAGTTTTAAAATTTTGTAATTTATTTAAAATTTAAATAAAGTAAATTTTTTTACAAAATTATAAAACGGGATCCTCGTAGTAGGCTAGACCAAGATCCAGCCGATATATATATATATATATATATATATATATATATATATATATATATATATATATATATGTATGTATGTATATATATGTATGTATATATAATGCTTCTTATATATAAATTAGCTTCAACATTTTTATATTTTTGTATTTTTTTATTTGATTTGAAAGCTTCTTTATTTTATTATTTTAAAATAATTTAATACTCCAACTTGAAACTACTCCACAATTTCAATGGATATTTTTTTATTATAGTTATTTTTCTGTTTTCTTTTATTCTAAAATATTTGTAAAACTCCAGCTTGAAACTACTCCTTAATTTGAATGGATAGTTTTTTATTTTATTTTATATTATAGCTAATTATAAAATATAAGTGTGTGTGCATATATATAAATAGAGAGAGAGATATAGAGAGACTATTATATTAGAATGAAATCACTCCTCAATTTAAATTGGCAATTTTTATTTCTTTATTTCAATTTTTTATAATAATCTTGAAACTCCAATTGAAACCATACACTAATTTGAATTGGCAATTTTTTATTTTTTTTATTTTTTTTTTCTATTTTAAATAATTTTAAAACTTCAAATTGAAATTATTCCCCAAATTAAATATGTAGGGTTTTTAATTAATATTTTTGTATTTTTTAGTACAGCTAATTTATTTTTTTTTATTTTTTATTTTTTATTTTAAAATAACTTTGAAACACCAACTATAAACTATTCCCCAATATGAAGGGGTAGTTATTTTTTTAAATTTTCGTTTTTTAATAGAGCTAATTATAATATATTTATATTTATTAATTCAACAAAAGAAACAACTTAATTCAAAATTTTAAAAAGTTTTAAGTTAAAAAGTTAGTTTATTTTGTCTTAACAATGACACTTGGCTTTTTGTGATTATGCCACTTGTCTTAATAATATGTTTTTGCCTCTCCTTTTATTATATATAGATAAGAAAAGATAAAAAAAATTCCTGTTACACCCATAATATTTATTACTCAATTACTTTCTCAAATCCAATAAAATATAATCAATTAATATAGGTATTTATGGTAAATTATGCAGTTCATTTATTATTTCTCAAGGAGTGTCAAAAATGAAAACATGCCAAGTAAAAGTGAATAAAAGAAGTAAACATTTGTTGATATTCAATATTATTTATTAAACTTGAAAAATGTACTTTTAGTTTGGGTGTACATAAGTTGAATTGGATCAATATATATATATATATATATATATATATATATATATATATATATATATATATATATATATATATATATATATATATATATATATATATATATATATATATATATATATATATATATATATATATATATATATATATATATATATATATATATATATATATATATATATATATATATATATATATATATATATATATATATATATATATAATCGAACCCAAATTAATTGTATTATTTGGTCTATTTAATTTTGTAAATTTTATCGATTTTTTTATTTTTTTGTCACATGATATTGTGTCAGCTATAGATAAAATATTGATAAGTCAATACATGCTCGGTAAGAATCGAAAAATTTTATTTTGTGTCTAATAACACTGACATTAATTGTATGAGGAAATCTTTTTATCTCACAGTTTTGTGGACCCAGTTTTTTTGTGGACCCAGAAGTGTAAGATTGAAATTCACAAATTTATGAAATAAAAAGGAGTCTTATACAATTAATGTCAATTGTATGAGACACAAAATAAAACTTATAGTAAGAATCGAACAATTTGACAAGCATAAAATCTATAAAATGAAACTTATCTAAGCTTAATTTCTCATGTTAAATGGTAACATAATTCATTTTAAAATGTCACTTCAAGTTCACTTTATGAGTTACCGTAGTTGTTCCGTATATTTATATCAGTATTATTACAATTATCATTCTCATATTATTTTATTCTTCGATTTATATTATTATCTTATTTCACCTGCTTCGGTTTTCTCATTGATTTATTATTTGTTGTTGCTGTTATTGTTGATGTTGTTACTGTTCATTATTTTTAACATGGCTTCACTTCTATTATATTTTTTTTTTGTTTAAACCTGTTGAGAACTCGTTTTCATGAATCGAAAATCAATTGAAAATAGTTTTTCTAGTTTCATAGGGTAGAGAGATTTGCGTACATATTACCTTCTATAAACCTCACATTGTAAGTATACATCGGATATATTGTTGTTGTGCCCTAAGTTTACTCCATTTGACTCATGAGAATTGAGAAGTCAAAAATATTTGACATAAGTAAATTAAAATTATGTCATATATATTACGTTACGCTTGTATACTCGATCTAAAAGTATGAGACTTCCTCTTTATTGATTTCAAATAGAAATGACTAAAAAAATCAAGAATAAAATTGTATTGAGACGACAAAGAATATTATTTAAAGAGTATAATTACCTTTTTTCTTTATTTTCAATTTCACTTTGTTGATGTTATCAAGATGAGATCAGAACTGGATTTTCTTGGCATCAAAAATAAAGATATTGTAGTCTCGATAAGGAATACCAAACTTTTCTTAAGTTCTTTTTCCAAGTTAATAATTTATTGGTGAGACCAAAAGCTCATTGCCCAAATACAGAAGCACTGTCTTCGATTTTCTTGGGATTGAGCTTTTGTCCTTTTTCTCTATAATTTTGTTTCTTTTAAATAAACCAATAGGTGTTTTTACTAAACGTAAATATAAGAAAAGGGTCTGAGGACGAGACATAACAAACCATCTAACTTCAATAAACGGAAGGAAACCTATCATTCTTTTCATATATTACATAATTGATAAAATAGTAAATAATTTCGGTATTTTTTAAGAACTATTTATGTTTAGTCATAAGGTGACAACATAATATTCAAAGAAGAGACTAACATATAATATCCAAAGAAGAAAATTAAATTAATGTAATCATTCTTTTTACAATCTTAATCTTAGTACGAAATCTCAAACGGTTTAATCACACACCACCAGATCAATGTGAGAAATGGGACCTCGTCAAAGCTACTTTATATCCGAGATCAATAAGTATCGTAGTGGAGTGTTAAGTATTCTTTCAATCTTAATTAAAAAATTCGAATTTGAGAAAGCCAATTTTTAGGTATGTACGATTTCACGATATGAGTTCCGGTTTAATTGGACCCATGTATGAATAGCGAACACAAGATGGTTTAACGCTAAGAATTTCGGCAGATCAGCTTTATATACTCTTTTCTTGTCAAACAAGAATTTCAAATAATTTTTTAACAGCGAATAGTAGCTAAAAAAATCTAAAGGGATATTCTTCTAAAACGTGTCAATATTTTAAGTATAATATTATCGTATTGGGAAAAATTAAGTTTACATATTGAAGTAATTGAAAAATGACGTGTCATGACACGAATGATGGTCAAAGAATGATGATTAGCAAAGAGACACGAGTTGCAACCGATACGAGCAGAGGCACAAGTAGAGGCACGAACAATTATTCAAAAGACTCAACGCTCGTACCTATTTAAATTCAAAAATCAAGGAGAATGAATCTGACAACATAAGAGAGTACATATACAATATTTAATAAGCATTAAATACTAAAAATGTTAGAAAATATGTATTAAAATATAATACTTATGTAACGTAGCATTTAATACTTCTAATTATCTATAATGGCCTTATTATGACAAAGGCAAAACGTATATTTTTGAGATAGCTATAAAAGGGAGAGAATGAATCATTGGTAGCGACACGAAAGGATTATCTGAATATACTGGTTTACTTTGTTTTCTTCTACCCAACTTATTGTTAGCAAAATCATTTTCCTTTATTCATTTTTTGATTATCAGCAACCCGAATTCTTCTAAATTAAAGCTTTGACCGAAGTTCCACTTCTTGGTTAAACAAATTGGTTCCGTTACCGGGAATCTGATCTATTTCTTCCTAATCTAACCTTTTTTGTTGCATCAACCACCACGTCGAATGCAAATGACAACAATCAAGGAAACCAAGGAAACTCTCAACTCCAGGGGAATTCAGAAGATGACCGCACTCCGATTCCTTCCCCACAAAGCTCCTCTCAGTGATCTCGAGTGCCAGAAGGCACTCCTTATGGATCTCATTCAAATGCAAATGCTCAAATTGAAATAAAGAAGCTATCAATAAAGCTTTGCAAAAGCATAATCGCTCAACAAGTCAATAAAGCTTTGGAAGCCTTTGCCAGTCAGTTACCTGTTGCACCTGTTGGAAACACGTTCTCAAGGCCTTATACTAAAACGTGTGTTCTTATGTGTAGGTTTTGATGAATGACAAACAAGCGCAAATTGATATATGACGAAGTTCAAGTACAAGCGCACAATTGGTGGATAACGAGATTCAAGCACAAGACAAAGTTCTATAGTTTAAATGAGTCGTTCTTAATTGTGATCTTGATCCGACAACTTGACTCATGACATGGCTTCTCTCGTAAAACTATTCTTTACAAAATCATGCATATTTAATTTAATGCTAAATGATTTTAAATCATGCATATTTACTTCAGTCAAAATGATTTTTAAACATGCCTCTAAAAACTGGACTAAGATAATCGATTATGTACTTATGATAATCAATTATGTTAAGCCAAGACTGCATGACAATCGATTGTGAACTAATGACAATCGATTGTGTTAAGGCAGTGAGCATCAGGTTTTTCAAAACCTGCATGACAATCGATTGTGAACCTTATGACAATCGATTGTGAGGAGGCAATGTCCATCAAAGTTTTTCAAAACTCAGAATAATCGATTGTGAACCTAATGACAATCGATTGTGAAGAGACAGTGTCCATCAGATTTTTAAAAGTCACAAAATAATCGATCGTGAACATATGACAATCGATTGTGTTGAGGCAGTGTCTTCCAGACTTTTTCAAAGTTATTAAATAATTGATTGTGAGCATATAACAATCGATTGTCACGAGGCAGTGTCCAAAATGATTTTCAAAATCTGATAAATAATCGATTGTTAACATTGCACAATCAATTGTGAAGCTGACCGTTGTCGTAAAGTTTTCAAATACCGTCAGGTAATCGATTGTTGATTTTGTACAATCGATTGTTGATATTAAAATCTGGAAAAGATTTTTTGAACGTTGCTGAATAATCGATTGTTGATTTTGTACAATCGATTGTTGAAATTAAAATCTGGAAAAGATTTTTTTAACGTTGCTGAATAATCGATTATTGATTTGGTATAATCGATTGTTTTACGTAAAATCTGGAAATGAGTTTTTGAACGTTGCCAATAATCGATTGTTGATCTTGGACAATCGATTGTTAAGCGTAAAATCTGGGATTGATTTTTGGTACGATTGGCAAACAATCGATTGTGGCTTCCTGACAATCGATTGTCACAGAGTAAAATCAGCAACTCTTAATTGGCAATTAGGCAACGGTAATGCCAAGTTTTTCAACTATAAATACAGCTTCATTTCAGTGTTTTAAACACAACAACACACAACAACTGATCATTTTATTGCTATAAGCTTGCATACTATTGTTTATCATTTTATATTCATTCCATAAAGCTTTTGAGAGCCAAAGTCTTGTCCATACTTGTTGTGATCTTGAGCTTACTTCTTTTACTCATATCTACTCATTAAGGAGTATTTTGTTTGAGTGTTTAGTGTTTTGTACACTTGTAAGAGAATTGTGATTCTCTTGTTGTAAGGAACTTGTGTTTCCTTGGTTGAAGTCTTGGAGTGTTGTCTCTCCGAGCAAAGGTGTTAAGGCTTGTGTCCTTAAGTTGTATAGGTTTGTTGAGCACCCGTAAGCTTGACAAGTTAGTGGAAAATCTCGAGAGAGTCTCTCGGGGACTGGACTAGCCACGTGTTATGGTGAACCAGAATACATCGGTGCGTTCTTTCCTTTTGTTTATTTAACGCACTTAATTATTTCCTGCAAATTTTAATTTCCGCAAGTTTACGCTAAATTTTATTATAACGCTATTCAACCCCCCCTCTAGCGTTAAGCGTATTATCTAACAATTGGTATCAGAGCCCAACTCTCTGAAGACTTAACAGTTTGAGAGAACCATCCATGGCTTCTACTTGTGACTCTTTTGCAGGAATTGATGAAGGACAATGCTCCACACGACCACCTCTATTCAACGGTACAAACTACACGTACTGGAAAGAGAGGATGAAAATTTTCGTTCAAGCAAACAACTTTCATCTCTGGAAGGTGATAACGAAGGGAAATCAAATTCCAACCAAAAAGGTTGAAAACGAATGGGTTCCCAAGTCCGAAGAAGAATATGACGCGGATGATATCCGAAAGGTTCAAAATAATGCTAAAGCAATTAATTTATTATTTTATGCTGTAAATGCTGACGATTACAGGAAAATATCGTGTTGCACAACGGCAAAGGAAATGTGGGACAAGCTGGAAATTACGTACGAAGGTACGGACCAGGTAAGGGAAGCTAAAATTGATTTCCTAACCCATGCTTATGAATTATTTCACATGAAGGAAGGTGAAAAGGTGGATGAAATGTTCGAACGATTTTCAATAATCGTGAATGACCTACATGCCCTCAAGAAGACATTCATGGATAGAGAACTTGTTCGAAAAATTCTTATAAGTCTCACTCCGGCATGGCGATCAAAGGCCGACGCAATTCAAGAATCCATAGGCGTCTCAAATGTCACAATCGACGCATTAAGAGGTAACCTTAAGACTTATGAATCTACAATACTTAACCCTCTTGTTGATGATCAAAGGAGGCAAAGAATAGCGCTTAAGGCAAGCACAAGCCAACCTCAAGTTGATGAGGACGGAGACAACGAGTTTGGACTCGTTATCAAAAGATTTCAAAAGTTCATGCGAAAGGAGTATGAACAAAAGGGCAAAAAGCAAGGCGAGCAAATAAAGTGCTATGAATGCGGTGAAACCAGGCACATCAAATCAAATTGCCCAAACATCAAAAAGGAGAAGAAACCTTTAAGAAGCAACGCGCATACATTTCTTAGGGAGGAGACTCCGGAGATGAGTCAAGCGAAGAAGAAGAAGACGAAGCCGCAAACCTTTGTCTTATGGCGCAAGAAGACAAGCAAGATGAGGTATGTCAAATCTCTTCTAAAAACTTCTTTACTCTTGAAGAAATGCGAACTGCTTTTGATGAGCTATATACTGAATTTATTAAAGCTTCAAAAACTGTCAAGAGCATTAAAGAAAATGCTTCTCTAAAAGAAAAAGATTTTCAAAAACAGCTTTCTTTGAAAGAAAAGGAGTTAGAAAAACTGGTTTTAGAAAATGAGAAGCTGAAAGAGGAAAACAAGTTTTTCGGAAAAAGAAGCGCTGACAAGCCCGAAAGTTCTATTAAAAAATGCTCTTCTTGCATGCATCTTGAAAATGAGGTAGATAGACTTAAAGGTACCTTAGATAAGTTTAATTCTTCCCACAAAAATTTGAATAAGGTCCTTGTTAATTTGAAATCAACCAAGCATGGCATAGGCTTTAAGAATGAGCCTAAAGAAAAGGTTGACGCCAAACCCCAACCACCTAAGGCTCAACCTAGGATTAATAAAACAAATGCTTATCGTAGAAATAACAATCCTAGAACAAATATGCATGCTAGACCAAGTGTGGAACATTTTAGAAGACCTAGAAATGACTTACCACCTAGAAATGACTACCCTAAAAATGATGCATATTCTAGGCCAAACACTAGAAGGAGTTTTGAACCTCTTAGAACATCTAGACATGACCATTACTCTAGAAACTCTGCTCATTTTAGAACTAATAGTAGGAGAAATGGTTCTCATGAAATGTGCAATAGTCATAATGAAAATAGAGTAATTCATTTTCGTCCATCAAGTTACTATGAACCTAGAAGGATGCATAACCCCAACTTGACTTGCCATTATTGTAGATGCATTGGTCATATTGCCCCTGCATGCTTTACACGACATAGACATATCACTCAATCGCATCATTATAATATGCCTAACCCTCAAGGACCCAAAATGGCATGGGTACCTAAAACGCATTAATTTGTTTTGTAGGTGTGTTTGAAGGGATCAAGTGTACTATGGTACCTTGATAGTGGATGCTCCAAACATATAACGGGAGACGAATCCAAATTCCTTCAACTAGAACACAAACAAGGAGGAAGTGTGATTTTTGGGGATAACAATAAAGGAAAGATTATTGGCATCGGATCGGTCGGTAATGATGAAAATTCCTCTATTAAGCATATATTACTTGTGAAAGGTTTAAAGCATAATCTCTTGAGCATAAGTCAATTATGTGACAAGGGAAATCTTGCCCTATTTGATTCGGATGAATGCTTAGTGTTTAGACGTAATGATTTTAAAATTATTCTTCGTGGTTTTAGAGTGGATAATATTTATATGGTTGATCTTGCAAATTCCTCACCCGAATATGTTGATTGTCTTATGAGCAAAGAGGATGATACTTGGCTATGGCATCGTAGAGTTGCTCATATAAACATGCATCTTTTGAACAAATTGATTTCTCAAAACTTAGTTATTGGCCTTCCCAATTTGAAATTTGAAAATGACTCTATTTGTGATTCTTGTCAAAAAGGGAAGCAAACAAAAGCATCTTTCAAATCCAAAAATATTGTTTCAACTTCTAGACCATTGCAATTGCTTCACATGGATCTATTCGGACCATCTCGCATTGAAAGTCTAGGAAGAAATCGTTATGCTTTTGTGATTGTTGATGATTATTCTAGATTTACTTGGACTTTATTTCTTGCCAATAAAAGTGATGCTTTTCAGAATTTTAAATATTTTCTTAAGCGTGTTCAAAACGAGAAGGAAACAACCGTCACTTCAATTAGAAGTGATCATGGGGGAGAGTTTGATCACAATCTCTTTGCGGACTTTTGTGACGAACTCGGTATCGAGCATACCTTTTCCACTCCACGTACACCACAACAAAATGGGGTGGTGGAAAGGAAAAATAGGTGTCTCGAAGAGATGGCTAGAACCATGCTCGAAGAGGCCAAGATTCCCAAACATTTTTGGGCGGATGCCGTGAGTACCGCATGCTACATCTTAAATAGAGTAGTCATAAGGCCTATACTCATGAAAACTCCCTATGAACTCTATAAGGGAAGGAAACCAAATATCTCCCATTTTAGAGTATTCGGTTGTAAATGTTTTATTCATAACAATGGCAAAGATCAATTGGGAAATTTTGATGCTAAGTCCGATGAGGGAATTTTCATTGGTTATTCCTCACGTAGCAAAGCATATAGGGTCTTTAATAAAAGAACCGAAACTGTGGAGGAATCCCCTCATGTTGTATTTGCTGAAAATAATGCTCGCTTGGCGAGAAAGGATACCGGTTTTGATCTTGCAGGTATTTTAGATAGCTTGAAAGACAAAATACAAGAGGAAACGCCTAAAGAAAATCAAGACGAAATTTTGAAACAACCAACGGAGGAAGCGCCACAATTGGAGAATGAAACGAAAATGCCTAACGAGTGGAGGACAATTAAAGATCATCCTCTCGAACAGGTAATTGGCGACGTCGGAGAAAAGGTATGTACCCGAAACTCCCTTAAGAACACCTTAGGACATACTGCTTTTGTGTCTCAAATTGAACCAACAACCATCTCCGAAGCAATTGGGGATGAATTTTGGACCTTGGCAATGCAAGAAGAGCTTAACCAATTCAAACGAAATGACGTTTGGGATTTGGTGCCAAGACCCGAAAATCATACCATAATTGGTACGAAATGGGTTTTTCGAAACAAACTAGATGAAAATGGTGTAATCACTAGAAACAAAGCTAGGCTTGTAGCAAAAGGCTATAATCAAGAAGAGGGTATTGACTATGAAGAAACATATGCTCCCGTAGCTAGATTAGAAGCTATTCGTCTATTGCTCGCTTTTGCCTCTTCTATGAATTTCAATTTATATCAAATGGATTTGAAAAGTGCTTTTCTAAATGGTGTTCTACAAGAAGAAGTTTATGTTGAACAACCCCCCGGGTTTGAAGATTTTAAATCTCCCAATCATGTTTTCAAACTCAAAAAGGCTCTCTATGGTTTAAAACAAGCTCCCCGAGCTTGGTATGAAAGATTGAGTAAATTTCTATTGGAAAATGATTTCATTAGGGGGAAAATTGACACCACCCTTTTTGTTAAGCATAAAAACAATGATATTTTATTAGTTCAAATATATGTGGATGATATCATATTTGGTGCTACTAACAATGTCTTATGCAAGGAATTTTCTGATTTAATGACAAGCGAATTTGAGATGTCTATGATGGGTGAGTTAATATTCTTTTTGGGATTACAAGTAAAGCAAATGAAAGAAGGTACGTTCATTTGCCAAGCCAAATATTGCAAAGAATTGCTGAAACGATTTGAAATGAACAATGCAAAAGCAATGGCGACTCCCATGAGCACATCCGATCATCTAGACAAAGATGAGAAAGGTAAGGAAGTCGACACTAAGAAGTATCGAGGTATGATCGGCTCTCTTCTCTATCTTACTGCTAGTCGTCCGGACATCATGTTTAGCGTGTGCTTATGCGCTCGTTATCAATCGTGTCCGAAGGAGTCTCACCTTACTGCGGTAAAATGGATTTTGAAGTACCTTGTTGGTAATACAAATGTGGGTCTATGGTACCCCAAAGGTTCTTCATGCCAACTCGTTGGCTATTCCGACTCCGATTTTGCTGGATGCAAATTGGACTGCAAGAGCACTAGTGGCACTTGCCATTTGCTCGGTAGCTCTCTCGTTTCTTGGTTTAGCAAGAAACCAGTGAGTGTTGCGTTGTCCACAACCGAGGCTGAATATGTAGTCGCGGGGAGTTGTTGCGCTCAAATCCTATGGATGAAACAACAACTCTTGGACTATGGCCTAAGTCTTGATCATATCCCTCTTAGATGTGATAATACTAGTGCCATATGCTTGACGAAGAACCCCGTTCTTCATTCGCGAACAAAACACATTAAAATTAGACATCATTTTATAAGAGATCACGTTCTCAAGGGCGATGTCGAAATCGAATTTGTTGAAACCAAAGACCAATTGGCCGACATCTTTACTAAGCCTTTAGAGAAAGAGTCCTTCTTCAGAATTCGTAGTGAACTCGGGATTCTCGACTCCACGTTGATCTAAGTCATGCATTGCATCTTTTTATCTTACATGATTTCTAACTTGAGCGTTGGAGACGTCTAACGAATTTTTGCAGGTATCGCCCTAAAGGTAGGGGGAATTATAAAGCATGACGCGCAATAATCAAGTCTTCTTCAGAAAAATCGGTCTCTGTCGTCTAAATAATCGATTATCTCGTATCAATAATCGATTGTTCTGCTATTACTTGATTACTGTACTCTCTTTAAGTAATCACGTTTTCTTTCCAATAAATAAACAAGTTTTATTTACATCTTTGGCATCTTCTTATATTATTTTTGCTAATGGCAAAAGGGGGAAGATAACGGGTATGCACTCTCAATATTCATAAGCTTAAATTGAGGGGGAATTCATATATTAAGGGGGAACTAATCGCATACTTATTGCATATCTTTACTTGTCTTGAATCGTCATTATAAATTGTTTAAGTTGCATATCCCGCTTAAAGTTTGCCATTATCAAAAAGGGGAAAATTGTTGGAAACACGTTCTCAAGGCCTTATACTAAAACGTGTGTTCTTATGTGTAGGTTTTGATGAATGACAAACAAGCGCAAATTGATATATGATGAAGTTCAAGTACAAGCGCACAATTGGTGGATAACGAGATTCAAGCACAAGACAAAGTTCTATAGTTTAAATGAGTCGTTCTTAATTGTGATCTTGATCCGACAACTTGACTCATGACATGGCTTCTCTCGTAAAACTATTTTTTACAAAATCATGCATATTTAATTTAATGCTAAATGATTTTAAATCATGCATATTTACTTCAGTCAAAATGAGTTTTAAACATGCCTCTAAAAACTGGACTAAGATAATCGATTATGTACTTATGATAATCGATTATGTTAAGCCAAGACTGCATGATAATCGATTGTGAACTAATGACAATCGATTGTGTTAAGGCAGTGAGCATCAGGTTTTTCAAAACCTGCATGACAATCGATTGTGAACCTTATGACAATCGATTGTGAGGAGGCAGTGTCCATCAAAGTTTTTCAAAACTCAGAATAATCGATTGTGAACCTAATGACAATCGATTGTGAAGAGACAGTGTCCATCAGATTTTTAAAAGTCACAAAATAATCGATTGTGAACATATGACAATCGATTGTGTTGAGGCAGTGTCTTCCAGACTTTTTCAAAGTTATTAAATAATCGATTGTGAGTATATAACAATCGATTGTCACGAGGCAGTGTCTAAAATGATTTTCAAAGTCTGATAAATAATCGATTGTTAACATTGCACAATCGATTGTGAAGCTGACCGTTGTCGTAAAGTTTTTAAATACCGTCAGGTAATCGATTGTTGATTTTGTACAATCGATTGTTGATATTAAAATCTGGAAAAGATTTTTTGAACGTTGCTGAATAATCGATTGTTGATTTTGTACAATCGATTGTTGAAATTAAAATCTGGAAAAGATTTTTTGAACGTTGCTGAATAATCGATTATTGATTTGGGATAATCGATTGTTTTACGTAAAATCTGGAAATGATTTTTTGAACGTAGCCAATAATCGATTGTTGATCTTGGACAATAGATTGTTAAGCGTAAAATCTGGGATTGATTTTTGGTACGATTGGCAAACAATCGATTGTGGCTTCCTGACAATCGATTGTCACAGAGTAAAATCAGCAACTCTTAATTGGCAATTAGGCAACGGTAATGCCAAGTTTTTCAACTATAAATACAGCTTCATTTCAGTGTTTTAAACACAACAACACACAACAACTGATCATTCTATTGCTATAAGCTTGCATACTATTGTTTATCATTTTATATTCATTCCATAAAGCTTTTGAGAGCCAAAGTCTTGTCCATACTTGTTGTGATCTTGAGCTTACTTCTTTTACTCATATCTACTCATTAAGGAGTGTTTTGTTTGAGTGTTTAGTGTTTTGTACACTTGTAAGAGAATTGTGATTCTCTTGTTGTAAGGAACTTGTGTTTCCTTGGTTGAAGTCTTGGAGTGTTGTATCTCCGAGCAAAGGTGTTAAGGCTTGTGTTCTTAAGTTGTAAAGGTTTGTTGAGCACCCGTAAGCTTGACAAGTTAGTGGAAAATCTCGAGAGAGTCTCTCGGGGACTGGACTAGCCACGTGTTATGGTGAACCAGAATACATCGGTGCGTTCTTTCCTTTTGTTTATTTAACGCACTTAATTATTTCCTGCAAATTTTAATTTCCGCAAGTTTACGCTAAATTTTATTATAACGCTATTCACCCCCCTCTAGCGTTAAGCGTATTATCTAACAGCACCACCAACAACAACTCAAAATATAAACACTTTGAAAAATCCTCGTTATGGGCTTGCTAATTCAGGCTGTGGTGAAATCCCCAGTGAGTCACGAGATGGGGAACCATGTATCTTAGTTAATTCCGATTTATAAAATTTAGTATTAACATTGTAGAAACAGCTCAAGGAGAAAAGTAACCGCATAGAGCAAATACCTGGAGTGCCGCCTGTAATCAAAGGGATAGATATGGACAAATATTCACAACAACCTTGGAAGCCAAGTGCTGCTCCTCTCCCAATTCCAAAGAGATTTAAAATTTCCTATATTCCACAATATGATGGAACAACCGATCCACGAGACGACGTGACCGCATTCACAAATGGCATAAAAGGTAACGACTTGGCCAAACAAGAAATTGAATTAGTATTTGTCAAAAAATTCGGTGAAAAACTCAATAAGGGAGCATTGATATGATATTCTCTTTTACCTGAAAATTCTATAAATTCTTTTGCTGAGCTTGCATATTCATTTATCAAAGCACATTCGGGAGCTCAAAAAGCCGAAAACAGGATGGAAGATATTTTCAAAATCAAGCAAGGAGACTCAGAGTTGCTTAGAGAATTCGTGGATAGGTTCCAGCGTGAAAGAATGACGTTACCGCGTGTAACAGACAGTTAGGCAGCTATAGCATTCACTAGTAATTCGAATAAAAAAAGCTCAAAAGCCACGAGGTGACTCAAGGAAAGTCTTCTTGAATTCCCAGCAACAATGTGGAATGACGTTTATAATAGGTACAGCACGAAGCTAAGGATATAAGAAGATATTATCTCGTAGTACCAAAACGAAGAAAAGGTGAGTTCGTGACGTGCAGAAACAAAAAAAAATCGGAAAATAGGTACGAGCCGTATATGGGCCCAGCAGAAAAAGACTCACAATCAAAGCAGAATTCAAGGCACGATCATAGATCGAGGAATAGAGAGTCAGGTTCATCGTCAAGGTTCGGGAATGATCGAAACATGCGAGAGTCACGAGATGATGATAGAAACCTAAAGGAAATATTTGGAGGTTACAATTTTAATGTGTGCACTTCCGAGCTCGTAGCTGTTTTGAGAAGCATGGGTGATAATGGGCGATGGACAAAAGAAAAGAGATTAAATACAAACAGACGCAATCCCGATTACTATTGCGAATTTCACAACGATCATGGTCATAAAACGACAGATTGTAGGTTACAACAAGGTGACGTTGATTATCTATTGAAGCAAGGGTATCTCACTGAATTATTCAGTGAGAAATGTAAGCAAGCATACATGAAGAATAGATAGGATTCCCTTAAACCGCGTTCTTCCAAAATGACTGTTAATGTTATAATCGGAGGTGAAGAAATCAATGGTGTGACGTACACAACAATCAATAAAGTTTCCAAAGTCACAATTACCCACGAGAAGCTTATATTATTTCTAACAAGTCTAAATAACACCCACTCCAAATTTCTCAAAAAATTAAATTCGAAATTTAAACCCACATATTTAAGCTTTTAAAAATCTAATTTTCACTATCCAAATGGATTTGGTTTGTTGAACTAATATTTGAGTCACAGTTACTGATTCGAAAAGTAACTTAAAAGCTTGATGAATCTTTTTTAAAACTTGAATAATAATTTTGAGAACCTATTGGAGATGGATGCTGAATCTTATCCTATTATTTTTGGGCTAGTTAGTTATAAATTAAAATATGATCTACAAAATTGAAAAATAAAGAGCCTAGTTATACTTATGTGAAATTGTCCCTTTTAGAAACATATTCAATTGTTATAATTAACGGTTCTCGTGAACTGTAAATCCACGTCTGAATATAAATATATTGACATAACGTAGATGGAGAAAAGGTTAGCATCTTCATTTAATGGTATAATAATGACTTGATACTGGTGGGGGAGGGTGAAGGGAATAATTTCCAAAAACATAACATTTTCAATGGGTACACTCGTATCTGCTTTTAGTGATATAGCTATTTTATTCCCATTGAATAACATAAAAGAATAGACAATGCCAAGTTAAATAATCAATGTAATACGACAAGTGAATGCGCATGGACTAGTTAGTACTACGACATAGACTTATGCCTATGTAGCCCATTAACAAAATGTAACATTTTATTTCAATCCAAATTAACGAGTGTATACACATTTTTGCAGAAATATGTCCACTAGTTTTTAGTCTCTCAACGTGTAAACATTTTGATGTAAATAGTAGTGTTATTACAAATAGAAAGGGTATTAAATATAACATTTAACCGTAAACAAAGTATATTCATGATGAATGTAAAGTGAACTAGTTTATGATTATATATCTACATAAATACACACAATCATGGTACAATGTGTAGGCACAAATCTCATACTCACACGTGAGCAAGAAAAAGAGCTAGGGGTCCATTTGCATGTGGCTGCCCATGCTGTAGACATGTGGGATATATTAGGGTTTTGGACGAGTAAAGTGACTGAAACCAAACATGCACATATTGGCTTGTATGGTATTATTATTGAAGGTCGTGGAGAGGGGTTGCTCTAATGGTAAGCAACTCATACTTTTAATCGAGAGGTTGTAAGTTCGAGTCTCCCCAAGAAGAAGGTGGGAAGTTCTTGGGGGGAAAGATGCCGGGGGTCTATTTGGAAACAGCCTCTCTACCCAAGAGTAGGGGTAAGGTCTATGTACACACTACCCTCCCCAGACCCCACTAAGTGAAATTATATTGGGTTGTTGTTGTTGGAGTGGGGTGGAGAGAAACAGATTTAGGATATGGACCGAATGAGTTCAATCTTTAAGTTGAATGCAGTACAATCTTTACGGTATATATATATATATATATATATATATATATATATATATATATATATATATATATATATATATATATATATATATGTTGGCAACGAAAATATTGAGTTGAAAATATATGTTTTATTGGGTAGGTGGTAGGGGTGGAGTTAGTGTATTAGTTGCAAGTACGGTCGAACCCAAATAAAATTATTTTAAATTTTATATTGTCTTTTAAGAAATTTATTAAATATATATAAATAATTAATTTGAAATATAGTAACGCAAAAGAACTAAAATCTAACTAGTAGGTTTTAAATCTTGACTCTAGCTAAGGGAGAGGAAGGAAAAAGGGTGGTCGGGAAGGAGGTTTTGGAGAAGATAAAGGCCAATTAAAGGTAGGGGGACTAAGGACTATGGGATGAGAATGAAGTTTGGCAGAGACTTTTACTCATTTTATGGCTTTTTCCTTGTTTCTATGTGAAATGGAGGATGGAATGATACTTCTCTTGATTAATTGCTTCTCTTTTCATTTTTCTCTTCTGTGTCCCACTTTTTTTTTTTTTTTTTTTGTGTTGTTTTTGCAGAGTTTTAATTTTCTACCTAGCAAAGAATATGTGTGGTTGAGCTTTTCATGCCTACCAAACCGTCCCTACACTCTTTTAGAATTACATCAAAAAAGCTTGAGATTCATTATATATATATATATATATATATATATATATATATATATATATATATATATATATATATATATATATATATATATATATATATATATATATATTCCTTACTTATACCTAAAAAAAGGAAAAAGAGAAAAAAAAGGTCTTTCAAACTCTTGATTTTTAATTTGGGGGAGAAGATTTATGCTTTTAGGTAAAAGATAACACCTTTTTTTGTTTAATTAAAACTTTCAATCAAGCAATAATAAAGAATGGCAAAATTTTAAGCTAGCGTGTACAAACAATGGCATCCAGTTTTTAAAGGGATTTTTATATAAATAACCGACTATTTTTAGTTTAAGCAGTTGAGTGCGCTTTTATTTAAATAATTTTTTTTCTTTTAAGCCCTTAATAGCTTTGATGGGCTGTTTTCAAGATGATATTGATATCTTTGGACTATAGATAGCAACTTCTTTTTGGGCATGGATAAGATATACTTATAAATAGGATAATCCTGAAATTAATATTTATTAAAAATCTCCACTGCATGAAACAAAGATACTTCCACATTGCTTCTTTTATGTTTCTTATTTAATTAATGCATATTTTCTTTATCTATAAAGTCAATTCTTATTATTATTTTAGTAACAAGAATAACTAAACTTACATAGTAGGCTTATTATGTAACTTATAAGGATTGTTTGACTAAATTGTAGTAGTTATTTCTGGTAAGGAATCCCATCACAGGCACGTGAAAGAGGAAGAAAATGGACAAAGTTAATTTCATTATTATTAAAATACAATGGCTAAAAACATTCGAAGTTAATGAATGGAATGATTAATGTTATTCCAACAGAAAACAAACATATGATTGTGTCCTCGTGTGCATGGCTTTATTCTTCGACATACTTCAAGGAGCCCATCTTCCTAATTGTAACGATTTGACATAACTATATATATACACGTCTTTTAATAGATTTGAATTTTATTGGTTCAAAATGATACTAAATTTCTTAATCCTTGAGTTACTTGGTCCGAATTTTAATTTTATACATATTTTGTAGATCTTTAACACATATGCATGTCCGTCCCTATTTATAATTTGCTTTCTTATTGTATGACTCTTAGGAAAATATTTTTTATGAAATAAAAAATAATTTTTATGTGGACTTATAAATATAACATGTATTTTCCTTAAATGGAGCACTCTAATAAAAGCAATCTAGATCAAGGTGTCTCATAAATAAATATAAGATTGGAAAAGGAAAGAGCAATAATGTATACAAGTGGGACTTGGACATATAAAATCTAAACCATAGTTCAAATAAGAATAAATGAATAGATAGAGAAGTAGTAATGGAGTAAATGATATTATGGGAAAGTGATAGGAAAGAAATGTCACTTTCTGTGTAGCTTGAACCAGAGACATGTATTGAGGTCCTTTTGGGACCAGTTGAGACTTTGAGAGAGACACTATTGGCTAAGTTATGAATGGCTCTACGACCTTTTCTCTCCTTAAAAAAATAAAAAATAAAACAAATTGGGCAAGTTTTGACAACATATCTTAAAATCTTTCGATGGTGCCCGAGTCAATTTGTGTACATTTTTTTTAATATATTAGGTATCTGCTATCTCTTACTAATATAAATATTGAATAACGTCTCTATCACTAAGACTTAAACCGATTAAAAAAATGAAGTTTATATTTCCAGTCTCTTTCCTAATTTAAACACGTACCGATCCAATCTCCCATGATTTTTGAATGCTGAAAGAGCACGTCGATGCATATTCACTAATGCGTCTATTTTGGTCCCGAAATAGTTGGCACTGCATGTACATGCATGATGCAATAACAACGATATCTTCATGTGATAAACTTCCTTGGCTATAAGTTTAGGAAAAGAAAAATTACAACTCGGTGCACTAAGTATCTCGTATTCATACAAAATTTGATCAAAAAAATTTTGATGTAAACAATCTACCCTAATGCAAGGTACAAGTAACTGCTTATATGACTTGCACCCATGATCTAGAGACCATACATGGATAATTTTATATATCATTGCTCCTCTTTATAGTAGGTAGAAACAACAACAACAACAATAATAACAACGATCCAGTAGAATCTCACTAATGAAATTTTGGAAGGGTAATTTGTACGCATACCCCTACCCAAAAAAGTAAAGAGGTTATTCCCGAAAGAGACTTGAGTTAAAATTTTATATTCTCTATATCTTGACTTTAGTGTTTTGGGTATTTCTTAGAGCTATCAAGATTTTATGATGCTGGACCAAAAGCAGAAATGAATATCTGGCAATATATATGCAGCTATCCATGTGGGACTGTTTCTGTAAGATTGAACGATAGGTCACTAGTGTACGTCTACTAGTGATCCATTCATTGTTTCTCTTTTTAAACTCTGACCAGTTTGAGATTATTGGGTCTTCACTTTCAGCCTACTGTGGGTACGTACAAGAAAGTTCCATGTATTGTGAGGTGTAACGATCAAAAACCAACCATACCTCTCCGACACGAATCTAGAATTTGAAATTTATTAATATTTACAGTTATCTCAAGTTAGCAATTCAGTTCCTACTTACATATTTTTAGATATTTGATGACATTTTGTATATATAAAGTCTAAGCAAAAATATCTAATCACGTAATCCGCATTTTCCATGCTACCTCCGCCTCTTAGAGCTCTAGATGTCCCAATATTCCATGAATATAGAAACGGCAATGGGAAAAATATATTCATGTACTATGAGAAAATATTTAAATATATCTTTTGTTATATTTTGGGTCCAAATATATCCTTATCGCAATATTATTAGTTTAAGTATACCCCTCTTTTGTTAATTTTGTCCAAGATGGATATTCAATCCTATATGTCACTGATATTCGATGAGGTGGATGCCACAATGCATGCCACCGCAACGCTCCTAATTCATAAATAAAAGATTAAAATTTGAAATACAATATTTTTTCATGGTAGCGGTAATAGTGTGAATAGTGGTGGAGAGAAATGAAATTTAGTGGTGGTAAAAAATAGAAGGGAGAGGTAAAATAAGTTAAGGGCGCTGAGATGGCCGGCAAGCCATGTGACATTCACCAAATCAAATGTCAGTGCCACGTAGGATTGAATGTTTACTTTGGACAAACTTAACGAAAAAGGGTATATTTGACCCAATAGTATAATGGATATATTTAGACTCAAAGTATAATAACGAGAGATACATTTAAACTTTTTCTAATAGTATATGAATATATTTAATAATACTTTCTCCGTCTCATATTTATTATATGGAAATATTTGATTGGGTATAGAGTTTACAAAACTAAAAAAAACACATATAGGCTAATCCATATGCAAAGTGAACAAACTATTTATTTTAAATGAATGATATGGTAAAAAGTTTCATGCATATAATAGCTTTCTCTCTACTTATAAGAGAATGAACTTTTATATCAAGTGGTTCCTAGCCAGATAACTTATTGGTGTAATGTTTAATTCTTGGATTGATGTTGGTCTATGAAATTTCACAAGTGACCTCAAATAAGAGTGGTCCTCCATTAGTAAAATTTTGAAGGTGTAACATTTGATCTTTAATAACATTTTCACTAGCCCAATTCCTCCCAAAAAAAAAAAAAAAAGAAATAAAAGAGACATTTACCACAGTGCATTTATGGCAAACTTTGGTGTATGTGATAAACTCTGAATATGAAATTGATGTGGTTTATAAGTGGTCCAATTTGATTTTGGGACATTACAAAATTGTGGCCAGAAATGGAAGTGATATACAGTAATAATTGAATTGGTATTTGGGTCTTATCCACAAGTATTGGATGAGAATTATGCTAAAAAGAAATACCTGGACCTGTTCATGTGCTTCCCTTCATTGTACATTCTGTCATATATTTAATTAAAATACTGCTAAAGTGGTCACAGAAATTAAAAGAATGAAATAAAACATATTTGGTCCCCCATTACTGACTACAATGGTTGTACAAGAGTTATTGTTTCATGTTTTATTGGGTACAAGTTTTTCACCATGTATATATAAAATACAGAAAGTACAATCCAACATTTTCTTTTGTGTTGTATATAGTAAAGAAAAATAGTTTTTCGCAGTATTATAAGCCAAAATTAATAGATTAAATACCTGTGTAATATGGTATTAGATGGAAAATGGTTCTTTAATTTGGACTGAGATATTTAGTTTCAGTGTTTAATCTTAGTCTATGCTAAGTCTTAGGCAAAATCTTGTTGTGTAATACAATTCAAGTGAAAATATTAATAAAGCTAAGATAAGGTGATCAGGGCCATACACAGGTAGGTATATACGATGCAGGATAGCGCAAATAGGTCTGGGCCGGCAATGTAGACAAGAAGATTAACATGTACAAGAGAGGAACCTTTACACAAATAGCCCATTGAATTCACTAGTTAATTCACTAGACATTGTTAAAAGTATGCAATAAAGGATTTATACATATATTATATCTATTGACTACCTTTGTTTTAAATGATTAGGTGAAGGACTACTTGACGTGATTTTACAATCAAGTTTCTGAAAAGATATTGGATATGATTGGAAGGCGTTCCATTCAGCAATTCACCATGGTGTTCTTGGGACAAAAGGTGTTAATCGAACCGGTTTGGCCCGCTAATGTTTCGGTTCGACTTGATAAAGCCTGCGTCAGCCCGGTCTGGTAAGAAGTGGGATGGGATGGGTTGGACAGAGGTTGGTCCACACAGGGGTGTGCCTTTTCTATAATTGGTGCACCGGAGCCCGGTTGGATTAGTAAGGAATTATCGGTTCCATACCAGATTCTAGGCCACTTGGAAAAATGAATGTAATTGTAAATTCATATTACATGAATGCAAAACACCATAAAATAACTCGAAAGTCATGAAGAAGTAATGAATATTGGTCATTAGAACGTTTTCTATAGACCTATAAAATTTCAAGCCAATCGAAGTCTGTCTAAAATATTCTTCAAAATCAAATATATTAATACACATGAAAAAGTGGATATAATCATAAATTCGTATTGCATGGCCTCGAAAGACCATAAGATGAATCCGAAAGTCATGGCGAAGAAATAAATATTGAAAACTAGGTCGTTTCCTATGGACCCACAAATTCGCCAATCGGAGTCCTTCATAATATTTTTACAAAATGAGCATGTACTAATACGCACGAAAAAGTAAATAGAATCGCAAATTTGTATTGTATGACCATGAAATACAATAAAATTAACCTAAATGTCATGACGAAGCAATGAGTATTGATCACTAGTCCGTTTCCTACAGACCATGAAAATTCATGCCAATCGAACTCCGTAAAAAAATCTACAAAATCGACATGTACTAATATATACGAAAAAGTGGATATAATCGCAAATTTGTATTTCATGATCAGTAAACATCATAAAATGAACCCGAAAGTCGTGGAGAAATAATGAGTATAGGTCACTAGGCTGTTTTCTATGGACTTATAAAATTTTACGTCAATCGGAGTGGACAACTTTTTTTACAAAATCAGTATGTAGTAATACACACGAGACTAGATATAATCAAGAATTCGTATTGCATGACCCCGAGATACCATAAAATAAACCCAAAAGTCATGACGGAAAGAGGAGTATTTCTCACTAGGCCGTTTCTTATGGACATATAAAATTCTAGACCAATCAGAGTTTATACCTTTTTTTATAAGATCAACATGTACTACACAAAAAAGTATATATAATCATAAATTTGTGTTACATGTCCGCTAAATGCCGTTAAATGAACCTAAAAATCATGACGAAGCAATGAATACTTTTCACTAGGCCATTTTCTACGTACCTACAAAATTCAGGCTCTTGGATCCGTCAAAAAAGTCTACAAAAAGCATGTAGTAATACACAAAAAGTAACTACTAGAACCAAATAGGCTTTCTACATATGCATCATCTAAAACAACGATTTTTATCAGCTGTAGCAAAGAAAGCCCCCAATTTATATGAAATACAAGATACTCATTGAATGATAAGAAAGCTATTTCCACTTAGACAATTTCAGATATTCAAGGATTGCACGTTCTGTTCTAGATTAAGAAGGTCTAATTTAGGGAATTATCGATAGGCTAACCAAAAAAGACAATTAGGGATTCATTGGAATTCTCACATTTATTTGGAAGATACTTATTTCGGATGGGTCACACCAATAGGATGAACCAAATGAGTTCTGCATCATGACATCCCACAGCTTCGGCAGGATCGCTTAGTCCCGTTCATCTTCGGCGCAAGAACGCTCGATCAGTGAGCTATTACGCACTCTTTCAAGGGTGGCTGCTTCTAGGCAAACCTCCTAGCTGTATCTGCACCCCTACCTCCTTTATCACTGAGCGGTCATATAGGGGCCTTAGATGGTGATCCGGGCTCTTTCCCTCTCGACGATGAAGCTTATCCCCCATCGTCTCACTAGCCGACCTTTGCCCCCTCTTATTTTGAGGTCATATCTGGTATTCAGATTTTGCCTCGATTTGGTACTACCGCTCTCGCGGCCCGCACCAAAACCGTGCATTACCCCTAAATGTCCAGTCAACTGCTGCGCCTCACCGCATTTGGGGGAGAACCAGCTAGCTCTGGGTGCAAGTGGTATTTCACCCCTAACCACAACTCAACCGCTGATTCTAGCCAAAGAGAAAGGCTATGGGGCACGAGTTGTAAGGAATTCTGGTAGTTCAGTCCCCCGAGGGGGATGTTATAAGCTGCTACACTAATTGGAGATAGAGCAGGCTGCGAAGGCGCTAATACGATTGTTCTCGAAGCGAAGAAGGCAAGGCCAGAAGAGAAAGTATATGACTATAATGTGGGTTTAGGGTATGCTAGCCATCTCACTATCGGTAACGGAAGGGATTTCTATTGTTGAGCCGGGTGAGCTACCTTAACGGCACCCTGGTATTCCTTATTATTGATAGTTGAATATAATTACAAATATTGTGTTGTATGACCATGAAACTTCATAAAATGAATATGAAAGTCGGAGAGAGAATGTTGCTCCGGGTATCACCCATTAAGTGTATGATGAGGTTCGGAAAAAAGGAAAAGTTGAGCCCTAGGTATATCGGGCCTTTTGAGATTCTTAAGCGAGTGGGAGATATGGCTTACAGACTTATGTTGCCACTTGGTTATCAGTAGTTCATCAGGTATTTCATATGTCTATGCTCCGAAAGTATCACGACAATCTATCCCACGTATTAGATTTTGGCACTGTCCAGTTGGATAAGGATCTGACTTATGAGGAGGAGTCGGTGGTTATTCTAGCCCGACAGGTTCGTCATTTAAGATCGAAGAGTTATCCTTTAGTTTGACTACATTGGAGAGGTCAGCCTATTGAGGAATTTACCTGGGACTCCGAGTTAGATATGCGGAGTAGATATCCCCACCTTTTCACCAATCCATGTACTTTTCTATATTCATTCGAGGACGAACAATTGTTTTAGAGGTAGAAAATGTGATGACCTGATATGTGATCTTATGTTTTAGAATCCAATTATGCACTTTTAAGCTTTAAACACCTCATTTTTTCTCTTCTCGATTTGCATGTGCAGTCTAGGCGTGAAAATAGAAGTTTCAAAATTTTCTTGAAAATTTCATTGGATTTGGTATTCAATTCATAGTTCTATGTATTATTTTGGTGATTTGGTCGCGTGAGCAAGTTTGTATGATATTTTTAGACTTGTATGCGTAGTTGGTTTAGAGCCCTGAGGGCTCAGGTGAGTTTCGGATCGGCTACGGAGGGAAATTTGATTTGGAAATGTTGTTGGTGTTCCAGTTCTGGTGCAGGCCTCTGATCTCGCATTTGTGAGATTAGGCTGCATTTGCAAGCTTTGAAGGGCCCGCATCTGCGAGCTATTCTTAATATTTGAGAAGAGTGGCTCAGCCTCATTATGTTTGCATTTGCGAACAATTTTTTGCATTTGCAAACAATTCTTTTCATTTGCAATGTTGAGCCAGGGTAGGCAGTGGTCACAATTGAGATGAAATGGTTGTAATTGCGGAGGTCTTGAGTTTGCATTTGTGAACTATTCTTCGCATTTGCGAAGAGATTAGAAGTGTGAAGACCTTCACAAATGTGATGGATTCTTCGATTTTGCGAACCCCAGGTCACGGATGCGACATTTGCAATTGACCAAAATGGGACTTAGACATGATTTTTGATTCATTCTTCAAATTTTCAAACCTAGAAACACTAGAGGCGATTTTTCAAAGAATATTTCTTTCACAAATTATTGGTAAGTGATTCTAAACAAGTTTCTTTCAATCTTTCACTACTTTTTCTAAGATTGCAACCTAAAACCTAAGGTTTTCATGGTTGAAATTGGGGGTTTTGGATAGAATAGGAATTTTTGAAAATGGGGATTTAGACAAAAAATTGAGGTTAGATTCCAACACAAATTACATAATTGGGCTCGGGGGTGAATGGGTAATCGGGTTTGGGTCCGTATTTCAGGTTTGGACCAAGCTTTCCCGGGCGTTGACTTTTTCAATAATGACCTAAATTGAATTCTTTACAATCCTGGGTAGTCCCTAAGGTTGAATTTGAATTGTTTGGTTGGTAATTTGCTTGATTCTATTTGTTCAGAGGCTTGTTTAAAAGGAAAATTGGTGGTTGAGGTATGAGTTTGGTTGTTGGAGTGAGGTAAGTATCGTGGTAACCTTGACTTGAGGGAATATGACTTGTTTGTCTATTTTCTGCATGTTTAGATGTCGGGTACAATGTATATGTGGGGTGATGTGTACTTATGCATTGTTGTCAAGTTAAAGTATATGGGTGGCACTTGGTTTCTTTAAATTATTGCTTTCTTTGATTATGTTATCCATGTTTATACTAGTATTGCTAAATTGATCGTTTTTATCATGTTTACGGATTTTGGTGATAATTGAGTATTGATTTGAAGGTTAAGGTTGGTATTGTAGTACAAAATATTGAAGTAAGGCTTGTTCCTTTTATTTTATCTCTATGTCTTTGATTGATATGTGCTATATGGTAAGCGAGAGTGTTAATGCAGGGAGGGTGATGCCGCGCCATATTGTGGGTGTTAATGCACAAAGGAGGATGTCGTGCCATATTGTGAGTGATAAAGTACGAAGGATGATTCCGTGCCCAATGATGAGTGTTAATGCATAAAGGGTGATGTCGTGCCATGTTACGATAGTTAATTCACGAAGGGTGATTCCAAGCCATTTCTATAGATATATATGGAGAGGTTGAGGATGAAAGCACGAATGATGATGCCGTGCATTTTCCTTTACTGTGTTTACTTGTTCTTATTGGTTCAAGGTATATTGGTTGTTCAAGTTATCATTATTGTTGTGATTCTCTATCTTGTATTCCCCTCCGCATGTCCCCTTCCCAATATTACTAGCTGTTATTTGCCGTTATTTTGTACATATATTGTTATTTGCACAAGTTTATTTGGTGGGTGTCTTGCCATAGCCTCGCCAATATTTTCTCGAGGTTAGACTCGATACTTACGAGTACATTGGGTTAGTTATACTCATATTGTACTCTACACTTATTGTGCATATTTTGGTACCGGCCCAAGCTGATCGTGAGGTTAGAGGCTGGGTTGCTTGACAGGAGACCCAAGGTAGATCTGCTGGCGTCCGCAGACCCTAGAGTCTCTTTTTAGACTTGTTATTTTAATTTTTCTTTTCTTTCAGAACAATGTAATTCCTTTGAGACTCTATTTTTAGTAAATCATAGTAGCTCGTAAGTTGTGACTTCTCATCCTAAATGTATCAAATGTTATGGATTTTTATGATATTCCAGCAAACCAGTTTTAGTTTCTGCTTAATGTAATTGTTCTCGTTATTGAAATTCGCTAAATTTGACATTAAGAAACCTCTAATGTTGGCTTTACTAGTGAGTGAAATGTTAGGCACCATAACGGTCCCAACGGTGGGAATCCCGGTTCGCTAAAAGTTAAAACTTAAAACAAACTATTCCAGAGAACGTTCATGATGCTTATGAGATATCCAACACATCATCTTCATCAAACACATTTGAATCCGCTTATGACAAAGTTGTCTTAACTTCTTCACTTTAGAAGTGTGTCAATGATACGCCACTTCTGTGTTTGATCATTTTTCCTAATCATGTGTGTGACGCATGAATAAGGCTGTGACGCGTGTTGCTAACTTAATTAAAACTAGAAAAATAAAAAGAATCCATTTAAGTATTATTTAAAAAAAAAGAAAAAGAGAAGGACTCCCCACCCAACTCTCTGCTCTCCATCTCCCCTACTTGCATATCTTCGCGGGTGACCATCACAAGTAAAAATCAATTTCAAAACGGTAACAGAAGTTTAATTCAGTATACAAGCTTAACAATTTGGTCCAAACAATTCTTCAACATTGTTGCAAGATTTCTCCGCCTAAGTGCCGACCCAAAAACTCAAAAAATCTCAACAATGGAGGTTCAAAACTTTCTCCATCCAAATGATGATTCATAACTTTGACCCCAACCCAAATCGTGGAAATATTTGAATGGAAAAAGAAAAGATAGAGAAGATGATATTACCTTATTTGATTGAATATTGTAGATTGTCGTCAGACAAATAACAGTAATAATGGAGGTTCAAAAATATCTCCTCCCAAATTGATATCACCATTCTTTTGAAGATCATGTGTGAAGAATAACTTTGGTGAAATATGCTTTGTTCTATCTCCTTTTATGAATCCTCCCTTCAATTGAGCTATACATGCTGCATTGTCTTCATACAAAGTCGTGGGTAGTTTATTACACTTCAAACCACATTTGTCTTGAATATGATGTATTATAGACCTCAACCACACACACTCCCGACTTGCTTCATGAATAGCAATTATCTCGGCATGATTGGATGAAGTAGCCACAATTGATTGCTTAGTCGATCGCCAAGATATGGCGGTGCCTCCACAGGTAAACACATAACCCGTTTGAGATCGAGCCTTGTGTGGGTCGGATAAATATCCGGCATCAGCATAACCAACAAGATCAGGACTGCAATTATTGCCATAAAATAAGCCCATATCGGTGGTCCCTTTTAGGTGCCGCAATATATGTTTGATCCCATTCCAATGTCTCCTTGTAGGAGCCGAGCTAAATCTTGCTAAGACATTAACTGAAAAGGATATGTCAGGCCTTGTAGTATTTGCAAGATACATTAGTGCGCCAATTGCACTAAGATATGGTACTTCAGGACCAAGTAGCTCTTCATTCCTTTCTTGCGGTCGGAATGGATCTTTATTCACATCAAGTGATCGAACAACCATCGGTGTACTTAAAGGATGTGCTCCATCCATGTAAAACCGTTTCAGTACCTTTTCTATATAGGTAGATTGATGAACAAAAATTTCGTTTGCTAAATATTCAATTTGCAAACCAAGACATAATTTTGTCTTTCCGAGATCTTTCATCTCGAATTCATTCTTTAGATAATCAATTGCCTTTTGGAGTTATATGGGGGTTCCAATAAGGTTTATGTCATCGACATATACGGCAAGTACAACAAATTCCGATGTTGTTTTCTTTATAAAAACACACGGGCAAATGGCGTCATTTATATAGCCTTCTTTTAACAAATACTCACTAAGACGATTATACCACATTCGTCCTGATTGCTTTAGACCATACAAAGATCTTTGCAATTTAATTGAAAATATTTCCCGAGACTTTGAATTATGAGCGTTTGGCACTTTGAGTCCATCGGGAATTTTCATGTATATCTCATTATCAAGTGAGCCATAAAGATAGGCAGTAACACATCCATTAAATGCATGTCAAGCTTTTCAAGGACAGCAAAACTGATGAGATAACGAAAAGTTATCGCATCCATTACAGGCAAATATGTCTCTTCATAATCGACACCAGGCCTTTGAGAAAAACCTTGTGCAACAAGGCGTGCCTTATATCTTTGTACCTCGTTTTTCTCATTTCTCTTGCGTACAAAGACCCATTTATAGCCAACAGGCTTAACACCATTAGGTGTTTCAACTACAGGGCCAAAAACTTCACGTTTTGCCAGCGAATTCAATTTTGATTGAATTGCTTCTTGCCATTTTGGCCAATCATGTCTTTTTTGACATTCTTCAACAGATTGAGGTTCGAGATCCTCACATTCTTGCATAATGCTAGATGCGACATTATAAGCAAAGACATTATCTACCACTATATCCACTCGACTAATATTTGCCTCAATATCAATTGGATTTCTGGATAGTTCCGTATTTTCCAGAGTCTCGGGCTCAATGGATTCTTCATGAATCTCAAAATTTGTTAAATCATGAATTTCCTCATGAGATTCTTTCGTAGTGTCATTTTTATCATTTGCTTTCCCCTTTCTAGGATTTCGATCTTTAGAACCTAATGGCCTGCCACGCTTCAGGCGTGCATTCGACTCATTGGTTATGACACTAGATGATTGTCCAACAGGGACATCAATATGGATTGGAACATTTTCCGCGGGGATGTGGGATTTCGTTATCCTTTTCAAGTCCGTAAATGCGTCAGGCATTTGATTTGCTATTCTTTGCAAATGGATAATCTTTTGTACCTCTCTTTCACAAATAGAGGTATGTGGATCAAGATGAGATAATGATGCATTTTTCCACAAAATTTCCCGTTTGGTTTCACCAACTTCTCCCCCTAATTTTGGGAAAAGTGTCTCATCAAATCGACAGTCTGTAAATCGTGTAGTAAACAAGTCCCCTGTCAATGTTTTGAGGTAGCGAATGATGGAGGGCGATTCAAACCCCACATATATTCCTAACCTTCTTTGCGGACCCATTTTGGTGCGGGATGGCGGTGCTATAGGCACATATACTGCGCATCCAAAGATTCTTAAATGGGATATATTGGGTTCATGACCCAAAACCAATTGCAACGGGGAATATTTGTGATAATTCGTCGGTCTGAGACGAATTAGCATTGCTGCATACAAAATGGCATGACCCCATACCGAAGTGGGCAGCCTCGTTTTCATGAGTAATGGCCTTGCAATCAACTGCATGCGTTTAATTAACGATTCTGCAAGACCATTTTGAGTGTGAACATGAGCTACAGAATGTTCCACTTTTATCCCAATTGATAAGCAATAATCATTAAATGCTTGGGATGAAAACTCAGCAGCATTATCCAGTCTAATAGACTTGATTGGATTATCAGGAAATTGTGCTCGTAGTCGAATTATTTGTGCCATTAATTTCGCAAACGCAAGGTTGCGTGATGACAACAGGCACACATGAGACCATCTACAGGATGCATCTATCAAGACCATAAAATACCTAAAGGACCCACTGGGTGGGTGAATAGGTCCACAAATGTCCTCTTGTATACGTTCCAAAAACGTGGGTGACTCAGTCCCAACCTTTGTTGGTGATGGTCTGATAATCAACTTGCCTTGATAACAAGAAGTGCAAGGATATTCATTATTTGAAAGAATTTTGAAATTCTTTAACGGATGCCCATATGAGCTTTCTATAATCCGTCTCATCATGATCGATCCCGGGTGTCCCAATCGATCATGCCAAAGTACGAAAGTATTGGAATCAGTAACCTTTTGGTTTACTGTTGAATGTGCCTCAATTGCACTAATTCTTGTCCAATACAGGCCACAAGATAAAGATGGGAATTTCTCAATAACCTTCTTTTGGCCGGAGACATTCTTTGTAATGATGAGATATTCAAGATTATCTTCATCTATTGTCTCAATATGATAGCCATTCCGGCGTATATCTTTAAAACTCAACAAGTTTCTCTTAGACTTGGAGGAGAACATTGCATTCTCTATGATAAACGTCGTGCCTTTGGGCAGAGTTACAGTTGCTCTTCCGGAGCCTTCAATCAATTTACTACTACCAGAGATTGTAGTAACATTTGCCTTACACATATTTAGTTGAGAGAAATATTCCTTTTCTTTGAGTATCGTATGTGTAGTACATGAATCAACTAAACAAATATTTTTACAGTTGGACGTTGATCCAAGCTTGCTTTGTGAGATATCCATATTTGCTTTCCCATAGTTTGACATACAAAAGAAATACACGAACATAAGAATAAACAAATTCAATTCGTTTGCTTCACATTTAAACAATATTTTCAAAATCTGCTGAGGTCAGTTGACTAACTAAATCAGATAGTCGATTATATGTTTTCCATAATCGATTACTTTGCAGTTTGAAAATTTCATTTTAAGCATTTTCTTAAAACAATCGATTGTTAAAACATACACAATCGATTGTGTCTTAATAAAATCGATTGTTAAACATACATAATCGATTATTTGCTATTTTGAAAAACTTCAGATCACTGTCTTAAGACAATCGATTGTTAAACATAGACAATCGATTGTTGAAAGTTGACAATCGATTGTTAAACATACACAATCGATTATTTGCTTTTGAAAACTTCAGATCAGTCTTAAGACAATTGATTGTTAAACATAGACAATCGATTGTTGCAAGTTGACAATCGATTGTTAAACATACACAATCGATTATTTGCTATTTTGAAAAACTTTTAGATCACTGTCTTAAGACAATCGATTGTTAAACATACACAATCGATTATTTGCTATTTTGAAAAACTTGTCTTAGGACAATCGATTGTTAAACATTGACAATCGATTGTTGTACATTGACAATCGATTGTTGAACATACACAATCGATTATTTTGCAGTTTTAATGCGAAATATTAGATTATCGACTAACTGTTAGGTTAGTCGATTACCTCTACTGAAAAATAAAAATATTATTGAAATTTGAGCATATTGAAACATTTTAAAGAACTAGTACTAACATTATATCATAAACTAACTAATACGAGCTGATACTAATGACTATTAGTTTATTCACTAACTATTACAAATAAGTGAAATAAAATCAAACAACTCCATCTTCTTTCATCACGGATCCATCACCGATTAGGTGGTCTATTTTCCCATCAGGTTGCTCAAAGAAATCTGCCACATCCAAGTGGGTGATGTCAAAATTGTCGTCAGAGACAAAATTTGTTTCAGGGCCTTTACTCTTTCGAGATGCTTGATAAAGGTCAACCAAATGTCTTGGTATACGGCAAGCTTTTGACCAGTGCCCTTTTCCACCGCAACGATAACATATAGTTTCTGAACTATTTGCCTTAGGATCCTCATAATCCCGTTTCTGCTTTCGGCGGTTATCTCTCCTCGGGGGGTGACGGACATCATGGATATTTCTTCCTTGTCTACGTCCACGGCTATGACCCCGATTACGACCACGACCATGATTAGATCTATGGCCCTTTTCATGATTGGCATAATGAGAATACACCTTATCTGCTTCAGGCAGTGGTGTAGACCCAGTGGGTCGATTTTCGTGATTTCTCATGAGCAGGTCATTATTTCGCTCAGCCACAAGTAGAAGAGAAATCAGTTAAGAGTACTTTGTGAAGCCTTTCTCTCTGTACTGTTGTTGTAGTACCATATTGGAGGTATGAAACATTGTAAACGTTTTCTCAAGCATATCATAATCGGAGATTTTATCTCCACATTGCTTCAATTTAGAAGTAATTCTGAACATTGCAGAATTATATTCAGAAACAGACTTAAAGTCTTGGAGTCTCAGATGAGCCCAATCATATCGTGCTTGTGGCAGAGTGACCAACTTCAGGTTGTCATATCTCTCCTTTAAGCTTTTCCACAAGATGAGTGGATCCTTGACGGTGAGATATTCAATCTTCAAACCTTCATCAAGGTGATGGCGCAAGAAAATCAAAGCCTTAGCACAGTCTTGGGTGGATGCTTTATCTCTATCTTTAATGGCGTCTCCAAGACCCATAGCATCTAAGTGGATTTCAGCATCCAACACCCATGTCATATAGTTCTTGCCCGAAATTTCAAGGGCAACGAACTTTCTTTTTATAATGTCAGACATAATTAGGAAGAGAGAAATACCTTAGTTTTTCTCGAGAATCGATTCTTGAGACGGTAGAGTCTCGTGCTGATAACGTGTTATGAAATAATATAAGAACAAGAACAATACTACAAGAACAAGAACAATAGAGAGAAAAGTAGAGAGAGGAGTATTCTTATTGATGCTTAGGGATGATTTACAATGGTAGAAGACCCCTTTATTTATAGGGAGGAGTAAACCCTAGAATCTCTCTAATTATGGACATTCACCTAAAATAGGAGATTTTATAACACATATGGTCTTTTTCTTTTATTTCTCTTATTTTTTCTTTATTTTTGTTTTTATTTTTTATAATAATCTCCATTTTGGTTTTATTTTTAACAGATAACACTTAAAAAAGATTTTGGACAAAAGGTTTATGTTTCTCATGCTATTTTTTTTTTGTTAAAGACGCATATGCCAGCTAAGCAAAATGGTATGTTATTGACACACTTCTAAAAGATTGGGTGTGTAAAAGGTTGCCCGTAATAAAGAGGTGTGTAACAGGAATTTGGGTGCAAGGCCAATGGGTAAACTATGTATTTCGCCTAATAAGAATGCTAAGTATATCATGCCCCATCATTGAAAGATCGGGATATTTTCTAGAATGGTCCTTCCAATACATGACAACATCATCTCTTGAAACTTCTCCATATCAAGTTTCGGTTCCTATTAGTAAAGATTCAATTCTGACTTTCCATCTCTAAAGGCAATATACTTTTATTTTTTATATATTTTAAATAAATATTTTATTAGGTCTACCGGCCGGGCCGTTCCAGCCTCCGTCAAGCCTAACGGGCCACGGGCTTATCCGGCCCGGGCTTAAAACCCTCGTATTTAGACGGGCTCCAAAAATTCTAGCCCAGCCCTACGAAATCATGGGCTGAGCTGGTCCAACGGGCCAAGCCCGTATTGACCGCTCTAGCTAATCAGTGTAATTTTCTATCGAAGAGGTGTCAATTGTGTCTCCGCCACTGACTACTACTATTAATATTACAACAGTACTGCGACTATAATTCAATTCTCCACCAACCTAGATTTTCCGCAACAGCAAATGCTATGAACATGAGAAAACTATACAATTAAAGCTATATTTAAAATGCTATCTTATGTTTTTAATTACTAGTTTAGCTGGAATTTTGATGTTTTTAGTGCTATCTTCATCAATCATCCTGCCCCTGATACAGTACAGAGTTTTGTTAGAGCAACAGAATTTATCACATGCCGCTTCTACATATAGTTATAAGTGCAGGGTAAGAAACCATGTAATTTAAGAATAACAATATGTTTCTGATACTTGTAGATTAAATAAATGCGAGTTATAAGGAAATCACAAGGACTGAAGAACAAAGGATTCTCTTTAAAATTCATATTCCACAATGACTCCACCTTCCTTAAGATACAGTTCTAAAATCAATTCAAAATTTGACATCATTAGCAAAGCGAGAATTGGAGTTCTGACTTCAAATAAGTAAAAAAAAATCCGATAAAGGATGTTTAATATATACTATATATATTTTAAAATTTAATATTTTACTTATATGTACAGTGACGGAGATAGGATTACCAAGTTTTGAACCTCCTTACTTTTGGGTTGTGTCAAGGGGATTCAAATATAATATATAAAGATAAAAAATAAATTTTACCTTATATATAAGTGTAATTTTTCGGTGAAGGGAATTTGAATAAATACCCTTCCGCCCCCTAAATCCGCCCTGTGCTCAGTGTAATTTTTCCCACCCTTAGCACAAGAGGGCTTCACCCCTGTTTGATATAGTTCATATCCAAATTTCTTCAAAGATTACAAACCTTTTTATAAGATAAGCAGGCAAAAAACAGAAAATTCAACTAATTTTTTGACTACAAGGTAATTCGAACTTGAAGCTCATAATTTCCCAGCTTTCTTGCACCTCTTGAATTATCTTTGCACTATTCTCGACGGAAGAGCTGCATTCTTTTAATTGGATTAACTTTAGTGCCGCTATATCTCCAATGCACTTGGTTTCAAGATAACACAAGTTGAAAGTTGACTCTAAAAGAAATGCAGGAGAAAGATTACCCATTTTTGGATTCTGATGTGCTGGCCATAATCGAAGAACTCCTTGAGTTAAATCTCATTGAGCTTTCGGAGATGAAGCGGCCAAATGAAGTTGGAAAAATTAATGACCCAAATTACTGCAAATATCATCGACTTGTGAGCCACCCTCTGAAGAAGTGATTTGTCTTTAAGGACAGAGTTATGGACTTGGTTCTAATGGATTTATATCTAGATATATGGACTTATATCTACACACATATGAACAATATATGGATAAATTATATGTTATGTGCTATCTTTTGGTTTGGCCTAAATAAGTGGTCTTATGGACATAAGGTTAAGCGGCCAATATATTGTCATATAAAGTGTAGGACTAATGTGTAGATACCCAAAAGGGTAACCTTAGTTAATGATGGGCTAACTAAGGTTACATATATGTAACCATGGTTACATGCTTGTGACTCTTGAGTTATGTAACTCTTGTGACTCTTGGGTTATGTAACTCATTTGTTATTAAGTGGGGGTTATGGTTCCCACATTAGTGCAAGACAAGACTCTTCTTCCTCCCATTGAATCAAGAGCCAAAATACTCCATTGTTGTCTTGCAAATAGTGTGGAAAATCATATACTTATTTGATCATTGTCACAACATTATTATTGTGAATAATTCACATATTGTTTAAGGTTTGTTTCTTGCATACTTGTGGATACATATACAACTTCAAGACATTCTTGAAGGAAGGCTAAGGAGCAAACTTCATAGAGACATAAGGACAATCATCAAAAGGAGGTTCAACAATTTTCACATATGGATTCAAGTTAGCTTCCGCTCATGTAGTTTAATTCCGAATTATTCAATATGAAGGTTGTTATATTTAGTTGGAATCATAATCCTAACAATTGGTATCAGAGCCACCTTCATTTTTGGATAATTTGAAAGTTCATATGGTTCATGTTATGTTAGGATTCATGTTTAAGTTTAATTAGAATTTTGTTTATGAAATTCTACCATGAAATAGCATGATCTTATGAATGTTATGTTTTGATGTAATTTGATGTTTTAATATCATGTTAAAACATTGTATATAGCATGATTTTAGTTGGTAAACAACATGTTTTCTTGTTTAAGATGCTTGTTGAAAATCATGTTTTAATTCTGAAAGTTGTGTAAAACAGTAAGGTTCACTGGTCTAAGATAATCGATTATTCCTGGACAGATAATCGATTATCTTAGTCCAGTAGAGATTGAAACATTTTTATATATACCAGAATAATCGATTATCTGGTTGTAGATAATCGATTATTCTGGTCCAGTGACATAAATTTTTCTTAAAAACCAAAATAATCGATTATCTGGTTTTAGATAATCGATTATTCTGGTCCAGTAGCTGATTTTTTTTTTAAAAAACCACAATAATCGATTATCTGGTTTTAGATAATCGATTATTTTGGTCCAGTAGCTAAATTTTTTTTTATGTCGAAGATAATCGATTATCTAAATGCAAATAATCGATTATTTTTGTCCAGTAAGGTCAAAAACGTTTCAAATCTCTTAAGTTTCAGTTTTTTTAATTGACTTATTATTGTTCAATTAAAATATTTAAGTGTTTATTATTAATGTATTATACATTAATATTTAAGTTATGAATATTGATTGTTTAAAGTCCATCTTTTTTTAATATTTTGGAATTGTCCTATCAAGTATACAACAATTAATATTCAAAGTGTTACATATAAAAAACATGTAACATATTAAGTTGAGATTCATAATAAGGCTTAAGGAACAAAAGTTTTTTTAGCATCTAATATTTTAAATTAGTCAATTGAAGCATTATGTTGCCAAAGTAACCTCTATTGTGTAGATTGATTAATCTTGAAATATAAGATGACTGTGGATGTTAGTCTTCCATGCGTTTAACAACCGGCCCAACGGAAGGTTGTTATTTGGCAGGAATTCGAACATGCTTGTGGTGGTAAATATGAGACAATTATTTGGTTTTCCATGTGAATATTAAATCGGCCCAAAGGAAGGTTTAATATTTGACAGGAGTTTATTGTCTATGTTTGATCACTACACCAAGAGTTCCACTTACAAGTTGTTTTTCTGTCCAAAGACTAAAATCAATGTTGTGCTAGGTATCTTGTAATGGAAAATGCCTAATTTTGAATCTATAAAGTTAAAGTTCAAGTAATTGTAAGCATGTATTCAGTAATCCTTTTGTTCTATTTTCAGTTAATTCTACTGCTTCTACGATATCTTCCAACATCAATAGCATCCCTGTGCTTAACGGCACTAACTTTAAGGAATGGAAAGAGAACATTATGATCGTTCTCGGTTGCATGGATCTTGACCTTGCACTTCGGAATGAGCAACCTGCTTCTCTTGAGGATACATCCTCTCCTGATGAAAGGAGGGAGATGGAGAAGTGGGAACGCTCGAATCGCATGAGTCTAATGATTATGAAAAGTGCAATTCCAGATTCATTCAGGGGCACTATGAATGATGAAGCTAATGCCAAAGTTTTCCTTGAAAACCTTAAAAAGCGTTTTATGCAAAAGGAAAAGGCGGAAACAAGTACACTATTGAGTAAACTTGTTTCCATGAGGTATAAGGGCAAGGGAAACATTATGGAGTACATTATGGAAATGTCTCATCTTGCTTCGAAACTAAAGTCACTCAAGCTGGATTTACCTGAGCAACTGCTTGTGTACTTTGTTTTGATATCTCTTCCTGCACACTTTAATCAGTTTAAGGTCAGTTACAACTGCCTGAAGGAGAAATGGACTCTTAACGAGCTCATTTCACACTGTGTGCAAGAAGAGGAAAGGATAAAGCTAGATAAGACTGAAAGTGCTCATTTGGCATCCTCTTCTAAGGAAACTAGAAGAGGAAGGGTAAGGAAGTTGCGGTTGCAAGGCCCAGGATTAAGAAACATAAGGAACCTAAGGTTGAAATCACTGAATTAGGTTGCTTTCTCTGTAAGGGGACTGATCATGTGAAGAAAGATTGTACCAAGTACCATGCCTGGCGTGCGAAAAAGGGTACATTTCTTTCCCTTGTTTGGTTCTGAAGTTAATTTAATTTCGGTACCTAAGGCTACTTGGTGGGTAGATTATGCTGCTACTACTCACTTAAGAATATCAATGCAGGGTTGCCTGAACTGCCGAAAACCAAATGATGGTGAAAGATACATCTATGTGGGTGACGGCAAGAAGGTGCCAGTTGAAGTTATTGGCAAATTTAGGCTGTTGTTTAAAACCAGTTTTCATTTAGATTTGGATGAGACTTTTATTGTACCGTCTTTTAGATGGAATTTAATTTCTGTTCCCAAATTGGACATATCCGGTTATAAATGTACATTTGGGGAAATAAAGTTAGTCTCTTTCAGAATTCAAATCTTATTGGTACTGGTGTATTATCAACATTTGATAGCTTATATTTGGTTGATACAATAACTTCAAATAAAGAAACTTTGCATACAAGTTTAAGTGGTACCAAAAGAAAATTAACTAATGAGAATTATATTTCACTCTGGCATATACTTTTGGGCCACATATCCATTCAAAGAATTCAGAAACTCGTGTCAGATGGAATTCTTGATTCGCTTGATTCCTCAAATTCGGAAATTTTTATTGAGTGTATGAAGGGAAAACAAACAAACAAGACTAGATTAGGTGCTAAGAGAGCTTCGGACGTCTTAGAATTGATACATACAGATATTTGTGGGCCATTTCCTACTCCTTGTAGGAATGGTCAACAATACTTTATCACATTCATAGACGATTACTCTCATTATGGGTACCTATATCTAACTCATGAAAAGTCCCAATCCATAGACGTGTTCAAATCATTTAAGGCTGAAGTTGAAAATCAACTAAGCAAAAGAATTAAATCCGTTAGATCTGACCGTGGTGGTGAATACTATGGTCGATATGATGGTTCATGTGAACAACGTCCAGGGCCTTTTGCTAAATTCCTAGATGAGTGTAGGATCGTCCCTCAGTATACTATGCCAGGAAGTCCTACGATGAATGGTGTAGCTGAGAGGCGAAATCGGACCCTTAAGGATATGGTAAGAAGTATGATTTCTCGTACTACTTTGCCGGACTCACTCTGGGGTGAAGCATTAAAAACCGCAGCTTATATTCTTAATAGAGTTCCAACTAAAGCTACAATCAACACCCCATATGAACTTTGGACTGGGCATAAACCCAGTATTAGGAATTTACACATTTGGTGTTGTCCAGCTGAGGCAAGGCCTTATAGGCTGAATGAAAAGAAACTGGATGCTAAGACGGTTAGTAGCTATTTTGTTGGATACTCTGAAAAATACAGGGGTTTTAAGTTTTATGATCCCACTTCTAGAACTATTTTTGAGACGGGTAATGCTAGGTTCTTTGAGGATATTGAGTTTGGGGGGTGGGGAGATAAAGTTGTTAGAGATTTTATCTTTGAGGAAGAACATGTGTCTTTCCCTCAAGTTGTTGACACAACTCCGGTTCAAGACATTCTCGAAAATCTCCCCCATCAGGACCCTGATATAACTAATGAAAATCAAACTCAACAACCTCAAGAAACTGAAATGCCATTAAGGAGATCCACTAGAGAGAGGAGAAATGCAATTCCGGATGATTATGTTGTATTTCTCCAAGAACAAGAAAGTGATATTGGACTTGAGGAAGATGATCCAATCAACTTCCGTCAAGTCATTAAGTGTTCTAACTCTCAAAAGTGGATTGATGCCATGAATGATGAGATGAAGTCTATGAGCGATAATGACGTTTGGGAGCTTGTTACATTGCCCGAAGGTATTAAACCTATTGGTTGTAAATGGATTTTTAAAACCAAAAGGGATTCAGGGGGGCAATGTTATTAAGTATAAAGCTCGTCTTGTCGCAAAAGGCTACACTCAGAAGGAAGGCATTGATTATAAAGAGACTTTCTCTCCAGTTTCATCGAAAGACTCTTTCAGGACTATAATGGCATTAGTAGCACATTTTGACCTTGAGCTTCATCAAGTGGATGTTAAGACAGCATTTCTCAATGGTGACATTGAGGAAACAATTTATATGGTGCAACCTGAAAACTTTGTTTCGGATGAATCAGAGAAGAAGGTTTGCAAATTAAAGAAATCCATCTATGGGCTCAAGCAAGCTTCTCGTCAATGGTATTATAAGTTTCATGCAGTCATTACATCTTTTGGTTTTGAACTGAATATTACTGATGACTGTATATACCATAAGTTCAGTGGGAGTAAGTATATTTTTCTGGTTTTATATGTCGATGACATACTGCTTGCCTGTAACGATATAGCATTATTACTTGAAACTAAGAAATTTCTTTCAAAGAAATTTGAAATGAAAGATCTTGGTGAAGCTTCTTTTGTATTAGGAATTCAGATACAACGAGATCGCTCTAAAGGTGTTCTCGGTCTGTCACAAAAGGGCTATATCGATAAGGTTCTGAAAAGATTTAGCATGCAGGATTGTAAACCAGGCAACACCCCTGTTGCTAAGGGAGACAAGTTTAGTCTCAAACAGCGCCCAAATAATACTTATGAAATTTCGGAAATGCAGAAGACACCTTATGCTTCGGCGGTAGGTAGTCTGATGTATGCTCAGGTTTGTACACGACCTGATATAGCATACATTGTTGGGATGTTAGGCAGATATCTAAGCAATCCGGAAATGGACCATTGGTTGGCAGCCAAATGGGTCATAAGGTATTTACAGAGAACAAAGGATAACATGCTTACATATCGGAGTTCGGACCAGCTTGAGATCATCGGGTATACCGACTCCGGTTTTGCCACTTAGTCTTATAACAACAACAGTAATTTGACGAAAGCAAAACATAAGGACGTCAAATTTCGGGTTGTTAAAGAAAGAGTACAAAATGGACAATTGTGCATTGAGTACATAAGTACAAACTCCATGCTTGCGGATCCGCTCACTAAGGGATTGACACCAAAAGTGTTTCATGAGCATATTGCTTGTATGGGTGTCAAATCAGATAAGGATTATGTATTTTAGTGGGAGTTTGTATTGCACATTTATGTATTGTTCATTATATTCAGAAATTCAGTAATTCAGTTATATCTGCGCAGATATTCAGTTTTAAAGTTTTTGTACTCTTATAGTTTATGTTTGATCTCAATAAAGAGAACCAGTTGGAAATAGACATTCTATTGACCACACTTTATGTTATTTCCATGCTACATACCTACACTTGATCCATGTCGTTGGTTATACTGATATACGTGAGCTATGATTGGTTCTAGTTACGAATGAGTAACGACGAGCACTTAGTTCCTATGTTGGTATGATTGATGGACCGGATTGTTCATGACAATTTTATTGTGATAGCAATTTTGAGCTCCTAAGGTTATTTTTTAACATATAATGCTAAGGTTTGTGCATATGTATGTGTATCTCGTCCAAGTGGGAGATTGTAAGATATATGGATTTATATCTAGATATATGGACTTATATCTACACACATATGAACAATATATGGATAAATTATATGTTATGTGCTATCTTTTGGTTTGGCCTAAATAAGTGGTCTTATGGACATATGGTTAAGGGGGCCAATATATTGTCATATAAAGTGTAGGACTAATGTGTAGATACCCAAAAGGGTAACCTTAGTTAATGATGGGCTAACTAAGGTTACATATATGTAACCATGGTTACATGCTTGTGACTCTTGAATTATGTAACTCTTGTGACTCTTGGGTTATGTAACTCATTTGTTATTAAGTGGGGGTTATGGTTCCCACATTAGTGCAAGACAAGACTCTTCTTCCTCCCATTGAATCAAGAGCCAAAATACTCCATTGTTGTCTTGCAAATAGTGTGGAAAACCATATACCTATTTGATCATTGTCACAACATTATTATTGTGAATAATTCACATATTGTTTAAGGTTTGTTTCTTGCATACTTGTGGATACATATACAACTTCAAGACATTCTTGAAGGAAGGCTAAGGAGCAAACTTCATAGAGACATAAGAACAATCATCAAAAGGAGGTTCAACAATTTCCACATATGGATTCAGGTTAGCTTCCGCTCATGTAGTTTAATTCCGAATTATTCAATATGAAGGTTGCTATATTTAGTTGGAATCATAATCCTAACAGGTTCGTGAAAAGAAAATCGCGCTTGAAGATGAGAAAACAAGCAAATCATGTTTCTATCATATTTGGCTCATTCAGTCCAGACTAATTATGTAGTTTTCAAGAAAGTAAAAATAAAGAATTAATAGAGAACAACAAAGTTTCTCACACAATTCCAGGACTAGTTCTTCAAGCATTGGAAAATTATCACTAGCTACTTCCCACCTTTCCAGATATGCGCGCTTAATTCGTGGATGTTTTAACTTTTGAAACACAACATCTTCATTTAGTATCCAATCTATTCCTTTGAATCCAAGGTGTGCTTTGAGTACCTCAAGATTGGGTAAATTAGCCAATACAACCATATCTTCCCATGGAAACAAAGTACAATCTATTCTCAATTACTTGAGATTATGAAGTTTAAATATGCACCAGAGAAAAGATAATTTTATTCATGAACAACATGCTATTTTTATAGACTAATACAAACGAAAATACATTAAAGATAGAACAAGCTGAATATGATAAGATTTTGTGCAATAGAATACACTAGAATACAGGAAACTAACAAAATATTAAATCTGGAAAATAGAAAACTAATAACAAACTCCTAAACTGAAGGATAACAATTGTTATCCTTTAATACGCCGCCGCAAGTTGGGGGTGATCGGAACAAGCCGAAACTTGTGGAAATTGTGCAGAAAGTGGTACGCGTAAGAGGCTTCGTGAGAATGTCGGTAACTTGATCAGCAGAGAGAAGGTGACGAACCTCAAGTAATTTATGTTGAACTTGCTCGCAAATAAAATGAAAATCAATAGCTACATGTCTCATCATACTGTGATAAACTGGATTAGCACAAATGTAGGTGGTACTAACATTGTCACAGAGGACTGTTAGTGGAGTAGACAATGGGAAATGAAGCTCATGGAGCAAATTCATGAGCCAATTAACTTCAGAAACAATAGCAGCAACAGCTCGGTACTCAGCTTCCGTGGATGAGCGTGAAACAGACCTTTTGTCACTATCCAAACTGATGAGCCACGACGAGTGCCCAGTACCTTACTCAACCGAGTACCAACGTAATATATCTTCATTATTACATCATCATATACACATGACATACGGGCCTAATAGGCCAACATGATCCTTTATGAACTCAAAACACTTGCCGTCAAGGTCGTACAATCTTTTATGTACACGACATATGTCTACATGCCTCTAAGAATTCATAAATGTTATAAAGGTCGGGACAGAGTTCTGCCATATCAAACAATACACGTCTAAATCATACTATCAAAATTAGCAACTCCGAAGCAAATGAAGTGCACCAATATCTTTCGCTGTGCTGATAGCCTACTTGGAGGGCTCTCAACCTGTCTATCGGGACCTACGGGCATGAAACACAGCGTTCCCAGAAAAAAGGGACGTCAGTACGAATAATGTACTGAGTATGTAAGGCACATAAATAAATACATAAGATACATGGAAGACATATAAAGTACATGACTCAACATGTAAGTCTGAATAATTTTGTAAATCATAAATTACTTTTAGCGTCATGCGTATGTGTATGAATGTCATGTCGTGCATATTAACATGTTTCATAACATCACCAGCCTCTAAAGGCATCCTATCATATCATATCGGCCACTGTGGGCAAAATCATCATCGTAAACCAGCTGATCATGTGGTAGTGCGTATATAACGCTATAACCTTTTCCATATCCTATATATATATATATATATATATATATATATATATATATATATATATATATATATATATATATATATATATATATATATATATATATATATATATATATATATATACCACGAATTTTGTCCCGCAAGCTGCTCTATAATGTCGGTTGCACTCATAGGAGCACCCCCTTTTTTTTTCTTTCCCTCATAAGCCTCTGCTACTTCCATAGGCCTAGAAAGGGAATTCCACTTATAGATAGGAATAGGCCCATGCAAACAAAATAAGTATATTGGGAAACGGGGGGCCCTCCTAACTCCTTCCACTTCTCCCAGGGACAGGAACTACGGCTTGACCTTCGGGGAAGAAGTCCGTGGGACCCCTCCTTCGAGGGCGCCTAGATAGTGAAAGGTTATCCCTTTGCAACGCTGGAAGCTAAGGAAACTAAGCATCAGGCCCTAAGCCAAAAAAAATGGGATAGTACCGTCAGTGTCATCACTGAATCGGGTTCCCTTTCAGGATCAGTCGTGGTCTTCCAAACTTTACCGAGAGTATGGCCGAATCCCTCACTTCATCCATATGTGTAAAAGAGAGGGATAAAAGTTACTCTAGGGATAACAGGCTGATCTTCCCCAAGAGCTCACATCGACGGGAAGGTTTGGCACCTCGATGTCGGCGAAGCCTGCTTCGGAGCGTGCTATTGCGTGAAGCGGAAAGGGACAGCGGAATCTAAGGCCACACCAGACAGGGAAAAGGAGGATTAGATATTTCGTCAACCACCACTTGAGCGCGATTCGCTTATCTGTTGAAAAGTACCATATTTACATATATACGCGTATATAACGCCGTTTAAATCATATTTCAGCCATTGTGGGCAACATCATCATCATCATAAACCAGCTGATCAGGTGGTAGTGCGTATATAACGCCATATCCTCTTCCCATATTCCATATACATATATTTACATATATACGCGTATATAATGTCATCTGATCATGGGTCAATGCACATGTATGAAATGCATGAAAAATACGTAATAATCTCAATATTCCTTCAGGATAAACTTTTCCCACTATGTATTATTCTGAAACCCACGAGCAGAAGATAAAATATTATGACACACGAACATTCAAGAACATAGATATCTCTAATACTTCTATGAATGAAGTTATTTATGGAATTTGTGAATTTTCACACTTAGTTCGTATCATATGGATCATGCCAAAAGAAAGAAGGAATAGCCTTAACATGCCTATTCCTGAAATTATTTGAACGAATCTGCACGAAATTTCTGCTTGAAATCTTGAAATGAAATTTGAACGAACTTGTTTTTATTCTGCTCTTTAACGTTTTGGTTTAAGAATCAAGGACAAAATGTAAAATGGTTGTTTGATCTTGAATGAAGGAATTGTCTCTGATTTCTTATGTCTTTATTTCAAACCAAGAAAGATGGAAAATCTTGAAGTTAAAATACTGAACGACATTCTGATTATGAAAGGATACACTTTGATTCCTTTTTGAATCATGTTTGGAATTTGTAATAATAAGACAACTTAGATGTCCATTCTATACTTATTCTTGTTTAGGTGGCAGCATAAGTGACTAATTGGTCACTTCCATTCTTATGGCTTCATGCCACGTGGGTGGGGTGGGATATTAATCATCCACTTATTAGTTAATCGGGTAATGTTTCATTATCCGATAATTAACCAATTAACCGCATAATTTAAAAATTATCCCAAGTTATTTAAAATATTAATCACTTTTCACATGTCTTATACACCTTACTATCATGGCCATATAGTATCTCGTATGACACTAGTTCATAAATACCAGATATTTTAGCTCGGACTGTATTTTATCCTAAAATGCCAAACTTGACAATATTCGTTTTCTTCGATTTTACTCATCACTAATGATCCTTATAATCCCTAAATAATAGTTTTTTCGGAATAATGTTAATTGTTTTACGATCAAATGCGATGTAAAATATTTTAAAGTGTAACATTGTTGTAATTTATTACTGTAAAGTGCAATATGACCGTAATGTAATACGACTGCTGAGTAGAAATTGGTGGACAACGACTGAGCAGAGCTCATTCCAACAAGAATAAAACGTATTATTAGTAGCAATGATATCTTAGCCATAGCTACTACGAAATAAAAGAAAGGAGAAGGAGAAGAAGATTGGTTATGCTTCTCACTAAGTAATGCGTAAAATGCAATAAGCCTCTCAACATATTTATAGCAGTAGGTGGCTGAAATAGTGCATTTCTTAATTCATTTTTTAAAGTTAAAAATAATTGTCGGACTCACTATAATCTCTACTTTTAAATTTTATTTATATATAGCCTCTTTCGCCAATCTATCAAAACAATTTTTTTATTTTAAACAAGTAATTTTTATCAAAAGTGATTTTCGGATTTTTTTTTATGTTTAGTATGTATTTTCTATTTGGTCAAATCATTTGAGAAGGGTTTTTGTTAGTAGAGACTAGCAGGTTCCCAATTAATTTCAAAAAAGTACTTTTAAGTGTTAAACTAAAAAAAAAGTATATACAGATTCTCTTCACATTAATATAATTTAAGATGGTTTAATTATTAATTATTGAAGACTTTATGTAGTGAGATTTGCACAAAGAAATAGTGGGAGAGGAGTATCTAGAAAAGCTAATTGACAGAAGTCTCATTTTGGCTGGTAGACGACGGCCTAATGGAAGGATTAAAACTTGCAAATCTTCTTCGACAGTTGTGCATAAGAGAAGCTCAAATTGAGAATGTTGTGCATGTCCTTAGTGATAGTGATGTCGATACATATGCCTGATCCTCTTGAGGCGGAAAGTCTTGGCATTGTAGAACAAGAACAACCATTACTTCTCAATAATATGCAAACACTTATTCTTAAGAAGAACTCCCAATCTAAAAAAGGTAAGGATTATTAATCATAACAGCAAAAGGAAACATTGAACCGATCCCTAGGGATATTTTCTTGCCTAATCTCAAGCAATTAACAATAACTGGGACTTATTTTCCATGGGAATATATGGTTTACCCAATCTTGGGGTGCTCAAAGCATATTCAAGAAGAGCAAAAAAGCTATGGAAATGATAGCCTTGAAGTTCGAATTATAGTAAGTAAAATTCCATCTTTGAGTATTAGCCAATTCTTAATCAATATGTTCATGTGATTGTCTGTGTTCCTTCATTTTTCTGTTTTAATGCTTATTTCATATATACTTGTAAACTTTGACATCTGTTATTACAGTTAGAATCTAATTGATATAGAAGTGTAGTGTAGAAAATTGAGTCATTCGTGCTAACAGAATTCTTTATATGGTTTCAATGCAGTGAGAACAGGAATGAAGTACTAACAGAATTCATATTGAATTTTTGAAGTACTGTTCTAGGGGCTTTATGAAGCGGAGCCTTGGAGCAACGACAGAGTTATCTTTGTGTGACTTATATGTTACGGGTTCGAATCGTAGACTCAGCCACTAATTCTTGTATTAGGGTAGAGGTGCAGCCTGCCTCGAACCCTGTGTGAACACAAGATGCTTCATGCACTAAGCTGTCTTTTTCCAAGGACTTTATATTTTCTTTTTCTTCTTTTTAGTCAAATCTGTATTCAAGCTTATAGTAGTTAGATCCCCGAAATGTTTGAATATTTGTCATAAATAATTTCCTTGAGTGTGTTATACTGGATTATTGTTGTTGTTGAATGGCTTGAGTGCATTACCTTTATGGAAGATGAGACCTTATTTTTGGTTGTAAACTTGAAATCCAATTGTCTTCTCTTTTTCTTTTTCCACTTTTTTTCCCATGATCATCTATTTGTCCATTTAGCTTTAATGTGGTTGAGAAAAAATGTTTAAGATAGAATTACAATATAGTTCATCCGTTTGAATTATTATGACTAGAAGGATAAACTTGTGATTCTGTAATTATATGAACTTGTGATCCTGTAATTATATGACACAATTGGGGAAAATGTGTGATGATACAATAAGATAAAAGAATTTAGAAAAGAAAACAAATTAATATAATGAAAACAAGAAATAAACTACTAAGATTTTCTCTATACCTTATATTTTAAACCTGAAGGTAACTTTCTATTTATGTTGAGAGACCAGGCATCACCAATAAAAACAAACTATCCATACAACACTCTGAAAACCAGCAAAACCATCAATCCTCAGTTTAATTCTTAACCATATATCCATTATTTCTAACATTTGGGTAAGAGTTGGTTTTCCTACTGTAAATTTCTTCTTAATTAATAAACTTTCGAAAGAATTGTAGATTATAATGTCAAAAAAAGACATAAAAGCAGTTGAAGAAGGGCATTGCTCTGGTTATAAACAGCACGCTAATGAAGAAGATTCAAGCCTCTGCACCTCACCTGAGGTTGTCATTATCTTCAAAAGGTATGTTAATTCCTCTTGAAATGTATTAAACTCTGATAAAAATGAGAAATTCTTAGGGATTAAAATATTTTTTTGGGATTTTATTATAGGTGATAGCGGAGACGATCGGCACGTATTTTTTGATATTTGTAGGATGTGGTGCAGTAGCAGTAAATAAAACATATGGTTCAGTGACATTTCCAGGAATATGTGTGGCATGGGGTTTAATTGTTATGGTTATGGTCTATTCTGTTGGTCATATTTCTGGTGCACATTTCAATCCTGCAGTTACTATTTCCTTTGCCATCTTTAGGCATTTTCCCTTCAAACAGGTTTATTCATTTTTTCCTTCCCTTTTATACCCACTATTACTAAGAGAATGTATAATGATCATGCATTACTATTTCGTATCGCGTGTATTGAAATGTGACGTGTCAAATGGATCATAATGTATACTAATGATCCATATAACAAACCACAGCTAACTCGAGAAGTACAACCCAGTATAATCCCACTTAGTGGGGTATGGGAAGGGTAATATGTACGCAGACCTTACCCTTACCCTAGAGTAGAGAGGCTGTTTCCAAATAGAAACCCGGCATCCTTCCCTCCAAGAACTACCCACCTTTGCTCTTGTGGAGACTCGAACTCACAACCTCTCAGTTGGAAGTGGGGGTTGCTTACCATCAAAGCAAGCACCTCTTATCATACCCCACAGCTAACTCGAGACTAAGGCATAAATGATTAAAACTTCATACCGACTGTATTAGAACCTGACGTGTCAGATGGAACACAATATATACTAGTGATTCTTATAATAGACTTATGCTGACTCGAGACTAAGACATAGATGATTATAATTCCATATTGCATGTATTGGAATATGACGTGTCAAATGAAACATAATGTATACTAATGATTCATAAAGCATACACCAGCTAATTCGAGACTAAGGCATAGATGATTATGATTTCATACTGCATGTATTGGAATGTGACGCGTGTCAAATGGAATATAATGTACACTAATGATTCATATAGCAAATCTCAGCTGGCTTGTGACTAAGGCATAGATAATTACAATTTAATGTATTACTAATGATTCATAAAGCTGACCCCAGCTGACTCGAGATTAAGACATAACTGATTACGACTTCATACCGCGTATATTGAAATGTGGCATGTCAAATGGATCATAATGTAAACTAATGATTTTTACAGTAGACTTCACCGGAATCGAGACTAAGGCATAGATGATTACAATTTCGTAACAGTACATTGTTGGAACGTGAGGTATCAAATGGAACATAATATATACTAATGATTCATATAGCAGACCCCAGCTCACTCGAGACTAAGGCATAAATAATTACAATTTCGTACCACATGTACTGGTAACGTGTCAAATGGAGCATATAGTAGACCCCAGCTGAGTCGAGACTAAGGCATAAATATTGTTATCATACTTGAATGTCTGTATTTTCTAGTCGAAATTAAATTTGGTTTATTGTATCTATTGAAGGTGCCATTGTACATATTGGCACAGTTGGTTGGTTCAATTCTTGGAAGTGGAACATTGTACCTTCTGCTGGATTTGAAGTCTGAGGCATTTTTTGGAACAACTCCAGTCGGATCAAATGTTCAATCTTTGGTTCTTGAATTCATCATCTCTTACCTCTTAATGTTTGTCATTTCTGGTGTTGCCACTGACAATAGATCTGTGAGTAATTTTTGAGTTACTTCTTTTTAAATTCATATGTTTTGCCTCAATAAATTAAGATTGAGAATACATTTTTATTTTATTTTAATTATAAACAGATTGGAGAGCTTGCAGGAATTGCTATTGGAATGACAATACTCATAAATGTTTTGGTTGCAGGGTGAGTTCACGTATTTATTTTTCCTCACATTTCTCTTCTTTTCACTATAAAAAAGGTAAAGCAGGGAAAGTAATAGATTATCCATTTATTTGAAAGCAGCAAAGTTGACCAATAAACATTTTCAACTTGTAACTTGAGGAAAGAAAACTTTTCGTCGATCTGATTATCTGTCGGAAACGATCTTTATTCGCCTATCGAAATAGAAATAAGGTTTGCATATATATTATTCGCCTCAGACTCCACTATGTAGTAAGATTTTACCGGATAGTTGTTGTTACCTTAAGGAAAGAAAAGTATCTCAAGTACAACTACAATTGTATATAATTAAAGGTATCATCCATTTTTAGCCTTACCAAAACGTTCATTTATCATGTATAAGTCCTACCAAGGCATGATATAAGAGTAAGCCAACAAGCAATAATTACTAAGAAGTGTGGTAGGATAGCTAAGATCCTACATCTTTAATCAGAGATCTAAAGTTCGATATTAGAGAAATTTATAATAGGGAACACTTCCCATTACGTGTCTTACGTAACGAGAATCTAAATTAGTCGGTATAAGAGGATTCTGCATAATAGATGGGTAAAAAGGATAAGAGTAAGCCGATATTGAATCACTGTTTTCGTCATATTCTCGAAATGTGCGAAAAAAATACATCCCGGCTTGTTTGCAAATCAGTGTCTTAAAAGGCGTTTCTGGGGGTGAGCCCTGGGGCGAGGCGTACCAAAAACACCTCGGGGCGATTGAGGGGGGGGGGTGCGTAAGGCGTGCGCCCGGACGAGTTTTTTGGTTGAGGCGTAAGCCCAAGAGACATCTTTTTAAAAAGGAATTAAAAATATTAAATTTAAAAGTAAACTTTTTAATATTGTTAAAAACCCTAAATTAGAAGTCTTTTCCAATTCGTTCCGCTAGTCTGCCTCTACCAAGAGCAACGATTTATCACTTTTTTTGCAACAGAAAACATCATTCTTCTCCGTAAGTCAAATTCAACATGTTTGTTCCTTCCTCCATGTAAAAACTTTATTATTTTGAACTCATTACTTTCCTCTCTTTTTATGTTTCACTGTTAGTTTGTAAATATGTATGTAATTAGTTTTTTAAGTTCAGTGTTTCTCTTGCTCTCTTTTAAAATATAATATGGGACTATATGTATGCGTGCTTTTATATGTATTGATTAGATTTATACATAATTTCACTTAATTTATTTGGGATTTATAATTTCATTAGATAATATGAGATTGCACTTATATATATATATATATATATATATTCTCCCCAAGAGCAAAGGTGGGAAGTTCTTGGAGGGAAGGATGCCGGGGGTCTATTTGGAAACAGCCTCTCTACCCCAGGGTAGGGGTAAGGTCTGCGTACATACTACCCTCCCCAGACCCCACTAAGTGGGATTATACTTGGTTGTACTTTATATATATATATATATATATATATATATATATATATATATATATATATATATATATATATATATATATATATATATATATATATATATATATATATATATACTTATTTAAAGTTTTTTTTCAAAATTTTATTCAATTTTACCTATTTAATAATATTTTTCATAATTATATTATTTTATAAAATATTAAAAATTAAATACCCATGGGGCTTATGCCCCACTGAGGCATATGCAAATGCCTCGCCTTACGCCCCCGCTTTTAAAACACTGTTGCAAATTATTCTCCATTAAGTAGGGCAAAGTTAGACGGTTGGTAGCACAACCAAAACGATTTACAATTCATATTCGATATACATAGACTATATATAGCTAAACACATATATACATATATTATACATCTGCCGGCTACATTATGGGTTGGACGGCTATTTAGGTTAAACTCTTCTTTCTGAGAAATTTTATATAAATAATCGGTCGAATTTATTGTTTACTTTTCTTAATTAGTACACATAGACTATATGATGATTGTATATGGTAAAACACAATACTATTATACATGGATAATACATATATTATACATTTGCCACCAACTTTTTGTTTAAGCAGTTGAATGAACGGTTATTTAAGGCATTCTAAAGGCCCAACTTTAAAAAATTTGCAGGCCAGTATCAGGAGCATCAATGAACCCAGCAAGGAGTATTGGGCCAGCAATTGTGATGCATGAGTACAGAGGTCTTTGGGTTTACATAGTTGGCCCTATATTGGGTACTATAGTTGGTGCTTTCACTTATAACCTAATTAGGTTTACAGAAAAACCACTCAGAGAACTCACAAAAAGTTCAACATTTCTCAAGAGCATGTCCAGAAGCCATACTTAATTTCCAATTTTTTCTTAATTATTCTTTTTTTTTTCTGCCTTTGAGCCCTGTGGTTTAACATAAAATAGAGCCACTAGTGGCTTGTTAAGAGAAATTTATTAGTAAAAGTAAATATATTTTAACAGAGAAGTGAAGAGTAACAAGTTTTCTAAGTCTTACCTTCTTTTTATGTAGTTCTTTTTTTAAATTTTTTTTTATGGGTTGTATGAAACCTGTACAGTTTTTAACATGAAAGGTAGAAATTCTATCACTGAATTCTACTGCATAGTTCATTGATTGTTGAAGAGTGCTCTTTTTATTTATATTTCTTCTACCTTTGTAAGGACTGGTAAGATTCAATGGTTCATCATACTATTGCTCCTGATTTACATATAATTACAAAAGGTAATTTGAATCTAACTGGCTTTTGATATAGTAACAAAGGTCTCTCACTTAAATGAATGTGGAAAGAGAGTCACATGCAGTTAAAAAGAGACTGTGGCCGGTGGAAATTGAACCAATAACTTAATAAAGATTTTGAATTCCCTGGACCACTAAGTTATGCTTATAAAAAGGATTCAAAACATAATATAGAGGTACAAATTTTACCTTCTTGCTCTTCTTCTTCCTGCCGGTTCAGGAGCTTAGGCCCAATCTATAGTAGTTTCCTAATTGGAATTGGACGTACATTATAACTTTTTGATGAGGAGAGTTCAGATGAAACCGTTCCACTAACCTAAATTCGCCCCTGGTCACATGCACCTTAAGCAAAAGAATCTTAAACAGTAAATATTTGACATATTCTAGAAAGGATCTCAGTACCATAACAAAGAAAGTTTGAGGTGCATTTATAATTTCTTAATGAGTCGCACAGGATGTTTGTGCATCTAGACATATTGAAAGAATTTTCAGGCTGTCAGTAATTTTTAGTTTACTTTCCTTGTAGAAAGGATCTCACTGCCTAAATTTATACTTGTAACTGTTTAATCAAAAAATTAAATTTTAATCAAAGCTTGAATTTAGAAGAACACGAGTTACTGATAATCAAAAGAATATAAGTAAAAAAGAGATATAGCTGGAAATAGTATAATCAGAAAAGCAAATAGACCAAAGTATATTCAAATGTCATTTCGTATCCTTACAATTGTTTATTCTTCTCCCTTTTATAGTTATTTTGGGGGTATGAGCCTTACCTTCGTCATAACAAGGCTATTATGGGGAATCAACGATATTAAATGCTACGTTACACAATAATTACATTATATACGTATACATATTTCACAATATTTCCAGTATTTAATACCCATTAAATACTGTATTTGGACTCTCACATGTTGTCAGATTCATCCTCTTGATTCTTTTTAATTCTTGACCTTTAAATGTCTTGAATAGGTACCGGCGCTGAATTACTTGAACAACTGCCCGTGCCTCTTCCCCTATCTTTATGCTCGTATTCGTTGATGCTTGTGTCTCTTGGCTAATTATAATTCTTTGATTATTTAATTAATCTACGTGTCATAATACGTTATCTTCAACATGTAAACTTATTTTTTTCCAATACAGTAATATTTTCACTTTAATGAATTAAATCCAAAGAATAGAAAGCCCAGAACCCAAGGACATAATATATATAATACTCACCCCACCAAAGTCAATAAAACTAAAGTTTACCCCTAAGGGTATTTAATTATAAAAGTTATTTAATCCCATGCATGCTAAACAAAAAGAAGAAGAAAGACTTAAGTAAATAGTTCTGTAGCTAAATTTTTTATCTGTTACTCATGTGCTGTGAAAGTTTATGGATATGTCAGATAATAATAAATATAAAATAAAATAAAAGTGAACAAACACATGGAGTCACATGATATTTTGTAGCTTTCACATGACCTACATTTTCACACCGTCAATTAAAATGGCTTATAAATTCTATCTATTTTACATTTCACTTTCCAAAATCTTCATCTAAGACTTCAAAAAAAAAAACCATTTCACATCAAACTCATTCAGGTGGATAAAAGACATCTATGTATATTAGTGCAGTGATATTTAGATATGTTTGGGCGCATCTTGACAATTCACAAAATATTATGTCTTGTTAACACAACAAACATACTCACCAACTTAATTATGTCTACGAAAGAGTATGATAATGTTTTGTTGTACTGTTGGCGATTTATGTTGTGTTTCACACGTTTGCATAATATGTGTGTTATTGATTTTCCATTTAGTTGTTATTTCTCACGTTAATGATTATTTTCTGGGTTTTGTTGTTACAAATCTATTGTATTTAAGAAACATATTCTCTACCCTTTAAGCTGTAGGAGTAAAGTTTGCGTACATTTTATCTTCCCCATACTCCATTGGTAAAATTTTACTAAGTGGTTGTTGATCCCATAAAAAAGAAACCCTATATATAAGTTAAGTATTAGTTCTTGTATAAGAATTAAATTTCGAATAATCTCTTAAATAATTTTAGTGAAATTTCTTATCAAATGTTGTAGATGGACCATATATGAACCAAGTCAAGCACTCATGTTACTGTCCATGCAGTTTCCACCGACCTGAAAAGTCCACTTATATTTAATTTTTGTATGGAATATTGGCAGCTGACCTGAGTTTTCTAAAATTATTATTTTCCGTTTTATATTTATTGGGTTCTTTTTTATTTTTCAATAGGAAAATGATGCAGTCATTTCAGTAAAAATGTGGATGAGATCTGGGATCCTAGTTAGTCAGGTTACATTGATAAGAATGGACTTTGGGCCTAACTCAATCCCAAAAGTTAGTTTATGAGGTAAAGATTGTCCAAGCTATATAAGGAGACCAAGGACCTCAAATCCCTCCGATGTGGGACAACTCAACATCCCCCCCCCCCCCCCCCCACGCCCAGATCTCTGGAGCGTGGACAACATAAATGGGGGCCTAACATCGGTAACAATAATTGGGATGGGCCTGGCTCTGATACCATGATAAAGAATGGATATTGGGTCTAACTCAACCCCAAAAGCTAGCTTATAATGTGAGGATTGCCCAAGCCATATAAGGAGACCAAGGACCTCAAATCCCTCCAATGTGGGACAACTCAACACTCATGGTGGGGGCTAATTTCCTAAACCTTTTTATTTTAGTTAAATGTCTTGTATGGTAGTATAATATACTATCATAATCGTTGCTCCTTTTTCCTTTTTATTCCTTATTTGTTTATTATCTCTTAATTTTCAGTCATTTCAAAACCTTAATATTTGGTTCGGAAGAACAAATGTTCTCCTAGAGAGGACAGTAGGTCAATACAAATTCTGAAGGTTAGAGTTCCAATGCAGAGAATTAATAAGATGATTATGACATGCCATTTCATGGTATGTTGCTCCTTTTTACAGCAAAACAACATTTGTTTATTAATATCGCCAATTCAAGGGTTTATTTTATTACTATATAACTTAGGAGATTCAATTCTTGAAAATGGTTAACCCCTTACCTATTATAAATTCTTTTGAACTTTTTTTTCACAATTAATTAGGGACAAATGTAATATTTTCTAAAAGTAAATTTGTTTTTATAATGCTTCTGCAATTACGATTAATAGATAGCATCTTTTGCACTTCCTAAAACTTTCCGACATAAGGCAACAGCAGCAATAACATACCCACTTTAATCTCACAAATATGGTTTGGGCCTCTGGTAATGTTAGAGTATACGTAGACCATATCCTTATCGTGTGTGAGATAAAGAGATTGTTATCAACATAAAACAACAACAATTTTACAAAAAAGAAAAGAGATGTAAAAAACAGAAATCGATCAAAAATATATCTTTTTTGGTTAGTCAAAAAAAAAACATTACATTCTTATTCGCAATTTTTGAAAAAATTAAGAGACAAGTATACCAATTATACCACTAGTTATGTCCCTCGTGGTTTCATTTCTTATCCATAAAACGAAGAAGCCGTTAATATTGACCCCTTTTGTTTCCTATTCATTTTTCAGCTATTTTAATTTTATTTTGGTACATCATTTTTCAGATTTCTAGCTTAAGGACAACAAACAAATGGAGAGATATCTACATCTACTTTTAACAATAATTGAGCTTAAAGAAGGTTTCGACATAATATGGGCCAAATTATGCTATATGAATGAGGACGACTTTTAGGTTATTTTCTTTTTGAGAATTAATTTCTCTTAATTTAATAAAATCGATTAAAATTCTCAATTCAAAATCCAAATTCAGCTTCACAATTAGTACTTTTGGACAACAACCTAGTAGACTAGCTAGACCTTGTAATCAGTGGCGGAGGCAGAATCTCCAAGGAGGGAGTTCAATAAATTTTTTTTTAGCTAGTGGGAATTGAAACTATGATTGGCACCAGGCGCCAAGCGAGACGGCTAAGGGTGGATTTCGTCCTATTTCGACTAGGACTTGGTAATTTCGACCTTACACGCCCCCAATATGTATAAATGATGTTCTAAGCCTATTTCTTAGGGGTTAGACATTATTGGAGAGGGAAAAGGCTACTGGAACACTTAGAAGCTACGAATTGCAAGAGTTTTGCTCTTCCATTCTTATTCCTTAATCTGAATTTTATTGCTTTCAATTATTATCATGATGGTAAGTATGGTTATGAGTAGTCAAACCTTTCCATTTAGGGTTGATGGAACCTATTGGAGGATGATTTGTTCATTACGTTTAATTTAAATTTGCCGTTGATCTTTCTCTATTTGTTCAACAATATTTTCGTTGTTGTTAATTGAAGTACTCTCATTTAAATGTGCCTATTTAGTGTGTATTACTCGAGAGAGTACACATTGAGGTAGTTCTTGAACAACATCACTCCTAAGGTATGTGAGAGATCAATACGGTGGGCTTAAAGGCAGAATTAGAGATAGCGAAACCTTGGTGCGATCGCAGAGAACGATGAATTAGTGTCAACTAGCGTAGTTCGAGAGAATATGTCTAGTAATTAAATTGTGGTTGTTGCTCAAGAGAGAGCTACGACACCCAAAGTGCTCACAATCAGTAGAGAATACTTAGGCGAATTTACAAGAAACATAGGGGGAGATTCCGACAATAGGGGAAATAATAACCCTAGACTTTCCAGATCTTGTCCACAATATTTACTCTGTTAGTTATAAATTACTGTATTTTAATTATAGGTGACCAACGGGTGGGCCGGGCCGGGTCCGGGTCCAATTTTTCTGACCCGTCCGGGTCCGGGCCGGGTTCAATTAGAGGTGGGTTGTTAACGGGCTGGGTTGATCCGGGTCGGGCCGGGCCGTGCCGGGTTTTTTTTTTTTTTTTTTTTTTGGAATTACGTATAGTATAAATATTAAGTTATATTAATACTTTGTAATAATTGAATGAACACAACAAAAGATGGGGAAAAAATTGCACTTATTGCAAGTGCTACTTTATTTCTTAAATTCAAAATTTCAAAACTAAAATGTATCATAATTAGTTTACAATTTACATCAAATGGTTTGCATTGCAATAGAAAGTTCTTCAAAATTAATATGAACCGAATGACCTTCTTCTGGAGAGTTAAATTCGGATGGGTTTCCGTGCGTTAATATATCTCCAATTTCTTCGTCTTCCGGGCTATCAAGATCTTCCTTTCCTTGATTTCTTCGTTCAGATCTTATCCAATCTCTTAGACACACTAAGACTTCCAAAGCATTGCTTCCCAATGAGTGCCGTGTGTCTCCAAGTTGTTGTCTTGCTTGGCTAAATGCACTCTCGGATGCAACAGTGGAAATTGGGACATTCAGGACATCCCCCGCCATAGCGAAAAGAACGGGAAATTGCTTTGAATTTTCATGCCACCAGCCTAACGGTGAAAATTCCTTGGTGCGAGGCTCCTTTTGCTTCTGCAAGTAAAATTGAAGTTCATCTATATTCCTGCTACTACTTTGAGTGTTAGAAAAAGTTGAAAAAATATTAAAACTATCAATGCCTTCATCATCATCTTCGACTACATTAGAAGTGCTACATTGCATAGTGGGATTTGCAGCAGTTGAAGCACGAGCATTATCACATTGAGTTGCATAATAAGTATATAGATATTGTAAATGTTCATTTAGTTGGTTCATAGATTCATACAAATTTGGGCTTTCAGTGGGCCCAATCTCCATATAAGTGTATAAAGCATTCATTAATTGTTGACAATCAGACATTTTAATTGAAGGATTTAAAACTGCACCAATTAAGTAAACAGGAGGAATTGGAAAGAAATATTTTTTGAATTTTGCTTGCATACTTGCAACAGCATCCGTATATCTATCTTTCTTCTTAAATTCATATAGTAGCAAAGAAATTTCAGCTATATGTACTAAAGCCAAAGTAATAGTTGGGTAATATGCCCCAGAAAACACAACAGTAGCAGTATAAAATTTATGTAAAAATTTAATCACATCACTAATGACCTCCCAGGTATCAGTTGTTAACATACGCCTAGGATCAGTACAATGTGCATTAGCAACTTCTGTTATTGGAAATCTATATTTGTAGCAACATTTTAAAAATATATACGTATAATTCCATCTAGTAACTACTTCATCGGGCATGAATCTAGGTGTAAGGTTATATTGCATACACTTGTTCTTAAATTCTCTTATTCTAGATTGTCTATTATTTCCCTGAATTACTCCAACTGCTCTTCTAACTAGAGTAATCTCATGTAAAAATAAATCGAGCCCACTTTTAACAATTAAATTGTAAACATGACATGCACATCTAACATGAAAAATATCATCAAGAGGTGTTTAAAATTGAAACTGCAGCATTGTTGTTTGAAGCATTATCAAAAGACATACACAAAACTTTTTGGTTTAGATTATAAAATTCGACAACTTCAACAATTGTACTACTAATAAATGCAGCAGTATGACTCTGATCTTCATCATATTTAAAAGCAATAATACGTTTTTGCATACAAGTATTGTCATCTATCCAATGACATGTAATTGTTAAATAATCATTTCCATTTACAGCATGGCCAATATCAGAAGTTAGACATACTCTAGAAGGAAGGTGACTAAACAAATAACGTATGTATGTTTGATATTGGCTGTGAAGTCTAAAGATGTCTGATCTACAGGTACTTCTAGGGATACCTTTAAACATAGGATTGTATATCCTTTGAATATACGTAACAAGATAAGAGGAAGAAGCAAATGAAAAAGGTAGACAACCCAAAGCAATCATTTTCGCTAATTCCTCTCGATCCCTCATTTTATCATATTTTAGGAGACCTGCAGTAGTAGGGTTAAGTGTTGTTGCACTTCCATCCCCATTATTTCCCCATTCTATAGGATGATACTTTTGCATATGTCTAATAAGTGTGCCAGTCCCCCCTAAATTACCTCCGGTCAAATGTTTAAACGTTTCATTACAAAGTCTACACTTAACTCTATCACTATCTTCTATCTCATCAAAAAATTGCCAAACAGGACTTCTTTTTCTACGATTAGATTTAGAAGTTGGAGCGACTGGTGGTCTTCTACCCCTTGTTGCACTAGCAACTCCAACTCCAATACTACCAACATTTCCACTAGTAGGTGTAGGTGGTATCTCATCTTCTATTCCAATTTCGTTATCTTCTATTCCCAAATCTTGGTGTAATTGTTCATAATCAATATTTACATCTTGCAAATTAGGCGATGATTCAGAAACATGTGTTATTGGTTCATTATTACTATTACTACCAGAAGCTATAGGACTTTTTTTACTACTTCCACTTCCACTTCCACTCCTACCAGTAACTTTTCTACACGCTCTTTTAGCAGCATTCAACATATTGGAAAAATTAATATATAAGCTAAAATCAAATATGCAATTAAAATATTAAATAAGAGAAAGAGTTGGAGAGAGTACACCGAATTCGACAATAAATTGAGCACTTGATTACGCAAATCCGGTGTTACCACGAACAAACGTCAAGCAAGTATTTCAATGTTGAACACTTGAACTTCAAGAATCAAGCTTCGAATGCCGATTTCCAAATAAGAAATTACGATAAATTAAATTCGGGAAAATAAAGACAATAAAATTATGAAAGTAGAATATGAATTCTTGAAAATTGAAGAGAAGAGAGTGATTGATATTTGCTAATTTGAGAATTGAGAGAGAGATAGATAATTTTGAGTGAGGAAATGAAGAAGAGGGGAGGGTATTTATAGATTTTAAGAAGGGTTAATAATGTAATTTAAAAAAAACAAAAAAAAACTCAAAATTGGCCAAAAATGCAAAAAGTCCCGTTGGGCAACGGTGCTGGACCGTTGCCAACGGTCAAGTGGGCCCCATGTTTTCAGAAAATTTTTTTTAAAAAAAAAAAAAAAAATTTTACCGTTGGGGGCCGGTCCGGGTTGACCGGTTCGCCCGGAATTTTCCTTCCCGGGCCGGTCCGGTCCGGGTCAATTGGACGGAATCGCCTAACGTCCTAACCCCTTTCCTCCCCCTAACCCAGCCCGGCCCCCCCGCTATAAACCGGTCCGGTCTGGGCCGGGTTTGACCGGGCCGGTCCCGGGTCAACCCGGCCCGGTTGACACCTCTAATTTTAATTACTTTGATCTTAGTTAGTAACCATTCAAATCGTTATTTAATATTTTTAAAGGTTGATTACTTGAATCGGTGCGAAACTAGTGGTTGTAATTAGTATCTTAATTCCATGTGGGATTCGACTCCGAACTTGTAAATCGAATTATATTTGCAACGGTCGTTAGACCTCTTAGGAGGCATAGTTGGGCGTGATCAGTGCCTTATTTCGACTATGTATGGGGCTGATAATCAGCTAGTTGAGAGCTCACATGTCCAAAAAATGAAGGTAGCTGAAACGAGGATGTTGAGATGGATATGTGTGCATACCAGGATTCAAAGAATTAAGAATAAAGTTCGGGACAAGGTGGGTGCAGCCCCTGTTGAGGACAAGATGCGGAAAGCTAGATTCGGCCATGTGAAGAGGAGAGACACATACGCATATGTGAGGAGGTGTGAGAAGTTGGCCTTGGAGGGCCTAAGGAGAGGTAGGGGTAGGCCGAAGAAGTACTGGGGGATGTGATTAGGCAAGACATGAGATGTTCTAGACTACCGAGGACATGACCCTTGATAGGAAGGTGTGTGGAGATCAAAGATTAAGATAGAAAGTAAGGTGGCCGAGTTGTTTTCACGTTCTTACTAGTAATATTAGTATGTGCTCTGGTATAGTGTTTTAGTCTTAGGTTTATATGATTACATGTTGTTCCTTCCATTTTGGTCATCTTACTATCTTATTGTTATCAATACTTTTTTTCCATAGCTCCTCACCGTTGTTTTCGACTGTTTTCTTTTCATTATTGTTGTGCTTATGATTCATTGAGCCGATGGTATATTAGAAACAATCTTCCTATTTCCACGAGATAGGATTATGGTATGCGTATACACTATCCTTCACTATGTGCCACTACATGAGATTACACTGAGTTTTTTATTGTTGTTAATTTCATGTGAGATAAGATTGACTATATAAATTTGTTGAATGTTGTTTCACTTACGTATATTTAGTCAATACAGGAGGATCAATGATTTAAAATTGTAAATTTTTATTGTGTGCTTACAGTCAAATACTTATTGATATTTAAGGAACTTTTTAATATAGGCAAAAGCTATTAAATTCAAGGAACCCACAAAATACAAATTATAAACTAGCTAGATCCAGTCTCTATCGATCTATGTATGTATGTGGCTTGAGAAAATCAATGTACCTGGACCACAAGTTACGTAAAAAGATGGTCGGTTGAGACCATGAATGAATAAAATCAAATGAAAACTCCATTATTTATTCATTTGACGGTGGCGTGAGATGGAGGAGCAAGATCCGATCACGGCGGAGAACGGCCTGTACTTGGTTTGGTACAAAATTTGCCCCATTTCTTAACCATTAAACCCTATGATGAAATAGCCCCTGAAATTCAACATGTCGTTTTTATTGAGACAAGAACATGCACTGCCTTCAACACAAACTACTAGTAGTATAATTTAATGTATTATCCAATTTGTTTGTCTTCTTTTATTCTTGTTCTTTGTGTGATCAAAATATGATGTTTGGGCTAAAGGCTAACAAAATGATGATGCTTAAAACAACCAAACTATTAGGTATTAACTTTTTTTTTAGATAATTGGCAAAGATTGTGTCTACATAAATATTAGACAAGAGGGGTTGCTCTGATGGCAAGCAACCCCACTTCTAATAGAGAAGTTGTGAGTTCGAGTCTCTCCAAGAGCAAGGTGGGAAGTTTTTGGAGGGAAGGATGCCGGGAGTCTATTTGGAAACAGTCTCTCTATCCCAGGGTAAGAGTAAGGTCTGCGTACACACTACCCTCCCCAGACTCCACTAAATAAGAGTATACTGGGTTCTTGTTGTTGTTGTGTCTACATAAATAATGATACAGGCTCAGTTTGTTTGTTTTCTTCTTCTTTTTTTTTTTTTTGAAAATGAGAATTTGCTTAAATTGTGGTTGTAGAAAGGTTGGTTTTTGAGTTTTGATCGAAAATAAAAAATAAAAAAACAAAAACCTAACTTGAAACCCATTTGGAATGCGCGTGAAAGAATTTGTGCTTTACTTGAAATAAATGTAATTCTTGGCTGGCAAACAGGCAAACGGGTATTTTGGTCTAGAATCAATGAACAACGTTTTAAATTGCTGTATATTGCTGAGAATTATAGAATTTCAGGGATCGTCGAGTCTTTAACAAATCTTTGTAGTATTAACAAACGCCACCAAAATCTCCTGCTTGATTGTAGTATTAACAGCTTTACTCTTGTGTGGGTAAAATTGATAAATAATAGGTGGATGCTCGATGAGTTGACATGTAAAAGCAAAGGTAAGTAAGGTATGAATTAGCAAATACTTGACATCAATTACGAGTATGTGATCGGTGCTGGGTAAGTTTCGATGACATTAAAATCGAGGACGAAGATCTGAAGAGAAGATATTGGTTAGGAAAGACAATATTCAATGAGCAGTCGTTATAAAAAATCTTTGTATTAATACACAACTGTTATTCTGTCATCAAGAGGGATTTTTTTCATATTAAAGAAGATTTTGATTTGAAGATCTTGTCTCTCCGGATTGAGCTATAAATAGGAGAATTCATATTTATTGTAGGACAAGAAATATTTTGTACGCCAAAAAGGCAAGACTAACTCTTATTCTAAAAGAATAGTATAGAGAAAATAGCGTAGAGAAGGCAGTGAATAAATTTTCTGTGTATTTCATTAATAAACTCTACATGCATTTATACAAACGAAAGGAATAAAAAATTGCTAAGTTATTGTACAAGTGTGCTATTCTTATTTGTTATTTTTAACTAACTATCCAATTGTGCTAAAATATAAAAACTGAAATCTGTAATCGACCTGTGCTTATATTTACAAAGAATATTCTAGAATGAGTATCCTAAGTAGACAAATGTAATAAATTAATGGTGTTGATTAAATGAGTCCTTATTAGATGAACGGTTGAGATCAAACATCCTGCTCTCTATTCAACGGCTGAGATCTGCTGATGAATGTGGAGTAAAAGACTTTGGTTATTTCGACCAAAGTCGCTTTCATTTAGACTAAGACTTAATTCCTCTTCTCTTCTATTCTCTCTCTTGTTCTTGTTTGTATCGATTGAAACCTCCATGGTAGATGCTGAATAATCAACTCCAATACCTCCCTCAAGTTGGAGGGGGTAATAACCACACCCAACTTGCTAACAATGTTGCTATGAGCCGTCCCAACTAAGGGTTTTGTGAAGATGTGTGCTAACTAATATTTGGAGTGGATGTAAGAGAGTGAGATAATGCCGGCCAAAAATTATTGTCGTACAAAGTGACAATCCAATTCCACATGTTTGATACGCTCGTCGAAGACCAAATTTTTGGCGATGTGAATAGCCGCTTGGCTATCGGAGAAGAGGCTTACCGACAAAAAAGGGAAAATAGATAGATCGGCTAATAGATGAACTAGCCAGGTAATTTCTGTTGTTACCCTTCTCATTAATTGCTAATAAAGAACCCACTAATAGATTTGCGATATTGAGGACAAGAACCCCAATCTGAATCACAAAAAACTAGCAGCTAAAAATAAGACCTGGAGTTGAGAAAGAGCCCCAAGCCAAGATCTTTGAGGAGGTATATGAGACAGTGATAAGCTGCATCGAGATGAGGATGACGAGGCATTTGCATGAACTAGTTGAGGTTTTGCATAACGAAGGATAGGTCATGTCGAGTACGGATGAGGAAATTTAATTTCCCCAATAATCGACGGTAAAAGGTGGGGTCTTGAAGCAAAGTCCCTTGCTCAGGTTGAAGCTTCTGAGTAGGATCCAGAGGAGAAGAGGTTGGTCTCATGTTCATGCAATCAAACTCAGACAAAAGGTCCAAGGTTGTGACGACCCAAAGGGTCATCACTTTTTTTAATTGAATTTTATGCTTCTGATGCCTTGAAAACCTTATTTAGAGTCATCTCGATTTGCGTGTATAGTCCGGGCGCATAATCGAAAACCTTAAATATGAAATTTTGTGAGAAATGCAAAGTTTTGATGTTAAAATGAATAAATTTAACTTCGATCAATATTTTGGTAAGCGGATCCGGACTCATAATGACGGTCCTAAATGGTCCATAGGAAAATATGTGACTTAGGCATATGCCCGGAGTCAAATTCCGGGGTCCCAAGCCCGAGAAATGAATTTTTGAGTAAAATTATTTGATGAAAATGTTTAAGGAAATTTGAAAAGAAATCTGATTAGAAAGCGATGCTATCGGATCCGTACCTTGGTTCCGGCGTCCGCTAGAAGTCTTATATATGGTTTAAGTCCTTTCTGTAAGGTTTGGTTGAAAACGGATGTCGTTTTATGTAATTCGGGAATTAAATGGAAATTTAATATTTTAAGGAGTTTGAAAGAATTCTTGGATTTTGAGGTTCAATTCGATATATATAATGTTATTTTGGCTATTTGACCACGCGGATAAGTCCGTATGATATTTTTTTAAGGTTGTGTGTGTATTTGGTTTGGAGCCCCGAAGGCTCGGGTGAGTTGTGGATAGGCCGCGAGTGCATTTTTGAACCTTGAAAAGTTTCTGGTATGAAGTGACATGCAGGCTTCGCATTGGCTCGCAAATGCGAAGGCTGCCTCGCAAATGCGAAACAGCCCAGACATGCCCTTTCCTCACAAATGCAAGAACTTTCTTCACAAATACGAAGACTTCCATGACAGCCAGGGTTTTCAAATGCGATCAATATGTCGCAAATGCGGCTATCGCAAGTGCGAATCATGTCTCGCGAATACAAAGGTTTGAAATTTTAAAAGAGTTTGCAAATGCGAACATATTTTTGCAATTTCCATATCAGCAGGTTGCGAACCCCAGTTTGTATTTCCCATAACTGAGACTTGTATTTTTTTTATACTTAACCGATTTTGAACCCCATTTTTCATATTTTCTCAAACCCAAACACACTTAGCCTATTTGTCAAGAATCATTTCTCCTCCAAATCAATTGTAAGTCGTTTTTAACCAACTTGCTTCAATTCTTATCATCTTTCATCTTTTACATGATTTCAACTTAAAATCAAAGATTTTCATGGGGAAATTAGGTGTTTTGGGTAAAACCTAGGTTTTTTCAAAAATATGGGATTCAGACCTCAATTTGAGGTCCGATTTCAAAATAAGTTATGTATTTGGGTTCGCGGTGGAATGGATAATCGGGTTTTGGTTCGAACCTCGGGTTTTGACCACATGGGCCCGGGGGCAATTTTTGACTTTTTAGGTAAAACTTTGGAAAACTCATTTTCATGCATTGGGGTTGATTGATTTAGAATTTATTGATGTAATTAATTAATTTATGGCTAGATTCGAGCGGATTGGTGGTAGAATCAAGGGATAAAGCTATAGTTGAGACTTGAGTTATGTTCAAGGCATCGAGGTAACTGTTCGATCTAACCTTAGCTTGAAGGATTAGAAGTTGAGTCATATTTGCTACTTGCTTCTTGTTGAATACGACATATAGGCATGGTGAGGAGTAACTATACGTTGGTGTCGAGCATGACCGTGAGTTTTAAATTGAAAGTTGTTGTGTTCTTAAATGACATTTCGGATGCTTTAACTAATGATCTTCTATATTGAGCAAGGATTTGTTCTATCCTCGCAGATCTTATTTATGATTGAGCATTGTCATTAATTGAGCTGAGTACAAGCTAAGTTAATATTGTTTATAGCTGATTCTCCCTTACCGAGATGACTGTTTTGATATTGTTGTTCCCTTTTCGGAAATTATTATATTGCTTTCGTTCCCTTGCCGGGAAGTTATTATATTGCCTATGTTCCCTTGCCGAAATTCCTTGTAATTGTGTGATGAACTCTAAAAGGCAGCGGCTGTAGGCCTACCACAAGATATGATAAAATAGGAGCGAGTGTTATGCCAACCACAAGATATGATGAAATGGGAGCGAGTGGTATGCCTACCACAAGAGTTAATGAAATGGGAGCTGGTGGTATGCCTACCACAAGGTAAAATAAAATGGGAGCGGGTGATATGCCTACCACAAGATATGAGAAATGGAATCGGGTTGCACACTTGCAACAAGATGAAACTGAAAGTGAAAGTTGCATTTATTTCTCTTTATCCATGTTAGAAGTTTAATTGTAGTTTTCTTATTATTCTGATATTCTGTTTTATCTGCTATCCCCGGAGCATGTTACCCTTCCCCCGCTTTAATTGCTTATCTCTTTCTATCTTTCCGTTGTACTTGCATATATATATATATATATATATATATATATATATATATATATATATATATATATATATATATATATATATATATATATACACGGGTTTATCTGAAGTGTGGTCCTAGCCTCGTCACTACCTCGTCGGGGTTAGGCCAGACACTTACCAGCACATGGGGTCGGTTGTGTTGATAATGCACTCTGCACTTATGTCTAGACACCGGAGTAGCATTTGGATAGCATTATAGCTAGGGAGTCATCCTTCAGTCCACGAGATTCCGAGGTAGTCCTACTGGCGTTCGCATGCACTGCGTCTCGCTTCTATCAGTTTTCATGTTCTGTTGACATTTGTACTCGAGACAGACTATGTTCTTTTATTTGAAACTCTTATTTATAGTAATCCTAGACAGTCCGTGTATGTTGTGACACCAAGTGTTGGATAGAGACTTGTATTGGTTTTCCAAACGTTGTTTCTATATTTAATTAAGACTTCTGCAAAAGTTTATTTTCCGATGTCTTTTAATTGCTTATTCAATAATAATTTAATTGGATAATCATGTATAAAATGAGATGGGTTAATGATTGCAAAGGTTCTTGGCTTCCCTAACTTCCATGAGTAGGCGTCATCACGACTCTCGAGGATAGGAATTCAGGGTCGTAACAAAGGTATAACGCTTTTGAGTCAAAATTATTCCTTGCTTTTCTCTGATAATTTTAAACCCCAAAAAATAATGTGCATCCTCTAGATCCTTGATCTTGAACTCACAATATAGAAGGATTTGAATTCTGCCTACTCATATCATCAACATACACCACAACTGCTGATACTCGATTTTTTCCTATATATCTTTAATATGCAAAATAATTTCTAAATAAAATATGCATGCATATATAAGCATGTCCAAATATGTTATTATTTTTAATTAATTTTTAATAATTTTTAAATTACTTTATTACCCTATTTTATACATAAAAACCCAATAATTAGTTCTAAAATTATTATTTTTGTGATTCATTTATTGAATTCTGATATTTATGCTAAGCTATAGCTAATATAACTTGCACATATTTTTATAAATTTATTTAGTATTTTTAAAGTTAAATGATATATAATTGCAATATTATCCCCTTTTAAGGTTTAATTGTGTTTATACTTATAAAAATCATGCCCAACATTTTTAAATTCATAATTATAGATTATAAATCTTTTTAATACTTCTAATTTATTTTAAGAAGTTAATTTACTATTTTTATAAAACAAATAGGGAAAATTGGTTATTTAAATGTTAGCAAGATTTTATTTCAATTATAACCCAAATTCTACCCCAATTCAAATCCAATTAAACTAACTCATACCCAGATCCCCACCTAACCTCTTTAATCCCAACCGTTGATTACTTAGATCAACAGCTCCCATCCTCAGTTCCTAATTAAACCCAAAAGACCACACAAACCCTTTCATTATTCACACTCCGCCGCCTCTGAATCCCTTTCTCTCTCAATACTCCCTCAAATCCTCTCAAACCTTATCCACCGCCCTCAACTAATACCATAATATCGCCCAAATCAATGGCTTCCAAGGTCATCGGAGGCATGTATCCACCTCTCATGACTCCTATATGCCCGATTATTATGGTCTCGAGGCTAGATCTTGAAAGTGTTTGGTCCAGACCTTGGTCGATTTTAGTTTATGGTTGTTCTCCGATCGTCTCTGACCTTTCTCAGGCCGGCCATGGCTATTTGAGTCTGAATTTTGACTTTCCTGCTTAGATCAATGGGTTTTCAAAGCCTTTCTCACCACTTGGGGTTCTTCTGAAACCCTAACCTTTAAGGTTCTTCCAATTTCTTTTAGATCTGTTTTAGATCTATCTTTGCGTTAAACTTTACTTCTAAATGTTTTTCTTAAAGTTTCTTTTAAAACTCTATATTGAAAACCCCTTATCTTTTCCGTTTAGGGTTTTTGTTAAGTTATTTCGAAGCTTTCTTTGATTTTTGACATGTTCTGCTTTGTTTTCTTATGTAGTTCTTCTACTGTAGTTTGCATGTCTTCTTTTGAGGTTTCTGAATCTATTTTGGTTAATATTTGTTTGATTTACTTATTTTTCATCTCTAGACTCGATTGGTGTTGAAAACCCTAAGTTTGGGTTCTTCGAGTTTCTGAGACTATTTGTTTTGTGATTTACTTGTTTATCATATTTGAATTCGATTGGTTTCAAAAACCCTAATTTCTTTGGGGCCTATTCGAGCTTCTAAAGTTGCTTTTGCAATTCTTCTGTTCAATGTTGCTCGACTTGATTTGAGAACTTTTGGTTTCAGCATCTGTTTCTTTTTGTGATTTTGGTTTCTAGCTATTATTGAAACTCGACTATACTTTTCAGAAGGGCTTTTTTACCTGACCCTTTGCATGCTTCCGATACTCTCTCTTTTCTCTATTACTAAGTTAATGAAGTTGACTTATGTGACTGCCATGTTTCGATAGTTCACTGTCTATGTGATTGTTATTGCATGTTGCTTCTCTTTGCCATAGTTTAGCCTCGCATGCCTAATGTTTATGCACTCTATTTATATGTTGAATTCCCCTCTTGAATGACCTTCAATCTTGGACTGATTTCAAACGTTTTCGTTGTTTCACTTGCCTATTAAGGTTAATTAATTTCTTTTCCTAGTTCACCTTGCTGAATCCTTTCCAAAATTAGAATTTCTATGTATCTAGTCCTGATTGCTTACTTGTTATTTTACTACTTCTTTTATGGCAACTATCAGCCTGCTTTTTTATTGATTGCTTTCCTTATTTTTAACCTATCAATGCCCGTTTAGAAAGAGATCCCGTAATTAAAGGGAATCACATGTATGATTGATTCTGAATCATGATTGTTTCCATATTTGTAGTTTATTACCTTTCTTTTGTTAGAATAAGTGCTTAACGCTAGAGGGGGGTGAATAGCGTTTTATAAAATTTGCAGGAATAAAAAATAACTCAAATGCGAAAATAAAAGAGTTAGGAGGAAGTGCACCAAATTTATACTGGTTGGCCACAAATGTGGTTACGTCCAGTCTCCCGAGATACTATCTCGAGGTTCAACTAATCCTGTTAAGCTTCCGGGTGCTCAACAAACCGTTACAACTTGAGAACTTGAATCACACAAGCCTCAACAACTTTGCTCGAAGATACCGCACTTCAAGACTTTAACAGAAGGAATAAAACGTTCCTTCTAACAACAACAAGGGATTATAAACTTCCCTTCAAGTGTATACAAAACACTTACACTCACTTAAACAGAACTCTCTTGAAGAGTAGATATGAGTAAAAATGTACGCTCAAGAACAGAACAATAAATTCAAGGTTTTGGCTCTCAAAAATGATGAAATCAATATGAAATAATGAGATAAGAGTATGTAAGCTTTATGCAAAGATTATGATCAGTTGTTGTGCTTTGAAGAGTGATTTTGAGGTGTATTTATAGGCCTCAAAATGCCAAAGACCGTTCATTAATTGTCAAACAAAGTTGCTGATTTTGTGCCCAGATAATCGATTATATAGTCTGTATAATCGATTATTTGTACAACGTTCAAAAGACAGTCTCCTGATTTTAAGGAGAATATCGATTGTTTAAGAATCATAATCGATTATATGTTAACGTTCAAAAATCAGTTTTGAATTCTGTGCTAGCATAATCGATTATCACATATGTATAATCGATTATATTTCAAAGTTTTAAAAAACACTTTGGCAACGGTCTGAACATAATCGATTGTTAAAAACCATATAATCGATTGTTAAAAACCATATAATCGATTGTTTTGCTATTTGGAAAATTTCAGCTCACACTGTCTCAATATAATCGATTATGGAAAACATATAATCGATTACTTTGCAGTTTGAAAATTTCAGTTTAAGCACTGTCTCAATGTAATCGATTGTTAAACATACATAATCGACTATTTGCTATTTTGAAAAACTTCAGATCACACTGTCTTAATATAATCGATTGTTAACAAGTATATAATCGATTGTTTTGCAGTTTTTGAAAATTCCAGTTTTGGCGGTCTTTACATACTCGATTATCTATTCTATTTAATCGATTATATGTGTCCAGTTCTGAAAGACATGTTTAAAAATCATTTTGGCTAAAATGCAAATCATTTTGTTTGAATTCAAAGATGCATGTTTTGATGAAAATGATTTTACGAGAGAGGCCAAGACTTGAATCAATTGTCGGATCAAGATCACAAATATAAATATGACTCAACCAAGTCTTCATTTATTTTCATTGCTTCATTGCTTCTCTTGATCTTGTCTTGAACTTCTTGTTTTCGTTCTCCAATTTTGGTCCGCTATTTTCACTCGCATATCATGTCTACAAAACAAATATACTTTAGTATAAATAAAAGTATATCTCAATAATAACATACGATTATTTGGCATGTATAATATTTTCCATCTTCATCGGTTTGTCATTTATCAAAACCTACAAATATGAACACATTAGTTTTAACAATATAATAAATGTGTTCTAACATCCTTCACTCGTTTTCAAAAACTATAAATACCCTATGCTTCTTTTATTTCAACGATACGAACACTTTTAGTTCTGAACTCACACTTACACTCAAACACTCTATCTTTCTTGCTTTACTACTTGTGATGTTGTCTGTTTAGCCGGCTGAAATACAAGGCTATATTTCGAAGTCCTGCTACTCTTCTTTACTACACTTTTCTTCTTTGACTGGTATGTTCCAATTAAGTTTTCGGCATCAACAACAATATGGTTACTTAATGTTCTTGCATTCTTGTCTGCCTACTTCTTGTATCTAATTCAGCACCATTAGCTAGCATGATGTAATTTCTTTTATCCAGTTCTGAATCAATGTATTATGAATCCTAATCCCTACCCCAATATGTTTAATACTTATGGTTTGTTTGGGGCATGACAGCATCGAATATTGCTGAACATGACCCAAACTTGGTCCACCTAGGATCATAACCTCCATGTTACCATTACATGTTGTGTGTCTGGTTGATTTTACAAGCATGACAGCTCTCCCTATTGATGTGCATGCCCAGAATTAACTCATGCCTGAGTATATAGGATCCTTGCAATGGATTCGCAATCCTCTACACCCTTGGTGTGAAATTGTCAACTCTTTGAAGTGTTAATGGATGTCTCCCATCACCCTTTCCCTCTCATGTATTCCTCAGCTTTTAAAACTCAGTTTTTGCACTTTCACTATCTTTTTAGACTTAAGTTCTGCACTCCTCCTATGAGCCTTGCCTTGGGACCCATGAGCTCCATCTGAACTAGGACACATAAGGGCTGGTATTTTCACACTGCACTTGTCCCTATTCTGGTTATGTAACTTGGGTGTGAGCATTGCCTCAGGTCCTATTGAGGTCCTTAGGGAACTCTGACACACTCAAGTTTGAGAAATGCTTTGGATCAGTGGTCTTTGAGTTGGTTTATCTCACAACTCAGACTTGAATTCAAGAATCAAGCTTCCTCTATTTGTAATTCTTTTCTTTGTATTTTTCTGATGTATTTAGTATTCATGGTTTGCAATAACTTGTAATAAACATTCGGGGCCGGCTAGTGAAAAGGGTTGGGTAACTATGCATCCAAGGGTAGAAAATATGTCTATATGACTACTTTTTATTCTATATTTTCAAACTGTTGTTGGAAACACGTTCTCAAAGCATTATACTAAAACATGTGTTCATATGTGTAGGTTTTGATGAATGACAAACAAGCGCAAATTGACATATGACGAAGCTCAAGTACAAGCGCACAATTGATATATAACGAGATTCAAGCACAAGACAAAGATCGAGATTAAGTTTTATATGAGTTGGTATTTAATTGTGATCTTGATCCGACAACTTAAACTCAAGACTTGGCTTCTCTCGTAAAAACATTTTTAAATCATGCATATTTAATTTAGAGCAAAATGATTTTAAATAATGCATATTTATCTTAGTAAAAATGATTTTTAAACATGCCTCAAAAATCTGGACTAAGATAATCGATTATGTACTTATGATAATCGATTATGTTTAAGTCAGCTGCTTGACAATCGATTGTGAACTTATGACAATCGATTGTGTTAAGGCAGTGAGCATCAGATTTTTCAAAGCTGCATGACAATCGATTGTGAACCTTATGAAAATCGATTGTGATGAGGCAGTGTACATCAAAGTTTTTCAAAACTCAGAATAATCGATTGTGAAGCTAATGACAATCGATTGTGAAGAGACAGTGTCCATCAGATTTTTAAAAGTCACAAAATAATCGATTGTGAACATATGACAATCGGTTGTGTTGAGGCAGTGTCTTCCAGACTTTTTTAAAGTTATTAAATAATCGATTGTGAGTATGTAACAACCGATTGTCACGAGGCAGTGTCTAAATTGATTTTTCAAGACTGATATATAATCGATTGTTAACTTAGTATAATCGATTGTATAACTAACCGTTGCCAAAATATTTTCAAATACTGTTAGGTAATCGATTGTTGATCTTCTATAATACATTGTTGAAATTAAAATCTGGAAAGGATTTTTTGAACGTTGCTGAATAATCGATTATTGATTTTGTATAATCGATTGTTTTACGTAAAATCTGGAAATGATTTTTTGAACGTTGCCAATAATCGATTGTTGATCTTGGATAATCGATTGTTAAGCGTAAAATCTGGGAATGATTTTTGGATCGATTGGCAAACAATCGATTGTGGCTTCTTGACAATCGATTGTCACAGAGTAAAATCAGCAGTTCTTAATTGGCAATTAGGCAACGGTAATGCCAAGTTTTTCAACTATAAATACAGCTTCAATTCAGTCTTTTGAGTACAACAACACACAACAACTGATCATATAATTGCTATAAGCTTGCATACTCTATTGCTTATCATTTTATATTCATTACGTAAGTTTTTGAAAGCCAAACTCTTGTCGAAAGTTGTTGCGATCTTGAGCGTATTCTTTTACTCATATCTACTCATTAAGGAGTGTCTTGTTTGAGTGCTTAGTGTTTTGTACACTTGAAGAGAATTGTTATTCTCTTGTTGTAAGAAGGAACTTGTGTTTCCTTGGTTGAAGTCTTGGAGTGTTGTATCTCCGAGCAAAGGTAGTTGAGGCTTGTGTCCTCAAGTTGTGAAGGAACTTGTGTTTCCTTTGGTTGAAGTCTTGGAGTGTTGTATCTCCGAGCAAAGGTGTTGAAGCTTGTGTCCTCAAGTTGTATAGGTTTGTTAAGCACCCGGAAGCTTGACAAGTTAGTGGAAATCTCGAGAGAGTCTCTCGGGGACTGGACTAGCCACGGGTTGTGGTGAACCAGAATACTTCGGTGTGTTCTTTCTTATTTATCGCACTTATTTATTTCCTGCAAATTTTAAATTCCGCAAGTTTACGCTAATTTTTATTATAACGCTATTCACCCCCCCTCTAGCGTTAAGCGTATTATCTAACAATTGGTATCAGAGCCCAACTCTCTGAAGACTTAACCGTTTGAGAGAAACATCCATGGCTTCTACTCGTGATTCTTTTGCAGGAATAGGTGAAGGTCACTTCAACTTGTTGCCTCCAATATTTGATGGAAGCAATTACTCATATTGGAAATATCGGATGAAAATCTTCATCACAGCCAACAACTTTTATCTATGGCAATTCATCAAGCATGGTGAACAAATGACAACAAAAGTTGGGAAAGCAAAGGTAAGCGAATACAACACCAAGGCAATCAATATGTTGTATAGCGCTTTGAATCAGGAAGATCATCAGAAAATTTCCCACCACAAATCTGCCAAAGAGATGTGGGATAAGCTTGAGGAAATGTACGAAAGCACACCTCAAACAGCGGACAGCTCATGTGATGAATCGACTGGCCGATGTCTCATGGCAAACGAAGAAGAAGAGGTAAGTACTTCTAATTCTCACTCACTTGAAGAAATGCAAATTGCGTATAATAAATTATATAGTGAGTTTGTTGATGCTTCCAAGACTATTAAAGATTTGCAGAAAACTCTTTCGTTGCAAGAAACAGATTTTCAAAAACAACTCTCTATGAAAGAAAAGGATTTGAAAAAACTGATTTTAGAAAATGAGAAGTTGAAAGAGTAAAACAAGTTTTTCGGCAAGAGAATCACCGACAAGCCCGAGAGCTCTAGTAAACATTGTACTTCTTGCATGCATCTCAAAAATGAAGTAGAAAGGCTTAAGGGCACCTTAGATAAGTTTAATTCTTCTCACAAAAATTTGAACGAGGTTCTTGTAAATTTGAAGTCAACCAAGCATGGCATAGGCTTTAAGAATGAGCCTAAAGAAAAGGTTGAAGCCAAACCACAACCACCTAAGGCTCAACCTAGGATTAATAAAACAAATGCTCATCCTAGAAATAGCAATCCTAGAACCAATATGCATGCTAGACCAAATACTAGAAGGAATGTTGAACATTTTAGGAGACCTAGAAATGACCTTCCACCTAGAAATAACTACCCTAGAAATGATGCATATTCTAGGCCACACACTAGAAGGAAGTTTGAACATTTTAGAACACCTAGAAATGGCCCTCAACCTAGAAACAATTATTCTAGAAATGCTGCTCATAATAGTAGGAGAAATGACTTTCATGAAATGCGCAATAGCCATAGTGTGGAAAATAGAGTGAACAATTTTCGTCCGTCTAATTACTATGAACCTAGAAGGATGCATAATCCCAACGTGACTTGTCATTATTGTAGACGTATTGGTCATATTGCTCCTGCTTGTTTTACACGACATAGACATATCACTCAATTGCATCACTATGATATGCCTAACCCCCAAGGACCCAAAATGGCATGGGTACCAAAAGATCATTAATCTCTTTTGCAGGTGTGCTTGAAGGCTACAATATTGTAATAGATGCACCAAGCACAATACCTTATCGCATCAAGGGGGAAATTCGGTTAGTTATCCTTTTTGACAAAAACCGAATTGATAATATATGCAAGCAACCGATATTAACATATGTGTTGTTAATTTGGCCTTATATTGTTAAAAATTTTGATGTGCTTAATCATAATAGTTGATATGTGTTGAGATATCCTTGTTAATAATTAATATCAATTATCCTTGATGCATATGTTGAAAATTCGTTGTTAAACAACAATTGGTATATTAGCCTGCTTCTAATAAAAACATTTCATTTATAATTTGATAACTGTTATTTTTGGTTTAAATAAATGTTAATATATACCAGAAAAATAAATTATTTCCTCTGGTGTGTATTAACTGTGAGCATATTTTTGTCAGAAAATTTTTCACTCATGTTTTTGATAAATGCTATTTTTGGTTTGAAAAAATAATTGATATATTCCTGAAATAAATGATTCATGCTTTTAACAGTTGATAGAAGTATTTCTGTTAAAAATCGACTCTTGATGAATGTATCTTTTGGTCTGAATAATGGTTGGCATATTTTTCAAAATTTGATTTACGGTTTCAATAAAATAATATTTGATACATTTGTTATGTTTTCCAACAAATGATTTTATCATTTTATAACAACTGATATATCTATGTTTTGTTGGTATGTCTTGATAAATTTCTTGCAATCCTCATATTGCATACTCCTCGTTGTCTTCCCTATCTTATTTTGACCTTTTGAAAATGTCGAAAAAGAGGAAGTGTTTAGGCAAGTTACTTCAAGTAAAGGGGAATGCCTTTACATTCTAGTTTGCTTCATTTGAGGGGGGAATTTCTCATTAAGGAGAAATAGATTGCATGAATTTTATTGATGATATTATCTTGATGACATTATTGTTGTATTTCAAAATAACTTTCTATGTTGGCAATGTTATTTTTTTTAAACTATGTTGATAACTTTTATGCTATTAATATTTTGCATTCCAAAATATATTGAAAATGATATTGTATTTCAGAAAATATTTTTATTATTTTGGAGCAACTAATGAGTGTTATGCAAGGAATCTGTAAATCGCATTTGAGATGTCAATGATAGACAAGCTTAATTTCTTCTTGGAGCTACAAGTTAAGCAAATGAAAGAGGGAACTTTCATTTGTCAAACTAAATGTGGCAAGGAGTTGCTGAATCAATTTGAAAAGAGCAACACCAAAGCAATGGTCATTTTAATGAATTTATATGACCATCTTGACAGAAATGTGAAAGGTAAGAAGAGCAATACCAAGAATTACAAAGGTATGATCGTTCCTCACTTTACCTTATTGCTAGTAGACTTGATATAATATTTAGCGTTTATTGATGTGCTAAATATAAATCATGTCCTAATGAAGTATCTAATTCGGTCAAACGTTGATCTAAATGCATACATATTAGGTTGCATTTATATTTTGAATATTACTGACTTAAGCGTCGGAGACGCGTATTTTCTTTTGCAGGTATCGCCCTAAAGGTAGGGGGAATTATAAAGATATGGCACAGAACAATCGATTGTTACAGCAAATAATCGATTATTTTACTGTGCAGAAAATCGATTAGCAAGTATCACTAATCGATTATTTATGGTTTATGCTTATTATGCAGTTTTGTTTAATAATCGATTTTTTTAACTGTATAATCAATTACCGTCTCGGCCATTCAGTACTGCTTTCCTAAAACAATCGATTGTTTCATAAATATAATCGATTATTTTCCTAGTCAGAAAATTTCTGTACTCACTGTAACATAACAATCGTTTACCATATTTGACAATCGATTATTTTCTGTCAGTATTTCAAAAATTTGTTACCGTTTGGCTTCTGAAGATTCCCACAATCAATTTTTGTCAGTTCCGAGTCAGGTCAAAACTCCTCAACAATCGATTATTTCGCTCAACTATCGATTGTCTAACGGTCAGTGCAATTTATTTTTACCGTTTCTGACTGTTTTGGCTCATAAATTCCAGCAGATTTTCATCATCAATGAAAGGCCACTCTCCTCATTATAAATAGGCATCATATGTCTCCATTTTATTCACTCAAGCATCATTTTTAGCTCACAAACTCTCAAAAATCCTTCAAGTCTCTTGCAAATTTCAGTACTACTCATTGAAAATGTCGGGTAGACACTCTAAACGTTCCCGTTCAGGCAGAAATGTTGCATCCTCTTCTGCTGTTCCACCTCCTCCGAATTACCCTTATCAAGATGGGTCTATTTTACAATTTAATTCTGACATCGAGCTTACTCGATTTTTAACTAAATTCGAAAAGCGTGACATTCTTCCTCCTCGCTTTTCAACAAGCAAGTATCTTGAATCATACGCCCCTGCTGCAAATATGCTTAAAGAATGTCAACTTCTTGACTTTTTATATCTTACCTACCCTTATATTAATCCTCCATTGATTCAAGCGTTTTATTCAAACCTTCATGAGGATGATGATGGTGAGCTTGTGACAAATATTAATGGTGTTCAAATTCTTTTATCCGATAAAAACCTTCATTCCATTGCCCGTCTTCCTCGAAGTGGCGAAACATTACTCGCTACATTAGAGAGGCTGGCGCCTTATTTGATGAAACAGTCCTCCTACACCAAACAGGACTTACAACTTATGATCCTAATCTATCTACTCGTCTACAATTACGGGAATGCATCCCGATTATCGTTTGATTTTCTATTTCATCACCCGAGTCCTCAAGCCTCGTAAACATAACCATACTACTATTTCCCAAGAGGACGCCAAGCTCATGCATGCCATTATAACCGGAGCTCACATCAATTGGTGTCAGTTCGTCAAGATTCACATGCGTTATGCTATTGGAGACGATAGGCCACTTCCCTATGCCCTCCTTATTATGAATTTTCTTGAAGCCTCCGGATTCAACACTTCTATCGGTCCTCTCAAAAAGAGCACCAAGAAGTGGGAAATTTCAGAATCCTCCTTTCATCAAGACGGTGATCATGCAGCTCCTGCTCCTCCTCCAACCCGTCAACCTCGTCAGCCTCAAGAGCCTACTCTCCAATCTATCTCCAACCAAATTGCTTCTTTGACCACCTCGTTCAGTCAATTGACACATGAACTCCATGGATATTTTGACCATGTTCATTATCCATATGCTGGTCTTGTTCCCTACGAAGCAGTGCCGGATGATGAGGCGGGAAATGAACTTATGACAATCGATTGTGTTAAGGCAGTGAGCATCAGATTTTTCAAATCTACATGACAATCGATTGTGATGAGGCAGTGTACATCAAAGTTTTTCAACGCTCAAAATAATCGATTGTGAAGTTAATGACAATCGATTGTGAAGAGACAGTGTCCATTAGATTTTTCAAAGTCACAAAATAATCGATTGTGCACATATGACAATCGATTGTGTTGAGGCAGTGTCTTCCATACTTTTTCAAAATTATTAAATAATCGATGTGAGTATATAACAATCGATTGTCACGAGGCAGTGTCTAAATTGATTTTTCAAGACTGATATATAATCGATTGTTAACTTAGTATAATTGATTGTATAACTAACCGTTGCCAAAATATTTTCAAATACCGTCAGGTAATCGATTGTTGATCTTCTATAATCGATTGTTGAAATTAAAATCTGGAAAGGATTTTTTGAACGTTGCTGAATAATCGATTATTGATTTTGTATAATCGATTGTTTTACGTAAAATCTGGAAATAATTTTTGAACGTTGCCAATAATCGATTGTTGATCTTGGATAATCGATTGTTAAGCGTAAAATCTGGGATTGATTTTTGGAACGATTGGCAAACAATCGATTGTGGCTTCTTGACAATCGATTGTCACAGAGTAAAATCAGCAGTTCTTAATTGGCAATTAGGCAACGGTAATGCCAAGTTTTTCAACTATAAATACAGCTTCAATTCAGTATTTTGAGTAAAACAACACACAACAACTGATCATATAATTGCTATAAGCTTGCATACTCTATTGCTTATCATTTTATATTCATTACATAAGTTTTTGAGAGGCAAACTCTTGTCGAAAGTTGTTGCAATCTTGAGCGTATTCTTTTACTCATATCTACTCATTAAGGTGTGTCTTGTTTGAGTGCTTAGTGTTTTGTACACTTGAAGAGAATTGTTATTCTCTTGTTGTAAGAAGGAACTTGTGTTTCCTTGGTTGAAGTCTTGGAGTGTTGTATCTCCGAGCAAAGGTAGTTGAGGCTTGTGTCCTCAAGTTGTGAAGGAACTTGTGTTTCCTTTAGTTGAAGTCTTGGAGTGTTGTATCTCCGAGCAAAGGTGTTGAGGCTTGTGTCCTCAAGTTGTAAAGGTTTGTTAAGCACCCGGAAGCTTGACAAGTTAGTGGAAATCTCGAGAGAGTCTCTCGGGGACTGGACTAGCCACGGGTTGTGGTGAACCAGAATACTTCGGTGTGTTCTTTCTTATTTATCGCACTTATTTATTTCCTACAAATTTTAAATTCCGCAAGTTTACGCTAATTTTTATTATAACGCTATTCACCCCCCCCTCTAGCGTTAAGCGTATTATCTAACAACTGTATCTAGAAACCATGCCTATATGGTGTTTTAATTCTGCATTTTTCACTGCATCTAGATAAAATGCCTATAGGGTATTTTAATTCTGCATTTTCAAACTGTATCTAGATAACCTTCCTATAGTATACAGTTTTTCACGTTTGTCACCGTTTAGATATTATATTTTATGGCCCAAGTTGTTATAACCCAGTAACGTGTTAAAATCAGTAACGTAAAGAAATCATGCCTATAGGGATTCTTAAATAAATCTGACGTTAGATATCATGTTCATAGAGGTTAAAATCAGTAATAGTAGATACTATCACCTACAGAATCTGTAACCGGTCTATTTAATTTTTTCCTTTCTGAATCTCTTTTTAATAATCTAATTCCCTTACTTAGCAAATTTTTGCAAACATGACTATAGGATTTCGAACAATTCATTTTGAGTTTTTACTGTCTCATCACCTACTGAACTAAGCAGATATCATGCCTATAAGACCCCGTCTAAACACTTAGGCAAGCCTCAGAGAAAGAACTGTAAACTGAATCTGCTTTTTTTAATCGTTACAACCAGCCTGCATGACTGATTCAGACTTCTTATCTTAGTTATGTACTAAACTAACCTGGCTCAATAATTAACTTCCCTCATCTTAATGCACTTTAATCAGACCTAAAAAGTATGTGCAAGTCATGCTAGTTATGTGTTTTTGTTCAAGCAGGTGTATATGAGCCTTTATCTGTTTATATGTTTCCCCAAACATGCAATATATGTTTTGTATGTCACCTTAGATTTTTACCTTTGAAACTCCATATTAGCCTAATATCCCTCCCTTTTATGATTAGTAGTCCTAAGTGCCTCCGGGACTGATAGGAACGAGACGAGTAATAGCATGCAATAGTGACTGAGACCAATCCACGCATTAATACCTTAACAGGATGGGAAGGGTAAATATGGATATGATGACCACGCGATAATATTACGTGTAGCCCCTCGTTGAGGAGTATTTACCAGATATTATGTGGGGCAATCCATATAAAATATAAACTTAGGACCCTTTTATTTGCACTCTTTTCTTTCAAAACTTTTCTTTCAATTGTTACTTCTTTTATGTGTTTGAATTTAAATTCCCTAGTACTTGATCCCATACTTGTCTATTTTCTAAATTCACAATAAATTTTCTGGCCGAGAACCACACCATTTGATCCTAAGGGGTGCCTAACACCTTCCCCTCGGGATATATTCAAGCATTTGCCCAATGTCTGGTTATCCACAAATTTAGAATTAAATCTCTATTAGTGTCCTAATGCACCTTAACTAATTAGGTGGAGACTCTTTAAAAAATATAAAACCCAGTTCCCAAAAGGAACGAGTTGTCCCTCTAAATGTCATAAACCCAATTTCGCCAGAAAAAGGGGGCGCGATAGAAACTATAGTGGTTTTCTCTCCTTATTTCTTAAAAAACAAAGAATAGGAATTAGGGAATGTGAATATCATTTAAAATTGAGAGCTGCAGTGAGCATGTCATACCATTGTCTTGAGGCTTGTCGCAGTCCATATAAAGACTTTTTCAAAAGGCAAACATGATTGGGTGAAGGTGGTGACATGCCTGTTGTGAATTTCAAGAACACCTATTCTTGCAAAAAGGCATTGTTCACATCTAATTGTGATATTTACCATCCTTTCTTAACTGCAATAGCAAGTAGACATCTGCTTGTTGTCATCTTGACAACTGGAGAGAAGGTCTCAATGAAGTCTATTCATTCTCTCTATGTGTCTCCCCTAATAAATAAACGAGCGTTAAACCTTTCCAAAGAACCATATGACTTGTACTTTACTCTAACCTATTTGCTGGGAAGGGCTTTCATACTAGTAGGTAAAGGGACTACTTCCCAAGTTTTGTTTAGTTCAAGTGCTTCCAATTCATTATCCATACCCTCTTACCAATATGGATGCAACATAATCTTAGAAAGAATTAGGTTTAGTGAGGTAGGAAGTGGAGTTAATTAGTGATTGATTGGTAAATGAAAGGGTTGTAAACGACAGCATATTAGGTTGAATTGGTTCCATGAAACAAGATTAGTCAGATCAGCAAGAAAAACTGAGTTGCAAATATAATCTTGTAGGTATTCAGGTGTGTTGTGTTTTCTGGTGGATTTTCTGATTTTTGGAAGTGTTATGGGTGAAGAGGACTGAGTAGATTATCTTGAATAGGGAGTAAAAGATGATTGAGGTCTGCTAGATATACTTTGTTGATTAATTGACATGGTGATTTCATCAGGTGTGTCAGGATTAGGTTGGTTACGGTCTTAATTAGTTCCATGGTCTGTGGTTGAGGGAATAGGAATAATGTATTTTGGACTGAGGTTGGTGGAGGCAAAAGGGTATTGATTTTCATAGAATTAAAAATCCCTAGATACTTCCACTCTTTTGGTAGCTAAATCTAGGACCTTATACCCTTGTTGCTCCAAAGGATATCCTAGATATACACAAGGTTTAGCCCTTAGATCAAATTTTCCTCTCCCAACCTACAAAGTAGACACATAGCAAAAACAACTAAAACATTTGAGTGAGTTATAGGAAGGTTTCTGCTTGAACAATACAGAGTAAGATAAGTTTCCTTTGAGCACCTTAGAAGATAGCCTGCTGATCAAATATGTAGCAATTTGTACACATTCACCCCAATAGATCAGAGAAAGCTTAGACTGAAATAACAAAGCCTTTGCAATTTCCAAAAGGTGTCTATGCTTCCTTTCAACCACCCCATTTTGTTGAGGTGTTACCACACATGAAGTTTGGTGTATTTTCCCCTGTGAAGCAAGGGAATGCTGGTTCTAGAGAACCTTGCGAAGTTCAAATGCATTGTCAGTCCTTAGTTTCTCCACTTTTCCACCCAAATTGTCTTTCCACCATTGTGAAGAAGTTCTTAAGAAGACCAAACGCATTGCTTTTGGTACTCATGAGAAAAGTCCAAGCACTTCTAATGTAATCACCCACAATAGTCAAGAAATATTTGAAACCATTATAAGTGGCCACTTTGTAGGGCCCCCAAACATGAACATGAATTAACTCAAATGGCCTTTTTGTTTTAATTTGACTTAATGGGAAGGAAATTCTGGTTTGCCTAGCCTTTGAACAGATGTCAAAGAAACAATTAGATTTAGGAGTCAAAGAGATAAAACTTAGATTTTCATTGATGAGAAAGGAAAATACCCCAATCTAATATGCTAAAGGCTTACATTTAAAACTGTATTAGCTGAAAAAGGAAAAGAAACTAATAATTGACTAGAAACATTTTGATTTAAAAGATAACTTGGCTCTATTTTTATTCTATTTCTATCTTATCTTGGATCCAAGAGATCAAGTACTTCTCTAACTTCACCAAAAACTTGTACCCTCTTCACTAAAGGAGCCTACAAGAAACAGTGACTAGAAGTAAAAAAGAGGAGTGACTGAAGCTGTTAACAGATAAAAAATTATTTCTGAAACTAGGCACATGTAATGCATTTTCTAAAATGTAATCAGGTATAATAGATATCCTTCCTATATGGGTAACTATAACTTTGAAAAAATTAGGTAAATTTATATCTAAGGGAACTGAAATGGCTATTAAAGAAATGGAAGATTTTGAGTCCAAACACATGTGTTCAGAGGCACCAGAATCAATAATCCATGTACTAGAATTAAAAACTGAGAAACTGCATTGGCATTGATTTCTCCTCCTGAATTTGCTGAATCAGCAACCTTAACTTGCTTAATCAGTTGTATTAACTGAGAAAATTGATCTTATGACAGGTGCTGATTGATCATTTCTCTTTGTCCGATGTTGTTATATTTTGTTTGTTCCATTTGAAATACTCCATTTCCTCTTACTTACATATGATTTCCCTTTGTGAACTCAAAGTCTTTGGGAGATCCTATTATTTTGTAGCAGGCATTCACAATATGTCCAACTTTCTTGCAATGACTGCAAGAGACATTATGATTAAACTTTCTTTTCTTTCCTTTGAAGGTTGAATTCCTCTGAATGGAATTGTTGTTTCCTTTCTGCATGTTATTTCCAAACTTTGAGTAAGGTGCATTTCCTTTTGGATTCTGTTTTCCTCCTCTTTGAGAAAAATTGTTTTGGTTTGTAACTATGAAAGCTGAAGAATCAAGACAGATGAGAGGATTGGCAAAGATTTCTTTCTAGTTGTGACGTCTCGGCCAGTCGTCTTATGAGTTACCACTCTGTTTCTCCCATTTTTGCTTCTTTATTCTTCGTTATCTGTGTTTTATGTGATCGAGTGGATTATTTTTTGTCCGGAGAGGATTTGATTAGAAATGAGACACTTAGTCTATTTTAAGAAGGTTTAAGTTGGAAAAGTCAACTGGATGTTGACTTATGTATTAGAGGGCTCGGATATGAGTTTAGATGGTTCGGTTAGCTTTGGGAGGGGATTTATGGATTAGGAGCGTGATCGAAATTGGTTTTGGAGGTCCAGAGTAGAATTAGTCTTGAATTGACAAAGTTGATATTTTCACAATTTCCGGTTGATAGGTGAGATTTTGATATAAGGGTCAGAATGGAATTCCTAAAGTTGGAGTACCTTCGTTGTGTCATTTGGGATGTGTGTGCAAAATTTCAGGTTATTCGGACGTGGTTTGGTTGAGTTTTTTATCGAAAGTGTATTTTGAAAGATTTTAGAAACCTATGCTTGAATCCAATATGTTTTGAGCGGTTCGATGTTGTTTGAGGTGTGTTGATGATTGGAAAAAGTTTGAGTAAGGTTTTAGGATGTGTTGGTGCCTTTTATTAAGGTCCCTGGGACCTTGGGTGAGTTTCGGGTGGTCAATTGGACCATTTTGTGGCTTAGAATATTGCAAATTTTTTAGTTCATCTATTGCAGAGAATTAACCCTTCGCGATTGCGTAGAGTGTATCGGGATCGCATAGGAGGAATTAAGGAAGGCCAGATTTAAGCCTTTGCATTCGCGTGAGAGGCTTCACGTTCGTGGAAGGATGGGAAGCTATGCATCGCATTCGCGATAGGGCACTCCCGATCGCGTAGAGGAGTTTAGGTTTCAAGGCAATTTGTTCATCGCGTTCGCGTATGTGAAATCGCGTTCGCAAAGGTATAGGAGGAGGAAGCATTGCGTTCGCAGGGTCTTTGTCGCATTCGCCTAGTGTATTTTTGGGGTCTTGAAGATTTGTTCTTCGCGATCGCGAGGGTAGTGTCGCGATCGCGATGAAGGAAAAACAGAACTGGGAGAATGTTTTAAGTCATTTCATCCGCGATTTTGGGGCTCATTTCCTCCATAGCTGATCATTTTGAGAGCTTTTTGATGGAGATTAAAGAGGGGATAAACGTTTGGAGGTAAGAATTTCGGACCTAAAAGTCGATTCTATTGTGAAATCTACCTAGAAAATCATGGAAACTTAACCTAAAAATGGAAGAACTTGGGCTTGGGCTTTTGAACCTTTGATTGGGGGTTTGGAGGACCATTTGAGGCCGGATTTGAGAACTTTTGATATGTATGAGCTCGTGAGGAGATGGGAAATCTAATGATGTGAAAATCTCTAAGTTTTGAGAAGTGGTCCCAGGGCTCGAGTTTTGCTAATTTTTTGATTTTTGGTACTTTCGACTGTTTTTGCTTGGGCTTTGTTCCCTTAGCATGTTGTGATGTATTCGTTCTGATTTTGAATAGATTAGATGCGTGTGGAGGCCGATTCGAGTGGCAAAGGCGTAGCGAGCTAGACTTGGCCTGTTCGAGATGAGTAATGATTGTAAATGATGCTTTGAGGGTTTAAAACCCCGGATTGTACATCGTAGTGCTATATTGAGGTGAGACACACGCTTGATGATGAGCGTGGGGTCGTGCAGTATTGGGGATTATGACTTGGTCTGTCCCGACTAAGGATTTTACCGCGTATTTGACTTAAACTTATCTGTTATCATCATGATTTAGGCTGAATGCCATATTTGGGCTTCGTCCAACTGTTTGAACCCTTCAGGGATATTTTGTTACCATTTCCTCATTGCTTTGACTTATTACTTGAACTTAGTTCCGTTATTTTTTTTCACTACTTTTACTACTTATCCATTTTACTTCGTTTTGAGACTTAATGATATTTTAAATTATGTTTTGGCGAGACACACTGTTTTACTATTTTTCGAGGGGCTTGTGATAATTTTCGGACTGAGCAAGGTTGAGGGTCTAGTTGTGAGGATACACTGGTACTGATATGAGGCCGAGGGCCTGAGATATATATACGCCACAAGGTGTCTTGTTTGATAAGGGTTTTATCCGAGGCTTAATTTCAAAGTTTGAAATATCAAGTTTGAGCTCGGGCAAAAGCGATTTTGAGAGGGTTTCGAAGAGGAAATTATTGGGTAAATTTTCTATGATCCTTTTAGGTTATATTCTATCATTTTATGGTTAAATCCATCATTTAAATTCAGATTTAGGATAAAAAAATTGGATAATTTGGGTAAAACTTCTTTGACTAATCTATTGAGCTTTGAAGGGGCAGTTGACCTCCGATTTCGGAGATTTTTATATGGTTACACTTGTGAGAGTATGAGGTTTCTGAAAATGTAAAAATTATATGATTCTGAGACACTGTCCTGAGGGGCATTTTGGTCATTTTATCTATTTTTGCGCCTTAGCTTTAATTTTAATAGTGGAATTAGTTACTTGCGATGTTATTTATAATATGTAATTGGTTTGAATAGATTTGGGCCACTCGGAATCGGATACTCATGGCAAGGGCATTGTTTCTTAGCGATTTTTGTACCTGTTCGAGGTAAGTGGCTTGTCTAACTTTGTGCGGGGGACCTCTCCCCTTAGGATATCTTTATTGTTGTTTAAATGCCTTGTTTGCGAGGTGACGGGCGTGTACTTATGCTAATTGTTGAGAATTCACCTTACTTGACTTATTTAGACTGTGTTTCTTCATGTATTTAACTGCTAAAAATGCAAATTTCACTTGTGTCAGCTTAGGAAAAGCATGTTAGTAACTTATTTGCTCTATTTGACTAAATTACAATATCTGTTTTTTGTGAAGCATGCTAGACTCTAGATTTTACTTGTTGTCTGCACTTAGCTTCTTTCTGTTAAATATTTATTTGTTGTGATGTTTTTACGATTGGGTCTGCGGGACGACATCCCGGGAACTTCCCCTATTCGTATTTTGTTCCTAGATTTGGAAGTGTGGGATACTAAGAGATCCCCGGCACAGGATTGATTAATTGGAGGATACTAGGAGATCCTCGGGATACTTGGAGATCCCTTGTGATGTACTGGAGGATACTAGGAGATCCTCGGGATACTTGGAGATTCCTCGTGATTAAATGGAGGATACGAGGAGATCCTCGGGATACTTAGAGATCCCTTATGTACATGATGAGGATACCAGGATATCCTCAGGATACCAGGAGATCCGCGATGATAAATTGCCTGTAGTGATCGTTCTTGTATTTGTAGATTTGTATTTGTAGTCTGTTCCGTTTTACTTATTGTTTTGCTAGATACTCGAGATTTACTGTATTTCTTACTATCTATTTATTTCATATTTATTCTTATGTTTATCTCAATAGGTCCTCGACCTTCCTCGTCACTACCTAACCGAGGTTAGGCTTGCCACTTGCTGAGTACCGCTGTGGTGTGATACTAGGAGATTCTTGGGATACTTGGAGATCCCTCGTGATTAAATGGAGGATACCAGGAGATCCTCGGGATACTTGGAGATCCCTTGTGTATATGATGAGGATAACAGGATATCCTCAGGATAGCAGGAGATCCCTGATGATAAATAGCATGTAGTGTTCGTTCTTGTATTTGTAGATTTGTATTTGTAGCCTGTTCCGTTTTACTTATTGTTTTGCTAGATACTCGAGATTTACTGTATTTCCTACTATCTATTCATTTCATATTTATTCTTATGTTTATCTCAGTAGGGCCTCGACCTTCCTCGTTACTACCCAACCGAGGTTAGGGTTGACACTTACTGAGTATCGCTGTGATGTACTCATGCTACTCTTCTGCACACTTTTGTTGTGCAGATCCAGGTGCATCCGACTAGGCATATCATCAGTGAGTTCGGAGCTTGCTATCGGAGACTTGAGGTATATCTGCTCCGTCCGCCAACCAGAGAATCTCCGTTCATTCTATCCTGTAGTTAGCAGTATTGTTTCCTGTTTTTCTCAGTTGTATTAGACACTGCATATATTAGAGTTATGTTCTCATAGCCTATATTGCCCGTGGATTTTCGGGTTTTGGGATATTATTTTCAGAAGTTGTGTATTCAGTGTATGTGCCAAGAGGCACCGTTATACAATTCTTAGTTTACTGAGTGTTTGGTTACGGTTTTATTTCGAACTGTTAAATTCCGTAATGTGTTAAGTTTACCTAGTCGCGATTACTGGGTGCCGTCAGGACAGGTTCACGATTAGTGACCTAGGATCGTGACAGCTACTGTGCATGTGTGCTATTCTTATTTGCCTATTTCTAACTAACTATCCAATTGTGCTAGTATATAAAAACAGAAATATGTATTCGTCATGTGCTTATATTTACAAAGAAAATTCTAGAATGATTATCCTAAGTAGACAGTTGTAATAATCAACGGTGTTGATTAAATGAGTCCTTATGAGATGAACGGTTGAGATCAAACATCATGCTCTATATTGAACGGCTAAGATCCGCTGATGAATATGAAAGTAAAAGACTTTGAGATTATTCCGACCAAAATCACTTTCATTTAGACCAAGACCTAATTCCTCTTCTTTTCTATTCTCTCTCTAGTTCTTGTTTGTATCGACTAAAACCTCCATGGTAGATGTTGAATAACCAACTCTAACATATTCTATAAAACAATATTATGTCTTGTTCTTCATATTTCTCATGTTATTGCTTTCAGAGAAGATCAGACTAGAGTCATACGTGTGTTTTCTTTCAATTTATTTTAATTAACTTATTTTTGTTCTTGATTATTTTATATTCTTGGATTAAATTAATTTATATATTTATAAATTATATTACAAATTTAACTATACTGTTTTACGGATAAACAACTCGAATGCGCACATAAACAATCAATCTTAATGAACCTAATGTACATTCTCCTTATAACATGTGGTTACCACTCACAAAATATGTACATAATTCTTTTTAGAGGTTTTCAAGAGTTAGTCATTGTGCGAGTTAATTAAATTAATTTACTATGCCGTGAGCACACCATTTAAGCTCATCATAGCTGTCTCTACGAGTAAATTAAAATTCTATCAACACTCAATAATTGATAAAGAATGCTTATAGCCTATCAACATTTCATAAAGTAAATATCAGTAGGGGTCCTTTTGTTTAAGGGAAGTCAACCTAATATGTATATAATGCTATGCAGTCCAAAGAAGTATCTTTATAAAATAGTCGGTTGGATTTATTATTACTTTTTCTAGCTGATATAATTTTATGTGGTTGTACAGATACTTTAATATATAAGTTATGCATATATTATATACGCACCAATGCTTTTTAATTTAACTAGTTGAGTCGATAGCTATCTCAAGTTAATACTTTAATAGAAAGTTGCATCATTTTTAGTTTAACGTGTTGAATGGACGATTATTTAACATTAATTCTTCAACTACAAATTACATTATTTCTAATTTAACCGGTTGGATGAATAACTTTTTAAGGTTATTCTTCAACCAAAACTTGCATGTAGCAATCTAAGCGTGCTTGCTTTGTGCAGAATCTCAAGAATAATAAACGAATTATGGAAATAAATAGATACACTGGTCCATACCTTTTTAGCATAAAATAAACTTGAAAATGCATTGCTAAAAATGACATTCCATTCAGACGTGGATTCAGAATTTAAATTTTATAGAATTAATTTCTAAAAATTTTAATATTAAATTTATTATATTATTAAAATTATATATTCATATTTACTATTTATTTAAATTTAAAATAATTTTTATATATAAATTTATTTTTTATGTCGAAATTATTGGGTTCAGTTGAACCGCTTGCTAGATATTCGACCTTTTATGTCTCAAAGCTATCCTAATCCAAATCAACAATTGTCTTGTCCCAAGATTATAATATAATCCCACTTTATATTTCCTTTTAGGCAGATCTACTATGTTATCCAGAAAATGGCTCCACCATTGGAAGAGCTATTAATCACACGATTCATCACTACCTACCACATACATCCTCTTCATTTTTTAGTTGTTAAATATTTTAAATATATATTTTTATTTTTATTTATCACTTTTCTCAAATTTAGAAAAAATAATTTATTTTTCTATTTTATATTTAATATTAATTATTTATTTTAAATTATTTTTTAAATTTATTAAAATTATATACTAATATATATAATAATAAATTATACACTTTATTTACTATTACTTTTTAAAATGTATCAATAGTGACGAGCATCTTAAAATCTAATTAATCGGAAGGAGGAGGAAAAAGTGGCGCCAGGTGGAAAACTCAAAGAAACTTTTTGATCCTTATAAGTTATAAGGTTAAACGATTAGGTGGAGAAGGTTTAAAGTGGGACCCAGTTTACGTCGGCCAGTCAGCAGAAGCAGACAAAAAGGGGAACACAAGCACATGATTACTGATGCACCCCACAAGCATTGGATCATAAATGTTCGGTAAATTGCAGCTGTCGTCCTTCTAAATTTGTAATATTGCACCTTCCTTCTTTTGCTTTAATAACTTGTTTACACGTTGCTCCCTGAATTTCTGTATCTGACATTATTTTCTTATCTATCAATTAAAAAAAAGGGTTTTTTATATGTGAAAATAATTTTTGTTTTAAATTTATTATATGTTCATATGATATAAAACCTCGTGCTATATTTAATAACATAAATAATATAAATTATTCATAATCTATATCTTTAGTCAGACTCTATCTCGTAAATTTAAAACAATGGAGTATCTTATTACGTAATTTCTATTTGCATTATTGACACCTCCCTTCACCAGTTATGAGAAAAGAATTTTGTTAAAAGAGATCTTGCACAATAATCAGTGGCGGATCTAAAAATTCAAGTTTGTGGGTGCTGAATTTTTTTTGTACGTAAAATTAATGGGTACTTTTGTAAATTTTTATACGTTTTCTCAAATTTTGTATATAACTATACATACTCTGCGTCGATGTTAATGGGTGCTCGAGCACCCAATTTCAATGAGTAGATCCGCCCCTGACAATAATCAATTTATTTTTTTTGTTTCTTTCTTTATATCATTTTTATTTTCCACTAGTTCCTACCAGTAATATATTCTTTTATTTTTATTTTTCATAACTGAAAATATTTATTGTTTAGTGCTTTTTAATTTTTGTATGACTATTTAACAACAATAACAAAAATTTTGTGTAATTTTATAAATAAAGTCTGGTGCAGATAATATGTATACATAACTTACTACTTTAAAGGTAGAATAGTTGTTTCGGAGAGAGCTTCAGTTCAAGAAAGACGAAAAGAAAATGACACAAAAACAGAAATAAAGAGTAAATTTGCCTATTTGATCTAATCATTTTTTCTTTCATAGAAAAACTAGTGAGGTAGGCATGACTTACAAACTTTTTGGATTTGTTTAATAATAAAGCTAAACAAGAAGGACGTAACTGCAATTCAACCTTTTCTTTTCCTATTCCATGTTTTTGGTTCGGTTTAAGATCTACTAATTAGTTATTTAATCCAAAAATAATTATTACTTACAACATTTCATATTCACTCCATTTAACTACCCGTCCTTCTCACTCTCTTAAATCTTTGTTAAAACTCCCTTCTTCAAAGCAAAGTAGTGATTCTTCTATATTCTTAACACGTTTTCTTTCGTATTATTTCTCTCTTTTTACCAAAGAAATTGATCCAAATTTGCTTCTTCTACTACCCCTTTTCAAGATTCTGCCGCAATTTCCTTAAAGCTTGTAACTTTCTTGCTCTTTTTATATATAAATTTCATTTTTGTCCAATTTTATGATGTTTATGTATTAAATAGTGAAAAGGGTCTGTTTGTTTTTAAGTAATGTTGTGTTATTTTTCAGATTTTAAAGAGTTTTTGGTTGAAAAATTGCAGATAATATTTATGGAGGTGCTTTAAAAGGATCAAGTTAGAAATGGCAGGTGATATTGAAGAACCATTTAGGCTTAGTTTTCAGGTAAAGTTGCCGTTTTTATTCCTTTTGGATCTTACAATTTGTTACTCTCATACATTCATTAGTTGAATTTGATTAAATATTAAGAAAAAAGTTGGAATCTTTATGTTTATTGGTTTGGTATTTCAGTATCAGTCTATCTGTATTTGGAATTAAATATAATTAAATTATGATTAAGAAGATGCATTTAGTCACTTTTCATATGTTAGATTTGAACCTTTTTACTTAGGCGGTTTGAAGCGGTTACTGAATGTTTTTACTAACTTCTTTGTGTTTTGTTGATGTGAAAACTCTCCTAATTACTTGTTAAAATAATATCTAGAGATTTTTACTTGTTTTTGTTGTTCCTCTCCTTCACTGAGCCGAGGGTCGATTGGAAACAGCCTCTCCGCCCTTTCGGGTAGGGGTAAGGCTCGTCTACATATCACCCTCCTCAAACCCCACTTTGTGGGACTATACTGGGTAGTTGTTGTTGTTGTTGTTGTTGTTAGTAGTTATGGATCCATAGCGACAAATAACAACAACATACCCAGTATAATCTCACAAGTGACGTCTGGGGAGGGTAATGTATACGCAAACCTTACCCCTACTTGGAGAGGTAGAGAGGATGTTTCTGATAGACCCTCGGCTCAAGAGAATGGGGAAGGGAAGAAGAAGAAGGGGTTGGGTGGGGGGGGGGGGTGGAGGGGAGAAGACAAATGAGGGAGACAAAAGACGATAAGGAAAAAGAAGAGAAAAAGTAGCATCAGATAGTAACAATCAGGGAGCAACAAATAAAAGAGAGAAAGAGTAGCATCAGATAATAAAAATCAGGGAACAACAATTTCCAGTAGCAATTTACAATAGAAAATTTTATGGATCCATAGCACTTCAACAACAACAACAACTACCCAGTATAGTCCCACAAAGTGGGGTTTGGGGAGGGTAATATGTAGACGAGCCTTACCCCTACACGAAAGGGCAGACAGGCTGCTTCCAATCGACCCTCGGCTCAGTGAAGGAAAGGAAAACAGAACAAAAACAAAATAGCATTAGTAAGTCCAGTAGAAATAGCGTAAATAATTATCTAAACATAAGAACCATAAATAAAATAGCATGCAATAATATCATACAGTAACTACCATAAATAACTACCATAAGGGAGACACAATCCAAAACACAAATCATCTATGGATAGCCCTATCAAGCCTCACCCAACCCCCAGTGAGTAGTACGAAAACTCTAGGGGCCCCTATCCTACAACCCTGATACTAGACCTCCAGACTTTCCTATCAAGGGTCATGTCCTCGGAAACCCGCATTCTAGCCATGTCATGCTTAATCACCTCTCCCCAATACCTCTTAGGCCTCCCACTGCCTCGCAGAACGTCGACCATCGCCAGCCGTTTACAACTCCTCACCGGGGCATCAGGACTTCTCCTCCGCACATGCCCGAACCACCTCAGCCTCGCTTCTCCCATCTTCTCATCCACCGGGGCCACCCCCACCTTCTCTCGAATAACTTCATTCTTAACCTTATCTAATCTGGTGAGCCCGCACATCCACCTGAGCATCCTCATCTCCACAACCTTCATTCTCTGAACATGAGAGTTCTTCACTGGCCAGCACTCCGCCCCATACAACATTGCAGGTCTAACCACAGCTCTATAAAATTTCCCTTTGAGTTTCTGTGGAACTTTCTTGTCACACAGGACTCTTGATGCGAGCCTCCACTTTGACCACCCCGCTCCTATACGATGAGTGACGTCCCCGTCAATCTCTCCGTCCCCCTGAATCACCGACTCAAGATATCTGACACTGTCCCTCTTGGCGATGACCTGAGATCTAATCATCACGTCCCTGCCTACTTCGCTCGGCTCGGCGCTAAACTTGCACTCCAGGTATTCTGTCTTAGATCTGCGTATTTTGAAACCCTTAGACTCGAGAGTCTGTCTCCATACTTCTAATATCTCAATAACACCGGCCCTCGTCTCGTCTATCAAGACTATATCATCAGCAGATAGCATACACCAAGGCACATTCTGTTGAATATGTCGGGTTCGAGTATCCATCACCAAGGCAAACAAGAGAGGGCTAAGCGCCGATCCTTGATGGAGCCCCATAACTACTGGAAAATGGTCTGAGTCGCCACCCACCGTCCTAACCCTAGTCTTAGCTCCATCGTACATGTCCTTGATTACTCTGATGTAGGCTTCCGGCACGCTCTTCGCCTCCAAGCACCTCCTTTGGGACCTTGTCATACGCTTTCTCCAAGTCGATAAGCACCATGTGCATGTCCTTCTTCTTATCCCTGAACTGCTCAACCAGCCTCCTGACAAGGTGGATAGCTTCTGTAGTGGAGCGACCCGGCATGAAACCGAACTGGTTCATAGATATAGATGTCATCTCCCCCACCCTCGCCCCGATCACCCGCTCCCAAACCTTCATGGTGCGACTTATTAATTTGATACCCCTATAGTTGTTGCAGCACTGGATGTCCCCTTTGTTCTTGTACAAGGGCACCACTGTACTCCACCTCCACTCATCCGGCATCTTTTTGGTCCTGAAGATCGCATTGAACAACCTGGAGAGCCACTCCACTCCTGACCTACCCATTCACTTCCAGAAACTCCACCGGGATCTCGTCAGGCCCGGTCGCTCGACCCCTACTCATCTTACGCAAAGCCCTCATGACCTCCTCCGCCCTAATGCGCCTGCAGTACCCAAGGTCTCTATGTTGCTCTGGATGCCCCAACTCTCCTAGCTCTATGTTACGATCCCCCTACTCGTTAAGTAAGTCTCAAAAGTACGCCTCCCACCTCTGCTTGACTTGGGACTCCCCCATCAGAACTCTACCATCCTCGCCCTTGATGCACCTAACTTGGTCAAGATCACGCGCTTACCTTTCCCTTGTTTTAGCTAATCGGAATAACTTCCTATCCCCGCCTCTCTCCCCTAGTTCCTCGTACATGCGACCAAACGCCGCGTTTTTAGCTTCCGTAACCGCCAGCTTTGCTTCTTTCCTCGCCACCTTGTAGATCTCCCTGTTCGCTTTGCGTTCTTCCTCGCTTGTGCTCCCTGCCAACTTAGCAAACGCCGCCTTCTTCACCTCCACTTTTCCTTCGACTATATCGTTCCACCACCAGTCACCCTGATGTCTGCCTGAATAGCCCTTGGCCATCCCGAGCATGTCCCGTGCTACCTCCCTAACCAAGTTCGCCGTCTCTGACCACATAACGTCCGCTTCCCCAGAATTTCTCCAAGCTCCGCCCTCAGCTAACCTCCTCTCCAACTCCTGTGCTTTCTCCTTAGTCAAAATACCCCATCTAATCCGCGGTTGTCCTCGAGCACCGCTCCTCTTCTTCTTCACCCAGAGACCGACATCCATCACTAGGATTCTATGAAGAGTCGAAAGGGACTCTCCCGGAATAACCTTGTAGTCCTTGCACATACCCCTATCGCTCCTTCTGAGGAGGAGGTAATCAATCTGAGTCCTCGTCGCCGACTCTTGAAGGTGGCCAAATGCTCCTCCCTCTTCTGAAATGTCGAGTTCGCAATCAGAAGCTTGGAAGCCCTGGCGAAATCAAGCAGTGACGTGCCTCCTCCGTTCTTAACCCCAAAGCCAAAGCCACCGTGCACCTCACCATAACCACCAATATCAGTTCCAATATGACCGTTGAAGTCCCCTCCAATAACTAACTTCTCAGATTGGGGAATACTACTCACCAGATCATCCAAGCCCTCCCAAAAGCGCCTCTTAGCCTACTCGTCTAAGCCCGCTTGCGGCGCGTAAGCGCTGATGACGTTGAGGACGCAACCCCCAACAACCAACTTAATAGACATTAACCTATCATTCACTCGCCTAACCTCGACCACGGACTCCCTTAGATCCCTATCCACCAAGATGCCCACTCCATTCTTACCTCTCACGACCCCAGAATACCACAGCTTAAACCCGTCTACATTCCTCGCCTTCGACCCTTTCCACCTAGTCTCCTGGACACAGGCTATGTTAACCCTCCTCTTCTAAAGAACCTTCGCCAATTCAATGGACTTACCCGTCAGAGTGCCTGTGTTCCACGATCCAATCCTTAATCTATGAGCATCCGCTACCCTCTTCCCACCCTTACCTCCCGCCCTACCCGCAGGACCAGTTCCTGCCCCCATACTCACCCCCACCACCGCCCCCAACCCCGAGGACATGACCTTACACTATCATCCCCGCCGCGGCTACTATCCTCCAACCGATTATGGAGAATAGTGGCGCACACACGCACTATAGCGGAATACGCAATGAAATGATATAGAAAATGCTAAGCTGTATTGATTGAGTTTTTGTCTAAAGAAACTTTTCGTGCAAAAGACTGAATTTTGTCTTGAGTAGTTTGGAGTATCGTAATCCCTTTTAACGTGAGAGTTTCATTATATCATAAATATTAGCCATATAAGCATGTTGGTTAAAACATGAGAACTAAAATCTATAAAGCTTCTATAAAATATATGATAAGTCGGTTCTGCTTCCTGAAGCTTTGGAGAGGAGACAGTTTCTCTGTCGTAAGATTGTGGTCTTTATTTACATTACCAAAATTGACAGGCAGATTCGTGGCAATCGGGATCTATCTCATTCGGTAGATTTGAGAATGAAGCTTTATGTTGGGAGAGGAGGTCTTCTTTCACACATAACAGGTATCTTGAAGAGGTTGAGAAATACTCGAAGCCAGGTTCTGTAACTGAGAAGAAAGCATATTTTGAGGCGCGTTTTAGAAGGAGGGCACTTCTAAGTCAGAGCTCGTCTGAGTGGCAGAACGGGACCGAGTCTCAAGCTAGTGAAAATGATGGCCGTGAGAATACAGGTTATGAGGGGGACTTTGAGCATGTTAACGAGGTCGGCTGTTCTGTTCGCTTTGATGAAAATCATGATAGGTCAACCCATTTACTGAATAATGGAAAATATCAAGCTAGTGAAGATGATCTCACGGAACATACAGGTTACGAGGGGGACTTTGAGCATGTTAGTGAAGTTGGCCATTCAGCTCGCTTTGATGAAAGTCATGATAGACCAATCCATTTACTGAAGAATGAAAAATATCAAGCTAGTGAAAATAATGTCACTGAGAATACAGGTTATGAAGGGGCCTTTGAGCGAGTGAATGAGGCTGGTCATTCTGCACGGTTCGTGGAAAGTTTTGATGGATCAAACAATGGAGACATCGAAGTCACAGAATTTGACGGAGAAGCTAGTATAACTCTCCATTCTGGACCTCATACTGAACATGCCACTGACAGTTCCCATGTACTTCAAAGTATTTCCGAGCATCTGGAAGCAGAAGCAAAATATCATCTCGATGCTGGAAATTCAGCTGTTGATGATCCTGTACCTGATATTGAAGTGAAAGAGAAACCAGAAGACCAAGATAACAGTATGGAGTTTTCATCAAACTCTGTTGATCTGTCCTCTAATGCTCACACCACTGAGAAAGATGGTAGTGTTTGTTCAGAACCTCAACGAAGTTCATCTTCGAAGGTACACCTCTTTTAGCATTTGTTATGATTAATCTTCTGTTTTTGCAGCGGTTGCTGATCCTGCTTTCTTACTGTACTAAGCTATTTTAAATAATAGCATTCGCAGTCTTCTTCAAGAGCAGAAAATTATCACCGCTTCATGTAGACTGCCTTGTGCCTAAAATGCAGGTGAGGACTGCATCTCGATCTAGAGATGCGAAATCCCGAATGTTGTCTCAAGTTAATGTTGCTAGTGGCAAGGGGACTATCTCAAAACAAGCATATAAAAACATTCTAAGAAAAGCAAATAGAAGGCATAGTGATGTTTCCTTGACACAAAAAGGAGAAAAGCCCGAATTGGAAGCTCCGAGCGCTCTCCATTTGCGTCCAACAGCCAGAATGCCAAAACCAGAGGTTGTTATCAGTTTTAGGCTTAGTGTAATCTTCATATTGAATATCTATATGGAGGAGGAAGCCCTGCTATGTCAATGCTTTGGAACTTATTGCTCCATTGCTCAACTTTTCTTTTCTTCAATTCTTCTTCTATTATCAAATTGATGGTAACAGGTGGCTTGCTTTATACAGTTATCTTCAGGTTCAAAAGCTAATGTACTTCATCAACAGAAAAGGTATGCTTCTTAATTATGTCTTATATAGTGAAAATTTAGGATATTTTGGTCGCACGGATTCATTCTAATTTTCCTGATCTCATTTGGTATGATTGATGTAGCATTGACCAAAAGCCGAGAGTAAAAAAGGCGGTCGCTTCTCGTGCTTTCTGTACAGAGAAAGTTGGCCAAAGAGTATACCAAAGTGTAAACAGGTCTATATCGTGGTAAAATTGTGATCTTTAAGTACATATTGTGTTCATCAGCATTTTTCTTATGCATATTGTTGTTGTTCAGGGATAAGCAGAGTTTGAATTCAAGTCAACCAGGCATGAAACAGAATGGATCTGGTTTCAGTTTCAAAAGTGAAGAGCGTGCCAAGAAAAGGAAAGAGGCAAGGACCGGTTTCTTGTGTCAATAAAGTTCAAAAGTCATATATAACCTTAAAATGTTTTGATATTGATTTCAGTTCCTTGTGAAGCTAGAGGAGAAAATGCATGCGAAAGAGGCAGAAAAACATCAGCTCCAAGCAAGAACTCAGGTAATAAAGTCATGCAATGATTCTTGTATACAATTCTAAACAGGTGTAGACGGAAAATTTTATTTTGTGCCTCACACAACTGACATTAGTTGTGTGAGGCCTATTTTTAGTCTCACAACTGTGTGGGTCCCAGAATTTTGTGGAGGACCCAAATGTGTAAGATATGGGTCCCACACATATGTGAGATAAAAAGAGGTCTCACACAACTAATGTAAGTTGTGTGAGACACAAAATAAAATCATTCGGTGTAGACTAATATAGAGAATCATTAGGCTGCTTTCTGTCGAATGCTAGTTCTAAAAGATCATCGGTATATATTCTGTTAGGTTTTCTTCTCTTTTTCTTTTACGTTCTGCTATCTGTTTAGACTTGTAAATTGTAACATGTGTAAAATGTTGCTATGGGTTAGATGGCAATTTTTGTTGATTGGTAGCTATGATTAATGGCAATTAGTTTGATTTACTTTGTGATATCTTTAGGTAAAGAAAGAAGCAGAGCTCAAACAGCTAAGGAGAAGTCTCAATTTCAAAGCCACTCCCATGCCTGCCTTCTACCATGAACCTGGTCGTCGACCAGAAAGAAACAAGGTATTAACAAGTCACAAATAATGAGATTATTCGGAGACCCAAAAACTCACTTTTCACTATTGTGCTCCTAATTATTCTGTTATTTTCTATTTTCCTGTGTTGAAACTAGGATGCATCAAAACCATGCAAATCAGCACACCGTTCTCACATGGAAGTAAAACTTGAGAAAATATGTTTTTACTGGTTATAGCAGAAAGCAGTTTCCTATCATTTTTATACGACGCAAATCCCCTTTCTTGGAGACTTGGACAACCGACTTGACCTTTCTGAAAAAATAAGATTGGGAAGTTCTATCTTGCTATCCTTGATTAAGGGTAACATAGACACTAAATACGGAATAGAGCATCTTGTACCTTGGTCCTATTATGATATCCTTTAGGGACCATTTTAATGCTATTAGGTATGAGTGATAAGAAGCATACTTCCTTAGGGACTTTTTAGTTTCAATCTCGTCGGGTATGGGTGATAAAGGTGAATACTAGGAACAGGTTTGGTTCAAATTAAACCTGCTTTACCCAAGAAAGGCTTTTGGATGCGTCATACGTTAATTTCTGGAATGGCATTGTTGAAAACGTTGACGGTCATTAAACTTTGGCTGTCTAACATCCTCTCAAGGCTAAAATCTCAATGCATAGTGAAGATTACGCTGCACGCATAGTGAATATTACCCTTTAATGCGGATGTGGTTACATGAGAGGCCAATCACTTGTATGCCAAACTTTTTTTTCATTGATGTGACGGTAGTTAGTATTGACAATCTTCCATCTCTAGCTATATGATCTGAAAGTAGACTGAAACTATTTGATCTCTCTCCTTATTTATATAAAGGAAAAAAAGTCTTGCTAAATATCTGTCTGTCTATTTGCTCATGAGTTTGTCTGCACTTGTGTTTATCAGTTCATCGTCATCCTTATCCTTCTACTTGGTGATTATTTTTTCCTCTTGCTTTGAGTGTCCCAATAATTTAACTTGATTTTTTGATCGATTTTCCAGGAATTAGCAAGTAAGACTAAATCAAGTAAGTCACAAAGCAGTCTTTCATCTCCAGGGACTAGAGCTACCAGTGCAACAGAGAACACCGTTCCTCGTTCTGAGGCAGAAATTGATAACAGCTGTTCCACTAATGAACATCTAAATGTGGCTGATTCACCAAAGGCGTCAGAAGTAACCAATCATCCGTCAGCAGAATTATCAGACAGCAGTGTGCCATCTTCAGCTCCAACAAGCAAAACTTCTCGACAGACCAAATCGAACAAAGCAGTAGCTCCAAAGACAGAGCAAGAGAAAAAGCAGGTTGTGAACTCTCCAAGATCGAAAACACCAGATATGAATAGAGGGAACAAGGGCTTCAAAGCAGAGGAGAGAACAAAAGTTGTTGCCGGAAGAATGGGAAATGGTGCAATGAGAAAGGATATTAGAAGTATTGATTTGAGCAGAAGTACGGGAGTGGGTCGCTTAGCTGTTGGCGTTGCTTCATAGACGCACCATCTTATACGTCGTATAAAACTCATCATGTCTGCAAGATGAAGGTAACTTGGTGATCTTGTTCATAAGTCAGATTGTAATGTGTGAATTCTCATGTTGTCAACAGTCAACATGGCAAAGGTGATGGATCAGGTATCTTGAGACGATATACTTAGTGTGTAGGTTAGCATTTCTGTTAGATAAGCAGTCTGTAACTATGTGTAGTTTGGATAGAGAAATAATTATGGACCTCTTTAAGCCAAGTTCTTGAAATACCATGAATGCTGTACTACTAAATATTAACACACTGAATAAGATGTTAAATTTCAGTTCAGTTATTGGTCTTATTAGATTTTCTTTCCTACCTTACCCCCTCCTTTCCTCCCCCAAAGAGAAACACCTTTAGTATAAAAAGGAAAGGCAACTCCAATTCTATTTTATTTTATCTTAAAACTGTTAATCATATAGTTATTGGGGAGCCTTTGGCAGGAAAGCTTTGGCGTAATTGATAAAGTTGATGCCATGTGATCTGAAGATCACGGGTTCGAGCCGGACAACCTCTTGCAAAAATGCAGGTAAGGTTGGGTCTTACGATAGACCCTTGTGGTCCGGCCCTTCTCCGGACCTCGTGCATAGTGGGAGTTTAGAGCACCCTTGTGGTTAGGCCCTTTATCGGACGGATCCCGCGTTGAAGTCCAGGAGATTAGAGAACCCTTGTGGTTCGGACCTTCTCCGGACGGACCCCGGCGTCATAGTAGAAGTTTAGAGCATCCTTGTGGTTCGATCCTTTCTTGAACCTCGTGCGTAGTGGCCAGGGTTGCCTTTTTTGTTAATCACATAGTAATAGGACCACCATAGTTGGTAGTTGATTGGTATCTCTCATAGACTAGTCACTAAAGCACAGCCGTTCATTTCTTAGACTTATAAAGTCTCTTCATAAAAAATTAACTTATTTTATGGTCCAAAGAGTCGACATCACAGGCAAATTAATCATCCAATCTAATCATGCCATAACTTGAGATTAACATGTATTTGCTATTCTGTGAAAGTCTTTAATAGTAAATTGTTAGACCTCCGCCAATTGAGCTCGACTTGACAACAAGAGGGTTGTCATAAGGCAGCAAGAGTGTTGCAAAACTGGTGCATGAGTGGCGCCAAAGTCAAAAAGGGAAACAAACAAGCGATGGCTAAGGCTTTGAACGGATGCAAGACAACTTGGCAAGGGCTTGACAATGAGTTGTGGGTTACAGATGGCACTTGATCATGATTATAGCATCAAGGCATGAGGCATTGATGCCAAGTCATGACAGAAACGAATGAGCAAAGACAAGCAAATGTGCAACGGAAAGGCAATGCGCGGGCAGATTTGGCATGGGTTCGAGTTGTGGCAAACGGGCCAAGTTCGTGGGCAATGCTAAGACAAATTGGGGCACAATGCAGCTGGAGACAATGGCATTGACGCCTGGTCCAAGCCAAGGCACGAAATTTGGCAGCAACATGGGAATGGACCAAGTCAAACGGCGGTTACCGACACATGTTGTGCACATGGGCAGCGGTTGAGCCTTATCCAAAAAGGTTGGCAGGAGTTAGCACGAATTGAGGTCATGTTCCCATGAACTTTAACATGTCCTAGTAGTTAGGGGTGTCAACTACACTTAGAATAAAGTAGTAGGCAAGTGCATCCTAAAAACGGGGCAACTATTGTAAACATGGGGTTGTTTCATATATTATAAATGGACAGCACTCCTCCCTTTTGTGGTATAAGAGAAAAACATGTGTGAGTGCATGTTAGAGTTGAAAACGTGAAGAGTGCATGTTTTCTGATTTAGGAAGAGTCCTAAGTCTTGTGAGGGTCAAGAGTGATCTTCATTTTTTTGTACACGGATGTACTATGGTGTTTGAGTTTCTTTGTATGCTCGAGTTAAATACAAAGTTGGGAAAGAGTTCCATGTAATCTTGTGTCTTGTGTTCACGTTTATTTCTTTCCCTTCACTATATTTTTGTTGCTTAAATTAGGCTAAAGTTTACTACGTTGAAAGACTGCCGAAATTAATCAAAGTCTAAAGTAGTAAAATTTTAGCTAAGTGTTGGAGCAGGCTGAAGTTAAGCCGATGCTTGGCTGCCGCACGAGCTATTTTAGATGATCTAAAACGAGCCCGTGACATAAACCATAGTGGAAAAAGAAATATTTATGAGATTGAGACTTTTAAAATCTAAGACTACTAGACGAAATATCACTCTCTTTCGACGGCTATATGAATCTCTCTCACCGTCAGCCTGACTGTGTTCATTAATTTCTTCAATTACTATTTTTGCACCTAATTACACTTCATAAATGGGAAAAAGGAAAAATAAATGAAAAGAGAACAGAGAAAATGATAAATAAAAGAGACAGATGGTTATTGTGGTGCTTTTTCTTTCCTTGGTTTTCTTGGCCATCAGTTGCTCCGATACCTATGTATATGAGTTAAACCTATTTTAAGAACGATTCAACGTATACTTATGGATAGTGTAAAAGAAATAATATACTCCATTCGTACGTTTTTACTTGTCTACTATACTAAAATTATATTTTTATTTGTCTATTATATTAAATCAAGAGAAAGACAATTTTGTCCTGCTCAAGCAGATGGCGAACCTCATTATTTAGCGGCTCTCCGAAGTCAGAGAGATGGGTGGGGGCCTTTCTGATAGACGGGACAAAGCGTTTGGGGATAGAGGGTTTTCTGGAGGAGAGAAAGTTTTCAGGTGAATTTTTTTAGATCAAATAGTACTAGTTGGATAGATAGATGTGGTGAAATCTAACCTTTGCATCGATCTTCTTTAGCTATTGTTTTACCCATGTCACTAATTACTCATTTTCCAAAACTTATTGAAAGGCTATCATTATTATGAGTAAAATTATAAAATATATACTTCGTTTATTTTTTCTTAACTGGAGTGCAAAGTAAAAAGTAGACAACTAAAAGTTAATGAAGGGATTAATTTAATACATCACATATAGGTCATTTATCTTAGTTTCTAGTAATTAATTCCACCGATTATGAGTAGTCATATTTAGTTATCTTTTTTTTTGTAATTAAAGCTTTTCATTAATCACCAACGAAGTAACATTACAAAACCATAGTCTAGCTTTAACTCAGCTGACTATCTCTACTATAACATTTAAACTGTATCTAATATCGTAACTACCTACCAATACTATATTCGAAGGTGTTGTAATTGTTCTCTAATTCATGGGGTACCTCTAACATTACAAGTGTATGCTATGTCTCTCAAAAGAGCTGCATTGCAGCGAAATGTCTTGTTGAAGATTCTTGAGTTCCTTTCCAGCCATATAGTATATGGAAACTCTGCAACTACCATTTTGAAGATGGTTGTTCGACATGTTCGACCCTTGGCTTTGCTTACTAGCCACTGCATTTTCTGGTTCCAGTCATTGAGGTGAGGATAAGTCTCCTTCAGTCAATGCATTGTTCTCCCCCATAATTCAACAGTGACTGGCAGAACAGTAGCAGATGATCTCTGGTTTCTGGGTGATTTTGGCATAAGGTACATTGTTGATCAACATTTATTCCCCAGCTGTACAATCTGTCTTTTGTTGGAAGTCTATCTTGTAAGAACGGGCATAGAATGAAGGTTTCCTTTGGCCTTGCATAGTTTTGTATGATTAAATTCTTCCATGGGACTCTCGGCAAGTCCTGCATCTGTGAATGGTATAACTGTCTAACTGAGCATCCATGTTCCTTCCAGTGTTGGACCCTCTGCAAAACTTCCCTTGATTGGATGATCTTTCTGACCATCCAACTTGCCTGAGCTGGAATTGGAATGGTTTCAATAGTTCTATTTTAATGTAGTACACAGTGATCCACCTAATTCACAGTTTGTCCTTTTTATGAGCTAGATCTCAGCATGTCTTTGCAATGGCAGCTTTATTCCAGAGCTTGAGATTAATGAGATTCATCCCTCCTACTGATTTTGGGGTACACATTCTGTCCCACGAAATATATGTTTTCCTAGTGATAGAGTTCATCCCAGACCAAATGAAGCTCCTACAAATGCCTTCTATCATCTTTAAGACTTTAACAGGAAATATGAACAGTTGTGCCCAGTAAGCTTGGACACCAAAGATGACAAATTGGACCAGTTGAATTGTCCCAGAGTAAGACAGTGTTTTGGCAGTCCATGAAGTGATCTTGGCAGTGATCCTTTCCACTAGAGGTTGCCATTGGAGCAAGGTGATTTTCTTGGTGGACAAGGGGACTCCTAGGTACTTGAATGGTAATTCACCATGCTCATAGCCAAGGTGATCGAGAATCTGTTTCTGAATATCCAGTGCAACCCCCCCCCAAAGTAAACAGAGCTCTTGTTCAGATTAGCCTGTAAGCCAGATGGTTCTGAGAATTGAGAGAAACATCTGGATAGGGCTATGACAGAAGCAGTGTCACCTTTGGCAAACAACATCAAATCATCAGCAAAGCACATATGAGTAATGCCCAGTTTTTTACATCTGGGGCGGAACTGATATGCTGGATTTCCCTGTAGTAAGTTGCATGATCTGCTTAGGTACTCCATGACCAGAGCAAATAGGAAGGGGGGAAATAGAGTCCCTTTGCCTAAGTCCCCTAGCAACAGCAAAAGGTTCAGTTACCTCTCCATTGACTAGCACAGAGAAGCTCACTGTTGAGATGCATTACATTATCCATTTGGTGAAGGTGCTGGGGAAGCCAATCTGTTCCATAACCTGTTGTAGGAATGTCCATTCTACTGAGTCATAAGCTTTCTGGAGATCGATTTTAATCATGTATCTGGGAGATACACGTTGTCTAGTGTAGCTTTTGACTAGTTCATGTGCTAGAATGATGTTGTCTTGGATCTTTCTGCCTGGGGTGAAACCTGCCTGGGCTTCACCGATAATGCTTGCCATCACCTTCTGCAACTTGTTAGCCAGAATGTTTGAGATCATCTTATCGAGAACAGAAGAGCAAGCAATTGGCCTATACTCTTTGACTGTAGATGGTTTGGACACTTTAGGAATGAGGGTAATAATGGCATAGTTGATGGGTTTGTACATCTTGGTTGAGGTGAAGAAATGTTTGATGGCAGTGGTAACCTGCCTACCAATGATTCCCCAGCTCTTTTTGAAGAATACAGCACTGTAGTCATCTATCCCTGGTGCTTTGTCATCTCCAATAGCCTTGAGACTCTCCACAGTTTCCATATCAGTTACATCAGCACAGAGATCCCTTCTTTGTTGTTGTGTCAGTTTTGGACCATTTGTCATGTACATTTGATTTACAGCTGGCAGTGTGGATGCAGAGGTTCCCATCAGTGTCTTGTAGAATCCAATGATCTCCTTTTTTATATCTTTAGTTGTAGTAATTTTGGTACCCATTGCAGTGGTAAGTTCAATAATCTGGTTGTGTTGATTTCTCTCCTTCATGACTGCAGAGAAGTATTTAGTGTTGAAGTCCCCAAGTTGTATCCATTTTGCTCTGGCCTTCTGTTGCAAAACACTTTCCTCAATCAGTGACCATTTTTCCAGTTTCTGCACCAGCTCCTTCTCCTTCTGTTGTAGGACATCAGAGTATGCCTGTGTCATCTGGCTTGTATTGTCTCCAGTTCCTGTCTGCTAAGGTCTATTCTCTGTGAGATAGTCTTGAATTCCTTAATATTTAGGTCTTTCAGAGGACTTTTCAGAGCTTTGAGTTTAGACCATATTGCTTTCATATTATCTGAATTCCCAGCTTGCCAAACTCTTGTTACAACCTGCTGGAAATCTTCATGATTAGCCCATACATTAAAGAACTTGAAAGTCTTTTTCCCATTCCATGAAAGTGATGTCAGTGTCATTATCACGGGATTATGATATGATATTAGAGGAAGGTCATATTCAGTTACCACTTGGTTCCATTTGATCATCCATTCATAGTTCCCAAATACCCTATCCAGTATGCTGCATACTCTGTCCACACCAGTCTGCTTATTAGTCCAGGCATAATATTCACCCCTCCAAGGCAATTCTGATAAACCAGCTTGTTGAATACATTTGCTGAACTCTTGGGTTTCAGGGAGCCTACTGGTATGCAAGACTGCCTATCTTTGTCACATAAGATAGCATTGAAATCACCAGCAACTACCCATGGATCTTGCATCCCTGATGACAGTATTTGGAGGCTGCTCCATAGGGTTCTTCTTTGTTCCAGCCCATTGAAGCCATACACCACAGTGAGGAGACATGTGAAATCCCCTGTCCTGCTGCTAACCCTGCTATGTATCAATTGGTTTTCCTCCAGAACACTAGTGACTTCAAATACTTTTGGATTCCATAGTATCCAGACTCTGCCCTTTTCACCAGAGACATAGTTTGTTAAGATGCCCCATCCTGGTGCTAGTAGGTTAGCAATTCTACTAGCATGTATTTTTTTTACCTTAGTTTCTACCAATCCAACTAGGCTAATGTTGTTTTTCCTAATATTCTCCCTAACTTCTTTTTGCTTGTATCTTTTATTTACACCATTATATTCCAAAATAACCACTTCATTGTTGAGAAGTTGATCCCCCTAGCTCCCCTGGAGGGTCTTCTTTACTACTAGAAACTACCTCAAATCTATTACTCATAGTGATGGGGAACAGAGGTGGGAAATTAGTGATGTTGAGAGCTGGGCTCTGAGGTTGTTTCCCTTTATCATTTCCTTTGTCAACCCTCTGGCTCTGGACTATCCTGGCTTCAGTAGGAACTCCCTTTGATTCATTATGCTGTACTGGTAGCTGCTTCTGTAGTGGCACATTTTGCACAGGGCCCTTAGTTCTCCATTCCTGGACTGCCTTTGGCTTCCACACTTGTGTATGCTGTTTTGGGATTTGCTTTGACTGCACCGCACAGTTGAGTCCTATTGTTTGGCATTTCTCACAATAGGAGGGCTTCCACTCATAAACCACATCCTAAAGGAACTTTTTCCCATTCGGATCCATAACCCAGATCTCTGTTGGCAGTTCTTTAGTGACAGTCACCTCTATGAACATTCTGGCGTAGGAAATCTGTGTCTGTTTTGTTGTACATTCATCCGCAAATATGGGTTTCTCTAATATGCTAGCGATTCTGCTTAGAGATCTCATACCCCAGCAAGACATTGGAAGTTTCGGAAACTTTACTCACAATGGGATATCAGTCGGGAACTCTTCTGAAAAATCAAATTCAGGTGTTCATTGTTTGAGTATCATAGGCCTATTGGCTATTGAGTAAGGTCCTGCACACAGTATCTCTTTAGCATCAGCAATTGCTTTGAATTTCAGTATGTAATATCCTTCTTCATGATAGAACAAGTCTGGCTCAGAGACATGCGACCAGTGGTGATTGATGAATCGCTTTATTGTATTGAAAGCAGGTCCGTCTCCTAAGATGTATACCACTAAGGCACACTTCCATTTTGCTTCTTCCTCTTCCACCTCCGATTTATCCAGTTGTACTATAGGCTGCCCGTCAATCATCACTGGGGGTATGTAGTCAAGAGCCATTCCATGGGTCGCAAATCGATTTTTCTGGAATAGTGTTGTCCAGCTCTTCTTAGGCTCCACTAAGGTGTTTCTGCTAGTCTCTGGGTGTTCCTCAATTACTGTTGCTTGTTGCATGTTCGTATCTGCCAAAGGATCTGGTACCACTGGAATCGGAGGAGTTGTAGTCACTTCGACCCCTGTTGCCTTCGGCGGTTCCATAGATGTGTCATCCATATCTACTGGTGGATCTTTTTGTACTGTCACAGCTTGCTCATCAGCATCCATGGCGCCTAGGTTTTGTACAGAGGGGTTCTGCACATCCTTAGTACTGTTTTTCTCCAAAATCAGTTGGTTCAGCTTGTCAAAGGTGTCAATCGGAATTTTCCGCGGTCGTCCTCTGCCGCGGCTTCCGCCTTTCGCCATATCTACGAGCTCGACGTATGTTATGCTAACGTGCGCCGAGAGGAAATGAGAGGGACGGAGGATAGCTGCATATTTATTTAGTTATCTTTTACTAGAGCTTAATATATTCTCTATTCATTTCGATATAAGAAATATACAATTGATAGTGCCTGGATTTAGCTCTTGATATTCAAACCTTGGTTTCAAAAGAAATTTAATCTATTTCCACTTTAGTATTTAATCAGGTCAATTTACCAATTAAAAGAAAGTGTACACACATTACAATAACAACTATTTCATGTTAAGATCACCCGATTACCCTAGCACATAATAAATAAATAAATAAAACAATTAAAAGGTGGTATCATTTTAAGTGATGCAACTGGCATGAATTTTTGGGAAAGTTGGTTGTTATGATGAAAAGGTAGGAAAGGAGAGGCTACTGTTCAAAAGGAGTGATCAAAGTTAGGTGATGGTTATGATCTTGAACAAACCTATAGTGACCTACCACAAGAGGTGTTACGGATGGATGAGACAGGCGGCTCAAATCTATGTTTTAAAAGATAAGGCGGAGCACTCGTAAAACGTTCTTGAGCTTATGTATGAGGCTTAGTTTCGTGAGAGTTACATTTTGGTCACACCCAACGCCCAGCATACTAGGTTCATCGAATAGAACTTTATGCAATTTTATGTAACTAACCAAATACATTACTTTTGATGTTTGAGTTGTAACAACGTTGCAGCTAATTTGCATATTATGATATATGTCGTACTTTTCATATTATTCATAGTTGAATTATAAATTATAAAAATTTTAAATAGATGATTTGTTATAATTTTATTATTTTAATATAATTTTATTTTATTTTTTATTCTATACTATCTTAAAATTCTTGAAATTAGTAAAATTTAAAGATTCGTGGAACTTAACCCCATGTCTTAGAGCTTACGCCTTGCCTCGTCAGAGGTAAAACATCTCGCCTCACGCCCCCTGCCTTTTAAAACATTGGCTCAAATATATGTGTGGCCTAAAGTCAAAGTTTATTGTGAAACCTAAAAACATTTTTAAAAAATTATTAAATCGATTTTATCTAATAATTCCTTTTCAATTAATAATATAGCCAACAAATTTAATCTATTTTGAGATACTCTTAATCTTAGGTAAGATTTTATCAATTATAATATTGAAAACTTTTGTTCTTCAAGACAATTATTATAGAAAAACTCTACTTTTATACGAAAAGTACTAAACATTATTAATTTAAATACCTATAAATCTAAATTAGTCGAACCAATTTATTATAAGTATCGGGTAATTCTTTTCTTTTTTTGGGAAAAAAATGCCCATCTCTATGTGTAAATGCCCATCTTTTTCTATGATTTTTGATACAAAATCATCATGTGAAATCAAGTTAGTAGGAAGATAGAAATAGATAAAGAACAATATAGAACAATCCAATTGCCAAACGTAAAAGGCAAGACTCTTGGAAAAAACACAATAAATCAATAATCCATCCATACATCTCTGGAATCACCCCTTTTCAATAACCAAATACTCCTAATTTCCCCTTTCTTTTTCTGCAAAATAAAAAAAAAACAGAGAGAAACTCCTCTGTCCATACAAAATAAATTCATATAAAAAAAGGGACTGATATTGATCATTAGAACACAAAATCCTACAACAATTCCCATAACAATCTAATTAACGAGTTCTCCACTAATTACATAGAAGTGAGCTTTGGCGTAACTGGTAAAGTTGTTGTCATATGATCAGAAGGTCACGGTTTTGAATCGTAAAAATACCCCGACAGAAAGCACATAGCAAGAGCTTAATGCACGGACTGACTTTTTACTAATTATATCAAAATTCACTCCATATATATATCTAACTTAATTAGTGAAAAAGCAAAGTCATAAAAATCAAAGGAAAAATAGTGGTGATAATCAACATATTCTTCCAGCTGGTTCTTGATTCTTGAATAGAGATTGAAGATGAAGATTGATCATTATCAGAATGAGGAGGTTTTCTATAATAAAATGGAAACCAAGGCACTATTGGTTCAGGTGGTGGTGGTACTGCACCATTTACAAAATCTGGTGGAGAGTTATCATAATCATTTGATGGAATATTATTATAACCAGTTGGTGGTGGATTGTAATTAGTTGATGGATTATTTGGGACATACCCTTGTGGAGATGGTGGAGTTGTTGTTGCCGGAGGAGGGTTGTTTCCGGCGGGACCGGTCGGCGGCGGATAACACGGGTAAGGACATTCTTGGGCTGAGATTCTTGCCGGAAAATTGAGTATTAACAGTGGAAAATGTAATAGTGTGAAGAGAAGTTTGTTGAGTTTAGAAACCATGCTTTTGTGTTGTAGAAAGAAAATGAAGGAAATGAAGTAGGAAAATAAATATGTGGTTCAATTAGAGAAAGACAGACTTTTTTGAGGGGTTTACTTAAGATTAAAAGTATAGAACAAAAGGAAGAGTAAGGCTTTTGGCCACTTTGTATTATGTCTTTGATAATTTTAGGTGGCAGAATATTGTCCACCATGCAAATATTTTTTATCATTTATATATTTAAAGTTAGGTGTCTCAATTGTAATTTTAAAAAAGAATTTGTTAAGAGAGGATCTTTTGGTTGGGTTTGGGAGTGGAGGGGGAGAGGGGCGAAGTTAATACAGATAAATCTATCTATAACGGTCTCGTTTGTTCTGAATATTTTTAAATATTATAATAAAGTAATGTTATAAAAAATATATATTATAACATAATATGAAAATTGATTTCGGATTTTATAGTAAAGTATTGTTAAATAGGAATATTATTATAGAAAAATTTGACTGTATAAGATAAAATTTAGTTATGAGATTAGGTGATGTGATGTTTTCATCACTTTCTAGTAGTGAAACTTCATAGCATGAGGGTGTTCTGGTGTTATCCTTTTTTTTTTTCCCTCTTCTTTCCAAGAATTTTTAGGAGATTTCTGTATCTGAAAAGTAATCGATAAAAGTTCATATAGTCGATCCTAATTTGTTTGATATTAAATCATAGTTATCGTTGTTATAATGTTTAGTGATGGACATTAAAATCGAGAAATTGAAAAACTGGACGGAACAAGAAACAGTGCACCATCAAAATTTGAATATAATCAAAATACTGAATAGCAAAATATCGAATTGGAATAAATCCAACGCCCACACTAGTAATGTTGAGGGAAAATTTTGTAGAAAAGCAGTATGTTTGTTTGGTCATTTCTAGAAGTTAATTTTACATATGCTTTACCTTTAAACACAACATTCAAGCATTTTTATTAAAGAATCATTTTGGAAAACGAAAAATACAGTAGTATGAATATTCTCGAAAGTTATACGAACTTTAATTATGGTCAAAAGTTTTATTTTTATATATACATATTTACCAGTTTTAGAACTTAAGGCTCAACAAAAATAACTACTAATCCCACAAACTTAAGGCTCAATAATGCTAAAAGATGCTCAAACAGACATGGGTATAACAACAAAGGAATAGATGGCTGTGTCTTGAAAAAGGGACAGAGAAGGAAACTGCACCACCAAGTTATTTTTAGGTCAATTCCAATTGGCTGACTTTGAAAACGTGTTGAACCAATTTTAACTACTGACAACCAATAATGATTACAACAAAGCAAGAAACTAATATATGTTATAAAATATAACTCAGAGTAATAATATGAAACAAATAAATAAAAAGTAATTTAGTAAAACATGAACAAGAAATAGAGATAGAGAAGGAAGATATTTTCTTCTTCAATTATGTGTATTTTTCATTGCACTTACACATAAAAAGTAAAGATAATAGACACAAAATAGGAGATTTAATCTTTAAGCTATTCATAACATAGCATCCAATGTAGCATCCAATGAAGTATCAAATGTACAAATTATTCATAACACTCCCCCTTGGATGTCCATGTAAGATAATGTGCCTCATTAAGAACTTACAAAAAAAAATTATTGTGATGTACATAGTTATTTATAATATGCATTGATTGCTGCCTCATTAAAAACCTTACCAGGAAAACTCAGTGGGACAAAACCTTGGTTAAGGAAAAGAGTGCACGTGTAGTTACTCCCCTTGAAGAAAAATCACTTAATGTCTTGAAGATGACGCATTTCAATCTTATACATCAGCTTTTCAAATATTGAGGTTGGTAATGCCTTAGTGAATAGATCATCCAAATTATCACTTCTCATAATTTATTTCACCATTCTTCTGAAGATCATGAGTGAAAAAGAATTTCAGTGAAATGTGTTTTGTTCTATCTCCTTTGATATATCCTCCTTTCAATTGAGCTATGCATGCAGCATTGTCTTCATACAATATTGTTGGAATATTCTCTTTCCAAGAAAGATCACATGTTTGCTGAATGTGCTGAGTTATCGATCTCAGTCAAACACATTCTCGACTTGCTTCGTGAATGGCTATTATCTCTATATGTCACGACCCAAATCCGGTCGTGATGGCGCCCAACCCGAAAGCTAGGCAAGCTTGACCAACGTTCGCTCTCCCTTCGTCAATAAATTCTCAAACTGACAGTTTAAGAAAAAATGTAATAATTTCTGAATAATGATCTAAATAATATTAATAGAATAATACGAAGATAATACGAATCAAAATAGATACTCCCAAAAGATATGGGTGTACCTGAATCTGCACACAAGGTGCAGGGGTAGGGGTGAGAACTACCGACTCAGTGGTAATAAGCATATATAATGTTTGAAAGTAAGAAATCAACGAAATGTCACAAAGCAAAGCTAAAACTAACAGTCCTATACCTTAGCTACAAACTTACAGCAAACTAATATCAAATATAACAGTCAAGTATTAGATAAAATGCAATGCAATGCACATGAAACCGTTGAGGCGTGCAGCCCGATCCGTTTAACGTCGACGACGCTCACTGAGGCTGTGTACAGACTCCGGAGGGGCTCCTTCAGTCCAAGCGAAATATCATTATATCATCGATGTGGCGTGCAACCCGACCCATGCTCAGTCCACAGTATGCATATGAGTCACATAACAGATTCAATCTAATTTTCCATTTTTTTTAATTACTAAGTGAATATAATTTAGTTAATTTATTTCAGGAAAAGGTGACTTAGCATTTAATAACAGTGATTAAACACAGGACTGAGATCAATGATTTTTCAAATCATACAATCACAATGATATTCATCCTAGACGGATGCTACAGATCGGCACAAGGCCCTAAATATAGCATTAAGCCCAATTATCAACAACACAATGTGCGTACCAGCCGCCAATAATTTTATTCACCTCTAAGGATAGACCAAGTCACAATCCCCAATCATATACCATATCGCACCTGCCATGGGGTGCGAGTCACGCCCTATTATAGCATCACGATGTGATAAACTGGAGTTTCAAATCCTCAGGCCATCATCTATACAAACCACTCATCTCTAACTGGCCGTAGACTAGCCCGCGATTCCCTTTTCTCTTGAATCGACCTCCTCGCGCATCGAATCTATCCAAAACCACGATGAATACATCACATTATGCTATAGGATCAATATCTAATCGAAAATAATCGAAAAGCATAAAAAGTCCCGAAATTGACAAAACCAGAGCCCCGTGCCCAATTATTGAAATACAGAAATTTTTACAAAAAAGTGTTCTTCATCTTCTCTCGATTTTGTACATATAAAGAATACCAAAATCGGAGTCTGTTTGACCCCTCAAATCGACCCCTAAAGGTCTCATAATATCTGGCCCCAAAATCCTATTTTTCTACTGTTTTTCATGAATTGAAGGCTGGCATTATGGTTTATAATCACCTATAAACAAGTTTTAATAATCAAATAACTTACCTCTGCCATACCCACTGATTTCCTCTCTTAAAAATCGCCTCGGAAGCTTCTTCCCATTCAAAAATTTGAAGAAAACTCGACCTTCTCATTATAGGTATATTTTTCACCCGTTTTACTGCTCCCAATGGATTCCTTGTGAAATTTTAATAAATTTAGGCTTTTGAATCACTCAATTTGGCCTTATAATGAAGGAGATATTTAGGTTTTAAGATTTGCAAATATTGTAGGTTTTTAATACGCTGTCAGGGGCAATTTCGTCATTAACTTGAAAATCTGAGCAACCTTGGTAAAACGGCCATAAAATCCCCATACGATGTCCAAATTCGACGATTCTTTTTGCTATGGGCCCATAATTACGATACAGATCAAGTGGTTTTTTCAAAACAGTAATCGGAGCTTATTTGTTCAATATGATATCATTTATGTTTGAAGAAACGACGTCGAAGCATAAGAAAAACGAGCACAACGCAGTCCAAACCTATCCGAAACTCACCCGAACTCCTCGGGACCGCATACGAACATACTAAACATCACATATGATCATTCAAACTTAGTTTCACTCTCAAAACACCAAAACTAACATCAAACATCAAATTTACATCGGATTCAAGCCTAAGTTCTTCTAAAACTTTCGAAACACACATTTGATCCAAAACCCGACCTAAACATCTCCGAATGATCTGAAAATTTTTGCGCATATCCAAAATCATCTAATTGAGCTATTGCAACCATCGAAATTCCTTTCTGACCCCCAGATCAAAATCTCACCTATCAACCGGACTTCGCCAAAATTCTAACTTAGCCAATTCAAGCCTAAATCTACATTAGACCTCCAAATTCAGTTCCGATTGCGCTCCTAAGTCATAAATCACCATACAAAACTAGTCGAATTGTCGGAAATTCATTCCGAGTCCTCTAACTCATAAGTCAACATTCAGTTGACTTTTCCAAACTAACATTCTCATAAAGAGACTAATTGTCTCATCTCTACCCAAACTCTGTCCGAATTACTTCAAATTCATCAAACACACATAATGAAACATATAGAAGCATAAAATGGGAAAAATGGAGCGGAGATACCTAAGACGACGGGTCAGGTCGTTACATACTCCCCAACTTAAACAAACGCTCGACCTCGAGCATGCTCAGAGTTGTACTAGGGGCCAACCAATACCTGAATGGCCTTGCCAACCATATACCCAGGGTGATCCCACGTCGCCCTAAATCACATAGGCCCGATAATACAACACAGCTAAAATTTCACAGTCCATCCAGACCATAACCGTAGGACTACATTGCACTTTCGAAACCATGCACAAGATCAGAACCTCACATTTATACTCAGAATAAGCCTGAACCAGGTGTAATAACCCATACCTGCAACCTCAAGTGCACTCATCTGATATACCGCATAATCCTAACACTTGAAATGATAATTTAGATCCACAGTAGTTGTCCACAACAACCATGTACCTAATAGAAACCCCTTATTAGCTGGAGTCTTATTCCAACACTACTATACTCTATCAATGATAATGAACACACAGTAGTCCATAACTATTTCTCAGATCAACCATTCACGAAGACATTTTTTCCCTTTTGACTAATACTACAACAGATCTCCGAGCCGAAACTCGATATTAACCTTCCGACAAGCTGAAACCAAATCCGTTCGTATCCATTAATGACCCCAAAGGTCTCTTCTGACCAAACACACCATCCTGGTGACATGACACATCAATACGGCCTAAGACACAGCTTACATAACACCCATACAATAAGAGATGGTCTGAACATACTCTAGTCATGAAAATGACTCAAACGAAAGAGATGTGCTTTAAGCTCATCAATACCATTATAAAACAAGGTTGGAACCCCGTCCCACATCATAGAAATAGAATACATGAATCTTTCTGAAGGGTCTAATCTCCACGTAGCCTCGCTATAATGCGCGATCTCATCCAAACACTATTTCACATAAAGCCCCTCAAGTTGGTATATTCGAACTTGACAACCACGCACATATTGATGTCTGAACCCAAGCAATCCATCACACCCTCGGTGAAGCAAGTTATATACACCATTCAATCTTGAAAGAACCCAACCGATGCACTATTCGCCGAGCAACTCCCAGTACGAACTTTCCTCAGAAACCAGGAACAAGGCATACGAAGAAACATATGGAAAACTATTCTCAACATCACACTGTTGCGGCGCGCAACTCGATACAGATAACATACCCATGACGGCGTGCCACCCGATCCACGAATCTATCTCACATAGGGAGATGCACATTCAGCTAAATTTTCTCATTATAACCAATACCGAGTATCGGTCGTAAGCACACTGAGTTCATAATGATATCTACTTATAGCGTTGTAAGCTATAGAAATCGACTTCCACTATGAATCCCAATAGCACCGCAATATATGTGCTACCGTCCGAAAAACATAACACCTCTCAGCGCAGAAATGAAACGCATAGATCCCCGCAGATCACTAGAAGGTTCAATAGCGATCGAATAAACCTAACCTTCATCAATACAATTCGGGACTAACCAAGCCAACTCAAGCTAAGGACGTATCCAACCAGCTTACCAACAAGCTCATTACCAAGAAGCCTGAAGCTGCGACTTCCACTACTATAACTCATGCCAGCACCGTAAGATTCGGTGCCCGACACCAAATAAATACTTTAAATTCATAATCTCGCCCGGCGACATACCTGGCCACAAGGATCGTGTCCGAAATTCCTTCAATATCGGAACTGAATCAATGGTAGAAACCTCTACACTGACATCCGTCAATAGTCGACCCAGTTCGACTACAGCAAGAAAGTGATTCTGTGACAGTCGAAGTCACCCATATGGCCAAGGCCATCGACTTCATCATGGCGAATGCCATTCCGCCAATAGTCGACCCAGTTCGACTGCGGCAAGCAAGTGACTCGATGACAATCGAAGTCACACACATGGCTAAGGCCGTCGAAATTATATGGATAAAGTCTTCCACGCTATCATTGCTCAAAGCCATTGAGATCGGTTACGACAAATTAACAACCTGACAAAAGCCGAAGTCACATGTATGGCTAAGGCTATCGATATTAAAATAGCAACCTAGTTCGATCATTCTCCACTAATCACCAACCTAGTTCAACTGCGGATAGAGCACTTGAACAACAAGCAGAAACACAATAAAAGTCCAACAAGTAAATGAGCACCCGCTCTACGGAGACGGGGCACCAAAAAACAAAAGAGCAAAAGAAAGATAAATTAGCAGAAAGCTATGTTTCATAATCTCCAAAAAATACAATGTACCCGAACCTGAAAAAAGGTCCCGGTTACATCCCAAAAAAGAAAAATATACACAAATCCTAAGAGCCTACACCGTTTCGTCCATCACACCCCGCTTGGCCACTATCTGTTTCTTCATCGCCCCCAGACTGGTAAGTTTTAGAGATCCATGAGCTGGATTCTAGACGGTTGACGTCATTAGAGTTATAGCACGCCCTATCTGCGGAATCAGAGCTATAACCACAAGTGGCACGGGCGACACGGGCTAAGCATCATTTCTCCTCAACCTCCGCCTCAGTGGCTCGACTTGCAGACAAGTATTTCTCTAGTACGACCATCCGGGCCTCTTGGAATACCCACATCTCATACGCCACATGATGTACACTATCCTGCGGAGCGGTCCGCTTAAGGACTTCAATTTCAGCTGCCTTGGAATCAAGCTCGATAGTCAAGGAGGGGAAATCTGGTTTGCAATTGAGCCGCCTCCGCCGCTATCCCACGGATGATCTCCAACTCCTCTTCTTTTGACTGAAGGAAAGTCTCTAGTTCAATGTTCCGAGCTAATGCAGCCATCGGTTGATCATCGACCTCCTCCAACTCGACCATCCTCTGTTTCAACTAAGCCTCCGATTTTTCAAGGCCCTCACGGAACACTCAAAACTGAGGGTCCTATTTGAACACATCTGCCAATATCTGATGCTTGTTATGGCATTGTTTGTATTTCTTCGCCATTTTTTTAAGGTGGCCACCTTCCTTTGATCACGCCCCTCCTCTCATCCTTCAAAATAAATATTTAAAAAGGAAATACAAGTCAATACGTACCAAAGCTGTCCTCACGACCCACAAAGGAAAAATTGAAAACTACTTGCAAGGCTGCGCCAGGGAACCTTCGAAACAGATCCCTGTCATTAACGCCCTTTAGCGTCTCACGCTCTGCGTCAGCACATAGTAGGGTCATCTCCAATGCGGCATACTCACTGCTCTCTAGTAGATTATACCCTCTCGTGATCAGGATTCGGCGGTTAGACCTACTGCCATCATCTCCACGTGGGTTGGATCCCCTTACATCCCTAGAAGTGTCTTCAGAGCCCGTCCTCTCAACATCAACGCCTGATTCTCCAGCTGCGGACGATGAACCGTCCTCTAGAATACGGGCTGAGCTGGTAGCGGCGGTAGTGCTCCTTCGAGGAGCCAACCTCCCTGAACAGATGGCCTTGTTCATGAAAACTAGCCTTGTCTCTTGACGGGGCTCACTAGGCCTCTCACTTTCAGTAGCTATCCCCTTCACTTTTTCCTCTCCAACGGCTCCTCACCGTTCGAGGTCTCCTATACCGGCTATGGAGGCGGTACCAAAGGAAATACTTCACTTGTGGACGCCGCCACGTGCGTAGCCTCATTTTGAGGGACCACGGGAATGCCATCATGGAACGAGCCGCATTGTATATCTTCACCCTCATAATCATCTTTCGCGCTGGGCGAAGTAACACAAGCTGCTCTTTTCTTAGGGACCTTGCGACCTGCCAGCACGAGTAAGTCAGGTAACAAAACCTAAGGAATTATCTGACTCAAAGCCGTAGAATTACCTAACGGGCTGTATTGTTTATGAAACGCGGCCCAGGTATGTAACTCCTCTGCCTAAGGTATTAATTTCTCCACCCACGATTTAATGTCGTCTACGGGCCATGGCGGAGAATCCCTCACTACAAAAAAAAAGAGAAGAAGTCGTAACGGCCGAACGACTAAAACATTGTACAACCAAGAATTCCATATACAAGGATACTTACGTTCAGAGTTCCACCTTTCCGGGAACCCATTAGGGTTCGATACCAGGTGCTCCGTTCTGATATAGAAGTACCTGCACCAGAAGCCACTATTGGCCTTGTCGTCAGCCTTCACAACCAAACCCTTTGAACCACGACTCTTTAGTTGCAACATGGTACCCCTCAGGTACCAGTGCTGAATAATTGTAAAAGATAGTGGATAGAGATTTTACATCCAGCCCTGTCAGCATACGTTCTCAAAATCCTACACACCTTCAAAGTGTAGGGGGTAAGTTGTGCCGGGCATATGTCAAAAAAGCGGCAAAGCTCCTCTGCTAAAGGATAAATCGGTATGCTATAACAGATTAAGAGTGGGTACTCATAAAAAGTACAATATCCGGGTCTATGCACGTTGGCGTAATTTGTTCCAGCCAGAACCATTTCCACATGGCTTGAAACGTTATGTGCCGCTTGGAGATTGTCCAAATGTGGCTACAATAACTCACTATGTTCCCAAGGAATAGATGGATTTCTCGTCTGAAATTCCCGTCGAATGTGTATCTATTTAGGAAGCACATTTTCCACAGAGAGGGGAACGGGAGCCTTTTTTGCCTCCTCCTCTTCGCCGCCAGAAGAAGGCGGAACCTTAGATAGGGCACCATCCTTGTTCTTCTTACTACTTTGGCGTTTTACCATGATGTTTCATTTAAGTAAGAAAGTGCTTATAGCGAAAATTAAGGCTTAAGAAAAATAGAAGAGTCTCACATGAAAGTATCAGTTATCAAAGAGAAAAGGCAATGAAGAAAGTTGAGAAATATTTTCCAAGGGTTCAAAAGATGAATCTGTTTGAACCTTTCCCTTATTTATATGGTAAAGTTGTGTGGAAATCGAAAAGGCATGAACAAAACGAGCGCGGGAAACCAAAACATCACATCACCTCCTAAACCATCTCGGGAAAAAAAGTAATAATGATGTATGCGGGCGATGACGCCATCCTAAAAAGGGAATCACACATCAACAGATCAACAACGTTGGGCAAATCACATCGTTCTTGTTGCCGCCTGAGTGCAAGGTCAAATTCTCCAAAAGATGAGGTTCGCAATTCCGTGCATTGGAGACGTCCATCGAATGGGCTTCTAACGAACAGAGGGACTAACTTTATAGGGTCAAATTTGACCATAGACGTCTCTACACTAATAGGTACATCCTCGGTCATACGTCGAATGAGAACATGACCGGGATGTGGTGACAAAGGCGACGTCACTTAAAAACTCAGTACCTTCACTCAGAAGATGTTACCTACTTTTGTACCTTTTTTGATTATTTCAAGGAGGGTCTCCTGTTATATAAATGAGGCCTTAACATTGTAAAGAGGGCATAATCATTATTCTCGAATAATACAACTTCTCTCTCTTTCTATCTCTATCTCTATCTCTATCGATTGCTTCTCTCTTAAGATAATATTATCTGTTTATCTCTCAGATCTATAACTACAATATCGCCTACATAACTTCTAGGTCATATTATATTTGATTACGATTTATCCTCATTTATTTTTGATTGTTTTTAAGTTTGCAACGTATATCAATAACTTTTGAGCCCAATATCATCAAATTAGAAATTTCTTTTAATATCCTAAAAGAAAATTCATATGTAACTATAAGTAGTCCAAAAATGTTCTACATCTCTCGTGTAGGACATCTTTGCAGGGTTATAGCTTTTTTTTGTTTAGTTTGTCATTTGGTGTCTGGTATCTGAATTGATATTTAATTATATCAGGACTCGCGCCGCATAGGACCCCATTCGGGAAAAAGCGCTTTCTATCAAGGATTTTTTATACCCAATAATCGAACTTGAGACTTTTAATTAAAGAAAAAGCAGTCTCATCTACTGCATCACATCATTTGGCGGTAGGTGTGAGTATAGCTTCTCTACAATTCTCATGGGAAAGTAAGTTCTAAGTTCTATTATTCTTCCCTTCTCAAATTTATAGTAGTATTCTATACTATTTTAATCATTCTAAAATTTTATCCATTGTTTTAAGATTTAATATTCTCCACACTTACCAAGTTTTCTTTATTATTATTATTATTATTATTATTATTATTATTATTATTATTATTATTATTATTATTATTATTATTATTATTATTATTATATTAGATGATACTCTTTGAATTAGTGACCTTTATTCTTATATCCCGTTTAGCCAAGCTGCAAAAATCAGCTTATTTTGAAAAGTATTTTTTTTTTCAAAAGTGTTTTTCTCAAAAGTACTTTTGGTGAGAAGCAGTTTGTATTTGGTTAGTCAAAATAGTGCTTTTGGAGAGAAGCTACTTTTTTCTGTTTTTCCAAAACTGCTTCTATTTCTCCTCAAAAGCACTTTTTTTCTTTCCAAAAGCTTAGCCAAACATCTCAATTTTTTGCCAAAGTGCTTTTGGCAAAAAAAAAAAAATACTTTTGGCCAAAAATAAGCTTGGCCAAACATGCTATTAGTCAAAGAAGGCTCCGCAGGCACATGTTAAGTAAGTATAGCTAACTTGCGCTTTAGCCATGTCAAGACGAAGAAGGAAGCTTCCATCGCCATCAGAAGTTAAGGAATCTAAAGAAAATGAGGAAACACCTGCTCAACTTCAACCTAATTGCTGGTTAACTGGGATGGGAAGTGCACCCATAGTCTTTCACAAACCAGATATGGGTGGTGAAATTGGCGGATCGCTTGTGACGCCGGACACCGGAATTCAACAGAGACTACTGCCGGAGACTTTTGGAAGTTATTTGACACAAAAATCTCAACCAATTAGGGAGGAAATTGAAGATAATGAAGAGCAAGCTGAGCTGAAGGAAACAAAGGAAGCAACATAACAACGATTGCAGTTTACAAGAAATTCAGTGCAGATCTGCCAGAATACAATACCTCCAGTGGAACTTGAAAAGAGAAAAGAAGCCATGCAGAAGAATCGTAGCTCTCAAGAGGGGAAGACACTAAGATATGTACCACCTGCTATGAGGGATGGTACCTTTGTGGTGTAAATTGAAGAGGAAGACACGAAGGATCTGGAAACCTATTGGAGTACTGCGTTGATTGGATTTGTACTAGGTGACAATCCTTATGAGAAAGAAATGGAAAATTATGTTACAAATGTGTGGAGAGTTTTGTTGAGAAACCTCAAATTCTGTATCATGAGGATGGGAACTATGTGTTTAGGTTTGATAATATGGACGATAGGGACCTAGTGCTTCAAGCAGGACCTTACACATACCATAACAAGCCTCTAGTGCTGCAACAATGGCAAATGGACTTTAAATTTGACCCAGGGAGTGTGAGTGTGATACCACTTTGGATTACATTCCCAAGCCTTCCCCTAGGGTTCTGGTCTACGGAAGCACTTAGCAAACTTGCTAGTGTTTTTGGTAAGCCGTTGTACACAGATAAGATCACAGTTGAAATGGAGAAGGTGTCTTATTCTAGAGTGTTGGTGGAAACTGATATCTCACAGCCAATTCCATACAGCTTTGAAATGCAAACAAAGAAGGGAGTTATATTTCAGCAAATAGAGTATGAATGGGAACCAAAATTCTGTTGTGGGTGCATTAGGTTTGGGCATAATTCTGAAGATTGCTGGCTTAAAGAGAAGCAAAGAAAGGTGGATGAAGGAAGGGCCCAACCAAAGGAAACATGGAACAGGAAACAACATATCAGGAAAAACATGAAATGGCTACCAAAAGAGAAAAAAAGGAAGAAGAATCAAGTCAACAGCTTAAACCTGAAGGTGAAAGGCAACAAACATGTGATGAAGTTACTGAGAACTTTACAGATAAAGGGGAAGGGAGTTCAACAGATACTATAGTCGTGGTACATTCCAGGAACAGATTTGAAGCTTTGCAAATAGATGATGATCCAGGGGGCGATGGCCCATCCAGCTTCACTAAAGAATGATGCTATGCACATAGAATATAAGGGGGCTGAACAAGCCCTACAAGCAAAAACTCTTTCTGAGAAAGCATAAGGTGGATTTTATAGGGTGCTTAGAAACAAGAGTAAAGGAGAAAAAAGCTAGCAATATTATAAATAAAGTAGCAACTGATTGGAGGTTCTGTTGTAACTACAAAGAACACTCAAATGGGAGGATTTGGATATTATGGAAACACCACATTGTGGTCAAGGTGTTGCTGATAAATGAACAATTTATACACTGTGAGGTACAAGAAAGAAGTTACAGTTTCAAGACCTTGCTAACTGTTGTGTATGCTAGTAATGAAATTAATACTAGACAACAGTTCTGGAGTAAACTTACACAATTATGTGCAAACATCAAAGAGACCTACTTACTTAGTGGGGACTTTAACAATGTTCTCCACACTGAAGACAAGATAGGAACTCCAGTTACGGAAAGTGAGATCAAAGGTTTTCATGAGGTAATTATTACATTGCAACTCACACAAGTGAAGAGCCTGGGATGGTTCTACACTTGGTGTAACAAGCAGGAGCCGACAAAGAGGAGTAGAATTGATTGAGCATTGGGCAATTTTGAATGGATGCAACCATACAGCCACATTGAAGCAGAATTCTTAAACCCAGAGGTTTCAGATCATTCTCCTATATTATTCCAATGTAGGCCTAAGTATCAAATGAGTAACCTACATCCAAAACCTTTTAAACTATACAACTCTATTATGGACCATGCTGATTTTCCGAATATAGTAAAAAGGGGTATTGGATAAAGAGGCACAAGGGAATACTATGCATAGGGTGTGGAGTAAACTTAAATGGTTGAAAACAGATCTTAAACGGCTGAATACTTACATGGATTACTATAAGCTACATCTCAATAAGTCCAGGCAGAGACTTGAAATAATTCAGAATGAACTGAAAAACCAACATATGGATCAAAGGCTGATTGATCAAGAGAAACTAGCTTTAATAGAAGTGGAGATGTGGAGTAGCATTGAGGAACAAATTCTACATCAGAAGTCTAGAGCAAATTGGATAGCTTGTGGTGATTCAACTACTAAGTATTCCCATGCACAACGGAAGATGAGGACAAGCACAAATACTATTAGTTCCATTTACAATGATGTGGGGACTAAGGTATCTGATCCTATTCAGGTGGAGAAAGAGTTTGCCACTTTCCTTACAAAGCTGCTGGGAGAGTGTAACACCACAAGCAAATGCCCAAACTCAGAATTCATAAGAAAGGGGACTTGTCTTAATCTGCAGCAGAAGGAGGACCTAATAAAGGAAGTTACAAGTGATGAAATTCTGATGGAAATCAAAGACTTGCCCCGGGATAAGGCACTAGGAGTGGATGGCTTTCCAATTGAGTTCTTTACAAGGCATTAGCAGGCAGTGGATGGTGGTATCTATGAGGCTGTCAAGGATTTCTTTGTAACTCGGAAATTTCATAAAGGAATTAGTAGTACTGTTGTAACATTGATTCCTAAAGTGCAAAATCTGAGTCATGTAAAGGATTATACACCCATAGCATATTGTACAACTTTGTACAAGACTATCACAAAGGTGCTTACAACTAGACTTAAAAAAGTTTTTGGGGGACTTATTGGGAGCTCACAACCAGCCTTTATAGAAGGCATGAGTATCACTGATAATATCTTATTCACGCATGAATTTTTCAAAGGCTATATCAGGAAAGGTATCTCCCCCAGGTGTGTTCTGAAAGTGGATTTAAGGAAAGTTTATGATACTGTAGGACGGAGTTTCATGGAAAGACTGTTGTCTCACTTGGGATTCCCTCACAAGTTTATAAGATGGGTAATGGAGTGTATCACTTCAGTTACATATTCTTTAAATATGGGGGACTTATAGCACCATTCAAAGGCAAGAGGGGGATAAGGAAAGGAGACCCAATGTCTCCCTATCTGTTTGTTTTGGCCATGGAGTACTTACAAAGAGAGTTTATACAGAGGATGAAGAGCAAAGACTTTAAATTCCATCCGAGATGTTAGAAGCTAGGAGTGGTACATGTATGTTTTGCGGATGATTTGTTGATGTTTTGCAAGGCTGATATAAAGTTTGTAAGACTACTCAAACAGACTTTCCAAAAGTTTTCCATGACATCTGGTCTACAAGCAAATGCTGAGAAAAGCTTCATTTACATAGCGGGAGTTTCAGTGATCCGGAAAGAGGAGATTATACAAGAACTGGGTATGTAGAAGGAAGTTTGCCTTTTACCTAGGGGTTCCTTTGGACTCCAAAAAGCGATCAATTTCTCAATGCTGGCCATTAGTAGAAAAGATAACACAGAAGATAAATTGCTGGACATCAAGGCTTTTATCATATGCAGGTCGTCTGCAATTGATAAAGCTAATTTTATTTGGTGTGCAATCATATTGGACACAAATCTTCTTATTGCCAAAGAAAGTGATAAAGATGATAGAGGCAATTTATAGATCCTTTCTATGGACAAGTTCAACAACTGTATCAAGGAGGGCTCTAATTTCACGGGATACGATTGTCTGCCACACAGTGCAGGGGGCTAAATGTCATGAATATATACTACTAGAACAAGGCTGCTGTTGCAAAGCATCTGTGGGTTGTAGCAAAGAAGAAGGATAGCCTTTGGATAAAATGGTTGCATACCTACATAAAGAACTATGTGATGGAAAATATGCCTATACCTAGGAATGCAGCCTGGGTAGTTAGAAAGATTATTGAGACAAGGAGAATGATCAATGAGCTCCATGGCATCCAAGGGGACCTGGCATCAAGACTGAACCAATTACAGAGGGGTGATCTATTCCGTATACAAAAGCTGTACAAGCTTCAATTCCCTCAGCTTCAGAAAGTCTAGTGGAAGAGTATAGTTTTGCAACCACACATGCATCCAATGTTCAAATTTATTTTGTGGCTTGCATTACAAGCCAGGGGACCCTGATCATAAATGAGTTGTTTGTCCCGGTGAAAGGGACGCTCTCGTTTTAATCGCTCTGGCGCATATGTTGAATAGTTTTTTATGCGTTCATCTATCTTTCCGAAGCAGTCGTGTAGTTTTCCTAGAGATCGCCGTGAGTTCTGTGCCAAATTAGGTGGAGTGGGGAAGATTAGAACTATTTTCATCTTGAATCTAGCACCCTCACAAGGTACTATTTCTCATAAAAGAATTTTTCGAAAGCTGGCACGGGCTGGCAACTGTGGAAAGGCTGATGAACTTTGGTATTCAGGCTCCACAACAGTGTGTTTTGTGCAAACTGGTGGATGAGACCTTTGATCACCTATTCTTTGAGTGATCGTGGACAAAGGCAGTATGGTTGAGGTTGCTCCGATGGCTGGGGTATGATAGAAATGTGAGTGACTGGCAGAATGAGATCAGCTGGATAAGCAATGTTGCAAAATTGAGGAATAGGCATTGTATGATAGTTACATGTACCTTTGGTATGATGGTCCATACTATTTGGAGAGAAAAGAATAGACTAAAATTCCAGGGAGGCAATGTAATTGCCAACAACATATGCAAAGAAATAGCAATTCACATACATACGAAAGGGAGTAAGACATAAAAATGGAGGGAGCTCTTGAGATGATCAATTACTACCCTTAGAATGCTAGTTTTTGTTCTTTTTGTGTATATCACTAGCTAGGTTAAGGATTGTTATATAGCTTGAGTATGATACTTAGGCTAGAGTTTATGAAAGGAGATGAGTAGATGGCCAGCATCTACTAGTTTGTAATGTAATTTTTTTGGAAAGAATATAAAAGCTGTTTATCCCAACAAAAAAAACATGCTTTTAATCTTAACAATAGTGCCAACCCGGCCATTTTGTAAAGAAAGAAAACAACAAGCTAGGGAGGGGACACGCTCAAGCCGGAAACTTCTCAAAAAATGAGACTTTTGCTAAAGGCGGAGTTAGGAGCAAAAGAGGTTTATCCGAATTTTCTTTGTCTGGAAATTTTATTGTGTATATATATATATATATATTTAAATATTTAACTTATTTTATTTTATTTTTAAATCTGCTTGATAAAAATTATTCCTCCTTCACAGATTTTAATCTACTCCATTCAGAGAACTAACACGGCGATTATAAGGTGAGAATTTCAAAGTAACTACTCGAGATGTGAAATACTTTTCTTGGATCTTGTTTGTCGGCCTTTGAATATCGTAACTCCTCGTTGGTTGCTTCCTTTTATCTTGAAAATCACCAAACAATTGTCAAATCAGGCCCTAAAAGTCTTGTTCCTTTCCAAATTCTCCCTATCTTCTATAGAAGACTCAATGTTGTTTTCTCTTATATTTTTCTAATTACAAAGCAAAAAAAAAAAAATTATTTAATACATATTCGAAATTTTATTCCTAGACATTTGACGTGCAAAATAATTATTACATGTAATTTTCACATAAAAAGTTGGATTAATAACATAAAATAAAAAATTTTACCTACTACAGCAGCTTAGATACATTGATTGTGCGTTTTTTGCTTTTTCAAGTGTTATATAAGCTAAATCGTACTCTTGTCAATAAATGAATTAGGTTGACGTGGAAAATAGTACATAAGGGATTTTTACATATACATTCCATATAACAAACCTTATAACCACTCATGTTTAAGGTTTATGTTTATTACATTTAAGTATACCACCTTTCAATTTATGTACCAAAATTATATTTAAGGTTAATGATCAACTCATTAATTATTTGCTTGATTTATGGAACAAAATCTTTTCAAACTATTTAATTAGAGGCTTGATTTGTGGAACAAAATCTTTTCATTTTTGTTTTTTTAAACGTTCACATTTGACCAAATTCAGTCAGTCTAAGAATCTCCTTATCAACTGGATCTTGAAGTTTCCTAGAACCAAAAAGGTTCATTCGGATTCCTGCTTTGTGTTTTGTCCTTGAAGTATCATTCATTGATTACTCCAATATGTGGCAATTCTTAATAAAATCATTGGAGTAGTCTACATACTTTGTCCAAAAAGGTCGGAGATGCTCGAAGCCTAACTCCAGCCAAGGTTTGGACTGGCCATTGTAATGAATTACAGCAGCCTTCTTTACGTCCTCAATGTTAGACTTATTCTGATATCCCAAGCCAAGCATGTGCCATGAAGGGTCAATGGGGTGAACATGACCTTTGAATGCGATCAAAGCAGGAGGTAGTGTTCCAAGCTTCCACATTGTCAATTTTGATTTCAGATTCTACAAAAGATAAAGAGGTCATGGATATGCTTGAAGGACAAAAACAGTATGACAGTTTTTGAGCATGAGTTAGAGCTGCAGCTGCTCGCATTTGGATCTGCCAAATAATTGAAGAGCTTGCTGCATCAAGTTATTGCTTCAGTTCCTTTGTTGTTTCTTTTTATGGGTGGCATTTGTATTTGTTTTTTCAGTTCAATTTTGAGTATGTTTTTTTATATAATGCATGTGAAAGTGTAAGAAAGTACTGCATTTGTGGCAGAGAATTGAATGGTACTCTGGTAAGATTCATTCTATTGAATGACTCCAGCACTAAAATCATATATGAATCAATATACTGAATGAGTGTAAGAAAGTACCGCATTCTTGCTTGAAGAAGTTGTATACTTATCAAGTGCACGAGCCTTGTAATCGTCATATGTACCTACAAGTAACTACAACTAACTACAAAGTTCATATAACTACAAAAATTTGACTACATTTTAAAAACACACTGGAAACACTGCATATAACCTTAACTACATTTACCTACATTTGACTACATTTTAAAAACTCACTGGAAACACTTCGTATAACCTTAACTACATTTACCTACATTTGACTACATTTTAAAAACTCACTGGAAACACTTCATATAACCTTAACTACATTTACCTACATTTGACTACATTTTAAAAACACACTGGAAACGTTTCATATAACCTTAACTACATTGACTACATTTTAAAAGCTTCTTCCTTTATTGGGTTAGTTGAATAGGATTGCCAAATCATATATATATATATATATATATATATATATATATATATATATATATATATATATATATATATATATATATATATATATATATATATATATATATATATATATATATATATATATATATATATATATATATATATATATATATATATATATATCATATGTAAATTAAACACTCAAAAATCCCTTCCAAGCTTGACGTTATTTCCAAGCTTGGCAGTAGGTTCTCATTTAAGAAAGTATGATTAATTGAAGAGATTTTTACCTTAACTGAATTAGCATTTATTTGGTACCAAATCAAAGATTAATTAGGAGCCATAAATACAGGCGTTATTTTAGACTACAAATTATTTAACATAGATTTGAGCCTTAATAAATGGCGTTATTTTAGGGTGCAACATCAGCAAAGATTTAAACTCACTGGAAACACTTCATATAACCTTAACTACATTTACCTACATTTGACTACATTTTAAAAACAAACTGGAAACACTTCATATAACCTTAACTACATTTACCCACATTTGACTACATTTTAAAAAACACACTGGAAACAGTGCATATAACCTTAACTACATTTGACTACATTTTAAAAGCTTCTTCCTTTATTGGGTTAGTTGAATAGGATTGCCAAATCATAATTTCATGACTTTGTTTACTTTCATCAATATATATATATATATATATATATATATATATATATATATATATATATATATATATATATATATATATATATATATATATATATATATATATATATATATATATATATATATATATATATTCACACGTTAAGAAAGACTTTAAAGTGAATATTTCCATCACATAAAACCAATTTGTGCAACCAGAAGCATGCTGCGTTGAGTAGTGAGACGGAAAAGTATTAATAATTAATAGTAGATTGAAATAGCTATATTGAGATGGCTGAGTTGGTCTAAGGGTACAGATTAAGGTTCAGGTCCGAAAGGGCGCATTTTGAAAGTAGGATTTGAACCCTTCTATTATCTCAACAGAACCCCAAATTTGGCACTCGTGAAAACTAATATAAATACAGCAATATAAATTAAGAAAGTATGATTAATTGAAGGGATTTTTACCTTAACTGAATTAGCATTTATTTGGTAGAAAATCAAGGATGAATTAGAAGCCATAAATACAGGGTGTTATTTTAGGCTAAATTTATTTAACATAGATTTTAGCCTTAATGAATGGCATTAATTTAGGATGGAATATCAGCAAATAATTCGTTTGGTATATATTTTGTAACAAATACATGGGATATGAGGGTAATAACCAAACAAGGCACAATAATGGTAATAAGGTTTGCTATATTGGATGTATATGTAAAAATCCCTAAAAAATTTCTACCATCCATTTCACACGCAAATATAATTGGAACGGCATGCCAGTAGAATTTTTTAATTGTGGTACGATAATTTAGTATTTGATATCAAATTAATTTAAATTTGCATTGGATAAGGTCCATAAAAGGAAAAAGTCTTCATGTCAGAAATTTATTATTCATAAAACTCGAACTTGAGACATCTAAAAAAAGGGACCGCTCAGTGCACTAAGCTTCTACTATATGTGGGTCCGGGAAAAAACATGATCATAAGGGTCTATCGTATGCAGCTTTACTATGCATTTAATTAATAATAAATTATCTCGTACATCTCATCAGGGGCGAATGCAGTGTTGAAATCGACGGGTTCAATTGAATTCATATATTTTAACGCAGAGCAAAAATTTATATGTAGAAACTCATTAAAATTATAAAATTAATAGGTATGATTCTATAACTTTATAAATATAAAAGTTCAATGCCAAAAATCATAACAATTGAATTATTTGTGTATGATTTACGGCTAGTGGTTGATAATTGATCTTGTTGAAGATTGAGAGAGATGCCAAATGATGGAGACATTTGTGTCAAAGGGGGCAAAAACGAATCATAAAGTTTTAAAGGAATAAACTCAAAGAATGCCCAAAACTTTCTAACTTATCAATTTCTTAACTACCAATTAGCATAAAGCACATTACAAGCCTAAGGTTTAATCTTTAATGTTTGGTGAGTTGTCTTCTCGTCCCTGTTTTATTCTCTCATCACTACTCAATAGGATAGATTCATCTAACTTATCCAATTAAACTTTTACACGTTGATATGACAAATATTAAGGCCGAGGGTCAATCGGGCTAAGGATAAAATTTGCGCGCGCATTATTCTCCTTAAATCATATTTAATGGATTTTTACTGAATCGTGATTATTGTTGTCGTTAAATATCAAGTATAATATTTTCCCTTCTTTTTTTTTTCCTTTTAGGAGAGGGGAGATGGTGGTTTAAAATAATTGGCAACTAATTAAGAATATTAATGAAAAAGAAACTTAATTTTTTTTATGAGAAGCAAAGTACTTTGGTTTATATCCTAATCAAAAGAGTTTTTCGTTTATTCTTTTTTAGATTTATTGTTTTGTTGTCCAAGCTTGTTATACGGTTTTATTGATATCTTTTGTCTTTGAATCTAGAAATGCATAATGAGAATATAATTAGTGAAATAATTAATTAGAATTTCGTTGCATAGAGAATTCTTTTTAAACATAAAATGCTAGAGATGTTAGTTTAAAGGTCTAAACAAAACTAAAAATGCAAGTATACCATTTTGTTTGTTTTCTCCAAATATTTGTCTCTTTACTAGGAGCAACCTTCTCCACTTGAAACTAACGTTATATGAATGTAGGTATCTAACATAGTATTTTCGACGCGAATTCGAATTTAATCAGGTCTCAATATAAATATCGGACATCAAATAAAAAATAAAAAAATTAGGTAGGTTGAGGGCCCCTACTTTTTGTTATGGTCTACATTTCATAAAGCAATTAATTACATGAAGGGTTTACCGAGATGATCGAGATTGTCACGTTTAACTAAAAATTTAGAATTTGAGCTTGAGAATAAATTTTAAAAAAGTTATTTTCAGTGCAAATCCAAATTAATTTTGTCGGCAAATTTTATATACCAAATGATTAGAAAAATAAAAAGTAATTAAATAGAAATATGAAAAAACTATTACCATCCCAAATCTTATTTCATGACATGGTTGTTGTGTTGTAATGTAGACAACTAATAACAAATTCAAACTCATATAAAGTGTTAGCCTTTATGCAACAAACTGGAAAATTCTCCTAAAGGCAGAATTATTATAAGTTATAACCTTTTTTCCTCTTGTACAACAAGAACAACAACAACAACCCAGAGAGAAAAACAGAATATTCTATAAGATAAAGAAAATTATACTTTCATGGGATTTTCAAGAATTTACTTTCATTCCCTATCTTTTATCCTTTCGGTACCTTTTCTCCTTTATTTATTGTGGGATAATTTGGGAAGCTGTACAATTTTTGTTTGTTTGTTTTGGAACAGGTTCTGTGAAACCTAATTAGAGTTAGTGTTTGATTTTTAGGAACTTAAGAAATTAAACTGTTTAAAAATATAATTAAAGAATTATTCTAAATCTATCTTAAGAGATTATTCTTTTTCATTTTCTATAAAAAACACAAAATTGAAACCACATTTATAGTTTGAAAAATTAATATATCACAATTCACATGTTAAACATCTATTTAACAACAATAACTACCCAGTATAGTCCCACAAAGTGGGGTTTAGGGAGGGTAATATGTAGACGAGCCTTACCCCTACCCGAAAGGGCAGAGAGGCTGTTTCCAATCGACCTTCGGCTCCGTGAAGGAAAGGAAAAACAAAAAATAAAAACAAAAGAGCATTATTAACTCCAGTAGAAATAGCGTAAATAATTATATAAACATAAGAGCCATAAATAAAATAGCATGCAATAACATCATACAGTAACTACCATAAATAACTACCATAAGGGAGACATTCCAAAACACAAATCATCTATGGATAACCCTGCCAAGCATCACCCAACCCCGGGTGAGGAGTACAAAAAACTCTAGGAGCCCCTATCTTACAACCCTGATTCTAGACCTCCAGACATTCATGTCAAGAGTCATGTCCTTGAAACTTGCATTCTAGTCATGTCATGCCTAACCATAAATAACTATTTCACATCAAATCAAAACTTGTAGCTATCCATGTTCTGCTGTCAATTCACCTGTTAATAATCAATTTATTAATCAACTTATAAGCTTTCCAATGATACTACGCCAAAGAAAACCATTTTCTTAATGAGAGCTAAGGGCTCGTTTGGTACGAAGGAAAATGAATAGTTAAACCTGAAATGAGTTTATTCTATATTTAATTCGGATAAAATTATAGTATAATTATTAATCCTGCGATTAATTATCCCAATATTATAGTATTTCTTTATCCTCATGGAAGGGTGGGATAGAGGCGGACCCTCAATTTAGTGATCCATGGAGCACCATGACATTTACTATAAATGTTACTACTCATAGAGATTGATACAGGGTCTAGACTAACATTTGACTATTTCTTGAAGGTATTTGCATGTATATATAAATTTCTTGTTATGATGTGCGTCCCCCTTTAGATAAAAATAATTAATCTCAGAATAAGTAATTTCAGAATAATTAGTCCGAAGATAACTTATTCTCATGCCAAACAATCCCTAAACCGAAACAAACAACAGCACATGGGATAGCAAGCCACTAGAATTGAAAACTATGTACCTGCAAATAGACAAATTCAACCCTAATTTTCAAGATTGATGAATGAATGATAGCCACCTAATAAATATTGAAACTTCAAAAAGTTTATTGCTGCTTTTGGGACCCTTTATTTCTTGGAATTTAATGGGACAAGTGGATCCTATAGTTTGTAAAACCAAGGTTGATCTCATCTTTCCACTTAGTACTTCTCATTTGTGACAAACTCTGACATCAAAATCTTCATGGTAAAAGAATTTTTAGAACCTTCTAACTTCTTCATTTCTTTTCCAAAAAATTCCACTTTAATAAGAGTCTCTTTCATAATGATAATATCTTATGCGTATTTTGACTAGTTTATTAAATAGTATTTCTTTCGGTCCATAATAAGTAATTAATTTACTTTGGGCACACTTATTAAAAAAATATTAAATATTAAATAAAAATAATTAATGCGACTAAATTATTCTTAATTAAATCTTACAGCATAATAATAGTAGCAGTAATACTTACTTCTCTTCTTAAATGTGAGAAGTAAATGACTTTTTAGAAATACGTACATAAGGTATTTTGGAAAAATAAATTAAATTTTTTCTTGATTATATAAAGGGATACTTATTTTGGACCAAAATAAAAAGCAAATTAGTCATTTATTGTAAACCGGAGGGAGTATACGATATTTCTCGCTAGCACAAACTCTATTAACTAAATTTAAGCACATGAAAAACCAAACAAACCAAGGCAATTGATTTCTTGCTAAGTCCTTCATGATAAAATTTGTCATTAAATTGTCAAGAAGGAGAGGAAGTTTGTTAGTTGATTTGATTTCTCGTTCGGTGTTCGATATTTATATTATGATCCGATTTAATTTGAATTTGCGTTGAAAAATCTCACATTAAAAGATAAAGCACTATATAATACGATGAAATGGAGAGTAAAAAGAGGCTTTAGAAATTGAGATAGTTGTAGTTAGTAATTTACACAAAATCGCCAATACAATTTCCTGTCAAAATCAACGAATTAATTACGTGTCAAACCCAATAGATAGTGGTCTGTCCATATTGTAATAAGATCATTATCTTGTTTAGTTATTTATTTTCTCCTCCAAATTCACCACCTCCCCTTAATTTAGTTATTTATCAAGAACCAAGTGCGAAGTCTACGTGTCATTTATGTTGTTGCAATGAGAAAGAATGTTGATCAATACTAATAACTCAAGGGTGTAATCTAACCGTTAATAAAGCCATAAAAGATTATAATTCATACGAAAAAATACTGTAAACTATTTCTTCTCATTCGTCTAAACTTTAAGACGTAATGATGATCGGGTACATGTACATACAAAAATAATTATCAACTCATAATATAATTTAAGTATGTAAAATAAGGATTGATTATATTGCTTACTCTCCGAAAATGTTATTGCATTCGTAGTAAATTTTAAAAGAATCCACTATTTTTAAAAGACGGTGTAAGCTTGATGAGCTCAATAACTTAAATGTAAGAAAGATGTCGAAAGAAAATCTTAAAGAACAAAATATTGAAGCTGACCTTGCCACGATCTTACGCGATAACAATTGCGTAGGACAGCCTAACTAACCAAATAGTAGACTCTACAAAAGAAAGACTTTTCTAATCAATGCACTTGGAAATGGAAATGCATGACGGCAGAATTTTGTACATTATCGATAGTGCAAAAAGTTATTGTCACGTGATCAAAAACCAATATATTCAAATCGTAAAAATATTTTTTTGTAAAAATATAATGTAAAATTATCTATAATAAATTTTTATGGTACGATATTTCCCTAAACATCATATATAACGTAAGCTGTAAGCTAAGTGTACCGAACGCTACCCTTTTTGTACATTATCAGCCAGCCCTATCATTTAAATTCTTCACTGACATTGAGGACTCCATACCACTATACTATCTCTTCTGATTGAAACCCATAACTCTTTTTTCTTTATTTTATTTAATTCTCCCATAAGGATATGATACTCACACAAAACAAAAAAAAGGTACACGCGAAGATAAAGGGAAGAAATAGAAGATAAATATGAGCAGACGATAATATATCTCTTGAAAAGGATTGACAATTAATTTAACAAAAAAAAAAAGTGGAAGAAAATTCATAAGGTTATTAGAAGTATGAGACACAAGAATATCAAGATATAACAGCTAATCACCAACCTAATAATTATAGAATTAGAATATTCATAGCCACTAAATTTTTGGTCTTTGAAATCTGCTGTTTCATCTCTTCTTCTTCCTCTTATTCATCTCCTTTTACTCATAGAATTTGATTCTGTCCTCTTACAATTCAGAATTTTACCAAAAGGAAATCAATCCCAAGAAAAATCCACCGATCAAAAGTGAAAATCCACTAGAAAAGCTCCTTTTTGCACCACCAAAATCATGGTCAATAGGGTATAAATTCCCTGGTGGACCAGTCATGTATATATATTGTGAATTTGGTGTATCGGGAACATAACCACCACCACCTCCGCCACCACCACCACTTCCACCGCCACCGGAAGGAGGAGGAGGGCAGTAGGCACTTGGTGGTTTCTTTGGCGGTGGTGGTGATGGTGGTGGAAGAGCTGGTGGAGGTGGTGGTGGAGATGGTGGAACACAAGGTTTGTTACAAGGACAACCTCCACACTTGTTTTCATCTACTTCATCAAGTTTTCTTGGATTTAATCCATTGGTTATTGGTATAGCAATCAAAAATAAGAGAAAAATCACGACCCGAAACATTTTCAGAAGCTTGTTACTAATATCTTATGAGTTCTTGATAGAAGTGTGAATTTCTTCTTTTTTCTTAGAAGAAAAAATGGATTTTTATGAGTGTATATGACTAGAATATCATGTTTAGGTATGGTGACTTTGTAGTAGAATAGATCAAGTGAGAAATGAAAATGAAAGGAAAGTGTTTTGAGAAATGAGAGAGAGTTTGTTACACTTCTTGAGAATGCATGGAAATTGCAAGAAAAAGGAATTTTAGGGGTTGTTGATTATGAGGTGTCTCTTTTATGTATGGTGTATTGGCTTAATCTAGAAAGCAATTACAAATGCATGTGGATGGTCCATTTTTTGTCCCCACCATTGGACTCTTTTTCTATATTTTTTAATCTTTTTGGAGTTGATTTAATTTTTTAAGGTATCATTTTACAAATAATCGGTTCATGTTTTATCTATTTATTCAAGTTAATATACATAAATTATATATCGATTATAATACATGTCAATTATTTTTAGCTGAAGTGCTTGAGTGATCGGCTATTAATTATGTTAATTATTCATTTTTTAAACTTGTCATTTTGTTTGATTAATTATAATCAACATACTTTGTACATCTAAAAAGAATGGATGCTTTCAATAATTGTTTTCTTTTTGGTATTTAATACTCTGGACTAGTATCTTATGTGTGGAAAAGTGGCAGTCCTAATTATTGACCATGAACAATAAAAATTTGGAGTTTTTGGTTAGTTGAATTTGGTATAATATGGGGACTTGAAGCTTTTAAAGTTTGGATTTAGAAGTCAAAGTGAAGGTTATAATATGGTTTGGTGCATGTGCAACTTTCCTTTTCTCCAGTCCTACTCAAAAGTAAAAAATTCTTGTAATATAAAGCAAATATTATTTAATATTTAATCTCCTTTTTGCTTATTTATAAAAAGATTGGAATCAGGAAATAAATCATAAATATTCTTATAAAATAGTTGGGGGGGGGGGGGGGGGGAGGGGGGGATAAAGATTGCTTTTATATATGTTAGTTAGAAAGTATTCGGACAACTTAAGGTAAACAAGGAAAAGAAACAAAGAAAAGAAGAAAAAACTCAGGTTTACCATTTATGTTGGGAAATTATTTTAATTTACCTTTTGTTCATCTCTTCTGAATTATTAGGTGACGAAAGAGGACACGTGTTGCTTTTGTAGACAATTTTGAAAGCGATATAGTGAACTAGAATACACTAGAGCCTAACTAAGAAAAAAGTGAGATCACTCATCACAGGAACAGGTATAAATGACAGCCGATAGCCATTTTAAAACATTGCTATTTAAAAATTAATTAATGTATCATTAATTTTAATTTTTCAGTTCAAAATTTTAAAATACAAATATTCTCAATTGTCCTAAAATTAAGATTTTGAAATTGAATTATCGGAACAAAATAAATACTAACTAATCCATAAATAACAACCGAATGGTTGTTTGTACACTTTCCTAAGGTTGGGCATCAGTCGATTCGATTTAGTTGGTTGTAAATGTTATCGATTCGGCATATCAATTATTGATCTAGAAATATGCTAAATTGATGGTCGAACCGATAAGATATTAATTATCGAATATCGATTAATCGGTTATTGATCCTTATCGTTTCGGTTATCGATTTATCCGATAAAAATAAAAAATATCTAGAAATTTCATGTTTTTAATAGAAATCGTGATTAATTATTAAGAGAATGGAACTGAATTTTTGTTCATAAAAAAAAGGAATTAAATTTCATTTTTAGAAAAAGAAACTTTCTTTGCATTTGAAAATCTTAATGAATAATTTCAAATTTTAAAGTTATAAGTTAGTAGAAGCAAAGAATAAAACATATAACAAGCTAATCTTACTATCGCACTGCAGATGGACATAATTCATACAAAAATAATAAACTTTAATTTTGTGAATATTAAAGAATCAGTGCAATAAAAAAAAAAATTTTAACAATTAATTCTTTAAATTTTAAAATTAAAATCTTAACTGAAAAATTAAGATAAGAAATTCTCTTAAGGTCTGAAGATGAAGAGGGAAAATTAACAGAATGAAGGTAGCTTCATATATTTGATTGATAAAATTTTAATTTTTATTAAAATTTATTGAGCTATCAATTAAACCGTTATTAAATTAGACAAATCGAAACCCGAACAAATAACTTAATAATCAAATAATATTTAATTATTATCAAACTACTTACTCAATAACCCGATATCGATAACGCTATTAGATTATAGCCGATAGCTGCCCAACCTTACACTTACCCCAACAATTTAGGCTAAATTAAGTGGCCGCCTGCTGATAATGGGCCTAATTTGGGCTTCCGTGTTGGACCAGAAAAAGACTACTGGGCCTGCTCTGTACACAGCCTAATAACAGCCTAATAACAGGCCCATCACACGAAGAACAGTGATTACGAACTTAAGATACACACAGAGAAAACAAGATCAAGATTATGGCCATGCATATGTTTCTCCAAAATCTCATCCAAATTAAACAAATAGTACATCTCAACAACCTCAAGTAGCTACAAAACATGCCCAATTCTTCAATCTCATTCCATTTATGTACAGAAGAAACTTGAAAAAGCAATTCATAACCACACAGAAATGTGTAGCTAAAGCAGCACTCAGTAAGAACACTGATTTCTTGCCTGCAACAATACAAGGTCCCATTTCTACTGTCACCCCTACCCTTATGCTTTAGCCTGAAATTTCAACTACACACTACCCTCACAATAGGATCGTGTTAGTGCTGATATGATCGCGTCTGATCACATATGATTCATTCAAAGCCAAAATTCCCCCATCTTTTGCGCATTGGCACGCTCAATTGACTATAACAACATCTTAGGATGCAAAATCATTGAGAGCAAAGATCTTCTGAGAAATGCTTTATCTACAGAATCGATTAGCTCCATGCATCTCCATGTTTGAGAAATCCAAGAATGGATTTCTGTCTGCAAAACTTGTATCCAACTGAGTTGTCCTTGAAGTTCTAGAGTGATTGTAAGCCAAAGGACTGCAAAACCATTGAGAGGACTCGAAATCTTGTTGTTGAGAGAAGTTGGACGAATTAGTAGTCTCAAATCCTTGTGCCATCTCCCAAAACATGCCCTGTAGCTCCTCCATACTGTAACTTTTCTCCTGTTTTCAAGGATTTCCAATGAAAAAGAAACACCGTTTACTAAAAAGAACAAAGTTTAATAGAATAATTAGTCGAAAAATATCTATCGTATGAAAATTTCTCTATCTACCACTGTAGTTTAACCTATTGTAGCATGTTATAGCAGGTCGCTCGCTTTACATTTCAGGTTATTGATTGTTTACATATATGGACGATTGTTTGTAGTTATCCTTTAGGCAACATCTTAAATCATCAGCCAAATGCAATGCAATTCATTTTAATTATGCACAAGTAACATCAGAGATAACAACACAGCTAACTCATTTTAAGTATGATCATCATCCAAAGGACAGCCCGATACACAAAACATCCTGCATGGAAGAGCGGCACCACCCTCGAGCGGCACCACCCCAAGTGATGGATGTAGATAGTCTAACCTAATATAACCTAATGTGTCTGCTTCCTCACTCCGATTTGTGAGACCTATAGGACACACAGAGACAACTATATTGTTGCTCCAAGGCTCACATTCATGACCTATATGATCATCATCCAAGAAGACAAACGAAGTTCATAATATCTTCAGTTCTTAACTACACATGCTTCAATGAGCTAGAGCAAGTTTATCTTGAATAGTAACACTTTCAATTAAAACATTCAAGCACACCTTTAAGTAGCCAATTGAACAGAGTAACCATTACATTTACTATCACAATAAAATCATAAGCAGATGAAGACAATACCTCTTTCCTTGCATTATCCATTAGAGATACCATTTCTTGAAGAAAATCAGCAAATCCCTACAAAAAGAAAAACAGAAATATATCAGATGATATTTCTCTATTTCTGCATAATCAAAAATCAAGAAACAGAATAAAATATAGCATACCTCATCCTCATCTTTCTCAGGGTCATACAATCCTGCATCATACATCATTCTTTTCTTCTGATCCGACAACACTATTGCCAAATAAAAAAATTAGATAAAGGTTACTAATTTGATAACCTAATAATAATGGCAAGTAACCAGCAAATTAAACTGATATTATAAAAATATACTTTACAGTGCATGTAACTTAAAAATCCATATAGAGATACCAACTTTACCTGAATAGGCTTCTTGAATTTGCTGAAATTTCCTCTTAGCTTCACCTAATAACGATGGCGTCCTCGTCCATTTATCAGGATGCCATTGCTGCAATCAAAAATCACAATTTCAATTAGCAACCTAAACTACTCTTATAATTGCAATACAATACACCAAAAAAGGAACTTTTTTTAATTATCATACCATAGCTAGCTTTCTATAAGCACGTTTAATTTCTTCATCTGAAGAGTTTGCATTAACACCAAGAACACTATAATATGACGGCCACCTTTCTTCACAAAACTCCATTTTTCTCACCAACTATATTTCATGCAAAAAATCAAGCAAATCTCAAATTAATCAAGAAACTGTGACATGAAATGGGTGTTAAACAAAATATTTATAAAGGTAAATTTCAGAGGCGGTTGTGAAGTGGGACCAATGGAACTTTAATAAAAAAGAATCTGCAGGCACATGACAGAAATATCTATTGGGTTTCTGAAGGTAGAAGTGTGATAAAGGTTCAAGAAGATTCGGGAAGGAAAAATTCGGTTTTTATGATACAAGAGTCTGATAATTGTGAGGAGTTATTTTTGGTTTTATCCGATTCAAGGGTTGAGATATTTTGTTTGGAAAATTCTGGATTGTGAGAGTTTTTGGTACGACAAGATATTTTAGGATGACGTGTACATGAGCAGACAGATGGTGATGATTAGTTGGATTCTGGCCCCACAACTTCACCTTGTCTGTGCCACGTTTATAGAGACCGCTAGCCTCTCTAGCTAAACTTTTGTGAAGCTAAATGTGTGTATATGTATTTGAGGAATTTTTTGTTTAATTATTATTTTGTAACTATTGTTTAATTGTTATTAATTCGTATCAATTATATTTACAACGAATGTAATTTATTTTAACTATATTCGTACGATTTGTATTAATTGTATTTATTCATATAATTATATTTATTCATGTAATGAATACATCATGTATCAAATTGTAACCAAGGTAAATATAAGAAGTATATAAAAGATATAACTTATACTAATCACATACACAATGTGTATCAGTTGTATTCGGTTGAATATAACTAAGACGAAATATAGAAAAATAAAACGGTCTTGTTGAGAATTAAATTCAAAACTTTCGCTAACTAAGCATGCCCAATAAACAACTACGCTACGAGAGATTGATTCTCTCTTATTTTAATTTAAAATAATTAATTTTTTATTTCATAAATTTACTATAAAATTTAAATATATGGGAATGACAAATTTACTTAAAGTTTAGCTACAAATAATAAATGTAATATAAATATTTAGCCATATTTTTATGAAAACAAAATTAATAAACATATATATATATATATTTATATTCGTCATATTTTGTATATTGCGTAAAAAGTTTTGTTTTCGAGTGGTAGAAAGAAATTGCCCAGAAGTTGAAAAGAATAGTTTTTCCCAAAGTACTTTTAGAACCTTGTCAAGCATATTTTTTTTTATAAACAAAGATAATATATTATTAATTAAAGGTTTGTATAAGGGATTGGTGCCTAGATAGCAGCTGTCCATAAAGCCTGCTATGTGGACAAGTGCATCCTAAAGATCCGAAGAAAATATCACTCTTCATGGGACCTGAGCTGGGCCCACTGAAGCTGGAACCTCCTCATTAAAGTCAACATGAGGCTCCACCTCTGGGACTACTGCCTGGGGCTGAGCTCTGCCCCTGCCACGGCCTCTGGCCGGCTCGGCCCCTGCCCCTCTCGGGAGCTGCTGCTGGGGGCTCGGGCTGCTGTGCAGAAGAAGAAGACGCATGTGTTCTCGCCATCTGCGAAAGAACAGAGTAGAACGACAATCAATATTTCAGAAACAGAATCGTACGACAAGAATGAACAAAGTGAAACTTTTCCTAACTTTGTAGCCTCTGGCGGATAAATACAGACGTCTCCGTACCGATCCCTCAGACTCAACTTTCACTTCATAGTTCTTGCAACGAGTAACTATCACAATTATTCACTTACTTCACAATTTAATAGCAAATATGATATCACGGTCATGCTTGACTCGGGCGCATAGGTAATCGTCACCATACCTATACACCGACTCCACATAGAACATAGGAATTAACAACCTAATCCTATTCCCTCAAGCCAAAGTTAGATCGAACACTTACCTCGAAAGCTTCCAGCTCAACTCACGCCTCTAGAATAGCTTTACCCCTCAAATTCGCTTCAAAACCGGTCGAAAGTAACCACAATTTACTCAAATGTATAAGTAAATGCTAGTTAAATCAATTTGTATGCATAAGAATGAAATTCCCAAAGTTTTACCCAAAAAATTTCAAAAGTGGCCCCGGGCCCATGTGGTCAAAACTCGAGGTTCGAACCGAAACCGGGTTACCCATTCCCCACGAGTTCATACATGCAATTTGTTTTGAAATCAGACCCCAAATCGAGTCCAAATCCCCAATTTTGTGAAAACCTAGATTATATCCCCAAACCCCAAATTCTCATTTGTGAAAACCTTTGATTGAAGTTGAAATTATGTTAAAAAATGTTAAGGAGCAGGAAAATTAAGTTAGAAATCACTTACCAGTCGTTTTAGAGATGAAAGTTGTTTGGAAAATCGCTCCTTAACTTTTGGATTTTTGAAAAGTGAAAAAGACTGAGATTTTTTGGAACTTTTATACCTCTCTGATTGTCGGACGGGGACCGCATAAAAATATGCTGCGGCCGCATCGAATGAAATGGAAAACTGGGCTCCTCAGAACCCATCCAGCGCGGAGCGCACTGATTGGTGTGCGGTTCAGAACATCCCATGATTAAGGTTCAAAATTCAAATTGCTAGAAGTTCCAAATGTACAAATAAAAAAATATTTCGCCACAAAATTTCACCTGTTTCATCTATGCATTGCTTCTTTCAAGCACTGATAATTGACATAACAGTTCCCTGTTCTTTGGATCCTGAACACAACAAATACAAATATATGCATCACAGTTTCTGGACTAAATTGATAACTAATGAAACTTGTAATTAAAATCTAAGAAGCAGCATATAAAATGAGCAACTTTTAGCTTTATCAATATCTCCTCTCTTCCAAACACAACTTCCTAAGCTGATCCACGCTTCCACCACATAGTGATTCAACTTAAGCTATGTTCCAAATTTTGATTACGTTAATCAACAGTTAACAGAAAAGCAAAAATAATAATTAGACGTTAGAATACTGAATCAGTTCAAACAAACATACACACATTAAACGAGTAATATGTAACACTCCCGCTAAATATACAAGTTAATTTTTATAAATCTTAAATTATACTTTTACTATAGATTAAAAAAACTATATATCCTTGTTATTGATTTAGTTACTTCCCAATTTATAAATAGTTGGATAATAATTATGGGAATATTAATAATTTTAATATTATTAATTATTAAAAGTGAGTATTCTTACATATTAGTTAAGTTAAAACAAAAAAAAAAAAGGAAGGGAAAAGCAACAAAACAAAAGAAAAAAAGAAAAAGTAGGTTGAAAACAAATAAAATAATTAAAAAAAACAAAAGGCTTAAAGCTTGAGCGTAATTCTCATTAGAAAGGCAAGAAAGCCAGTTTCGAACAAACAACGAAATAAAGAGGCTCATAACACAAAAAAACTACATACGTGCGGGTAGGAACCGAGTCGGACAGAAATTTCAGCGAAAAATCCTACCGTTCTTCATAACTCTTGAACTTAGGTATGTAAAATATTCTATTGTCCATTATCCTATAGTAATAATAGGTAAGAATTGAATAGCTAGTTCCTTTTTTCCTTTATATCATCAATGAAACTTTAAAATTAATTAAAACGCACTGGTTGTTGCAGAATCGATTGTTTGACTGGTGTCAATTGGACTGAGGCCTAAGTATTGACTCGAGAAGTTTTGAGGTGAGCTGATATAACCCTTTACTAAAGTGGTTTAACTAACAAAAGCACGTATACAAAGTGTTTCATGAATTGCATAAAAGAATTTATCTTTATTTAATTAGAGGGAGTGAGTACCCATTAATTTAGAATGGTTCTAGGAAAAGTTTAGAGGATATATATGATATATGTGCTAAAATTTTTCAAATTTTTGGTGTTATTTTTATATGCTAATTTCATATTGAAACTTTATGAAGAAGAAAGAATCTTTTGAAATATCCTTATATGCTTATTTCATTCTTATGTCATCCTTTACATTTAAGGACACCATTATGAGCATGTACATAATGTTCTATAAAGAAAAGTTTAGACTGAAAAGTCACAAGAAGAAGTTTTAGAAAGAAAAGATTTTTTTGGGGAGTATCCTTTATTTTGAGAAGGGGTCATCGTCTAGGCCGAGGGTCCTGACCAAGGCGTTGACTTCGTGAAACTACTTGTGCCAAAGTAGGGAGCACACGAGCCGAGGGTCTCGTTGATGAGAATTTACTTAGACATGCTAAGGTATGATACATGAGCGCTGAGAACCATGAAGCGAGTGGCACCTCGTGGATTGGGCCTATTCGATCAGGTTGGGATCGAACCCGTGCCGATCATACGGTGACCGAGACAGAATTAAGTCAGGATAGTTGGAACTCCCAAAGTATAAAGTGAAGTATTTTTTAAAATAAAGAAAAAAGAAAAGAATTTCTTTTAGAATATTCATAAATTGCTATTATGCAATTATTTTAGAATTATTCTTATAAGCCTTATGTTTTACATGCATCTAGAACTTTTGCTCGTAATGTCTATGTTATTAAAACTTCTCCCCCTGTTGTTGAGACTCACTGAGTACAATGGATGATACTGACGTTCTCTTTTGGGAACCTACGTTGGTCTGCAGTACAACGTAGGAACCGGATTTGCAAGCGAGCGAGCTACGAGTTGGGACGTCCTTCCCTTCCAGTGATATTGGTGAGCTCCGCTTTTGTTCGTGGGGTATTCTTAGAGTTATTTTCATTTAGCTATTTCTTTGTTTATTTAGAGAGTTGGCCAGAGAATCTCATGTCCTAAGCAGTGCGTTCGTTTATCAGTATAGGCTTCATAGACATAGTCATTGGGTTGACATTCAGATGTTATTTTCTTATAACTTAGAAGTAATTCAGTAGTTACTATGAATAAAGCTTTGGAGTTTGCTTAATTAAATATTTAAATTAATCAAAAGTATTTGGTTACAGTACTGCTTTGATGCATATAAAGTTTGGAGTTATAATAAGTTTGATAAGTAGAGATGGTTCGCTTGGTCATGTTTAATGATCGAGTTCCGGTCTCGGCTTGTTCAGAAAATGGGTCGTGACAAACTTGGTATAAGAGCCTCAAGTTTATGGAGTCCTAGGGGTCTATGAAGCCGTGTTAGTAGAGTCTTGTTTATGGGTATGAAGCGCGCCATACTTATAAATAGGAGGCTACAAGCATTTAGGAATAATTTCATTTTTTTCATACTTTAGATCGTGCAGTAGAGCCTACCTCTAAGAGATTATCTAATGTATTCTTTTCTCCAAAACTCGCAGAAATGGCTCGTACTCGCAACTCTGACACCGACACTCAGGATGTTTCTCAGGAAACTATTACTACTATCGTGGCTCAAGGCAGAACTAAAAAGGCTCGAACTCATAAAAGGAAGGGTAAATCCACACGGGGGGTTCAAGTACACCAGGTTGAACATGAGTAAGGGGTGGAGCATAATGATCCAGTACCCCAGGATCCAATACTGCCCCCAACAGCAGCTCCGGCTCAAGCAACTATGTCTCCTTGATATAGGTCAGATGTTTAATGTTATCAACAGTGCTATGGAGATGTTTAAAGCCTTTATGGCCAACCAAAACGAGAGAATAGATGAGATTCCGCCTCCATCAAATAGACAGAACAATTATGAGACCTCAAGAGTTAATGAATTTTTAAAGTTGAGTCCTCCAGTGTTCCATAGTTCTTTAGTTGATGAAGATCCGATGTTGTGGCTTGAGGGTGTCAAGAAAGCCCTTCGAGTGATGAAATTATTTGATGATGAAGCTATGGAGCTGGCTGCTTACCAGCTTAGGGATGTGGCCGGCGCTTGGTTTGAGATGTAGGAAAATGAAAGAGATGAAGATGATGGTCCGCCTACCTGGGAAGAATTTGAAGAGGCCTTCATGGCTAATTTTATCCCAGAAGAGGATAGGGAAGCTAAGGCTACAAAGTTCGAACAGCTCAAGCAAAGGAATAGAAATGTGCAAGAGTACTACATGGAATTCATAAGGTTGGCTAAGCATTCTCCTCACATGGTTAAGACACAAAGAGCAAAGATTCGCAGGTTTTTTGACGGTTTGGCTTACCACATTAAGGATACGGCATCAGCTGCAGCAGTAGGAATGACAACTTTCTCATCTGTTGTGGGATTCACCAAGCACTTAGAAAAAGACAGACAACAAAGGAGAGAAGAGAAAGAGCATAACCAGAAATCTCGGACATCGGAAAGGTTTAATGGTACATCCAACGGAGGTGGAAGGGATTCCTCTAATGAGAACTCATTAGCACTATCTCAGTCCAGTCATCAGTCAGGTGGTGGGTCTTCCTTCGGACGTGCTCAGAGTTATGGAAATCAGTCTCGCTAGAATCAAAATTTTAGGACATCATCCTCACATAGCCAGAGTCATGCTGAGCAGCATTTACACCAGCAAGGTATTGGTGGAATATGTAAGCGACGGCATTCAGGTCAGTGGAAGCTCGGGTTTCAGGGTTGCTACCATTGTGGAGACATTGGTCATATAAAGACCAACTGCCCAAAGTTGCAACATAATTTCATAGGTGGATCAACTCGTCCTTCTAGTTCCTCAGCTACAGCAGTTGCACCACCTCAGGCTCGTGGTTTTCATAATCAGGCCGGGAAGGGGGAAAGCAGAGGTGCATATCGAGTTACTCAGGGAGGGGGACAACCCCGTCTTTTGCTACACTTGATCGTCAGAGTGCAGAGGCATCTGCAGAAGTTATTACAGGCATACTTTTAGTCTGCTCACATAATGCTTATGCCATAATGGATCCAGGTTCAACGTTTTCATATGTGACTCCATTCTTTGCAATTAACCTCGGTCTAGAACCTGAACAACTTAGTGAGTCATTCCCAGTATCTACTCTAGTTGGCGAATCAGTGAAAGTCACCAGAGTCTATAGAGATTGTATAGTTTCAGTTCAAGGTCGCAACACCAAAGCCGATCTCATAGAGTTAGAAATGGTGGATTTTGATGTGATCATGGGTATGGATTGGTTGTCTTACTGCTATGCCATGTTAGATTGTCATGCCAAGATAGTCAGGTTCCAATTTCCAAATGAGCAAGTCTTAGAGTGGAAGGGTAGTTCAGCATCGCTTGTAGGTAAGTTTATTTCTTACCTTAAGGCACAATGAATGATCGGTAAGGGGTGTCTCGCCTATTTGGCCCACATTATTAATCTAGAATCAGAACCACCAACACTTCAGTCACTGCCAGTTGTTAGAGAATTTCCAGAAGTTTTCCCAGATGACCTTCCCGGAATTCCTCCTGAAAGAAAGACTTTGGCATTGATCTCATGCCAGGCACTCAGCCCATATCTATACCTCCTTATAGGATGGCTCCAGCACAACTTAATGAGTTGAGAGAACAGTTAAAAGACCTTCTTGACAAGGCCTTCATCAGACCGAGTGTTTCACCGTGGGGTGCCTCGGTCCTGTTTGTCAAATAGAAAGATGGGTCTCTTAGAATGTGTGTCGACCATCGGCAGTTGAATAAAGTTACCATTAAGAACAAGTAACCACTGCCAAGAAATTGATGATTTATTTTGATCAACTTCAAGGTGCAAAGTACTTTTCAAAAATATACTTGAGGTCGGGATACCATCAGTTGAGAATCAGAAAGGAGGATATATCTAAAACAGCCTTTAGAACTCGCTACGGACACTATGAATTTCTAATGATGTCCTTCGGGTTGACAAATGCTCCAGCTGCATTCATGGACCTTATGAACAGAATTTTCAAGCCATTCTTGGATACCTTTATTATTGTGTTTATAGATGATATTTTGGTGTACTCTAAGAGCAAGGAGGATCATGCAGAACATCTCAGAATAGCCTTGCAGACCTTGAAGGAGAATGAACTTTATGCCAAGTTTCAAAATGTGAGTTCTAGTTGCAGTCAGTGGCATTCTTAGGCCACGTAGTATCTAGTGAAGGAATAAAAGTAGACCCTCAGAAGACAGTAGCAGTCAAGAACTGGCCTAGGCCGACAACGCCAACCGAAATTAGGAGTTTCTTGGGGTTAGCTGGCTACTATAGAAGGTTTGTGGAGGGGTTTTCCTTACTTGAAGCTCCATTAACTAAGTTGACTCAGATAGCAGTTAAGTTCCAATGGTCAAACGCTTGTGAGTAGAGTTTTCAAGAGTTAAAGAAGAGATTGACCACTGCACCTGTGCTAACCTTGCCGACAGGCTCAGGTGGTTTCACAGTGTATTTTGATACCTCCAGAGTGGGCCTTTGTTGTGTTCTTATGCAAAATGGAAAAGTTGTCGCTTATGCTTCCAGGCAGTTAAAGAATCATGAAAAGAACTACCCCACACACGACTTGGAGTTTGCAGCAGTGGTGTTTGCATTAAAGATATGGCGACATTACCTTTATGGCGAGCATTCTGAAGTGTTTACAGACCATAAAAGCCTCCAGTACATTTTCAAGCAAAAATAACTAAATTTGAGACAGAGAAGGTGGCTCGAGCTATTGAAAGATTATGACATAAATATCCTTTATCACCCGGGCAAAGCTAATGCGGTAGCAGATGCAATTAGTAGGAAGTCAATGGGCGTTTTGGCCCATCTTGCAGAACAAAGGCGATGTTTGGGTCGAGAAATTCAAAAATTGGCAAATGATGGAATTAGATTGGATGAGATTGAAGAAGGAGATATAACTTCTTATGCCTTAGCGCAATCCTCCCTCGTTGCGCATGTTAGGGCTAAGCAAGACGAAGATCCGTACTTAGTGAAATTAAACGAAGGAGTCAGAAACAAAGAAATCACTGCTTTCACTCTAGGAAGTGATGGAGTTTTGAAGTTGATTGATCGGTTATGTGTGCCTGATGTAGGTGGTCTTGGGAAGGCCATAATGGAGGAAGCTCACATTACGAGTTACTCTATCCACCCAGGTGCTACCAATATGTATCTAGATTTGAAAGAGTTGTATTGGTGGAAAGGCATGAAGAAACAAGTAGCAGATCATGTGGCTAAATGTTTATATTTCCAGCAAGTCAAAGCCGAGCATCAGAGGCTTGGTGGCCTAGCTCAAGACATAGAAATACCACAGTGGAAGTGGGAGATGATTAATATGGATTTCGTAGTAGGTCTACCTCGCACGTATCGTAAACATGATTCAATTTGGGTTATTGTAGACCGACTGACAAAGTCCACGCATTTCCTACTAGTAAAGACGACAGATTCCGCAGAACAGTATACGCAGTTGTACTTCAAAGAAATAGTCCGATTGCATGGTGCTCCAATTTCAATCATATCGGACAGAGGCCCTCAATTCACATCACATTTTTAGCAGGCATTTCAAAAAAGGTTAGGTACCAAGGTCAATTTAAGTACCGCTTTTCATCCACAGACATATGGCTAGACATAAAGGACCATTCAGACTCTCGAAGATATGCTGCGTTCATGTGTTATAGATTTTGGAGGTAATTGGGATGATCACTTGCCACTTATAAAATTTGCTTACAATAACAGCTATCAGGCCAGCATTGGTATGGCTCCTTATAAAGCATTGTATGGGCGTAGATGTAGGTCTCTGGTGGGTTGGTTTGAACCAGCAGAGGTGCCGTTGATTGGTCCAGAGTTTGTTTGTGAGGCCTTGGATAAAGTTCAGCTAATTAGAGAAAGACTTAAAGCGGCTCAGAGTCGTCAAAATTCTTATTCTGACAAGAGGCATCATGAGTTAGATTTCATAGTTGGTAATAAAGTGTTTTGAAAGTTTCACCGATGAAAGGAGTTATGAGGTTTGGTAAGAAAGGAAAACTTAGCCCTAGATTTATCGGACCTTATGAAATTCTAGAAAAGAAAGGAAATGTGGCTTATAAGCTAGTGCTACTCGTTGAGTTGTCCTCTGTTCATCCTATCTTTCATGTGTCTATGCTTAGAAAGTACATTTATGATGAGTCACATGTATTACCTGCCGATACTATAGAAATTAAAGAAGGCTTAACTTATGAAGAGGTACCTATAGAAATTCTTGATGGACAAGTAAGAAAGTTGAGAACAAAAGATTTAGCATCGGTAAAAGTTTTGTGAAGTAATCATAATTCAAGGAGGCTACATGGGAGGTCGACGAAGATATGAGAAAGAAATATCCATATTTATTTGAGGAAAAAGGCATGTGAACCTAAGCTTGGTTTGACATTTATATTTCATTTAATAAATACAAGTTAGCAAGTGTTTCTACCATTCCTAGACTATATTTAGTTGTTATAGTAATTTAGTTTATGCCGTAGTATATTTAATTCATTAAAGTGATTTACTTGTGCTAAAGTTGTTGTACCTTAGATTCTTGTTAGTTATTGTGGTACCTCCTTGCCGGAGTGTGAGTAATTAATTTATGAGATGTGTATGGTGCCTATTAATGGTCTGTTATGGTATATCTGATTGTTGTTGGTGTAGTTGGGCTATTTCTGACAGGAATATTTTTTTGGATAGTTCAAATTACAAGGGAAACTCTGCCGAAATTTTTGAAAATTTAGGGAGTTAACCAAAATTTTGAGTCCCTTGGAAGAGTGAGTAGTGCTAAGAAAAATTAAGAGGTTCAATGACCTAAGGAATGATTGTTAGCTTGAGAATAAGGCCCTAGTAACATTCGAGGACGAATGGTTTTAAGGAGGGAAGATTGTAACACTACTCAAATTTATAGAAGTTTCAAGACCCGCTAAATATAGAAGTTAATTTTTATAAATCTTAAATTATACTTTTACGATAGATTAATATATATATATATATATATATATATATATATATATATATATATATATATATATATATATATATATATATATTGTTAGGATTATGATTCCTACTAAAGACAACAACCTTCATATCGAATAATTCGGATATACAAACTACATGAGCGGAAGCTAACCTGAATCCATATGTGTGGAATTTGATGAAACCTCCTTTTGATGATTGTCCTTAAGTCCTTTTAAACCTTCCTTCAAGTTTTCTTGAAGTATGATTGTCACCACAAGAATGAATCCACAAGATTTAACAATATGAGAATTGTTACACAATAACAATAATATGACAATGATCAAATTTGGCTTATGGTTTTCCACCCTATTTGCAAGACAATGGACAATATGGTTCTTGATTCAATGGGAAGAAGAAGAACTTGTCTTGCACTAGAATGGGAACCATAACCCCACTTATAACTCCTAGGAGTTACATAACCCAAGAGACAAGAGTTACAAGACAAGAGTTATGTCTTGAGTTATGTCTTGCAAGAGTTACAAAACTCAAGAGTCACAAGCAAGTAACCATAGTTACTTATGTAACCTTAGTTAGCCCATCATAAACTAAGGTTACCCTTTTGGGTATTTACACATTAGTCCTACACTTTAGTATGACAATACATTGGCCCCCTTAACATAATGTCCATAAGACCACATAATTAGGCCAAACCAAAAGATAGCACATAACATATAATTATCCATATATTGTTCATATGTGTGTAGATATAAGTCCATATATCTAGATATAAATCCATATATCTTACAATCTCCCACTTGGACGAGATATGCAAACATATGTACAATCCTTAATATTATATGTTACAAACCTTAGGTGCACAAAATTGCTATCACAATAAAATTGTCATGAACAATCCGGTCCATCAATCATACCAACATAGGACCTAAGAGCTCGTCGTTACTCATTCGTAACTAGAACCAATCATAGATCACGTATATCAATATAACCAACGACATGGATCAAGTGTAGGTATGTAGCATGGAAATAACATAAAGTGTGGTCAATAGAATGTCTATTTCCAACTGGTTCTCTTTATTGAGATCATACTTAAACTGTAAGAGTACAAAAACTTTAAAACTGAATATCTGCGCAGATATAACTGAATTACTGAATTTCTGAATATAATGGACAATACGTAAATGTGCTATACAAACTCCCACTAAAATACATAATCCTTATCTGATTTGACACCCATACAAGCAATATGCTCAAGAAATACTTTTGGTGTCAATCCCTTAGTGAGCGGATCCGCAAGCATGGAGTTTGTACTTATGTACTTAATGCACAATTGTCCATTTTGTACTCTTTCCTTAACAACCCGAAATTTGACGTCCTTATGTTTTGCTTTCGTCAAACTACTGTTGTTATTAACATATGCAACCATGGTTACATATGTTATTAGCATAAATGCAAAATTGGAGTCGGTATACCTGATGATCTCAAACTGGTCCGAACTCCGATATGTAAGCATGTAATCCTTTGTTCTATGTATGTTCCTCATGACCCTTTTGGCTGCCTACCAATGGTCCATACCCGGATTGCTTAGATATCTGCCTAACATCCCAACAATGTATGCTATATCAGGTCGTGTACATACCTGAGCATACATCAGACTACCTACCGCCGAAGCATAAGGCGTCTTCTACATTTCCGAAATTTCATAATTATAATTTGGGCACTGTTTGAGACTAAATTTGTCTCCCTTAGTAACAGGGGTGTTGCCTGGTTTACAATCCTGCATGCCAAATCTTTTCAGAACCTTATCGATATAGCCCTTTTGTTACAGACCGAGAACACCTTTAGAGCGATCTCGTTGTATCTGAATTCCTAATACAAAAGAAGCTTCACCAAGATCTTTCATTTCAAATTTCTTTGAAAGAAATTTCTTAGTTTCAAGTGATAATGCTATATCGTTACAGGCAAGCAGTATGTCATCGACATATAAAACCAGAAAATATACTTACTCCCACTGAACTTATGGTATATACAGTCATCAGCAATATTTGGTTCAAAACCAAAAAATGTAATGACTGCATGGAACTTATAATACCATTGACGAGAAGCATGCTTGAGCCCATAGATGGATTTCTTTAATTTGCAAACCTTCTTCTCTGATTCATCCGAAACAAAGTTTTCAGGTTGCACCACATAAATTGTTTCCTCAATGTCACCATTGAGAAAAACAGTCTTAACATCCATTTGATGAAGCTCAAGATCAAAATGTGCTACTAATGCCATTATAGTCCTGAAAGAGTCTTTCGATGAAACTGGAGAGAAAGTCTCTTTATAATCAATGCCTTCTTTCTGAGTGTAGCCTTTTGCGACAAGACGAGCTTTGTACTTAATAACATTGCCCCCTGAATCCTTTTTGGTTTTAAAAATCCATTTACAACCAATAGGTTTCGTACCTTCGGGCAACGTAACAAGCTCCCAAACGTCATTATCGCTCATAGACTTCAACTCATCATTCATGGCATCAATCCACTTTTGAGAGTTAGAACACTTAATGACTTGACGGAAGTTGATTGGATCATCTTCCTCAAGTCCAATATCACTTTCTTGTTCTTGGAGAAATACATAATAATCATCCGAAATTGCATTTCTCCTCTCCCACATCCGAAATTGGATCATCTAGGTTTCTTGTTCTTGTCCTTATGGCATTTCAGTTTCTTGAGGTTGTTGAGTTTGATTTTCATTAGTCATATCAGGGTCCTCATGGGGGAGATTTTCGAGATTGTCTTGAACCGGAGTTGCATCAACAACTTGAGGGAAAGACACATGTTCTTCCTCAAAGACAAAATCTCTAATAACTTTATTTATCTCCCCACCCCCCAAACTCAATATCCTCAAAGAAACCTAGCATTTCCCGTCTCAAAAATAGTTCGTGATGTGGGATCATAAAACTTAAAACCCCTGGATTTTCAGAGTATCCAACAAAATAGCTAATAACCGTCTTAGCGTCCAGTTTCTTTTCATTCGGCCTATAAGGCCTTGCCTCAGCTGGACAACCCCAAATGTGAAAATGCCGAATACCGGGTTTATGCCCAGTCCAAAGTTCATATGGGGTTTTTATTGTAGCTGCAGTTGGAACTCTATTAAGAATATAAGCTACGGTTTTTAATATGGATTGGGACTTTTCATGAATAAGATATAGGTACCCATAACGAGAGTAATCGTCTATGAATTTGATAAAGTATTGTTGACCATTCCGACAAGGAGTAGGAAATGGCCCACAAATATCCGTATGTATCAATTCTAAGACGTCCGAAGCTCTCTTAGCACCTAATCTAGTTCTTGTTTGTTTGTTTTCCCTTGATACACTCAATACAAAATTTCCAAATTTGAGGAATCAAGAGAATCAAGAATTCCATCTGACACGAGTTTCTGAATTCTTTGAATGGATATGAGACCCAAACGTTTATGCCAGAGTGAAATAGAATTCTCATTAGTTAACTTTTGGTACCATTAAACTTGTATGCAAAGTTTCTTTATTTGAAGTTATTGTATCAACCAAATATAAGCTATCAAATGTTGATAAAACACCAGTACCAATAAGATTTGAATTCTGAAAGAGACTAACTTTATTGTCCCCAAATGTACATTTATAACCGGATATGTCCAATTGGGGAACTGAAATTAAATTCCGTCTAAAAGACGGTACAACAAAAGTCTCATTAAATCTAAATGAAAACCGGTCTTAAACAACAGCCTAGATTTGCCAATAGCTTCAACTGGCACCTTCTTGCCGTCACCCTCATAGATGTATCTTTCACCATCTTTTGGTTTTCGGCAGTTCAGGCAACCCTGCATAGATATCCTTATGTGAGCAGCATAACCTACCCACCAATTATCCTTAGGTACCGAAATTATATTAACTTCAGAACAAACAAGAGACAGAAATGTACCTTTTTTCGCACGCCAGGCATGGTACTCGGTACAATCTCTCTTTACATGATCAGTCCCATTACAGAGAAAGCAACCTAATCCAGTAATTTCAACCTTAGGTTCCTTATGTTGCTTAATCTTGGGCCTTACAACCGCAACTTCCTTATTTTTCCTCTTCTTAGTTTCCTTAGAAGAAGATGCCAAATGAGCACTTTCAGTCTTATCTTGCTTAATCCTTTCCTCTTCTTGCACACAATGTGAATGAGCTCATTAAGAGTCCATTTCTCCTTCAGGCAGTTATAACTGACCTTAAACTGATTAAAGTGTGCCGGAAGAGATATCAAAACAAAGTACACAAGCAGTTCCTCAGGTAAATCCAGCTTGAGTGACTTAAGTTTCGAAGCAAGATGAGACATTTCCAAAATGTACTCCCTAATGTTTCCCTTGCCCTTATACCTCATGGAAACAAGTTTACTCAATAGTGTACTTGTTTCCGCCTTTTCGTTTTGAATAAAACGTTGTTCGAGGTTTTCAAGGAAAACTTTGGCATTGGGTTCATCATTCATAGTGCCCCTGAATGATTCTGGAATTGCACGCTTCATGATCATTAGACTCATGCGATTCGAGCGTTCCCACTTCTCCATCGCTCTCTTTTCATTAGGAGAGGATGTATCCTCAAGAGGAGTAGGTTGCTCAGTCCGAAGTGCTAAGTCAAGATCCATGCAACCGAGAACGATCATTACATTCTCTTTCCATTCCTTAAAATTTGTGCCGTTAAGCACAGGGATGCTATTGATATTGGCAGAGATCGTAGAAGCAGAAGAATTTACTGAAAATAGAACAAAAGGATTACTAAATACATGCTTACAAATACTTGAACTTTAACTTTATAGATTCAAAATTAGGCATTTCCCATTACAAGATACCTAGCACAACATTGTTTTTAGTCTTTGGACAGAAAAACAACTTGTAAGTGGTACTCTTGGTGTAGTGATCAAACATAGACAATAAACTCCTGTCAAATATTAAACCTTCCTTTGGGCCGATTTAATATTCACATGGAAAACCAAATAATCGTCTCATATTTACCACCACAAGAATGTTCGAATTCCTGCCAAATAACACCTTCCTTTGGGCCGATGTTAAACGCATGGAAGACTAACATCCACAGTCATCTTATATTTTAAAATTAATCAATCTACACAATAGAGGTTACTTTGGCAACATAGTGCTTCAACTGAATAACTAAAATATTAGATGCTATAAACTTTAGTTCCTTAAGCCATTTTATGAATCTCAACTTAATGTGTTACATATTTTGATATGTAACACTTGAATATTAATCGTTGTGTACATGATAGGACAATTCTAAATATATTATAAGAATTGATGGACTTTAAAACAATTAATATTCACTGAAACTTAAGAGAGTTGAAACGTTTTTTCTTAAACTTTACTGGAACAGACAATCGATTGTCAACACAGACAATCGATTGTTTGGTTTTTTTCTGAAAATTTTAAGTCACTGGATGTGACAAGGAAAAATTTTTCTAAGTTACTGGACCAGACAATCGATTGTCAAAACAGACAATCGATTGTTTGGTTTTTTCTGAAAAAATTTTAGGTCACTGGATGTGACAAGGAAAAATTTTTCTAAGTTACTGGACCAGACAATCGATTGTCAAATCCAGACAATCGATTGTCAGGTATAATTTAAAAACATTTCATCTCACTGGAGTGTATACAATCGATTGTACAGTGTATACTTTTTCTGAATTATAACATGATTTTTAACATGAATCTTTAAACATGAAAACATGTTATTTACCAACTAAATCATGCTATATACAACGTTTTAACATGATATAAAAACATCAAACTGAATCAAATCATAACATTCATAAGATCATGCTATCATGCTATTTCATGGTAGAATTTCATAAACAAAATTCTAATTATACTTTAACATGAATCCTAATATAACATGAACCTTATGAACATCCAAATTATCCAAAATTGAAGGGTGACTCTGATACCAATTGTTAGGATTATGATTCCTACTAAAGACAACAACCTTCATATCGAATAATTCGGATATACAAACTACATGAGCGGAAGCTAACCTGAATCCATATGTGTGGAATTTGATGAAACCTCCTTTTGATGATTGTCCTTAAGTCCTTTTAAACCTTCCTTCAAGTTTTCTTGAAGTATGATTGTCACCACAAGAATGAATCCACAAGATTTAACAATATGAGAATTGTTACACAATAACAATAATATGACAATGATCAAATTTGGCTTATGGTTTTCCACCCTATTTGCAAGACAATGGACAATATGGTTCTTGATTCAATGGGAAGAAGAAGAACTTGTCTTGCACTAGAATGGGAACCATAACCCCACTTATAACTCCTAGGAGTTACATAACCCAAGAGACAAGAGTTACAAGACAAGAGTTATGTCTTGAATTATGTCTTGCAAGAGTTACAAAACTCAAGAGTCACAAGCAAGTAACCATAGTTACTTATGTAACCTTAGTTAGCCCATCATAAACTAAGGTTACCCTTTTGGGTATCTACACATTAGTCCTACACTTTAGTATGACAATACATTGGCCCCCTTAACATAATGTCCATAAGACCACATAATTAGGCCAAACCAAAAGATAGCACATAACATATAATTATCCATATATTGTTCATATGTGTGTAGATATAAGTCCATATATCTAGATATAAATCCATATATCTTACATATATATCCTTATTATTGATTTTGAGTTACTTCCCAATTTATAAATAGTTGGATATATAATTATGGAAATATTAATAATTTTAATATTATTAATCATTACAAGTAGGTATCCTTACATATTAGTTAAGTTAAAACAAAAAAAAAGGAAGGGAAGCAACAAAACAAAAGAAAAAAAGAAAAAATTGGTTGAAAACAAATAAAATAATTAAAAAAAAACAAAAGGCTTAAAGCCTGAGCGTAATTCTCATTAGAAAGGCAAGAAAGCCTGTTTCAAACAAACAACGAAATAAAGACGCGCAGAACACAAAAAACCACATACGTGCGGGTAGGAACAGAGCCCGACAGAAATTTCAGCCAAAAATTCTAGGGTTCTTCATAACTCGTTTATTCTTGAACTCAAGTATGTAAAATATCCTATTGTCAATTACCCTATAGTAATAATAGGTAAGAATTAAATAGCTAGTTCCCTTCTTCTTTTATATCATCAATGAAACTTTAAAATTAATTAAAACGCACTGGTTGTTGTAGAATCGGTTGTTTGACTAATGTCAATTGGATTGGGCCTACGTATTGGCTCGAGAAGTTTTGATGTGAGTTGATATAACCCTTTACTAAAGTGGTTTAACTCACAAAAGCACGTATACAAAGTGTTTGATGAATTTCTTAAAAGAATTTATCTTTATTTAACAGAGCGAGTGAGTACCCATTAATTTAGAATGGTTCTAGGAAAAGTTTAGAGGATATATATGATATATGTGCTGAAATTTTTCAGATTTTTGGTGTTATTTTTATATGCAAATTTCATATTGAATCTTTATGAAGAAGAAAGAATCTTTAGAAATATCCTTATATGCTTATTTCATTCATAAGTCATCTTTTACATTTAAGGACGCCATTATGAGCATGTACATGATGTTCTATAAAGAAAAGATTTAGACTTGAAAAGTCACAAGAAGAAGTTTTAGAAAGAAAAGAATTTTTTTGGGAGTATCCTTTATTTTGAGAAGGGGTCATCTTCCAGGCCGAGGGTCCTGACCAAGGCGTTGACTTCCTGAAACTACTTGTCCCAAAGTAGGGAGCACATGTGCCGAGGGTCTCGTTGTTGAGAATTTACTTTGCCATGCTAAGGTATGTTACATGAGCGCTGAGAACCATGAAGCGAGTGGCACCTCATAGATTGGGCCTATTCGATCAGGTTGGGATCGAACCCGTGCCGATCACACGGTGACTGAGACAGAATTAAGTCAGGATAGTTGGAACTCACAAAGTACAAAGTGAAGTATTTTTTTGTAAAATAAAGAAAAATGAAATAAATTTCTTTTAGAATATTCATAAATTGCTATTTTGCAATTATTTTAGAATTATTCTTATAAGCTAATGGTGTTTAAGGGGCTGGGTTGGACCGGTTCCGGACCGGCCCGGTTACCAAGGGGCCGGGTGGGCTGGGTTCGTGGGGGGAAGGGGTTGTGTACGTTTAATTTTTTGATGGTATAACCGGACCGGCCCGGTCCGGATGAACAGTCGCCCATACCGGTTAAATCGACCCGACCCGGCCGGGCTCCAACGGTATTTTTTTAAAAAGAATCTGACTTCGTGGGGCCCACAATAAAGTTCTCAACGAGAAGATTTCATTCAGATCTGTTGGCCAACGGAATTATTTGCAAAATTGGCCATTTATTGTTTATTTTCTTGTATTTATTAATTTACAATATTAACCCTTCTTAAAATCTATAAATACCCTCCTCCTCTTCTTCATTTCTTCACTCAAATTTTTTATCTCAATCTCAATTCTCAAATTCTCTCTTCCCTTCAATTTGCAAGATTTCATATTCTAATTTTATAATTTTTATTTGGATCTCTTTTCTTGAGTTTAATTTACCGAAAATTGTCATTTGGAAATTGAAATTGAATTTCAAAGTTAATATAATTGCTTGATGTTTGTTCGTGGTAAAAGAGCGTGTAGAAAAGTTAATGGTAGGGGTGAAAAAAAAAAGAGGTAGTCCTGTAGCTTCCGGTAGTAATAGTAATGACCTAATAACACATGTTTCTGAATCATCGCCTAATGATAATGTAGAGATATATTATGAAAAATTACAAGAAGATTTTGGAATAGAAGATAATGAAATTGGAATAGAAGATGAGATACCACCTACACATACTAGTGGAAATGTTGATAGTGTTGGAGTTGGAGTTGCTAGTGCTACAAGGGGTAGACCACCAGTGGCTCCGACTTCTAATCGTAAAAGAAGAAGTATGGAAATTTTTTGAAATAATAGAAGGTACTAATAGAGTTAAGTGCAAACTTTGTAACGAAACCTTTAAACATTTGACCGGAGGAAATTTTGGGGGGACTGGGACACTTAGTAGACATATGAGATCTGACCATCCCATAGAATGGGGCAATAATGGGGATGGAAGTCAAACAACTATTAACCCTACTACTGGAGGTCTACTAAAATATGATAAAATGAGGGATCGTGAGGACTTAGCAAAAATGATTGCTTTGGGTTGTCTACCTTTTTCTTTTGCTTCTTCATCGTATCTTATTATGTATATTCAAAGGATTTACAATCCTTTATTTAAAGGTATCCCTAGAAGTACTTGTAGAGCAGATATCTTTAGACTTTATGGACAATATCAAACATACATACGTTATTTGTTTAGCCACCTTCCTTCTAGAGTATGTCTAAGTTCTGATATTGGCCATGCTGTTAATGGAAATGATTATTTGACAATACATGCCATTGGATAGATGATAATACGTGTATGCAAAAATGTATTATCGCTTTTAAATATGATGAAGATCAGAGTCATACTGCTACATTTATAAGTAGTACTATTGTTGAAGTTGTTGAATTTTATAATCTAAACCAAAAAGTTTTGTGTATGTATTTTGATAATGCTTCAAACAATAATGCCGCAATTTCAATTTTAAAATTGCATTTGCAACCACCTCTTCATGATATTTTTCATGTTAGGTGTGCATGTCATGTTTATAATTTAATTGTTAAAAGTGACATTGATTTATTTTCTATTCATATTACTCATGTTAGAATAGCAATTGGTGTTATTCAAGGAAATAATAGACAATCTAGAATAAAAGAATTTAAGACTAAGTGTATCCAGTATAACCTTAAACCTAGATTCATGCCAGACGAAATTGTTACTAGATGGAATTATACATATATATTTTTAAAATGTTGCTACAACTATAGATTTCCAATAACTGAAGTTGCTAATGCACATTGTACTGATCCTACGTATGTTAACAAGTGATACTTGGGAGGTCATTAATTATGTTGTTAAATTACATAAATTTTATACTGCTACTGTTTTGTTTTCTGGCGCATATTACCCCATTGTTACTATGGCTTTAGCACATATATTTGAAGTTTCTTTTCTACTATCTGAATTTAAGAAGAAAGAAAAATATAAAGATGATGTTGAAAAAATGCAAGCAAAATTCAAAAAAATATTTCTTTCCAATTCCTCCGATTTACTTAATTGGTGCAGTTTTAAATCCTTCTATCAAAATGTCTGATTGTCACCAATTAATGAATGCTTTATATACTTATATGGAGATTGGAGAAACTGAAACCCCAAATTTATATGTTTATATGAACAAGCTAAATGAATATTTACAACAACTATATAATTATTATGCAAATGAATGTGATAATGCTGCTCGTGCTTCTGGCAATGTTAATCCCGCCATGCAATATAGTAATTCTGCTACTGTGGATGATGAAGAAGGCCTTGATAGTTTTAAAATTTTTTCTACATTTTCTAACACTCAAACCAGTAGCAGGAATATTGATGAACTTCAATTCTACTTGCAGAAGCAAAAGGAGCCTCACACAAAGGAATTTTCAACGTTGGGATGGTGGCATGAAAATGAAAAGCAATTTCCTGTTCTTTTCGCTATGGCTCGGGACGTGCTGAATGTGCCAATTTCTACTGTTGCATCGGAGAGTGCATTTAGCCAAGCAAGACAACAACTTAGAGACACCCGCCACTCATTGGGAAGCAATGCTTTGGAAGTTTTAGTATGTTTCAGAGATTGGATTAGATTGGAACGAAGAATCAAGGAAAGGAAGATGTTGATAGCCCAGAAGACGAGGAACTTGGAGATATATTAACACATGGAAACCCATCCGAATTTAACACGCCAGAAGAAGGTGAATCGGTTCATATTGATTATGATGAACTTGCTAGGGCGATGCAAAACACTTGAAATTACTACTTTACTAGTTTACTTGTTAGAAAAAATGTAAACATTTCATTTTTTACTTTTTCAATTTGAAATTAAGAAATAAAGTAGCACTTGCAATAAGTGCAATTTTTTCCCATCTTACTTGTATTCATTCAATTATTACAAAGTATTAATATAACTTAATAGTTATACTATACATAATTTCAAAAAAAAGTAAAAATATACTAACCTCGGCCCGGCCCGGCCTCCTCAACCCGTAACCCTTATGGGTCAATTTTTACCGGAACTAACCCAGCCGCTACGAACCCGTTACTGTACAACCCGGCCCAGCCCGAAACCCGTACGGGTCAAAATCGGCCCTAACGGGCCCACCCCGTTAAACAGCTTTAATGGATTGGTTGGATTAGGATTAGCTTATTTCTTGTTTTGGAGATTCGAAATGCGTAAGTTAGTGGAAAATATGGACAAGAAAACTGCTTGATTTTTGTTTTCCCTTATTTTATTTTATTTTGTTTTTTAATATTTGTTCGTAGTTTATAGTGAGATATTACAAGTATTTGTTGTTTCCACTATAATAAAATGATTTTATGGGTGTTAACTTATTATATGCACATTGCTCTACATTAGACTGACAATACTATCCTAGAACATGCTCCAATTCCATCCCAAGCAAGTTAGATAAGCTATTTGAATCCTATGTCCATGTCCCACTTGAGCTCTTCTTAATTCAATATTATGAAAGATTAATTTCTCTAAAAATTCATCTTGTATCCCTAACTTGCCAACTTGATCGCAATATTATAAAAAATTAGTTTCTCTAAAAATCCATCTTGTATCCCTGACTTGCCGGCTTGATCGCTTGTCTTATTTACCGTTTTCTTTACGGGTGGTTTATGTTGGGTCCTTTCGGGTTGTCTGACCCGGGCTAATGGTGCCTCGTAAAGGCTTGTCTGGAGTCTAGCGTTAGGAGTTCTTTACATTTTCTATTGGCATATAAATCTCTGACAAGACTGAAAGATTCATAGCAAGCATTGTAGCTAAAGTATACATACTAAAATGACTAAAACTTAGTCTCAACTCATTGGTATCATCTATATAAATCTTTTTCTTTCATTATAACCCCTCTTTTTTCCTGAGGTTAGCATGATATCAATCATGTAAGGCTTTGTCATTTAATGAAAAGATAAAATGAAAATTTTTTATCTGGAAATATTTCAATAGTCTTGACATTGAGCTCATTGATCCATACAAACCTTGTCTAAGGTAATCATTTAGACATGAGTTAAGCTACAATGAATAGTAGCATAAGAAAAGTCTGTCAAGTTTCTTGAAAATGTATCTGAGCATAACAATAGTTCTAGTGACAAGTCAGTGAACTGTGTTATTCAAAATGTTGGGAAGGGTTGGTGCAGCAGGAGAAGAAGATGACACTTTTTCCTTCTCTGCGTGATGAGGGCTTACTGTGCCTTCTTATCATCTCCAATTTTAGGTTTCTTTTCATCAGCTTCACTCTTTGGTTTGTTTCCATGGCGTTCCACTTTTGGCTTCTTTTCATCAGCTTCATGCTTTGGTTTGTTTACATTGCCTTCCATTTTTGACTTCTTTTCATCAGGAGCTTCACTCTTTGGTTTCTTCCCATTGTCTTCCACTTTTGGCTTCTTTAAATCACCTTCACTTTTTGGTTTACCTTTGTCATCCATCTTTGGTTTCTTGTCATTTTCAACTTTTGGGTTCTTTTGGTTTTCCGCTCCAGTTTTTGGTTTGGCCTTGGAAATTCCCAACAGCTCCTTGAGCGAACTCCCGATATCAGCTACTTCAAGTGCTTCTGCAGGCTTTGCAGAAAAAACGGTAAATCCACCTAATGTTGTAGCTGCCAAGCCTATCAATTCTCTTCTTGAAACAGCAGCTGCAGTCGTCTCCTGCAGAGGTAACTCCTTTTCTTTGCCTTTCAACTGGAAGGGAAAGAGACATGCTAAGGTACAAAAGAAAGAACATCTAAAAACTGTTGCAGAACCAACTACAGTCTACGTTGAAAAAACATTTATCCTTGGAATAATCATCAAATGACACTCTCAACTTCATATCTGATAGGTAGAGGGAAATAACATCAGGAATGGAAAAGTACGAAAGCTTAATCTTTGATTTTGTTGTATGCATGTAAATAGGTCAGTAGAGAAAAAAGTACATAGGAAGCACATGTCATGGAACACATCTCATTTGCTATAGTAACATGGAAATATACATTTATGCTAGTTGATGTAACAAGATCCCGGTTCCTACACTAACAAACCAAAAAAAAAAAGATGGCTTCTGCCTTCAGAACTCAAAAGCCAAGGCTCGTCAAAGAATCAAATGGTACAAATGTTTTACCACCATAAGTTGAGCACCTAAAGAACCACATTTGTTGCCGGAACAAAAAATATCCTGCCAGTGTCAAGTAAAAGCATATTTTATCAAGGGGTACTGATTAGTACCATTGGCTTGAGTTATAGGCTACCATATAACCCAAGTAAGCCAATGGTATATTTACTTTGATGAATGGATTGACCTAAAACAGAAAAATGGTTCCAGCAATTGGAACTCAACAATTTAGAAGTCTTCGTGAGGTAATCTATGGTTGTTAGTGTTAGAATATGTAATAGTAGAACCCTAATCCAATGTGTATTAGGAGTAGCCTAATCCAATATTTATTAGGAGTAGGATAGGTTATGTGTATATATATAGGGCTCATTGTATCATGTTTAATCTCAGTTATATTTTTCTCCGTGCTTTCTCACATGGTATCAGAGCTTTGGTGAGATAATTATCGTTGTGCGTCATTCCAACAACATCCGGGACGAAATAACTCAGTCACCGTGCAATTTTCCGGTGACCGAAGTGTCTAATTGCGCCAAAGTCACTAATTATCAGTGTTGTGCAAAAACCAACACCATCACATCTACCGTGAGTATATTATAGTTGTGCGTCATTCCAGCTACTTCCGGGAAGAAAGACCTCGTCGTCGTGCAATTTTCCGGCGACTTAAGCGATTGTCCGTAACTAAACCACCTTTTTGTTGGTGTTGTGCAAAATCCGAGACCACCAAGAGGTTCGGAAAAGAATTCCGACCAACCCCAAAAAAAATCACCGGAAACTAACCTCTCACGCGTCTCCACGCGCCCGCCGGAGTTCTGCCGCCGGCGGCGCGTCTGTCCCACGCGCCGGCGCGTGAACACTGTTCCGGTAAAATTTTGACGAAGGTCCTTCAGGGCAATTGGATCGCCCTCGAATTCCGATCCTACCCATATTTTTATTTTTCAATTCCGACAACCTTGAATTTTCTCCGGCAGCTACAGTATTTTCAGTTTTTCCGGCAGCTACAGTATTTCCAGTTTTCAGTTGATTCTTTCTGATTATTTGGTGATTATCCAACGATGTCTTTGGGACTCGATGCTTTCGGGTCTAGAAACCCGGGTTCGATGTTAACTACATATGTAACAAGCTTGGTACATATGATTTATATGCACCAGCTTGAGGGGGAGTGTTAGAATATGTAATAGTAGAACCCTAATCCAATGTGTATTAGGAGTAGCCTAATCCAATATTTATTAGGAGTAGGATAGGTTATGTGTATATATATAGGGCTCATTGTATCATGTTTAATCTCAGTTATATTTTTCTCCTGTGCTTTCTCACAGTTAGACTATCCTACAGACCGCCTCACATCTAGTTAGGAAATGCTACTCTCAAGTCACTTCCCAAGAAACTAACATCAAACTCCCCCCTACTTGTCAACCCACATTCCACTTTATGTAGCAAATTTTCTAGGCAGGTTGGTATTACAAATATTGCCATATTTCTTCTATGATCACACACAGTTCAAAAGTTCAACTCCTTGATCCCTATATTTTATCAAATCGTGTGCAGCGATAGGGTAGATAGATTAACATGCAGCAACTTTCTAAAAGCTCAACAGTCAAGATAAGCAGAACAAGGGCATCTAAAACTGCCATAGAACAATAGAACAAGCATAGGGAAACTGCAGAAAGTCTACTAGACCAGTTTGATTAATATAAAAAGAAAAAAAAAATAGTTGATCTTGCACTTTCTTTTAAGCACAAAAGCCAGGGACATGTCTCAGAAGTAGATACCAACATTTCGTCTCTTGTAGCCACAAAAATCTAAATTGTATGCTCTTTACCTCAATATTCTACCATTTAAAATTTCTACAGACTGAAAAACCAAATATGCTGCAAGCTTCCCAAAAATGTAAAATCCCAAGCTAATATTGACTTCTCTTTCTCCTTTCTTCTTTGGAAAACCTAGGTCTCGTGTGTGCTTATCTACTGTAGATAGATGATAGCTTGTAGATAATATTGTTAGATGTTGCAGTCATCTTATAGGTGATGTACTTGCCTCCTTTTTTTCTTTTTGATAAGTTAGGTGATGCACTTATCTCCTTTATGTACTCCTCTCACAATAGCAATGCAATAGTGGCTCTATTGACAAGAGTGGATTGCTCTAGTGGTTAACATCCTCTACTTAGAGGTTGTGAGTTCAAGTCACCCCAAGAGCAAGGTGGGAGTTCTTGAAGAGAGGAATGCCAAGGGTCTATCAGAAACAGTCTCTCTACCCTAGGATAGGGGTAAGTTCTGCGTACATACTATCCTCCTCATACCCCACTAATGGGATTATACTGGGTTGTTGTTGTAATAGTGGCTCTGTTTAAGGAGCCATTCACCAAAACATTCTCAGAGAGAACAATTTCCACTCTTCTAAAGGTTGTAACCCAAGACAGAGGACACGTCCTAGAAGCATGATGTACATTTGCAGAAAGGGAAGTTACTGATCTGATTATCTTTTTATTGTTAAAAAGTGACTGGTCTGATTTTCCCGGAGAGGGTCAAGAGAAATTGTGCAAGTCTGTTTCCAGGCTTACATAAAGAATTGAAAGATATATTTTCTCTACATCCAGCTAGATTTATTCAATGGTGTCCCCTTCTTATAAGTTCAAATATTTACAGGTATATGAAAGTGTTAAGAGTCAAGGTTGAATATAGTTTTTGTTTGGAAGGTGAATGAGCAAACAGAGTAGATCAAATACTGTTCAGCATGATTGTGGTTTGGGTAATATGACTGGAAAGAAGTCGAAGATGCTATGAAGGCAAGGCTTAACCAGTACATAGACTTATATAGAACAAATACCATTTAACATGATTATGTTTTGGGTAATATGGATGAGAAAGAGTGAGGGCAAGGCTTAACCAGTACATATACTCATATGGTATATACAAATGGTTGTACCTTTTGGCTTTTCGGTGTAGCTAATTGAATATATACATATGACTTAGATACTTAAAGATTTTCTCAGCTTCTCTCATGATTAACGAGAAGCTGTGTCTTTGTAACCGTAAAGATTCATCCTTGATGCTACTTGATGAAAAAGAAAAATGCATAGTTAAAAGGTCAAATATAGTTCTCTCTACGTAACCTTCCATCGATTCTCAGGTGTGTTAGCTTGCTTGGATGCTTCTCAGCTGTACATACATATCTAGTTTTCCTTAAACAACATATATGCTGCAGTCAAGTCTCATCCTCGGGGCTCAGGTATCCAAGCCTTGAATTCAGAATAAAACTAACTTGGAAATGTGCTTCAGAGAGAACGACCGGCAATGCTCCAACAGGCAAGTTAGTTAGGTTCAATGAATAGCATAAGGTAGTTCTAAATGTTAGGCGTGCTATAACAGTATCATGAGGCTGATACATTAAAAGAGGTGGACTGACAAGTAGACTAACTTTTCTTAGTCACATTCACTCTATTGACACCCTAATTGGACCATATTCTGTTCATAAACAAATACACCTTATGAAGAACATAAATAGCCAGTGTTTTGTTAGTCAATTATCCCTCATTTAGACTGTTACAAGGAATTAAGTGATGTTGCTGCCAAATTGGCACTTCATGTACAGGACTGGAACAAGTTTTTAAAGGAAATGTGAAACCTTTTAAGTAGGTATGATCTGTGAATTGATGATATAGACCTCTTATGTTAAGGAAGAACATTCTCCTCGTGGTAACTTTGAGTTGCGAACTAGATATTAACTTGATTACCTACCCTTTCTCTCCTCCAGTGCCTATAAACATCTGCAAATCTGGCGGGCTCTTTAGTAATAATCTCTACCCCTCTTGCTAATGATTTACAGAGGAAAGTGAAGGCATGGGCATTACCAGCCTGAAGGAAATGCCATGTTTCAGGATAACCAGGGAAATCAGTTCAGTAGCTAAGGATAACAAAGGGAAGTGGAAACAAACCAAGAGGAGATTGTGAGTTTGTGACTATTTCCTATAACAAACCTCCTAGATGGCATACCCTCAACCTCAACCTAAGCTACACTCATGTCCTTTATTATACTTGTGGCTCAAATTACTCACTTGTTTTGTTCCAAACACACCAACAAATTGACACTGATGACAGACCTTCATAAGTTACAGTTTTTCATGCAATCACTTGTTACAACAAATATGACCAACTATAAAGAAACTTAGTCAAAAAGCACTAAAAGCACCGCAAACCCCTAACATTTAAAGCATAATCACCCTCCAACAAGTATATCCTATGAATACCAACATTTTTGTCCAGTAAGACTTAGATGTTGCAGAACATAAATCTTTACTCTGCCTACAAGTATGCATCGAGTGTTACTAACTTGAAAGTCAGAGCCTTCCTGCAGCCTAACCTTCATCCTTTCACTAGTATAGGTGCGCAGTCAGCTACAATCCCAAGGAAAGCGCTTGCTACATCTATAATGAGGGCTAAGGTGGTTTATCTACAAAAGTTCATAATTTCCTTTTCTCTGAATTGAGATAGCGACAATGATGCTTAATTAAGCTTAAAAGACCAGTATCACAGTCCCCTAATCATTTATCAAGCTCCATTCATCCAACTCGCCCGTAGAGAATAACACATTTTATTCTATTCTTTTATTTTTTATAACCGAGAGATAGCTGAGTACAACTGGAGCCCGGTTTGGAACTCGGTAGATAATGGGTCAACCGCTCTACCCTTCTCCACTTAAATACTAGGCTTCTGTCTGGAACAGGGTTTATCACGCACAATGCTCTTGGCACAAGACCAAACCCCTAGACGCATACAGAATATACAACATATGCTCACATCAGTAAATAAGTGTTTCTAAGTCACTCATTACATTAAAATTTTGGGTCGGATGCTCAGATTCTTTCACAATAGCTACCCAACTTAGCCCTTGCAAATACTACCAGCAGGGGCAAAGGGACACTTGGTTTAGGGTGGTCACCCTTTATCAGAAAATTACACTGCTTATATAAGTAAAATATTAGATTTTAGAGGTACATAATATTTATTAAACACTCTTTTTGTTGGATTATTTTTTACTTATTTCAAGTTTGAACACCCTTGAGAAAATTCCTGGCTTCGCCGCCACTGACTACCAGCCAAATAGAAACTTCAATATAAAGTCAAATACACGTTAAACCAACAATAAACTACAATTACCCATCTAACAAATATGAAGTTAAAACAGCTACATAACATAAAAAAGATCAGAAAACAAAGCCTAAAGAGAAGGAGGTACAGTGTTCTTCAACTTCAATACTAAAGACAAATACACATTAAACTAACAATAAAGTACAATACCCATCTAACAAAATGTGATCTTTAATCAGTTTCATAGCATAAAAAGATCAGAAATCAAAACCTGAAGAGTTTTGTTAAACTTGAGCATTGGTAGTGAAAAAGGAGCCGCTTTTGGTTGGGACCCATTTTGTTCTTGACCTGTTGGAAGTGAACCCACTACTACTTGTTTCAATGTAGAAGATGACAACATATTTAACCGACGAGAGCCTTTCCCGGCGAGATCACAGTCTCCGATTTTATTAGACAAAAATTTGTTCTTGAATAGTGTGAGTTGGACACCAAAAAAAATGAAATTTTTACAGACAAATGTGGTAGCTACTTTTGTTTAATGTTATTTTTGGTACAATCCACTATGCGCAAAAAACCTTCTTTTTTTTTTTTGAACACAAAGATACAATATAAGAGTCCGGAACCGAAATGATAACTTTTTGAATTCAAAGTGCTTTTTAATGTTAAAAAACAAAAAGATATATTTTTAGCTATTTTTGCAGTAAAGTAATGCGAAATAGTTAAAAAATTAATTTTTTAATAGAATTCGCAGTACTTTACTGTGAATTGGTTAAAAGGTGGGCCCAGACTATTTATAAAAAATATTTCGCAGTAATTTACTGCGAATTACCCTATTTCGCAATAAATTACTGTGAAATGCTACTTTATATACAGCTTGGTCGTCTTCCTCAACGACAAACATATTGAAAGAATAAACTTCCATTTTTAAAATCCCACTGGTCCCCCCCCCCCACCCACCCCGGTGGTTTATTAAAAAAAAATTGGCTCACTCGTCCAGCAACGAACGCAGATTGTAGGTCCCACGTACCAAAAGAAGGTTTCATTCCGTGTTTCGGATAGAAAATTTTGAATTTAATAAAAATTACATCGAGGTATTTCTATTTAATTTATAGTGAAACTCGTATATTCATGTATATTCGTATTGCTTGGTATATTTACATGTGAATTTATATTATGTTTGTGTTCTTTAATATTCCCGGATTGATTTATTCGATACCCGAATTTATATTATATTTGTGAACAAAAATGATACTAGATTGTTTGTGTTATTTATTTTATGTCCATATTGTAGAGCCTTGTAGTGTAGCAAAATATAGTTTCTTTTATCGTATTAAAATATAGCCTTTTAGCGTAGTAAAATTTAGAGCCGTGTACCATAGTTAAATATAGATCCTTGTAGCATAGTAAAATTTAGTGCCTTTTAGCTAGTACGGATAACTCGGTGGTACCCGGCATCAAAAATCAAGCCTAGAACCCTTACATAATTCTTTACTCCAATTCAAAAATTTATAATTTAAGGTAAGAAAATTCTAAAAATATTAAAATTGAGAAGAATAATATTTTAAGGATAACTCGGTGGTACCCGGCATCAAAAATCAAGCCTGGAACACTTACATAATTATTCACTCCAATTCAAAAATTTATAATTTAAATATTTAAGGTAAGAAAATTCTAAAAATATTGAAATTGAGAAGAATAATATTTTAAGGATAACTCGGCGGTACCCGGCATCAAAAATCAAGCCTGAAACCTTACATATTTATTCAATCCAATTCAAAAAATTATAATTTAAATATTTAAGGAAGAAAATTCTAAAAATATTGAAATTGAGAAAAATAAGATTATAAGGATAACTCGGTCGTACCCGGCATCAAAAATCAAGCATGGAACCCTTACATAATTATTCACTCAAATTCAAAAATTTATAATTTAAGAAAATTCTAAAAATGTTTAAATTGAGAAGAATAATATTTTAAGGTGAATAGTAGAACGACATTTTTATTTAAACGGGTTAACAAAAACACAAACACTACAAATAAAAAGAAGATATAACAATATTGCGAAAATTAATTTTATTTCATATAAAGAGAAACACACAAAAGTACCTTTATAAATTACAAAAAACAACAGACAAACAAACTACTAGGGGTATTCTTGACTACACCACAAGGAAAACATAGCAGGCCAACATAATAAAAACACATGCAATATGAAAATGACACTTACCACAGACACGCTAATGTTTAGTCCTAGATGCCATTTATTCTTCGCTCCAACCACTTAAATCGTTCTTCCATTTGTTCTTTTTCTTCTTCTAACTCTTTCACTCTCGCCTTCACCTCCGCAAGTTCCCGTTCATATTTTTCGCTACGTTCCTTGTATGCTTGACAATTCCATTCAACTCTCCAGTTTTTATCTTCCAACTCCTTCACTTTCTCCCTCATTTATGTAATAATTCTATCTCCCTCATTTTGCATTCTCACCTGGAATAACCACATACCATGAAGATCCTGGAATCTCTTCCTGTAGCTTTCCTGAAAACAAGGTTCCTCAGCCCATTCATCAAATTCACAAGTAGGTTCGTCGTGTTGCTTGTACAATGTGTTCATACGGCACCAGCAGCGGCGTCCAGCGTCATCCCCTTCCCACATACAGTTCGTCATGCATGGTTTTTCATAGAAGCAAATTGGTGGACGACCAAGTTGAGTCATTTAATGAAATATTTTTGGGGAAAACCTTGAGCACACAAAATAACTACAATGCGCCCATTATTTATAGGTGAAACAACTGACAACTCAACAATATGTAGTATTTTACTACGATTTAGATGCACATTCTTCGGGAAAAAACAGCTTTTTCCACATGGCTATGAACCTTTTCAAAACGACGTGAAATTACGAGACTCATCCGCATAATTGTCGTAGTCATCTGCAGACTCATCCGCATTATTGTCGTAGTCACTATCATCTTCCTGACTTTGTGCATCAGCTAAATTACAAGTGAATACGTCGTCTATGGGAAGTTGGGTGAGGTCAGGAGCTTCAAGAAGCTGTTTTTCACAACACAAAAAGAACAACAAGATAAGTTACCTAATACTCCGAAAAAATATTGTAGATATAGCTATATCACTTTACTTACAAGTCATATTGTCTTGACAATTTTTGTTGGTGATGACGCCCGGATGGACCACCGTGATCCAATGCTCCACAACTAGGGGTCGGCTCATAACTCGTAAAATTCATATCCAGACGGTATCCCCTATGAAAAATATGACTGTTAATACAAATCAAATTCAAATGTAAAATAATCAGCACAAAACCATAGCAAAATTGAATTTTACTAATCCTCTTGTTGATTATATAAAGTCGATAAATTATTTTGTGTCTGCTCATTCGCTGGTGGCGACAAGTTTAAATCAATGCAAACTCTTTCTTCACCAATTTGTCCGACAAAAAATGCTCCAGAATAACCACCCGATGATTGGCGGTTATCCATGCTACGCACACCCTCTTCCACCTTAACGTTCATTTTCAATAATTTTATTACAATAAATTCCATGTATTCCTCCGGAATCTGCAAAAAAACTCTAAGGGTATCATCATCGTCGATGTTAAACTCCGAATAATAAGCAAATCCATACGGAGTCACTGAATACAGAAATCTACTGGTTACTTTGAAGTTAACCGAACGCCTCCTCTCACTAAAATTTTTACGTAACAATGATACCAATGTATCGTACTCCATATTAAGTGGCAATTTAACGTGGCACTGGGGAGGTGAACTATGCCTCACAGAGTTATTCTCCAGCACAACCTCACACCCCAATAAAGAGAAACCCTTATTTTTTACACTTTAGACATTATAAGAAATATTGATAAGAAGAAGAGAGAAGTATATTGAATGAATGTTCATGAAGATCAAACGTCTATAAATAAGGCAAGCCTGAGGTCGGGGTATAGAATTTTTCAAATGAATTCGCAGTAAAATGCTGCGTTTTATAATTTTGAATTATTGTTGTTGTGTCAGTTGAAAGAACCTGTGTAGGCCCAAAAAACAAGGCACATTTCACAGTAAATTACTGCGAATTGTGCATTTCGCAGTAATTTAATGCGAAATGTATTTTTTTTTGGGGCCTGCACAGGTGATTAATTAAAAAAATATAAAGACAATTCGCAGTAAATTACTGCAAAATCTATTAGAAATTAATTTTTTAACTATTTCGCAGTAATTTACTGCGAATTAGGTTAACGAAATTTTTTCCGTTAACCTAATTCGCGGTAAATTACTGCGAAATAGCTAAAATGTGTCTTTTTTTACATTAGAAAAGCACTTTGAGTCCAAAAGGTTATCATTTCGGTTCCGGACTCATACTTATATTACTTAACATAAGGAGTTACACAAGTAAGACATAGATTTGAGGGCATTACTATTGCCCATAGTTGCTAAGTAATTACAAACATTAATAGGAATAGATCTTAAACTATTACAAGAGTTGTGCTTGTCCTGTTGTAATTCTTTTTGCACAAAAGGAGGTGGACGAGCAAGGTAAAAATATGTATCACTGGATGATATCTTCAAAGCTTCCTTAGTCAGTCTATGAGCCACTTTATTTCTTTCTCTAAAGTTATGCGTCAGTACTGGAAGCTTCAGCCGGTGCATTAATCACCTGCATTCAAGAATGACATTCTGAAAATTAGTGCCTTCTTCGTGTAGTAGTTTAACAACGTCAGTGCTGTTCGTTTCAATTTCCAAGTTTGTATCTCTAAAGTCTAGAGCAATTTTTAGGCCCTCCAGGAGGGCCAAGAGTTCAACATGTATAGGAGAGGCTGCATGAGTTCTTTTTTCGTAGCCCAAGATACAGTCACCATTGCTATTTCAAAAGCATCCACTAATACTGCAGTTTTGTTAGTAGAAGAAAAAGCACTATCACAGTTAAGTTTTCATAGTGTTTATAGGAGGTTTATGCCAATTGGTTTCAACAGTTACTAACTTGTTTTTAAAGGGGTGTCTCTCTGTGAAGAATTGATATTCCCATACAAAATGCATGGAAGTTTTTATAGGGAGGTAGCCTTGGAGGTTGTTTATATTATTATTATTTCTATTTTTCCAAAATTTTCAGATGCAAAAAGAGAACAAAATTTTCCAATTTATGAAATGAGAGTTTTGATTAATGAAGGCATCTCTAAGCTTTGGGAGCCAGTTTATGTCATTGATATTGATTTGAAAGCTTATACCTATGGCTTTCCAGAACCTTATGGAAGATGTACAGTTAACAAAAATGTGATGAATATCTTCAATGTCGATTCTGCAAGTAGTTCATGTAGCATATATGTTTATGCCAATTTTATTAAGAAAAGCTCTACTAGAGATACGGTTGTGACTACATTTCCAAAGAATTTTTTTTTCTTGTTGGGCTAATGGAGATCCCAAATCCATTTATAACAATTGGAAGAGGTGGTGATTTCATTGATGAGATGGTAGCAAGACTTTATGGTAAAAGCACCAGTGGAGTTAAGCTTCCAACTTAGATCATCAACCATGGTATTTTCTGAGGGAGTAGGCGTAACATTAATGTTGAGGTAGCTCGGCGGTAAATTTACTAGTGTCCCATGATTTTCCATTGTAAAGGTTGCCTAAGGAGAGGCTAAGATTAGAAATACTTAGAACACGCTCAATAATGTTCCTTAGGGTTGGTGTATTATAAATCCAATTATTATGCCACACGTTCAAGCACGAATTTTTGGAGGGATGCCATAGGATTACCCTATTGCAAAGCTTCCATCCTTGAAGAATGAATTTCCAAATGAAAGAAAGATTATTAAAAATTTTTGAGTAGGCATACTTGGAAGTAATAAGGTTACTCCAAGGCGAGGAAGGATTTTTTATAGTCTCCACACTAGGCTTGCGAGGGATACCAACTTTTTTTTCCTTTGCTTTTCGGATATCTAAGCCATCCTCCCCTTTAACCTTTGTGACAATGTCCAATTAATGAGGTGGAGTTTTTTTAAAGTATTATAGTACCCCAAATAAAATTCCTTTGAATTTCTATCAATGGACTTGAGAGTTTTGGATGGAAGGAGAGTGTATTGCATTATATGGGAAGGAATTGCCCCTAGAGTACTAGTAACTAATGTGGTATGGCCAGCCATGTTAAGGATTGAGTATTTCCAATGGGAGAGTCGATTTTGCAATTTATCCAAAATGAATTGAAATATTTCGCCTTAGGATTTTTATTGAGGATAAGGATTCCAGATAATTTCCAAACTTCGTGGTACATTTTATCCCAAAAAGAGAATGAAGATAGGTTGAAATCTCTTTAGTACAATGGGGAGGGATAACAATTATTGATTTAGATTTGTTTATGGTTAGTCCAGATTCTTTGGAAAAATAGTCTAGATATCCCTTGATACATTGACTGGTTTTTTGTTAGCTTTTTCCATAAGAGTAATGTCATTTGCATAGAGTAAATGGGAGAAAGGGGGCCCTGGGACCTGTCTGGATGGGATCCCAATTTCTAAAATCAGCCTGATGGTTGATGAGTCTAGAAAGTAGTTCAATACACAAAATGAAAATGTAGGGAGAGAGAGGATCACCTTGACGAATACCCCTACTAGGTTGAAAGTATTTGGTTTTAGTACTATTTACTAGGATCCTAATTGAACTAGTGGTAATACAATGCAAGATAAGCTTAGCTATCTTAGAAGGGAATTTGAAGTAGTGAAGGGGTTTATAAATAAAGGACCACCCTAACCTATCAAAAGCTTTCTCAAGGTCTAAGTTGATGATCATGTTTAAGTTTGAGTTTGTAGAACGTTTAAGAAGACCCATAATTTCTTGAATGATTATAGCATTATCACTGGTTCTTCTATTTTTCATGAAACTAGATTGCATGGGACTGATGAGAAGAGGGAGGAAAAGTTTCAGCCTATTGGCAATTATTTTGATAATTACCTTATAAGTCGTATTACAAAGACCAATATGTCTGAAATTTTTTAGTTTATTAGTATTAGGGAATTTTGGAATGAGGCATAGGTAAGTGTTATTTATTTCACTTGGGAGAGTTTGAGTGGAAAAAACTTTTTCACAGTAAGAAACAAAGGAGTCTTTTATAACATACCGATATTTTTGGTAAAAGAAAGGGTGTATGCCATTCGGGCCTGGAGCCTTGAGTGGTTTGAAGGAAAAAATGGCTTTTGATATCTCACTTATAGAGATGGGGTTATCAAGGCTTTGAAAATCAGTTTTATTCAAGGCAGAGGGATTATTTATAATAATTTTTACGGGGGAGCTAATGTGAGCACTTTGAAAGGTATCCTTAAATAAATTAAAGGAGTGGTCTAGGATTTTGTTAGGATCAATTATCCAACCCCCATTCTCATTAGTGTAATACATGACATTACGACGCTTACTTTTAGAAGCCATAATGTGAAAAAATTTGGTGTCGGCATTACCATCATTTATCCAATTACTCCTAGCTCTTAACTTCCAAAAATCATGTTCCACATGTAAGATATTTTTATATTCTAATTGGAGGTTTGATTCAAGATTTTGGAGAACTCTATTGTAGTAATGGGGAGAAGATTGAATACCATTAAGTCTAGCAAGTAAATTTCTCTTTTTCTTGAAATGTCATCAAAGGTAGAGCCTTTCCAAATAAGGACATCTTTGGTAAAATTTTCCTGATTTTCTACAAGGTCCTCACTAATCCAATTTTTTTTGACGCCATTAATAAAATCAGGATGCCTGCACCAGATAGTTTCTAGGTGAAAAGGCTTATCTAAACTATTTGCATGTCTAGGTTGCAAATTTAAGAGAAGTGGATTGTGATCCGAATGAATCTTAGGTAGATGAATTACTATAGCCTTAGAATATAGGTCAATCCATTCCTTATTAACAAAACTTCTGTCAAGACGTTCCACAATTAAACCTTAAATTTCTTCTTATGATTTGACCTAGTGTATTTGCAACCCTTATAGCCTAGATCTTAAAAGTTTGCAAAAATTAATACCCTTATAGCAAAAAACTTTATACTATTAAAATCACATTCCTCAATTGTCGTCTCTTTATTTTTTTGTTTTTGTTTTTTTAGAATACAAATAGGCAGAGATAGAAGCCCATATAAGTGTTTCATCGAATTTAATATTAAGTTTTATTCAAACAGTATAAAAAGGTTGTCGGATTTACTAAGCTTCCGTTACGGACAGAGTCCGAAGAAAGATCGGATCATAAAGGTCTATTATATGTAATTTTATCATGCAATACTGCAAGATATTGTTATCGTTGTTCGAACATGTGACCTCCTAGTTACATGACATAAGTTTTATCAGTTATACCAAGATTTTCCTTCTTGTTGTTCAAACAATATATTAAAAAATTTATTAAATATTTGTACACATAATAAATTTAGAATTCAATTGTCAACATTTAAAGTTATCGTTCTAAATTCAAAACCTGTAAAATTGAAATTTTAGCTTTCCCTTTTGGAATACATAGCATTCCATTTAGTTCAACCATAGAATTTAAAAGCAACAGAAAGAAACCATTGCATTTAGTTAAAAATGTAGTGCAAAAATTTAGGTATGAGCTACCCACTACTGGCCTACTGTACGCAATGAAGAGAAAGACGATAAACGTTCGTGAAACACGTGAGAGACCAAACCCACGTTTCTTTTATATCCATATTAAATAAAAAGATAACTAGGATTTTTGTTTGGTAAAATAGAGGTCTGTGTTTAATATCTAACCAAGTTCAATAATCCAGATAATACCCTACATCGTTGAAATCTCATGTGGGTTGTACCAATTTTAGGCGTGTCAATAAATAGATGAGTTAATGAATTGCTCAAAAAATATTTGGGCTCAGATGGACTGGGTTAAAATGACCTAAAATTTAGGTCATAGCCCAACCGTCTAACTCTTACCAAACTTTAGTTAATGTGTATTGTATTACTTTCTTTTGAATTGTTTATCATCAAATAATATTATTATTTTTTGTTATGGTAATATATAACATATCAAATAAAAAAATTATTTTAATACTATTTTAGCAAAATTGTTCATAGATTAATTTTGAATTAAAATTAATCCGATTTAAATAAGTTAAGATAAGCTAGATCAAGATGGATTTAATTTAATAATAGACGCGAGCAAATTGGGCGAGTTGCATAGGTTTCGGCTTATATTGTCCCCTTAGTTAAATGCATGCAAATTAGTGGGATGCACTCTACTACTAACCATTAAGGCAACTCAATTTCCTAAAATGCTTTTCATGTATCCCTTCTCTTAACAAAAAATCTTTTCAATTGTTCTATTTATCCAAAACTTTAATTTCCACTCGAATTACATATTTATCTATATTATATTAAAAGTATGAAGGCCCTTAACGAAATGTCGTTCATTTATTTTACCGTTTAAAATTAGCTTTTATAATGGACAAAATTGTTATTTAATTATTCACCTAATATTTAGGATTTTGAAATAAATTAAAATTTTGGTTATTAAACTATTCCTTATTTAAATTAGGTTAAGATCCTAATAACTAAAACTTAAAACTCATTAAGATGTTACGTTTCAATATTGTATTCTTACCATATTCAATTTACTTCTATGAAGAGAGAGAGATGTATTTAAAATTTACACTTAACAATTAGAATAAATACTAAGAAATATCTTTATTTAAAAAGAGAGAGAGTGAGTGTGTGAGAGAGAGAGAGAATCAACTAAGACAAAAGTCAATAACACTGTTTCAGTAAATACTAAGGACAAAATTTCGATTTTTTACCATTTAAAATAAAATAATCTTATTAAATACAATTAATTACAACTAAATCTTTAAAATTCAATATGATCTAATATTAAGAAATTGATCCAACAAAAATAAATTATTTATTTTAATATTGAGAATAAATAATTAAGTATTTAAATTATTTAATTAGCAAAAAAAATCCATTTCTATTCTTTTCCAACATTATAAACGTAAAATTAATTTTGAAGTTGGCTCAAATCTTAAGGACAATAAATTTGTTTCCTAGAAAAGATCTCTGGTGATGAAAACAATTAGAAAATAGAGCAAAATCAGTTGTAGTATAGTACTATGAGTTAACATGGTTAATAGGTAGACTTGAACATATGACAATATTGAAATATCATAAAACCACCGTCAAGTGATGTGGTGCAGTGGATGAGGCTGCTTCTTCCTTAATTAGAGGTCTCGAGTTCGAGCCCTGGATATAAAAAAATTCTTGATAGGGAGCACTACCCCTCAATGGGACCTTATCCGGCGTGAATTTGAATATAGCTGGGCTCCAATGCAGATACCGGATGCAAGATGAGAAGCCAAAAAATTAGTAGAAAACCAAAAAAAAAACTGAGTCATCATTAATCATTATTTTTTAATTTTAGTAACTAAAACCTCATTACAAGAGTAACATTGTAACTTTTGAGGGAAAATAAATTGAGAAGACATGAGATTCACTTCTTCAATTTGTGTTATTTCACAAAACTTTTAGAATCATAATAAAAGTATATCTAATTCTATTTTCATCAAGATTTAACAAAATTATTTTCAGAAAAGCCGTTACATATTCAAGAGTGATATGTTCTTCCTGAAACTTAAAAGGAAGTATAATAACTTCTGAAATTAAGCTAAACATTTCATCAATGCCTCGGGTCGGTAGCTGGGCTCTGGGGCATTACTGCCACGACTACTATGGATCCGAGCCCATTTGTAAAATTAGAACAAAAATTTAAGGTGAATAATGATGATTGAGGACTCTATGAGACATAATTTCTCTTTTTTAATTGAGTTTGCAATATAGATGGATATTTGTCAATTTCTAGAGCTTAACCTCTATTTTATAACTAAAATATATTTTTTAGTATTTATGTAATTTTTTCCAAAAAAAATTATTTATTGATTTGAAATACGCGCGCAAAGCGCGTACCCTAAGACTAGTTTAGGAAAATAACGCCTTATGATTTGCGAACTTGCAAACCGATTCTCTAATATTAAAAGTGGTGATTTGAGCCCAAACTCATCCAATCCGTCCAACTCACCCAGAGATAAATGAGTTGGAATACAAATATTTTAGAGAAATCTTCATAAAGCACAATCTTTTATGATAATTAGCTATCTATAGATACCATTTGCTATATTACGAATTGCAGATACGTTTTCTGTTGTTATAAGATGTATTAGATATATTTAAGCTATTGTATTCATGAATACAGTAGCAAAAATAGGCGTGAATCAGGGAAGTCCAGCTAATCAGTTATTCTATTCGAGTGTATTCGATTGTATTCATGGCGTGAAATATGGGATTACAGCTGGACAGATTATTGTATTCGACTACATTCACGTCGTGAAACAGGGGATTACACTATTTTAAACGAAAAGTAAATCAATTAATATAATAGACTCCTAATATAACTCAACAAACTTAAGAATAACATATAAATTTTATATTTCCAGTTATAAAGATCCTCAACCGAAAAATACCCCTAAAACATAGCAATCTTCAGAAAAAATATATAATATATCTGAATACATAAATTCTATTAATTAAAAAAATATATGAATACATTTATGGCATATAGATAGACAATGAATATAATGAAATTCATAAAATACACCGAAATACATTGAAATACGATAAAAATAGTGAATACAATGAAATACATGGAATACAACGAGATACACTGAATTACAATGAAAAAAGACAATGAATACAATGAAATACATGAAAATGCAGTGTGATACGTTGAAAATACACGAAAATATATTAATAGAAAATCAAGTTGCTCAACCCAAACTCCATCGTTTTTGTTCAAGAACCAACCCTAATTTCCGGCGAATCCGCCGTCGAGCAAATACCCTCAACTCTTTCAAGTTGCCCAGCCCCAAATTCCGTTGTCTTTGTTCAAGAACAATCCTAACGTCGTCTCATCAAGAGGGCCGCGATTCTAACTCGAAACTCTCAAAATTTGAAGCATAGTTGGTCTTGAAGATCTTTGCCCCTGCTGCTTCGTTCATCGGTGGTGCCTCTGTGAAACATGTCATTTTTTGAATTTGGGGCTTTTTTCTGATTTTTTAAAAGTAGAAAGCAAGAAGAAGGAGAAAGCTTATAGGTTTTTGGTGGTGTATAAGAGAATAGCAAGGAAGAAAAAGAGGAGAAGAAATCAGCAAAAATCTGAAAGAATTAAAGAGAAAAATAATACAAAGAGTATTTTATGGCTCAAGGGTAGGAGGTAATCATAAATAGATATTTGCCTATAAAAATTAAAAGGTAGCTATGGAATATAAATTTTTTAAAGGGTATTTATTTAAAATAAATAAAGTATCAACATTTGATATAGGAGGTAAAAATTTCAATTTTTTAGCTCATAGGTCTATTTGGGTTGAAGCCAAGTTAATCCATCCTTTATTATGGCACATTTTGACCCATGAAATAGCTCAAATACAATCCATGAAGCTCATCCAAAACAAAGGGATCTCAACCCAACTGAAGGCTTGTCTGAAAATTTACTTAGTTATCCCATCATTAGTTTATGTATCTAAATTTAAAATTGAGAATCAAGATACTTAAGTTTTAATGTAAGTATGAATAATTTTGTAACTGAATTGTGGTGAAATAACATAAGAAATATTTTTCAACTTACAAATTTAAACACTAATTTACTATTTAAGAAAATATATTTTGATAATACTAGTAGTAGTATTATTATTATTTTTGGAAAAGAGGGAGTACTTCTTAAGTAGGCAGTAGGGCTTTTTCTGTTACATAGTAAGAACAAATAATAATTACATAAATAGATATAAATTAAAGTTTGTACAGAAAATTATATGGGTTGTTTTTCTTTAAAGGATTTAATCAACAAAGTTATCTGAAAATTTTGTGTAGCTGAAAGGCTCTTTTCTCGATGAATTGTTTATGGAACAATTGCAACACACAAAAAAAAGGACTTCAACTAGCTAAACATTTATCTTTCACAAATATTTTCTGAAATATTGTCTCTTTTTTTTCAACTGTTATTTTTTCTTTTTGCTTTTATTCTTTTTTCTTATACGCTTTTAAATATTATTTAATTTTAGAAAGTTATAAAAGCTTACGAATAGTTGAGTATAAGATTAATCGATATGTGTTTCTTAGCTAAAAGTTTAAATTAGATATATATCAATTCATCGTCACCGCAGATAAATAAATTGGGAAGAAGCTAAGAAAGTAGGGAGCATACTTATGTATATAAAGGTAAAAGACTTTATTTACGTAAGATGGACATGGTTTTAAAATATGGGTCAAGTTACGCGAGTTTGGCTATGACCTGTTATTTAGCTCATTTTGACCTCACCCATCTTAGTCCAAGTGCACTTTGGACTGGATTAGATAATGACTCATTTATTAACTCAACCCGTCATAACCCGCACAAAAGTTCAGCCCAACTCGCTCATTTGCCACTATATCTATTATGCATACTGTCACACCTACTTTTTCCGGCACCGCGAGGGTACAAGGGAGTTTTTTCAATTAAATGACAATCGGAACGAGATTTGGTTATTAATTATTCAGAGTCGCCTCTTGGGAGATTAATGGTGTCCCAAGTCACCTATTCAATCCCGAACCGAGAAAAAAGATGACTCTGTTCACAGTCTGCGAACCAAAATCCGGATAAAAAATTTTTTTTAACTCAGGAGAAGATGTTAGGCATTTTCGGATTTCATGGTTTTATGAACTGTTGTCTTTATATGTCTTTTCCCTTCAACACCAAGTTTGCTTTGAAATACAAGATTATATATAATAGTGTGTTATTGGCTTTTGGTAAATCATAACACCCTCAATAAGCCAGTTCAAAATAAGTAATTTTTTGGATATTTTCATACAGATTAAGAAACTCACCTTTTAGTATTAATTAGCAATGAAATTGACCATATTAACATTTACTATCTCATATAAATATTTTTAACACATATTCCAATACGATTTACTCCAAGGACAATGTAGGAAAAAAATAATTAATTTACTCTTAAAATCCGAAAAAATTACTTATTTTGAATTACAAAACAATACCAAAAAATTATTTATTTTGGACCGAAGGAATTACAATTTTAAAAACAGATATTGTTGTGATTTACGGAGAATTTACAGAGAAGCTTTTAGGAAGAAGAAGAAGACAACATAATCATTGAGAGAGAGATGACGATATATAGTCCAAAATTCTGTAAATTCAACTGACTAGTGGAGGCTAATTAAGTACATACATTTATATACTAGTAACTCCTAATTGTGTAAATTAATTAACTAGCTTCCTAACTATTAACGGCTAATAACAACCTACTGATACAAGGACTAAAATATCCTTATATAATTTAACATTCCCCCTCAAGTTAGGTGGTGGAAAAATATTGATCACGCCTAGCTTGGATTTTAAATATTCATGGCTGAAACGAACAAAACAATGAGAACCAAAAACGGTTAAAGGGTTAATTGTGTGACATGTGGTTGTCTAGGTATACACCAAAACTCGACGGTTCAAAGATATCAAATCTACCGATTGACCGAGTATATCCGACATATGCTCACTACGGAAAGTTCAAAGAGAAATCTACTTATCCAGATGCAATTAATCCTTGCTTACGAATCACACAGTTTTTTTTTTTCATGCATGTTTTTCATCATATAGCCATTCCCCATTCATGTGGGGGATTGTTAAAGCTAGTTAATGATTAAAGCTAGCTAAGTTGGTGTGAATGAGAAATGGAGGGAAGAAGACAATAGAAGGAAAATGAAGTTTCAAAGCAAAGTTCCTTTGAAAAGGAGCTTTGTACCACATTGGTGGTAGAAAGGGAAAGTTATGTGCTTATATTAGAAAGCACTTCTTCTAGCTCTTAAAGGGTTAAGAAGAGGGACTCCCCTCGCGCCGTCGTCGTCGCTCGGCTCGGCTTCGGCTTTGGATTTGGATTTGGATTTGGATTTGGTCAAATGATCTGATTGATTGATAATCTTTTTGGACCAAATTTATTTAAAATTCAATCTTCATTTTCTGAAATTAATTTTAATTCCCGCGGGAAAAAATATTAATTTGTTAACTGTAAACTTCCCAACGTTCTTATTTTTCAGGAAAAGGCATGGCCTTTCCCGAACAGGCACCAAGCCTTTCCGAACAGTCACAATTCGAGGCTATATATACTGAGGCAATGCCTCATTTTCGTATACTAGAAGCATTAAAAATTCTGCATTCTTTTCTGCAAACTGAAACCTATCGAGTCATAGTGTGATTTCGTTCCCGAATTTGAGTTCGTCGAAGTCGTAGGCGTTTGAGGTACCGCCACTCCTACGACAGGTATATCCGTTATATCCTGGGAGGAAATAATCCACAACCTCGGGTACAGTGAGGGGGTTAAATTCCTTAAGGACACACAGTGAATTCTGTGGTCTCGGATTTCTTCATTTCTGTGAATTTTTTTTTAACGTTACATACGTTCTGTTTGTGTCTCTTCTTCTTACTGGTTTCCAGTTTCTCGTTGCTTTGAACACGGACAAACGATAACAAGCTTAAGGAGTTTAATTTTATTATTTCCGTGTTCATCTGCTGTTGATTAAAACGTTACAGAACGATACATACAGTTTTTCCTAACATAAAATTGTGACTGTCCAGAAAATAAAAGAAACTTGTAATTTTGTTGTTTGCATGTAACGAACTTGTATGTTGTTTGGAGACTAAATCTTCGGATTTTCTACTCCGGTTGAGATTAAAGTTTTCAGAACTTTCTACTCATTTGGGTACTTGATTTGAAGATATAAAAACTTCATCAAGTATACTACATACAGTATATTACATTCTATTTGAAGTTTGTTTTAATTCTGTTTGTGTAAATTTGATTCGGTTTGAAGAAATAAAATCTTCACCGATTATTAAAGTGTTCTGTTATTTCCTACGACAGAAATGGGAGACCAAACTCCAAATTTGAATGCTACTGCTACTGTTACTGCCACACCAGCCCCCGTGGTTGGTTCTACGAGCAATGCTGCGTCCTCCAGTCGTACTGCACCAGCACCGGCTCCGGCAGAGAAGCCCGGAAAATTCACCGGGATTGATTTCAAACGATGGCAACAAAAGATGTTCTTCTATCTAACTACTTTAAGCCTTCAAAAGTTTATTAAGGAGGATATTCCGGTTCCGCCGGAATCAACACCTGAAAATGAACGATTTGTTGTAATTGAGGCGTGGAAGCACTCAGATTTTTTGTGCAAGAATTACATTCTTAGCGGACTGGAGGATGATCTTTACAACGTCTATAGTAATGTGGGAACATCAAAAGAACTATGGGATGCGTTGGAAAAGAAATATAAAACAGAAGATGCTGGCTTAAAGAAGTTTATCGCTGCCAAGTTTTTGGACTACAAAATGGTAGATGGCAAGTCTGTTGTCACTCAAGTTCAAGAGTTGCAGGTTATCATCCATGATCTCCTCGCTGAAGGTATAAATTTAATTAATGCCTTTGTCAAAAGTATTCAGTGCCCCGTCACTTACATGTTGTTTGTTGTAGGTTTGGTGATTAGTGGGGCGTTTCAAGTTGCGGCAGTGATAGAGAAGTTGCCTCCTTCATGGAAGGACTTCAAAAATTACTTGAAACATAAGCGAAAGGAGATGACATTGGAAGATCTCATCGTTCGGTTGAGAATCGAGGAAGATAACAAGGCAGCGGAGAAAAAGGCAAATGGGAGATCAACCATAGGGGGAGCACACATAGTTGAAACTGCCCCAACTAATATGAAAAAGAGGAAAAAGGCATCGGGACCAAGGAACTATCCCAACAAGAAGAAATTCAAGGGAAACTGCCATAATTGTGGAAAAATCGGACACAAAGCTGCAGATTGTCGTGCTCCGAAAAAGGAAAAGAAGAAGGGTCAGGCTAATATGGTTGAAACAAACGAGGAGGTTGATGACTTGTGCGCTATGTTGTCCGAGTGCAACCTAGTGGGAAGTCCGAAAGAGTGGTGGATTGACTCTGGCGCCACTCGCCACATTTGTGCTGTTAGAGAAGCCTTTGCTTCATATGCTCCCGCCGGGCCCGACGAAACAATATATATGGGAAATTCTGCAACGGCCAAGATTGAAGGTTATGGAAAGATACTGCTGAAGATGACCTCTGGCAAGGTGGTGACTCTCAACAACGTCTGTCATGTTCCTGAAATTAGGAAAAATCTTGTATCTACCGGACTTCTAGTGAAGAACGGTTTTAAATGTGTTTATGTTTCTGACAAGGTTGTAATAAGTAAGAACGAAATGTACATAGGAAAAGGCTACCTCACAGAGGGCCTTTTCAAACTGAATGTAATGGTTGTTGCTAATAATAATAAAGTTTCTGCTTCGTCTTACTTGCTTGAGTCAAATGATTTATGGCATTCACGTTTAGGACATGTCAATTATAGAACCTTGCGAAAAATGATTAGTTTGGAAGTATTGCCTAAGTTTGAATGCAATCAATCAAAATGTCAAATCTGTGTTGAATCTAAGTATGCTAAACATCCTTATAAGTCAGTTGAAAGGAATTCAAGTCCTTTAGACTTAATCCATACAGATATTTGTGACATGAAGTCAATTCCATCTCGCGGTGGAAAGAAGTATTTCATAACTTTTATTGACGATAGTACGCGGTATTGCTACGTTTATTTACTTAATAGTAAAGATGAAGCAATTGAAGCGTTCAGGCAATACAAAACTGAAGTTGAGACTCAACTTAACAAAAAGATTAAAATGATAAGGAGTGATAGGGGCGGTGAATATGAATCTCCTTTTGAACAAATATGTTTGGAATATGGCATTATTCATCAAACAACTGCTCCTTACTCGCCACAATCAAACGGAATTGCGGAAAGAAAAAATAGAACACTGAAAGAAATGATGAATGCCCTGTTAATAAGTTCTGGTTTACCCCAGAACTTGTGGGGGGAAGCCATTCTAACAGCTAGCCGAATACTCAATCGAGTGCCCCATAGCAAAACAAAATCTATTCCATACGAAAAGTGGAAAGGAAGGAAGCCCAATTTGGAATACTTCAAAGTGTGGGGGTGTTTGGCCAAGGTGCAAGTTCCTAAACCCAAAAGGGTAAAAATAGGACCTAAAACCGTTGATTGTGTTTTCATAGGATATGCCACAAATAGTAAGGCATATAGATTTCTGGTTCACAAATCAGAAAATCCCGACATTCAGGTGAATACGGTAATTGAATCAGATAATGCTGACTTCTTTGAAACTATATATCCGTATAAAAAGGAATGTGCGTCGTCTAGCAAAGAATCTAAACGACCTCGGGAAGAAATAAAGGAAAACATTCCTGATGAGGAAATCCAAGACGTAGCAAACGTCAAAGGACGACTACTTCCTTTGGACCAGAATTTTTAACATTTTTGTTAGAAAATGAGCCTCGAACGTTCAACGAAGCTACGTCTTCATCGGAAGCTCAATTTTGGAAAGAGGCAATCAATAGTGAGATAGAATCCATATTGAACAACCATACTTGGGAATTGGTTGATCTTCCTCCAGGGAATAAACCTTTAGGTTCCAAATGGATTTTCAAGCGGAAAATGAAAGCTGATGGCACTATTGAAAAATATAAGGCAAGACTAGTTGTTAAAGGGTTTAGACAACGAGAAGGTCTTGATTACTTTGATACATACTCGCCGGTAACGAGGATTACATCTATTCGGGTGTTAGTAGCATTAGCCGCCGTGTACGGTCTTGAAATCCATCAAATGGATGTGAAAACAGCCTTCTTAAATGGAGAGTTGGAGGAAGAAATTTACATGGAACAACCCGAAGGGTTTGTAGTTCCAGGGAAAGAGAAGAAGGTATGTAGACTTGTTAAGTCTCTTTATGGACTAAAACAAGCACCAAAACAGTGGCATGCAAAATTTGACCATACGATGCTGTCAAATGGATTCAAGATAAATGAATGTGATAAATGTGTCTACATTAAGAACATTCCGAACCACGTCGTCATTGTTTGTTTATACGTGGATGATATGTTAATAATGAGTAACAACATTGCTAACATAAATGCTACTAAGCGCATGCTTGCTAGTAAGTTTGATATGAAAGACTTAGGAGTTGCCGATTTAATTCTGGGAATTAAAATCCATAAGACTCCTCAAGGTCTAGCATTGTCTCAATCTCATTATATTGAAAAAGTACTTGAAAAGTTCAAGTATTTGGACTTTAAAGTTGCAAAGACGCCAATTGATATGAACCTTGCTCTTGCAAAGAATAAAGGTGAAAGTCATTCTCAATTGAATTATGCCAGAGTGTTGGGAAGTTTGATGTATATTATGAACTGTACGCGACCTGATATTGCGTGTGCTATAAGTAAACTAAGTCGCTACACGAGTAATCCCGACCAAAATCATTGGCTGGCAATGAAACGAGTTTTGGGATATTTGAAACATACTCAAAACTTTGTTTTGCATTATAACAGGTATCCTGCAGTTATTGAAGGATACAGTGATGCAAATTGGATCACCGGTTCAACTGAAACTAAATCCACAAGTGGATACGTTTTTACTATAGGTGGAGGAGCAGTGTCTTGGAAGTCATCCAAACAGACATGTATCGCCCGCTCTACAATGGAATCTGAGTTCATAGCTCTAGACAAAGCCGGTGAAGAAGCTGAATGGCTCCGGAATTTCTTAGAAGATATTCCATTTTGGCCCAAACCGTTGGCTCCTATATGCATACATTGCGATAGCCAAGCGGCAATAGGAAGAGCCGGGAGCGTTATGTACAACGGAAAGTCTCGTCACATACGACGAAGACATAATACCGTTAGACAACTACTCTCTAGTGGAATTATCACAATTGACTATGTTAAGTCAAGAGATAATGTGTCGGATCCACTAACTAAAGGCCTAACTAGAGAAGTGGTTGAAAGATCATCGAGGAGAATGGGACTATGGCCGAGGACAAGTCATCGTGGCGGTAACTCTACCTAGAAGACATGAGATCCCAAGATCTAGGTTCAAAGAGATCAAACAAAGTCATTGATGACGGTTCAACATTGTCACAATAACTTTTTGGTCCATTCTCGTGATGAGACAATGTTCAGTACTAGGATAAAGCATTAAGGTTTTTTTAATGGTTTCTAAGTTTGATACGGGGTATATCAAATAGTGTATCTACGGGATGACACATTTAGGAATCACCTATGTAAGTTTGAAGTGTAAGCCGCTTCAAGGAGAACTCTGTAAGGCCAGCTCTCTACGCACTTATGAACCAGGAAGTGTTCATGGCTGAAACGAACAAAACAATGAGAACCAAAAACGGTTAAAGGGTTAACATGTGGTTGTCTAGGTATACACCAAAGCTCGACGGTTCAAAGATATCAAATCTACCGATTGACCGAGTATATCCGACATATGCTCACTACGGAAAGTTCAAAGAGAAATCTACTTATCCAGATGCAATTAATCCTTGCTTACGAATCACACAGTTTTTTTTTTCATGCATGTTTTTCATCATATAGCCATTCCCCATTCATGTGGGGGATTGTTAAAGCTAGTTAATGATTAAAGCTAGCTAAGTTGGTGTGAATGAGAAATGGAGGGAAGAAGACAATAGAAGGAAAATGAAGTTTCAAAGCAAAGTTCCTTTGAAAAGGAGCTTTGTACCACATTGGTGGTAGAAAGGGAAAGTTATGTGCTTATATTAGAAAGCACTTCTTCTAGCTCTTAAAGGGTTAAGAAGAGGGACTCCCCTCGCGTCGTCGTCGTCGCTCGGCTCGGCTTCGGCTTTGGCTTTGGCTTTGGATTTGGATTTGGTCAAATGATCTGATTGATTGATAATCTTTTTGGACCAAATTTATTTAAAATTCAATCTTCATTTTCTGAAATTAATTTTAATTCCCGCGGGAAAAAATATTAATTTGTTAACTGTAAACTTCCCAACGTTCTTATTTTTCAGGAAAAGGCATGGCCTTTCCCGAACAGGCACCAAGCCTTTCCGAACAGTCACAATTCGAGGCTATATATACTGAGGCAATGCCTCATTTTCGTATACTGGAAGCATTAAAAATTCTGCATTCTTTTCTGCAAACTGAAACCTATCGAGTCATAGTGTGATTTCGTTCCCGAATTTGAGTTCGTCGAAGTCGTAGGCGTTTGAGGTACCGCCACTCCTACGACAGGTATATCCGTTATATCCTGGGAGGAAATAATCCACAACCTCGGGTACAGTGAGGGGGTTAAATTCCTTAAGGACACACAGTGAATTCTGTGGTCTCGGATTTCTTCATTTCTGTGAATTTTTTTTTAACGTTACATACGTTCTGTTTGTGTCTCTTCTTCTTACTGGTTTCCAGTTTCTCGTTGCTTTGAACACGGACAAACGATAACAGATTCATTGTCTGGTCGACCTTAGTAAAGAAAGCATCAACTTGCTAGGAGTATTTGACTATTAATTTCCCCTTAATATTCTTCCTCTTTTATGTTTAAAGTGAGTATTTACAGTACTGTTAGGTTACTTACATGATAACTACGGGTAATCGTCAATAAAAAGTAAGATGAAAACTTTTAAAATAAGAAAGATTAAGTTCTAAAACATATTAAAATACACCGATAGTCTCAAAAACTTTAATTTTACGTTGTATATAAATTAATTACATTTAAATTATGTCTCTTTAGTGCATGTGAAAAATAGATACTAGTGTACTTAAGATATATTAAGTACGTGGGTTTCTAATATTCAGATTCTTCATTTTCAACGTGTGTGTTGCTTTAATAATATTTCTAATGCGATTAACTATGTAAATATGATTTAGAAATAGATTCTATTAATCCGACTAACCTTTCTAGATCTCTAATAATGGAAAGTAAAAAAAAGTACGACCCAGTACAATACCACTCAGTGGTGTCTGGGTAATAATAATGGAAGGTACAATAGCAAAATTAGACGTTGCATTTACCTTTTGTCAGAAATAGTAGCTAGTAAAAGTTGTATGTGCACTAAGAGACATGAATTTGGCTATGGATTTTACTCTTTGAATTATTAACCGATAGAGTGAATTAGAGCCTTTTATTAGACCCAACCGGGGGGAGGGGGGGGGGGAGGGGGGTGTTTGGCCCGTGAGTGAGATTTCTGCTCATTGTAGTCATCTCCGGGGTTCTTCACACCTGGATATAGTACGAGGATCCTTACGTCCCGGCCTCCCAGTTACTGCGCGCGATCGTATGCTAAGGTGCTCCCCATTCGTGTTCTATTGATCAGAAGCATCCAACAGCGCCTCGCCGGTTTCGAATTCTAGGGGGAGGGGGGTGGGAGGGGAAGTAAGTAATCCGATGCACTAATATAAATGTTCTCTACGGCGAGGTCATGGGAAGATGTTCATGTCGGAATTTATGTATATAATCTTACTTTATATTCATGTACGAAATGTTGATTTCATAGCTTAAGCTCGTAACATTTTAGTAATAGAGAGGTTGTTCCGAGGTTCATAAGCTTACAAACTTGAACCATGATTGTTGTTGTTATTATGATTATTGTTGTTGTTGTTGTTGTTATATTTTTGGGGAGATTTTCCTTATACCAAACTCATCGGAAAACACAAACGAAAGGGAAAACCCAACAAAAAAGCAGGGCGGCCCTACCGTAAAGCAGGTAAAGCAATTGCTTTAGGCCCCATATTTGTGAGCTACATTTTTTGTTGCCCCTAATATATTATATACTCCATATGATTCAATTTAGATGAAGTTGTTTGACTCGCCACGAAGTTAAAGAAAAGAAAAGACTTTTAAAATATGTGGTCTTAAAAGCTTAAGGGGTAAAGGGATTTGCAACTAGTATGATTTCTGCCAAGGAAATTGCATATGAAATGAAAATCTGACCCGAACTTCTTAAAAAATATATGATATATAGAAGAAGAAAAAAATTGACGAGAACATTGATATTGAAATCTCAAAATCTCTACTTTAATTTAGAGCTAATTACTTTTTATACATAGTAGACAAGACTCCAAGATAGATTTGAACAATTTGAAGCATATGAAATATTTTTTGTTTTCTATTCAGCGTAAAAAGCTGAGATCACAAGATGATGGAAATTTAGAAAAATACTTCCTTAATCTTGAATGTTCCTTGAAGCATAATAATCAATCTGATATTGATGGTTTAGATTTATTTTCTAAATTAAAAGTGTTAAAGAAAATAGTACAATTAAAAAATAATAGTTTAATTGACATGCTCAATCAAATAAAAAAATTAATTTTTTTTTAAATGTTTATATTACTTATAGAATAATGCTAATAACTTCTGTTACTGTTACTTCAACAAATAGGGTAAGTATTTTAGTGTACTTCCTTTTCTATGTTATGTTTCCATTTTTGTATGTACTTCTAAGACCTTGTGGCGTAACTACCTCTTTCCTACCCTTTCAAGAAAAAGATCTTTAAAAAATACAACGATTTTTTATTACTTGTGCCATTTTTGTGCTAATTATCTTCGTTAGAATAAATGAATTATTTCATGAATTCAACTAGCATAAAGGAAGAAATGGCTCATACCTACCCCTTTCTCAAAATATGACAGCACCACTAAGCTAAGGGGATACATCCCTTCAACAAATATGAAAACTATACGTTTGAATTCACATCGAAAATTAATTAGTTTAACCGTACGTTACATTATATATATATATATATATATATATATTAGTTTTTCAAGTACTAACTTTAAATGCAAAATCAAGAAAGCTAAAATATACCCCCACCTCCTTCAATATCATGGTAATTAAGTGGTTGAGACGTGTTTGTTACTAACAGTAGATGAAGAACTTGTATTTTCAAGGTCGAACAGACAATGAGACAAAGGTTAACAGCAAAAGGACTGCTCACTTCTCAAGCATAGCATGGAAACCACTCACTCCATCGCAGCCTGGTGCACGAAGTTTCTCGCATTCACACGAATGGAGATTATCAATCCTATGATTTGTAACTTTCTTCAAAAAGCATTCAAATAAAAATTATAATCAGTAAAGAAGAAATAAACTAGCACTACATATCAATCTTTCTTCCTTTTTTCCCTATACTGCTAACTAGTGGTGAAGCTACACTTTTGTCGCCGAAAAATTACATTTTATATATTGGTAAAAACATTAGGTTTAGAGGTACATAACATATATTGAACACTTTTTATCGGAATTTTTTTTAGTTCTTTCAAATTTGAACACTCATAAAGAAATTTTTGGCTTCGTCATTGCTGCTAACCAATATGATGATAAAGAAGAAGAAGAAAAGTACCTTGTTCCAAATGAAAAGAGTGGTCGGGCTCAAAGAGGATGGGTCGGAAAACAAGGGTAATCCATTCTGTTATGAGATGTTGAGAATCTACTTTTGGTTGGTGCTCTAGTAAGAGCATTAGTTCCTCTCTTGTCCCGAACTCACCAGCCACTCCGCCTTAATTCATGATAAGACCATCAACTTGCTGGCAAAATGCCTACGAAATATACCGTATATATAGAACTTGTTGTGTATAAGCTTCTTGAGGGGCAGTATTTATATAAAAAGCTAGGGGTCAGGTCATTAAATTAAAGTTTGAAGTGTGTGAAGTATTGTGCTTTTAGTGTTTGTCTGCAATCTAAATACCTGGAACTGTACATAAAAGAACTTTGACTCACGGGTAAATTGATTGTATGCACATAATATTGTACATAGAAAAAGGGCCAAGGAAATAATACTAAAATGTTTGAAGGTGTTGAGGGTGTAAACCTTATTAGCCACCAACTCCTTAATGACAAATAAATAAATAAAGTAGTAGGAAATAATGCTGTCATATAAAATGGAACAAAGAGAATATTTTTTTATAATCATTTTTTTCAAAACGGAAATACAGTCATCATCTCTATATAACAGTATCGTTGTATAATAATCATTCACTATAAAGTCAAGTTTCTTTTGGAACTAATTTTCATATTATGTTATAATATATGTTATTTTTACCAACACTTTACTATAATAACAAAAAAGATCTGAAAGAGACTGTTATAAAGAGGTTTTATTGTAATAGGATCTGAAAGAGACTGTTATAAAGAGATTTGACTGTAATAGGAGTTTAGAGTCTATTATTTATTTTATCTTATTTAAATATTCAATATTTTAATTTAGGGATCCAATTAATCAGGGTTCAGACTAAGCAATAGCTACTAGAGATATAGTTAGGATTTCAACTAACCATAGTTTTACTTTTTTGAATGGTCAAGAATAATCCCTACCTACCCCTTTTTAGTAGTAAAGAGAAGCTTTATATAATAATAAAATACAACAAAAAAAAACAACAGAAAAACAAAAAAAAAATATTGAAATAAACTAGAGGAGGAAGAGGAGAGAGATGGCATGTTGAGTTAGCTGCCCTCGTGACGCTAGGAACCACCGATGGCAGGCTCAAACATATTGGTGATATTATTTTTTTAAAAATTTAAGTTATATATATAGACAATTTAATATAAAAATTTACAGTATCAATTGTAAATTAAATTCTTATAATGTGTCATTTATTATTATTTGACATTACAAATTAATACAACAACAACAATAATAAACTCCGCGTAATTTCACAAGTAGGATCGGGGAGGATAATATATACTCATACCTTACACCTATTTTAAAGGTATAGAGTTTGTTTCCGATAAATTATCTATAAATTAATAATGATAAATAAAGATACATGCAATTACCTTTTAAAGAATATATACATATGGTGTATATGTGTGTTTTATAAGTGTTAGTACATAGAATTAAATATAATTTTTACAGTTTCTTTTTATGTTTTTATTATCTTTGGTAGAATAATCTCACATGCTTTTCTTCCTCATCTAACTTTTCCTACACACATTCTAACAGCTTTTTTTCTCCTATTTCTTTATCTTCCTCCCATACAAAACCCCTCACCAACAACCTTTATTTTTACGTGGCTATACGTTTAGATGTGGGCCACTAATTATTTGTTCTTTTTTCTTATAGATATCTTATTTCTCAGTTATCAAAAATAAAAATATTTTAGTATTTTCTTCTTAAACCATCTCGAAATAATATTTACTTTTATAAGTTACTATTTACTACTTGGAGCCAAAATATGATATGATATTAATATTCAATATCATGGGAAAGATGACTTAAAAGACTTGCTTTTTAATGTTTTTTGTTGGTTATTGGTGACTTTCATGAAAGATGGGCAACTATGAACCACTAATGTGAACTACCACCAGAGTACTATAGTGCATGAAGAATAATATAATTAAGGCCGAGGTAGAAATTCAAATACAGGTTCGACCTAATTAAATAATTTTTGTTTCAACCAGTATATTTATATTATAATTAATATATATATATTGAATTTAGAGCACAATCGTTAGCACTTAAATTTTTCGCTCTAAAATTTAAAATCTATAAAGTTGAATTTACGACTTCGCCTCATAATATAAAATTGTGTATTTCCAATTATTCAATGACTATAATAAGCGATAAATTGGGATCGGCAATAACTATAATAAGCGATAAAAATAATAAAAATAACAATAATTAAGCTTCAGTACAAATAAGTTAGGATCGGCAATATGAATTTTTATTTCTTTCAGTTAGCTCAACTAATATTATTATTTTATTATTTGTTATGAATTGATAAATTTTACGTTGGTTACCAGCTTATTGTAACTTTCCTCCTCTATTCCGACTTGAATCTGACAATGTTGTTGGGAAAAAAAGAAATGACCATTTCCTGTAAACCCCGAGATTTCCGCCCCTTTTGTAAAGAGAAAAATTGAGAAATAAAAACAATACAAGAATTTAACGTGGAAACCCAAAACCGGGAAAAACCACAACCGTTGTCAAAAGACAACAACCGACCATTATGTGAAATTTTTTTACAATCACATAAACCTTAGTACTTCCTCCTAACAAAAAGTGTTAGAAATACATTTGGTTTGGTACATTTGAAAACATAACTTAAGCCCCCTTATATAGACAAGCCTCCAAGCTACTCTTCAAATTTTTTCCAATGTGGGACAATGATCATTCTCATTTTTAAGCAAAATCCCAATAAACTCCACCTTGACTAAAAATGATCATAGCAGCAGCTATCCGTCACACTCCACATTGCTGAACACCTGTCATACTCCACCATAAAGAGTATTGCCACTTAGAATAAACCATTCTAAGAATTTCCACTTCGGCTCATTTCGAAAAACACCTTGTTGATTATTATGGTGCAACCTCCACTATTTGCTCTTCTTGGAAGTCCATCAGCTATCGACATAATTGTTTCATCACACGCCTTGCGTTCCTGCCAAACCAATGTCCGTGTGTAATTCCGCTATTAATCTCACATCCTTCGCCATGGCAAATAGCGGCATGCCATAAGGATGTACATGTCTTTGGGTCATATAACGTCATATGGGTCCCTATCAAAGACCATATTAACAGCATCACTTGACTTGGAGCCTATAACCGAACCTGCTCCACCTGCTGGACAATCCTTCTTCATGTGTCCAGGCTCTCCACACTTCTAGCAAACAACATTCCGCTTCATGCGGTTCCTCTTTTCCTTTCGTTTCCCGTAGCACATATACACGCCTTCAGAAGACATATCCCTCCCATCTCCTTTGAGTCTTCTTTCTTCAGAGATGAGCGTGCTGATAGCTTCTGAAAGATCCACCTGCTCCTTCCCATGGAGCAATATTGGCTTCGTGTGCGCAAAAGACGAAGGAAGAGACTACATGAGCCTTAAGGCTTGATCCTCCTCATCTATCTTCACCCCAATAGCTTCAAGCTCAGAGACAATCCCATTGAGAACTCTCAAATGATCCGAGATTTTAGTACCCTCACCCATACGCAATATATGAAATTGTTCCTTCAGGTACACCTGATTTGAGACTCCCTTTGATTGATACAGCTTTTCCAGCTTTTCCCATAGCTCCTTGGCCGTCGCAATTCCATGCACATTTGCAAGGACATTCTTTGCCAATGATAACCGTATCGCACTTGCAGCTCTCAAATCCAAATTATCACATTCTTCATCTCTCTTGCTTGATGAATCATCGCTAGAACCTGCTTCTGGTTTTCCCTTCAGGGCCTTGTGTAGACCTGATTGAATCAATATATCCCTAACTTGAACTTGCCACAAGCCAAAATTGATTCTTCCATCAAATTTTTCAATAACAAACTTGATGCTTCCCATTGTAACCGTATCACAGACCAATATCCGTGGATGAAAAACACTTGCTTAGAACCTCGTCTGTAGCTCGTGAACAGTACACCAGGTAAGTTCCCAGTAAAGAGAGGTGAGTCCGGCGTGACCACTCAATTACCAAGTCTTTCCTAGCTAGAGCTTACCTAGACATGTACCTCCACAAATTCACCACAAGCCTCGATACTACAATTGCACTAACTTCCCCTCCTACAAGTTTCTTGAACCAGAAAATCTTTTCTGATGTGGAAGATCAGCCAAAGCTACGGCCACAGAGCATACTAAGATTCCCCCCCAAGCTAGGCGACCTCGCTCTGATACCACTGGTTGGGAAAAAAAGAAATGACCATTTACCGTAAACCCGAGACCTCCGCCCCTTTTGTAAAGAGAAAAATTGAGAAATAAAAACAACACAAGAATTTAACGTGGAAACCCAAAACCGGGAAAAACCACAACCGTTGTCAAAAGACAACAACCGACCACTATGTGAAAAATTTTTACAATCACATAAACCTTAGTACTTTCTCCTAACAAAAAGTGTTAGAAATACATTTGGTTTGGTACATTTGAAAATATAACTTAAGCCCCCTTATATATGCAAGCCTCCAAGCTATTCTTCAACATTTTTTCAATGTGGGACAATAACCATTTTCATTTTTAAGCAAAATTCCAACAAATGTGATTAAGCTCATAGGCCGAGTTAGAAAGAAAACAGAATGATGCTCAAATATTTCGACCCAAAAATAATGTTAAAAGCTACTCGTAATATGTACACCGTTATCCTATTTTACACTATCCCCTGAGAATATATATTTCTCTATGTAATTGACAAAAGTGCAGCCTTTTCAAAAAGTAAAATAATTAGTACCAATATAAAAGAACACGACAAAAGAAAAATTGAATTTGATATCACATATTTTAGCATCATCTTAGTAAACTTTTAAGTTAAAATATAATACAAGTACTGATTATTTTTCTTATTTAATTTCCTTTCTATTGAGGTGATTGGAGGAAAATTCACAGCCAAATATACTACCTACCAACATGAATTTGTTTGCAATTGTGAATCGCTTCTAACATGGAGAGTTGTCCTATTCTTGGTTAGGCTAAAACGGACTAAAAATATTTTTAATATGGTGTGATATTATTTATTTTGAGTTTGATATTATTCGTTTTGGGCTAAGCCTGTATGCTCTTCTCGAAAAGACTTCACACCATTTAGAGGACAAAATTACAAGGGTGCCTTATTTGGTCGCCCTCATTTAACCTATACATATTTTTTTAAAAACTTTTAACTTGTACCAACTTTTTAAACAACTTTTGTCCCCTTTCTCCTTCTTTTCCTCCTCAAAGTTATATTCGCCCCTTCTTTCTCAAACTACTCCTTCTCACTTTCAGATGTATCATTTGTCATATGTGGGCCTCTTTTATGTTAGAGATAATATATAAACTACCCATCAAGCTTGTCCGAAGAAAGCATTTACACACCTAACTTTACGGGCGACCTTTTACCACACTATACTAAACTTAAGTTATTTATTACCCCCCCCCCCCTCCCCACTATGCAAAACGTTTAGGTCACGATCTAGGTGCCGTGAAGGCAAAAAAACACTTAAAACTAATTTAGTGGTCCACATGTCACTTTCTATAGGATATTATAACTAATTAACTTAATATTGTATTTTTTCTCTTTTCTTTTGCGTTTTTTCTTTTTTAACATGAAAATATTATGTTAAAAATAATTTTTTTCAGTTTTTACAAAATTTATTTTTTCAGTTTTAATAAAAAGAAAATATTTTAAAAAATTGAAAAATTGAAGAAAAAAACGTTTTTCAAAAACGAAATTTTTTTGTTGGAATTTATTTTTATCAGTTTTTAAAAAACGAAAATAGTTTGTTAAAGCTATTTTTTTCTAGTTTTTACTATTTTTTCCATGTTTTACAAAAAAAAAAATTTTGTTAAAAAACCATTTTTAAAGTTTTTACAATTTGTTATGCAAATTGCTTTTGTTTTTGAAAAATGTTATTTTTTTCAGTTTTTAACGATTTTCTTTTTTGTAAAAACATATTTTCGTTTTTTAAAAATATTTATTTTTTATTTTTTTAAAAAGATTGTTTTGTAAAAACTTGGAACACAAATTTGTAAAAATAGTTTTTTTAACATAATATTTTCGTTTTTTCAAAACTAAAATTTTTAAAAAAAATGAAAAATTGAAAATAGCCTATTTATGGCGCGTGTAACACTCAGCCAGCACAAAACTTGGTTCAGTTTTTTTAAGGGGGTAATAAATATACTTAAATTTAGAATAGTGGGGTAAAAAGTCGCCCGTAAAGTTTAGGTGTGTAAATTGTTTTTCGGATAAGTTTGATGGGTAATTTATGTATTATCTCTTTATGTTATTATTACTTCGTAGCTTTTTTTATTTTTTCTGTCTAACGTAATATTTCGCAGTTTTTTTTATTTTTCCTATCTAACATAACAATGACAACACAAAATTGCATCTACATTCTCGAATCGAAGCAGTGGATTTTCACGCGCTCAATGATAAGCGTGGGGTCGTTTACTATTGGGGATTTGGTCCGTCCCGATTGATGCTTTTACCGCGCATTTGATTATAACTTGTTTGTTATCATTATTATTATTTGGACTGATTGTTATATTTGAGCTTCATGCCAACTATTTGAATACTTCGGGGATTCTTATCACTATTTTCTTACTGTTTTGACTTATTACTTAAACTCAGTCGTATTGTTTTCCATTGTTTTACAATTCAACCGCTTTTACTCGGTTTTGAGACTAAAATGATATTTTAAATGATGTTTTGGCTGAGAAATACTGTTTTACTAATGCCCGAGGGGTTTATGTAATTTCTGAACTGAGCATGACCGAGGGACCGATGTGAAGATACACTGATACTGATATGTGGCCGAGGGCCTGGGATACATATATACACCACGAGGTGGCTTGAGTGATATGAGGCCGATGTCCTAGATTTGATGCCACGAGATGACTTGATATAGTGCTTGGGCCGTAAGGGGCCCCTTCCGGAGTCTGCACCCCCAGTAAGCGCGGGTACCCAGTAGTGATATGAGAGAGAGAGAGCCCGAGGGATTAGTATTGTTCTATGTGTTTATTTTCTTTATCTTTCTGTCAAGTATTTGCTTATCTGTTGTAGAATTATCACATTCTGCTCTTCGTTGGTTTATTACTCTCATGTGGTTTGTTTTACTGCCGCATTATAAATTACGCTGTGTATACGCGATTTCATATTCTTAGTCATTATGCTTATTACTCCCTGGATCGGAGTACTCACATTACTCCCTGCACCTTACGAGTAGATCCAGGTGTTCCAGAGGCTGAATGAGAGCTTTCCCGTAGATCAGCATTTGTCGGAGTTATTGAGGTAGCTGCATGGCATTCGCATACCTGATTTCTCCTTCTATCTTATTATTTTCTGCATTCCTAGACTATTTATGTATTAGGCTGTTCAGACTTGTATTAGAGGCGCTTGATTTGTAACACCAGATCAGTGTGAGCTATGTAGTAGTATTATCTTTGACTTTCGCATATTTAACTTGTTGTTTCAAACTTTATTATGCTAAATTGGTATTTAAATTATGTTAGCTGGTAATGAATTTTATAAGAAAATGGATTGTGGTTGATAGTTGATCAGGCTTGTCTAACAATGTGTTGGGCGCCATCATAACTGAGGTTGGTATTGTGACAGTGAAATATAGAAATCACTCAATTCTCCATTAGAATGATGTTGGTTTGAGCCTAAGAATTGAAAACTTTTTGGTAAGGATTGTTTTATACACTCTTAATAGTTTACTTGACCTAAATTTGAATTAATTGATCAGTAGATTTCAAATATCGAACGATTAAATAAAAAAAAGAACATATATAGTATAATGTAGCTCTCATTTTTTCCCCTTTATTTTTTTCAAAATTTTAGGTGAAGATGAATGATGAGAGAGAGGAAATACTTGGTGCCTTAGGAGACATTATTATGTACTCATAAAGACAAAATGAATAATACCTCACAAGTGTAAAATAGCGCGTACAAAGACAAAGCCAATAAGAAGACGAACAATATCTCAAAAGATGTAATTCAATTATCTTTTAATATATTTGTACGGTAAAATACCTAGTTTACCCATCGAACTTACAATGAAATCCTTGTTATATATCGTTTTATTACGGAAAATTTATTACATATTCAACCTTTTAAAAGTGTGTCTAAGACATACCTATTCGGTATCTGACTATTTTTTTTTCAGCAAGTATAGCCACACACTAATAATAATTTAAAAACGTGTTATTGGCTTTTTAAATAAAAATTATATATGAATTTACAATTATATCCATCCTCTTCATCTTTCCCAAGCTATACCACCATGGCTGCCCCTCCCAAGTGAGTACTTGTGCACCAGCATCAACCATGAAACATTTTTTTGTGGTTTCAATTTTTAAAATATTAGGATGATATTGAATTTCTATCATCATTACCAATTAAATATTTTCCTAAAATTATTTGTATCATCCTTGACCTAACTGATATTGAGTACCAAACTATTTATACCAATACTAATAAGACTAAAAAAGAAATAATAAAAAATTTCCAACCCATCAATGGCTAAAATGGAAGAAACTTCAAACGGATCCAGTACCCACAAATCCTCACGACACATACGAAGAACTCCATGAATTTTTCTTTCAAATTTGGCCACCCACCAAGCGCACCCATGATACAGTCATTCATCGATTCACTATGTTGAATGTGGACTTTAATTTTTTATCCTCCTTTAATTCTTGGCAAAAATATTTGATGGTATGGTGGTAGAAGAAGTTGATGGTGCAATAATTGGAAAAAGATAAAAAAGACTTGCTAGAATTTTTTCTAAAAAAATAATAATTTAGAAAATGAAAAAATGAAAAGGCTGGAAAAGTAGCGTCAAAATGATACTTTAGACATAAAATTTAATTGTCCACTCACCACCTATGTGTGTATAGCACGTGAGTGACACGTAATAAAATTGGTGTGTCTTAAACACACTTTTGAAAGTTTGAGTGTGTCAAAGTTTTTCCGTGAAAAAAAGGTGTGTAACAGGGATTTCGATGTAAGTTCTATGGTAAATTATGTATTTCACATATTTATAATCATTAACATGTTTTAGTGAAAATCAAATTAGGAATGTTGAGTGTGTGAACAAAGTCCCACATGGAAAATAGAAAATAAAAATATTTTGCTTATAAGAAGTTGGATACTTTTAATGGTGTGAGGTCTTTTGGAGAAAAATCGTGCGAGCTTGACCCAAAACAAACAATATCACATCATATTAAGAGTATCTTTGGGGCGTTTTATCCCAACAACTAATAGCAAAACCAATAGTTTGACCGGACTAAGATATGGCGGAGTGTGGCATGAGGGCCCGGCTTAGTACCTTTGTCCGTCTATGGGGTTTATAACCTTTACCTATAGCTTTGAAGACGCACATAGCCTTTGGGCTTCGAAGGAAATTACGCGGAAGTTTTGCAGAATTATTATGAAGCTATGCGAGGTGATCGTAAATCATGTTGGTGGCACACAATTAATCTTCAAATTAGCCCAAAATGGTGATGGATCATGTGAAATTTAGTTAAATAGGGAGATTGTTAGGTGTGTGTGTGAATAAAGTTCCATATGAAAAGTAGAAAGGAAAAATGTTATACTTATAAGGAGTTGAATACTCTAAATGGGGGCATCTGCAATTATACCCGCTTTTTGTGTCACATTTTAACTTGTGCCCGCTTTGCAAAAAATTACAAGCGTACCCGCTTTTTTATATAACTTTAGCATATGGGGCTAAAGTAGCAAAGACAATCACGCAAAACTTCAGCATTCTAGTAGCCGGGCCTAAAGTTCAGCTCTAGAGCTGAAGTTTTTGTTTTGTAACTGATGAATTTCAACTCTAAAGCTGAAGTTTTTATTTTGTAACTGGCGAACTTCAGTTCTAGAGCTGGAGTTTTTATTTTTGTAACCGAAGAACTTTATCTCTAAAGCTGAAGTTATTATTTGTAACTGGCGAACTTCAGCTTTAGAGAGTTGAAGTTTTTATTTTTGTAACTGGCCTAGAGCTGAAGTTTTAAGACCGCAACTGCATGATTGTAAGTCTCTTTAGTTCTGCGAAATAAGGTGTACCTTTGTGTCGGTTTCGTAATTTGTTCATTGTGCATGTTGATTTTCAGGAGTGCACAGTAGTATCAGTTAGACATATCCATCAAATAAAATACTTGTTTGGGGTTCTTCTGCATCACATCATTAGATAGAAGTCAAAGCAATTTGTAAAGCACAAGAAATGGAACACATCTCCCCATGGAGAAAAACTTTAGAAGGAAAATCACTTAGCAGATTCATATCCAGCATTCTGAGAACTTAGACATGGGAACCTCTTCCCTTATTTATGGACTTTTGATATGAAGCTCATGCCAAGGGAACAAAGCCCAAGCGAAAATAATAAAAAGTTATCAAAAATTTCAAAAGTTGCAAAATTTGAGCCCGAGCCCACTTTTCGAAACTCAGAAATTTTCACATCAACAGATTCCTTATCCTTTTACGAGTTCATACATATCAAAAGTTCTTAAATCCGACCTCAAATGGTCCTTCAAATCCCAATTCAAAAGTTCAAAATCCTAAACCCTAGTTCTTCCTTTTTTTAGCTTAAGTTCCATGAAATTTTAGGTTAATTTCACAATAGAACCACGTTTTAGGTTCAAAAATCTTACCTCCAATCAATTCTCCTTGAATCCCTCTTTAATCTCTCTCAAGGAGCTCTCAAAATGATCAACTATGGAGGAAAATGGCTCAAAATTGCGGATGAAATAACTTATAAACTTTCTACCCAGTTCTGAACTTCCTTCATCGCGATCGCGGCCCAAGCCTCGTGATCGCAAAGAGAAATTTTCCAAGACTCCAAAAATACCCTATGCGAATGTGACCAAAGCCCTGCGGGTGCGATGCCTCAGCCTCCCTCTCTTACGCGAACGTGACATCCCTTATGCGAACGCATAGAATAACTGCTCCTGGACCCCAAAACCATATATGCGAACACGAACCTCCTCCTGCGAACGCGAAGCACAAGCTTCTAACCCTCCGCGAACGCGAGCCCTCAAATACAAACGTGAAGGTCTAAATACCGGCCTTCCAAATTTCTTCTACGCGATCGTGACACTACCTATGCGATCGTGAAGGCCAAAATCTCTGCAACATCTAACTAACAATTCCTACAACTTCTCAAAGCCAAAAATGGTCCGATTGACCTCCCGAAACTCACCCGAGGCCCCCGGGACCTCAACCAAAAGCACAAACACATCCTACAATCTCATTCAAACTTGTTCAAATCATTAAAACACTTCAAACAATACCAAATCGACTAATTCACATCAAATTCAAGCCTAAGTTTTCTAAAAGCTTCTGAAATATGCCTTCGATCGAAAACCCAACCACACCACGTCTGAATAACCTGAAATTTTGCACGCACATCCGAAATTGCGTAACGAAGCTACAACAACTCTCAGAATTCCATTCCGACCCCCGGATCAACATCTCACCTACCAACCGGAAATCGCCAAAGTATTAACTTTGCCAATTCAAGCCTAATTCTACACCGGGACCTCCAAAACCAATTTCGAGCACTCTCCTAAGTCATAAATCACCTCCCGAAGCTAATCGAATTGTGAGAACTCGCATATGAGCCCTCTAACACATAAGTCAACTTTTGGTTGACTTTTCCAACTTAAACCTTTTTTAAAATAGACTAAGTGTCTCATTTCTTACCAAATCCACTCCGAACGCAAACCAATCAACTCGATCGCATAAAACACGAATAACAAAGCATAAAGAAGCAAAAATATAAAAAACGAAGCGATAATTCATGAGACGACTGACCAAGTTGCCACACCCACCATATTCTTTGACAATAAAAAGTCACTTGTTACTCAACAAACTTACGAGAAAAAATGCATATGAACGCAATAAAAGATCAACTACAAAAGTAAGTCTGAAAGCAAATGATCATCCAACAACTCTACTTCAATGATTCCAGGTTCTATAAACTATACCTTTCACAATAACTTTTCTTTTATAAAAATAAATAATTAATTAATTTTCATAGTTTGTGAATCCTCGTGTGGAGAAATTGGTACCATCTCTGTCAAAGATGTGACCTATCCTAAATTAATTGTCCTAAAATCAGATCCCGAAGTTCACTTACAAAATATTAAATACAAAAAGTATCTTTATCCCTTTTTCCCTTTTTCGAATTTGTTTCTATTTATAAAACATAAAACTAAAAATAGCTCCTCCGACCCCATGTTTCAATATTTTACTTTGAAAAGTTTTCTCATAGTTTAGACAAAATACATAAGTTATCCTTAAACTATGGACCAAATCTCTCTTACATATTTTTTTCGGATCAAAATTATCTTACACATTCGGCCTTTTTGAAGTGTATCTAAAACATTCCACTTTTGACCAGGTAAATTACACGCAAAATGGGTGCGTGAAGAGGTAAAAAAATAAAAAATTAAAATTTTATTTGAATGGCGTAGATTCGAGCAAGTTGATCCAAAGGTCTAAATATTTTTTCTTTTTATCCTTTTTTTCTTTTACCATTATACACAAAACAGAAAAAGAAAAAAAAAGATCGTTAATGCTAACACCTTCGTTCACAACCTCCCTGCTCATTAGTCTTGTTCCCATGATATACCTCACCCAAGCGCTCCAATAGATCCAAGTAGGAACAAAAAAAAAATCTTTAGAGTTAAAATCTCTACTAGTATTTTCCTCCATAGCCATGGAGTTATTAATGAAACCCTTATCTTTTTCGTCTTTTATCAGTCGAAAATGGAGTTCTACTTGAAATTCCGGCCGGTGAAATAGTTTAAATTCTGCTTCAAGTTGAAATATTAAGAAGTGAATACAGTTGGGTGCTTCATTTATATGAATATGGCAGTGGCAAAAGAAGTTAATTAATGGATATTTTTCTTGTGGGTTCTATCTGCCATGACTGTTAAGGTTTTAGAGGAAGAATCATTGCACACTTCCACTACAACTTAATTGGTACAAAATCAATAATCCGTTTCAGATATCAATCAAAGAAATTCTGAATTTTTCTTAAAGAATGGGAGAAGGAAAGTCTTCTATTAGGAAATTTTCTGATTAATCAGAGAGGAAAGTGGTGGATATGGGGAGGGAACAGTTGGGGTGGGGAGAGAGTTGGATAAGAGACGAGTAGGTCGGGGTTTGTTTTTTGATTTTTTTCTTGTTTAAAAATTAGTATCAATTGCGATGCAAATTATGCATTTTCTTTTTTTTCCTTGAAATGCAATCTCTTAGATAAAGTGGTCAAACAAAAAAAAAGTGTGTCTTAGATATATTTTGAAAAAATTAAGTGTATAAGATAATTTTGCTCCACCAAAAATGTATAAGAGGGATTTGGTCCATAAATCAGGGGTAATTTATATATTTTGCCCATAGTTTAATATGCTTTAACGTACAATATGACATCAATTAGTTCGAATTCTGAAATAATAATTATGGACTCTCATGTTCATATAAAGTACATTGTAGCAAAAGTTGACCTAAGTTAAAAATAGCTGGTCAGATTTAATATTTTTTTAGTTGGTATATACATAAATTATATATTGATTTTACATAATTATACATATATTATATGTGAATTATATATATATTATATATTTGTCGACTATTTTTTGTTTAAGAGATTAGATGGACGACAATTTGAGTTTAATTCTTCAGTAAAAAATACACCAACTCTTAGAGATTGCCTTGCATGATAGGGAGCCAAAAATAGCACGGGCTAGCCAATTTTCGGACCGGTCATTGAAAAATAGCAAGTATTTGCAAAGTCATCAAAAAATAGCCACTGTTTTGATGCAGCCCGGAAAGTTCCAGCATAATATACTAGAGATCAGTGCACATGTGTATGAACTTCCAGCATATTATGTTGAAATCCCAACACGCAAAAAGTTCCAGCATAATATACTGGAGATTGGAGCACCCGTGAATAAACTTCCAGTATATTATGCTGGAAGTCTAGTATATTATGTTGGAGTATTTTTCGAATTTTGAATAGTGTTTTCGTTCAAATTTATCTTTATATAAAAAGTGACTAAATTTTAATACTTTTGAAACAGTGGCTATTTTTGAATGATCACTTGTAAATCTAGCTATTTTTTTATTTTCTCTCATTATGGAGAACTCTATTAGCTGAAATGAAGCCCAAAAGTAGAAAGGCGTAGACCAGCAAATGCTGCCCATGCTCTTATCATTGGGTCAAAAGCCCATAAAACCTTGCAGTTCTTTTGTCACACTTTCTAATTTGGGAAGTTACATATTTGGCCACTCGTCCAAAACTATTTACATCCCCTAGCCTATATACATCTACTGGTTAATTTTTTGGATGGCAACTATTTAAGTTAATTTTTTTAAATTTCATTATTCTGATTAATCTATGAATCTGAATCATCTATCAATCTTTAATGAATTTGGAAAAAGTTACATGCATTTGATATCCAAAGTGGGCAGGCCTAGTTACTAGCCTTTATAGTCGTCAAACCTATTTACTCATTTCATTTTGCAATGAGTCGATTGACTAGTAAAGACTACTTTTAAAATGATCATTAAGAATATTCACATGATTCCCTCGATGGCTCTGCTATCAATGGATCAAAACATGATGCCTACCTATCGCCGATTGATTAAGTTATGGTTGTACAAATATAGAGGTTGTTTCTGATAGACTCTCGGATCATAAAGAAATTGAAAAGATGAAAAAAAAGGCTAATGAGGAAGCTCAAAATAACTACATATGTCATCAGTATTATACTATTCCACTAGGTATATATAAAGTTATTACCAATTAACTACTTCCTCCGGTCCAAAATAAGTGATTTTTTGGATGTTTTCACACAGATTAAAAAATTCATTTTGTAGCATTAATTAGCAATGAATTGACCATATTAAACTTTACTATCTCACATAAACACTCCTAACACATATTCCAACACTATTTACTCCAAGGACAATATGGGAAAAAAATAATTAGTTCACTCTTACAATTTAGAAAAATCACTTATTTTGTACCACAAAAAAAAACCAAAAAATCACTTATTTTGAACCGGAAGGAGTATCGTTCAGCCAAAACCTCAAATAGAACAACAAACTATTCAGGGAAAGAAATGTATCTCTCTACTAAATACCATTATAACCAAACTATAAAATAGAGATCAAAGCCAGGAGGCTCGCAGCTACTCGGCTCGTTAGTAAGCCCCTTTAGAGATAGGGACGAGCCAGGAGCTTACTTCGAGTATTTATAACTCTGATAGCAACACGTGACATGCAAATGACATGATTTTCGAAACAGAAACAGAAACAAAAACAAAGAATTGTACTATATTATTCACTAATCATAATATTAAGGACATATAACATAATCTTGAGGAAAAGAAAACTTGCTTTGACTAAAAGTTGGATTAAGCTTGTTATGACATGGAGATGGATCAGAAGGTGGCACTGGTCCTCTTGGTAGTTGGTTTTGAAGCAAATTCTGATAATCTTTCTCCTTCATAACTCTTATACTTTCAACCCTAATTGAAGCCATTGTTGTAATTAGAAGAAAAAATACCAAAACCCTCATCATATTATTAATCCTTTGATCACAAACTGATATTTTCTTGGAAATTTTTTTCAAGAATGTGCTAACAATAAGAGGAAAGAATAATTTCAATGGTGTTTGTTAGAACCAAATGAGTTGATTGGAAATGTGGGAATGCAAATATATAAAATTTTCAATATTAAAGAATTATTTGTATATAGAAGTTAAGAGAGGTTAGCTACTTTTGCTTTAGACTTTGTTGAAGTTGTAGTTTTTAGAAGTCAATAAGTTGAATGATGCAGTGTGGCAGACATTTTAGAAGTGGGGAGGAAAATGAACATGTCATTTTCTTTCAAAATAATATATAATAATTTATATATAGGCGGAGCCAGAATTTCAAGCTTATGAATTCACAATTCTAATCGTTTTAAATTACTGGACTCTAAATTAATAATTTGTATATATTTAACAAAATTTTAAAGACGAATACGGGGTACGAACCAAAACTACTGAGTTCGACCGAGTCCGCTCTCAGCATTCTAGCTCCGCCCCTCAGTATATATACCTACCTATATAACAACAAATGTGTAGATATAGTTACGTTTTTTTCATTCTTATTCATTTTCTTTAGGAATGTGTGTTAAGTGTTTCAAATACTTAAAAAATAAATAAAACAAAACGCGCATGAAATTTGTAGCCTAATAATCTTGAATACCCAGGGTTGGCTAGATGGCTGATAATTTTAATCAATAGGATTATATTCTTAATTAATGTTTGCTCCTAATTCATAGTTCTATTTCTGAAATCTTGTGGTTAGAATTACAGGCTAATTATTTGGGGTGTTATATATGGTCCACATATTAGCTATCCGAGTTCTAATACAATGATTATTTATGTGGTGATTAATAATAAATTTCTACTAACTTTAAAAGGGTATTTTTATTTTCAAATAATTTAATCTTCGCTTTGATAATATATTTATATATTCTTATTCCATATTCTACTTCGAGCTAAATAATTACTAAATTCACCTATAATTTAATACATATATTAACCACCAACCAAATAGTACATTGATTATATGGCGATTATTTTTTCATATACGACAAACCAAACAAGATAGTATTATCTATTTTAAGATTTTATTGAGTCGCAGTCTCTTGCAAAAATACAGAGTTAGGCTATGTACAATAGACCTTTATAGTCTAGCCCTTTCTCGGATTCCGTATATAACGGGAGTTTAGTACATCGAGTTGACATTTTATTGAGTCACAATATCATATATAAGTTAAATCATCACCCTTTTATCGTCGAGACCCTCTCCTTCCCTGATCCCAAAGGCCCAAACCCTACAATTCCTTATCCTCTACTAAATGTTGGGCCCGTAAGCCCAGTTAAACCGGTCCATACCCGCTAGTCGATTCTGGGTGCGCGGTCTCAACATGAAGGATCGGTCCATAATGGGCTCCTAGGTCCACTTGGGACCTAATCGTTTAGTCCGTGGTCTTGCGGTTCCGGGCCGATCCTGGGCTGGGCCGGAACCACAATAAAGCCTTATCCTCTAGGAGTAAACTAATTAATAAAAAGGCAAAGAAGTGGGTTGTGCCACTTTTACAAACATAAAATAATTTGACTAAAATACCTACCTTTAGAATTAACAATTATTTGATGTGGGTCTAATTGACATAAAATGTGAACTTCCAAGTTTAAAAAGTATCTAACATTCTTCAACTGTAGATTTTACAAATAAAAAAGTTCTTACTTTTGATATGATTATAATGATGAACTTATTTTGTGTCAGCGACCAGTCGGCCATAAAACAGGAAAAGGGTACATCACAATTCACAAGTCATCTGGCAATTTAAACTTCTAACATTTGTGATGTATTATTCTTACTTTTGTTTGTGGTCAATGGGTTATTTTGTCCCTAATACGAGTGTCAAGAAGTAAGAATTTTCTATTTTCTTTTATTTGACGTTTATGGCTGTACACCAACTTTATCATCAAAATTAAAGGTTTCCTTATCACGACGGGATTCAAAATAATAAAAAACCAATTTCATAGCTTGTAGATTCTAATGTGTATACGAGTAAAATCGAGCTCGTTGCATAACTCGACTTCCTGATGAGCCAAACGGAGCAAGAACATGATCGTAATATATCGAAGTCATAGCGACAAACCCCTCGTAGCAAGGCTCGGGCAAAACACCTGCCCTCGGGGATATTGGGATCATATCCCCGAGGTCCGATTTGAGGATTGAGACTTCGGAGAACATTATCAAGCAGCTGCACATGACCAACAAAGGGACGTGATGTCCACGCCTAACCGATTATCATGATGTGAGTCTCGCCTCGTATCGGTAGAAAATTAGTGATTGGCGAAATAGAAGATTTTACCTTTTTTAGAATTGTACTTACGATAAACTCTCCTACTATATAAAGGGTACTTATTTAAGTTGTTACTGATTCCAAGATCACTTTCCTCATCAGTTTGATAATTTATGACTCTTTTATCTTCTTAATGTAACGCAATTTATCATTTGTATTTTATTAATTCGCATATCTTTAAATCAAATATAAATTTAATTGTTATTTGTATTTTAGGATAAACAGTTTGATGCCCACCGTGGAGCTGAGAATAATAATGGCAATTTGATACAAATTCTATAATGCACTCTATCTTAATTTAAAACTCTCAATTTGCTCACTTAAACGTTGATGTTGAGTCTAGCCACCATGAGGAGAACAACAAACAATATAGCGCCTAGCAACGAGGTTCCACTTGTTAACCCCAATAGAGCAGACCTGACCGATGCTAACTCACATGTAGCCATCGATATTAACTTGCCCACAGACCTAGAAAACAGTGTTTTAGAGGTGCGAGGTTGATAGCCAAGGGTACACATAACCGTGAAGATGATGGGATCAATATGAAGGTGATTTTCGAAATGTTTCAAGTTCAACAAGTGGCAATAGGCCAATTACAAAACCAAAGCCATGCTCCCAGCCGAGTTGAGCCTGAAGAAAAATACCCGAAGAACCTCGGAAGGGCCGGGTGAAGCTGAAGTGGGGGCCAGCCCTGAGATAATAAATATGCTCGAGGAACTGGCGAAGCGGGTGGAATCAGGGGATCGAAGCCAACGACAAACAAATGGAGACCTATAACTCCAGGGTTTATCAAATCCCAACCCCCCTCCCCCCCCCCCCCCCCCCATATTGTAAAGCCTGAATTAAGAAGTTCACAAACCTTTCCCTCCGAGTACAGCTCCGAAACCGATCCCAAAGAAGTACTGTATGCTCAAAATCCTGAAGTATAATACACCATGGATCCGAATGAACACGTGTGCGATCAAGGTAAATGACTTGGAAGATGACGAAATCGAGTCGGTTCTACTGAAAAAGTTCGGGGAAACCCTATCTAAAGGAGCAATGATATGGTATCACAACCTGCCCCCTAATTCTATTGACTCGTTTGCTATGCTTGTAGATGACTTTGTAAAACCTCATGCTGGGGCCATCAAAGTCGAGACCAGAGAATCCGACTTTTTTGAAGTCAAGCAAAGAGACAACGAAATGCTCGTGGAGTTCGTGTCGATGTTTCAAATAAAAATGATGGATCTGCCCATAGTTGCAGACGATTGGGTTGTTCAAGCATTCAATCAAGGACTCAACCCCATGTCGACGCCCCCTTTTTTGACTACTAAAAAAAGAAGCAAAATCGGGTTTACGACATTATGGACAAAAACAACTCTTATTCCCATTTGAGAATTGGGTATTGGAAGTTAAAGAGTCGCCACCTAATGATTATAGTGCATTAGGACACTTTTTAAGAAGAACAGAGTATTTTGAAAGAAACCCAGAGTTCGGGTAAGGGCTTGAAATTATCTCGTGGGGAAGGTGTTAGGCACCCCTCAAGATCCACTAGTGTGGTTCCCGACCGTGCTAATTGCGACTTTGATGAGACAAAGCAAATAAACAAGTAAAGGTTTGCATATAAACATTCAAACAACTTGAGGATCGTAAAAAGGGAAAAGACATAATTTAAATAAAGCGGAATGGGAAATTAATTTGAAAAATGTTAAATAAATCAAGCAAAAGAGAAAGAGGTCCTAAGTTTGACTATAATATGGAACATTCGATATAATATCCCGCACATATTCCCAAAGAGGGGTCGCTTTATTATATTATCGCATCGTCATCATCTCCATATTCTACCCTTCCAACCCCGTTAAGGTACTTAAACACGTTTGGTCTCGCTTACTTATTGCATGCTAGTATCCGTCCCAACCTATTTGTCCCGAGAGAGCAAAATATATAATTTGCATTCATCTTCGTTCTTAAGTAAAACTTTTCCTCTCCTATAATTCGTAATTTTTCTTAGATGTTCAAATCTCATCTTGAGAGAAAAAAACCTAACGTATAGTATAAATATTCCCGTTATAATAATAATAATATTTGTCAATATGTTATTGTTTGTTACTTATAAGATAATCATAGATTATTAATGCGTCTATTCCATCAATGCTGAAATATTCTCCAATGACACATTTAGGATATGGGACCACAATGTAAAGCAGCAGGATCTGAAGCGATGAGTTTTACAAGAGTAGCATATCCCAAAGTATTTGCTTCTGAAAGAATTTTAATCAATTGTGTCACAATTAAGCGTTTTTTGTCAACTTGCTATCAATAATCTTTACAATATTAAACTGGTTAACTTGTCTTTAATTGAATTCTTAAATTATTTAATAATTTTTAATGTAATAATTACATCAATATATTTTGGTAAATGATAATTTTTCTCAAGGAGTAACTGGCTTGGTGATAAGATCAGGTCTAGCATTCACAGCACAGGACTCCCATAAGAAGATATCAAGGCATTGCAATATTACAAAAGGTCAAGAGTCAAGCTTGAAACTACAATTTACAATTATGGCTCATTTGCTCATTTTTGTGATGATTTTAATTAGCAAATATAAATAGCTAAGTGCAGGGTTTAGTTAGGAAGTTAGATTTTGATTAATGAGTTGATACTCCTTTTGGTGTATTATAGTTATATCTTTTTATCTCTTTAATGAACCCAATTTAGACCTCATTCATTTCAGCTTGGAGTTGGTCGATCGGGTCAATCTTCTCCAGAAGCTGCGAGGTTTGGTCGTTAGTCGCCATAGCTAAATCTTCATTGCTAACCTCAAAAACCTTTACCTTTTCGACCAGATCGGCATATTCCTGCTTCGGGTTTGAAGCCTCCATCTAAGCCTCATCCAGTGGCCCGAAGGCCCTTGATAACTCCTTCGTGTTGCTCGCCGAGGAGCTTGTACATATCTATTTTCTTGGTAAGTTCTTTGACCTCAAGCTCGAGCTGGTTAACCTCTGTCAAGTACCGAAGAAATCTCTCGTGATGAAGTGTCGAGGTCTATAAAGGGTAAAAGAAAGAAATATTAAAAATATCAAGAACTAAGTCAAAGTTAGAACATAATAATGACTTACCCGATTCAGCTCCTATTGCGCCTTGTTGAACAAGCACGGTACATCCACCTCATTCATTTTCGCCTGGTCTTATTTTGTCACCGGGAATCAGAGGTAGCTCGCTACTCCCAGTGTAGTATAAATAACTCGGGCATCCTCCGAGACAATGATACTTATCATCCTCTCATGGCTGGGATCCACACTCAAGGAGGGAAACTGGTTGATTAACTTGGGGATCGAGTTTACCCCACCAGCTTCTGAAGACGGATCCTTTCTCGGCATTTCCAGGCCCCCCAACCCGAAAAAGTCCTCCAAGGTGGACGAGTTCACACCATCGAAAAAGAAACAAAGGGAATTGTCCACGCTATGAGCCCCTTCATTAGATTTCTCCTTCCTCGCTTGGGCCTCCACGAGCATAGACTCAGTGTAGGGGGCATCCCCGAGATCTTAATTATGCTGGGCACTTCCTTTGGTGTAGAGCCGACATCCTAGGAAGTTTTACCTCGGGGATTGGGGTTGGCTTTTTGAGCTGCAGGGGGTCGGCCTCGCGAGTCTCCTCCATGGATGTATCCTAGTCCCAGGGATAGGTCGTCCCATGGTTTATGAAGATCGAGTCATCCTCCGGCTTGTCCCTAAGCTGGAGGAGCGAGTTGGTGCCAGGCACCTGGGAACTGGATCCCCTCCTAGGCTTGCGGAGCACCCGCTTCTTCGGTTTCTTCATCTTGGAGCTCGAGGAGCCCGAGGGTTTCTTTTCCATTTCTTCTTTTCCTCTGTGGAAGCAATAAAGATATCAACAGACAGGAGCACATCTTCATCCCCTTTCGAAGGCATAAGTTGAATGGTCTTTGGCAAACGCGCATCAACAAAAGGAGGAAGTGGAGTTAGCAAAGTAAAGGATATAGGTTTAGTGTTGCCTACTCGGAAAGAGGCATTACCATGAGAACATGCCTCCCATTGGCCTATCGATTGTCTACGCCATATGCGCTCGAAGTAGGAAAACTGAGTACAGATGCCCTCGATCAACTCATTTGACCGGTGGACCGCATTCGGAACCCGGACAATAGCTGCACAGCTACAAACATGAATGAAAAGATTTAAATGGAATAAGAAGAATTTTGAAAAGAATGAGTTGTACTTACGAGACGTATTCCATTTCAGAGGGAATGGCATGTATTTTGCGGGGATCAAATCCTCAATCTTCACTCGAACAAAACGTCTCTGCCAGCCCCGGTCTCGGTCTTCATCGATACCGGAGAAGGGGCCTTGCTCGCCCGGTGTGTATGCTTGATCAGTCCCCCTCGGAACATCCGAGGACTGTATAATCTGAGCATATGGTGGATCATAAACTGAGAGATTCAGTCTTGATCACGGATTAACGGAGGAGGGTTATGATCCTCCACAGTGATGGATGGATTTACCTGACGAACACCTCGTACCTTTTGAAAAAATCCAAAATGATCGAGTCCACCCAGCCCAATGTGAAGGGATAAGTGTAAACAATTAAGTACCCATCCACTTGGGTAGTAACGGTATCCTCGGTCATGGGGACTACTACATCTTTGCCTTACCAACATTAGTCCTTACAAACTATGCGAAGGACATCCTCGATCACAAAGCATATATATCTCGAGACTCATTCGCCTCGTTCATGTTTGCGAGAAAGCTTCTCGACCTTGAAGTTGTTTGCAATTGTGCATCCCCCAAGGATAAACATTGACAAAGGAGGCACGACGACCGATTTGTTAGCATCCTCAACAGGGGAAGCTGTTTCGAGGGGAACCACCTCAGGGTTAATCGCTTCAGTATAACGCCCGTTCAGAAGATGAAGAGGCAACATGTTGAGTCACATTTTTTTGATATTTTTGTCATTGTCATCTTGGGGGGGTGTCTGAAAATTTGAGAAATAAACGCGAAGTTTTGGAAAAATGGGTATTGAAGATGAAGAACATGATATGAAGATTTGAAGAAATTTCGAGTAGAAATCTAGAGATTGCTACGAAGATTGAAGAATAGAGATGAAGATATGAAGTTTTAAAGAAGTTTTTGACAATAGTTGGAAGGGTTGAAGATAGCGTTTTATCAGAAAGTAGAAAAAGGACAAAGTAATGAGGCTTTTATAAGGAAACAGTTGATGCTTCACATTTGCAAGCAATATGACGCTAAGTGACATGTGTTTGAAGTTAAAATGATGCGATTAACAAGATGTTTTAGCTCCCCATCGAACGTACGAAGGAAGGAACTGGATCATCTGTCGTTTCCCATTGTTTTGGAAAGCCTACTCTCCAAGAAATGAGGGGACTATCTGTATACAGGTAAAACCGATCTCGCTGCATAACTCGACTTCCCGGTGAGCCAAACGGAACATGAATGTGATAATAATGTATCGAAGTTAGAGCAAAGAACCCCTTGTATCGGGGCTTGGGTAAAATACCTGCCCTCGGGGATATCGCGGCCATATCCTCGAGGTCTGGTTTGAGGATTGAGACTTCGGAGAACATTACCAAGCAGTTGCACACGAATAAAAAAGGACCGTGTTGTCCGTGCTTAATCTGATATCACGACATGAATCTCGGCTCGTATCAGCAGAAAATCAGTGATTGGCTTAACGGAAGATTTTTACCTTTCTAGAATTGTACTTAGGGTAAAATTCCCCTACTATATAAAGGGGAAAACTTATTATTCATGGAAATACATTGTAACACGCATACTAAGGCAATATACTCTTATTCTCTTTGTTATTCAAAATTCTTACTTTGGTTCATCGGTTCTTTATTAGTATGAACCCAGGGTCGAAGGCAGGCACTTCATTAAGTTGTTATTGAATCCGAGATCACTCTCTTTATCGGTTTATAATTTATTACATCTTTTATGTGCTTAATCTAGCGTAATTTATCATTTATATTGAATTAATCCGCATATCCTTAAAATTGCATATAAACTTAATTATTAATCTGTTTTTAGGGTAACAGAATATATTATATTTATAGTTCTTACACTTGATAACACGAACTCTTCGTGTTCATAGTTACAAGAATTACCGGACATGACTAAAGTTGTTACAGACATGGCGAATTTAAGAAAGGAACGTAGGCTTATTTATTTATATGTTCTCTATTTTCTTTAGTAGAATATAATTTTTATTCTTATATAATCAAATCAAATCAAACCCATCTAACACTATGTTTGTGCTTACTCATCATCGCTTAATATATTGTTATTAACCAACTACAGTACAATAATATCAAACAAGTAGCTGTCGGACGAAGAAGTGCTTTTGGGCAAAGAACAAGTAATAGAATCAGGTTAATTTGAGATGGAGGTTGAGTATTTGATGCAAGGGTGATTCGGTTAAAAGAGGGACGGGTCGGTTACTTTTGGATTAGGCAAATATTGTTGAGAAAAATGTATGAGTCCTCTTATTCTCAATTTTGAGTTTAGTTTCTCATCCCTTCTTTGGTTCTATTCTATTTTACTTAGCTTCTGCATTTTGTATTTCTATTAATATTGTTTTACTTCATTGGGTTGTAATCGTTAGTTACTATCACCAATGTAATTTGTTATTGGAGTTGTTATATATATTGTTTACAATTACACCTAACCAAATAAAGTATCAGTTTCAATTTATGTGCTAATATTCCTATTTTTTTAATTTTTAAACATAATCTAATTTTAACTTTCATGTCAAGTCAAAGAGTTTTTGACCAATATTATCCCTTATATTTGAGGGTAGGTCTATTTTGGTCCCTCGAATATAACCCTGAGCATATTTAGTTCCCTAAGTAAGCTAAAGTGGAGCACATTTAGTCTCACTGACTGAATCTATCCAAGAACAATTACGGGTTTGGTTTCGACACTCACTGTCTTTTTAATTTACTTATCAAAAATATTTAATAAACCAACACATACTAATAGTACACAGCTGATGAATTTAAGATTTTAACGCTCAAACTTTTACTTTTAAAATTTTTGGTTGATTTTTGCAAAAAGAAAAGTTAAAATGAAAAAATAGAGCTGCCAAGATCCCTTTTAGTCATATTATTGACATAGGCATATACACCTTGCCCTATGCAGTGTCACGGGACACTGCTTCACCGTTTTTTATTAGTATGTATTAGAAAAATAAAAAAATAGGGATAAATATAGAAAATGACACCGCTCATGTCACAGTCCAATTTCCCAAACTAGTCGTAATGGCCCCTCTCGTGAAGACAAGGCCAGTCAACTAACCCAATTAGACCACTTCCAAAGAATTAAACATAAAAAGGCAAAATAAGAATTAATGACATTAATTAATGAATTTACAACTCAACGCAACCCGGCCGAGGTGTCACAAGTCACGAGCATCTAGAAGGATTTTTAATACAACTACATGGTCTAAAATACATGGATAAAAATTAAAAGGAAGAAATCTGGCGACACGAACGCTGGCGGTCACCTTGCTCGGCTATGATAGCAAATCCTCAACCAGCTCAACTAGCTATTGGTTAATCGATACTTGCATCTTCCTTGCAGGGAGTAAAGTGAGTACTATAACTCAGTGAGTAATAAAGGTAAATAATAACTGGTCAGCAAGAAACCACGTAAAGCAAGTCATCATGCTATATAGTACAGTGTAACCCTTTGAGAAAATAGTGAAAACATGAAAATCCTTTAGAAAATATCTTGACTCAGTTCAAAACCTCTTTTGAAAATATCGTTTTCCAATAGTTAAGTAAATGAATGCGGAAGATAGTGCAAGTCAGCACAAAAGTCATCCCCTCGGGCACAACACTCCATTAACAAATAAAACCAGGTATCACGTACACAATGCAAGAAATTGCATGGATGCCAATGAAACGTGAGTGCTGGAATATCATGACAACTAATACAAATAGGAATAAATGCATGAGTGCAAAGCAATGCATATGACGGTACGCTCCGATACCCACTACGGCGTCTAGTCCGATCCATTTAACGTCGACGGCTCTCATTAGGGGTGTGTACAGACTCTGGAGGGGCTCCAACATCCCAAGCGCAATATCAATCCATCTCGTAGCATCAATCAGGCCCTCGGCCTCAATATCAATATAACACTGCTGCGGCGTGATGTACGAGCCATCCATATATTCGTAAATCACAATAACACTGCTACGGTGCGCATCCTGATCCATGCTCAGTCCAGAAATGCTAAGACACTTGGGCAATATTAACGTGATAGTCCTTAGCTAAAAGCATCAATAAAATATTGTTTAAGTTTTCAAATCTTAGAAAAATGCCTGAGTTTGCAAAACATTATCAAAACCTTGGACCGAGATCAAATAATATGCAAAGTAATGCAAAATCATTGATATCAATCCCTGAAGGATTCACATAGATGGCACGAATCCCAAACATGGAAATTAGCCCAAATTACGATGATAATAAGTAGTTTCAGTCAAATATGCAATAATAATCAATAACCGGGACGGATCAAGTCACAATCCCCAACGGTGCTCTACCCCATGCTCATAGCCGGCATGCAAGTCACCTTAATACAGCGCTATAATGTGCAAATCCGAGGTTTTAAACCCTCAGGATATCATTTACAGGTATTACTCACCTCGAACCAGTGAAATCTCTAGCTCGCGAGGCCTTTGCCCCTCAAATTATCCTCCACGCACGTCGCATCTAACAAAATACAGAGCGAATACATCAAAATATGTTAAGGGAACAATACCCAATCAAAAACAATTGAGCTCAAATGACCTACCGAATCCCAATTTAAAATATCAAAAACTCAAGCCCTAGCTTTGCCCCTTTTTCATGAATTTCAACATATTTCCATGTTTGTACACCATAAAAATCGAATTATAAGTCCAGAGTCCATACCTGATTAAAGCCCTCGAAACCCCCTTCAAAATCGCCTCAAAGTCCTCAAGGTTGGGAGTCCAAAATATTACTCTTTCGAAAATTCGCGAAGGAGATAATCTCACTTAACTGCCATTCATTCCGCTTTTGCGCATGAAACACCGCTAATGCGGTCAATGTCCGCTTCTGCGGACTATTCACTTAAGGCCACTTTTTCGCTTTTGTGGTCCCCAATCACATCTGTGGGACTACTTATGCGATCCAATATCTCGCTTCTGTGGAACCTGACCAAGGCTCCTATTTCCCCTTCTGCGCTCCTCAAACCACTTCAGTGAGACCACACCTGCGGTCCCATAAGCGCAGGTGCGAAACCAATAGATACCAGCAACTTGAACCTCCAATTAAACTCCAAAAACCTTCTGTGTAACCACTCGAATTCACCCCGAGGCCCCCAGGACCTCAACCTAAAGCACCAACATATCCTAAAACCTCATTCAAACTTATTCCTATCATCACAACCCATCAAACAATACCAAAATCATCGATTCTTATCGGATTTAAGCCTAAGTTCTTTAAAAACTTCCGAAATATGCATTCGATCAAAAACTCAACCAAACGACGTACGAATGACCTAAATTTTGCACACTCATCACAAATCACATATCGAAGCTACAGTAACTCTCGAAATTCATTTCCGACCCTCGGGTCAAGATATCACCTAATCAACCGGAATTCGCTAAAATACTAACTTCATCAATTCAAGTCTAATTCTACACCGGACCTCCAAAATCAATTCTAAATCAACTCTAACACACCAAACACTGATAATGAAATATGAAGAAGCATAAAACGAGGAAAACAGGGTGGTAACTCATGAGACAACGAGTCTGTTGAATCACGTTCTCAAAGCATTAAACTAAACGTGTATTCATATGTGCAGGTTTTGATAAATGACAAACGACGCGCAATTAACATGTGACGAGGTCCAAGCACAAGCGAACAATTTTCATATAATGAAGCTCAAGCACAAGATGGACAAAGATCAAGATTAAGCTGAATTAAAGTTATATACGAGTCGTTCTATAGTTGTGATTTTGATCCGACACTTAACTCAAGACTTGGCTTCTCTCGTAAAATCACTTTTTATCAAATCATGCATATTTAATTTAGAGCAAAATGATTTTCAAACATTAAATCATTTTTGTCAAATCATGCATATTTAATTTAAAGCAAAATGATTTTCAAACATGTTATTTTAGCCAAAATGATTTTTAAATATGCCTCTCAAATCTGGACAAAGATAATCGATTATGTACTTTATGATAATCGATTATATTAAATCAATGTACATTCAAAACTGCAAGATAATCGATTATGTACTTATGATAATCAATTATGTTAAAGGCAGTGTACACCAGAATTTTTAATGTTATAAAATAATCGATTATGTACTTATGATAATCGATTATGTTGAGGCAGTGTCTATTATATTTTACAAGACTGAAAAATAATCGATTATATACTTATGACAATCGATTATGTTAAAACAGTGTAGTCTGAAGTTTTCAAAATATAGAAGATAATCGATTATGCATATAGAACAATCGATTATGTTAATGACCGTTGCCAGAGATTTTTTAACTGCTGTCAGGTAATCGATTATGGGATTGTGATAATCGATTATTTTAAGTAAAATCCAGAAATGATTTTTTGAACGTTGTCAGGTAATCGATTATGTGATTTTGATAATCGATTATTTTAAGTAAAATCCGGAAATGATTTTTTGAACGTTGTCAGGTAATCGATTATGTGATTTAGATAAATCGATTATGTTAAGTAAAAATCCGGAATTGATTTTTTGAACGTTGTCAGGTAATCGATTATACGATTTGGATAATCGATTATTTTGAGGATGATTGAAAAATAATCGATTATGCAAATCAGATAATCGATTATCTTAGCTTAAAATCAGCAATTCTTAATTGGCAATTAGACAACGGTTGTGAAGGTTTTTGACACTATAAATACACCTCAAAATCAGTTTTCTAAGCACAACAACTTACTACAACTGATCATTATATTGCTAAAGCTTGCATTCATTATTTTCTTCATTTCATAAGTTTTTGAGAGCCAAACTCTTGACAAAAGTTGTTGCGATCTTGAGCGTACATATTTTACTCATCCCTACTCTTAAAGAGAGTCTTTGTATTGAGTGCTGAATTGTTGTAAACATTTGAAGGGAAGTGTTAATCCCTTGGGTTGGTTAGAAGGAACGTTTTCATTCCTTCTGTTGAAGTCTTGAAGTGTGGTATCTTCGAGCAAAGGTTGTCGAGGCTTGTGTCCTCAAGTTGTAACGGTTTGTTAAGCACCCGTAAGCTTGACAAAGTTAGTGGAAATCTCGAGAGAGTCTCTCGGGGACTGGACTAGCCACGGGTTGTGGTGAACTAGGATAACATCGGTGCGTTTGTTCTTTATTGCATTTAATTTCCGCACTTATTTTTCCTGCAAGTTTTAATTACGCAAAGTTTATCGTTAATTTTATTATAACGCTATTCACCCCCCCCCCCTCTAGCGTTAAGCGTATAAACTAACAATTGGTATCAGAGCCCAACTCTCTGAAAACTTAACCGTTTGAGAGAAACTATCCATGGCTTCTACTCGTGATTCTTTTGCAGGAATAGGTGAAGGACAGTGCTCCACCAGACCGCCACTATTCGATGGCACAAACTATACGTATTGGAAGGAAAGGATGAGAATATTCATCCAGTTGAACAATTTTCATCTTTGGAAGGTTGTAACAAATGGAGAACAAATTCCAACCAAAAAGGTTGAAAATGAATGGATTCCAAAAATCGAAGATGAATACGATGCCAATGATATCCAAAAAGTGCAAAACAACGCTAAAGCCATCAACCTACTGTATTGTGCTGTAAATGCTGATGATTACAGAAAAATCTCTTGTTGCACAACGGCTAAGGAAATGTGGGACAAGCTGGAAATTACGTACGAAGGTACGGACCAGGTAAGAGAAGCTAAAATTGATTTTCTAACCCATTCATATGAATTGTTTCACATGAAGGAAGGCGAGAGGATCGATGAAATGTTCGAACGAATTTCAAAAATCGTTAATGACCTACATGCTCTTAAGAAGACCTTTACGGATAAGGAACTTGTCCGAAAAATCCTCCGAAGTCTCACTCCGGAATGGCGCTCCAAGGCCGACGCAATTCAAGAGTCTATTGGCTTTTCAAATGTCACCATCGACGGACTTAGAGGTAATCTCAAAACTTATGAATCTACTATACTTAACCCTCCGTTTAATGATCAAAGGAAGCAAAGAATCGCCCTCAAGGCAAGCACGTCTCAAAATGATGAGGACTTAAACAACGGAGACAACGAGTTCGGACTCGTTATTATAAGGTTTCAAAAATTCATGAGAAAAGAATATGAACGAAAGGGCAAACAACAAGGAGATCAAGTAAAGTGCTATGGGTGCGGAGAAATCAGGCATATTAAATCAAATTGCCTAAATGTTAAAAAGGAGAAAAAGCCCTTCAAGAAACAACGAGCATACATATCTTGGGGAGGTGACTCCGGAGATGAATCAAGCGGCGATGAAGAAGACGAAACCGCAAATCTATGTCTCATGGCACACGAAGGCAATCAAGAAGAGGTATGTCAAATTTATTCAAAAAAATTTCTTTACTCTTGAAGAAATGCAAAATGCTTTTGATGAATTGTATAGTGAATTTATTAAAGCTTCCGAAACTGTTAGAGACGTAAAGAAAAATTTTTCTTTAAAAGAAAAAGATTTTGAAAAACAACTCTCTTTGAAAGAAAAGGATTTGGAAAAATTGATTTTGGAAAATGAGAAGTTGAAAGAAGAAAGCAAGTTTTTCGGAAAAAGAAGTGCCGACAAACTCGAGACTTCTAGCAAAAATTGTACTTCATGCATGCATCTAAAAGATGAGGTAGGAAGACTTAAGAGCACCTTAGCTAAGTTTAATTCTTCTCATAAAAATTTAAATGATGTTCTTGTTAATTTAAAATCAACCAAGCATGGCATAGGATTCAAAAACGAGCCAAAAGAAAAGGTTGAAGCCATTCCCCAACAACCTAAGGCTCAACCTAGGATAAATAAAACCAACGCTCAACCTAGATACAACAATCCTAGAACCAACATGCATGCTAGACCAAACACTAGAGGAAACCCTGAGCATTTTAGAACATCTAGAAATGGCTTTCAAAAACCGCAATCTAGACACCCTCAAACTAGAAATAGTTTTTCTAGAACTAATGCATATCCTAGAACAAACATGAGAAGAGACGATTTTCAAAAATCACGCAATAGCCATATCATTAATAATAGTGTAAACAAATTTCGCCCGTCCAACTACTATCAACCTAGAGGGATGCATAATCCTAACGTAATTTGCAATTATTGTAGACGAATTGGATATATTGCTCCTGCTTGTTTTACACGACATAGACATAACACTCAATCACATCACTATGATTTGCCTAACCCCCAAGGACCCAAAATGGCATGGGTACCTAAAACTCATTAATCTGTTTTGTAGGTGTGTTTGAAGGGGTCAAGTGTACTTTGGTACCTTGATAGTGGATGCTCTAAACATATGACCGGAGATGCATCCAAGTTCCTTCAATTAGAACACAAGGAAGGAGGTAGCGTAATTTTTGGAGACAACAACAAAGGAAAAATTATCGGCATTGGCTCGGTCGGTAAGAATGAATCTTCCTCCATTAAGCATATATTGCTTGTTAAAGGTCTAAAGCATAATCTCTTGAGCATAAGTCAATTATGTGACAAGGGAAATCTTGTTTTGTTTGATTCGGAAGAATGTTTAGTCTTTCGTCGTAGCGATTTTAAAATTATCCTTCGTGGTTTTAGAGTTGATAATATCTATATGGTTGACCTCGAAAATTCTTCATCTGAGTACGTGAATTGTCTTATGAGTAAAGAAGATGATATTTGGTTATGGCATCGTAGAGTAGCTCACATCAACATGCATCTTTTAAACAAATTGGTTTCACAAAATTTAGTTGTTGGTCTTCCAAACTTGAAATTTGAAAAAGACTCTATTTGTGATTCTTGTCAAAAAGGGAAGCAAACAAAAGCATCTTTTAAATCGAAAAATATTGTTTCTACTACTAGACCTTTGCAACTCCTTCATATGGATTTATTTGGACCATCTCGCATTGAAAGTCTTGGTAGAAATCGTTATGCTTTTGTTATTGTTGATGATTATTCTAGATTTACATGGACTCTATTTCTTGCTCACAAAAGTGAGGCGTTTCATAATTTTAAATGCTTTCTTAAACGTGTTCAAAATGAAAAGAACACAACCATCACTTCAATAAGGAGTGATCATGGGGGAGAGTTCGATCACGATCTCTTCGCGGACTTTTGTGACGAACTCGGTATCGAGCACACTGTCTCTGCTCCACGCACACCACAGCAAAATGGAGTGGTGGAAAGGAAAAATAGGTGTCTCGAAGAGATGGCTAGAACCATGCTCGATGAGGCTAAGATACCCAAATACTTTTGGGCAGATGCCGTGAGTACTGCATGCTACGTTTTAAATAGAGTAGTCATAAGGCCAATACTCATGAAAACCCCCTATGAACTTTACAAAGGAAGAAAACCAAACATATCCCATCTTAGAGTATTTGGTTGCAAATGTTTCATTCATAACAATGGTAAAGATAATTTGGGAAAATTTGATGCCAAATCCGATGAAGGAATTTTTCTTGGATATTCATCACGTAGCAAAGCTTATAGAGTATACAATAATAGAACCAAAACTGTTGAGGAATCTCCGCATATTGTGTTTTCTGAAAATAATGCTCGCTTGGCGAGAAAGGGTTCTAGTTTTGATCTTGCAGGTACACTAAATAATATAATCCCTCAAGTCAAAGTATATGAGGAAAATTCAAATGAAAATCAAGATGAAATTTTGGAGCAATTATCGGAGGAAGCTCCACAATTGGAAGAAGAAACCAAATTGCCCAACGCATGGAAGACAATCAAAGACCATCCATTCGACCAGGTAGTTGGCGACATTGGACAAAAGGTAAGTACTCGAAACACTCGTAAGAACATCTCAGAACACACAACTTAAGAGATCACGTTCTAAATTGGCCGACACCTTCTCAAGGCCTTTAGAGAAAGAGTCCTTCTCCGACTTCATAGTAAACTCGGAATTCTTGACTCATCATTAAATTGCCCACTACAATTCTTTTTCAATTACTAACTTGAGCGTCGGAGGCGCCTAACTCCTCTTTTTGCAGGTATCGCCCTAAAGGCAGGGGGAACTATAAAGCAATGATGCAAAATATTCGATTTCTCATACAAACAATCGATTTCTTTTCAGGACCCAATAATCGATTATCCAGTATCAATAATTGATTATGTTGACATTATTTGTGCTACTGTTTTTTTAAAAATTGCAGTTTTTTTAAAACAAATTCTTTGCCCCATTTTTTTGCTAATGTCAAAAGGGGGAAGATTAAGGGCTATGCACTTTATATTTATTGGCACAAATTGAGGGGGAATTCATATATTGAGGGGGAACTAATTGCATGCTATATATACTTGAACTACTTGAACTAATTGCATGCCTATATATACTTATCTTGGATCGTCATTATGAATTAGCTAACATGCATATCCCGATAATAGTTTGCCATTATCAAAAAGGGGGAAATTGTTGAATCACGTTGTCAAAGCATTAAACTAAACGTGTATTCATATGTGCAGGTTTTGATAAATGACAAACGACGCGCAATTAACATATGACGAGGTCCAAGCACAAGCGAACAATTTTCATATAATGAAGCTCAAGCACAAGATGGACAAAGATCAAGATTAAGCTGAATTAAAGTTATATATGAGTCGTTCTATAATTGTGATCTTGATCCGACACTTAACTTAAGACTTGGCTTCTCTCGTAAAATCACTTTTTATCAAATCATGCATATTTAATTTAGAGCAAAATGATTTTCAAACATTAAATTATTTTTGTCAAATCATGCATATTTAATTTAAAGCAAAATGATTTACAAACATGTTATTTTAGCCAAAATGATTTTTAAATATGCCTCTCAAATCTGGACAAAGATAATCGATTATGTACTTTACGATAATCGATTATATTAAATCAATGTACATTCAAAACTGCAAGATAATCGATTATGTACTTATGATAATCGATTATGTTAAAGGCAGTGTACACCAGATTTTTCAATGTCATAAAATAATCGATTATGTACTTATGATAATCGATTATGTTGAGGCAGTGTCTATACAAGACTGAAAAATAATCAATTATATAGTTATGACAATCGATTATGTTAAACAGTGTAGTCTGAAGTTTTCAAAATATAGAAGATAATCGATTATGCATATAGAACAATCGATTATGTTAATGACCGTTGCCAAAGATTTTTTAACTGCTGTCAGGTAATCGATTATGGGATTGTGATAATCGATTATTTTAAGTAAAATCCGGAAATGATTTTTTGAACGTTGTCAGGTAATCGATTATGTGATTTTGATAATCGATTATTTTAAGTAAAATCCGAAAATGATTTTTTGAACGTTGTCAGGTAATCGATTATGTGATTTAGATAATCGATTATGTTAAGTAAAAATACGGAATTGATTTTTTGAACATTGTCAGGTAATCGATTATACGATTTGGATAATCGATTATTTTGAGGATGATTGAAAAATAATCGATTATGCAAATCAGATAATCGATTATCTTAGCTTAAAATCAGCAATTCTTAATTGGCAATTAGGCAACGGTTGTGAAGGTTTTTGACACTATAAATACACCTCAAAATCAGTCTTCTAAGCACAACAACTTACTACAACTGATCATTATATTGCTAAAGCTTGCATTCATTATTTTCAATTCATTTCATAAGTTTTTGAGAGCCAAACTCTTGACAAAAGTTGTTGCGATCTTGAGCGTACATATTTTACTCATCCCTACTCTTAAAGAGAGTCTTTGTATTGAGTGCTGAATTGTTGTAAACATTTGAAGGGAAGTGTTAATCCCTTGGGTTGGTTAGAAGGAACGTTTTCATTTCTTCTGTTGAAGTCTTGAAGTGTGGTATCTTCGAGCAAAGGTTGTCGAGGCTTGTGTCCTCAAGTTGTAACGGTTTGTTAAGCACCCGTAAGCTTGACAAAGTTAGTGGAAATCTCGAGAGAGTCTCTCGGGGACTAGACTAGCCACGGGATGTGGTGAACCAGGATAACATCGGTGCATTTGTTCTTTATTGCATTTAATTTCTGCACTTATTTTTCCTGCAAGTTTTAATTCCGCAAAGTTTATCGTTAATTTTATTATAACGCTATTCACCCCCCTCTAGCGTTAAGCGTATAAACTAACAGGGTCGGGTCGTTACGTCCTCCCCAACGTAAACAAATGCTCGTCCTCGAGCGTATCCAGGGTTGTTCTAGAAGCCAACCAATAGCTGAATGATCTTACCAAGCATATAACCGGGGGTGATCCCGCGTCACCCTATCTCATATAAGTTCTATAACACAACATAGTTGAAATCTCACAATCCTTCGAGACCATAAACTGTGGAACCATATTGCACTTTCTGAAATTATACACAAGACCAGAACCTCACATATATACTCAGAATAAGGCCGAACCAGCTGTAATAACCCATACCTGCAACCTCCGTGAAATCGCCTGATATACCATATAATCCAAGCACTCGAAACAATAACTTCTATTAACCGTAGTTACCTACAACAACCAAATAACGATAAAAACAACCTTTTATTAGTTAAAGTCATATCCCAACATTTTCATATACTGCCAGCGACAAACGAAACACACAATAAACTGTAATCATGCCTCACATAAACCATTCATGAAGCCACTTCCCTCTAACTAATATCACAATAGATTTCTGGGCCAAACCTCGATATTACCCCTCTAACAAGCTGAAATCAAATTTGTTCGTATTCATTAATGACTCAAACAAAAGAGTTGTACCTCAAGCTCATCAGTACCATCACAGCACAAGGTTGAGGCCCCGTGTCACATCATAGGAATAGAATACCTGAATCTACCCCGAAAAGTCATATCTCCACGTGGCCTCGCTACATTGCGCGATTCTATCCAAACACTGTTACACATGAAGCACCTCAAGTCACTATGATCAAAATTGACAACCACACACATTTGATGTCTGAAATCAAAGAAATTCATTACATCCAAGGTGAAACAAATAACATATGACACGCAACTCGATAGGCCATAACCAATACTCCATTTACCGAGCAACACTCAATTACTCTTCCCAGTTGACTTTCTCTATGAATCCTCAATAGAACTGCACCACATGTGCCCATATTCAACAAATCATGACGTCTCAAAACACCAAAAAGCAACTCATAGCTTTCCTTAGATCACTAGCAAGCTCAATAACTATCGAATCAACCTATCCCTCATCAACACAATTCGGGGCCAACCAAGATAACTCAAGCCAAATACATAGGCATATCGGCCTGCCCACGAACTCAATTCCAAGAAGTCTGGAGCTGCTCCTTCCACTACTGTAACTCTTGAAAGAGTCGTACGATACGGTGCCCGGCACCAAATAAATACCGAAATCCACAATCTCTCCCGGCGACATGCCCCGACACAAGAAACACATCCGGAAAAGTCCCTCAATATCAGAACTGTATCAATGGTAGAAACCTCTGCACTGACATCCGTCACGAAGGCCCAATTAAGAAAAAGAATCATTCCCAGCCGTCAACTGGTCTTTGGAATACAACCCACTCTGCCAGAACATAATCAGATGCACCTCATCGCGCAACATGTGGCCTTTTCTCGGCAGAGCCCATAGCACAATAGTCTAGAATAACCCAACACTAAGACACCCAGTCTATACTCCCACATCATGTCCAGAATTTAATATACCAAGCAAAGAAGGTTCACTCGGGCCTCCAAATCCTAATAGCCGCTAACGGTGACAACACACACGATCCACAACCACTACACAGTCTATACCTGAGAACTCGTAGTTTCCAACTCCATATAGCACACGAATCACTATACTTGATCCCATATTCTGCAATATGAATCTATATTACACCTCGAGTATCCAAATCATTCAATGAAAGATATTCTAAAATTCCCCTATGCTATCAAACAAACTCAGATATCAACAGTCGATCTAGCAGGAAAGTGCCGCAATACTACCAAAATATCGTCAGTCTAAACGCATTACCGCTTTCTAAGACAAATACTCTCGACAAATCACTTCCAATTAGCAGTACCATTTCCTTTATTACCCGAGGCTATCCGTTTCCTAAGAATTTTATGAACTTCTTTTCAGAACTGAACTGTAACTCATCTAGCCAAGACCTTCTGTCAATCCCATCTAGAAGAAGAATCATTATACATTCCATGATTTGAATGCCCCAAGAAAATATATACATCTCCAACCCCCGATAAAACTCAACAAGAACTCTCTTCCAATTCCATTTGCACATGCTAAACTGCCATGACTGAATCCAGCTATCCAAACCAAGCTAAGCAAGCTGCCAGAACTCAAGAGCTTCGCTGCACAATACCTGTAAGGGCTCACAACCTCGCGCGCATACAAAGAATTAATCATATTCTTACCATACCGATTCGGCCTACTATCAAGTAATTCCATCTATTTAATTTCCTTTCTGATTCATCATATACTTGATATCCCCTCTTGTTGTAGTACCACAATGGTTCAACCTAGGTTCACTACACGAGACCTAAGTACAAGAACACACTGTCAAAAACCCATAGGCCACCGAATACCCCCTCAAATATTCCCGAAAATACCACATTTTAGAATACTCTACTTGAAGAACTTCCTACGAACCTGAATTCGTTACCATTACCTTCCAGATACCGATACATGGGACCCCATAACTAACATAAAAATACCACAAGCTTCGACATTCTCCGACAAATACGTAGTCTCTGACCACATGCACAACCTTGAGACACCTGATTGTTACCTGTAGAATCTTGAACACAATAAAACCATTCTCGGGAGTCATTACTTCATACAAGAACTACAATTTACCTGATCAAATAGACATAACCACTCGTGACTCATTAGCACTCTGACACCGCAGGACGTGATCTCATTCCGATATAACCAAAAAACTTCCTTCTCTTTACACTAAGCATTCTTTATCAACAACCGCTCAAGACATCCTACTATTTCTACACATCTACGAAGTACCATATAACCTTTGTCAATATTTTTCTTCACCCGTGCCATCCTCAGCTCAATTTCTGCAACCAGAATTGATCCGCCAGCATATCTCGAAATGGAACCAATGTAGCACATGACTATGCAATCAGCTAATCCACAACAACCTCCCCAACTTTGCTCGAAGCAATATATCAGGACACACTCAATAACCCATAATACTTTTACTCTAATGATGCCACAATATCATAGTGAAATTAAACTCAAATTATCTACTACTTTGTGAAAAGGATAATTTCACGTAAAAACAATTGGGCTCCCCAATTTTAATTTTATAGCCTATATTTCAATTTACAACCAACTAGCCCAAAAATAATATGCTAAGATTCAACGTCCAACTCTAATAGGTTCTCAAAATTACCACTTAATTTTCAAAAAGGATTGCTCAAGCTTTTAAATTAATTTTTGAATTAGTAATTGTGACTGAAATATTAGTTCCACAAACCAAATCCAATTGGGTGCTGAAAATTAGATTTTTAACAAGCTTAAATATGTGAGTTTAAATTTTAAATTTTATTTTGTGAGAAATTTTAAGTGGGTGTTATTTGGACTTGTTAGAAATAGTATAAGGAGGCTGTATATAAAATTTGAAGTCATTTAATGGAGATATGGACTGGTTTTGAACAGGAATTGCAATTGAAAATCACGGAAGAAGTTCGTTATAGACGTTTGTATAAAGGTGTATAAAAGTGTATAATAGTGTATACGATATGTTTATACACTCATATACACTATTATACAAGATTATACATAATTATACAAAAAAGTGACTTCGTTTTCTTCCTTGCATTTTTTCTGAAATTTAACTCAAATCTTACTCAAATATACTCCAAATCACTTCAAATTTAAACTTTGAACTCCTTTTAATATTTTCAATCAATTGGAAAAAATCCCAATCCAAACAACTAAGAATTACAAGAAATTCTATTTTCTAAAGCAAAACTTTGAATGCCCTTTAGTGGTGGACTTCTACTCTTCAATTTTTTTACATTGCAACCAGGTACTATAGGGGGAGAAGCAGTAATGGCGGATGGCCCCTTGAAACATATGTAAAAAAAAAGTGAAAGAAGAGAGAGTAAAAATAATGGCTGTGAGAACACATATTTAACTACATAGATTTTAGAAGCAATGATTGTAAGAATACATATTCTAAATTTGCAAGAGCTAGTGTTTTCAAAATATTTACAATATAGGCTAGATGGGGTAAAACTTAAAAACATGGGCCATTTTTTGTTATGGTGTAAAGTCATGTGTATTTTCTTGTAATTCTTTCTTTGTGAAAACACATACCATCTAGTACTGAAATCCTTGGCTAACCTCGCATCCATCCCCAACATCAGTTGAGTCCACCCTCTAGAGCGACCCGAATTTATCAAATTTCAACACGTACCCTTCAATTACACATGAGATCTTCTAACAATATACATAAGAATTGTACCACTTAAGAACACTCCGCAGGAAATAATCCACCTGCTCCGCCGCAATGTAGTACTTCAGCGCACCTTTCCACCATTATATACGTTAAACAAGTCATTTAGTCTTCTTGGGTCTGAACTCATACCGCCACATGTAATGCACTTTACTTTCCAACTAGGAGACACAAAAAATATTCTTCATGCGCTCATAACTCGAGGCTACACAATAGGAAACGAATCACTTAAGAGTTCATCTACTATCCAGCAGACTTCTTCATCACTACCAAGTCATATAAATACACCTCGAAACACTAACATACTCATCACATGGATATCAAACCGCCATTCCGGCTAATAAGGACAAAATAGATATATAAGTTCAAAACACTTGCTCATAAAATCAGCACCTCGGTGCTCAAGCCATAGACAAAGATCTGGCCTCACGCCCTCCAGACTGGGCCAACATACTAATGAAGATCACATCTTGCCCCTTGATCGGGGAATCACAAGCCATCAAGATGCAAATAATACTGAGCGCTTGCGTGCGCACACAGACGTGTGGAAGGAATTTCAAGGGTTACATCTCAAGCTGAATCAAGTACGCACGATAAGAATTCTAAGAAAGTGATGTTTTCCTAAAGGTTTTGCAGCCTCTCGAGGATAAATACAGACGTCTCCGTACCGATCCGCGAGACTCTACTAAACCTGCTCATGACTTGTGAGGCCTAGTAACCTAGACTCTGATACCAACGTGTCACAATCCAATTCCCCAAACTAGTCGTGATGGCGTCTCTTGTGAAGACAAGGCTAGTCAGCTAACTCAATTAGACCACTTCCAAATAATTAAACATAAATGAAAAGCAAAATACGAATTAATGACATTAATTAATGAAATTTACAACTCAACGCAGCCCGATCGGGGTGTTACAAGTCACGAGCATCTAGAAGCATTTTTAATACAACTACACATCTTAAATACATGGATTTAATATGGAATCAAAAGGAATAAATCCGGTGTCGCGAACGCTGGCGGTCACCTTGCTCAGCTATGATAGCAAATCCTCAACCAACTCAACCCGCTACCGGGTAAATCAATACTTGCATATGCACGCGATGTGCATGGAGTAAAGTGAGTACTCCAAATCGGTGAGTAATAGAGGTAAATAATAACTGAGCAGCAAGAAACCACGTAAATCAAGTCATCATGCTATATAGTATAATGTAACCCTTTGAGAAAACAGTGAACACGTGAAAATCCTTTAGAAAATATCTTTACTCAGTTCAAAACCTCTTTTGAAAATATCTTTTTCCAACGGTTAAGCAAATGAATGCGGAAGAGATAGTGCAAGTCAGCACAAAAGTCAGCCCCTCAGGCACATCACTCCATTAAAAAATAACACCAGGTATCTGGTACACAGTGCAAGAAATAGCATGGAAGCCAATGAAAAGTGAATGGTCGAATGTCATGACAACTAATACAAATAGGAACAAATGCATGAGTGCAATGCAATGCATATGACGGTACGCTCCGATACCCACTGCGGCGTGCAGTCCGATCCATTTAACGTTGACGGTGCTCACTCTGGGTGTGTACAGACTCCGGGGGTACTCCTACAGCCCAAACGCAATATCAAGCCATCTCGTATCATCAATCAGTCCCTCGGCCTCAATATCAATATAACCATCTATGCCCTCAGCCTTAATATCAATATAACACCACTACGGCGTGCAGCCCGAGCTATCCAGATATTCAGAAATTACTATAACACTACCGCGGCACGCACTCCAATCCATGCTCAGTCCAGAAATACACATAAGTCTTGGGCAATATTAACATGATAGTACTCAGCTCAAAGCATCAATAAAATATTGTTTAAGTTTTTAAATTTTAGAAAAATGGCTGAGTTTGCAAAACAGTATCAAAACCTTGGACTGAGATCAAATAATATGCAAAATAATGCGAATTCAGTGATATCAATCCCTGAAGGATTCACATAGTTGGCATTAAGCCCAAATATAGCAATCAACCTAAATTATGATGGCAACAAGTAGTTTCAGTAAAACACGCAACAATAATCAACAATCGGTACGGACCAAGTCACAATCCCCAATAGTTCTCTACCCCATGCTCATAGCCGACGTGCAAGTCACATCAATACAACACTATAATGTGAAATCCGAGGTTAAAAACCCTCAGGGTATCATTTACATGCATTACTCACCTCGAGCCGGTGAACTTCAGCTCGCGATGCCTTTGCCCCTCAAATCAACCTCACAGCGCGTCGAATCTAACAAAAAACAAAGCGAATACATCACAATATGCTAAGGGAACAATACCAAATCGAAAACAATCGAGAAATAGCAAAAATCTCGAAACTAGCAAAACCCGAGCCCCGGGCCCGCTTCCCGGAAAATTATAAAACTCACATTACCGGATTCCTCATCTCTCCACGAGTTCATACATTCCAAGAACTCCCAAATCCGAGCTCAAAGGACCTATCGAATCCCAATTTGAAATATCAAAAACTCAAGCCCTAGCTTTACCCCTTTTTGAAGAATTTCAACCAATTTCCATATTTGTACACCATAAATATCGAATTCTAAGTCCAAGAGTCCATACCTGATTAAAGCCCTCAAAAATCCCTTCAAAATTGCCTCGAAGTCCTCAAGGTTCGGAGTCCAAAATGTTACTCTTTCAAAAATTCGCGAAGGAGATAATCTCACTTAACTGCCAGTCATTCCGCTTCTGCGGATGAAATATCGGTTATGCGACTTCCGCTTATACGGTCAACGTCGAAGCGGACTATTCACTTAAGGTCACTTTTTTCTTTTGCGATCCCCAATCACATCTGCGGGACCGCTTATGCGATCCAATATCCCGCTTCTTCGGAACCTGACCAGGGCTCCTATTTCGCTTCTGTGCTCCTCAAACCGCTTCAGCGAGACCGCACCTGCGGTCCCATCAAACAACACAAAAATCATCAATTCTCATCGAATTCAAGCCTAAGTTCTTTAAAAACTTCCAAAACACGCATTGATCAAAAACCCAACCAAACAACGTCCGAATGACCTGAAATTTTTCACGCACATCACAAATCACATATTGAAGCTACAACTCTCGGAATTCCATTCTGACCCTCGGATTAAAATCTCACATATCAACCGGAATTCTCTAAAATACTAACTTCGCCAATTCAAGCCTAATTAACTTCGCCAATTCAAGCCTAATTAACTTCGCCAATTCAAGCCTAATTCTACACCAGAACTCCAAAATTAATTTCAAATCAACTCTAACACACCAAACACTGATAATGAAACATGAAGAAGCATAAAATGAGGAAAACAGAGCGGTAACTCATGAGACGACAGGTCGGATTGTTACAGCTCACAACTACAATAAGTTATTTATTTGTTCATTTCTTCAAATTGTGTTACCGCTTATAAAAAATCTTGCGTACGCGACTGATTATTGAAGCAAACGAATAACCAGATTGTATTCTTACTTTTAGCCCGCGCCAGAATTTATTTACATTGGTTCCAAAAAAGTATATACAATTTGTATAATTTTTTTATATTAACACACACACACACACATTGATGATAGGCTATAATTGCATATTTAAGTCACTTATTACACTCTAATTTACCGCACTTTAATTGAGTTTGAGTTTTAATCGCTATCATTTTGCATTAACTATATTTTTTATGCCTTGTAGGAGTGATTCCGAGCTATGTAGATATTATGGAATGAATTCAAGTGATTTTGAAGCTTTGAAGTCTGAGTAAAAGCCCAATACATTAAGCTGAAATCGTTTTCGGAGGTCATGTACCAAGTCCGGATATTAAAAGAGGACAAAATAAGTTCACTACCGCGCCGCATGGGACGCCGCAAGGCACGACACATCAGTGTAAAATGCTGCATGATACGAAATGTTGAGGTTGCTGATAATCTCCATTAGCGCGTCGCACCCTGTACAAAATCTACAGATCCAGAGTCCTTTTTCGCGCTGGAGAAGATGTTTTCATCTGGGTCCAACCTTACTTGGTATAAATAGATATAAAAATATTATTGGAAGACTTTTAACACATCTTAGACATAGGGACACACTTTAGACATGGAGGAGCAAACTACGCTTTGGAGGAGGCTCCTAACTAGTTTTTCTTTTCTTCTCTTTCGTTAATTTCATAGTTTATTAGTTCTAGAGTTTTGGGGTGCTACATGAACGTTGTAGTTTAAAGCTTAGATTGTTCTTATTATTTATCATATTGGTTTATTTATTTAATCTTGCACTTAATTATTTGATTACTTGATCACCAATTGAATACTATCTACGAATCTAGGATTAAACTCGGGAGAGGGAATTCTAGATTGCATATAAGATTGAGTATAGCAAGATCTTAACTCTGGAGGGGGGGGGGGGGGTTCCGGTTAGGATAGGAATATACCTAATCGCCTTGTTTGGTTACTATACAGGAATTATTAATGTGTTCTTGTTAATTCTAATTCCAAAGGAATATAGGCGTTATGTTAGCGTGAATAGGCGAGTTGTACTTCGGGAGAAGGCTACGAGCAATATTAACCATGTCATCCAATAAACCAGATAAATTAATTAGACGATTTGAGTGGAAAACTAAACGGGATTGTTAGCTAACCTATAACTCTAGAATATTCACACATATTGAATACGTCTCTATAATTCACCAACTTGTTTCTTTAATCTATTAATTAGTGACTCTAGATTAATTTTAGTTAAATATTCATACTTTAGGAATCGCTTGAGTAGATTAATTATTTGGTTTTATTTAGTTGATAGCTAATCACAAGTCCCTTTGGGTACGATATCTGGACTTACAATCCTATATTACTTGTCGACCACGTATACTTGCGTGTGCGTTTGGGAGCAACACACACGCACATACACACACACTTGTTAAGGTTAAAATTTTAGAAGACATTATCTAAAAATAAGGAATTAAAGTAATAGTTTGCGTTATCCAATAAAAAGAGAGAAAATGGTTTGCTTCATAGCTGAAGATTTGCTTCATGAATCAGAGTTGGTTAATACCGTTAGTTTTTGAACACATTCCATCAGTGAGTCTAAAGGTGTTCAATTTTATCATACTTAAGGGACTAAATATGCTCAGAGTTATATTTGAGGAACCAAAATAGGCCTACCCTCAAAGATAAGAGATAATATTAACCAGAAACTCTCAATTCAACCACCATAGTATAATTGATTACCTCGAAACATTACACGTGAAAGTGATTCAAATTAGACGCATCCTTTCAACATTTTCTATAGGAATGGTACAGGATCTTAAATTCTTAATATCCATCAATCAAACTTCATCTCCTTGCACTAAAGAGGGTACAAATTTGATACTATTCTTTTTTTTTTAACTACATTAAGAAATGAGAGATATGAAATGCACATGCTAAGATTCCCTAAATCATGTAAAGGGAAGTGAAAAATAAACTTATGTGGTCATCCATGCTAATAACTCCGAGAGAGCAAAATAAATAATTTGCATTCTTCTTCGTTCTCAAGTAAAACTTCTCCTCTCTTTTAATTTGTAATTTTTCTTAAATTTTCAAATCTCATCTTGAGAGAAAAACTTATAGTATAAAGTATAAACATTCCCGTTATAATAATAATATTTGTCAATATGTTACTGTGTATTACTTATAGGCAAAATACATACTTTATTCATCAACCTTGTTCTTAAATTTCTCTTACATACTTCTTAAATACGAGAATAATATTACATACCAAAACTTTTTAATCATGTATCACACGTGTGTATTACACATAAAAGAGACGCGTAAAACTAAAAAATTCACTTGAAATTAAGTTTTTCCTTTTCCCCCTTTTTTAACTATTTTCTTTTCAAATTAAAGAAAAAATATATAATTCATGTCTTTTTCCCCAACCCCACACCCTAGTGTTTCCTCACACCCTCCCTCCCCCGTCTTCTTCCCCAACCCCCATTCTAGTTTTATCATCTCTCATGTTTCGACTCTCCAACCCCCATGATTAAGAAGAAAAAAGAATATAGGAGCTATTGGGTCTTGGTATAAATCACTATTATTGACTTTTTGAAAAGGCTTGAAAATTTAATTGGCTCTTGTTGATTTGGTATTCCACGACCTAAAAAATTAGTTTGAATTCGTGAATATTGTTGAGCAAAAATTTACTTAGGTAATTAATTTTGATAAAATTTAAAAAAACGCTATTAACAAGTTTGAAGCTTTGGGTTTGAGCTTGAATTTGAAATTTGTATAAGGATTTATGATAGATGTTATTTAAACTTGTTTAAAATCGTCAAAGAATTGAATCTATAGTTAGGGAAGAAGGTTTTTGTGATAGAATGGTCGGTGATAGTATGATGGTGGTGGAAAAGATGATGGGGTTGGGAAGATGAGGAGGGAGGAGGGAATGTTGTTTCTTTTCTGTATTTTTATCTTCGGGAAGATGAGAAGAGGGGGTTGTAGGAGGGGGCAGGTGTTTTTTTTTCCAGTTTTTTCTTTTTTTTTCTTCAGTTTTTTCTTTTTTTTTCTTCTTGATTTGACATGTGTCAGATGCTGATTGGCGCCTGTAAGTGCATCTTTAAACAGATGTGGTCAAATACCGAAGTCATGTATAATTGAACCACCTTTAAAGGTTTTGATGTTTAATATTATTCCCGTATTTAAGAGGAATGTAAGAGAAATTTGGGAACAAGGTCGATGGGTAAAATATGTATTTGCCTTACTTATAAGATCATCATAGATTATTACTGCGTGCATTCCATCAATGGGCAAATATTCTCTCATGGCACATCCAGAATATGGGACCACAGGAGCAGGATCCGAAACGATGACTTCTACAAGAATAGCATATTCCAAAGCATTCGCTTCTGAACGAATTTCAATTGTCTCACAATTCAGCATTTCTGTCAAATTGCTATCAATAATCTTTACAATATTAAACTGGTTAACTTATTTTTAATTGAATTTTTAAATTATTTATTACTTTTTAATGTAATAATTACATTAAAATATCTGGATAAATGATAATTTTTCTCAAAGAATAACTAGCTTGGTGATAAGATCAGGTCTAGCATTCACAGCATAAGACCCACATAAGAAGATATCAAATCATTGCAATACTACAAAAGGTCAAGAATCAAGCTTGAAACTACAGTTTATAATTATGGCTCGTTTGCTCATTTTTGTGATGATTTTAATTAGCAAATATAAATAGCTAAGTGCAGGGTTTAGTTAGGAAATTACATTTTGATTAATCAGTTGATATTCCTTTTGGTGTATTATGGTTATATCTTTTTATCTCTTTAATGAACCTAATTTGGACTTCCCTATTGGATTAATTATCCTTTCTTTTCTTCCAATTTTGTTTTCTTTTTGCCTACTTTATTATGTTATCCCCTTTATCCTATTTTGTTTCTTTACTTATTTATTTGCTTTTATGTATTTGTGTAAAGGTTTAAATTTTAAGGTACACATTTTAGAGTTGTTAGGAAAATATATTTTTTCAATTATAGATGTTTCGTAGATTTCTTTCTCTTACTATCGATATAACGCTTGAATTGACGAAGATTCATGTCTGAATATTCAACAAAAAGATATCCAATGAAAATATATAACGTGCAGATCTTCAAATCTTGTGTCTTAAGCAAAATAGAAACTTTATTTAATGGAAGATATTTTGTGTATATTTTTAAAATTATTATTAGTAATTTTAAAGATTCTATATAATTGTTATAGATGGATAATTTTACAAAGAGCGTTCTACTATAAATATGGTTGTTACTGTTATAGGTAAAAAACAGTTATAGAAAGGTAAAATATAACTTAAAAATCGATTTTAAGGAAAATTTAATTTTTATAGTGAATGACTGTTATATAGGGATATTATAGAGACGTGTGACTCTAATTGATAATTATATTCTTGACGGTGTATGTCACGTATTACTTATTAAAAACTAGAAAAAACAGCGTCAAAACTATCAAAAATCCAACGGATAAAAAATCAGCGAATTATTTGATTTGATTTTGTTCCAATATTTAAAAAAGGTTGAGCGAGAAAGAATATGGCGACTATTTATGATATCAACAAAGGGCACATTGGTCAATAACGATAAAAAAATTATATGACAGCTACAGTTGGTAGCATGTGCTCAGCCTAATAAACAAATCTAAAGAAGGTACATCTGTAACAAGAACAGCACTTAAATGACTAAATTACCCTCAGCAGCATTTGATGTAGTGCTACAAATAAATAACAATAACCCAGTATAATCACACGGATCGGAAGAGTAGCGTGTACGTATACTTTACCACTATACTTGGATAGAAAACCTGTTTCCAAATAAATCCCCAATATCCTTCATTCAAAAAACTTACTATCTTACTCCTCCTCAAACTCACAACATCCCGATTAAAAATGAGGTTGCTTACCATCACACCACTCCTGTCAAATATTTGTGGGAGTGCTACAAATAATACATTGATAAACAACCATAACTAAAACGTGTTCAGCTACTAAAACAAATATAAATAAATCAATATTTGTAAGCACTCCAGCCATGTTAATGGAGTGCTATTGCCAGTTAACTCACTTATAAAATAGTAGCAGAAAAAATATGGATCAAATTACAAAGAAAGAAACCATTAAGCTTCTCAAAAACTATTTTCCACAAAATTCATTTCACAACCCCAAAAAGAATAAACCATGTTTAGAGCGATTCCTTTCACTGCTACAGTGCATCCATATGCAATTACAGCTCCAAGGTCTCTTTAAGAAGAAAAAAAGATTCTTGAAAATCATGTTTTTTTGGTTATATTCTGATAAAGATTGGGTGTTTTCTGAGTTTCTGATTAAATTGTGTGTGTAAAATTGCAGGTTGGTGGTGAAAATGTCAGCAGTAGCCACCAAGAATACAAGAGTGGAGTCATTAGAGGTGAAGCCACCAGCACACCCAACTTATGATTTAAAGGAAGTTATGCAACTTGCACTCTCTGAAGATGCTGGGAATTTAGGTTTGGTCTTAGCTTATATCTTTCTTTTTTTTAATCTTACTATATTGTCAAGTGGGTTGCACTCAATTTTATTACTTTAGTAAATGCTGTAATTACCTAATATGTGGCCTAATTCTGTATATATTTTGTGCATAGAACTTAGTCTCATTAATTTACTGGTAATGTGTTCTTAGTAAGTGTTACCTTTAGTTTAAGGAAGGGGTTGGGGCAGAGGCAGACGCGGATCCAGGATTTAAATTATGTGGGCTCAACCTTTAAGGTTTTTAATATTAAACCTATCATATTTTTAAAGCTATGAGTTCAAATTCACTATGAGTTGCAATTTTAGTAAATTTTTACACTAAAATTATGCTTCATGTCAAAAGTATTGGGTTCAAATGATCCCGCTATTATAACACTGCATATGCGTTTGTTGGGTTGGACCGGGGGGGGGGGGGGGAATATAGTTCTTTCAAAAGTTATTTTTTTGGTTTCTCGCCCTGTGGCTGGTACCTGCTTTATGGTCCCACTGATCCGGATTGAGGTAAAGGCAGCTCCATTCTTAGGCTTGAACCTGAGACATTTGGTAGTAAAAGTTGCAATTTTTAAGATCAAGAACTGAGGATATTGTCATGTACTCTATCAGTTTGTGCTTGATGGGAAACTTTGTGTGAATTTGAGTACTCAATTTGAAAAAGAGATATCTGTTTATTCAATGTTTTCTTGGGTGAATTGCAGGAGATGTGACTTGTAAGGCGACAATTCCTCTTGATATGGAATCCGATGCTCATTTTCTAGCAAAGGAAGACGGGATCATAGCAGGAATTGCACTTGCTGAGATGATATTCGCGGAAGTTGATCCTTCACTAAAGGTATTGATTTTGCAATTAAGTTGTTACAGTAACCGGCATATCTATTTTGAAAAAGTTTTTGATAGAGGGTAGTTTTTAATTTCTTCATGTTCTTATTATCAGGTGGAGTGGTATGTAAATGATGGTGATAAAGTTCATAAAGGCTTGAAATTTGGCAAAGTACAAGGTAAACTAAATGTGATAAAATGATGAATTGCTAATGATTTTTCGGCTTATTAATCTGTCCTTGGCTTTTGTAGGAAACGCTTACAACATTGTTATAGCTGAGAGGGTTGTTCTCAATTTTATGCAAAGAATGAGTGGAATAGCTACACTAACTAAGGTGTGTTTCTCTTCATATAAATAGCTCATCATTAAAAAAAATATGGAAAGATATTGCCATGAATGGAAATGGTTAGTGTCATTAACGAATTGGTTTCAGTATTTCAAGTTAAGTGTAGGTTTGAGACTGCTGAATTGTTCTATGTCGGAGAATACTGAGTTCCGTGCAGCACATATGTGTTGCTCCATACTGAATCATTCCTCTATGATGTATATAATCAATGAAATATAAAGCTTTTTTATTTTTGTTTTTGTTTTTCCTCTCCTTCACTGAGCCGAGGGTCGATTGGAAACAGCCTCTCTGCCCTTTCGGGTAGGGGTAAGGCTCGTCTACATATTACCCTCCCCAGACCCCACTTTGTGGGATATTACTAGGTAGTTGTTTGTTGTTGAAATATGTTGGTCATGAATGAGGTAATGAATGACTTAAAATCTTGAGATGTTACTTCTAGTTTAACCAATATTCTGACTGTTCAAATACTTGAACCAATACTCAAGCTTTGTTCACAAACCTATCTTTGTTCGTGAGCTGGTGCAATTGGCTTGTTAGGTCATTTATCAAGCTCATAAACTGTTGAAGGAGGAGACTTTGTCTGAATTTGCAATTCAATGAGAGTTAGCCTTAGCCTATGGTAAAAGTTCTCCATTCACCACAAAGTGAAGAGTGCAAGTCTTGGAATCAAATTCTGTGTATTCGGTCATAAGGCTGTGCACATCCACTCTTCTGAGACCTTAGATGGTGCCAGAGCCACATATTGAAAACTATTTTTGCAATCAGTCTATGAGAAATACTCATCTGTTTAACTAAAGAATTCCAATCCAAGATGTCAATGAGTTTAAATTCCTGCCTCTATAGTAGTGATTAGAAGAGAGTGAAACTGAGTTTTTCTCTTATTTGCAGGAAATGGCAGATGCTGCACACCCTGCTTACATCTTGGAGACTAGGAAAACTGCTCCAGGATTACGTTTGGTGGATAAATGGGCGGTAAATATTTACTCACCAAAATCATCTACTTGTCAAGGCCATCGCATGTATAGTTTATCTTGGCTGACTTTCTACTTGGCTTTAATTAAAGGTATTGATCGGTGGGGGGAAGAATCACAGAATGGGCTTATTTGATATGGTAATGATAAAAGACAATCACATATCTGCTGCTGGAGGTGTTGGCAAAGCTCTAAAATCTGTGGATCAGTACTTGGAGCAAAATAAACTTCAAATAGGGGTTGAGGTTGGCCTCATGTACTTTTGAATTAAATTCTTCGATATGGTTATAGATTTGTGTCCTTATCTTTTAATTTTATCGTTTGCACATTTGTGAAGATATAAACTTTATGGCTGATGGTGCTTCCAATATCCTTTCGCTGAAGAACTAAATTCTTATCTATTGAAATCAAATGTTAGTCCAAGAAAGAGATGTTTGACCTAAATGTGTCTTTTATTAAGTTGGTATTTGTACTAACTTTGGATAGTTAAGAAGTCTAATTATGTAGATACTTTTTTTTGATAAGGTAAAATTTTATAAATGTGTCAGCATCAAGAATATGCTGGTAGGAACCGAAATTATCTGATTTGTGATCCCCGAAGTTACACTATTGTATTTGGCAGTAGAGATGTGGTCCTTTCAGAATGCGCTCAATTTGTGGTAATTATTGAACAGAGTTTTAAACCTTTTCTCCTATCCAACAGGTTGAAACAAGGACAATTGAAGAAGTACGTGAGGTTCTAGACTATGCATCTCAAACAAAGACTTCGCTGACTAGGATAATGCTGGACAATATGGTTGTTCCATTATCTAACGGAGATATTGATGTATCCATGCTTAAGGAGGCTGTAGAATTGATCAATGGGAGGTTTGATACAGAGGTAACGCCTGGTTTCATTTTCATTAACTATTTCACACAAGTGTCAACTATGTTGCTTGGGCTCTTCAAATATGTAGCCGGATGCGTGTTAGACCATCCAAAAGTAGTGCATTTTTGGAGGATCCGACAGGGATGCGAGATCATTTTCAGGGAGTCCGCGCAACATAGAGTGTCATAATATAGAAGACTTAATGTGGATGCAATGCCTTGATTTTTCATAAAAGTGAACTCCCGACTGGATTTCCTGTGATCGTATATCTTTTGGTGACATGCTGTTGTTGTAATGCTGGCAGGCTTCAGGAAATGTTACCCTTGAAACAGTACACAAGATTGGACAAACCGGTGTTACCTACATTTCTAGGTATGCATTTCGCTCTTGCTATTTTTTTCAGAAGATATCCATACAAGACAGCAGAAGACGACATATATAAGAGATTCTCAGTGTGTGTTATTAGTATAGCTGGGACGCCTTTTTGTTCCTTTTCTCTTCCTTCTTGTAATAAGATGGTTAGTATACTTGCCTTGTTCAGACGAACGAACAAGATTGTTAGTTTACTTGCACACGGTAGACAAAAAACGGTCTCAATAGACAGCCTATGTTATGTTAATAGTTCTTTTGATAGGCAAAAGTGACAGGTTTTTTTCCTTCAGTATTAGGCTCGCGAAGGTTTGTTATGATACTAAAATTATAGAGTTTAAATCTTTGCAGTGGTGCCCTGACGCATTCTGTGAAAGCACTTGACATTTCCCTGAAGATTGATACAGAGCTCGCCCTTGAAGTTGGAAGGCGTACAAAACGAGCATGAGCGCCATTACTTCTGCTGTAGGGTTGGAGTAAAAGCAGCTGAATAGCTGAAAGGTGCAAATAAGAATCATTTTACTAATGTCAAACAAAAGATCCTTCACTGTGTAATCAAACAAAAAGATGTAAATTGCTGGAATATCTCAGATGGCTCTTTTCCAACCTTATTGCTTGAGTTGGTATTTCATTATAGCTTTGTTTTCATGTTTCATGGAATTTGTTACAATGAAATACTTGATTCATAAGTTTGGTGTATGTAAAATTCTGTGTTACTTCAAATGTTTTGAGATGTTGAATATCATGTTCTTAAGCAGGAAATAGTCACTAAGAATTAACCCAAATAGCCGCACACCCGACACTTAAACTAAAAATAGCTGGTGAAGGTATAATATATGTATAATTTGTATATTATATGCATATAATTGTATATAATCAATGTATAAACTATGTATATGACTAAAAATAATAAACAATGAATATGGACGGCTATTTGTGTAAAAATTCCTAATAAACTATATTATCTTTTTACATCAAAAGAGTAAACTATTATATTTAAGGGCCAAGGCAAAATCTATTTTAATGTGAAAAATCTCACATAAACGGATTTAACGAATGAAGTATACCTCTAAAGGAGAAAATTCCAACCTAAGGACAATGCATTAGACATGCATCTTACACGCATGCATATAAATTCAAGAGTTTAATCTCACAAGATATTTTTCGCTGGTGTGAAAAGAAGATAATTGTTTAGCTCAAAGTTTTTATTTACTTTAGAAGCATAAAATACTTAAAATAAACGGAGCGTCAATCATAACAGATCGTAATAAATTCAAAGACCAAAGGAATGAAATATAAAAGACAACAATAATAGATTAAAGGGGGGAGGGTGAAATCTTTTATTAATGATATTGATTTGGTCTGCCGCTCCATAGAGAGGTTCAGAGCCTTACAATGATGTATTTTCTCTCCTTTTAGGAGGAGATGTGAAGAAGAAGAAGAAGAAGAAGTCCTCCTTTTAGGGTTCTTTTTCTTAGTATTTATAGCTAGGAAATCTGCCAGCTGACGCCTAGGGATTGGGACCTTCTAGACGGGGTGCCCTTATACGGACGGTCAGGCCGTGGCCTTAGTTGTCAAATTGGATGACTGCTCGATAGTCTTGTAAATAAACGGCCGTACCATTTATTAATTACAAATAGACTTTAATAAATGTATTGATTTCGTTTATTATCATGAGGTCAAATTTTGACCCCTACAGATAGTCCCTCCGCTTATTGAGATCGGGCTCAGGCCGAGCTCGATGAGCGGATTCCGCCGATAACCGTGGTTGTCTACGAGATGAGGGAGATCGTATCCCCTAGTTCTCCGGGAATGGCCGTAACCATTTTTTTCTTGGGAGGTGGCCGTAGCCATTTTTGTTTCGGAGACGGCCGTAGCTATTTTATCTTTTGGAGATGACCGTCGACTTCTCGAGCGGCGGAAACCTCAACTTCCATGGCGGGGGAAGGAAGGGGCGTTTTAGGAGAGGGGGATGATTCTGAGTCCGATATGGATCTTGAGGACATCTGTCTTGCTCAGGAGCGTTATACCCCTTCAACCATGCCCGTGAGGGGCATTGCGGACGTCGGACTGATGGGCGAGGTGGCCGCCCTAAGTATAAAGGTATGTGCAAAACTTTGGTTTGTTTCCTTTCTTAGCATGTCTTCTCATGTTAACTGTCACTTTGTTCGTTGTAGACATTTTTGCTGGAGGTGGAGAGCATTAGGCGGGCTAATGTCCGTTCGGCGATTTTTGCGCGGCTGTTGGGGAATTACCGTCGCTACCGTGACAGGTATTGTGGCTTGCGTGAGCGCATAAGGAATGACCCGCAGAACCGGGAGCTGGTAGAAGATCTAGCACGGAGGGAGCTTCATATGCAACAGACCCTCAGCATTGTAACCACTCTCGAGGAGCAGCTCCGCCAAGCGAACAAAGGGGTGGATGTTGAGAGAAGGGTGGCTGCTGAGAGGGAGCGCTAAAATCTGGCTGCAGCGGCGGAGGCCGATGAGGCTTATACTTGGCAGGTGGCTTCCCTAGAGTCTGAGGCCGCCACTTCAAGGAGGCAGGCAAAGGACGCCCTGGCGAGGGTTGAAGCGCTGCAGGCGACCAATCGTGCCCAAGAAAGGGAGCATGGATTAGAGAGGTCCGCCGCTACCTTTTGAGTGCGGTCATTGGAGGAGCGTATTCGTCTTTGAGCGGGATGGTCGTGCTGTAGCGGACGGGATTGCGTCCTTGGAGGTCAAGAACCAGCGCCTGAGGGACCAGGCCGCTTCTTTTGGTCCTACTCGTGAGCTTTGGACGTATGTCGAGGCCCAGCTCGATGTGTACAGGCAGTCGTGGGAAGCCGGAATCGTGTCTGAGGCCACTTATGAGGAGGCACTCCAAATGGCTCGTGAAGCCTGTCTCGACTGCGGTTTTGACCCGTCTACGCCCGGGGGCGATGATGGCGACGAGGGCGCTGATAATGCTGAAGGGGGTGCCGAGTGAATAAATGAAAAAATTTGTAACGTTTGTTTAGTTTTTGTTCTCTTTTTCTCTTTGCCGGCCTTGGGCTAATGTAATTGGGGATAACCCCGTGTAAATATTGTATTAATCTTTTTTTTTGTGCTTGTTTGGAAGGGCCTTGCCTTAGAGTTTTTCTAGTGAGCATGTTAATGGTCTCAACCGGTTAGGTGATTTCGACCATTGTCGAATTGATTCCATTCCTTACGGAAAGTTAGTGTAGATGGCCTTGGCCATAGATAGACGCTTTTGGTTGTTACCTTCCTCCACTTGTTGGGAGGGAGTTGTAGCCGCATTTGGGCAGTGGCGGAACATAGCCTTAGTCACAGTTTGGGCTTAGTCGGACTACTGGCCGTGATAATGAAAAGCACGGCCTTGTGGTTCGACTTGGGCCGAACTTTGCGCGGGTCAACGCTTTAGTTTGAGTTAGTCGTACTTACTTGAACGGCGGGGCGCTTCGCCCGACTTGGGGTTCGTCCATGGTTGGACCTTCGGGGGCGCTTGTTCTCGTCTGATTCCGGCCCGGCTTATAGCCTTGGGGCGTGTGTTCTTGGCTTTGATTCGTTCGTGGTTGAGCTTGCGGATTTTGTGATAGAGGCGTGTAGCCTGAGTTCTGGTTCAACTCATAGCTGAATTCTTTTGTAATTCGTAATGGCGGGGGCACTTGGCCTGAGTTCTGGTCCACTTCGCAGTTGGACCCTTATGATATTTGAAAGCGCATAGCCTGGGTTGTCGTTCAACCGTAGTTGAACTTTTGTAATTTTTGAAGGCACGTAGCCTGATTCAAAGGCACATAGCCTGAATTGATGTTCAACTTTAGTTAAAACTTTGTAATATCTGAAGCGCATAGCCTGAGTTGCCGTTCAACCGTAGTTGAACTTTTGTAATTTTTGAAGGCGCATAGCCTGAATTGTCGTTCAACCGTAGTTGAACTTTTGTAATATTTGAAGTCGAAGGCACATAGCCTGAGTCCCAGTTCGATCGTAGTTGAACTTTTTGGGTGAAGGCACATAGCCTGAATTGATGTTCAACCGCAGTTGAACCTTTGTAATATCTGAAGGTGCATAGCCTGAGTTGTCGTCCAACCGTAGTTGAACTTTTGTAATTATTGAAGGCGCGTAGCCTGAGTCGAAGGCGCATAGCCCGAGCTGAAGGAACATAGCCTGAACTGAAGGCGCATAGCCTGAACTGCCGTTCAACCGTGGTTGAAACATTGTGATATTTGAAGGCGCGTAGTCTGAGTCGAAGGCGCATAGCCTGAACTGAAGACATATAGCCTGAACTGAAGCCACATAGCCTGAACTGCCATTCAACCGTAGTTGAAATATTGTGATATTTGAAGGCGCGTAGCCTGAGTAGAAGGCGCATAGCCTGAACTAAAGGCACATAGCCTGAACTGAAGGCGCATAGCCTGAACTGCAGTTCAGCCGTAGTTGAAACATTGTGATATTTGAAGGCGCGTAGCCTGAGTCGAAGGTGCATAGCCTGAATTGCCGTTCAACTGTAGTTGAGCTTTTTGTAATATTTGAAGTCGAAGGCACATAGCCTGAGTCCCAGTTAGACCGTAGTTGAAATTTTTGGGTGAAGGCACATAGCCTGAGTCCCAGTTCGACCGTAGTTGAACTTTTTGGTGAAGGCGCATAGCCTGAATTGAAGGCACATAGCCTGAACTGAAGGTGCATAGCCTGAACTGAAGGCGCATAGCCTGAACTGCCGTTCAACCGTAGTTGAAACATTGTGATATTTGAAAGCGCGTAGCCTGAGTCGAAGGCGCATAGCCTGAATTTCCGTTCAACCGTAGTTGAACTTTTGTAATATTTGAAGTCGAAGGCACATAACCTGAGTCCCAATTCGACCGTAGTTGAACTTTTTGGTGAAGGCGCATAGCCTGAATTGAAGGCACATAGCCTCAACTGAAGGCGCATAGCCTGAACTGCCGTTCAACCGTAGTTGAAACATTGTGATATTTGAAGGCGCGTAGCCTGAGTCGAAGGCGCATAGCCTGAATTGCCGTTCAACCATAGTTGAACTTTTGTAATATTTGAAGTCGAGAAAAACACATAGCCTGAGTCCCAGTTCGACCGTAGTTGAACTTTTTGGGTGAAGGCACATGGCCTGAGTCCCAGTTCGACCGTAGTTGAACTTTTTGAGTGAAGGCGCATAGCCCGGGCTGACGTTCAACCGTAGTTGAACCTTTGTGATTTTTCCCACATAACTCGCTTCGTGCTGGGGGTTGGGATTTGCTTTTGGCTTTAGATCTTGCCCAACTTACGCTTGTGGCCTTTTTGACTGGCTCGCGTGGGTCACCCCATTACAGATCTCGGTTAGAGAGATGCTTTCGTGTTGTCCTCCCTTTTGGCAAGATCCCGTGTGGAAAGGGGTGAGGTACCTTAGGCCTATTTTCCTCATAGGGATGGGGGATTTGCTTCTTCTTCTTCTTCTCCTTCCCTTTTCTCGGAGATGCGGAGATGTGGAAGCAAGCTCCTCTCGAGGTTTTTGACTTCCTATGATCCGATATGCCGCTTGGGCTCGTTCAAGCAGGGTTGTTCATTTTCCTTTTTCGGTCTAAGGATAAACTACGTGATTCTGCTATGAAATCCCCAAATACGACACCAATTGTTTAGCTCAAAGTTTTCATTTACTTTAGAATCATAAAACAATCAAAATAAACGGAGGGCCAATTATAGCAGATCGTAATAAATCTAAAGACCAAAGGAATGAAATATAAAAGACAACAGTAATAGATTAAAGAGGGGTGGGTGAAGATCTTTTATTAATGGTATTGATTTGGTCTGCCTCTCCATAGAGAGGTTCAAAGCCTTACAATGATGTATTCTCTCTCCTTTTAGAAGGAGATGTGAAGAAGGAGAAGAAGAAGTCCCCCTTTTAGGGTTCTTTCTCTTAGTATTTATATCTAGGAAATCTACCAGCTGACGCCTAGGGATTGAGACTTTCTAGAGGGGGTGCCCTCGTATGGACGGTCATGCCGTGGCCTTAGTTGTCAAATTGGATGACTGCTCGATAGTCTTGTAAATAAACGGCCGTACCATTTATTAATTACAAATAGACTTTAATAAATGTATTGATTTCATTTATTATCATGAGGTCAAGTTTTGACCTCTACAATAATTATATTGCTTTATAACTAAACTATAGAGATATATAAAAAATGAAAACAAAAATAAAACAAATATATTATATATCATAATACTTTTGTTTGACCCAAAAGTTGTCATATACTTTCCGAGCAAATCAGTCAAAATGAATCAAGGGTAAATTATAGCCAATCATTGGATTGGAAGACAAAATCGACATACAAGAAGACGAAATTGAGAGACGATAAATTTAGGACTTTATTATTCATAGAAGTTGAACCTGCCTCTCCTTGATGAGGTTCAGAGGGTTACAATTTCTCTCCCCATCGCTTTTATGATGGAGCATGTTTGTTCTTTTATGTGGATCTCGAATCAGTGTCTGAAGAAGTCCCCCAATTAAGGTTCTCTTTCTTGGTATTTATAGTTACAAGCTTTGTGAACTAGTCACGAGTTGTCGTAGTCGAGTTGAGGTGACATTCTTTTGTTGCGGAGGGTCCGTAGCTCAGTTACTTGTTTTAGAATCGGTTGCTATAAGTCAGGGTTAAATTCGTTGACCGTTTGCCTTGAGTCGATTAGGACGGGATGGTTTAGCAGTGGTCAATACAACTTTGATCACAAACTAACATTTTCTTGGAAATAAAGGTCAAGAATGTGCTAACAAAGAGGATAGAAAATTTCAGTGCCGTTTGTTTTGGATAAAATGAGGTGATTATAAATGTGGGAATGCAAATATATAATTTTTTTAACACTAAAGAATAATCGTGGCTATTTTTGGTTTTTGGAAGACTTTGAATTAATTTGTAGTTTCTGGAAGTCATAATAATTGTCAGACATTTTAGAGGTGGGGAGGAAAATGAATATGTCATCTTCTTTCAAGTAAAATATATGATTTAGTTGCATTTTCCTCATTCAAATTAATTTTCTTTTGGTCCGCATACTAGTTATCTGAGATTGTAATACAATGATTGCTTATGTGATGATTAATACTTAAGAGATTATCATGTGGTGAGCAATAGTAAGAAATAGTTATAATAATATATTCCCATATTATATTGCTAATACACATACTATTATTTTATATTCTACCCTATATAAAATAGATGATCCACTATAACCTAATATATGCATAATTAAATACCATCAACCAAGTATTGCATTAATTTTTCGTGTGATTAACAATAACAACAATAACACAGTATAATTCCATTTAATGGGGTCTAAGGAGGGTAGTGTGTGCGCAGACCTTACCCTTATCGAGGGTAAAGAGGCTGTTTCTAAATAGACTCCCGACATCCTTTCCTCCAAGAACTTCTCACCTTACTCTTGGAGAGACTCGAACTCACAACCTTTCGAGTGATTAACCTAACACAATATTATCTACTGCATGATTTTGTTGAGTAGCAATATCATATAGAAAGTCAAATCTCATCTTCCTTAACCACAAATCATCACGCCTAAGCTTATGCAATTATCTGTTTGCTTTTATACATTTGCTGCTTTACAATTTTGATATTCTGAAACGCATATACCAATGTTCCTTAAAAGGGATGTGAAAAATAAGTTATTGTGGTAAACCATATGGACCAAAACAACAACAAATTGACATAATTGGAGGACTATTTTATTTTATTTTTTAAAAAAGCCTTACTCTTTTTCTTTTCAAGAACAAGAAAATAACAAAAATTGGTCCCTTATGTATGAGGATATGTTCAAATTTATCCTTTAAGTAATCTTTGAACAATTTTGGTCGTTTAAGTTTGTAAAAACTTAAGAAACCCTATTTGTTAGATTTGATGAGAACCGTAAGAAAAAAGAGATTTAGCCGGAATTCATATGTAAAGGTACAAATTTTTGTAGTTTCTGCTATTTTTGGTATGTATCTATTGTTGGTGCAGCCTTGGAGGTATAATTTTTTTATTTTTCTTTTTGTTGTGTCTAATGTTCTTCTTCTTTCTTTTTTTTCTTCTATTTTTTAGGATTTGATAGATTTTTGATTTGGCAAAGTATTCTGTAGCGCCGTCGCACTTGCCGGGGCGGATAAGCTATGATTGTTCATCATAGGTAACTATATGAAGCAGAGGTGTATTTTTGTATTTAAAGTTAAATTTTTTTTTTATCATGGTTCCGTCGAATCTACAGAAAGAGCTCGTTAAGTTTTTTACGGAAACCAAAATTTTACACAAAGTAAAAGGACCAATACTATTTAGAGTATACTTAAGGGACTACTTTGAACTTACCCTCAAATATAAGGGTCTATATTTGTCATTTTATGGAAGTTCTCACAACGCCCCAGAAAACATTAAGCTCAGTAAAGCTATTTGCTACAGAAACACTTTCGCACCCCTTTCAATGTTTAAAGTTTTTCCTTTCACTGCAATAGTGCACCCTCATGCAATTACAGCTCCAAGGTTTTTCTTTAAAACCATTCAATTCCACCCATAAGCAAAAAAGCAAAAAAAAATTGAAAATCATGGTTTTCTTTTTGTTATCTACTGATAAAGATTGTTCTTTTCTTCCATTTCAATTTTCAGCTCCAATGTTTCTTTAAAACCACTCAATTCCACCGAGAAAGACAAAAAAAGATTCTTGAAAATCATGTTTTTATTGTTATATACTGATAAAAATTATTCCTTTATGAGTTTCTGATTAAACTTTGTTTGTACATTGCAGGTTGGTTGTGAAAATGTCAGCAATAGCCACCAAAAATGCAGTGGAGGCATTAGTAGTGAAGCCACCAGCACACCCAACTTATGATTTAAAGGGTGTTATTCAACTTGCCCTCTCTGAAGATGCTGGGCATTTAGGTTTGGTTTTAGCTCATATTTATTTTAATCTTCTGTTTTTCTAATGGGTTGCAATAAGTTTTTATACTTGAGGAAATGCTGTTAAAGAAAACTAATGGTAAACTTTTTTATTAAATTGGGGGTTGCTTTATGAAATTTAGCTATAGTCCTTTTTTTTGTGAACTCTAAGCTTCAATTTTTCTTGTGTAGCCTCAATTAGTTTAGAGCTAATTGTGTTCTTTTTCGATAAGGATAGCTAATGTGTTCTTAATAAGTATTATCTTCAGTATAAGGAAACAGGAGGGGGGGGGGATAGTTCGGCGAAAAGTTGTTTTTCCTTCTTGTTTCCCACCTGGTGTCTGGTTCCCGCTTTGAGGCCAGAGTAATCTGCATTTGTGCTAGGAAGTCCCACTTTGTGGTAAAGGTGACTCCATTCTCAGGCTTGAATCGGAGACCTTTTGTTAAGGATTTAGGGGTACATATCGCCCCACCACAACCTTTGGTGTTAAAAAGTTGCTTTTTTAGTTCAAGAGCCGGAGGATATTGTCATTTACTGTCTCTCTATCTGCGTGATGGAAAAGTTTGTTTGAGTAAATTTCTTGGAAATAGCACTATTTTAAGCACCTAGCTACCATTGTGAATTTAAGTACTCAATTTGAAAAAAAAACGATATCTATTTATTCTATGTTATTCTTTTGTTAAATGCAGGAGATGTAACTTGTAAGGCGACAATTCCTACTGACATGGAATCCGAAGCTCATTTTCTAGCAAAGGAAGATGGGATTGTAGCAGGAATTGCAATTGCTGAGATGATATTCGCGGAAGTTGATCCTTCACTAAAGGTGTTGATTTTTCAATTAGGTTGTTCTGGTGGCTGATATTTCTACTTTTAAGAGATTATTGAAGAAGGGTACCTTTTAATTTCTTCCTGTTCTCATTATCAGGTGGAGTGGTCTATAAAGGATGGTGATAAAGTTCATAAAGGCTTGAAATTCGGCAAAGTACAAGGTAAATGAAATGTGACAAAATGATGAACTTTTAAAGATTTTTTCACTTACAAATAATCTTCGCTCCACTTTTGTAGGGAAGGCTCACAGCATTGTTATAGCTGAGAGGGTTGTTCTCAATTTTATGCAAAGAATGAGTGGAATAGCTACACTAACTAAGGTGTGTTTGTCCTCATGTAAGTGGCTCTTCATTAATAAAGATGTGAAAAGACATTGCAATGAATGGAAATGGTTATTATCATTGATGAGTTGGTTTCAGTATTCGAAAGTAATGTGCACTAGATCTGAGACTGGTCATTTGTTCTATGTCCGAGATTAGTGAATTTTGTTACAGAACATATGTGTTCAATCCTCTATTTGCCTTGGTGATGGATGCTCTAACCCGACATATTCAAGGGGATGTGCCTTGGTGTATGCTATTTGCTGATGACATAGTCTTGATAGACGAGACGATGGTTGATGTTATTGAGAGGCTAGAGGTATGGAGACAGACTCTCGAGTCTAAGGGTTTCAAAATAAACAGATCTAAGACAGAATACCTGAGTGCAAGATTAGTGCCGAGCCGAGCGAAGTTGGCAGGGACATGATGATTGGATCTCAGGTCATCGTCAAGAGGGACAGTGTCAGATATATTTGGTCGGTGATTCAGGGGGACGGAGAGTTTGACGGTGACGTCATACTCATCGTATAGGAGCGGCGTGGTCAAAGTGGAGGCTTGCATCAGGAGTCTTGTGTGACAAGAAAGTTCCACAGAAACTCAAGGGGAAATTTTATAGAGCTGTGGTTAGACCTGCCATGTTGTATGGGGTGGAGTGCTGGCCAGTGAAGAACTCTCATGTTCAGAGAATGAAGGTTGCGGAGATGAGAATGCTCAGGTGGATGTGCGGTCTCAGCAGGTTAGATAAGATTAAGAATGAAGTTATTCGAGAGAAGGTGGGGGTGGCCCCGGTGGATGAGAAGATGCAAGAACCGAGGCTGAGGTGGTTCGGGCATGTGCGGAGGAGGAGTCCTGATGCCCCGGTGAGGAGTTGTGAGCGGCTGGCGATGGTCGACGTACGGCGAGGCAGAGGGAGGCCTAAGAGGTATTGGAGAGAGGTGATTAGACATGACATGGCTAGAATGCGGGTTTTCGAGGACATGACCCTTGATAGGAAAGTCCGGAGGTCTAGTATCAGGGTTGTAGGATAGGGGCTCCTAGAGTTTTTTCGTACTCCTCACTCGGGGTTGGGTGAGGCTTGGCAGGGCTATCCATAGATGATTTGCGTATTGGATTGTGTCTCCCTTATGGTAGTTATTAATGGTAGTTACTGTCTGATATTATTGCATGCTATTTTATTTATGGTTCTTATATTTAGATAATTATTTACGTTATTTCTGCTGGAGTTACTAATGCTCTTTTGTTTTTGTTTTTGTTTTTTCTTTCCTTCACTGAGCCGAGGGTCGATTGGAAACAGCCTCTCTGCCCTTCGGGTATGGGTAAGGCCCGTCTACATATTACCCTCCCCAGAACCCCATTTTGTGGGACTATACTGGGTAGGTGTTGTTGTTGTTGTTGAAATGTATTGGTCAAGAATGAGGTAATGTATGACTAAAAATCTTTAGATGTTACTTCTATTTAACCAATACTTTTACCGATCAAAACCTTTGATGGATATTCAAGTTTCATTCAGAAACCTATCTTTGTTTGCGTGTTGGTGTGGTTGGCTTGTTAGGTCATTTATCAAGCTCGTAAACTATTGAAGTAGGATAATTTTGCCAAATTTACAACCCGGTGTATGTGGTAGGATAAGTAAGGTCTCCATTCTTCATTGTTTTGAGTACATTAACTTTTTTGAGATGATTATTAGAGAAGCCACTGGTGTTAGTTAGTGGCAGATCCAAGATTTTAATGTAATGGGTGCTCGACTGCTTTTAATTATGGTAAACACATAATAATAGTATAACTGATACATGATATCTGTTTAAGCCTGATGGATAGAATTATCTGATACTTTGTTGTTGATAGAGAGATAATACATATCCCATGAAATTAGTCAGATGCATGCACAAGAAAAAAGAATTAATATTTTCTTTTAAAAAAGGAAAAATGTAACAAGAATAAAAGGAAATAAGGAAAACCGCAAAAGGAAAAAGAGCGAAAATAAAGAGTCTTCTAACGATAAATAAAAATGCTTCAGTCAAGTTTTGATTGCCCGACATAAAGAGATAAGAGTGGCCTTGAACCCTCTCTCAAAACCAAAGCACCCAGCTCCAAGTTTTGTTCGTGGGTGCTCATTGTCATTATAGATCAAATTTCCAAGAATGTCATATAAAATATACCGTCTCCGACTCTTAATCAATGGGTGCTTCAGCACCCACTCTATTGAACGTGGATTCCCCATGGTGTTAGTTGTTTGGCCTGCCTTGGCCTCCGAGTGCTATTAATATAACTTTGCTTAGATTTCATTTTCTTGCTTTTAAAAGCGGTGGTACTCGGCCAATTTGAGGACACCTTAACTATTCCACCGAGTACCTATTAGATCCACCAGGTAGAAACTTTGTCCTCAGAAGCTTAGGTGGATGGAAAGAAATCACCAAACATTTATTGTCTATATCGGGATTTGAATTCTGGTCTCCCATGATTTTCAGCCGCTTCATTAACTGCTAGGTTGTGGCTTTAGATGCTAATGTTATATCGATCTCGAGACTTCTCTTTTGTCTTTGTGCTGTAAAATGTCCTGAATAGGCTACCATAGGGACCCAACTTGCTAAATTCATTGCTTACATGTTTTTAGGAAAATCAACCTTGACATATGGTAAAAGTTCTCCATCTCACCAAAAGTCAAGAGTGGAAGTGTTGGAAACAGATTCTGTGTATTCTTTAGAAGGCTGTGCACGTCCACTCTTCTGATACTTTAGATGGTGTCAGAGCCACATATTGAAAACGATTCTGCAATCAGTCTATGAAAAAGATTCCTCGGTTTAATCGGTCACAAACAATAGGTGCAAATGCAACATGCAAAGACGTAACTATACACATGTCATTTTCTAAAACTCAGTAGACGAGAATAAATTAACTAATAAATGTTAACTTAAATTATAAAGTACCAACAAAATTTGTAACTAATAAGACGGTACAAATATTCACCCGGAAATGAAATAATGTGTGAAGTCTAAACAGAATTATTGTTGGAATTTGCAAAAGGAGCTGTGAGTTTTGATACTTTTGGTAAAAATACTTGCGTTTACCTTTCAATGGATCCCCTTTGGTTTTCTAAGTCAGGTAATAAATATATCAAATATCCGTCCACAAAAATTAATTCCATGTGTTCCTTTTTCAGGATATGGACACTGCTGCAGGTGTCATGTTTTAAAAGAATTTGAGAGATTTCATTGAACCAAAACCAAATATCTTCGTCTCTTTAATGAAAAGAAAAGCTAGATGTTCTGTACCTGATAATACTATTTCAAGATGTCATGGAGTTCATTGTCTTGCCTCTGTAGTAATTATTAGAATTTAGAAGAGAGTGATTTTTTTAATATTTGCAGGCGATGGCAGATGCTGCACACCCTGCTACCATCTTGGAGACTAGGAAAACTGCTCCAGGATTACGTCTGGTGGATAAATGGGCGGTAAATATTTACTCACCAAAGTGAGAGGCTATCACATGTATATATAGTTTGTCTTGGCTGACTTTCTACCTGACTTTAACTAAAGGTATTGATCGGTGGTGGGAAGAATCACAGAATGGGCTTATTTGATATGGTCATGATAAAAGACAATCACATATCTGCTGCTGGAGGTGTCAGCAAAGCTCTAAAATCTGTTGATCAGTATTTGGAACAAAATAAACTTCAGATGGGGGTTGAGGTTGTCCCGCTATACCTTTGGATTAAATTCTTTGATATGTTAATAGATCTGAATCATTATCTTTTAATTTTATTGTTTGCACTTTTGTTATGTTTATTTGGACCTGATAGTTCAATTACATATTCTGCTGGAATATGTTACTTTTAGCTTCTGCTATCAGTCTTGCTGTACTCTTTTGTCAGTTTTGGTCAACTAAACCTTTTTCTAGAGTGATTTTCATCATAAAATATTTATTTTGGTGAAGATATAAACTTTACGAGGTCTTTTTAGTTGGTTAGAAACTGTTCAGGATTGTTGCATGATTAATTGATTGGTATTGTACAGTCATAAGCAAATTATTTATTAGGCCACTGCCCCCCCCCCCCCCCCCCCCCCCACACACACACCCCATCACCACCACCACCCACCCACCCACACATAAAAACCCCCTCAAAGACCAAATTCACAAGTAGGTTGCATCTTTGTGCAAATTGTTCTGAGTCATGATATACAAAATCACGTTATCGTGTTTGGCAGTTGAGGCATGCTTCTTTTATTATGAGCTCAATTTGTGGTAATTATTGACAGTTTTAAACCTTTTTCTCCTATCCAACAGGTTGAAACCAGGACAATTGCAGAAGTACGTGAGGTTCTAGAATATGCATCTCAGACAAAGACTTCGTTGACTAGGATAATGCTGGACAATATGGTTGTTCCATTATCTAACGGGGATGTTGAGGTATCCATGCTTAAAGACGCTGTAGATTTAATCAATGGGAGGTTTGAGACAGAGGTAACACCTGGTTTCATTTTAAATTTTGACTGCTCCACAAACTGTCAGTATATACGAAGCTTAGAAGTTGCATGTGAGATTTGATTTAATGATAAAAACTCCTTACTCATAAAAAAGTACTGCTTGTGTTTTCCTGTTTATTATTTTTGCCAAGTATATCTTGAGCCGGGTGTCTACCGGAAACAGCCTCTCTACCTTCACAAAGGTAGGGGCAAGGTCTGCGTACATCCTACTCTGCCCAGTGTTTTGAAAAACGTTAAGAGCAAAAAAGCGATGAGGCCAATAACAGAAGAAGAAGAAGACCAGAAGAAGAAAAAGAAAGAACAGAAGAACTGAAGAAGAACATAGCACGCTTTTTGAGTGTGAGTCGCCTTTTTAGCAGAAAAGCGCTAACCGTGCGCCTCGCCTCGCTTCATCGCTTTCGCTTCATCGCTTAAAGCGAGAAGCGAGCGCTTTTAATAACACTGACTCCGCCCGACCCGACTTGGTGGGATTACACTGGCTATGTTGTTATATCTTGTGATGACCTGCTTTGTTTGTTGTATGGTTGCAGGCTTCAGGAAATGTTACCCTTGAGACAGTGCACAAGATTGGACAAACTAGTGTTACCTACATTTCTAGGTATGCATTTCGCTCTTGCTATTTCAGAGGATAGAAATAGAAGAGATTGTCAGTGTATGTTATTTGTATGGATGGGACGTCTTTCCTTTCCTTTTTTTTTAAATATAATAAGATGTTTACTTTTACTCGCACACATCAGACAAAAGCTCCCATTAGATAGCATATGTCATGTATAATTCTCTTGATAAAATTGACAAACAGGAGAACTTGCATGAATTGCTAGAATACTTAAGAGAATTAGGTTGGTGGCCTATCAGTTATCTATGCGGTTAACAAAGTCTTCACTTTTAAGCACATGATTTACCGTCTGGTACAATAACTTCCTCGGATTAAATTCTAGATCTATTGGAATATTAGGCTGCTGTATTTCTTTTTCAAGGAGTGGACTTAATACTTGACAAAGTTTAATATGTTTGTTTTGTCCAGTAATCGAATGCTTATTAAATAGATTTTAAATCTTTGCAGTGGTGCCTTAACGCATTCTGTGAAAGCACTTGACATCTCCCTGAAAATCGACACAGAACTCGCCCTTGAAGTTGGACGACATACAAAACGAGCATGACCACCATTTATACTTTGTTGTAGACTTAAAAGAGTAGAAGCACCAGAATAGCACGGCGTGCAAATAAGAATTCATTTTACAGATGTCAAAGTGAAAGACCCTTCACTGTGTAATCAAATCTTGATGTCTTTCTTCCAACCTAATTACCCTGAGTTGGGTATTTCATGATATTTCACTTTCATATTTCATGAATTTGACACAACGGAAACACTTGATTTGTGTAAAATTCAGTGTTTGTTGAGTTACATAAAAGCTCTCCTGTTGGGACAGGTTTTAACTGTTTAAATTGCATACAAAGCAGTGACTCTCACACCAGCAGTTGTAGGCTTCCACACTATTTCAGGTCATAATAATTCAAATTAAACATAATGTTTTGACTTCCAAGGTAATGCATTCCAGTAAATGAATGATTCTAAATAGTTAAACATTCTAGGGATCCAACTACTTTAGGCTTGAATACAAAATCTGACACCATCAACACCAGAAGGTTTTCAAACTTCATGAAGCGATAACAACAACAACAAACCTAGTGTAATCCCACATGAGTGTGGGGAGGGTAGAGCATATACAAACCTTACCCCTACCTTGTGAAAATAGAGAGTCTGTATCGAGTAGACCCTTGGCTCAAGGACAAAAGGGGAAAAAAGTAGGAGTAACAAGCAATAAAGCGAGAAGGTCTTCAATCATCCTGTTCCTGCACTGAAACCATAAAAAAAGCTGAGTCATGAGGCTGCCTAGGATAAAATCTCAGTGAAAATCAAATTAAAGATGCACTGCATATTTTTAGATGTTGAATATAGTTACTAAAAGTATCTCTTTATTCCTTCAAATGTGAAGATCAATTTTGCCAGTTTGTTCATTTTCTAAGAGTAGAAAGTAATAAACAGGATCAAGTATCTTTTTTTCCACGAAATGGTAAAGTATTAGATGTGTGTTAGAAACAAGACATGTAACATTTAAATAATAGATTTTAATGTTCAAACAAAATTTTCTCTATTCATACAACTCTTAGCAGTCTTTTCCATACCCTTAAACAAACATGAAAGATTAAAGAATACTGTTAGCACTGCATATTTTTCATGCAGAAACCATTAATTCATTCCAAATATCTAGAGGAACAGACCTTATCACATACACTTCATAAGAAAGTTGCAAGTGCAAGGTTAAAGAAATACAGGTAACCAGTGGCCAAGCCACATGGTAACAAGAGTGGTCAATTGATCATCCTTAGTCGAAAAATTTCACTGTATATATTGGTAAAATATTACGTTTTAAAGGTATATAACACATATTGAACACTCTTTGTCGGGAATTTTTTTTCACTTCTTTCAAATTTGAATACCCTTGAGAAAATTCCTAGCTTCGTCACTGCATGTAGCTTAAAGAACTAAAGAGACATTGTCCCAAGAAGTAATATGCTTGATCAGTTTAATCTTCCATTAACAGTTCCACATGAACATATTAAGAAATGGATACCAATCAAAGATTAATTCTAACATACCTAATTTTTGTGACTGGATAATTTGAACCTGAAGCTCATAATTTCCCCAGCTTTCTTGCTCTTCTTGAATCTTCTTAGCACTAGTGACGGCGGTAGAGCTGCAATTTTCTATTTGGAGTAACTTTAGTGTGGGTATATCTCCAATACTCTGAGGAATCTCCTCCAAGTCCAACCCATACAGGAATAGTTGCTCAAGCATTGGAAAACTATCACTAACTGCTTCCCACCTTTCCAGTTTATATCCAAACGCAATCTTTAGATATTTTAATCTTTGAAACACAACATCTTCATCTAGTATCCAATTTGTTCCCATAAATCCACAATGTGCTTTGAGCACCTCGAGATTGGGTAAATTAGCCAGCATAACCATATCTTCCCATAGAAAATAAGTAAAATATAATCTCAACTTCTTGAGATTAGGCAGGAAAATATCCCTAGAGAGGATAACAGTCTGCTGCTACTGATATCTGTAGTGTCTCAAGCCCCTTTAGACTAATGAGACTATCAACAATAGCAGACCAGTGAGAAGTAGATGTTATCTTTAGCTTATTCAGATTCGGAGTTCTTCTTAGGATTCCGCCACAAAAGGAGAGGAATGGAGAGAAAGTGTCTGCAAGTTATTGAGAAACAAAGGTTGCTCTCCAACACTATGACTTTCTGCATCAAGAGGATTAGGCATATGTATATAGCGACTAATATCAAAATGTCTTATCTCTGACATTGTCCAGATCTCTAGTGGGAGCTGTATGGCTGTCATTTCTGATCTAAAGAGAATAATGGTCTGTAGATTCCACAGTTTGGCTAGTGCAGGAGCTTTGTCAATTTTTGCAGCAATATATCTCAAATGCACAAGTTCAGGGATTACACTGCAAAAACAATGATGCATCTTAAGTACGTCCAACACCTTCAATAGCTTGAAATGTGAGACAAAAGAACAGGGACGTTGGACAGAAACTTTGTCACAAAAGTTCGTCAAAACCAAGCTGCGGGCTGTACATGTAACACCATTCCCCTGCCTTGGAAGATAAACATGCTTACTGAGCGAAATAATCACTCGTCGTTGACAATCTATGCCTTCTAAGAAAATGGGGACATTCTCATTCATGACAAGCACAACATTTTCAGTTTGAGCTTCTCTTATGCACAGCTGACGCAGAAGATCGTGAATTTTACAAGTTTTGATCCTTCCATTAGCCCGTCGTTTATCAACCAAAATTAGACTCCGTTCTATTAACTCTTCTAGATACTCCTTAGCCACCAGCTCTAACCTTTTATCCCTTCTTGCCTTCACGAATTGCTCACCAATCCATAGCCTAATCAACTTTGGAAAACTAATCTCTGTGTCTTCAGGAAAACCTCCTATATAGAGAAAGCAAGCCTTCAGGTGTTGGGGCAAGCAATTGTAGCTCATAGAAAGAATTGTTTGGCATTGTTCAGAAATCGTACCAAAGAATTGAGTTCAAATTTTCCTCAACTTTCATCCAATTATCATGGCTCAGGTCCATCTTTCCAAGAAGTCCAGCAATGACAACGATCGCTAGAGGCAATCCTCGACATCGTTGTACGATATGCTTCCCTATTTCTTCTAGTTTAGGAGGATAGGGTTCTTCTTGGAATAGTCTTTCGTTAAATAGATTCCAACTACCATCGAAACTTAGAAAAGACATATTATGAGGAGGAAACTCGGGGCAGCTGGCATAATCAGCAACATATTTGAGCCTAGTGGTTAATATAATCCGACTTTTATTATCATCGTTTAGAAACATTCTTCGCATGTAGTCTCACGCCTCAGTACTCCAAAGATCATCTATGACAACTAGAAATCTCCTACACTTCAAACCTCTATACACAATCTCCGCTAGTTGATCATTGCTCATTTTTTTATTGCTTTCATCAGTCCTATCCGAGATGATTGAAGAGACAACATCAAGAAGCACTTGTCTCTCATTGTAGTTTTCAGAGACAGTAACCCATGCACATGTATCAAATCGATATCGAATCGATGAATCATCATAAACTTTTCTAGCAAGAGTTGACTTACCGATACCGCCCATACCAACAATTGATATGACAGTTAGCTCGTATGTTTGGGAAGTGAGGCGATCTAATATGGTGTTGAAGTCATCCTCCATTCCGACAACAATATTTTCCTAGTTGCATACCTTCTTGACGAGGAAGAACTTGTTGCTTCTGCAGATTTGGTTTCATGCTTGTTAAACTCGACCTGCATCACCTCTTTCTTGAGAGAATCAACTTCTATTTCCACTTCTTGCAATTCATCATTGAAGGCTATACAAGCCCTTTCTCGGTAGTCTTCATTATCTGCTAGAATGACGTTTCTCAGGCTTGAATCAACCCTATCCTCAGCTTTGTAAACTACATCTCTGATTCTCTTTTCCAAAACCTTGAGAGTTTCCATAACTTTGGCTTCCTTATTAGTACTCTCAAGGAGAGCTTGGGTGGCACAAAGACTTTGGTAAATATAAATGAGTTGTTTTTTATTACTTCCAGAAACCAAACGTGAATTTGGCTTCAGGAGTTGCTCCATTGTATGCATAAGTGAAGAAAGAGCTGCATAAGCCATTATTTCTCCGAGTGAGAGGAGATGAAGCTTGATTGGGATAGGTAGTGTGAGTAGGTCGCTTCAGCCTGAAAAGACAAAAAGTTATACTTACCTACCTCGTTTCTGGCTTTCTTTATTCTTAATTTGCCCTGATTTTGTCTCCTCGAGACAATCCGCATGATACTGATTCAAATTAGACTCATCGTTTTGTGATTTGCCATGGGAATGGCGAAAGGCCATTAGCCCATAGCAATGTAGCTATTAAACCCAATGGAGTAAAGTTTGTGTTGATTGGGCCGGGCCAACCCAATCACAGCTCGGTTAGATTTCAGCCCGGTATGCTAGGGGGTGGGATGGGTTGGGGTGAGGGGGAAGCTGGGCAGGAACGAACATATTTTTGTAAGCGGTGCTCGGGAACTCGATTAGCCCGGTTATCCGTTACTGGATTTTTATGGGAATTTTTCATAAAGCACATCTTTTTTGTCTAATTAGCCATTTATAGATATCATTTACTATATTACGTATTATAGATACCTTTTATGTTTTTATACAATGTATTTCATGTATTTAAGTTGTTGTATTCATTAATACAACAAAAAATATAGGCATAAAATCTGAAATTTCAGCTAAGTTTGACATGTATTTAGCTGTATTCAAGCGACATTAACATTCTACGCTAAAAATGGAAGGAAATAAAATCAAATAATATTCTCCTAATTTAACTCAACGAACTAAAACGATCCCTCATTAATCTGTATTTGAAAGATACATGATAAAGATTATAGTTGAATAAAGAGAAATACATATGAATAATACAGTTGAATACAACAAAATATACCTTAATTCATTTGAATAAAACACGTGAATACAACAAAAATATAACCAAATACAGCTGAATAAACTATTGAATGCAGCAAAATACAACTAACTTCTGCTGAATAAAATAGTTGAATATAATTATCTACAAGTCGACACAACTGAATACAGTTGTATAAAACACTTGAATACGACTAACTACTGCTGAATAAAATAGTTGAATACAATTGATTAAACCTTAATACAAGTGAATACAGTTGAAGAATACATTCGAATACAATTGAATACAAATAGGCGATTTGGGCGATGAGGTACTGAAATTTAGGTTTTGCAATAGGTAGCAGCCATTGCCTTGAATGCTCAACTGAAATCTCAGAACTATCAGAGTTTTGATCCCTGGAAAGCATTGGAGGATGCCTTTGTTTGTTTTCAATAGATTCAGGTACAGAAAGACGGCATACTGGACAGGTAGATTGTTTCCTTAGCCATATATCAATGCATGAAAGATGAAAACTATGGACACATTTCGGCAAAATTGTCAGAACTTCGGTCCCCTGGTACTCGATAAGCATATACTGGCTTGAGTTTTTCATCTTCTTCACTTGACAAGCCATCTGCACGTTGGTGATGTGGAGAAAAAAATTGAGAATTTGGGTGGGAGAAGAGTTAAGAAACTAGGGTTTGTGGGAGAAGAGAGTCTGGTTATATGCAAAGAGAGAGAGATTGTATTGGGGTTTGCAGATACGCGGTAATTATGTGAGAGAAAATACAAAAAGGAAGAGAGAAAAATAATATTTAGCATATATGGTGCCTTAATTGTAGGATGTAACTATATTTGAATTTTTTGCTATAACGGATAAAAGGTATTTATAGGATGTAATATTTTAAAATGGTATTTATTTAAAATAAATAAGGTATTGAGGCTTTCTATAGGGTGTAAAACTTTCGATTTTTATCGAGTTGTAACTCTGTCCAGCCTAGTTACGGTAGTAAATTTTATTTGTTTATTTTGGGACCGTTGCCAACGGTCAAATTCAAAAATAACCATTGAGCAACGGTCATTTTTTGCAAAAATGGCTATTTCGGCAGTGGCAGACCTAAAATTTTTATCAAGCGGGTTCAAAAAAAATCGAGATCATATGTGTCTAGCTGGTTTCAAACTCAAGACCATGTGAAAAATTGAATCCTCTTTACCATCAAGCTAGGCATTTTACTTGTTTTAAGTGGGTTCAAAATTATATTTATACCTTTATTTGTTTGAAAACAGCAAAAATATACCTATATATACAGTGTTATTTTTTGATGAAGCGGGTTCATATGAACCCACTTGACTCCACGTGGGTCCGCCCTTGAATTTCGGCCTACCCTTTAAGAAAAAAGATCCTTTTAAAAAATATAAATATTCCCCCTTCTTCTTAATTTTTTCCTCATTGCTCTCTTACTACTCTAACTCTCTCTCAATTCTCACTTGATAATATTGCTTATTGCTCTTAATTCCTCAATTACTTATTATTTCAAGTTTTATCAAATATTTAGTCTAGTCATTACAAAATTTATAATTATCAAATATTACGTATTCAAGTGAAGTGTGGTATCAATATTCAATATAATCAAATATCAAGTATCGGTCAATCAACTGAAGTTTGATATCAAATTTAGTGCGGCATCCCAAATTTCGATACACTCGTTCTATCTCTTATTTGGTGTATATTTTTATTTTATTATTTAAAATTATTAATTTAATTTACATAATTGATATACTTAGAGCAACTAAAAGGCGTGTACTAGTAAGGGTGGTAATAGTAAGATTAAAACTTCTAAAAAATTAAAAGGTGATGCTGGTTATTCGAGTAGCTTTGCACATATTTCTAGAACTTTAACTGAAAATTTAAATGTAAATTATGAGTAACTTCAAAAAAACTATCGTATAGAGATAATTTAGGCACGCGAAGGTTTGTGATGATACTTATAGTATGAATATTTTAATGTTTGCAGTGGTGTGGTGCCCTAACGCATTCTGTGAAAGCACTTGACATTTCCCCGAAGATCGATACAGAGCTCGCCCTTAAAGTTGGACGACGTACAAACAGATGCGGATCTAGGGTGACGTAATATATAAGGCAAAATTTATTTTTTATCTCTATATATTGAGTTTTGAACACCCTGAAAATAATCCAAAAGTATAATTTAGTGGTCAAGGTATTCAAAATCTACATTAAGGTCATGAATTCGATTCTCACTAACTACAAAAAAAAATTTGAACTCCTTTCATAAAGATCCAAACTTCGCCACTGCGTTATGCATGCAAAACGAGCATGACCGCCATTACTTTTGTTGTAGAGTTGGAGTAAACCAGCTGAATGGCACAAAGTGCAAATGAGAATCATTTTACAAGTTGACAAACAAATAAGATGTAAGTTGCTGGAATATTTCGATGGCTTTTTTCCAACCTAATTACTTGAGTTGGTATTTCATTATATCTTTGCTTTCATGTTTCATGGAATTTGACACAATGGAATTCGAGCCTATCAATAAGGCACTAGAATATCTCTTCGCGTACAAGGGTTCTGAACTTGGTGTCAGAAATTTGATAGAAGTTAGCACTCTCTCTCTTTCACCATACGCTCCCTTTATGTGTAATGGTCACAGACTGACCAGCCCGGCGACCAGGAGATCGAGGCGTCGGCGATCCCAACCCAACAAGTAAGCAATCCCATCCACCCCTCTCCCACGCTCTACCACCCCCTTTCCTTCTCCTCCCTTACCCTTACCTTAGTGGCAACGGTCTTCCGGCGACGACGCCGTTGGTACCCATTTCCGGCGACCCATTTTCTTCTTCCCTAACTTGCCAGTTAGTTTGTTATTTCATTTTCACGTTTTATTACTCCTTTATGTGGAATTTAATTTCTCATACATATACTTGAGGTATGTAATTTCTCCTTTCTATGGTATTTGTTGAAATTTAATTTCTATTCCTAACTTTACCTTTTTTTTAACTCCTTTCTCTTGCATATACTTGAGGGCGACCACGCCGTTGGTACCCACGATCCTATCACGTTTTTTACTCCTTTCTGTGGAATTTAATTTCTCTTGCATATACTTGAGGTATTTGTTGAAAGCATCCAGGTTTTATTGACAGCAAAAATTTCAAATTGAATTATATTTCTGTTCCTTACCGTCCATATACTGTATAAACATCGTGTCTGTTGAAGCCTAGCTTTATTTCCCCTATTACTGTCAGGGCTACACTAGTGGTAGCGGTGACAGCCCTTTTTGGTTTTTGGATCGTGGTATTCTCTGTGTTTTTCAGGTAAACCCTCAAAGTTGTTATAGACAAGTTGTGCCCACGAGCACTAGCAAAGAAGAGCAACCTGGACGAGCGTCAGCAAAGAGCGGTGGGTAGCGGTGAGTTAGCGTACAACTACATCGAGTATAACAATTCAACACAGGATTGGTCCTCGGGACTTAGTACCTCCCGTTCTACTGTTTCCTCTTTGGTGTTAGCTAAATATTTGTTACTTTAGTTCGCAATAGTTCGATCATTCAACTAGTGTACTTGCAGCTACGTGTTTCTTTCTAGTTTGATTCGTTGTCCATTGAGCACTAGCGAGTATTCTGTAGATTTGTCGTAGGGGTAGTGGCTGCAGTCTGGAATGATAGATTAAGGGCATGTCCGCGGGTAGGGTAGAATGTGGCGCCGGGTTCAGGGAGTGGGACGGGAGACAGGGGAGGTATAAGGGGCAAAGAAGTATATAGGTTGAGAATCGGGACATGGAACATAGGTTCGCTAACGCGTAAGTTTATAGAGTTGGCGAAGATCCTTCAGAAGAGGGAGATTAATGTAGCGTGTGTCCAAGAGACTAGGTGGGTCGGAACAAGGGCGATGCACGCGTATGGGTATAAGTTGTGGTACTCTAGAGTCATGAGGGGTAAGAATAGAGTGAGGATCCTAGTAGATAGTCATCTTAGAGAGTCGGTGGTAGAGGCCAAGCAGGTGAATGATAGACTAATGACGATTAAATTGGTGGTGGGTGAGTGTACTTTAAATGTTATAAGTGCGTACGCGCCTCAAGTAGGCTTGGATGAGGAGATTAAAAGGCGCTTTGGGAGGGGTTGGATGACATAGTTCGTAGTATTCCACCTTCCGAGAGGTTATTCATGGGAGGAGATTTTAATGGTCATATTGGGTCGTCTGCAGGGGATTATAATGAGGTTCATAGCGGCTTTGGTTTCGGGGAGCGAAATGGAGGGGGAACTTCGCTGTTGGACTTTGCCAAGGCTTTCGATCTAGCGATTGCGAACTCAAGTTTTTCGAAGCAAGAGGAGCATTTGGTTACTTACCAAAGCTCGGCGGCGAAGACTCAGATTAATTATCTCCTCCTCAGAAGAGGCGATAGAAGGTGGTGCGTGGATTGCAAAGTTATCCCGGGTGAGACCCTTGCAACACAACATAGGCTTTTGGTGATGGACTTTGGCATTATGATAAGGAGGAAGAAGAGGTAAATAAGAGGCCGGCCGAGGATTAGGTGGGGCGCCTTGACTAAGGATAAAGCTCAGTAGTTCGAAGAAAGGTTATCGGAAATGGGAGCCTGGAGAAGTAGTGGGGATGCAAACACTATGTGGTCGACGATGGCTGACTCTATAATGAAGGCAGCAAGAGAAGTGTTGGAGTTATCTTCAGGCCACGCCGGTGGACATAAAGAAGATTGACGGTGGAATGCAATTGTCCAAGGTTAAGTGGAGGAGAAGAAGGCAGCTTACCTGCGGTTAGTAGGGAGCTCTGGCGAGGAGGAGAAGCGAGCGAGCAGGGAGATATATAAGGTAGCTAGGAAGGAGGTGAAGATGGAAGTAACGGAGGCTAAGACGGTAGCTTTTGCTCGTCTGTATGAGGAACTAGGTAAAGGCGGGGAGAAGAAGTTATTTCGGCTCGCTAAGCTGAGAGAGAGGGTGGATCCGGATCTGGGTCAGGTGAGGTGCATAAAAGATTAGGACGACAAAGTTTTGACGGGGGATGATCAGATTAAGAGGAGATGGCAGACCTACTTTCATAAACTTCTAAATGAAGAAGGGGATCAAGATATTGTACTAGGTGGATTGAGGAACGCGGACATCCCCCATGAATTAAGCTATTGTAGGGACATTGAGGTCGATGAGGTCATCGAGGCAATGCGTAAGATGAGAGGGGGAAGAGCTACCGGGCCAGACGAAATTCTGGTTGAACTTTGGAGGTATGTGGGTAGAGCAGGATTGGAATGGCTTACTAGGTTGGATAATGTGATATTCAAGACTGATAGGACGTCTGAAGAGTGGAGGTGGAGTATAATTGTTCCGTTGTATAAGAATAAAGGCGATATCCAGAGCTGTAACAACTGTAAAGGTATCAAATTACTGAGTCATACCATGAAAGTCTGGGAGAAAATGGTAGAGATGAGAGTGCGAAGGACGATGTCTATATCAGACAACCAGCTCCGGTTTATGCCAGGGCGATCTACCACAGAAGCTATCCATCTTATTAGGAGGATGGCAGAACAGTACAGGGATAAGAAGATAGATCTTCACATGGTGTTTATTGATCTAGAGAAAGCTTACGACAAGGTGACTACGGAGGTCTTATGGAGCTGCTTAGAGGTTAAAAGGGTACCAGTAGCCTACATTAAGGTGATTAGGGACATGTATGAAGGAGCTAAAACTAGGGTTAGGACAGTAAGAGGCGATTCTGAGCATTTTCCAGTTGTTACGGGGTTGCACCAAGGGTCTGCACTCAGCCCTTTCCTTTTTGCCCTGGTGATGGATGCCATAACGCATCATATTCAAGGGGAGGTGCCATGGTGCATGCTATCTGCTGATGATATAGTCCTAATTGACGAGACACGACACAACGTCAATGAAAGGCTAGAGGTTTGGAAACATGCCCTTGAGTCTAAAGGTTTCAGGTTGAGCAGGATGAAGACGGAATACCTCGAGTGCAAATTTGGGGCTGAGCCGACGGAAGCGGGAGTGGAAGTGAGGCTCGATTCTCTTATCATCCCTAAAAGGAGTAGTTTCAAGTACCTTGGGTCATTTATTCAGGGGAACGGGGAGATCGACGAGGATGCACACACCGTATAGTGGTGGGTTGGATGAAGTGGAGGTTAGCGTCGGGAGTCCTGTGTGACAAGAAAGTTCCACCGTTACTAAAATGTAAGTTTTATAAAGAAATGGTTAGGCCTGCAATGTTGTATGGGACCGAGTGTTGGCCGGTTAAGAACTCACACACCCAGAAGATGAAAGTAGCAGAGATGAGGATGTTGAGGTGGATGTGTGGCCATACAAGGGTGGATAAGATTATGAATGAAGATATTCGAGAGAAGGTGGGCGTGGCACCCATAGAGGACAAGATGTGGGAAGCAAGACTCAGATGGTTCGGGCACATTCAGAGGAGAAGCACTGATGCACCGGTGAGAAGGTGTGAGCGACTGGTTGTGGTGGGCATGAAAAGAGATAGAGGGAAACCTAAGAATTATTGGGGAGAGGTTATAAGGCAGGACCCAACGCGTCTTAGGATTACTGAGGATATGGCCCTTGATAGGAGATTGTGGAGGTCGAGCATTAAAGTTGTAGGTTAGGGGAAGTTGCAGATATTTCTATAACGCAGTAGAGTGAGACTAGCTAGTATTAGGGGTGTGCATTCGAATCGGTTTATCGATAAATCGAATCGATTATTTGTTATCGATTTATCGATTTCGATTTCAAAATTTTCCTTATCGAGTTTCGATTTCGATTTCGATTCTGTCCTTCTTGGTTTATCGGTTTATCGATAAACCGATAACATACACTATTTTTTAATGTTTTATAAATTATGTTTTTAATTTTTTTAAAAATTTTTTTGCCCTTATTTTATAATACCATTTCCTTTATCCTAAGTCCCTAGCTCTATAATTTCCTCTACCACATTTAAGAAATGATCATACTTAAAGATCAAGGGAATAAAGTTCAAATTAATGAAAAATAAAATTAGCCGTGATGATATATTTTATTTTTTTTATATCGTTGCAGTGTTGGTGGCATACGTTTGATCCCGTACTTTAATTTCGTTTCATGTGCTTGTTGACACAATATTTTATGTTATAAACGATGCTCTTCTTATTTTAGCTTTTTTTGTCCATATTAGTTAGTCGTGTTTATAACGATATACTTTTTGTGGAATCCCGAAAATTTTCTTATTAGTGTAATCGATAACCGAATCGATAAGCCCCAAAAATCGATAAATCCAAATCGAGAAAAAAAAATGAAACCTTATTGAAACGATAATGATAAGCATATGTTCAAATCGATAATAGATAAATAATTATCGATAAGGGTCAAAATTGAATCGATAAATCGAATGCACACCCCTAGCTAGTATGAGGTAATCTTAGGATGTTACTAATCAACTACCGACTCAGGGAGTTATCTGTTGGATATTAGTATACCTTTCATCTATTTCGTATTTCTTATATTTCTTATATTGCTGATATTTTGTTATTTTATATTATGTTGTGTATTTATGTTATTTTTAGGATGAGTGTATTGTTAGTACTTACTTATCATCTCTTGTCTGTTGTTGATGTTTTGAGCCGAGGGTCTCCTGGAAATAGCATCTCTGCCCCCCGGGGTAGGGGTAAGGTTTGCGTACATATTATCCTCCACAGACCCCACTTGTGGGATTATACTGGGTTGTTGTTGTTGTAAAAAGCTGATTTAATGTCACGACCCATTTTCTGAACAAGCCGGGACCGACACTCGATCATTAAACCATTTCTGCTTATCAAATCTATTATAACTCCAAACTGTGTATGCAACAAGGAAACACTCTAACCAAATATTTTTGATTAACTTAAATATTTAAATAAATAAACTCCAAAGTTTTATTCGTAATAACTACTGAATTACTGCTAAGTTATAAAAAAATAACATCTGAATCTCAACACAATGACTATGTCTATGAAGCCTATACTGATAAACTGACGCACTGCTCAGGACATGAGATTTCCTGGCCAGTTCTCTAAATAAACAAAGAAATAGCTAAATGAAAATGATTCAAAGAGTACTCCACGAACAAAAGCGAGCTCACCAATATCACCGGAAAGGAAGGAAGTCCTAAATCGTAGCCTGCTCGCCTGCAAATCCGGTTCCTACATTGTACTGCAGACCAACGTATGTTCCCAAAAGAGAACGTCAGTACCATCCATTGTACTCAGCGAGTCTCAATAACAGTGGGAGAAACTTTGATAACATATACATTACTAGCAAAGGTTATAAATGCATGTAAGACTTAAAGCTTCTAAGAATAATTCTAAAATGATTGCATAATAGCAACATATGAATATTCTAAAAGAAATTCTTTTCTTTTCTTTCTTTTAAAAAAAATACTTCACTTTATACTTTGGGAATTCCAACTATCCTGACTTAATTCTGTCTCACTCGCCGTGTGATCGGCACATGTTCGATCCCAACCTGATCGAATAGGCCCAATCCACAAGGTGCCACTCGCTTCATGGTTCTCAGCGCTCATGTATCATACCTTAGCATGGCTAAGTAAATTCTTAGCAACGAGACCCTCGGCTCGTGTGCTCCCTACTTTGGCACAAGTAGTTTCAGGAAGTCAACGCCTTGGTCAGGACCCTCGGCCTGGACGATGACCCCTTCTCAGAATAACGGATACTTCCCAAAAATCTTTTCTTTCTAAAACTTCTTCTTGTGACTTTTCAAGTTTAAATCATTTCTTTATTGAACATTATGTACATGCTCATATTGGTGCCCTTAAATGTAAAGTATGGCATAAGAACGAAATAAACATATAAAAATATTTCTAAAGATTCTTTCTTCTTCAAAATACTCAACATGAAAATAGCATATAAGAATAACACAAAAATCTAAAAATTTAAGCACATATATCATAATAGATCTTCTAAACTTTTACTAGAACAATTCTAAATTAATGGGTACTCACTCGCTCTAATTAAATAAAGATAAATTCTTTTAAGCAATTCATCAAACATCTTGTATGTGTGCTTTTGTGAGTTACACCACTTTAGTAAATGGTTATATCAACTCACCTCAAAACTTCTCGAGCCAATACATATGCCCCAGTCCAATTGACATCAGTCAAACAATCGATTTTACAACAACCGGTATATTTAATCAATTTTAAAGTACTACACCTAAATAAAGAATTTATTGATGATATAGAAGAAGAGGGGAATTAACTACTCAATTTTTAGTTAATGCTACTGTAGGGTAATTAAGAATAGAAAAATTTACTTAACCCGAGTTTAAAAATTAGTGATTCGTAAAGAACCTTAGAATTTTCTGTGCGTGAGAATTTACTAGCTGTTGTCGTTCGTAAGCCTCCGTTTTCTACGCTTTGTGTGTGACTGTTTCGTTTTGCTTTTAAGGTTTTTAAGGCTTTTAAGCCTTTTCTCTTGTTATGCCGCCGTGATTAACAGAACAATACAGTTTTGTATTGTTTCTTGCTTTTCCAAGGCTTTAGGCCTTTTCTTTTTTTCTTTTTTTTTCTTCTTTTCTTTCTATGTTTTATTATTATTAATTATTATTCTTGTTTAGTTTTCACTTAAATAATAACTAATTATATCTACTTTTACTAATTAATTATATTAAAATTATTAATATTCTCCTAATTATATATTCAATTATTTATAAATAGAGAAGTAACTCAAAAATCAATCATAAGGACTTAAATCCTTAATAGAAGTATAATTTAAGATTATAAAAATTAAATTCTATAATTAGCGTGTCATGAAATTTTTATAGACTTGAGGAGTGTTACATTTAATGTTTGTTGTATCTGAAGTTTTGTGTTACTTCACAGCAGCCCGGCTCGCTAGTGATATTGTCCATTGTGAGCCTAAGGGTTTAAGGCTTGTTAAGTTATAAACCAACATCCCGCTTGTATGTTGCTGATGTGAGATTCTATCTAAAGTCTGAGGTGTTACATACACCCCTGCTTATGAACTCAGCGTCCTCGCTGAGGTTTGCTCCACCGCATGTGATTTGCCTAAACTCAGCACTGAGGTTTGCCCAGCCTAATCGAGATTTGTCTAAACTCGGTTGAACTCTGACCCACCATTGGCATGGCTGACACAAGAGAGGCTTTGATAAGATCTGTAACAGCTTAGCCCGCTAGAAATATTGTCCGCTTTGGGCCTAAGCCCGTACGGCTATAAAACGCATCACTAATATTTAAAGCTTGTTAACTTATATACCCAGTATTCCTCTTGTATTTTGTCGATATGAGATTCTGTCTAAAATATAGGTGTTACAATGGCTCTCTCCTCTTCCAACCAAAATTAATTACTTATGTCAAATCGTTTGCAGATATGGCTGCCTAACATCAAGTGAACAAGTTTATATTATTCATTGTTCGTAATACTACATTAAACATAAGTATATAGTCAATATGAGTATCATGATGTGCATGAGCTTTTTGTGCCCAATTAGATGTACGTGTCTATATATATATAATATTTTTATGAATATTTCTATATGCACATACAGACACTGGCGAAGCCACCTTATCCCAAGGATGTCAACTGACATCAGGAACGGATGCAGTGACAGAGTCAGAATTTGAAGCTTATGGATTCAGAACTCAAATTATTTTTAAGTTACTAGGTTCTAAATTAATAATTTATACATATTTAATAAATTTTTTCAAACAAATATAATATTTGAATCAAAGCTATTGGATTCGGCCGAACCCATAACTCACTCTGTGGCTCCGCTCATGGCAGCTGCACATGAGTGGAAGAGGCGTCATCCAACACCGCTTCACCGGAAAAAAACATTAAATATTTATTCAAATATTCTGCAAAAATAAAGTAATATATAATAATGACATCGCTTCCTAACAAAGAATATTTCTTGGTCTTCTAGTCAAGCTCAAATTTGGGCTTGTAAAGGTTGTAGGTTCAAGTCTGGACATAGATATTCTGTTTTTCGAACATTTATGAGCGAGCGTTTTTGTTAAAAATTTGAGGCTAAGGAGAATTACATTAATAGTCAACTAAACCATTCGACCAAGACATTCAATTTGTGGAAAATGATATATTAGAAAATATCTATTTATTATTATTTACGTAAATATAACACCGCTCACCTCTATGTCCGGAAAATTACATTGTGTTAGTATTTGTTGATTCCTCTTAATTTCTTCTTTATATTTTGATATTCCTTTAGTAAAAATTTTGGCTCCGTCACTGCATACAGACATTTATATTTACGCCATTTACATTATGATTTTTGGGTTCTTACGTTGATCTGAATCACAAAATATGCAGTTGATATGTTCGGACTATCAAATTTACAAGTGATGGTTGTTCGAGACTTGACACCAGAAGCAGCAATGATGAGAAAGAAGTTATTTTCTGTGACAAGTTGTGGCGATTTTTGTAGCACTAACAGTGAATGTGGTGGCTTTATTCTCTGCCAGTGGTGTTGGGAGAAGACAAATTTCAATGGTCATAAATACAAATAATGTAGCGTGTTGCCATGAAAAATATCACAGAATTCTCCACTCTGAAAATTCATGCTTGGATATATACTCCAAAAGATGTGTGTGTTTCTAATTTCAGTATTGTATTTGTATTTCTTTTCACCTTTAACAATAAGCCGAGGGCGGATATGTGTGTTGTCTTTGTACGTCTTTTTCTTTTAACACTAAGTTTGGTGTGAACTGTGAAGTTAAGGAATATGATTAAAGTGTTATAATTATTGATCAGTCTGGTGCGTTAAGCTTCCGTTATATGCGGAGTACGGGGAAGGGACGAACAACTTGCAGTAAATAATACTTGGGGTTTCCTCAAATGCCAATTAGAAGTAAAGGAATATGAATAAAGTGTTATAATCGGGCATGGTACACTAAACTCCCGGCAACAGCCAATACTATTAGGTAAGTTGCAATCTGCAATTAATTCAATTCTCAACCAACAGCAAAAGCTATGAACATGACAAAAGTACACAACTAAAACTACATTTGAACTGTTATTTATGTCTTTAATTACCAGCTTTAGCTGAACTTTTGATGTTTAATAATCATCAAACGGTTTTTACCTGCTATATTGCAAGTAATATGTGATAAAAATATATACAAACCCTTTGGGGCATTCCCTGGATAAATTTAATAACGGAAGCGACCTCTCGCCTCAAAACTAACAAAATACTAAAGCTTGCTTACCCAAGAGTTTTCGAGGTCATTTCGCCTTATGTAATGCTCATCTTCCTTTAACTCTTCATTTCATGTATTTGGCCAAGCCCAATTCCTAAACATGGAACTAAATTAATTACCTAATAGGCTGGTCAGACCCCCAATCCCCCAATCTAATTTCAAAAATCTGACTAAGGAACAAAATAAGTGCTGCTACATTATATAGGAATATCAACTAAACTTTTAAGTTTAAACGAGAAAGCTTACTGACTAAATAGTTTGGAAATCAAATTATTTGCCCAACGATTTTTAGCCTAAATTAACTTCAGAATTGATACTAACACGTACACATTCCAGAACAATGAATCAGCACCACCAACAACAACAACAAGAACTACCCAGTATAGTCCCACAAGGTGGGGTCTGGGAGGGTAATATGTAGACGGGCCTTACCCCTACTCGAAAGGGCAGAGAGACAGTTTCAATCGACCCTCGGCTCAGTGAAGGAAAGGAAGAGCAAAAACAAAAACAAAAACAAAAGAGCATTAGTAACTCCAGCAGCAATAGCGTAAATAATTATCCAAACATAAGAACCATAAATAAAATAGCATACAATAATATCAGACAGTAACTACCATAAATAGCTACCATAATGGAGACACAATCCCATACACAAATCATCTATGGATAGCCCTACCAAACATCACCCAACCCCGGATGAGGAGTACGAAAAAATCTAGGAGCCCCTATCCTACAATCCTTATACTAGACCTCCAGACTTTCCTATCAAGGGCCGTGTCCTCGAAAACTCGCATTCTAGCCATGTTATGCCTAATCACCTCTCCCCAATACCTCTTAGGCCTCCCTCTGCCTCGTCGTACGCCGACCATCGCCAGCCGCTCACAACTCCTCACCGGGGCATCAGGACTCCTCCTTCGCACATGCCCGAACCACCTCAGCCTCGCTTCTCGCATCTTCTCATCCACCGGGGCCACCCCCACCTTCTCTCGAATAACTTCATTCTTAATCTTATCTATCCTGGTGAACCCGCACATCCACCTGAGCATCCTCAGCTCCGCAACCTTCATTCTCTGAACATGAGAGTTCTTCACTGGCCAGCACTCCGCCCCATACAACATGGTAGGTCTAACCACAGCTCTATAAAATTTCTCCTTGAGTTTCTGTGGAACTTTCTTGTCACACAGGACTCCTGATGCAAGTCTACTTTGACCACCCCGCTCATATACGATGAGTGACGTCCCCATCAATCTCTCCGCCCCCTGAATCATCGACCCAAGATATCTGACATTGTCCCTCTTGGCGATGACCTGTGATCCAATCATCACGTCCCTGCCTACTTCGCTCGGCTCAGCGCTAAACTTGCACTCTAGATATTCTGTCTTAGATCTGCTTATTTTAAACCCTTAGACTCGAGAGTCTATCTCCATACCTCTAACCTCTCAATAACACCGACCCTCGTCTCGCCTATCAAGACTATGTCATCAGCAAATAGCATACACCAAGTCACATCCCCTTGAATATGTCGGGTTAAAGCATCCATCACAAGGCAAACAAGAGAGGGCTAAGCGCCGATCCTTGATGGATCCCCATAACCACTGGAAATGGTCTGAGTCGCCGCCTACCGTCCTAACCCTAGTCTTAGCTCCATCGTACATGTCCTTAATTACTCTGATGTAGGCTTCCGGCACGCTCTTCGCCTCCAAGCACCTCCATAGCACCTCCCTTGGGACCTTGTTATACGCTTTCTCCAAGTCGATAAGTACCATGTGCAGGTCCTTCTTCTTATCCCTGAACTGCTCCACTAGCCTCCTGACAAGGTGGATAGCTTCTGTAGTGGAGCGATCCAGCATGAAATCGAACTGGTTCACAGATATAGATGTCATCTCCCTCACCCTCGCATCGATCACCCGCTCCCAGACCTTCACGGTGTGACTTATTAATTTGATACCCCTATAGTTGTTGCAGCACTGGATGTCCCCTTAGTTCTTGTACAAGGGTATTACTGAACTCCACCTCCACTCCTCCGTTATCCTTTTGGTCTTGAATATTGCATTGAACGACCTGGAGAGCCACTCCACTCCTAACCTACCCATGCATTTCCAGAACTCCACCGAGATCTCGTCAGGACCGGCCGCTCGACCCCTACTCATCCTACGCAAAGCCCCTATGACCTCCTCCGCCATAATGCGTTTGCGGTACCCAAGGTCTCTATGTTGCTCTGAATGCCCCAACTCCCCTAGCTCTATGTTACGATCCCCCTCCTCGTTAAGTAAGTCTCGAAAGTACGCCTGCTACCTCTGCTTGACTTGAGACTCCCCCATCAGAACTCTATCATCCTCGCCCTTGATGCACCTAACTTGGTCAAGATCACGCGCCTTCCTTTTCCTTGCTTTAGCTAACCGGAATAACTTCCTGTCATCGCCTTTCTGTAAGGATTTATGTCCGTCACTAGAGGGGGGGTGAATAGTGCGGCACGAGAAGATAAATATTGCGGAATTAAAATTGCAGGAGTAAAGTAAATGCAATAATTAAAAGATTAAGAAAAGGACACACCGAATTTATACTGGTTCACCACAACGTGTGGCTCGTCCAGTCCCCGAGAGACTCTCTCGAGTTTCCACTAACTCCGTTAAGCTTACAGATGCCTAACAAACCGTTACACTTGCTTGTAGATGTACACTCTACAAGACTTCAACTTGCTCGAGGATACCTCACCTCAAGACTTCACCTTGCTCGTGGATACCGCACCACAAGACTTCACGCACTAAGATTGAGGGTACTTAGCAAACCCGACAATCAATGAGAAGATATGGTCTTCTCAAACACCTTTCTCTTTTACAACAAACTCTCTAAAAAGAGTAGATAAAGAGATACAATATTAGCTCTATGAACAACTCAAAGTTGTCTCTCAATTGGCTCAACAAAAGCTCTAAAATGATGCACAAATAATATCAATATGTATATGAATAATGAGAGGTGTTGTGTGTATCAAATCAGCTCAAAAGACCTCTATTTATAGGTGGCAGAAGTAGTATGTCCGTTGCTTAATTGGCAATCAATTATGCTGATTTTATGCCAAGATAATCGATTATCAGATTTGCATAATCGATTATCAGCTTACCGTTACAAAATCGGAAGCTGATTTTGTGCTAGAATAATCGATTATTAGATTTGCATAATCGATTATCTGCATGTCGTTCAAAAACTTTGGCAACGGATACAAGATAATCGATTATGCCCAAGTGTATAATCGATTATCCTACTCTGCGAAAATTTCCAATAAATAAAATTTCCCAAAATAATCGATTAACACTTTTGCATAATCGATTATTCACCTATGCTGTCCAGAATTGAAAACTTACTTCAAAAACCATTTTGGTGAAAACGTTAAAATCATTTTGTTTGAAGTATTTGAAATATGTTTATGATAAATATGATTTGATAAAAAGAATTATGCATATTTATGACGACCTATGTTGAGCCAAAAGACGAGACAACTTAAACGTTGCTCTTACATTGGTTCTACCTAACGACCTACGCCTTGGGTCTTCGTTCTTGAACTTTTGAGCTCGTCTTTGGCTTTTCCATGAAATCCATTCATCAATATGCTTCTCGGCATTCAATCTTGATTGTTTGTCATATAATAACGTTCTTTGACACTTGACTTCATTGTTTGTCATTCATCAAAACCTATACCTGAAAATCATGCTAATACAACCAAAGCACACATATCATAGATAGAATGATTTTCTACAATTTCCCCCTTTTTGATAATGACAAACAACAGGAGATATGCATATCGGATTCCCCCTAAATTCATGTTATATCTCAACATACAATTCATGCAAACGATTCCCCTTAATGATAATTCCCCCTCAAATAAGGCATACTATAACGTAGATATATTCCCCCTTATTTGATGCATATCGCCTAAACTCTTCCCCGTTTTGGCATTAGCAAAAAGAGAGTATGCAAAGGCTACTTCCCCTTTCGACACTTCCCCCTTTTGGGGATATCAATTGTTAGTGTCAAGAATAAAATAGGAAATACAATGAGGAATATACATTGACGATATTTAAACAATCATACCGACATGAAATAATACCAAATGTTAGTAAAACATAACAACCATAATAACGGTTATTTTTCGCAAATCATATTGCTTAAGAACATATCAACAGTTAATTTTTAACAAACCAATAGTTGTATTAAAAACACGAGTCATTTATTTTTTTAACAAAAATAATTGATACCAATTGTTTTTCAAGATAAAAGTTATCAAAACATGAATCAACAAAAATAATTAATATCAATTGTTAACAAAGATATATTAATTGTTAACACATATCAACTGTTACGTTTTTATCAAAAATATGATAACTAACCGACATTCCCCCTCGATGCAATAAGGTTTCGTGCTTGGTGCATCTACTACGATATTGTAGTCTTCAAGCACAACTGCAAACGTACCTAAAAATAGGTTTTAGGTACCCAAGCACTTTTGGGTCCTTGGGGGTTAGGCAAATAATAATCATAGCTCAAAGATAAATCCCTATGTTTTGCAAAACATACGGGTGCTATGTGTCCTACCCGGTTGCAATAATGACATATAACATTCGGGTTGTGCATATGTCTTGGTTGAGCCAAAAACGTTCTAGGTGATCTAAAGTCGTTATTCCTAGACGTGTTGCGATTCCTAGAGTTATTTCTAGGTGGTCTAAAATGATTCATTTTAGACTCATTATCAAAATTCCTAGAGTTGTTTCTAGGTGGTCTAAAATAATTAATTTTAGACTCATTAGTGAAGTTCCTAGAATTATTTCTAGGTGGTCTAACTTCATTTCTATCATCCTTTCTAATATTCTTCTTAATTTCTTCAATTGTTTTAGGATCATCAACACTACGTTTTTCTAGTGTGTTCCTAAGTTCTATGTTCTCTATTTTCAAAGAACTACAAGAAGAACAATTGGAACTTTAATGAATTGAAGAGGCTTCATTCATCTTCTTAATTTTATTTTTAAGATCAAGATTATCATTTTCAAAAAATTTATTTTCTTCTTCTAAGACTTTAATTCTAGCTTTGGCCTCTTTGGAGATTTTTGAAATCTTTTTCAATTCAACATATAATTCTTGAAAGGCTTTTTGTAATTCTTCAAAAGAATAAGAGTTAGAATTACTTACCTCTTCTTCCTCGTTGGCCAAGAGGCATAGTGCGGTAGTTTCATCGCCCGAGCTGTCCGAATCCCATGTCACACGCCTATGGTGTTTGTTCTTCTTCTTGTCCTTGGATTTTGGACAATGTGATTTGGTGTGGCCAAGTTTTCCACAATTTTGGCATGAAGGACTTGGTTCTTCCTTCTTTATTTCCTTTTTCATAAACTTATAAAACTTTTCGATCAAGGCATTGGAAATATTATCATCATCGCTATCCGAATCACTTACCTCTTCTCTTTTAGAGGATGAGGCTTTGAAGGCAATACATGGACCTTTATTTCCAAGATAAGGATTAAGAATAGTGCTTTCTTAAGTTTTGAGGTTACCTCTTAGTCCATCAATTGTGACGTCCGTGATTCCTATCGACTCTTGGATGGCATTGGCTTTGGATCGCCATTCGGGAGTGAGACTCCGCAAGATTTTTCGAACAAGATCTTTGTTCGAGTATACTTTCCCGAGAGCATGGAGATTGTTGATGATCATTGAGAACCGATCGAACATAATATCGATGCTTTCATTCTCCGTCATTCTAAAGAGTTCATATTCATGTGTTAGAAAATCAACTTTTGATTCTCGGACTTGAGGCGTACCTTCATAAGTGATTTCAAGTTTATCCCACATCTCCTTGGCAGTTGTGCAGCAAGAAATCTTCCGATAGTCATCCGGATTCACCGCACAATATAATAAATTGACGGCCTTTGCGTTATTTTCAACTTTCTTGACGTCCACGGCAGTATATTCATCTTCCTCCTTTGGAACCGTGGTTTCTCCAACTTTCTTTGTCGGCATTTGTTCACCGTTCTTGATGATTTGCCACAGACGAAAGTTATGTGATTGGATGAAGATTCTCATCCGCTCTTTCCAATATGTGTAATTTGTTCCGTCAAATAGTGGATGCCTATTGGTGGAGTGTCCTTCGCTAATCATTCCTGCGTTCAATATTCTCAACAAAAAATATATCGTTCTCTCAACCGCTTAAGGCTTTCAGAGAATTAGGCTCTGATACCAATTGTTAGGATTTATGCCCGTCACTAGAGGGGGGGTGAATAGTGCGGCACGAGAATATTGATAAATATTGCGGAATTAAAATTGCAGGAGCAAAGTAAATGCAGTAATTAAAAGATTAAGGAAAGGACACACCGAATTTATACTGGTTCACCACAACGTGTGGTTAGTCCAGTCCCCGAGAGACTCTCTCGAGTTTCCACTAACTCCGTTAAGCTTACGGGTGCCTAACAAACCGTTACACTTGCTCGTAGATGTACTCTCTACAAGACTTCAACTTGCTCGAGGATACCTCACCTCAAGACTTCACCTTGCTCGTGGATACCGCACCACAAGACTTCACACACTAAGATTGAGGGTACTTAGCAAACCCGACAATCAATGAGAAGATATGGTCTTCTCAAACACCTTTCTCTTTTACAACAAGAACTCTCTAAAAAGAGTAGATAAAGAGATACAATATTAGCTCTATGAACAACTCAAAGTTGTCTCTCAATTGGCTCAACAAAAGCTCTAAAATGATGCACAAATAATATCAATATGTATATGAATAATGAGAGGTGTTGTGTGTATCAAATCAGCTCAAAAGACCTCTATTTATAGGTGGTAGAAGTAGTATGTCCGTTGCTTAATTGGCAATCAATTATGCTGATTTTATGCCAAGATAATCGATTATCAGATTTGCATAATCGATTATCAGCTTACCATTACAAAATCGGAAGCTGATTTTGTGCTAGAATAATCGATTATTGGATTTGCATAATCGATTATCTGCCTGTCGTTCAAAAACTTTGGCAACAGATACAAGATAATCGATTATGCCCAAGTGTATAATCGATTATCCTACTCTGCGGAAATTTCCAATAAATGGAATTTCCCAGAATAATCGATTATCACATTTGCATAATCGATTATTCACCTATGCTGTCCAGAATTGAAAACTTTCTTCAAAAACCGTTTTGGTTAAAATGAAAACGTTAAAATCATTTTGTTTGAAGTATTTGAAATCTGTTTATGATAAATATGATTTGATAAAAAGATTTTATGCATATTTATGATGACCTATGTTGAGCCAAAAGACGAGATAACTTAAACGTTGCTCTTACATTGGTTCTACCTAACGACCTACACCTTGGGTCTTCGTTCTTGAACTTTTGAGCTCGTCTTTGGCTTTTCCATGCAATCCATTCATCAATATGCTTCTCGGTATTCAATCTTGATTGTTTGTCATATAATAACGTTGTTTGACACTTGACTTCATTGTTTGTCATTCATCAAAACCTATACCTGAAAATCATGCTAATACAACCAAAGCACACATATCATGGATAGAATGATTTTCTACACTTTCTCTCCTAATTCCTCGTACATGCGATTAAACGCCGCGTTTTTAGCTTTCGTAACCGCCAGCTTTGCTTCTTTCCTCGCCACCTTGTAGATCTCCCTGTTCGCTCTCCGTTCTTCCTCGCTTGTGCTCCCTGCCAACTTAGCAAACGCCGCCTTCTTCACCTCCACTTTTTTTCGACTACATCGTTCCACCACCAGTCACCCTGATGCCTGCCTGAATATCTCTTAGCTACCCCGAGCACATCCCGTTCTACCTCCCTAACCAAGTTCGCCGTCTCTGATCACATAGCGTCTGCTTCCCCAAAACTTCTCCAAGATCCGCCCTCAGCTAACCTCCTCTCCAACTCTTGTGCTTTCTCCTTAGTCAAAACACCCCATCTAATTCGCGGTTTTCCCCGAGTACCCCTCCTCTTCCTCTTCACCCAAAGACCGACATCCATCACTAGGAGTCTATGAAGAGTCGAAAGGACTCTCCCGGAATAACCTTGCAGTCCTTGCATATACACCTATCGCTCCTTCTGATGAGGAGGTAATCAATCTGAGTCCTCGCCGCCGAACTCTTGAAGGTGACCAAATGCTCCTCCCTTTTCTGAAATGACGAGTTCGCAATCAGAAGCTCGGAAGCCCTGGCAAAATCAAGCAGTGACGTGCCTCATCCGTTCCTAACCCCAAAACCGAAGCCACCGTGCACCTCACCATAACCACCAGCATCAGCCCCAATATGACCATTAACGTCCCCTCCAATAACTAACTTCTCAGATTGGGGAATACTACTCACCAGATTGTCCAAGCCCTCCTAAAAGCGCCTCTTAACCTCCTCGTCTAAGCCCGCTTACGGCACGTAAGCGCTGATGTCGTTGAGAACGCAACCCGCAATAACCAACTTAATAGACATTAACCTATCATTCACTCGCCTAACCTCGACCACGAACTCCCTTAGATCCCTATCCACCAAGATGCCCACTCCATTCTTACCTCTCACGACCCCAGAATACCACAGCTTAAACCCGTCTGCATTCCTCGCCTTCGACTCTTTTCACCTAGTCTCCTGGACACCGGCTATGTTAACCCTCCTCTTCTGAAGAACCTTCGCCAACTCAATGGACTTACCCGTCAGAGTGCCTATGTTCCACGACCCAATCCTTAATCTATGAGCGTCCGCTACCCTCTTCCCACCCTTACCTCCCGCCCTACCCGTAGGACCACTCCCTGCCCCCTATTCACCCCCGCCACCACCCCTACCCCCCGAGGACATGACCTTACTCTATCACCCCCCGCCGCGACCACTATCCCTCCAACCGACTATGGATAGTAGTGACGCACACGCGCACTATAGCGAAATACACAAAAAGATGCAAACTAGATAGTAACAGAGTAAACCTCACACGGAATGCCAGCTAAAATACGTAAAAAGGTGTACAGAGTAAACAAGAGAGCGGGATGTACCAACTCGCGGTGGAAAAACCTGAAAGTAGGCTTTGATGCGCCCGAGGTCGACCGTTACCAACTCTTGCACGTCCCGCCGGTGTTGCTTAGCTCTTCACTCCCAAACGCCGCAAACTGGCCTCGTCGCCGCGACTAGTACCTGGGGCAAGTTTTCCTGAAGCTTATCGGAGCGGGTAGTTCCTCTGCGTCCTGCCGAAAATATGAACGGGAGTCGCCGGAAGTATTGTAGCTTGCCGCAAATCGTCGCCGAAAAAATAATGCACATGTCCAAGAAAACAGAAAACACCCACACACGCCCACAAAAAAAAGAAAAGACAATAGGAAAAGCAGAAAGAGAAAAAAAGCGAGCAAGAAATCAATACTTACTGTTGTTTACGGACAACAACAGTAAGTAAGAAACCTCAAAATTACAGAGCAAACAAAAACTGCAAAAATGTTGTAACCCTAGCAAGTACCTGAGCTGCTTCGCATGTTCATGGAGCTAAAAATTAAGTAAAGTACTGTACTATGCATAGTCTATATATATAGCATGACAATTGGGGTAAATTTTTGTCCGAATATTAGGCGTAAAATTTGGGGTAAATTTTTGGGATTTATTTGGAATGAAAATTCTTTTTGTCTTTGCTACCAAAAAGAGAAAAAAAGAGCTTCGCGGTTATATATATTTTTAAATGCAGTTATTGGAGAGTGAAAGACTGAAAAACGAATATCAGATGCAGATGTTTGCCCTCAGCCTCCAAATCACATAAACAGTAGGGGGGACATGGGCTAGCTCGCCAGCGAGTGGTCGGAGACGACGGAACAGGTGTGTTGTGAGTGTTGCTCGTGACGTTGACGAGCTGGAGGTCTGTGACTGTTGGTTCAGCTGGTCGGAATGGCTGGAGATGGCAGTGGTGGTCGACGTGACGGGGTTGACTGGACAGGAGCCGGCGGCACTGGTTTGCCGGTGAGTTGCCGGAGAAGATGACTGTTAGGCGTTCGAGGAGGAGAGAGAAGAGAGCTTTTTTGTTTGTCCAGTCAAAGTTCTCCGGGGTTATTCAACTTGAACAGTATGATAAGAAAAGATAATCGCTAGAATCGTACCTGAACAACTGATTGGATGGGTAAATGAAGTTGTGGAGTAGTGAAATGAGGACGATAACTTGAGGACCGACTGATGGAATGAGATTTATACAACAATGAATCAGCACCGATACATGTAATTCAAATTCATCTTAACATAGCTCTTGTATACGTAAATTCACAACATGAAAAATTGAAGTAGATGAAATAGTGAGGAGAAGAACCTGTTTAAACAAAAATTTCGTTAATATTGGTAGAAAAATCACCGGGTACCAAGTTTCGACTCCAAACTCGAGTGAAAACAGCAGCGACAACCTAGCAGAAACCGCGGACCTTAAGCAGCGGATGGAATTGAACTCATAATCCAACGCCAAATCTCATACGATCTCCATTTTTATAAACAAAATCTGACGAATTATTTGGCAAAAGGAAATTCAAGTTATCCCAATTCCGTGGTTTCTCAAAAGTTTCGAGCTCAACCTTTCCAACAGAGTCTTCAATGCTAGCAAAAGTCTTGGAAACGGAAGAGGGAAGATATATTTTTAGCTTCTGATAATGTTATGAAAATGGAACTACGAAGGAAAAAGGAAAAAAAAGATTTTGGAGATCAAATTGACGGAGAATAGAAGAAAATCGAAGGCTGCTCCTCTCCTCTCCTTTGTGTGCTGCGGCTCCTCCTTAAACACGAAAACTTAAAAAGGGTTTTCAATTGAAAATTACAAAAATTTGTTTCAAAAGGAAATAAATTCAGAGTCGCCACCTGATATTTAATTTCGGTATGCCAGGTCACCGTTTTTTTAAAATTACTTTTCCTTTTAAAACGTTTCAGACTCTAAAATCAAGTCTGCACCATAGATTCAGGGTAATGGGGTTCATTTGACTCGGGGAGAAGATATTAGGCATTCCTCAAGTCCCGTGAAGGTCACAATTGCGTAAATGATCAAGTTGGCTCTTAGAATATTCAAACTGAGGTAAAAATAAACATGTAAAAGCAGATAAACACACACGAGGCTCGAGGTTGTCCCCCACCTAGTAAAATAAAACAAAAAGGGAAAGAAAAGAAAAGTCCTAAGCTAATCTATACTACGACTTCTCCACCATGCTCGTCAAGACCTCCAAAATATTTATATAGTTCTTTGGGGCATGCCCCGAATAATAATATTTACAAACTTCACGGGCATTCTCCGGATAAATTTAACTAAGGGACAATCTTTCACCTTAAACCTAACAAATATCCTACGGCTTGCCTACCAACCACAAATGAGCTCTTAAAGTTGCCTAAATTATCAATCCTTTTTTGCCTAAATTTGCATATTTTGGAGCTCAATTTTAAATCCACCACCAAAGGACCAGTTTTGAGCCCACTTCTTTTTTTAAAAGAAGAACCCTAATACACATCTTCTTCTTCAAGGGAAGGACATACTAAAACCCTAGAATACACAAGAACACAACCATGGCTGCCCTATCTTCTTCAACCTTGGAAGAACAACACAAACTCTAGACTCCATAACCACTAAACTCGCCTGAACGTCCATAGTCGCCACCCTCAAGCCAGTCGTTCCTCTATAGCTCGCCGGCCAGATCCTCTCGACACAGCGTCGCCGCCGGCGATTCACTCCACATGCGTACACGACCCGCAGCCCTCATCAATAATGGAGAGAACAACCATCCGAAATAGCGGCTAATGCACACACACTCACGGACAGGCCCCATCGATCTTCTTCCTCATCGCCAGTCAAACGACCAGCCCACTCCCGCCTACACACACACAAAACAACTCTCCTTTATTCTTCAAACACACACACACGCTGAAGCAGTAGAAAAGTAAGGCAGCGAACGAAAAAAAAAAGGCTAAAAACATTGAGGAGTCCAAAAGCTTGTTTAACAGTCTTTTCCGGTAGAGTCTCGAGTTTTTTTTACTGAGTTCCGACGGTTGTTCTGTTGGTTCCTTGTCGAGGTCGAATCCATCTTAGAGCTCGCTTGTGAAATTTGTTCGGCACTAGATATTGAAGTTTCTGAGTTCGTCGAGGTCCGGTTCGTCGAGGTTGTCAATCGTAGCTCTGGCCGGATTTTTCATGTTCATTGTTTCAAAAACGTATTGCTATATAAAGGTCCATCTCTCTTCTCTGTCTTACTGATTTAATTGTCTCAGAGTGATTTTTCTTCTGCGGTTGAACATGTCTAATTTATGATATTATCACCTAAGTCTATCAAATTTTGATGTGAATAACTGAAATTTTGGTATTCGTGATCGCTTTGTTGATCTTAATGTTGCTATCTCTATTCTCTGTTTGTTCCCCTTTGAAACTTGGAGCTCTTCCCGTTAGCTTGCCTTGTTGGGAGAAAGAATTTGAACTTATATTTTGGTGAAATGAAAATTGTCCTTTTGAAAGATGGGAAAAGGGATATTCAATTCATTGTCTTAGATAGTCATGTGGGCTTTTTGAACATAACTTTAGTGAAATAGTTTTCACATTCAGAAACACATATGGATAATATTGTTTTTATGTCATTGCTTTATTAGTTGGTCCGCTAGAAGCATACTTTAAGCCGATAACATTCGAGTAAGCAGGCCTTAGAATTTATTAGTTTTAAGGTGAGAGGTTGTCCATTATAAATTTATTCGGGGAATGCTCCGTGAAGTTTATAAATATTATTATCCGAGGTATGCCTTGAAGTACTTTGTAAATATTTTGGAGGCTGTGACGCGCTTGTGAAGGAAGCATAGTGTAGTATGTCACACCCCTTTTTATCAACAAACTCACTTAACCCTCTTAAATTAATAAAAAGGATTTGAGTAAAAGCTTGACAAGGGTTTTCAATTGAAATTGACAAAAATTTGTTTCAAAAGGAAATAAACTCAAAGTCGCCTCCTGACATTTGATTTCGGTGTGCCAGGTCACCATTTTTTTAATAATTTTTCCTTTAAAATGTTTCAGACTCTAAAACCAAGTCCGCACTAGATATTCAGGGTAAGGGGGTTCATTTGACTCGGGGAGAAGGTGTTAGACACTCCCCAAGTCCCGTGAAGATCACGGTTGCGTACATGATCAAGTTGCTCTTAGAATATTCAAACTGAGGTAAAAATAAACACGTAAAAGCAGATAAACACACACGAGGCTCGAGGTCGTCCCCCACATAGTAAAATAAAACAAAAAGGGAAAGAAAAGAAAAGTCCTAAGCTAATTTATACTACGACTTCTCCATCATGCTCGTCAAGGCCTCCAAAATATTTACATAATTCTTCGGGACATACTCCAAATAATAATATTTACAAACTTCATGGGGCATTCCCCGGATAAATTTAACAAAGGGACAACCTCTCACCTTAAAACTAACAAATATCCTACGACTTGCCTACCAACCACAAATGAGCTCTTAAAGTTGCCTAAATTATCAGACCTAAAGCATGCTCCTAACAATTCAACCCAGAAATGAGAAAAGGGAATAACGAAATTGTCTTGCGTCCAAACACTTTTTAATTTAGTCTAACGAGAACCACTACTCACTTAATTCCATTAACGAATGATTACTAGGCCTTTTTTCTCAATTAAACTAATAGTCTACTTATTTGAAGTTAGAACAAATCCATAAACCTATTTAAGCAAAACAATATAATATATATTAATGAGACATTTTAACTGTATCCATTATCATATTAAGCAAGTTTGTTCTTCAGCACACGTTTATATTCATATAACGTGAGTTCAACTATTTTCTTATTTTAAAAAAAATCAGAACAAAGAACAACTCAAACTAATTTGAAATTAACACTAGCAAATCGTCACATAATAGCAACTAGAATGCAATAACAAACAAAATGCAGAACATTCACATAAGAAATAAAACAACAAAAATAGAGTTTAGGATGGGATCTTAAAATAAACCTGAGATTTATAAGTACTCGAACAAAATTGTGGAACGAACCTGGACCGGAAAATCGAACGGACACCTCAAAATTGACCTCCGCTGACCCGCCTCTTGGTTCCAATTTAATACTAAACAAGTGCGAACTAATTGAATACTTGTGTCAGAAATTCCTCGAAAACAAGCCTCAAATAGAGACTCGAATCGACACAAACACAAATCAGACTCGACAGAACTCTCAAAACACTCTCTTTTTTTTAAAAATTCTGTCCGATGGCTGTTGGAGCTTTTGCTCTCTCGTTTCCTGCGAGTTTGTCGGCGATGGGAGTGAGATAGAAACAAGAGAGAGGTCGGGGTCTGCTTGGAGATGGGTGGTCATTGTGGTCCGCTAGTGGTTACGTTGCTGTTGTTGTTCGTTTGTTTGTGCCAGATATCCGGCGAGCTCGCCGGACATCTGGAGAAGATGAAGAAACCAGTAGGGTCACCGGTATTTGGGTGCTAAAGACAACTGACGGCATGGCTGGCGGCGGTTGAAGGTGTCTAAGAGTGCTAGGGTTTTGCTTGTATTATGTGTTTGTGGTTCTATATGGTGAAGAAGAATGTCGCTGGCGGCTGGAGGCGGCGGCTGTGGCAGTGGGAGGGATGTTTTTGATCACTGAAGAAGAAGGGTCTTAGGGATTTTGTTTTCGTTCAAGGTTGAAGAAGGAGGAAGCCATGGATATGATCTTCAAGTTCTAAGGTTCTAAGGTTAAGGTTCTAAGGAAGAAGAAGAGAGAGTCTTCCTAGGGTTTTTTCTAGGGTATGTATGTTATTGGGCTCAAAATCTTGTGGGCCATTTCGAATTGGGCCAAAAGACTAAAAATTATTGTCCGAAACCTTAGCTAAATCTCTTAAGGGATTTTTACATATACATCCCATATAACAAACCTTATAACCACCCATGTTTAAGGATTGTGTTTATTACATTTAAGTATACCACCTTTCAATTTATGTACCAAAATTATATTTAAGGTTAATGATCAACTCATTAATTATTTGCTTGATTTGTGGAACAAAATCTTTTCAAACTATTTAATTAGAGGCTTGATTTGTGGCTATAAATTTTCCCACCCTCTTCTCTCACACAAAAAATTCCTCAAACAATGTGAATATTATTTCAGTTATTACAAATCGGATCCTTTCCCCTTAATAGCATTTTCAATTGTATTTGTATGGATGGGTTTCACTTCAATACTAAAGACATAAGCAAGAAAAATAAGTTAGAAAAAGAAGAGATTGTTGGCCGCATAATGTGTATACAAAATCTTTTCATATTTGTTTTTTTTACACGTTCACATTTGACTACATTGCTCCTTCTTCTTCTCAGTCCCAAATTCTCAAATTCCATTTTTCTATGAGTGAGAAACGAGGGTTTTTTGGGGGAAATATGCGATTTCTGTATTGATTATTAGCAAAACCGAACTCGGTTGGAGAAGGAGTAGATTCGTCCCTAACAACGATTTTGTTTTTGTTTGTGGATGGAGTTTCCCGTTTTCCACTATGTTATGCGATACTAGTTTTGAATTTGATACAAGTAGAAATACTTGCTACATTTAATTTAATGGATTTTTACATATACATGCCATATAGCAAACCTTATTACCATTATTGTGCATTCTTCTTTAATTTCATCCTCCATTGTCGAAGGTTGCCATTGTTTCAGATCGAGAGTTTCATCCGCCATATTTTTCAGTCCTACGGTTGCATCAAAGTCCCATTTGTAGTTTTCAGCAACTCATACCATCCAGTAGATACAAAAAAATACGCTATTCAGACATATTTTTCAACTGACTACGATTAACTACAAGTAACTACAATTAACTACAAAGTTCATATAACTACAAAAATTTGACTACATTTTAAAAACACATTGGAAACACTGCATATAACCTTAACTACATTTACCTACATTTGACTACATTTTAAAAACACACTGGAAACACCGCATATAACCTTAACTACATTTACCTACATTTGACTACATTATAAAAACTCACTAGAAACACTGCATATAACCTTAACTACATTTACCTACATTTTAAAAATTCACTGGAAACACTTCATATAACCTTAACTACATTTAACTACAATTGACTACATTTGACTACATTTTAAAAACTCACTGCAAACAAGTTCAACAGCTACATTTTAATTTATGTCCAATATGAGTTCAATTACTGTCTCGCTTTGCTATTTTTCTTTTATATATTATTTGGTCCAAAATTAGTGATTTGTCCGAGCGTGTCCTGTATTGTATATCAATTTGTACATATATGAATACTATTCCATTCCTCTTTCATTCTAGATTAGTTCAAGGTTTAATGTTCAATGTGTAGTTAGTTTTTCCCTTCAACCTAAGTGCTGTTCTGATTAGTAAATCCTTCATCCTGGTTTTAATGTCTGATTCGATTTGGTTTGGGTTTGGGTACGAACTGATTTGAAACATGATAGTATTCTGTTAAGCTTAATGATTAGTACCAATATGATTTTTGGTTTATATTCAGCCTTAATGCCCCGTGAATTGCTTAGGATTTAGTTTAGTCGATTTGTTTCTCCTCGTTAAGTTAAAATGATTATAGCTGTTGTGTTAAGTTAATTGATTAGGTGGATTAAGAAAGTATGATTAATTGAAGGGATTTTTACCTTAGCTGAATTAGCATTTATTTGGTACAAAATCAAAGATTAATTAGGAGCCATAAATACATGCGTTATTTTAGGCTATAAATTATTTAACATAGATTTGAGCCTTAATAAATGGCGTTATTTTAGGGTGCAACATCAGCAAAGATTTCGTTTGGTACATATTTTGTAACAAAAACATGGGATATGAGGGTAATCCCCAAACAAGGCACAATAATGGTTATAAGGTTTGCTATATGGAATGTATATGTAAAAATCCCATCTCTTAATTATGAGATAAAAATACTACATAATGCAAAAATCAATCTAATTAATTAAACTAAATTATATAAAATGTGAAACTATTTTTTGTATTTTCAAAGACTATGTTAAAATAAAATAGATTCAAAGTAATATACCTTTCTAAAAATATTTAATACTTGAATTACATAGAGAAATATGGAACGACTTCTATAATTTTTAATTTTTATGATTAAAATAATGTAAAAGAGTCAAAATTAGTTGAAATAACTGTATTGGACCTAAACTAAGTATTTAAATACTAAAATATGTAAAACCTTGGGGAAAGGTCAAAAATCACATGTCTACAGCTGCCCCTCTTTGATTGAAAATACGAAGTATTTTCAGACAAAGAACGACTAGACATGTTTTGTGACCCAACCCTTGTTCAGAGAGACCGAAAATTAAAAGAAAGGAAGAGAATGTGACCGAGCCCTGGTATCTGAGCTGTCTACTTATCCTTGACTATAAAAGAATCAGGCCACGTGTAGTTCAGAAGTGAATGAGATGATGGAGTGTACCGAGGTGGAGAGCTGGTCGAGGTGCCGTCGAGATTCCGGTCCACCGTCCTGTTATTACAACAAAATCAGAAAATGAAAAAGACTAACTAATCCTGTTAACTATGAGTTACAAGATTCCTATCTATAAGTCTTCTAAAGCTTGATCTTGAGTCTTGAATGGTTCTTCATGCAGACTTTAGATTTGAACCTTGACGCTAGCTAGTTGCAGGTGCTAGTTCATTCTTCTTTTCGGATCAGAACCGGACACACCATGCTTGTGAAATCAGTCATGTCTTGAGCAAGCCACCTCTTGTCTCGGCTTCTGCATTTTGGATTTTTCCCTTTTTATATTTTTTTTTACACTACTTCTACTTGAATTGAATTTTGAAATGACTTCCCTTGTTCTTCAAGTGGGTGCCTGCTACTGACTTGAAATTTGAACTAATTCTAAAATGAATTCTGAAATGTCTTCCCTCATTTTCTAGGTGGGTGCCTGCAATAAAAAACAAAGCAAAAATTTTCTGCCCCAGTTTGCACTAGGAAGATCGGTGAGTTGTTATCAAAGCTCTAAAGTACTTATGGTACTGATGCAATAATGAGAGTAAAATTAAAGACTTGACTGGTATGTGCGTCACCCGTGAGTAAAACTAAGAATATTTGACTAGCAAGTTCATCAGGCTAGGTTTTCTATTTTAGGAGAAAGATTAATCAAACAAAGATATTGATCCTTGGAGAAAATTCATCAGACTAGTTCCTCTTTCTTTCTTTTTCTTTTTATTTTTTTGTTATCTTAGAGAAAGATTCATCAGACTAAGATTTTGATCATAGGAGAAAATTAGTCATACTAGGTCTTCTATCGTAGGAGAAAAATTCACCAGACTAAGATTTTGATCCTAGGAGAAAGTTCATCAGACTAGGTCTCTTATCTTAGGAAAACAATTCATCAGACTAAGATTTTGATCCTTGGAGAAAATTCATCAGACTAGGTCTATTTTGTTATCTTAGGAGAAAGATTCATCAGACTATGATTTTGATCCTATGAGAAAAATTCATCAGACTAGGTCTCCTTTTTTTATCTTAGGAGAAAGATTCATCAGACTAAGATGTTGATCATAGGAGAAAATTCATTAGACTAGGTATCTTTTTGTTATCTTAGGAGAAAAATTCATCAGACTAAGATGTTGATCCTAGGAGAAAATTCATCAGACTAGGTCTTTTGTTATATTAGGAGAAAAATTCATCAGACTAAGATTTCGATCCTAGGAGAAAATTCATCAAACTAGGTTTCCTTATCTTAGGAGAAAAATTCATCAGACTAAGCTTTTGATCTTAGGAGAAAACTCATGAGACTAGGTCTTTTTTCTGTTATCTTAGGAGAAAGATTTATCAGACTAAGATGTTGATCCTAGGAGAAAATTCAGTAAACTAAGATTTTGATCCTAGGAGAAAGTTCATCAGACTAGGTTTTCTATCTTAGGAGAAAAATTCATCATACTAAGATTTGATTGAGAGGAAAATCCATCAGACTAGGACTTTTTATCCTAGGAGGAAAAATGTGAAGAGCAATGGCAACATTTATGCACACTAGCAAGACAGGTAAGGGCAAAGATTTGAGAAACTTCCCTTTGTCGGCTCTTATCTCCTTCTTTCTTCTTTTTCATTTTTCTTTCTTTTCTTTTTTTTCTTTCTTGCTTTTGAACCAACTTCCTTGCAGTGATTCGTTCCTGTTTCAAACAAAGAAAACTTGTGAGTTTAAACGTGGTGGTTAGTTTGTGGCCTTGACCTTGAAGGCGGTTGCTTCTGCACTTGCCAAGATAACCTTTATTTCAACTTGGACGACCTTGAAGGTTGTCGACTATCCATTTTCTTTCAACTCTACCACAGAAAACAACTCTACTATATTCGATCCCAATATCCTCTATCTGTTGCATTTTCTAATTAATTGATATTTACTGATCCCTTGCATTTCACATGAATCCCAAAGCACGTTGATTGTCACCATATTCTTGTTGGTGGCTTCTAAGGCTCCGTTCATCTAAGGCCTGTAGGCTGTAGAATTCTTGTGTTTGATCTTGAAGGTTTCACACATAGCCTTCATCAAGTCACTATTGTGGTTGGAACCATTATCAGTAATGATTGACTCTGGAATCCCAAATCGACAAACGATATGGTCGCAGACAAAGTCTGCCTTTACTTTCTTAGTCACTGCTTTGTAAGATGCTACTTCAACCCATTTGGCAAAATAGTCAGTTTCCATTAGGATGAATCTGTGTCCGTTGGAAGCGACAGGCTCGATTGGTCCAATAACATCCATTCCCCATGCGGCGAATGACCATGGTGATCTTGTTATATTAAGATCGACTCAGTATGCATACTGTTCTTTCCTGACTTATGCCATTTTGATGTGCCAACCAAATTTGTTTTGTGCAATTGGAAAGCTGGTGGTAAATTTTGAAGTCATTTCTCACTTGCTCTGACCAAACAGACTCAAGAAGGGACTCAAACAAAACATGAGGAACAAAATAAGGGGAAAACAAGAAAAGATTGTATCAAACAAGAAAATATTATTACCTAGGAAAAAGAACAAAGAAGAAACTAATCTGATTTGAAGGTCATCTCCGCTGACCATGACATGCATTTTGGATTAGGCGGCCTGATCTCTCAAGCAATTCTAATATATAACTCTTATTGTACTCTTCGCTGTGAAGCTGCGCTTCAGTGCTTCAATTGTCACATCTGATCCACTATCCTCAATTGACTTGTAATGCCCTGAAGGGTTTTCACCATCAAGCCTCTCTCATCTTTTTCTTTTCTCAACTCACCGTCGCCTTATGGTGCGCATGAGGGTTTTCACCGATAAGACTCTCTCATTTTATCATTTTCTCTCTTTCTGTTGAGAACAAAGTATTACCCATGATGCAAGAAGATTATATTTTCACTACCTACTTGATTTGGCATCCTCAAAGAATGGTCGAAAGGTCTTTGTTTGGACCGCAATGTAGGCTTATTGGACAGGGTTGGAAAGAAAGGGTGGCATGAAGGCTCAAAATAATTTAAAATGGAAGGGTTTAAAATTACAACTTTTGGAATGAGATCTTTTTAAAAAATTTCAAATTTTTGCCCCGGTTTCTTGGAATTTGGGGAATTTTTTGGATTTGTATTTTCATGGGATTTCTACGAAAAAGGCCCCACTCTTGTCTTCGGGGGATTATGCAACATTTTATTTGGTGCGACCAAACCGTAAGGCTGCCTACGTATCTTGTGGTGACAAGAATCAGGTCGAACGTAGTTCAAACGACAAAGTTGTTTCTTTTCTTTTCATTTTCTCTTTTTTCCCTTTTCTTCTTTTTCTTTTTTCTTTTTCTCTTTTCTATTTTTCTTCTTTTTTTCCCTTTTATAGTTCCTATCTCTATTTGTGATTCCAAAAGAGGGGTATGAAACAAAAAATTAGGCTCAAAATGAGTAGCAAAGGATAAAAGTGTTTGGGTAGCAGAATAAAATGCCTTCGTCATAGGAAACGTAAAATGCCAAGTACAAACATGCAAAGAAATTGTACGCAGTATCTATTGATGGCATCAACACAAACAAAGAGCGCCAATGGGCAATACCTTTGTCCCAATGAATGGCCCTTGCTAGTTCGAAGCGGACTTGACTCAACCTTATCTTTAATGTGGAAGAATACATTTCAGCACTGACTGATTTACCTCAAATTGCTTGAGAGGAAGTTCCTTGTTGCATGCTCTTATCGACCTCTTGATTCCCAAACTAACTGCCTCAGTTTCACTCAATTCAAGCTTCAGGTTTCTCATAATGCATGAATCTTTACTTTTTTTCTCAAATGCCTCTTTTTACCATGTTAAAAAATGTGCCATTGCTTCATGATTAGACTAATTTTCAAGATCAGACTGAGAATTATGCGTGCATGTCATAGTCACTAGAGTCAACATGAAAAGAACTATAAAAGGAAAAGTGAACTAAACAAAAGACTGACTAGAACTAACAAAAAACAAGATATTGCATTAGACAGATGGTGAACAGGGTTTGAACAAAAAAAGCAAAATAGGCATGGGTTACAACCCTAGAACAATCCTAGATAACACTAGACTAGTTACTAGGATAAAACAAACTAAGCAAAAAGAAGAAGAGTTTGAACCACAAGACAATGTCCTGATTACAACCCTTAAATAACCCGAACAAACAAAAATGACAACAAAATAAACCACCAAAACTCCTCCCCGGCTAGCTAAGAAAGGAGTGTATTTCCAATTTCCCAGCTCGACATCTTAGCCACTGGATTGCACATCAATATCACCAAAAACTCCACAAATCTCCACCACATTGACCTTAGCAAATAGCTTTTGGGTCCCCTTTGCCAACTCGTTCTTAAGATCAACCTCTGCAACGGAGACTGATAGCGCTGATAACTTAGCGGTGGGTGGCCCCCTAAGGGATTCAGAAGAGTTCTCACATTCCTTTTCCACACAAATCATGCCCAAAACATGTGTCTCATTATGAACGATCAATGGACTTTGGCTATTATCTGATGCATTTGAATTTTGCACGGTAATGTCACCTGCAACAATAAGCCTCTAGACTGCTCTTTTCAGATGCCAACAATTTTCTATGTTGTGCCCCGGGGCATTAGAACAATATGCGCGCACCTTTGAGAAAAATCAAAATTATTTTGAAAGTGTTTTGGCACTTTTATCTGAATTGGCTTCAATATGTCCAATTGCCTTAGCCTTTGGAACAGATTGGCATATGATTCTCCAATAGGAGTGAAAGACTTTCCTCTTTGCTTCTGCCTTCTCATTTTGTACTCCGGCCTTGGTTAGAACCTGTTGGCCAAAGTAAAGGTTAAGTTTTGAAGATTGACAAAAGAACTCAGGATGAACCAGGTCCATCCCAGTGGTCCATCCCTCAGGTTCATAAAACGGGCAGATTCAAGCATGCTGGTTTCACGTGAAGGAGATAATCTTGACTTGGTGTATTTCATATCTCCTGATCGAAAAGGTTGCATAATTGATAAGGAGAAGGAGTTTTTAATCAAAGAAAACACTATCCAAGATAGGGAAGGAGTTAGAAGTTGAAATAAACTAGAACTCTTCCACCAAGGAAGAGTTGCATCAGAACTCTAGTTGTTTCTTTATTTAATAACTCTATAAGTTGCAGGATGTTCTCACATTAAAATTATGGCACAAAAATGCAGAAGTTAAAAGTGAATTGGGAGCAAAATAGCATGGCTTTTTGCAAGCAGTTCATGTGTAATTCAAGAGTGCCAATCAGAAGCTACATGAACCAGATTGAAGAACAAGTTCCATAAAATTTTTTATGTGTCTTTCTTTATTTATAGTTCAATTGTAGTAGGTGTTTTCATATTGTACCTTTCAGATTTCATAGAAGCAATTGTAATAGGTATCTGAGTATTCAAGTTAGAGTTAACTTGAAGTTGTCGCAACAGTTAGAGGCTGGTTGCCACAACGGGATTAGAGGTAATCCTTAGGTTTACAAAGAGTCTTTGTAAATGCTGTTTTGGCTCATTGATTTTTAGTGGAGTTTGGGAAAATCCTACTGAGTAGTATGTCGTGGTTTTTTCACCTTTTGCCCCAGGTGTTTTCCACGTAAAAATCTCTGTGCACTTTACTTTCAGTTCGTATTATTCCGTAAAATGTTGTAGTTAGAACACTTAGAAGAACCAGGTTCTTTTAACGCAAAAATTAGGTACCACACAAATCACCCCCCCCCCCCCTTGTGTGGTATTGACGTTTATTAACATCAATTGGTATCAGAGCAGGTTATCCTTGAAGAGGCTACCACCTTAGGAAAAGATCAAGATGAGTGCACCACCTTATAACTGGGAAGGGCAATCCACTGATAGGCATCCACTCTTTAATGGCCACTACTACTCTTGGTGGAAAACTAGAATGAGATATCATATCATCGGAGAAGACTATGAGCTATGAGACATTGTCACTGAAGATCCACAAGCTACCATGATGAAGAATGCTGAAGGAGTAGATGTGCCAAAAACAAGAGCTGACTGCAATGCTGAGGGCTTGAGAAAATGGGAAAAGAATGCTAAGGCCAAAAATGGGTTGTGTGTGGCCTTGGTCCAGACAAGTACAATAGAATTCAAAGTTGCACCACTGCGAAGGAAATATGGGACACTTTACAAGTGGCTCATGAAGGAACTCCTCAAATAAAGAGATCAAGAGGAACATTACTATATTATCAATATGACAATTTCACCATGGAGGAAGGGGAAACCATCCAGGAGATGTATACAAGGTTCACCATACTGACAAATGAACTTAAGTCTCTTGGAAGGGTTATTCTTGAAGAGGACAAAGTTGAGAAAATTATGACAAGAATTCTGCCAGTCACTTGGGAAAGCAAAATCACTACCATTTATGGAATCAAAGAACATTGCCAGGCGATGGGATCAAAGAGTGGCAATAAAATTCTCTCCTTTCACTATTCATCGGAATAGTGATCTCGACACTATTTTCACCGGAATCTTGAGGTGGATTGGTGTAATTTTGGATTCACATAATCCTCTTCTTCTTGCGAAAAATCCCACATTGATTTTTTCATCATATCTGTGACCATTTCTTCTACATCTTAGACCTTAGTTTCGATCTACAGTAACTACTAAATTATCAGCTCAATCTAATTCCAATTGTATAGAAGGAATGTTTCTGTTTGGATTCTGATCAAATCTTATGGAAGTGTCGCTCTCTCCCCAGCCTTGTGCTGTGGGAGAGGTTTCGAAAATATACCCAGAAAAACAATCTGGATATGGATCCAAACAATCATTTGCGTCGTTGATTGCTGGACACCAATTTGTCGAGACCAAACCTCAGCTGCAACTTTGTCCAATTTCTTTCGATCAAGGTTTTCCAACTGTGGAGTTTACAGTAGATTAAGTGAATTCTTTCACTAAGGAGGAAGGTCTTCAACAAGCTGTGATATTCAAATTCTCATATGGAAAGCCAGAACTTCAAGAGTTGAGGAAGATTCTGCCGAATCAACTTGGTGTCAAAAGGCAGTTGTAATATCGGTCAGTTAGAATATCGTCACATTCTTGTAAGATTTTATTTGTTCGAAGATTATGCTCAGGTGGTGTCAAGAACTAATGGATATGTAAGGGCTAAAGGAGACGATTTCTTCTTTAGGACATTCCCATGGACAATGGAATTTAATCCGCGAGAGGAAACGTCGAAAGTTGTGGTATGGATTTGTTTGCCTGACCTGCCTGCTAATCTTTTTGCCAAAAAATCTTTACTGTCCATCGCATCAGCAGTAGGAAAGCCTATTGCAGTAGACAAAGCTACTAAATATCGAACACGACCAAGTACGGCAAGAGTTAAAGTATTGATCAATTTACTGGACAAACATCCAACGAAAATAAAGATCAAGATAGTAGACTCAAAAACTGGAAAGGCAGCATATTTCGACCAGAAGATAGTCCTCGATAATGTTCCTGCATACTGCACACTTTGTAATCACCAAGGACATAATGTTAAATCGTGTTGGTGGATTTCTGGAAATGGAACAACAGTTCAAAATATTGTTTCAAATGAAAGGAGCAGTCTGTCTAAGTTAGAAGGTGACGCAAGGGACTATCTGAATGCTAACCTTGCAGGTCGTCGATCTGATTTTCATGATATAGGACAGTTAAAGGTATCGGGGTGTGCTGTCCAAACTGGTCAACTTATTTCAGGTCCAAATGTTCATGAGATGCAGGTTAATGAAAGGCAAAATTCAGTTATGTTACATACTCCTCTGAATGGTGTTAATGAAATCCAATCTGGAATTGGAACTTCACCTGTCAAACCTACTGTTTCTATTGCAGTAGCTGACATTGAAAACATCTCTGTCCAGATAACCAAGGTAAGAATATTGAGCAGCAGCTAGTTCTTAACAAAGAGGTCAACCACTTGAGTTTTTTGGATGATAAGGCAAAAGGTTCTACTATGAATGTTAGTTCTGATCCCTCTAGCAGTTCATCTGAAAATAATTCTATCAAGAAGCTGGTAGATGTTCATAGGCAAGAAAATACCACCGAGAAGCAGTTAGTGTTAAAAGCTGATAACAATACTTCTATCAAAGCAAATGACACTAACATTGGAGAGTCAGGGGCTTTGAATGTTACTGCTAATCTAATTGATGCTTCAACTGAGTCAGTAGACAATGAAACAGTTCCAAGTTATTGTGATGATTCCCTAATTGATGAATCACAACAATGTAGTAAGATGTCTAATCTAGCAGCTATGCCTTCTGTCAAAATGGCCAATGTAATGGAGTCCAAAGAGAAAAGAACTGGACATTCAGATACAACAGTATTACTCAAGGCAGGAGTGAAGGATGTATTTGCTCAATCTGATATTGCAGAAATAACTGGGACATTGCAGTTAATAACAGACCACAAAACTGATTCTGCACAGGATGAGCAAATGGCTGCTCTTGAAGGTCAACATAGAAGATGCAACAACCAAATGGTCGACATTCTGGAAAATCCTTTGCAACATTCTACTGATCGAGCTAATCTTGAGGCTGAGAAACAGTTAACAAAATCAACAGAAGAAGAGGATGCACAGAATTCAGATCATCGGCAGACATATAGTCAACTAGAAGGATAAAAAAAAGACAGCAAATTCACTGTCCCAACACTTTCAGTCTCGGCTGAAGTTTCAATTCCAAATGGAATGCAAATACATCCTGAAGAGGTATATCAACAAACTCTTGAAGTCAGTCAACATACAACAAACAAATGCCCATCCATGGAGAAGGGACATCAACAGATTGTGTTAAATGCTTCACAAGTAAACATCCAGAATAGCCAATTTCTGAATGAGGAAATAGGAAGACATATCTATGAAGAAAGGGAGGAAGAATAAATCTTATCACATTGCCGAGCAGAAGCGGCGAGAAATGGTGATTTATCACCAATGCATGGTAAAGCAAATAAGAAATTTTGTGAAAGAGAAAGAGTTTGCGACAACAGGATGGGCGTAGACGCTAACATTCGAAGGACCCTGATGAGAATTGCAAAGCAAAAACAAGCCGTGCAACCATCCGTCTTAAAACCTATTCGGTCGAGGAACAAGCATGAAGGTTAAAGACAATTGGAGCTAACATTCCACAAATATGAAGAAAAGAAAGCAAATCCGCTTTCTTTACCATCACATTAATGTTCATCGTTTCCTTGCTTTTTATTTCATGAGGCTATTTAGGGCCTCGATAGGATTTATAAGGTAAGGTTGCTGCCGGTTATTGTTATATGGGTGACAATACTGGCGTCCCCCTCCTTATCATATAAACCTATCTTCTTGTAATTTTTCTTTTGCTTTTTTGTAATATTATCATAATAGGTTGAATACGGTAAGGTTAGACCGGTTGTGTTATATGGGTAACAACTCCGACGATTTGACTCCCTTACTTGTATTTCACCTATTTGTGGTAACTTTATTTTCTTTATTAATAAAATCCAAAATTTGCTTTAAAAAAAAGAACATTGGCACTCTTAAGTTGGACGAGTTAATTGGAAATCTCACAGCCTATGAACTTAGAAGGCAAACCATGAAGATGGATGCATCCGAGAAGGAAAGGAGCATGGCATTCAGAATCACTAAAGGTGCTGATCTAGAGAAGGATGAACTGACCATGATCACAAAGGAATTCAAGAAGTACTTAATGAGAGGAAATGGTTCTTCAAGAAGTGGAAGCTATAGCAAACCAAGAGTTCCTAAAAAACAAACCAATGAGGGGTGTGACAAGTGTGGGAATATTGATCACCACATCAGAAACTGCCCTCAATGGGAATTTGAATGGAAGAAGGAAAGAGCTGAATAAAGGAAGAAGAACAAGGAACATGTTCAACTCAAGAAGAACAAAGGATCAACAAGTGCTATGGTTGCTGCCTGGGGAGAAAGCTTAGATGAGGACTCAGAGGGTGAAGATGGAGATGAAGAAGCACTTATGGCAATTGGAGAATTCGATGAGGAATCCGAGTTAAGTATAAATCATCTCAAAGACAAGATTAAACTTTTGTCTAAAGAAAGCTATCTGAATTACTCCTGGATTTCATTGATGAATATGAGGATCTAAAAAATAAAAAGGAACAGTTGTCTAAGGAGTGTGGGATTTTGAAAACTAAGTGTAAAAATCTTGAACTTAGGGATAGTGAAAGTGATAGTAAAAATACTGAGTTGAAGAACCAGGTTCATGAACTTGACACCACAGACCTAGAGCTCAAATCTGAAAATTTAAAATTGAATTAGGAACTGGTAAAAAGGAATATGATCACACACAACGCACTTTAGAAGAAAATGTAAGAAAAATGAAAGATGAGTTATACAAAAGAGAGGAGCATATAAGAGTCCTTAAGGAGGATCTAAACAAGGTTAAGCACGAGCTTGATGGAACCTATAAATGGAATAGGTCCTCTGATGCACTTTCATGGCTACATGAACACCATAGTAGCAATAAGAAAGGATTTGGCTACGATACCCATGCACCTAAGTGGGATCCCAAAAGCAAGTACCTCAGACTTCCTGAGAATAAAATTTGCACACATTGTGGTAAAACTGGTCACTATAAATCTAAATGTATTGCTAAAGAAAAGGCTAGTCAAAAGAATAAAGAATTTGTTCAAGGGAAAAATAGGCTGCCAGATTGGGCTAAAAAGAATTTAATTCACCATTTTGCCTATAGAAAGGGACTCAAACTAGTGTGGGTTCCTAAGACTAACCCCTAATTTCCTTTTGCGGGTCCAAGTGAAGGGAAGCAGCCAAATGTGGTACATGGATAGTGGCTACTCAAAGCATATGATAGGAAGCAAGAACCAGTTCCTCTCACTTGAGGACCTCAAAGGAGGAAATGTCTCCTTTGGAAATGGGAAGAAAAGTGAGATCATTGGGGTTGGAAAGGTAGGTAAGACTGATTCTAACTCTATTGAGAATGTCTAATTGATAGATGGCCTAAAATACTGCCTAATAAGACAATCACAATTGTGTGATAAAGGTAACTTGGTAGTATTCACCTCTACCAAATGTTTTCGGATTAATCTTACCACTAACAAGATTGTTTTGCAGGGAAAAAGAGTAAACAATATATACATTGTAGATTTGTCCACACTTTCAGAAAATGCACACACTTACATAAGTGTGTTGGACAATGATCCCCTCCTTTGACACAAGAGACTTGGACATGCATTCTAAGTCAACTTAACAAACTAGTCTCCAAGGATTTGGTGATAGGACTGTCTAACATTAATATCAAGGAAGACAAAATTTGTAAGGCTTGTGCAAGGGGGAAGCAGGTAAGATCCTCTTTCAAAAGCAAGAAAATTGTAAGCACCACCACAATGATGGAACTGGTCCATATGGACCTTTGTGGTCCAATGAGAACATTAAGTGGAGGTGGTAAAATATTTGTGATGGTGCTAGTTGATGATTACTCTAGGTTTAGTTGGACATTGTTTTTAATATCTAAAGATGAAGCATTTGACATGTTTACTTCTTTTGTTAGAAAAAACTCAGAAACAACTAGGTAATCAACTTGCATTAATTAGGTCTGATCATGGAACTGAATTTGAAAATGCCAAGTTTGCTGAATTTTCGCCTACTACATTATAAATAGTTGCATGACTAGACTTCTTGTTAAGAAGATTCCCTATGAGTCACTTAAAGGGAGAAAGTTAAATATATCACATCTTAGGGCATTTAGATGCAAGTGCTTTGTGCACAATAATGGCAAAGATTCCCTAGGTAAGTATGGTCCGAAAAGTGATGAGGGAGTATTCTTGGGATATTCTTCAGATAGTAAAGCTTATATGATACTTAGTAAAAGAACTATGTGTGTAGAAAAATGTATATGTTATTTTATTGAAAAACTAACATTCTTTCTGAGAGGTAGGAGCAAGATAATGAAAAGATTGGGCTTTATAAAAAATTCAAATGGTGAAACCACAATCCACCTGAATATGCATCACAGGAAGGAACAGATGATGAAATAGGTTCTTCTACCTGGGTAACATGATAAGGGAACTGACTAGAGAGTAACTGATCCTCAAACCTCGAGGGAACCTATTCATGAACCTATCCCTCATTAACAAAAACAGGAAGGAACATCTAAATAAATTGACACTCATATTGCAACATCCACGAAATTGGATATAGATGAACTTGGTTCATCTGTTGATCAGAAGGTGTATAGGGGAATGATTGGTTCTCTTTTATATCTCACTACTGTCAGACCTGACATTATGTGTAGTGTAGGTCTTTGTGCTTGATTTCAGACTAATACAAAGGAGACCCACTTGACAATGTAAAGAGAACATTGAGATACTTGAAAGGCACCCCTAACCTTTGCCTTTGGTATCAAAAAGGTAGTAATTTTAACATAGTGGGATATGCTGACACTGATTATGCAGGTTTCCTAGTGGATAGGAAGAGCACTTCAGGTATGGCACACTTCCTTGGTTCATGTCTTGTGTCATGGGCTATTAAAAAGCAAATTCAGTGGCCTTATCTACTGCTGAAGCTGAGTATGTTGATGTTGCTTCATGATTGTGCTCAATTGTTTTGGATCAATCAGTAGTTGATGGATTTTGGTATTAAAGTTGGTTGCATCCCTATTTCTGTGATTACACTAGTGCTATTAGTATGACTAAGAATCTGGTTCATCATAAGAGAACTAAGCACATAGATGTTAGACACCATTTTTTGAGGGACAACTATTAAAAAGGCTTGATCACTGTGGAGCTTTGTGCGTCTCACAAGCAAATTGCTGACATCTTCACAAAAGGTTTAAGTACTGAGAGGAACGGGTTGGAATTAGGGATGATTAAAATCACCTAAAAGGACAAGTTCAAGGTTAAACAAAAAAAATGAAAAAGAAAAAAGAAAAAAAATATTTGGTTAGAAAGTCTATAAATTGTGTATAGTTTGATTAAATCTTGCTCAGTCTCATACTTTACATAGTATACTCTTGTGCCATGTATTAAAATGACTCATTAATCACTAATGATGTTTTCTCTATTTTGGAAAATTTAGACTTACACAAGAGAATTTTCAGTGAAGAACCTGGTTCATCAAGATAACACGGTATGTTTTCTACACTATGCATAATTTGAAATTACTATATTTGGATCATGAACAGAGTCCTATCAAATACCAAACTTCTTTTGGACTTATCCATTACAAGTGAACCAGTCCAGTTTAAAAGAGTCCCAATCGAATGGAAGTACCAAGATTCTAGGGATACACTCCAACGTCTTTTCAAAACTGATTTCAATTTGACTAAACTTCTAAGAGTCTGAAAAGATGTAATTACCCCATCAATTATTCCTCTATACATTGATCAGCTTTAGTGTATTTCTTACTACATGTTTCTCAAACCATCAGAAACTCTTATTCTTCCTTCATCTTCCAAACACAATCTAATTCTCTTCTTTTCCATACCCTAGCCTAGATTGTTGAACACCGTTGAATGAGAGGAGATAAAGAAAATAAACAAGCAATTGAAAGTAGGTAGGGAAGAAGAATCCTAAGATTCATTTAAGTCGGCTACTAAGGGGGAAGAAAGTAGTTCTTCTGAAACTGATAAGCTATCTTCTAACTATAAAGGTTCTCCTGAGACACTTTCTAAAGTTGCTGTAAATTTTGAGAATAGATTTGTAGGATGTACAGAAAGTGTTGAGAGTATATAATTTGGAGAAGTTGGTGGTAAAAATGAAAACAAAAGAAGAAAATAGAGCAAGGGTGCTAGGAGTACTGTGAGGGGAAAGGGTACAAGAGTGGTTGATTCTTCACCTACTCCTGTTGGTCTAACAAAAGAAATTGGTGCAACAGTTTTTTTGGGAGAGGAATTTAGTGAAATAGAAGAGAGTGTGAGAAAAACAGGGGGAAGTGGGGTCTGTCGAAGCTGCTGAGGGATTGGTTTAACTTGGCAAAAATATTGATGAACACGTTCCATCTGAACAGAAAACCCTCGCAAACCTACTGATAGAGTTATCAAAAGCACCAAAACTCATGTCATACCCTATGGCTTCATTCTCAAAACTATGTTGCACATTTCAAGGTATCTATGAAGAAGTGGGGTTAATACTTTGCTTGCTTGTAATTATGAAGTCAGTGTCATTCTTAATGAACCTGTTTCATCTAAAAAATGCACCTATCAATAGCAAAGTAAGAGTCTTGGTACAGGAGAGTAAGGTAATGGACATTGAGATAGCAAGGCTGAAGACATGATTGGTTAAGGTAGAATCTGAGAGAGATGTTCTCAGAACTGAACTTGCAAGAGAAAAGGAGAAGAATGATGGAATTCTTCAAGACATGCTGAAATTTCTCCAAGCAAATAACTCAGCCCTACCTTTTCCAAGTCGTAAGTCTCCTACGCTAGTAAAGATCAACCTAAGGCTGGAAGTTCGGCGGTTCTGGAACCGGAACCGGACCGGAACCGCGGTTCTGGTGGTTCCGGCGGTTCCAGTTCCGCGGTTCTGGGCCTAGCGGTTCCCCGGAACCGTGATGTCGCGGTTCCACCCATTAGAACCGTGGAATCGGAACCGCCAGAACCGGAACCAGAACCGGACCGGTTCAGGCGGTTCCATCCGGTTCCAAACGGTTCCGCCAACGGTCCGATATTTAAAAAAAAAAATTAAATTCGGACCGTTGGCGGAACCGTTTGGAACCGTTTGGAACCGCCTGAACCGGTCCGGTTCCGGTTCCGGTTCTATCCGGTTCCCAACGGGCTGATTTTTAAAAAAAAAATTTTTTTTTTTTAAAAAATCTGAAAATCAGAACGGCTCTCTTGCAGAAATAGCCGTTTGGCATTTTTAAAATTTAGCCATTTGACCCCTCAAATTTAATTTAACCCCAAACTTTATATAATTATATAATTTCCCATTTCTCAACTATAAATACCCCCTCATTCTTTCATTTTAATTCACCAATTCATCAATCTCTCTCAAGCTCTATTTCAATCTTTCTAGTGCAAGTGCTTAAATTTTTGTTGCAAATTCGTGAAACATTGTGAAGTTGTTGAATTGAAGTTTTCAAGTGTTCAATTACAATGATTTTCAATTTTCAAGAAGTTGTTCGTCAATCCGGTAAACTCGTTTCAACTCTTACGTGCTAAGAATATTTGTTGTATGTTGTTATTTTGCTTAATTATAATTATTATGGCATTTTCATTGAAAAACATGTTCGGAAAAGGTAAATCTAAATCCGGTGAAAGTAGTCGCCAAAATCCTACCCCTCCCCCGGCTCCCCGACCTAGAAAAGATAAACAAGTTGAAACTAGTAGCCAACCTAGAAATACTAATGAAAATTTCGGAATACTTGATAGTAATCACCCATGTTTTCAATTTAGCTATGTTGATTTTCTACTTGATGTAGCAGTAGGTGATAGAATAGACGATGATATTATGAATATGCTTTATCCTAATGCACCTATAATAGAGGGAAATGAGGATGATGATGATGACGAAACCCAAGCTCCCATAGATTTAGATGATGCACCTACTAGTCCTGCTACTAATGAACCGGAACACCCACCCGTACAAACTCCCACTTTTAGTAGACAACCTCCTAAACGTTCAGAAACTTCATTAGTTTGGCAATTTTTTATTCAACTAAGAGAACAGAATAAGGCTAAGTGTAAATCTTGTGGGAAATTACTTGTGCATAGGTATACTGGAGATCGTAGCGGCACAGGTAGTTTAGTTAAACATATAAAATTACACCCTAGCGATAAGGCTAGATATATCCAATTGAAAGCGCAACAAGAGGGGAGGGCAAGTCCTGATACTACAATTAACCAAAGTACTGGTTCTAACATGCTTCAACCAGGAATAAACACAGTCACCGGAGGTATATTATATTACGATCCAAATAAGGATCGTGAAGAATTAGCTAAAATGATTACTGTTATGTGTTTACCTTATTCTTTTGCTTCTAATCCTGCTTGGATTCATTATATTAGACGAGTATTTAATCCTACATATAAAGGTTGGCATCGCGCCACAGTTAAGGCCGACATTTATAAATATAAGCATGAATATGAACAATTCTTGCACTATTTATTTATTGCTAGCACTGTTTCAGATGTATGTAGATATTTTTGTTCTAGTGATAAAATAATGTCAATTTCCATGGATAACGCTAGTAGCAACACTACTGCAATAGGTATTTTAACTAGAACACTAAATCCTGCTTTTACAAATATTTTCCATGTTAGATGTATATGCCATATTTATCATTTAATTGTTGGAGATGGTATGAGAATTTTAAACATAAAAATTGAAAAAGTCAAAATTTGCTCTTAATTGGCTTTTTTATTCAACCCGTAGAAGTAGACTTAGAGAATATTATAAAAAATGTGACGAATATGGCCTTAGAGAAAGAAAGGTTCCTAAACCTTGCCCCACTAGGTGGAACTACATGTATGAAAGCTTAGTAGTGGCATACGAATATAGAAACCCAATAAACGCTACTTATAATTCTAGGGATTGTGAGGATGAAGATAATGACATGCTAACTAATCAAGATTGGAATAATGTTAAGATTCTTTTAGATTTTTTAGAACATTTTAGTGTGGCTACAACTGCTTTATCTGGCCAATATTATCCTACAATTTCAAACTGTTTAGTATATATTGCCGCACTTACTAATTTATTTGCTGATTTTAACGAGGGAGGGGAAATTTTTGAAAATGCAATATTTGAAATGAAAAAGAAATTTAAAAAATATTTTTTTCCAATCCCTCCTATTTTTGGTGTGGCTGCTATGTTAAATCCTACTATGAAAGCAGGAGGTCCTAACTTTTGGTATAATAGTATTTATCAATCTTTAGATCTTTCACCAGAAGAAATGGCAACACTATCTGATGCGAAAGCATCAATTACAGTGAATGCTCAAACTGTTTATAATGCATATAAACAGGCGTTAGAGCATGCTAGGCCTACTATTCCAACCCCTACTTCGTCCACATCACAAGCGTCTAAAAGAGTTGCTGGCTTAACAGCTCTTAAATCGTGGACGGAGTTCAGGGGTACTCAAGGTGAGAATTTAGATGATATTTCCCATCTAAACGAACTTCAAGTTTATTTGTCGGAGAGGCTAGAGAATGATAATCCAGACGGATCTTTCGACCTTTTGGATTGGTGGAAGACAAGGGAAAAGCATTTTCCCGTTCTTGCAAGGATGGCTCGGGATGTTCTATCCATTCAAGCGTCAACTGTTGCATCGGAGAGCGTATTTAGTCAAGCCAGACTACAAATAGGAGATCATAGAGCGTCGATGCGGGACAGCTTGGAAAAATCAGTGCTCTTCCGAGATTGGATCCGCTCTGAAAGAAGGAACTTTGGGCTAGCTGAATCTCAACCCGAAATAGATGAGTGCTATGAAGAAATGCTAGCAGAACTTGCTCAGGAAGCAACTTCACCCGGAAGTGGTGATGAACAAGCTTCATTTCCACCACCGCCAACACAACCACCTCCAAACCTTGAAGGTTTTATGAGATTTGTTAGAAATAATACATAAATTATCATGTAACTTGTACATTGGCATGTCTTCTTTTAGTTTTTTTTCCTTTTAATGGTGGTATTAGTACCATGTTGTGCTCATTCCATTGGGGGAAGGAAGACTAAGAAAGATATGCCATTTTGGTCAATAAATACGCTTTTTATCATATCCTTGAATATATTTGTCTTTGTCTTTACTTCTATATCAATCCTTGAATATTTATATAACATATAATATATAACATACAACACATAATACTAACGACAACATTCTTTTATCAATATGTACTACTTATATAAAATTTATACTAATTACTAACTACTACACAATATACAAAATATACACTACTTATACATAATATATACTAATTTCCAAACACAATATATACTATACTAAGAACATAGTACACCATATAAAAATATATTGTACAATATACTAATCACAACTATACAAGATATTGATTTTTAAAAAAAAAAAATTAAGTCGGAACCGCCTGGAACCGCCAGACCCGCGGTTCCGGAACCGCCGGAACCGGAACTGGGCGGTTCCGGAACCGTATGGTAGCGGTTCCGGCTCCGGAACCGCCGGAACCGGAACCGCCAGAACCGGAACCGGAAGACCCAAATAGACCCAGAACCGGAACCGGATACAGCCTTAGATCAACCAGTGACCCAGTTCGAGACATTTTGTTTCTTTTGCTCATGTTTTCAGTATTTTTATTTCTTCTTATGCTTTGTGGTAGAATCTTATCAATCATCAATGAAATTCATTATTTTTGCTCTAGTTTGTTTATATTTCTTTAATGGTTAAAATTCTTAGCTTGATCTATGACGATTCATCCATGATCTCATTTGAAGTAGCCCCAGTGGCCATGAGTAAGTTTTAAAATCTGGTTATCTCACATTTTTATGCAGTCACACTTTAAACAGTGATGTTTATAACCTAATATACATGGTCCTTGATGGTAAGTGATATAAAGGAAAATTTTCTAACATTGTGTTGATGTTGAGTTAAGATGAAGCTTATGAAAAGCACAGAGTTTGTCATCATCAAAAAGGGGGAATTTGTTGGCCCAAGTAAAGGTTAAGTTTTAAAGATTGACAAAAGAATTCAGGATGAACCAGGTCCATCCCAGTGGTCCATCCCTCAGCTTCATAAAACGGGCAGATTCAAGCATGCGGGTTTCACGTGAAGGACATAAGTTGCATAATTGATAAAGAGAAGGAGTCCTTAATCAAAGAGAACACTATCAAAGATAGCGAAGGAGTTAGAAGTTGAAATAAACTAGAACTCTTCCACCAAGGAAGAGTTGCATCAGAACTCTAGTTGTTTCTTCATTTAATAACTCTATAAGTTGCAGGTTGTTCTCACATTAAAATTGTGGCACAAAAACACAAAAGTTAAAAGTGAATTGGGAGCAAAATAGCAAGGATTTTTGCAAGCAGTTCGTGTGTAATTCAAGAGTGCCAACCACAAGCTAGATGAACCAGATTGAAGAACAAGTTCCATAAAGAGTTTTATGTGTCTTTCTTTATTTCTAGTTCAATTGTAGTAGGTATTTTCATATTGTACCTTTCAGCTTTCATAGAAGCAATTGTAATAGGTATCTGAGTATTCAAGTTAGAGTTAACTTGAAGTTGCCGCAACAGTTAGAGGCTGGTTGCCACAACGGGATTAGAGGTAATCCTTAGGTGTACAAAGAGTCTTTGTAAATGCTGTTTTGGCTCATTGCTTTTTAGTTGAGTTTGGGAAAATCCTATTGAGTAGTAGGTCATGGTTTTTTACCTTTTGAGCCAGGTGTTTTCCACGTAAAAATCTCTGTGCACTTTACTTTCAGTTTGTATTATTCCGCAAACTGTTGTAGTTAGAACACATAGAAGAACCAGGTTCTTCTAACGCGAAAATTAGGTACCACACAAATCACCCCCCCCCCTCTTGTGTGGTATTGACGTTTATTAACATTAGAACCTCTTCCGGGTAGGGGGTTGATATGCTTGTAGAGTTAGGGGAGACATTTGAGGAGGTGGTGCAAGACATTGTGGATTTTGTGAGTGTGGAGCATATGACTGTGCATTGTGGATAGAGAATTGGGGATGAGAGGTATGACTTTGGGGATTCTGTGAAAAGAAAATGGCAATTGGGAGGATTATCTGTAGCATGAGGATATTTATGGGGTCAATATTGAGGCTGAAAGCATTTAGCAGGAAAATTCACTGGATTCTGTCGTTGGATGGGCTTGACAATATCTTTTCTATTATTCGGAGGGCCGATCCCGGCAACTTGTTCGTTCCATTTGAACCAAAACTCTCTAATGCCTTCCTTGGGTCTCTTTCCTTGGGCATCGGGGACTTTGAACACAGTCTCGCTAGAAAATCGAGGAAGAGTAGCTGGTGGAGGAGATACAAAAATAGTTGCAGATGTCGGAGCAGGTATGAGGTTGTTTTAGCTGGTGGAGCATATATAATTTGGGAGGGAGTGCCAGGGTAATTTTGGTAAGGGATAAAGCCCGGTGCGTATTGAGGGAAAAGATCGGAAGTAATGGGAACCTAGGCTTGTGATAGTGGCAGGATAGTTTCAGGGTTTTCAGTGTGGTTAGTGGGGAATGAAGGTGGAGGATGCCCCTAACCCAAGACTGATACATTTCAGTCATTTGTTGTTTCAACCTCTGAACCTCCTCTTTCAATTCAGATGTCGATTCAACAATTTCCCTCGGCTGGTCTACAACTCTTGCGTTCATGTCTTTACTAGCCATGGTTACCTTGCTCTTTGACCTTGTGTTGTATAGACAAATCACCAAAGTACCACAAACTAACCACCCTCTGTTATAATGAAAGTAACAAAGAGAAGCCAAACAAAGCCAACATGTTAGCCTTAGGACATTTATCAGATAGAAATATCACATTGCGTGCAATGCCCCTAGCAACAATTAATGGTTCTAGAATGGCTTCGAAGGTACAAAGGTCGTATGGTATCATCCCAATTTCACTATGTTTGCCCCTATTTCCTTTCTTCATTTTCCTTTCTAACACCGCTTAGATTTTCACTTCTCTCCCCCTCTTTTGTTTCTGATTATCGCTCTTTTCTTTCCTCCTATTTCTCACGTCCCACACTTCATTCTTTTTGCCTTTTCTTTCTCTTTTTTTTTCTCTTTTCTATTTTAATGATTCGATCGAACCCTATGTAGGTTGCCTACGTATAATGTCCCTCATGAATCCGATCAAGCGTAGTTCTTGAAAAAATGATGGACAAAACAGGAAGTACTACAACAAAAGACTCGAGAATCTTACCTAGACTGACAGACTCGATACTACTAGACATGACTACAAAGGGAAAGGCAAACATAAAAACAGACTCATAACATAAAAAGGCTCCTTACACAGCTCCAAAATGCAGTGATCCTGAGGTATCTGTCATGCTCGAGCTCTGGTAAATGAATCCATACCTGAATGAGAAAAATAAGATCAAATGGATTAAATGACTCGATACACTATGTGAGACCACACCTCCTATTTGACACATGCAAGACATGATTGGGCTATATTTTTAAATTAACCTAAGTGGCCAATGATGGCTATTAGTGCAAACTCAACAAAGGTGACCTCAAAGATATGAAAATATATCACTAAGGCTTATATGGATTCAACTCCCAATTATTATGGTCCAAAAATTAATTTACAGAAATGACCCATGTCGCAAAAACGACTGATATGTCAAAAAGTGGCTGAAGATGCAAACTCAAAAAGGTCATACCTTACAATAATATGACACCTAGTTGTGGACTTAAGATCCTAAGACATAGGTTTTGAACCACTTTTGCGAAAATAACCGCATTTTGCACTAATAGCCAATGTGGCCTAAAGTGGATAGACATGCAAGGTTTGGCTATGACCCCGCAAAGCCAAGAACCTAAGACTAGAAAGACCGGACCTTATGTGGGTTGCCTATGTATCTTGCCTCGAAAGACGAGAATCAGGTTTGCGTAGTTGGAGAAGATTAAATATAGGGTAGAATTCAAAAAATGCATCTAATTTGAAAAATAAATTATTTTTGTCTTTTTGGAAAAAATGATGGAAAATGCAACATCTTTTTGATTTTATTTTTCTCTTTTTTTGAATTTTTTTGAAAAACGATGGGAAAATGTAAAATCATTTATTGGAATTTTTTTTGAAAATAATGGGGAAACGTAAAAATCTTTTTTGGATTTTTCTTTTTCATTTTTGGAAAATAAAAAGGGAAAGTGTAAAATCACCTACTTCATATTAGGCTTCACCCTCAAATATTCTTGGTCCACCAAATGACCCTATTACCCCTAAAGAGATGCAACATGTAGCACATAGGGATGAATAAATGTCCTTTTTGGGCCATAAGCTCATTTTGACATAATTTAAATAGGCCTCCTACAATGGAATACGGTGCCTTGGACCGAACCCTGCTAGGTTTAAATGATATGATGCACATAAGTGTGACCTAAAGGCTTACCTACGGTTGGGGTCATTAGGCAAGGCAATTTGGGGAGGCACGTGGTCGATAGCGGCTACTCTAGCTGTCCGCCCACACCACGCCACCCCCTAAAGACACATGTGACTCACAAAAAGGCCGTGTACGCTCAAACGTACTCCGGAAGACTTGTTGCAGAAAGAAGACTCGGGGTTATGCAAATGACGACAGCTATAAAGCAGTAAACACATAAAGCAAAAATTGTAAACACATAAGCAATTAGCAAACAATAAAAAAATATTAAAACATAATAAAAATTTAGTAAAGCTAATGAAAAAACATAAAAGCCTCAACCAAATATTCTAAAAGACAACAAGATCGTACTAGCTCGAACCCGCAACTCCCCAGCGGAGTCTCCAGAGATGTCACACCCCTTTGTACCAACAAACTCACATAACCCACTTAAATTAATAAAAAGGATTTGAGTAAAAGCATGAAATGGGTTTTCAATTGAAAGTGACAAAAATTTATTTCGAAAGGAAATAAACTCAGAGTCGCCACCTGACATTTGATTTCGGTGTGCCAGGTCACCTTTTTTCTAAAAAAAAAATAATTTTTCCTTTTAAAGCGTTTCAGACTCTAAAACCAAGTTCGCACCAGAGATTCAGAGTAAGGGGTTTCATTTGACTCGGGAGAAGGTGTTAGGCCCTTTTCAAGTCCCGTGAAGTTCACGGTTTCGTACATGATCAAGTTGGCTCTTAGAATATTCAAACTGGGGTAAAAATAAACACGTAAAAGCAGATAAACACACACGAGGTTCGAGGTCGTCCCCCACCTAGTAAAATAAAACAAAATGAAAGAAAAGAAAAGTCCTAAGCTAACCAATACTACGACTTCTCCACCATGCTCGTCAGGGCCTCTAAAATATTTATGTAGTTCTTCGGGGCATACCCCGATAATAATATTTACAAACTTTACGGGGCATTCCCCGGATGAATTTAACTAAGGGACAACCTCTCACCTTAAAACTAAACAAATATCCTACGACTTGCCTACCAACCATAAATGAGCTCTTAAAGTTGCCTAAATTATCAGACCTAAATCATGCTCCTAACTATTCAACCCAAAAACGAGAAAAGGGAATAACGGAATTGTCTTGTGTCCAAATGCTTTTTAATTTAGTCTAACGAGAACCACTACTCACTTAATTCCATTAATGAATGATTACTAGGCCTATTTTCTCAATTAAACTAATAGTCTACTTATTTGAAATTAGAATAAATCCATAAACCTATTTAAGCAAAACAATATAATATATATTAATGAGACATTTTAATTGTATCCATTATTATATTAAGCAAATTTGTTCTTCAACACACGTTTATATTCATCTAACGTGAGTTCAACTATTTTCTTATTTAAAAAAATTAAGAACAAAGAAACAACTCAAACTAATTTGAAATTAACACTAGCAAAGCGTCACATAACAGCAACTAGAATGCAATAACAAATCAAATGCATAAGAAACGAAACAATAAAAGTAGAGTTTAGGATGGGATCTTAAAATAAACCCGAGATTTATAAGTACTCGAACAAAATTGTGGAATGAAGCTAGACCAGAAAATCGAACGGACACCTCAAAATCGACCTCCGGTGACCCGCCTCAAAACAAGCCTCGAATAGAGACTCGAATCGGCACAAACACGAATCAGACTCGACGGAACTCTCAAAACACTCTCTCTTTTTTAAAATTTTGTCCGATGGCAGCTGGAGCTTTTGCTTTCTTGTTTCCAACAAGTTTGCCAGCGATGGGAGCGGATAGAAACGAGAGAGAGGTTGGGGTCTGCTTCGAGAAGGATGGTCGTTGTGGTCCTCTAGTGGTTGCGCTGCTGCTATTGTTTGTTTGTTTGTGCCAGATTTTCGGTGAGCTCGCCGGACCGCTAGAGAAGATGACTGAACAGTAGGGTCACTGGTGGTTGGGTGTTAAAGACGGTTGGCGGCGTGGCTCGCGGCGATGACGGCTGAAGGTGTCTAAGGGTTCTACGGTTTTGCTTGTATTATGTGTTTGTGGTTTTACATGGTGAAGAAGAAGGTGGCTGGCAGCTGGAGGCTGCAGCTATGGCAATGGGAGGGCTGTTTTTGCTCGCTTAAGGAGAAGGGTCTTAGGGATTTTGTTTTCATTCAAGGTCGAAGAAGGAGGAATCCATGGATATGGTCTTCAAGTTCGAAGGTTCTAAGGTTAAGGTTCTAAGGAAGAAGAAGAGAGAGTATTACTAAATTTTTTTGTAGGGTGTGTATGTTATTGGGCTCAAAATCTTGTGGGTCATTCCGAATTGGGCCAAAAGACTAAGAATTATTGTCCAAAATTATAGCTAAATCTCTTAATTATGAGATAAAAATACTACATAATGCAAAAATCAATCTAATTAGTTAAACTAAATTATATAAAATGTGAAACTATTGTTTATATTTTCAAAGACTATATTAAAATAAAATAGATTCAAAGTAATATACATTTCTAAAAATATTTAATACTTGAATTAAATAGAGAAATATGGAACTACTTTTATAATTTTTAATTTTTATGATAAAAATAATGTAAAAGAGTCAAAACTAGTTGAAATAACTGTATTGGACCTAAACTAAGTATTAAATACTAAAATATGTAAAACCTTGGGGAGGGTCAAGAAAAGAAAATCCATTATTTTACAAAAATAGAATATCCAAAAAGATTTTACATTTTCTTTCATTTTCCAAAAATATAAAAGAAAAAGAAGAAACATAAAATCCAAAAAGAGTTTACATTTATCATCATTTTAAAGAAAACTTTTTCAGATTAGTTGCATCTTCCCGAATTACGTGAACCTGATTCTCGTCTTTTGAGGTGAGATACGTAGGTAACCCACATAGGGTTCGGTCTTCCTAGTGTCTTATGTTCTTGGCTTTGCGGGATCTCAGCCTAATCTTGCATGTCTAGCCACTTTTGGCCACATCGGCCACTCTTGCAAAATAAGGTCATTTTCACAAAAATGGTTCAGTAACTGATGTCTTAGGATATTGAGTCCACAACTAGGTGTCATTACTTTTAGGTTATCCCTTTAGGAGTTTGCATCTTTAGCCACTTTCGGCCACATAGGTCATTGTTGCAAAATTGGGACATTTTTGCAAATTAATTAAGGTCATAGTTATTGGGAGTTGAATCCATATAAGCCTTAGTGAGGTATTTCTATGCCATTTAGGTAATCTTTGTTGAGTTTTTTCAAATAGCCACATTTTAGCGACGTATGTCATTTTGCAAAAGTAGCCTTAATCATGCCTCGCATGTGTCTAATAGAAGGCGTCGTGGCGCCATATGTGTCTTTTGTCACTAACTCTATTTAATCTTATTTTTGCCATTCAGGTATGGATACAAATATCCCAGGACCATTCTAGTCAAGACCATTGCATGCACGAGCTGCTTGAGGAAACTTCTTCATTTTTTTAGTATATCTTACGTTGTCTTTTAATTTTAGTCTTGTACAGTAAGAACGAGTCTGTCAGTCTAGTTAATATTGTCGAGTCTTTTGTTATAGTACTTCCTATTTTATATTTGAAAAACCAAAAAAAAGTTATAAATAAAAATTCCAAAAAGATTTTGTTTCTTTATTTATTTTGTCCATTACTTTTTCCAAGAACTACGCTTGATCTGATTCATGAAGGACATGATACGTAGGCGACCTACATAGTGTTTGATCGGATCATTTTTAAAAAAAATATACAACAAAAAAAAGAAGAGAAAAAGAGAATGAAGTTGTGGGACGTGTGAAAATAAGAGGAAAGAAAAGAGCGAAAATCAGAAAGAAAAGAGGGAAAATGAAATGAAAAACCAAGTTGTGTTAGAAAGGAAGATAAAGAAAGAAATGGGGCGAAAAAAGTGAAATTGGGATGATATCATATGACCTTCGTACCCTCGAAACAATTCTAAAACTGTTAATTGTTGCTAGGGCATCGGACGCAATGTGATATTTATATCTGATAAATGCTCTAACGCTAACATGTTGGCTTTGTTTTGTTCCTCTTTGTTATTTCCATCGCTATTATAAGAGAGGGTGGTTAGTTTCTGGCACTTTGGTGATTCGTCCATACAACACCAGAAATCACAAGGCAGTCATGGCTGGCATAGAAACTGACGCTAGGATTGTTGACCCATCGGGGGAGATTGTTGAATCGGAGTCTGATGAAAGAGGAGGTCCAATGGTTGAAACATCAGATGGCGAAAATGTATCAGGCCTGGATTAAGGGGCACCATCCACCCTCAGTCCCTACCGACTATACAGAAAACCATGCCTTTATTCCACCATTGTCCCAAGTCCAGATGCCCAATACCGTTGATCTTCCCCCTCAACAAGCACCAACCTTTACACCTTACCGCAATTACCCTGGCACTTCTTCCCAAACTTTCCATGCTCAACCATCCAAACCAACCTCATACCCTACTCCGACCTCGGCTCCTATTTTTGTAGCTCCTCCACCAGCTACTCTTCCTCGATCCTCTAGTGAGACTGTGTCCAAAGTCCCTGATGCCCAAGGAAAGAAACCCAAGGAAGGCTTTAGGCAGTTTTGGTTAAAATAGAACGAACAAGTTACTGGGATCAGTCCGCCGATCAATATAAATGATGTTGTCGAGCCCAGCCAACGACAGAATCCAGTGAGCATTCCTGCTAAATGCTTTCAGCCTCAATACCGACCCCATAAATGTCCCCATACTCCAGATAATCCTCCCCAATGCTATTTTCCTCCATAGAATCCCCGAAGTCATACCTCACCTCTCTAGTACTCTATCCACAATGCACCGCCGTATGCTCCACACTCACAAAACCTACAATGGTTTGCATTGCCTCCACAAATGGCTTACCCACCTCTACAAGCATATCAACCCCCTATCCGAAAGCAGTTCCAACCAAGGCCGGAGTACAAAATGAAAAGGCAACAACAAAGAGAAAAGTTGTTCACTCCTATTGGAGAATCATATGCCAGTTTGTTCCAAAGGTTGAGGCAATTGGACATGTTGAAGCCGATTCAGATAAAAATATCGAAGCTCCTTCCAAAAAATTTTGATTTTTCTCAAGGTGTGCATATTGCTCTAATGCTCCGGGGCACGACATATAAAATTGTTGGCATCTGAAAAGAGCAGTGCAGGAGCTTATTGATGCAGGTGTTATTACCGTGCAAAATCCAAATGCAATAGATACTAGCCTAAGTCCATTGCATGTTAATAATGAGACGTATGTGGTGGGCATGATTCGTGTGAAAAGGGAATATGAGAACTCTTCTGAATCACTTGGGGGGCCACCTAATGCAAAGTTTTCAGCGCTATCATTCTCGGTTCCAGAGGTTGATCTTAAGAGCGAGATGGCAAAAGGGACGTAAAAGCTATTTGCTGAGGTCAACGTGATGGAGATTTGTGGAGGTTCTGGTATTATTGATGTGCATCTGGTGGCTAAGATATCGAGCTTATTAATTGGAAAGACACTCCTTTTTTGGCTAGCCAAGGAGGAGTTTTGGTGGTTTATTTTTATGTCATTTCTGTTGTCCGGATTATTTTGGGGTTGTAATCCGGACATTGTCTTGTGCTTCAGAATCTTCTTCTTTTTGTCTAGTTCATTTTATTATAGTAACTAGTCTATTGTTATCTAGGGTTGTAACCCGTGTCTATTTTGCTTGTTTTGGTCAAAACCCTTTTTCATCATCTATCTAAGGCAATCTCTTACTTTTTGTTAGTTCCAACCAGTTTTTTTAGGTCAATTTTCTTTATAGTCCTTCTCATGATGACTTTGGTGACATGACATGCATACATAATTCTCGGTCTGGTCTTGAAAGTTAGTCTAATCATGAAGCAATGACGCGATTTTGAATACGATAAAATAGGTTGAGGAAAAAAGTAAAGATTCATGCATTCTGAGATGATCCGAAACTTAAATTGGGTGAAAATGAGGCAGTTGGTCTGGAAAATCAAGATATTGATAAGAGAATACAAGAAGAAATGTCTCTCAAACAGTTTGAATTAAATCAGTTAGTGCTTAAATGAGTTCTTCCATATCAAGATAAGGTTGAGTCAAGTCTGCTTCGAACTGGAAAGGGTGATTCATTGGGACAGTATTGCCCACTGGCACTTTCGTTTGTGATTGATTCCATCAATAGATACTATGTGTGATTTGTTTGCGGATTTTCAATTGCATTATTTGTATTTGGCATTTTTAAAGTTTGGTATGACGAAGGCATTTTTTTCTGCTACCCAAACACTTTTATTCTTTGCAACCCATTTTGAGTCTTAATTTTTTTATTTTATACCCCTCTTTTGGAATCAGAAATAGAGTCAGGACCTAGAAAAGGAAAAGTAAAAGAGAAAGAAAAAAAGGGAAAAGAGAAAAAGAAAAAGAAAGAAAAAAAGATAAAAAAGGAAAAAAAAACAAGCAACTTTGTCGTTTGAACTACGTTCGATCTGATTCTTGTCACTATAAGATACGTAGACAGCCTTAGGGTTCAATAACACCAAAATAAAATATTTCATAATCCCCTGAAGACAAGAGTGGGGCATTTTTCTTAGAAATACCATCAAAATAAAAATTCAAAAAAAATTCCCCAAACTCCAAGAAACTGGGGCAGAAGTTTTAATTTTGCCAAAATGCCTGATTCTAAAAGTTGTAATTTTAAACCCTTTTATCTTAAATTATTTTGAGCTTTCATGCCAACTTTATTTTCTAACCCAGTTCAAAAGCCTACACTACGGTCCAAAGAAAGACCTTCTGACCTATCTTTGATGATGCCAAATCAAATGTGTGGCAAAAGTCTGATCTTCTTGCATTATGGGTAATGCATTTTTTCTAAGCACAACGAGAGAAAATGATAAAATGAGAGAGTCTTATCAGTGAAAACCCTTAGGGCACCGTAAGGCGGTGGTGAGTTGAGTAAAAGAGCAAAATGAGAGAGGCTTGATGATGAAAACCCTTCAGGGCACTACAAGTCGACTAAGGATTGTGGATTATATGGGACAATTGAAGCGCTGAAGCCCAGTTTCATAGAGAAGAGGCACAACAAGAGTTGAATATTAGACTCACTTGGGAGATTAGGCCACTTAATCCAAATATGCATGTAATGGTCATTAGAGTTGGTGTCCACATCTTATAAGTTTCTACTTTGTAATTTTTCTTGTTAGGTATCATCTCTTTCCCTTGTCCTTTATTTTGTTCCTCTTATTTTGTTTCAGTCCCCTTTTGAGTCTATTTGGTCAGAAAAAGTGAGTAATGACTTCAAAATTTTCCACCATCTTTCCAATTGCACAAAGCCGAGTCTGGCAAGCACATCAAAATGGCACAAGATACAGGAAAATAGTATGTGCACTGAGTTGGTGATAATAGATGTTCTTTGGTATTGATGTAAAATGTAAAGATTGGATGAATGTCAAAATACTAGTGCAATGCATCGGGCATAAGGTATTGGACTTGAACGAATCAGGAATATTTCTTTGTGATAAGGTTTGAAAGAAAATGGGTATTCGACAACATTCAAGGTCGTCCAAGTTGAAATCAAAGTTACATCGGCAAGTGTAGAAGCATGTGCCGTCAAGGTCAACGCCACAAACTAACCACCACATTCTTAAACTCACAAATTTTCTTTGTTTGAAACAGGAACAAAGCAGTGCAAGCAAGTGGTTCAAAAAAAAGAAAAGAAAAAAAGGAGAAAAAGAGCCACAAAGAAAAGTTTCTCAAATCTTTGCTTTTATTTCTCTTGTTATTGTGCATAAATGTTGCCACCGCTCTTCACATTTTTCCTCCTAGGATAAAAGTCCTAGTTTGATGGATTTTCCTCCTAATAGAATCTTAGTCTGATGAATTTTCTCCTAAGATAGCAAATCTAGTCTGATGAATTTTCTCCTAGGACCAAAATCTTAGTATGATAAATTTTTCTCCTAAGATAGAAGACCTAGTCTGATGAATTTTCTAGGACCAAAATCTTAGTCTGATGAATTTTTCTCCTAAGATAAGAAAACCTAGTCTGATGAACTTTCTCCTAGGATAAAAATCTTAGTCTGATGAATTTTTCTCCTAAGATAGAAGACCTAGTCTGACGAATTTTCTCCTAGGATCGATATCTTTGTCAGATGAATCTTTCTCCTAAGATAATAAGATAAGAGACCTAGTCTGATGAACTTTCTCCTAGGATCAACGTCTTAGTCTGATGAATTTTTCTCCTAAGATAGAAGACCTAGTCTGATGAGTTTTCTCCTAGGATCAAGATCTTAGTCTAATAAATTTTTCTCCTACGATAACAAAAAAGGACCTAGTCTGATGAACTTTCTCCTAAGGCCAAAATCTTAGTTGATGAATTATTCTCCTAAGACAACAAAAAAAAGAGACCTAGTATGATGAATTTTCTCCTAGGATCGAAATCTTAGTCTGATGAATCTTTCTCCTAAGATAGAAGACCTAGTCTGATCAATTTTCTCCTAGGATCAAAATCTTAGTCTGATGAATTTTTCTCCTAAGATAGAAGATCTAGTCTGATGAATTTTCTTATAGGATCAAAATCTTAGTCTGATGAATCTTTCTCCTAAGATAACAAAAAGGGACCTAGTCTGATTAACTTTCTCCTAGGATCAAAATCTTAGTCTAATGAATTATACTCCTAAGACAACAAAAAAAAGACCTAGTCTGATGAATTTTCTCCTAGGATCGAAATCTTAGTATGATGAATTTTTCTCCTAAGATAGAAGACCTAGTCTGATGAATTTTCTTCTGGGATCAAAATCTTAGTCTGATGAATCTTTCACCTAAGATAAAAAAAAAAAGAAAAAGAAAGAAAGAGGAATTAGTCTGATGAATTTTCTCCTAGGATCGAAATCTTAATTTGATGAATCTTTCTCCTAAGATAGAAGACCTAGTCTGATGAATTTGCTAGTCAAATGTTCTTGGTTTCATTCAAAGGAGACGCACATTCTACTCAAGCCTTTAGTTTTACTCTCATTATTACATCAGTAGCATAAGTAGTTTATAGTTTTGATAACAACTCACCAATCTTCCTAGTGCAAACTGGGGCAGAAAATTTTGTTTGTTTTGTTTTTTATTGCATACACCCACCTAGAAAATGAGGGAAGATATTTTAGAATTCATTTCAGAATCAGTTAAAGTTTCAATCTGTAGCAGGCACCCACCTGGAGAACAAGAGAAGTCATTTCAAAATTTAATTCAAGTAGAAGTTGTTAGAAAATACGCTTAACGCTAGAGGGGGGTGAATAGCGTTATAAAAAAAAACAGCGTAAACTTGCGGAATTTAAAAATTGCAGGAATGAAATAAGTGCGATAAGTAAATAATAAGGAACGAACGCACCGATGTATCCTGGTTCACCATAACCCGTGGCTAGTCCAGTCCCCGAGAGGCTCTCTCGAGATTTCCACTATCTTCGTCAAGCTTACGGGTGCTTAACAAACCGTTACAGTTGCTCAAGGATACCACACCTTAAGACTTCACTTGCTTGAGGATACCTCACCCCAAGACTTCAACCACTAGGACTTTGGGTACTTAGCAAACCCGACAAATGAGAAGATATGTTCTTCTCAAACAACTCTCTTTTACAACAAATACTCTCTCAATAGAGTGGATAAAGAGATACACAATAAGCTCTATGAACAACACAAAGTTGCCTATCAAATGGCTCAACAAAAGCTTTAAAATGATGCTTGAAAATGATCAATATGTATAACAATGTATGGAGGAGTTGTGTGTTTAAAATCAGCTCAAAAGACCTCTTTTTATAGGTGAAAAAGTGGTGCTGACCGTTGCTTAATTGACAAATAAAATCCCTGATTCTGTGCTCAAACAATCGATTGTTTGGAGTAGATAATCGATTGTTTGACCAACGTTCAAAAGGCAGATTCCTGATTTTAGGCTAAACAGTCAATTGTATGGACTAAATAATCGATTGTTATTCAACGGTCAAAATATAATTGATTCTGTGGGAACGGTCAAAATATAATCGATTGTATGAAAATGACAATCGATTGTTTATGAATATAATCGATTGTATGACAAAAACAATCGATTGTTTAGATGTTTAAAAACTTCGGTTGCACACTGTCTCAAAATAATCGATTGTTAAAAGTAGACAATCGATTGTTTGCTATTTTGAAAAACTTCAAATGACACTGTATTAATACAATCGATTGTAGGATTCAAATAATCGATTGTTGAGGCCCAAATTTAAAAGACATGTTTAATACCTTTAACATCATTTTGTTTTAACACAAAGATGCATGTTTATGATAAATATGATTTAATAAAATATTTTATGCATGTTTATGTTAAATATGATTTAATAAAATATTTTATGCATGTTTATGATGACCTAATGTTGAGCCAAAGGATAAGATAACTTAAATGTTGTCCTTACATTGGTTCTACCAAACGACCTACGTCTTGGGTCTTCGGTCTTGAACTCTTTGGCTCGTTCATGCAATTCCGTCATCAGTATGCTTCTCACCATTTGATTGATTGTCATATTATATCGTTGTTTGACACTTGACTTCATTGTTTGTCATTCATCAAAACCTATACCTGAAAATCATGCTCATACAACCAAAGCGCACATATCATAGATATATATATGATTTCCAACAATTTCCCCCTTTTTGATAATGACAAACAACGGAAGATATGCATATTGAATTCCCCTAAATTCATGCTATATCTCAACATACAATTTATGCAACCAATTCAATATAATCAATTCAATATAATTCCCCCTTAATTGAATATTCCCCCTCAATTAAGGCATGCATATCGCCTATATTCTTCCCCCTTTTGGCATTAGCAAAAAGACTATACCAAAAATTATTTAAACCATTGACGATACCAATCGTTATAAACAAGATCATATCAAATGTTAGTAAATGGCATACTAATAATAACGGTCGTTTTTCTCAACTATGCCAACTGTTATTTTAAACTAAGAATATTCATCAAAACATGAATCAATCATTTATTTTAAAACTAATTGATACTAATTGTTATTCAAAAAGAATTTACTAAGACATGCATCAAACAAAAATAATATTGATTATTAGCACATATCAACTATTACGTTTTTATTCAAAATATGATAACTAACCGACGTTCCCCCTTAATGCATTAAGGTTTCGTGCTTGGTGCATCCACTACAATATTGTAGTCTTCAAGCACACCTGCAAAAAGAACCAAAAAATAGGTTTTTGGTACCCAACTTCTTTTGGGTCCTTGGGGGTTAGGATAGCAATAGTCATAATCAACACATAAATCTCTATGTTTAGCAAAACAAACGGGTGCAATGTGTCCTACCCGATTACAATAGTGACATATAACATTAGGATTGTGCATATGTCTAGGTCGAGCCAAATGCATTCTAGGTAATCTAAAGTTGTTCCCCCTAGAAGCGTTGAATTTCCTAGAGTCATGTCTAGGTGATCTAAAATTATTCATTCTAGACTCATTTATAAAATTCCTAGAATTGTGTCTAGGTGATCTAAAACAACTAATCTTAGACTCATTAGTGAGGTTCCCTAGAATTCTTTCTAGATGGTCCGACCTCATTACTTTCATCCTTTTTAATATCTTCAATTTTAGGACTATCAACACTACGTGTTTCTAGTGCTTTCCTAGGTTCTGTGTTCTCTAGTTTTAAAGAACTACAAGAAAAACAATTGGAACATTTATCAATAGAAGAAGCTTCATTCAATTCCTTGATTTTATTTTTAAAATCAACAATGTCATTTTTCAAAAATTTATTTTCTTTTTCTAAAACTTCAATTTTATTTTTAAGAACATTAGTCAATTTTTCAAAATCTATTTCTTTCAAAGAAGAGGATTTTTCAAACTCTTTTTCTTGTAAAGAAAGTGTTTTCTGAAAATCTGCTTCTTGCAAAGAAAGTGTTTTCTGCAAAGAAAGTGTTTTCTTCAATTCTATGATAGTTTTGGAAGCATTAACAAATTCACCATACAATTCATCATAGGCATTTTGTAATTCTTCAAACGAGTGAGAGATAGATGTACTTACCTCTTCTCCTTCGTTAGCCATGAGACACAATGCGGCGGTTTCATCGCTTGAGCTGTCCGAATCCCGTGATAAGTGCCTATGGTGTTTCTTCTTTTTCTTGTCTTTTTTCATAGACTTACAAAACTTTTTAATTTTATCATTGGAAATATTATCATCATCCCTTTCCGAATCACTTACCTCTTCTCTTTTAGAGGATGAGGCTTTGAAGGCGAAATTCGAATTGCTTCTAAGATAAGGATTAAGAATTGTGCTATCATAAGTTTCGAGGTTACCTCTTAGTCCATCAATTGTGATATCCGTGAATTCCATTGACTCTTGGATGGCATTGGCTTTGGAGCGCCATTCGGGAGTGAGACTCCGTAGGATTTTTTGAACAAGATCTTTGTTCGTGTAAACTTTCCCGAGAGCATGGAGATCGTTGACGATTCTTAAAAATCGTTCAAACATAACACCAATGGGTTCCTTCTCCATTTTAAGGATTTCATATTTATGTGTTAGAAAATCAATTTTGGCTTCTCGGACTTGAGGCGTACCTTTATAAATGATCTCGAGCTTATCCCACATCTCCTTGGCGGTTGTGCAGCAAGAGATTTTTCGATAATCATCTGGATTCACCACACAATATAATACATGGATGGCCCTTTCATTATTTTCAACTTTCTTGATATCCTCGGCATCATATTCATCTTCCTTCTTTGGAACCGTGGTCTCTCCAACTTTCTTTGTTGGCATTGGTTCACCGTTTTTGATGATTTGCCACAAACGAAAACTGTTTGCTTTGAGAAAGATGCTCATCCGCTCTTTCCAATATGTATAGTTTGTTCCGTCAAATAGTGGAGGGCAAGTGGTGGACTGTCCTTCATCCATCGTTCCTGCGTTCAATATTCTCAACAGAAAAATATATATTTCTCTCAACCGGTTAAGGCTTTCAGAGAGTTAGGCTCTGATACCAATTGTTAGAAAATATGCTTAACGCTAGAGGGGGTGAATAGCGTTATAATAAAAAACAGCGTAAACTTGCGGAATTTAAAAATTGCAGGAATGAAATAAGTGCGATAAGTAAATAATAAGGAACGAACGCACCGATGTATCCTGGTTCACCACAACTCGTGGCTAGTCCAGTCCCCGAGAGACTCTCTCGAGATTTTCACTATCTTCGTCAAGCTTACGGGTTCTTAACAAACCGTTACAGTTGCTCAAGGATACCACACCTTAAGACTTCACTTGCTTGAGGATACCTCACCCCAAGACTTCAACTACTAGGACTTTGGGTACTTAGCAAACCCGACAAATGAGAAGATATGTTCTTCTCAAACAACTCTCTTTTACAACAAATACTCTCTCAATAGAGTGGATAAAGAGATACACAATAAGCACTATGAACAACACAAAGTTGTCTATCAAATGGCTCAACAAAAGCTCTAAAATGATGCTTGAAAATGATCAATATGTATAACAATGTATGGAGGAGTTGTGTGTTTAAAATCAGCTCAAAAGACCTCTTTTTATAGGTGAAAAAGTGGTGCTGACCGTTGCTTAATTGACAAATAAAATCCCTGATTCTGTGCTCAAACAATCGATTGTTTGGAGTAGATAATCGATTGTTTGACCAACGTTCAAAAGACAGATTCCTGATTTTAGGCTAAACAGTCGATTGTATGGACTAAATAATCGATTGTTATTCAACGTTCAAAAATCAATTTAGGATTCTGTGGGAACGGTCAAAATATAATTGATTCTGTGGGAACGGTCAAAATATAATCGATTGTATGAAAATGACAATCGATTGTTTATGAATATAATCAATTGTATGACAAAAACAATCGATTGTTTAGATGTTTAAAAACTTCGGTTGCACACTGTCTCAAAATAATCGATTGTTAAAAGTAGACAATCGATTGTTTGCTATTTTGAAAAACTTCAAATCACACTGTCTTAATACAATCGATTGTAGGATTCAAATAATCGATTGTTGAGGCCCAGATTTAAAAGACATGTTTAAAACCTTTAACATCATTTTATTTTAACACAAAGATGCATGTTGTATATCTATGATATGTGCGCTTTGGTTGTATGAGCATGATTTTCAGGTATAGGTTTTGATGAATGACAAACAATGAAGTCAAGTGTCAAACAACGATATAATATGACAATCAATCAAATGGAGAGAAGCATACTGATGAGGGAATTGCATGAACGAGCCAAAGAGTTCAAGACCGAAGACCCAAGACGTAGGTCGTTTGGTAGAACCAATGTAAGGACAACGTTTAAGTTATCTTATCCTTTGGCTCAATATTAGGTCATCATAAACATGCATAAAATATTTTATTAAATCATATTTATCATAAACATGCATAAAATATTTTATTAAATCATATTTATCATAATGATTTCCAACAGAAGTAGTATCAAAAAAAGAGAGAAAAAAGGAAAAAATCCAAAATGCAAAAGTCGAGACAAGAGGTGGCTTGCTCAAGACATGACTGAAGTCACAAGCATGGTGTGTCCAGTTCTGATCCGAAAAGCTGAAGAAGAATGAACTAGCACCTGCAACTAGCTAGCTTCAAGGTACAAATCTAAAGTCTGCATGAAGAACCATTTAAGACTCAAGATCAAGCTTCAGAAGACTTATAGATAGGAATCTTGTAACTCATAGTTAACAAGTTTAGTTAGTCTTTTTCATTTTCTGATTTTGATGTAATAACAGCACCGTGGACCGGAATCTCGACGGCACCTCAACCAGCTCTCCACGGTACACTCCATCATCTCATTCACTTTTGAACTACACGTGGCCTGATTCCTTTATAGCCAAGGATATGTAGGCAACTCAGGTACCAGGGCTCGGTCACATTCTCTTCCTTTCTCTTAGTTTTCGATATCTCTAAATAAGGGTCGGGTCACAAAACCTGTCTAGTCGTTCTTTGTCTGAAAATACTTCGTATTTCCAGTCAAAGAGGGGCAGCTGTAGACATGTGATTTTTGACATTCCCCAAGGTTTTACATATTTAGTATTTATATGCTTAGTTTAGGTCCAATACAGTTATTTCAACTAATTATACTCTTTTACATTATTTTTATCATAAAAATTAAATATTATAATAGTAGTTCCATATTTCTCTATTTAATTCAAGTATTAAATATTTCTAGAAAAGTATATTACTTTGAATCTATTTTATTTTAATATAGTCTTTGAAAATACAAAAAATAGTTTCACATTTTATATAATTTAGTTTAATTAATTAGATTGATTTTTTCATTATGTAATATTTTTATCTCATAATTAAGAGATTTAGCTAAGATTTTGGACAACAATTTTTAGTCTTTTGGCCCAATTCTGAATGGCCCACAAAATTTTGAGCCCAATAACATACACACCCTAGAAAAAACCCTAGAAAGACTCTCTCTTCTTTTTCCTTAAGAGCTCATTTGTGGTTGGTAGGCAAGCCATAGGATATTTGTTAGTTTTAAGGTAAGAGGTTGTCCTTTAGTTAAATTTATCCGGGGAATGCCCCGTGAAGTTTGTAAATATTACTATTCGGGGTATGCCCCGAAGAACTATGTAAATATTTTGAAGGTCTTGGCGAGAATGGTGGAGAAGTTGTAGTATAGGTTAGCTTAAGACTTTTCTTTTCTTTCCCTTTTTGTTTTATTTACTAGGTGGGGGACGACCTCGAGCCTCGTGTGTGTTTATCTGCTTTTACGTGTTTATTTTTACCTCAGTTTGAATACTTTAAGAGCCAACTTAATCATGTACGCAACCGTGACCTTCACGGGATTTGGTGAGTGCCTAACACCTTCTCCCCGAGTCAAATGAACCCTCTTACCCTGAATCTCTGGTGCTGACTTGGTTTTAGAGTCTGAAACGTTTTAAAAGGATTTTTTTTTTAAAACGGCGACCTGGCATACCAAAATTAAATGTCAGGTGGCGACTCTGAGTTTATTTCCTTTTGAAACAAATTTTTGTAACCCAGCAATAACAATAATAGAGAGAGGTAATCCTTGACACAGTTGTACGATATGCTTCCTTATTTCTTCTAGTTGAGGAGGAAATATGTTTTTTAAGGAAAGTCTTTCGGTAAATAGAATCCAACCATCACCGAAACTTAGAAAAGACACATCATGAGTAGGACAATCAGGGCAGCTAGCATAATCAGCAACTTCTTTTATTCGAGTAGTTAGAAGAATTCGGTTGTTATTGTCATCATTTGGAAACATTCTTCGCATTTGGTCCCAAGCCTAAGTACTCCAAATATCATCTATGACAACTAGAAATCTCCTACCCTTCAGACCTTTATGCACAATATCCATTAGCTGATCACTGCATATATTTTTTATGCTTTCATCAGTCCTATTGATCCGCCTAGTTGAAGAGACAACATCAAGAAGCACTTGTCTCTCATTATAGGTTTCAGAGATAGTAACCCATGCATGTGTATCAAATCGATATCGAATAGATGAATCATCATAAACTTTTCTAGCATGAGTTAACTTACCGATACCTCTTCCAACAATTGATATGACTGTTAGCGCTTTTGTTTGGGCAGTGAGGCGATCTAGTATGATCAGAGGTGGCTTAACCCCCAAGTCACTAAAGTAGCTGCTTTAGGCCTCACAAAATTAGAGGCCCCAAAAGTACTATTTTTATATGTAATTTAAATATTTATTGTATTTATTATTAAATAGTAATATGAAATTTTTTCAACCATATTTTGCTACTTTGTCACCAATTTTAATAACATAGTTTTATATTTTAAGTGGACTTTTTTCGGAGTTGGTTAAGAAAATTCAAATGAAAGTGAAAGACAATTAAATCCGTAGTTACTTTCTATTTCTTACTCCAACTTGAATAAATTTTATTTACAATTCTAACTTTGTAAGATATTTTCTTTCAAGATCTCTATAGACATACTTTAAGCTAATTAATTAGATCGTAAAATATTTATCATCGTTGTAAATACACATTTGTACATGATTATTACTTTGGGAGGCAATGCAATATAGTGAGTTACATTGACGGTCATGTAAAAAGAAAAAATTAATGATTAAACTTAATAAAATCTTAACAATGTTAGTAATCTTTCAACAAAGATTAAAGTGGTTGGTTATATCGTCAAAATAAAATGTTGGATACATGGTCAAGATGAAATTGTATCTCGAAAAGTAAAAAGAATAAACTTCAGAAAAATATTAATAATTATTAAACAAGTTTAAGGCTTCTTATTACGTCTTGGCTTTAGGCCTCTAAGACTATTGAGCCGCCTCAGAGTATGATGTTGAAGTCATCCTTCATCCCAACAACTGGCGTGATTGTTAGCTTATTTGTTTGGGCAGTGAAGCTATCTGTTCCAACAACAGTATTTTGCTCAGTTGCATACTTTCTTGATGAGGAAGAAGTTGTTGCTAATTCTGCATATTTGCTTTTTAACACCTCTTTCATGAGAGAATCAACTTCTTTTTCCACTTGTTGCAATTCATTATTCAAGATTTTACAAGCCGTTTCTCCGTCGTCTGCATTATTTGCTAGAATGATGTTTCTTAGGCTTGAATCAACTCTATCTTCTGCTTCGTGGACAACAACAACAACCCAGTATAATTCCACTTAGTGGGGTTTGGGGAGGGTAGTATGTACGCAGACCTTACCCCTACCCTTGGGTAGAGAGGCTATTTCCAAATAGATCCCGGCATCCTTCCCTCCAAGAACTTCCCACCTTGCTCTTGGGAAGACTCGAACTCACAACCTCTCGGTTGAAAGTGGAAATTGCTTACCCCTCTTGTCTAAAACCTTTAGATTTTCAATATCTGTAGTTTCCTGTGTACTATTCTCAAGGAAAATCTGAATAGCACAGACTTTGATAAACAAGTTCAGCATGTTGTTGTATAGAGCTTCCACAAACCAAACGTTGGTTAGGTAGCAAGAGTTGCTGGAGTGTATGCATAAGCGATGAAAGAGCAGCATAAGCCATTTCTCTGAGTCTAGTAATGATCTCTGCAGCCTGAAGACAACAATATGTAGAAAATACTCCTAAGTTAGATGGGGAAGGACAAAGAGCTACTCAGCTACCTCATTGTTGGCTTATTTATTTATTATTCTTATATAAAAGGCGAGCCTTTCGGAGCAACAGTAAAGTTGTCTTTACGTCGAGCTGTGGAATTAGCAACTAATGCTTTCATTAGGGTAGATTATCTATATCACACTCCTTGCGGTACGGCCTTTCCCAGACCCTGCATAAACGCCGGGGCCTTGTGCAACGGTAAAGTTATCTCCGTATGCTGTATAGGTATGTCACAGATTAGAGTCGTGGAACCAGCCACTAATGCTTCCATTAGGGTCGGCTGTCTACATTAATTCCTCGGGTGCGACCCTTCATAAACGCGGAATACCTTATGCACTACGCTGTCCATTTTATTATCTTATATAATTTAATAGTTTAAGGTCCTTGATTTGCTTTAATTTTGTTTCCTCTAAGATAATCCACGTGAACTGATTCTAATTTGCCGCCCCATTTCATAATTAGCAATGGAACAAGAGCCTACTGCAACTAACCTTTTCTTTATTTAATTTGTGGAGAGGATAAGGTGTAGCACTATTTCTTTCTGCGATAAATTTAATGGATAGTAAAGACAAGATTCTTTTTGGCAATTACAAACAACCAAATAAAATAGTTCCACTCACTCAGTGATCCAAATATTCAAACATAGTAATCCAACCGTTTACTTTTACTTTTTTACTATTCTAAAAATAGATTTTTACTTGTACGTGTCACTTTTGGTATATTAACAACAACAACAACAACAACTACCCAATATACTCCCACCAGGTGGGGTCTGGGGAGGGTAACATATAGACGAGCCTTACCCCTACCCGAAAGGGCAGAGAGGCTGTTTCCAATCGATCCTCGACGCATAGGATAAAAGGAAAAACAGCAGTAAAACAAAAACAAAGACAAAAAAAAAAACAAAAAAAAATAATAGAGTATTAGTAACTCCCGCAAAAATAGCGTAAATAATTATCTAAACATAAGAAACATAAATACAATCGCATGCAATAATATCATACAGTAACTACCATAACTAACAACCATAGGGGGGACATAAGCTAAAACACAAATCATCTATGGGTACCCTGCTGACCCACACCCAACCCCGGATGAGGCGTACGAAGAACTCTAGGAGCCCCTAACCTACAACCCTGATTCTAGACCTCCAGACTCTCCTATCAAGGGTCATGTCCTCGGAAACCTGCATTCTAGCCATGTCCTGCCTAATCATCTCTCCCCAATGCTTCTTAGGCCTCCCTCTGCCTCGCCGACCGCCAACAATCTCCAGCCGCTCGCAGCTCCTCACTGGGGCATCGGGACCCCTCCTCCGTACATGCCCGAACCACCTCAGCCTCGCTTCTCGCATCTTCTCATCCACCGGGGCCACCCCTACCTTCTCTCGAATGACTTCATTCTTAATCTTATCTAGCCTGGTGTGGCCGCACATCCACCTAAGCATCCTCATCTCCGCAACCTTCATTCTCTGAATATGAGAGTTCTTCACGGGCCAGCACTCCGCCCCATACAACATCGCAGGTCTAACCACGGCTCTATAGAATTTCCCCTTGAGTTTGTGTGGAATTTTCTTGTCACATAGGACCCCTGATGCAAGCCTCCACTTTGACCATCCCGCTCCTATACGATGGGTGACGTCCCCGTCAATCTCTCCGTCCCCCTGAATCACAGACCCAAGATATCGGACACTGTCCCTCTTGGCGATAGCCTGAGAACCAATCATCACGACCCTGCCTACCTCGCTCGGCTCGTCACCAAACTTGCACTCCAGGTATTCTGTCTTAGATCTGCTTATTTTGAAACCTTTAGACTCGAGAGTCTGTCTCCATACCTCTAACCTTTCACTAACACCGACCCTCGTCTCGTCTATCAATAATATATCATCAGCAAAAAGCATACACCAAGGCACATCCCCTTGAATATGTCGGGTTAGAGCATCTATCACTAAGGCAAACAAGAGGGGGCTCAGCGCGGATCCTTGATGGAGCCCCATAACCACAAGAAAATGATCAGATTCGCCACCCACCGTCCTAACCCTAGTCTTAGCTCCATTGTACATATCCTTGATTACTCTGATATAGGCTTCCGGCACGCTCTTTGCCTCCAAGCACCTCCATAACACCTCCCTTGGGACCTTGTCATACGCCTTCTCCAAGTCGATAAGCACCATGTGAAGGTCCTTCTTATTATCCCTGAATTGCTCCGCCAGCCGCCTGACTAGGTGGATGGCCTCTGTGGTGGAGCGGTCCGGCATGAAACCGAACTGGTTCCCAGATATAGATGTCGCCTCCCTCACCCGCGCCTCAATCACCCTCTCCCAAACCTTCATCATGTGACTTATTAATTTGATACCCCTATAGTTGTTGCAGTACTGGATGTCCCCTTTGTTAAGGGCACCACTGTGCTCCACCTCCACTCATACGGCATCCTTTTGGTCCTGAAGATCGCATTGAACAACCTAGAGAGCCACTCCCCTCCTGACTTACCCATGCACTTCCAGAACTCCACTGGGATCTCGTCAGGCCCGGTCGCTCGACCCCTACTCATCCTACGCAAATCCCCCATGACCTCCTCCACCCTAATGCGCCTGCAGTACCAAAGGTCTCTATGGTATATTAAAAGAAGATAATTTCTTTTTTTCCTATTATACTCGTAGTATTAATTACTCATTTCAAATTATTTTTTCAAATCCATTAAACATATGCATCAATCAATATAGGTATCATGATAAATTATGCATTTCATTTATTATTTTTGAGGAGAAATATAAGGTAAAAGTGAACGGAGGGAATAGTAATAAACTAATAAGAGCTGTATCGTCTAATTTCATTCAATTTTTAAAGATCTAGCTACTATAAGCTTGAAGTCATCTCACTATCAAAGAATGAAAATAGCTGTTGGGATCAAAGATTTAAAATGCTACTACATCAGCTTTACTCAGTGTTAACACAAAAATATTTTCCAAGACTGCAGTAAATCATATTCAGAATTTCCTCACATGCCAGTTTAAAGCTTATTTGTAGCAAATCTAATAAGTGGTGGGGAAAAAGGGAAAATAGCATCCAAAAGTGATTAAAAGTACAATGTATCATAAGGTTCTAACAACAATATCACAAGTGGAGTCTGGGGAGTGCGGTGTGTACGGAGACCTTACCCCTACTTCGAAGGAGTAAAGAGGTTGTTTCCGATAGACCCTCGCCTAAGGCTGTATCCGGTTCCGGTTCTGGGTCTATTTGGGTCTGCGGTTCCGGAGCCGGAACCGCTACCATACGGTTCCGGGTACCATCCGATTTCGGTTCTGGCGGTTCCGGTTCCGGCAGTTCTGGCGGTTCCGGCGGTTCTAATTTTTTTTTTTAAATCAATATCTTGTATAGTAGTCATTAGTATATTGTAGAATATATTTATATGGTGTACTGTGTTATTAGTATAGTATATATTGTGTTTGGTAATTAGTATATATTATGTATAAGTAGTGTATATTTTGTGTATAAGTAGTATATATGTATTTAAGTAGTATATGCTGTATATAAGTAGTGTATATTGCGTTGTAGTTAGTAATTAGTATAAATTATATATAAGTAGTATATATTGATAAAAGAATGCTGTCATTAGTATATTGTGTTGTATGTTATATATTGTATGTTATATAAATATTCAAGGATTGATATAGAAGTAAAGACAAAGAAATATTGAGACAAAAGATATTCAAGGATATGATAAAGAGCATATTTATTGACCAAAATGGCATATCTTTCTTAGTCTTCCTTCCCCCAATGGAAAAAAAACTAAAAGAAGACATGCCAATGTACAAGTTACATCATAATTTATGCATTATTCCCTGAACATGACTTAACTCAGTTATCCCCTGTGGTGAACGCTTCTTCTTGTTCCTTGGGGTTAATTCTATTGACAGTTGCACCGACATCATCGGTCACTCATTTTTTTGGACATCTTTTGGAGTTCCTGGAGTCGAGCCATATGCTTTTTCCCTGTCTGAGCCATATGCTTCTTCCCTGTCCTGTGTGCCTACATTGATTTCTCAGACAAAGCCCCTACAATAATAATGCAATAAAATCCAGATAACAAAAAAGGTCTTTTAACTTTTCAGTCATGTTATATCACTCACAATAATTGACAAATACATATACTGAGCCATGTCGAATACAATGTCAAGGTCCATCAAAAGATAAGTTACTAAGGATTCAAATTGTTCAGGTATTAGAGAATTGAATTGCAGCAGATGTCAGATCTTGTAGATAATGTACTGGACTTACCTTAAAAGTTGATGCCATAAGTAGATCTTGAAGCTTAGGGACTATGTCGTACGATACAATGTTGAACACACCATCAAGGTGAACGGACTTCTTAGTGTTTGAAGGCACTACTTTAAATCCTGCCTTATTTGAACCACCCCATTGAGATAAAACCACCTGTTCCATTGCACCTTTTTCCAAGCCATCAGCATGGTGTTGCAAAGATGGTGTGACGTTGTCCTTTGTACCTTCTTTCTCCAAAATCTCTAGAGATGTTCCCTCCACCAATTTATTACCAGGCAAGAATTCAACTTTCGGTTTTATGTTGAGATTGTCATCAACCGCGGGAGGGATAGTATTTTGGCCACTACTTTCACCGGTTTTAGCTTTTTCTTTACCGAACATATTTTTCAACGAAAATGCCATAATAATTAGCACGTAAGAGTTGAAACGAGTTTACCGGATTGACGAACAACTTCTTGAAAATTGAAAATCGTTGAAATTGAACGCTTGAAAACTTCAATTCAACAACTTCACAATGTTTCACGAATTTGCAACAATAAATTAAGCACTTGCACTAGAAAGATTGAAAGAGAGCTTGAGAGAGATTGAGAGAGATTGAGAGAGATTGATGAATTGGTGAATAAAAATGAAAGAATGAGGGGGTATTTATAGTTGAGAAATGGGAAATAGTGTAATTATATAATGTTTGGGGTTAAATTAAAGTTTGGGGGCCAAATGGCTATTTTTTAGACTTCCAAACGGCTAGTTTTGAAAAAGAGCCGTTTGGAAATTATTTTTCTTTAAAAAAAATTTTTTTTTAAAATTACTGTTACAGAACCGTTTGGAACCGTTTGGAACCGCCAGAACCGGTCCGGTTCCGGTTCTGGCGGTTCCGGTTCCGGCGGTTCCAACGGGTAGAACCGCCCCAACACGGTTCCCGGGAACTGCCGCAATCGGAACTGCCGGAACCGCCACGGCCGCGGTTCCGGTCCGGTACCAATTCGAAACCGCCAGATTTGCAGCCTTACCCTCGCCACAGTCATAAGATTCTAACCGTAGATAAAAGTTCTTAAAGTTTACAAGCCTTTTTGTAAGAAAAGAAGTTAATGAGAGAAAATGAAAGAACACAGAAAACCAGATGAGCATATTAGTAAAATTCACTAATAATCAAAGCTAGATAGTTCGAACTTGAAGCTCATAATTTCCCATGCTTTCTTGCTCTTCTTGAATTTTCTTTGCACTAGTGACTGCTGCAGCGCTGCAACGTTCTATTTGGATCAATTTTAGTATCATTATATCTCCAATACTCTGAGGAATCTCCTCCAACTTCCGGAATCCATACAGGAGTAGTTGCTCAAGCATCGGAAAATTATCATTAGTTGCTTCCCACCTTTCCAGACCTCCATACTGAAGTCGTAGATATTTTAGTTTTTGAAACACTACATCTTCATTTAGTTTCTAATGCGTTCCCTCGAATGCAGAATATGCTTTGAGCACCTCAAGATTGGGTAAATTAGCCAGCACAACCATATCTTCCCATTGTAAAGTAGTATATGATAATTTCAACTGCTTGAGATTAGGAGGGAAAATATCCCGAGAGAGAATCATCAGGTCGCTGCCTAAACTGCTTCTATTGTAAGTGCCTCCAGCTCCTGTAGAAGACTGAGAGGATCAAGAATAGCAGGATACTCAGGATGCCGCGATTCATCTAAAATCGTTAGCTTATTTAGATAGGGAGTTCTTCTTAGGATTTCTGCCAAATAAGGAGAGGAACAGACAACAAGTGTTTGCAAGTTATTGAGAAACAACGGTTGTTCTTCAATACTGTCATGACTTTCTCCCGCAAGAGGATTAGGCATATGCATTGACCATCTAATATCAAGATGTCTTATCTCTGACATTGTCCAAATCTCTTGTGGGAGATGCAAGTCTTTGCTTGCAAAATTACGAAGAATTATGGTTTGTAGATTCCATAATTTGGCAAGTGAAGGAGCTTCATCAATGTTTGCAGCAACATATCTCAAATGTGTAAGTTTTGGTATTACACTTGAGAAATCGCAACGGACATTATATACGTCCAACACCTTAAGCAGCTTGAACTGTGAAACAATGGAACAGAAACGTTCTGTAAAATCTAAATCAGAATATTTCGTAAAAATAAAGGTCCGGGTCATACTTGTAATGACACTGCTATGCCTTGTAGGGTAAACATGCTTCTCTTTGATATCAAATGAAAAAATTACTCGTCGTTGATCATTTATGGCTTCTGAGAACATGGGGACATTTTCATTCATGGCATGCACAACATTTTCATTGTGAGCTTCTATTATGCACAGCTAACGAAGATCGTGTATTTTGCAAGTTCTCATCCTTCCATTAGCCCTTCGTTTGCCCACCAAAATTAGACTTCTATCAATCAAGTCTTGTAAATACTCCTCTCCCACCACCTCTAACCTCTTATAGCTTCTTGCTTTTATAAACTGCTCAGAAATCCATAGCCTAATCAACTTGGAAACATTAATCTCCATATCTTCAGGAAAACCTCCAACATAGAGAAAACAAGCCTTCAAATATTGGGGCAAGTAACTGTAGCTCAATGAAAGAATTGATTGACACTGTTCAGAAACTGTACCAAAGAAAGAGTTCAAATTTTCCTCAATTTTCTTCCAATTATCATGTGTCGGATCCATCTTGCCAAGAAGTCCAGCAATGACAACTATCGATAGAGGTAATCCTCGACATTGTTGTATGATATGCTTCCCTGTTTTTTGTAGTAGTGGAGGACATTGATCTTTCTTGAATAGCATTTTAGCAAACAGATTCCAACTATCGTCTAAACTTAGAAAAGACATACTATGAGGGGGGAAATCAGGGCTTGCATAATCAGCAACATAGTTAAGGGAGTTGTTAATAGGATTCTGCTTTTGTTATTATCATTTGGAAATAGTCTTTGCATTTGGTCCCATACCTCAGTACTCCAAAGATCATCTATGATAATTAGAAATCTCCTACCCTTTAGACCTTTATACACAATCTCTACTAGTTGATCTATACTCATTGTTTCATAGCTTTCATCAGTTCTATCCCGACTTATTGACATAACAACATCTAGTAGCACTTGTCTCTCATTGTAGTTCTCTGAGACTGTGACCCATGAATGTGTATCAAATCGATATCGAATAGAATCATCATAAGCTTTTCTAGCAAGAGTTGTCTTACCTATACCTCCCATACCGACAACTGGTATGACAGTTAGCTCATGTGTTTGTGCGATGAGACGATCTAGTATGGTGTTGAAGTCATCCTCCATTCCAACAACAGTATTTTGATCAATTGCATACCTTCTTGATGAGGAAGAAGTTGTTGCTAATTCTGTAGATTTGCTTATGTGCTTGTTAAACTCGATCTGCATCACCTCTTTCTTGAGAGAATCAACTTCTTTTTCGACTTCTTGCAATTCTTGATTTAAGGCATTACAAGCCCTTTCTTGGTCATCTATGCAATCTGCTACAATGACATTTCTTAGTCTTGAATCAACTCTATATTCTACTTTGTAGAGTACATCTCTCATCCTCTTTTCCAAATGCTTTAGAGTTTCAATATCTTTGGCTTCCTCAAGGAAAACTTGAAGAGCACAAAGACTTTGATAAGTGGATTCAACATGTTGTTGTGGTATACAGCTTCCACAAAGTAAGAGGTGGTTAGGCTGCAGGAGTTGCTGCAGTGAAGAAAGAGAAGAATAAGCCATTCATCTTCTCTGTTTGAGAACCTAAAATTGGTTGGTTGGTATATTGTAGGAGCAATGGTTCAGTACCTTAGTTATTAGGCTAGTAAGTTCTGTCCAAACAGGTGTAAGTACTCCCTCCCTTCTTTCAAATTGGGCACGCAATTTAAGAAAAAATGAAAGTGATCATAAAAGTGTTTGTGTAGTTATAAAAGTTTTTAATTAAGGGTAAATTATAAATTTAAACTAAATTATTTATAAATTAAAAAAGAGAACGGACCAAAAAGAAAATAAATTCAAATGGAGGAATATTATTTATTTACACTGCTTTTCTGAATGGGGGATAAGGCTTAGGACACTCCCTTTTGTTATTTTCTTTAATAAAATTGATGGATTGCCAATTGGTCTGTTGACAAATGACCACACAATCAGTCCATTTTGCACTAGACCAGAAACAAGAAAATCAAATTGTTTCGCTTAAATCATTACTCCCCCACCGTTCATTTTTACATGTTCATTATAGAATTTGTATATCTCTTAAAAAATAATAAATAAAATATATAATTTATCATGATACTCATATTAATTAAGGTATATTTTTAATAAATTTAAGAAAATAATTTGAAATGACTAATTAATATTGTGGGTATAACAGAAAAAGAGAAATTGTCTTTTCTTGGTATTCAAAAAGTGACAAGTAAAAATAAAAATCTATTTTTAGAATATTAAAAAAGTAAAAGTGAACGGAGGGAGTGGTTAATTTAAATATTAGGTTGAGAGGATTAAGAATGGGATTCTGATCCCTCATTTAATTCCACAAATGTACTCCCTCCGGTTCACAATAATGACCAATTTTCTTTTAGCACTCTCATTAAAAAAATATTAAATCCTACACAAAAATACCTAGTATGACTAAACTACCCTTATTAAATGTTGGTCACATAAATATAGTAAAGAGTGAGAAAACTTTTTAGAGATATGCACATAAGGGTAAAAGAGTAAAAACAAATTAAATTTTTTCTTGATTACCTAAATTGACACTTATTTTGAACCAAAATAAAAAAGTAAATTGATCACTTATTGTGAACCGGAGGGAGTAACATCCAGGAAGTTTTTGCATTCCCCTATGAATACCCTCTTTGGTCCTTTCACGAGTTTTCTTCTTAACTACTCCCTCCGTTTACTTTTATTTGTCTAGTATACTAAAAAAATATTTTTACTTTTATTTGTCCACTATATAAAATCAAGAGAAAGACAATCTTTTTTCATGTTTTACCTTATCCTTAACTACTTATTCCCAAAATCATTTTTGAAAACTTTTGGAAATTATTATAGGTAAAATTGTAATATACATACTTCATTTATTTTTTTTAAAGGGGGTACAAAATCAAAAGTGGACAACTAAATGGAGGGAGTAATAGTGTGATCGTGGCCGCAGCCAATAGTAAAGCTACAGAAATTGCACACATCTTTGACTGAATAATATTTAGGAATTTTTACCTCCTATAGCAAAGATTAAGACCTTATTTATTTTAAATAAATACCATTTAACAAAATTATACTCTATGAATACATTTTAAGGTTTATAGCAAAATATTTAATTTTGGTTACCTCCTAACTCTAAGCCACTAAATATGCTAACCAGTTACACTATTTTCTTTCTCTCTCTACTTCGAATCATCTCATTCTCTTCCATCATCCCATTAAAATTTTTGATCTCCTGCTCCTTCCATCGGATTTATGCAAAGCCCACTTTAGAAATTGTTCCGGCGAATGCAACGGCATATTCCTAATGGTTAATCAATTATTCTCAGTGAAAGAATGTTTACTTTCTCCACACAATCTAGCAGTGACGAGCTCAATTGTGTATGCGATAGATTGGTAATTTGGTATTTGAACATAAAGGACAACTCCACAAACAAGGAATATAATTTTGGGTTTTCCAGCTTCAATAGCATAGTGGTATTTTTTGTTCTATCGGTTCGGGTTAGGTTAAGTCCTTATTTCAATTGGATTGGATCTTTCTCGTTTTCTTCTTCTTCTCTCATCGCTGCTTATGGAATTATGGTCGGAATCAGATGGATCGTCAGAAAATTATCGACCAAAATAGGTCGTCTGAAGTTTGGTGAGCAATGTGAAGATTCTGTTACCTTTTTTTAAGAGCATTTCAATGTATCTCGCTGTATTTCATTGTATTCACTATCTTTTTTTCTTTGTAATTCAATGTATCTCGTTGTATTCCATATATTTCATTGTATTCAGTGTCTGTTTTTCTCATTGTATTTTAATATATCCCTCCATATTCTATATATTTCATTGTATCCACTGTCTCGCTATATGCTATGAATGTATTCGATTGTATTTTTTTAATTAATATAATTTATGTATTCGGATGTATTATATAATTTCTCTGAAGATTGCTATGTTTTTTGGGGTATTTTGCGGTTGAGAATCTTTTTTATAACTGAAAATACAAAATTTGTGTATTATAATTGAGTTTGTTGAGTTACATTAGGAGCCTATTATGTTAATTGATTCACTTTCCGTTTCATAAACAGTGTAATCCCTTATTTCACGCCGTGAATACAGTCGAATACAATAATCTGTCTAGCTGTAATCTCATGTTTCACTAGATGAATACAGTCGAATACGCTCGAATACAACAACTGATTAGCTGATTAGCTGGACTTCCCTAATTCACGCATATTTTCGCTACTGTATTCATGGCTACAATAGATTAAATACATCAAATACATCTTATAACCACAAAAAAGTCTCTATATTTCGTAGTATAGCAAATGGTATCAATAAATGGTTAATTATTACTAAAAGATAGTGTTTTATGAAAATTAGCCTAATATTTACTGAATACAAACTTGTGTACTAGCCTCTATGCATATCAGTGCAAGAGACTAGTTTGCAACTTTTACATTGGTTATGATAAAGTAGAACAAAGATTATGAATGCCTATACAAAGCAGGAAAATAGTCAAGGATATCATAAATTAATTCATACATGGCCTAGTTTGCAACTTTTACATTGGCCTGTAATTTCAAGCTGGAAACCCCATGTTAAAACAAGAATGCCTACATTTTTAATCTAACAATAAAACAATGTAAACAGCGAGAAAAGGAATAAACTTGATCTGAAGAATTACAACACTTGCCTCGTCAATTTCTATAACCAATTCCCTCAAGGGAAGTGAATAGGGAGAGAACAAAAACAATGAAATGCAAATGCATGTCTGATCATGCTACTGCCTTCTTCCTAACGAAACGCTCTAAAGATTTTGGAAGCTGAGTTCCCTCAGCGAGTTTCCTTTTCTTGGAGAATTCATTCATCTGTTGCTCCAGGAACGGCTTCTTAGCTTTCTCGACAGCTTCTTGCTTCTTCTTTGCAATCTTACTCGGCTTGCTTCTACCTTTTGTTTTCTTCTTCATAGGCATACTTTTAGCTTCCTCAATAGCAGCTTCCATTTCAGCTTCTCTATCCTCCTTCGTTGGCGGTTGCTTCTTTCTTGTTGACCTCACTGTACCAATCTTTGAGGGATCTAACATGATAGTCTCTGGAGGAAGCTTGTCAAGAAGAGATCGGACTTCCTTCTCTCTCCTTTGTTTAGATGTTTCGAATGGATTTGCCACCCAAGAATCGAAGTTGGGTTCTCCGGATCCTGGAATTAAGATAGAAGACCAACCCATAGAATGCCCTATGCCTAGAACGTCTTCATATGGTCTGAACGCCACCTTCTTTACTTGGTATCCTTTCGCAATAGAATGATTCATATAACGGTTATAATTCTGAGATCCAGAAAGATCTCCAAAAACTTGTACGAAAGATCCTGTTGCAGCAGCAAGTAAACCTTTTTGACTAAAATCCAAGGCCTTGCAATGTCCTGGTAACGTTTGGAGAACCTCAAACTTCCTCAAATCCCAAATCTTTATTTTCCTCTCCATACCAGCGGTTGCCATTAGATGGCCGTTAGAATGGAATGCAAGAGCAGTGACTGGTCCCGGATGACAGAGCATTTTCACTAGGGGAGCAGCGCTTGTAGGCTTCCACATGCTGACTGTTCCACCAGAATGGCCGACAGCAACCACACCGTTGAAGGGATTCACTTGCATCACATCAGTACGGCCCAAGCCAGTTCGAAGATTGCCTACCATCTGTCCAGTAGTAACATCCTGATAATGGAGTTGACCAAATTTGTTTATAGAAGCCAAAAGGAAGTGATTCCTTAAGAATTGAAGCTTTAGCACAGCACCATGTTCCTGGAGTTTTAAGGAAGAGCATAAGTGAGCACCATCTTACTTATTAATTTTGGCTAAAAACCTAAGCAATCGGGAAATGCAAAAGATGAGCATGCAGTTGTTTCACAATAACATTACTAAAATAGCAATCAACCACATGAAATCCATAAATATTTATTTTCTGGGGCAGCCAATTATAAAAGATTAAACAGGTCAAACGAACCTTCAGGCAATAGATGAGCATGCAGTTGTTTCAACAATAACATCCTAAAACAGCAATCGACCACATGAAATCCATAAATATTTATTTTCTGGGGCAGTCAATTATAAAAGATTAAACAGGTCAAACGAACCTTCAGGCAATGGAGCTCTGTGCCATCTCTATTGTATATATACGGGTACCTGTGACATGCCAGATACTTAAATTTAGTCACTAAATCTGCCAAATTTGTGATGGACATGGGAATGGAAGAATGGTGATTGGTGGGATGTGGAATATAATTAAAAGAACATGCACAAAATTGCTGATGAAATTATTGAGCTTCACATAGGATCCAGCAATAAAATTCAAGTTGACAGAAAGAGAAGAAAATGCTAGAACAAGTTCATCCGAAAGTCATCCATTTTATTTACAGTCCAAACAAACTCTGAGATCTATGTGAACTTTTAAGAAGAGCGTAGGAACTTATATAATCTTTGTACCCTGTGAAACATAACCAAAGGATGAGAGTTCCTTTGCAACCCATCTTACAACAATTTACAATCAAGAAATTTGGACATAAAATGTGTCTTACTTCTTTTGAGCTGCAGCAAAAAATTGTTCATTATGCAAGAATACTACATCACGCACTGTTTCCCTGACCTGGAATAGAAGCAGAAGCTATAAGTACACCTGAGCCTCAAAAAGTGGTGCGGAACTCCTTAATGCAAATGTAGTACAAAACTTTTTTTCAACAAAGTCGTGTTATAAGATAAAATGATGCTGACACTTATTCATTTGATAAACTAAGTGATGTATGTCATAATACAGTTAATGATATACCAAGTTGTCTAATTCTCAAGCTAAGATTACTCCATACTAAACGGATTATTGTGTGTGACAGTAGACGGCAGCCTCGAAAACCCTCCAAGTAATTTGACACCTTACGAACTATAAGAATACATCTATATGCTTGGTTTATAAAATCTTTTATGAGAACAAATCAAACAGCAATAAGTACCTGCAGTTCTTTAACGAGTTTCATGTTTTTCATATCTACAATAGCAAGATGACCTTTGCGTCCAGCTGCAGCCATGTAGCGACCGCTGGGGGTGAATTCAAGAGTGTAAGGACCAAAATCTGCAAAATACAAGTCGACAACTTATGTTAAACTAACTTTAGTGCGGAAGCATAAATGCTTCAGACCAAACATTTCACAATTATTTCTGAAATTCTCTGATAAAGCAAAATAACAAAGGTTTTCATCTCCACAGCTTCCATTAGTGAGGCTTTTACTAAGATTCAAAAACTTATCTGAGAAAAAATCAAATTTAACGGATGAGCAATGACTAAATCCAGTTTCAGTTGCTAGGGAAGAATCACACTACATTCCACTACTTTGCATGCAGGTTAAAAGGATAAACATGTTGGACATGCCCAAAATCAAAATGAAATGGAAACAAAGACCAACAACTCTCCAGCTTTTTTCAGTATTTATATAAGCAAAATCTTCCAAAAGCTTAACCTGGTAAGACGATATCATATTGTTTCCTAGAGCTCAAAATGTCAACTTCATGGGCAATTGCCTCTTGCTTTATTCTCCATGTCTTCTCAATACCTTCTTCATCAGCCTCTAGATAGCCACCCTCACTTGGCATAAGCCACTGATGAAAGCAGAACAGTCAGAGTCTCAAATATTAAGCAAATATTTATCACCGGCATAAAAGGGTACACAATCGACAAAATCAACCTCACGAGGTTAACAGAGACAACTTGATACATGCAATTTAACCTAGGTTTTCTGCAGCTGAGTTTAATGGGAAAAAATATATACTGTAGATGCCTAGAAATTTAAGCTAAACTATCTAAACACAGGCTAGGCACCTTCTCAGCCTTCGCAGCAGCTGTTGCAGATTTTCCATACAACTCTTCTTTCACAGCAAGCTGACCCTTTAATTTTTTATCCTTCAATGCCTGCAAATTATAAAAACAGCGCTTTAACATGTGATTATCAAGCAAAAGAAAAACTAACCAGAATCAAAGTTAAGAGAACAGCAAGTTTAGAAGTCTTAACAAACTTCAGTACCTCCAAATTTGCTCCTTCACCTCTAAGGTATTTCTTTACTTTCATATCCATCTCTTCAGAAATGACCTGCCAATCAAGATAATGAAAAGAATCACAAGGAAGTAAAGTAAGAATAAGAGAGCAATTGATCAAGTTCTAAATCTTGATCCGGTACTCACATTGGAGCCCGACTATATCCGGATTCGTGCCGCGTAGGGCCCCATTCGAGGGGAAACGCTCCCTACTGAGGATTTTCATAGCTTAAGTTTCTAACACTAAGATCTAATATCATTGTAAAGGAAGCAAAGTCCATAAAAATGCTTAACAGTAAGCACACAACAAGATTCCTTTTCTCAATATAGGCATAAAGCAAACAATCCTACTTGGTATTGATAATAATCATGAATGTCATAAGGATCCTGTAGTTTAACCTAACTCAACCAAAATTTAAAGAGTATAGGATAGTGGCCAAACATGAATGCCATTTAAGTAATAGAAACTTCAAAATTGACCTGTTTCTTTTAGATTCTGAAATTCATTCTGATTACAATTTTTAGATAATTTGGAAAATAATCGGTTCAAACAAAGGCTGATTACTTTCACACAGAACCACACACTGATTCTAATGAAGAAACTCATTCCACCACTAATAACATTTAAATCAGATAAAGTAAATCCAAAAATAAAATACAGGGAATGAAGCATCTCGAGTGTGTGGAATGCAAGCAAAAATACAACATTACACATTAACCCTCTTAAATAAGAAATGTGCCAGCTAATAATCAGTCACATTTACACAAAAAATAACTTTCTTCGTATTCAATACATCTAATTGATACATTTTTTATAAGGACATCTAATTGATACATAAAGATGCAAAATTTCTACTTTTGAGAGGCCAAGAACAAATCACTTTTTAATTAAAAAACAACAACTTTTTTCCAGCTACCCTTTACCCCATTTTGTCTGTAAATTCAGAAAGTAACAACTTCTTTTGTTTGTGAAATACATCTAATTAATACATAAAGATGCAGAACTTCTAATAGTGAGTGGCAAAGAACAAATTTTCGCAATTCGTGGTTTCAAAAGCCAACTTTATTAGCTACCATTTATGCCATTTTGTATGTAATTTAAAAATTAAACCCACCTCAATTTATACCAGCTAATAATGATTAGCCACAACAACAAGTATGACCCTGTCCAGAGGCAGCGCCAAGATTTCAACTTTATGGATTCTAAATTTTAGAACGACAACTTCAAATGCTAATAATTGAGTTCTAATTTTTAATATTTGTACATAATCAACAAATTTCTTATGACAAATACACCATTCGAGCAAAAGCTATTGGATTCGGCAAAATCCTTATCCAAGCTTCTAGCTCGGCCCCTGCACTCGGTCCCAAACAAGTTGAGCTCCGCTATATGAATCTCACTTCTCCATTTAAGCTCAACTTGTGTAGCTAATAAATTAGCTTTCTTCTTATTCAATACATCTAATTGATAGACAATATGCAAAATTTCTAATAGTGCGTGACCAAGAACAAATTTTTCTCAATTCATGATTCAAAATAGCATCCTTTTTAGCTACCCTTTACACCATCTTGTATGTAAATTTGAATAAGTAATTTAAAAACTCACCTCATCAGTAGCAGTCTTACTTTTCCTTGGAGTTATTTTCTCCACTTTTACCACCATTTTCTCACTTGAAATTTTTCTCTGAAGCTTTGTAAATACTAATAAATATTTAAATACGTATAGAGGGAAAATAAATAGGGTGGAGAAACAGGGAAGTTTACGGTGGTGCTCCGCCGTCAAAAGTTCGCCGGAAATTGGGATGGGGCAAAAGGGTTTAGGGTTTTAGGTGATGGCGCAAAGTCTGTAAAACGTAGGTTTTATTAAGAATTGCCTTTTGACCTTTTTTTTATATTTAGACGAAAATATTTTAAAAGTATCACTTTTACAAAAAAATGAAGGGCTAAAATGTTATTATCAAGTACCATTTAGGATAAATAAGATTGGATTAAAAGTATCGTTTTTTTAAAAATAAAGGACTAAAATGTTATTATCAAGCATCATTAGACATTTGGACTTGTAATACATACATATGGACAATATATGGATTAATTATAAGTTATGTGCTATCTTTTGGTTTGGCCTAAATTAGTCGTCTTATGGACATTATTATTAAGGAGGCCAATACATTGTCATATAAAGTGTAAGACTAATTTATGTGTAGATACCCATATCGAGTAACATTAGTTAATGATGGGCTAAGTAAGGTTACATACATGTAACTATGGTTACATGCTTATAAATAGCGGGTTATGGTTCCCATTTGATGCAAGACTAATTCTCTTCTTCTTCCCATTGAAATTAGAGAGCAAATCCTTTGTCTTGCACATCAAGTGGAAAGCCAAACCCGGACAATCTCCAAGCCGGATCAAGGTGATCTTCAAGCCGGATTAAGGAGCTTCCACCAATGGATTCAGGTACGCTTCCGCTTATGTTTTAGTTCCAAATAATTCGATATGAAGGCTAAAGTGTTATAGTCGGATTTATTCCAACAATTGGTATCAGAGCCTCCTTCGTATTGGGTCATTTGGAAGTTCATGAATTCAATATTATAAAACTTTATGATTAAATTAAGATAGAATTTTGATTTTGAAATTCTAGTACCTTGATATAGCATGCTTTCATGAATGATTTGTTGATGATAAACTTTAGTATTTCGATACAATGTTATCACCATATGAATTGAAATGTTGAAATAAATTGCCTAATTTCGATTGTTGAACATGATTCCTTGATTAAGCCTTTTGTTGAAAGCCCCATTAAGTTTATTATCGTTGAGTGGCGATCTCAAATGTTGCCACAAATAACCTTCAGTGACGGCCACTCCAGTTTCAATACATAGTCGCCACTAATACATTTAGCGGCGACTTCTATGGGTTTAGTGGCAGCATTCGTCGCCGCAAAAGGTCCTGGAATAAATTTGCAGAAACGTTTGATTATCTGGCAATTAAGACAGAAACGTTTTTAAGAAAGATAACGTTTTTTTTATTAAAAACGTTTTTCTGGTGACATTAATGAAACCATAATGCAAAATTAATTAATAGAAACATTTTTCATTATTATTGAAACGTTTTTTATTTAATTAAGATATTAATGGAGTCATAATGCAAGATTAATATTAAAACATTAATCTTGCATTATTAAAGAAACGTTTTTCCATTAATTACAGAAACGTTTTTCCATTATTCAAGAAACGTTTTATCATTAATGGAGACATAATATTAGTTTTGCATTATTTATTGAAACGTTTTTTATAATTAACATATTAATGAAGACATAATGTACAATTATTAAAGAAACGTTTTTCATTATCAAAGAAACGTTTTAAGTTTTCAGATTTTAATTGCACATTAATGTTTTGTCCATTAATATTCAGATTTTAATATTCAAATTTTACATTATAAACATGTGATATTCAGTTAAGATTCAATATATGACTTATAGAATTAATTAATTTTGCATCTAATATTTTAAATTAGTCAATTGAAACATTATGTTACCAAGTAACCTCTTTTGTGAAGATTGATTGATTTTAAAATATAGGATGACTGTGTATGTTCGTATTCCATGCGTTTAACACCGGCCCAAAGGAAGGTTGTTATTTGGCAAGAATTCGAGCATGCTTGTGGTAATAAATATGTGACAATTATTAAGTTTTCCATGTGAATATTAAGTCGGCCCAAAGGAAGGCTTGATATTTGACAGGAGTTTATTGTCAATATTTTGATTACTACACTAAGAGTACCAATTACAAGTTGATTTTCTGTCCAAAGACTAAAATCAATGTTGTGCAAGGTATCTTGTAATGGGATTTGCCTATTTTGAATCTGTATACTAAAGTTAAAAATCAAATAATTGTAAGCATGTTTTAAGTTGTCCTTGTTCTATTTTCAGTGAATTCTTTGTTAGGATTTATGCCCGTCACTAGAAGGGGGGTGAATAGTGCGGCACGAGAATATTGATAAATATTGCGGAATTAAAATTGCAAGAGTAAAGTAAATGCGGAAATTAAAAGATTAAGGAAAGGACACACCGAATTTATCCTGGTTCACCACAACTTGTGGTTAGTCCAGTCCCCGAGAGACTCTCTCGAGATTCCACTAACTCCGTTAAACTTACGGGTGCCTAACAAACCGTTACACTTGCTCGTAGATGTACACTCTACAAGACTTCAACTTGCTCGAGGATACCGCACCTCAAGACTTCACCTTGCTCGTGGATACCGCACCACAAGACTTCAACTTGCTCGAGGATAACTCACCTCAAGACTTCACCTTGCTCGTGGATACCGCACCACAAGACTTCACACACTAAGATTGAGGGTACTTTGCAAACCTGACAATCAATGAGAAGATATGGTCTTCTCAAACACCTTTCTCTTTTACAACAAGAACTCTCTCAAAAGAGTAGATAAAGAGATACAATATTAGCTCTATGAACAACTCAAAGTTGTCTCTCAAATGGCTCAACAAAAGCTCTATAATGATGCACAAATGATATCAATATGTATATGAATAATGAGAGGTGTTGTGTGTCTCAATTCAGCTCAAAAGACCTCTATTTATAGGTGGTAGAAGTAGTATGTCTGTTGCTTAATTGGCAATCAATTATGCTGATTTTATGCCAAGATAATCGATTATCAGATTTGGATAATCGATTATCAGCTTACCGTTACAAAATCGGAAGCTGACTTTATGCAGGATAATCGATTATTGTGATATGCATAATCGATTATGTTGTTACAGTGTTCAAAAACTGGCAACGGACACAAGATAATCGATTATGCATATCACAATAATCGATTATCCTACTCTGCGGAAATTTCCAATAAATGGAATTTCCCAGAATAATCGATTATCACTTTGCATAATCGATTATTCACAACTTACTTAAAAAACCATTTTGGTTAAAATGAAAACGTTAAAAATTATTTTGTTTGAAGTATTTGAAATATGTTTATGATAAATATGATTTGATAAAATGATTTTATGCATATTTATGATGACCTATGTTGAGCCAAAAGACGAGATAACTTAAACGTTGCTCTTACATTGGTTCTACCTAACGACCTACGCCTTGGGTCTTCGGTCTTGAACTTTTGAGCTCGTCTTTGGCTTTTCCATGCAATCCATTCATCAATATGCTTCTCGGCATTCAATCTTGATTGTTTGCTAATGCATCTTCATTGTTTGTCATACAATAACATTGTTTAACAAGTTGACTATATTGTTTGTCATTCATCGACTTCGTTGTTTGTCATTCATCAAACCTGTACCTGAAAATCATGCTAATACAACCAAAGCACATATATCATGGATAGAATGATTTTCTACAATTTCCCCCTTTTTGATAATGACAAACAACAGGAGATATGCATCTCGGATTCCCCCTAAATTCATGTTATATCTCAACATACAATTCATGCAAACAATTCCCCTTAATGATAATTCCCCCTCAAATAAGGCATACTATAACGTAGATACATTCCCCCTTATTTGATGCATATCGCCTAAACTCTTCCCCCTTTTGGCATTAGCAAAAAGAAGAGTATACAAAGGCTACTTTCCCCTTTCGACACTTCCCCCTTTCGGTATATCAATTGTTAGTGTCAAGAATAAAATAGGAACTACAATGAGGAATATACATTGACGATATTTAAAAAATCATACCAACATGAAATAATACCAAATGTTAGTAAAAATATAACAACCATAATAGTGGTTATTTTTAGCAAATCATATATCAACTGTTAATTTTTAACACACCAATAGTTGTATTAGAAAAACATGAATCATTTATTTTTCAGAATATACCAACTGTTAATTAAATTAAAATAATATTCGTCAAAACATGAATCAATTATCATTTTCAACAAAAAATAATTGATATCAATTATTATTCAAGATAAAAGTTATCAAAACATGAATCAACAAAAATAATTAATATCAATTGTTAACAAAGATATATTAATTGTTAACACATATCAACTATTATGTTTTTATCAAAAATATGATAACTAACCAAAATTCCTCCTCGATGCAATAAGGTTTCGTGCTTGGTTTATCTACTACGATATTGTAGTCTTCAAGCACACCTGCAAACGTACCTAAAAATAGGTTTTCGGTACCCAGGCACTTTTGGGTCCTTGGGGGTTAGGCAAATAATAATCATAGTCAAAAGATAAATCTCTATGTTTTGCAAAACATACGGGTGCTATGTGTCCTACCCGGTTGCAATAATGACATATAACATTCGGGTTGTGCATATGTCTTGGTTGAGCCAAAAACGTTTTAGGTGATCTAAAGTCTTGATTCCTAGACGTATTGCGATTCCTAGAGTTATTTCTAGGTGGTCTAAAATTATTCATTCTAGACTTATTAACAAAATTCCTAGAGTCGTTTCTAGGTGGTCTAAAATTATTTCTATCATCCTTTCTAATATTCTTCTTAATTTCTTCAATTGTTATTGGATCGTCAACACTACGTTTTTCTAGTGTGTTCCTAAGTTCTATGTTCTCTATTTTCAAAGAACTACAAGAAGAACAATTGGAACTTTGATCAATTGAAGAAGTTTCATTCATCTCCTTAATTTTATTTCTAAGATCAATATTGTCATTTTCCAAAAAATTATTTTTCTCTTCTAAAACTTTAATTTTAGCCTTGGCCTCTTTGGAGATTTTTGAAGACTTTTTCAATTCATCATATAATTCTTGAAAAGCTTCTTGTAATTCTTCAAAAGAATAAGAGTTAGAATTACTTACCTCTTTTTCCTCGTTGGCTATGAGGCATAATGCGGCAGTTTCATCGCCCGAGCTGTCCGAATCCCATGTCACATGCCTTTGGTGTTTGTCCTTCTTCTTGTCCTTGGATTTTGGACAATGTGATTTGGTGTGGCCAAGTTTTCCACAATTTTGGCATGAAGGACTTGGTTCTTCCTTCTTTATTTCCTTCTTCATACACTTATAAAACTTTTCAATTATATCATTGGAAATAATATCATCATCGCTTTCCGAATCACTTACCTCTACTCTTTTAGAAGATGAGGCTTTGAAGGCAATATTCGAACGTTTACTTCTAAGATAGGGATTAAGAATTGTGCTTTCATAAGTTTCGAGGTTACCTCTTAGTCCATCAATTGTGACATCCGTGATTCCTATCGACTCTTTGATGGCATTGGCTTTGGAACGTCATTCGGGAGTGAGACTCCATAGGATTTTTCGAACAAGATCTTTGTTCGTGTACACTTTCCCGAGAGCATGAAGATCGTTGACGATTTTTGAGAATCGTTCGAACATAATACCGATGGGTTCTTTCTCCCTCATTTTAAAGAGTTCATATTCATGTGTTAGAAAATCAACTTTAGATTCTCGGACTTGAGACGTACCTTCATAAGTGATCTCGAGTTTATCCCACATCTCTTTGGCGGTTGTGCAGCAAGAAATCTTCCGATAGTCATCCGGATTCACCGCACAATATAATAAGTTGACGGCCTTTGCATTATTTTCAACTTTCTTGACGTCCTCGGCATCATATTCATCTTCCTCCTTTGGAACCGTGGTTTCCCCAACTTTCTTTGTTGGCATTTGTTCACCGTTCTTGATGATTTGCCACAAGCGAAAGTTATTTGATTGGATGAAGATTCTCATCCGCTCTTTCCAATATGTGTAATTTGTTCCGTCAAATAGTGGAGGCCTATAGGTGGAGTGTCCTTCGCTCATCATTCCTGCGTTCAATATTCTCAACAAAAAATATATATCGTTCTCTCAACCGGTTAAGGCTTTCAGAGAGTTAGGCTCTGATACCAATTGTTAGGATTTATGCCCGTCACTAGAGTGGGGGTGAATAGTGCGGCACGAGAATATTGATATATATTGCGGAATTAAAATTGCAGGAGGAAAGTAAATGCGAAAATTAAAAGATTAAGGAAAGGACACACCGAATTTATCCTGGTTCACCACAACTTGTGGTTAGTCCAGTCCCCGAGAGACTCTCTCGAGATTCCACTAACTCCGTTAAGCTTACGGGTGCCTAACAAACCGTTACACTTGCTCGTAGATGTACACTCTACAAGACTTCAACTTGCTCGAGGATACCGCACCTCAAGACTTCACCTTGCTCGTGGATACCGCACCACAAGACTTCAACTTGCTCGAGGATACCTCACCTCAAGACTTCACCTTGCTCGTGGATACCGCACCACAAGACTTCACACACTAAGATTGAGGGTACTTAGCAAACCTGACAATCAATGAGAAGATATGGTCTTCTCAAACACCTTTCTCTTTTACAACAAGAACTCTCTCAAAAGAGTAGATAAAGAGATACAATATTTGCTCTATGAACAACTCAAAGTTGTCTCTCAAATGGCTCAACAAAAGCTCTATAATGATGCACAAATGATATCAATATGTATATGAATAATGAGAGGTATTGTGTGTCTCAATTCAGCTCAAAATACCACTATTTATTGGTGGTAGAAGTAGTATGTCCGTTGCTTAATTGGCAATCAATTATGCTGATTTTATGCGAAGATAATCGATTATCAGATTTGGATAATCGATTATCAGCTTACCGTTACAAAATCGGAAGCTGACTTTATGCAGGATAATCGATTATTGTGATATGCATAATCGATTATGTTGTTACAGTGTTCAAAAACTGGCAAAGAACACAAGATAATCGATTATGCATATCACAATAATCGATTATCCTACTCTGCGGAAATTACCAATAAATGGAATTTCCCAGAATAATCGATTATCACTTTGCATAATCGATTATTCACAACTTACTTCAAAAATCATTTTGGTTAAAATGAAAACGTTAAAAATCATTTTGTTTGAAGTATTTGAAATATGTTTATGATAAATATGATCTGATAAAATGATTTTATGCATATTTGTGATGACCTATGTTGAGCCAAAAGACGAGATAACTTAAACGTTGCTCTTACATTGGTTCTACCTAACGACCTACGCCTTGGGTCTTCGGTCTTGAACTTTTGAGCTCGTCTTTGGCTTTTCCATGCAATCCATTCATCAATATGCTTCTCGGCATTCAATCTTGATTGTTTGCTAATGCATCTTCATTGTTTGTCATACAATAACATTGTTTAACAAGTTGACTTTATTGTTGGTCATTCATCGACTTCGTTGTTTGTCATTCATCAAAACCTGTACCTGAAAATCATGCTAATACAACCAAAGCGCATATATCATGGATAGAATGATTTTCTACATTCTTCAGCTGCTACAATATCTGCAAACATTAACAGCATCCCTATGCTTAATGGCACAAATTTTAAGCAATGGAAAGAGAACATTATGATAGTTCTCGGTTGCATGGATCTAGACCTTGCACTTCGGATTGAGAAACCTGCTTCTCTTGAGGATACATCTTCTTCTGATGACAAGAAGGAGATGGAGAAGTGGGAACGCTCAAATCGCATGAGTCTTATGATCATGAAACGTGCAATTCCAGAATCTTTTAGGGGCACTATGACTGAAGAAAATAATGCCAAAGTTTTCCTTGAGGACCTTGAAAAGCGTTTTGCACAAAACGAAAAGGCGGAAACTAGTACTCTTTTGAGTAAACTTGTTTCCACGAAGTATAAAGGCAAAGGAAACATAAGGGAGTACATTTTAGAAATGTCTCATCTTGCTTCAAAACTTAAGTCACTCAAGTTGGAATTACCTGAGGAACTGCTTGTGTACTTAGTTTTGATCTCTCTTCATGCACAATTTAATCAGTTTAAGGTCAGTTATAACTGCCTAAAGGAGAAATGGACTCTTAATGAACTCATTTCACATTGTGTGCAAGAGGAAGAGAGAATAAAGCAAGATAAGACAGAAAGTGCTCATTTGGCATCCTCTTCTAAGGACAACAAGAAGAGGAAAAATAAGGAAGTTGCGGTCTCAAGGCCCCAGAAGAAGCAACAAAAGGAAACTAAGATTGAAACTACAGAATCAGGTTGTTTTTTCTGTAAGGGGACTAATCACAAGAAGAAAGATTGTACCAAATACCACGCTTGGCGTGCGAAAAAAGGTATATCTCTTGCTCTTGTTTGTTCTGAAGTTAATTTAATTTCAGTACCTAAAGATACTTGGTGGGTAGATTCTGCTGCTACTACTCACATAAGTATATCTATGCAGGGTTGCCTGAACTGCCGAAAACCAAGTGATGATGAAAGATACATCTATGTGGGTGACGGCAAAAGGGTTGAAGTTGAGGCTATTGGAAATTTTAGGCTATTGTTTAAGACTGGTTTTTATTTGGATTTGAATGAGACTTTTGTTGTACCGTCTTTTAGACGGAATTTAATTTCTGTTCCCAAATTGGACATATCCGGTTATTCTTATTCATTTAGTGACAAAAAAGTGAGTCTTTTTCAAAATTCAAATCTTATCGGTACTGGTCTTTTATCAGCATATGATAGCCTATATTTGGTTGACATAATAACCTCACATAATGAAACTTTGCATACAAGTTCTAGTGGTACCAAAAGAAAATTAACTAATGAGAATTCTTTATCACTCTGGCACAAACTTCATATCCAAACAAAGAATTCAGAAACTCGTGTCAGATGGAATTCTTGATTCTCTTGATTCCTCAAATTCGGATATTTGCATTGAGTGTATCAAGGGTAAACAAACAAACAAGACGAGATTAGGTGCCCAGAGAGCTTCAGATGTCTTAGAATTGATACATACGGATATTTGTGGGCCATTCCCTACACCTTGTAGAAATGGTCAACAATACTTTATCACATTCATAGATGATTACTCTCGTTATGGATACCTATATCTCATTCATGAGAAGTCCCAATCTATAGACGTGTTCAAATCATATAAGGCCGAAGTTGAAAATCAACTAAGCAAAAGGATTAAAACCGTTAGATCTGACCGTGGTGGTTAATACTATGGTAGATATGATGGTTCAGGTGAACAACGTCCAGGGCCATTTGCAAAATTCCTAGATGAGTGTGGGATCGTTCCTCAGTACACTATGCCAGGCAGTCCTTCTATGAATGGCGTATCTGAGAGACGAAATCGAACACTAAAGGACATGGTGAGAAGTATGATTTGTCATACTACTTTGCCAGACTCACTCTGGGGAGAAGCATTGAAAATCGCAGCATATATACTTAATCGGGTTCCAACTAAAGCTACAATCAAAACCCCATATGAACTTTGGACTAGAAATAAGCCCAGTATAAAGCACTTACACATTTGGGGTTGTCCAGCTGAGGCAAGGCCTTACAGGCCAAATGAAAAGAAACTGGATTCTAAAACGGTTAGTAGCTATTTTGTTGGATACTCTAAAAGATCAAGGGGGTATAAGTTCTATGATCCCACTTCTAGAACCATTTTTGAGACGGGTAATGCTCGGTTCTTTGAGGATATTGAGTTTGGGGGGTGGGGAGATAAAGTTCAAAATTTTGTCTTTGAGGAAGAACATGTGTCTTTTCCTCAAGTTGTTGATCTTGATCAGGGTGTTCTCATTCCTGACACGGATCACACAACTCCAGTTCAAGACAATCTTGATAATCTCCCTAATCAAGTTCCTGATATTATTAATGAAAATCAAACTCAACAACCTCAAGAACCTGAAGTGCCATTAAGGAGATCCACTAGAGAGAGGAGAAGTGCAATTCCGGACGATTATGTTGTATTCCTCCAAGAACAAGAAAGTGACATTGGACTTGAGGAAGATGATCCAATCAACTTCCGTCAAGCCATGAAAGGTTCTAACTCTCAAAAGTGGATTGATGCAATGAATGATGAGATGAAGTCTATGAGCGATAACGACGTTTGGGAGCTTGTTTCATTGCCCGAAGGTGTTAAACCAATTGGTTGCAAATGGATATTTAAAACCAAGAAGGATTCAGAGGGCAATGTCATTTGGTTTAAAGCTCGCCTAGTCGCAAAGGGCTACACTTAAAAGGAAGGCATTGTTTATAAAGAGACTTTCTCTCCAGTTTCATCGAAAGACTCTTTCAGGACAATAATGGCACTAGTAGCACATTTTGATCTTGAACTTCATCAGATGGATGTTAAGACAGCATTTCTCAATGGTGACATTGAGGAATCAATTTATATGGTGCAACCTGAAAACTTTGTTTCGGGAGACTCAAAGAAAAGGGTTTGCAAATTAAAGAAATCCATCTATGGGCTCAAGCAAGCTTCCCGTCAATGGTATCACAAGTTTTCATGAAGTCATTACATCTTTTGGTTTTGAACCAAATATTGCTGATGATTGTATATACCATAAGTTCGGTGGGAGCAAATATATTTTTCTGGTTTTATATGTCGATGACATACTGCTTGCCAGTAACGATATAGGATTATTGCGCGAAACTAAGAAATTTCTTTCAAAGAAATTTGAAACGAAAGATCTTGGTAATGCCTCTTTTGTATTAGGAATTCAGATACATCGAGATCGCTCCAAAGGTGTTCTTGGTCTGTTACAAAAGGGCTATATCGATAAGATTCTTAAAAGATTTGGCATGCAGGATTGTAAACCAGGCGACACCCCTGTTGCTAAGGGAGACAAGTTTAGTCTCAAACAGTGCCCAAAGAGTAGGTTTGAAACCATGGAAATGGAGAAGAAACCTTATGCTTCGGCTGTAGGGAGTCTCATGTATGCTCAGGTATGCACACGACCTGATATAGCATACATTGTTGGGATGCTGGGCAGATATCTCAGCAATCCGGGAATGGACCATTGGAAGGCAGCAAAAAGGGTCATGCGGTACTTACAGAGAACAAAGGATTACATGCTCATATATCAGAGATTGGACCAGCTTGAGATCATCGGGTACACCGACTCAGATTTTGCTGGATGTCAAGATAGTCTGAAGTCTACATCAGGCTATATCTACATGCTTGCTGGCGGTGCTATCTCTTGGAGAAGCATCAAGCAAACTCTTACGGCCACTTCCACCATGGAAGCGGAATTCATGGCATGTTATGAGGCATCCAATGAGGGATTATGGCTGCGAAATTTTATTAGTGGACTGCGCATAGTAGACAGTATTAAAAAGCCACTCAGGTTATTATGCGACAACAGATCAGCAGTCCTTTATGCTAACAATAACAGTAGCTTGACGAAGGCAAAGCATATGGACGTCAAGTTTCGGGTTGTTAAAGAAAGAGTACAAAATGGACAATTGTGCATAGAGCACATCAGTACAAACTCCATGATTGCGGATCCACTTACTGAGGGATTACCACCCAAAATATTTCATGAGCATATTGCTCGCATGGGTGTCAAATCAGTTGAGGATTATGAGTTTTAGTGGAAGTTTGTGTTATACAATTATGTAATGTCCAGCACATTCAGTAATGCAGTCTTTAAGGTTTTATCTGCAGATATTCAGTCTTAAAATTTTATGTACTCTTATGGTTTATGATTGATCTCAATAAAGTGAACCAGTTGGAAATGGACATTCTATTTCAGACCACACTTTGTGTTATTTCCATGCTACACACCTACACTTGATCCATGATATACGTGATCAATGTTGGGTCTAGTTACGCAAGAGTAACTAAGATCTCTTAGATCCTATGTTGATATGATTGATGGACCGGATTGATCATGACAATTTTATTTTGATAGCAATACTGAGCTTATAAAGTTATAATGTAACATATAATACTAAGGTTTGTACATATGCATGAGTATATCGTCCAAGTGGGAGATTGTTAGACATTTGGACTTGTACTACATACATATGGACAATATACGGATTAATTATATGTTATGTGCTATCTTTTGGTTTGGCCTAAATTAGTGGTCTTATGGACATTATTATTAAGGAGGCCAATACATTGTCATATAAAGTGTAAGACTAATTTATGTGTAGATACCCATATAGAGTAACCTTAGTTAATGATGGGCTAACTAAGGTTACATACATGTAACTATGGTTACATGCTTATAAATAGGGTGTTATGGTTCCCATTTGATGCAAGACTAATTCTCTTCTTCTTCCCATTGAAATTAGAGAGAAAATCCTTTGTCTTGCACATCAAGTGGAAAGCCAAACCCAGACAATCTCCAAGCCGGATCAAGGTGATCTTCAAGCCGGATTAAGGAGCTTCCACCAATGGATTCAGGTACGCTTCCGCTTATGTTTTAGTTCTAAATAATTCGATATGAAGGCTAAAGTGTTATAGTCGGATTTATTCCAACAAACAAAAATACTTAATATTTACCCTAATTTATTCTTTAAATTATTATCATGTGCCTAAATAATAAAATTATTGTTAGATGATAAATTAATTAATTAAAATAGCTAATATTACAGAGTAAAACTGTATCACGAAACAAAAGTTAATTCTTTAAATAATAAAACTCAAATTGTGATTGAAGAAATTATGTTAATTCAAACTTGATTAATCAAGTAAAATAGTTTAAACCAAATAAGCCCTTAATTATCTTCAGTTAGCACTTTGCCACCTTAAAAATATCTTTTTGAAATTTTTTCCCTTGAACTTATATAGTAATGCCTAAAAGCAAGATCTCCTCCTTTCAAAAAGAACATGCCTAAGCTAAAGCTTATAGTATTTCATTGACAGAATACATAAAATAGCACATGAACTTGTATCCAAATCTTTGTTACACAATCACGAATAATCTTTTATACACTCAACCTTTTACAAATGTATCAGTTACACACTATTTGATTACATGAAAAAGTATGTTTTACACACAAATTAGGCGAGTGAATAAGAAAAGAAAATCCCCTTTTCTTTTTCTCCAAAACCTCACCATATAAAACTTCACTCCCTCTCCCATATAAAACAAACAACCAGTTTGTTGCTGCCCTTCCCCCTTTTTCCACTTTAGTCTTCTTCCCCACCCATTTTTCCCATCTTCCATATCCACCATTTTAAGAATAACAATAATATAAAATAGTTTTGGAAGAAATTGGTAAAGAAATTTAAAAAAAATCTATATCAAGAGAATTTTATAAATATGGATTTGAATCTATACCACGAATCAAGCAACCGTGGATTTGGTCATAACCAACTTTAATGGAGTTTTAGGTTTTGCATTATATTTCTTGTGTCAGGTTTGAATCTAGACTCACAAACTCGTGATTAATGTACTTGAGTTCCTAATTTTGCTTTATAATAATGAAGGTGATTAAATGTGAATTTTTGGTGGTGTCTGGCATCAATCTCCCATGGAGAAGAGAGAGATATAAAATGGATAAGATGGTTAAGGCGTATATGTATATTTTTAAGTGTTTTATTTTTTATATAAAAAATAGTGACACGTGTCACTATCTGATTGGAGCGTGAAATCACACATGTTTTGGAAAATTGGTCAAGAAAAAAGTAGCGTGTATTTGACACACTTTTAAAAGGTTAGGTATGTAAAAAGTTGCCAGTGATCAACAAGTGCATAACAGGGATTTGGGTACAAATTCAGGTGCTATTTTATGTATTCTGCCTATTTCATTTCGAAGGAGATATGTATGGTATAACAATGGACTAATAGAGTTTATTCTCAGGATATGATCAAGTGGTAAGAGCGCAATCACATAATTGTCAGTTAAGCGCATATTTTAAGTTTGAATCTTATTGTAATAAAAAATTATCATTTAACCCTTAAGAATCTCTCGATTATTAAAAATATGATTAAAATGAGCTAAACATGCTTTACTAAACGAAGTTGTCACAACTATTGCTATGTTTGTTTAAAAAAAGAATCAAACCTCTTTTAACTATATATGGTAATATCAATAGGGATTTTTACCTTGCTATATCACATATAAATTATTATTACTTTCAAGTTTAAGGTTTTAGCTATTTACATTTCAGCATATCAAATTACAGTTTATACACTATAATTCAAATCAGAAATATAAATATAGATAGGGCTTTGATTTGCTACAATCACTTAATCCATTTATTTATCTAAAGCTATATAAACCACACCAACGAGCCAAAAATACAAATTATGAGGAATCAAGGATCGAACCTGTAAAATAAGGATGGATGCACCAATCAAAAGCAAGGGAGTGGCTAAGGATATGTGATTCATCGCCATATTTGGCTTTTCTTCGGAGTTCTCCAATTGTGGTGTGAAAATACAGGAACTCCCAGATATATATAAATAGAGGAAAAGATATATCAATTATTGGCACATCTCTTTTGACGTATAATTAAAGTTGATAACTTTATTTATCAGCTAAAGAGATTGTTATTATTGATCATCTTTAGGATATTTTGAATTAAAGAATTGGATTAAATTGGAAACATTCAGTTCCCACGTTCTGCCATAGGTTAGGACCACGTGTGGTTTTGTTATGGACGTAAGAGAGTACAATAATTTTGTAATTTTCAAGATAGATTAACGATTGACCACATTAATCTACAATTCAACAACAACAACAATAATAATAACTCAGTATAATTCTACTTAGTGGAGTCTGGGGAGGATAGTGTGTACGCAGACCTTACCCCTACCTTTAGGTAAAGAGGCTGTTTCCAAATAGACCCCCGGCATCCTTCCATCCAAGAACTTCCCACATTGCTCTTGCGGAGACTCGAACTCACAACCTCTCGGTTGGAAGTAGGGGTTGCTTACTATCAGAGCAACCCCTCTTGTCTCACATTAATCTACAATTCATCTACAGAAAATAATTTATCTATAATTAGAATACAAATAATCTACGATTTATCTACAAGATATCTACAAACTAGACACATTGAATTTTAATATCCCAAGTGTTAGTCTTACCAATCTACAATTTATCTACAATTCTACAATTTATCTATAATTTCTGGAAATATGTCTTCTTCTTCTTCTTCTTCTTCTTCTTCTTCTTCTTCTTCTTCTTCTTCTTCTTCTTCTTCTTCTTCCTCTTCTTCTTTGAGTTTCAATCTAAAATTCAGTCAAAACCAAGTATAATCTTCACCAAAACCCCTCAGAACTGAGATATAAACTCCTAAACATATTTCGATTTATTTACAACAACATCTAATCCAAACACATAATGATTTTTAAAAATTCAAATTTGAATTCAAAGCTTCAAGCTTTTTAATGGCTATCAATGGTGGAAAATATATGGAAGAACATATTTTTTCAACTTTGAATAGGGTGTGGACTGGACGGATAATTAACAAACTAGCATATTTAAGATAATAAGGTTTCATATATAATATAATTAGGAGAAAAAAATACCAAATCAATATGCATATCTTTTGATATTGAAAGACCAAAAGTTTAAATCAGAATTTGGATGGAGTTCATTTCCTCAACTTAACTCACAATTCAAAATATCATGGCCCATAGACGAACATGCTTGTTAAGTTGATCCACATTTAGCCCATCCATTTTAATGTTTCCATTAAATGTTTAGGAATTAACCCAAAAATCGCTAACTCAATCATTTAAATAAAAAATAGCAGGCGAATCTAATAGATATTTAATTCATATATAATATGTGTAATTATGTATAATTAATATATAATTTGTGTATACCGGATAGAAAAATAAATAGTAAATTTGACCGGCTATATATGTAAAAATCTCAAACTTAATCAGCTTTTAGCGTAAAATAGCACAGGCTATACAGTTTTTGGACTGGTCATTCAAAAATACTCAGCATTTGCAAAGTCATTGAAAGATAGCCATTTTTTTACTTCAATATTGAAATTTCCAACATAATATACTGTAGATCGGTGCATCTATGTATGAACTTCCAGCATATTATGCTGGAACTCCAACACGAGAAAAGTTTCAGTATAGTATACTGAAGAACGGAGCATCGGTGCTCCAATATCTATTATATTATGCTGGACCGGTATATTATACTGGAGTATTTTTTTAAATTTTGAATGGCATTTTCGTTCAGATTCATCTTTATATAAAAAGTGACTCAATTTCAATTACTTTTAAAATTATAGCTATTTTTGAATGACCATTATAAATCTGACTATTTTTTAATTTCTGCGCCCTTTAGCACATCACATGGGCTTTTTTAAGGCTTGCTTTCAACCAATTTGACGTCAACTTTTAAAATTAATTTACCAATTAGCTTTGGTCTTAAATACGCAGAAAATTCGATGAAACTGTAAAGTAGAAAATAATGCTTATTATAAAAATTTATCCATAATTATCTTATAGATAACTACAAGGATAATTACTTATAAAAGGCGAGCCTTGACGCTATAGTAGAAGTTATCGTTTTGTGACTAGGAGATTATAAGTTCAATCTGTAAAAATAATCTCTTGCAAAATTATAAGATAAAGGTTGCATAGCATAGCTTGATGTGATACGATCCTTTTCTAGATTTCGCATATAACCGAAGCTTAGTATATTAGACTGCTTTTAATATTTACAACAACAACAACAATTATCCAGTATAATTCCATAAAGTGAGGTCTGGGGAGGGTAATTATTTACCTTATAAGCAAATTTAATTCTATAAATATCGTTTACACTAAACCTGTCTAGCGGGCCGGGTAGGACCGGCTCCGGATCGGCCCGAACCAGTTTAAACCGGGACCAGACCGGACCGATTTGTAAGGGGTCGGGTGGGTTGGGTTCGTGGGGGGAAGAAGTTTGGTCCGTTAATTTTTTTTTAATGTGTAACTAGACCGGACCTGACCGGACCGGTCTGGATGAACAGTGGCATGTACCAATTAAACCGGCCCGGACCGGCCCATTACCAACAGGAATTTTTTTTTGTTATTTTTAATTTATGACTTCGTGGGGCCTATAAGACCGTTGGCAACGGTCAGAAATGCTTCAGATCCGTTGGCCAACGGATTTCTTTGCAAAATTTGCCATTTTTTGTTTATTTTCTTGTATTTTATAATTTACAATATTAACTCTTCTAAAGATCTATAAATATCTTCCCCTTCTTCATTTCTTCACTCGGAATTCTTATCTCAATCTCAATTCTCAAATTCTCAATTTCTCTCTTCCTTTCAATTTGCAAGATTGCATATTATAATTTTATAATTTTTATTTGGCTCTCTTTTCTTGAGTTTAATTTATCGAAAATTGTCATTTGGAAATTGGAATTCGAAGTTTGAAGTTCAAAGTTGATATACTTGCTTGACGTTTGTTCGGGGTAACACCGGAATTGCGTAATCAAGTGCTCAATTTATTGTCGAATTCGGTGCACTCCCTCCAACTCTTTGTCTTATTTAATATTTTAATTGCATATTTAATTTTAGTTTATACTTTAATTTTTATAATATGTTTAGTGCTGCTAAAAGTGCGTATAGAAAAGTTACTGGTAGGGGTAGAAATAAAAAAAGAGCTAGTCATGGAGCTTTCGGTAGTAATAGTAATGACCCAATAACACATGTTTCAGAATCATCGCCTAACGATAATGTAGAGATAGATTATGAATAATTACAAGAAAATTTTGGAATAGAAGATAATGAAATTGGAATAGAAGATGAGATACCACCTACACATACTAGTGGAAATGTTGGTAGTGTTGGAGTTGGAGTTGCTAGTGCTACAAGGGGTGGTGGTCGTGGTAGACCACCTGTGGCTCCGACTTCTAATCGTAGAAAAAGAAGTATGGTATGGAATATTTTTGAAATAATAGAAGCTACTGATAGAGTTAGGTGCAAACTTTGTAACGATACTTTAAAACATTTGACCGGAGGAAATTTAGGTGGGACTGGGACACTTAGTAGACATTTGAGAGTTGACCATCCCATAGAATGGGGCAATAATGGGGATGAAAATCAAACAACTATTAACCCTACTACTGGAGGTCTAGTAAAATATGATAAAATGAGGGGTCGTGAGGAAGCAAAAATGATTTCTTTGGGTTGTACCTTTTTCTTTTGCTTCTTCATCGTATCTTATTATGTATATTCGAAGGATTTACAATCCATTATTTAAAGGTATCCCTAGAAGTACTTGTAGAGTAGATATCTTTAGACTTCATGGACAATATCAAACATACATACGTTATTTGTTTAGCCACCTTCCTTCTAGAGTATGTCTAACCAACTTATGATATTGGCCATGCTGTTAATGGAAATGATTGTTTGACAATTACATGTCATTGGATAGATGATAATACTTATATGCAAAAACGTGTTATTGCTTTTAAATATGATGAAGATCAGAATCATACTGCTACGTTTATAAGTAGTACTATTGTTGAAGTTATTGAATTTTATAATCTAAACCAAAAAGTTTTGTGTATGTCTTTTGATAATGTTTCTAACAATAATGCCGCAATTTCAATTTTAAAATTGCATTTGCAACCACCTTTTGATGATATTTTTCATGTTAGGTGTGCATGTCATATTTATAATTTAATTGTTAAAAGTGGCCTTGATTTATTTTCAGTTGAGATTACTCATGTTAGAAGAGCAGATGGTGTTATTCAAGGAAATAATAGACAATCTAGAATAAAAGAATTTAAGACTAAGTGTATTTAGTATAACCTTAAACCTAGATTCATGCCAGACGAAATTGTTACTAGATGGAATTATACATATATATTTTTAAAATATTGCTACAAATATAGATTTCCAATAACTGAAGTTGCTAATAAACATTGTACTGATCATAGGCGTATGTTAACAAGTGATACTTGGGAGGTCATTAATGATGTTATTAAATTTTTACATAAATTTTATACAGCTACTGTTGAGTTTTCTGGAGCATATACTCACGGTTACTATGACTTTAGTACATATAACTTGAATTTCTTTTCTACTATCTGAATTTAAGAAGAAAGAAAAATAAGAATGTTGTTGAAAAAATGCAAGCAAAATTCAAAAAATATTTCTTTCCAATTCATCTGATTTACTTAATTGGTGCATTTTTAAATCCTTTTATTAAAATGTCTGATTGTCACAAACTAATGAATGCTTTATATACTTATATGGAGATTGGAGAAATGAAACCCCAAATTTATATGTTTCTATGAACAAGCTAAATGAATATTTTACAACAGCTATATAATTATTATGCAAATGAGTGTGATAATGCTGTTCATGCTGCTGGCAATGTTAATCCCACTATGCAATGTAGCACTTCTGCTACTGTGGATGATGAAGAAGGCCTTGATAGTTTTAATATTTTTTCTATATTTTCTAACACTCAAACCAGTAGCAGGAATATTGATGAACTTCAATTCTACTTGCAGAAGCAAAAGGAGCCTCGCACAAAGGAATTTTCACCGTTAGGATGGTGGCGTGAAAATGGAAAGCAATTTCCTGTTCTTTTTGCTATGACTCGGGACGTGATGAATGTGCCAATTTCTACTGTTGCATCGGCGAGTGCATTTGGCCAAGCAAGACAACAACTTGGAGACACCCCCACTCATTGGGAAGTAATGCTTTGGAAGTTTTAGTATGTTTCAGAGATTGGATTAGATCGTAACGAAGAAATCAAGGAAAGGAAGATGTTGATAGCCCAGAAGACGAGGAACTTGGATATATATTAACACATGGAAACCCATCCGAATTTAACACGCCAGAAGAAGGTCATTCGGTTCATATTGATTATGATGAACATGCTAGGACGATGCAAAATATTTGAAATTACTATTTTACGAATTTACTTGTTAGAAAAATGTAAACATTTTATTTTGTAAATTTTCAAGTTGAAATTAAGATATAAAGTAGCACTTGCAATAAGTGCAATTTTTCCCAACTTACTTGTATTCTTTTAATTATTACAAAGTATTAATATAACTTACAATAGTTATACTATACAAAATTCCAAGATAAAAGTTAAAATACTCTAAACCCGGCCCGGCCCTACCCCCCTCAACCCGTAACCCTTATGGTTCAATTTTTATCCGAATTAATACGGCCCGCTAGAAACTGTTACTGTGCAAAAACCGGCCCGGCCCAGAGCAAGACGGGTAAAGAAATTGACCCGACCCGATCCACCCGTTAAACAAGCTTGGTTTATACTGTATATATGAGTTAAAACTCTAGCAATATTGAGTGCATTTTTTAGAAGAAAAATTAATAAAAATGCATTCCTAAGTCATTCTTATTACTTATCCACTAATTGGGCTGCCATAAATCTCTCTTTTCTTCCGTTTAACTTTTTCTAATAGTCAAAACTTAAATAGCCACCTACCTATTAATATCAAAGATTTATGCCAATGAAATTCCTTATTTTGTTGTTTTTTTCCTATAAATGTTCTCTCTTTTTTTTCTTTTTTTGCGGATGGGGAATTGAGTGGGTTTTCTGCATGGGGCCAGGCACTTTCATCTGAACGATTGAGAAATATACCAACTAATGAAAAAGAAATATTTTTCCAAATTAGGCAAATGAAATTAAAGAAATTGAAAAGACATGGCTAAAATGGATTCCCTTCTTTGCATAGTCAAATCATGGAAAAAATGTAGACCACCACTTTACGTAATTTAAAAGTATAATCCTAGGAAATTAAAAGGTTAAAATAATTTTCGTTAACTTTGGATTGGAGGAAAAGAGGAATAATAACTTTTAGTAAAACAAGTTTTTATATTAAAGAGTGAATTAAATAAAGTAAAAGAAGAGTATATCTTCTCTTAGTTTGATTCATGAAATAAAACAAATAGGGAAAGGGAAACCATTTCTCTTATATCTCATGTAGGATGATATTTATATCAAAATAAATAATTTAATATTATCAGTTAATATTTATAGCGAGAATATAGATCGATGTCGGCCGGTCACTATACTAGATAGACACAGTTAACTGTGATTATGTGACAAATACACTATTAGAGCGAGTACACTTATCTTGAATTCATTAACTTAATATAAATATTATGTACGAGTAAAAAAGGTTAGATATTTTAGAACTAAAAATATTCATTTTCATTCTTTCCCTTTCCAATAGAAGGATAAGATTTTACCCTTTTAATTTCTCGAAAGGAATCATTAAGATTAGAGGATAAAAATCATCTTTCCATAAAGGTCTAAAGAGTACTCCAAAGAAAATAAATCCATCACAACCAATGGTTTAAACTTTATATTTGTTAAAACTAGTCTAGCCAACAAGTAAAATGATGGCTACATATTGGACGATCTACATTCGTACACTTACTTTGGTCGTGGAATTTCAAACTCTATTTAGATTTTATTATATTCTTTTTATTTATAATATTTATCATTTTTCATACAGGGACAGAGTGGTGCCACGACCCGGATTTACCCACCATCGGGAGTCGCCATCACGACTCCCGATGGTGGGTAAATCCGGGTCGTAAAAAAGTTGGTTTCAGAGCTCTAGGTTACTTGGGTCTCACAACTCACGAACAAGCTCGGTAGAGTCTGAGGGATCGGTATGGAGACGTCTGTATTTATCCCCCAGAGGCTACAGAGTTAAGAAAAGCTTCACTTTGTTCATTCTTGTCGTGCGATTCTGTTTCTCAATTATTGATTGTCGTTCTACTCTGTTCTTTTGCAGATGGCGAGAACACGTGCGTCTTCTTCTTCCGCGCAGAAGCTCGAGCCCCCAGCAGCAGCTCCCGCGAGGGGCAGGGGCCGAGGCCGTGCCAGAGGCCGTGGCAGGGGCAGAGCTCAGCCCCAGGCAGCAGTTCCAGAGGTGGAGCCTCATATTGACTTTGATGAGGAGGTTCCAGCTCCACTAACTCCAGTAGGCCCAGCTCAGGTCCCAGGAGGAGTGATGTTTCCTTCAGATCTTCAGGATGCCCTTGTCCGCATAGCAGGCTTTATGGACAGTATGGCCAGAGCGAGGTTGCTGCCAGTAGCAGCAGCCACTTCTCATGCTGGAGGAGGGCTTCAGACTCCTGCTACACGTACTCCGGAGCAGGTAGCTCCCAGACTCAGGTTTCCTTGGTTCAGCCCGCAGTGGCAGCTCAGACTGGCATTACAGCTCAGGCCGGAGATGAGACGGCCATGTCTTCAGATGCTTTGTGGAGACTTGATCGGTACTCCAAGCTTTTCACTACTACTTTCAGCAGTGCTTCATCGGAGGACCGCCAGGACTTTCTATACAGTTGTCATGAGATCCTCAGGACTATGGGGATAGTGGATACCAATGGGGTCGATTTTTGCACTTTCATACTTGTGGGGTCCGCCAAGACTTGGTGGAGGGATTATTGTCTATCTAGACCAGTAGGGTCCCCAGCTCTGACATGGGATCAGTTTGCAGAGTTATTTTTGGAGAAGTTTCTCCCTGTCACTCAATAGGAGGCGCTTCGCAGACAGTTTGAGCATCTTCAATAGGGCTCTATGACAGTTAGACAGTATGAGACCAGATTTGTTGACTTGGCACGCCATGTAGTAGTGATACTCCTTACAGATCAGGAGAGGGTCCGGAGGTTCATTAATGAATTGATTCAGCCCATTCGCCTACAGATGCTGTGGGGGTTGGCAGTGTTATTACTTTTCAGGAGGCGGCCAATGCGGCCTGCCAAGTAGAGATGGCATTAGCTCGAGGAGGTAGTCAGGGTTCAGAGAAGAGGCCTCGACATTCTAGCAGGTTTAGTGGTGCCTCATCTGGAGGTAGGGACTTTCATGACATGGGCCATCCCCCGAGACCTTTGTTAGCAGTCCAGGCTTCACATAGTGCTCCAGGTGGTCGTAGCTCTCAGCCACAACATTCTGACCAGCAGCTCGTCAGTTCACCATCAGCTCCTATCAGTGCACCACCACTTCGTTATTCTCAGCAGCCGATAGCTTGCTTCATTTGCGGCGACCGAGGCACATAGCCAAGTGTTGCCCTCAAGCTTCCAGCAGTTCACAGCAGCAGGGTCCTCGTCCCATGATTCAGGCAGCAGATGATCCACAGTCCGCCCAGCTAGCTAGAGGCTGGGGTAGAGGCCATAGAAGTGGAGGTAGGGAGCGTAGAGGTGGAGCTCAGACAGGCAGAGGTAGGGGTCAGCCCACAGCAGATCATTCCAGAGACACAGTTCAGGGAGGTAGGGGCCAGCCCCGTTGTTATGCATTGCCAGCCAGGCCGGAGGCCGAGTCATCTGATGTTGTGATTACAGATACAATACTGGTCTGTGGTAGGGGTGCTTCAGTATTATTTGATCCGAGATCTACTTATTCTTATGTGTCATCCTATTTTGCACCCTATTTGGTTATGCCTAGTGAGGCTCTGGGTATCCCTGTATATGTGTCCACAGCGGTTGGTGATTCTATAGTGGTCGACCGAGTGCACCGTTATTGTGTTGTGGTATTTGAGGGTCTTGAGACCCGTGTTGACTTATTGCTTTTGGACATGGTGGACTTTGATGTTATATTTGGGATGGACTGGTCGTCCCCGTATCATGCTATCTTGGATTGTCACGCCAAGACTATGACTTTGGCCTTGCCAGACTTGCCCTGACTTGAGTGGAGAGGGACCACATGTCATGCCACACGTAGTGTTATTTCGTCTGTCAAGGCTTGATGTATGGTCGAGAAGGGGTGTTTACCATATTTGGCGTATGTTCGCGACTCCAACATAGAGGTTCCATCTATCGACTATGTTCCTATTGTTCGGGAGTTCCACGAGGTTTTTCCTTCAGACCTGCCGGGTATACCGCTCGACAGAGGTATTGATTTCTGTATTGATCTGGATCCCAGCACTCAGCCTATTTCTATTCTGCCGTATCGCATGGCCCCGCCAGAGTTGAAAGAGTTGAATGAGCAGCTTCAGGACTTTCTTGATGAGGGTTTCATTAGACCCACTGTATCACCTTGGGGTGCACAAGTGTTGTTTGTGAAGAAAAAGAACTTATCGATGAGGATGTGCATTGATTATCGGCAGTTGAACAAGGTGACGATAAAGAACAAGTATCCATTGCCGAGGATTGACGATTTGTTTGACCAGCTCCAGGGTGCCAGGGTGTTTTTGAAGATAGATTTGAGGTCTGGTTAGTATCAGTTGAGGATTAGGGCGTCTGATGTCCCAAAGACGACATTTCATACTCGGTATGGGCATTATGAGTTTTTGGTCATGTCGTTTGGGTTGACCAATGCCCCGGCATAATTCATGGAGTTGGTGAACTGAGTGTTCAGGTCTTACCTGGATTTATTTGTGATTGTGTTCATTGATGATATCTTGGTATACTCCAGCAGTCAGGAGGAGCATGAGCAGCACCTCAGAGTGGTTCTTCAGACTCTGTAGGGTAGTCAGTTGTACGCCAAGTTCTCAAAGTGCGAGTTTTGGTTGAGTTCTGTCGCATTTCTGGGTCATGTTCTATCAGCATAGGGTATTTAGATGGACCCGAAGAAGATAGAGGCAGTCAAAAACTGGCCTCGACCAGCTTCAGCTACAGATATTCGGAGCTTCTTGGGGTTAGCTGGTTACTATAGACGTTTTGGGGGAGGGTTTTCATCCATCGTAGCCCCGATGACTAGATTGACTCAGAAGGGTGCCCAGTTCAGGTGGTCAGATGAGTGCGAGTCGAGCTTCCAGAAGCTCAATACAACCCTGACTACGGCACCGGTATTGGTTTTGCCCATGGGATTCGGGCCTTATTCTGTGTATTGTGATGCTTCCCGCATCAGACTTGGTGCAGTGTTGATGCAGAATGACAAGGTCATAGATACACGAGAAGAATTATCCAGTCCATGACCTAGAGTTGGCAGCCATTGTTCATGCCTCGAAGATCTGGAGGCACTATTTGTATTGTGTGACGTATGAGGTGTACACGGATCACAAGAGCCTTCAGTACTTTTTCAAGCAGAAGGAGTTGAATTTGAGACAGCGGAGGTGGTTGGAGTAGTTAAAATATTATGATGTTTCTATTTTATACCACCCAGGGAAGGCCAATGTGGTGGCCGATGCATTGAGTATAAACTACGCCGGCATGGGTAGTCTTGCATATACTCCGGTCAGCCAGAGATCGATTGCCTTGGATGTTCAAGCCTTGGCCAATATATTTGTGAGATTGGATATTTCTGAGCCCAGCAGGGTGATAGCTTACACAGTTGCTCGCTCGTCATTGATGGAGCGTATCCGGGAGCGGCAGTTTGATGACCCCCATTTGTGTGTCTTGAGAAACACAATGCTGAGGGAGGTGCCAAGGAGATGACTTTGGAAGATGATGGCATATTTGTTGGAAATCATGTATATCTATGATGTGTGCGCTTTGGTTGTATGAGCATGATTTTCAGGTATAGGTTTTGATGAATGACAAACAATGAAGTCAAAGCGTCAAACAACGATATAATATGACAAACTATCAAATGGCGAGAAGCATATTGATGACGGGATTGCATAGACAAGCCAAGTCGAGCCAAAGAGTTCAAGACCGAAGACCCAAGACGAAGGTCGTTAGGTAGAACCAATGTAAGAACAACGTTTAAGTCATCTTATCTTTTGGCTCAACATTAGGTCATCATAAATATGCATAAAAGATTTGAGGAAAACACTTTCTTTGCAGAAAACACTTTCTTTGCAAGAAACAGATTTTCAGAAAACACTTTCTTTACAAGAAAAGGATTTTGAAAAATCCTCTTCTTTGAAAGAAATAGATTTTGAAAAATTGACTAATGAAAATGGCGTTCTTAAAAATAAAATTGAAGTTTTAGAAAAAGAAAATAAATTTTTGGAAAATGACATTGTTGATTTCAAAAATAAAATCAAGGAATTGAATGAAGCTTCTTCTATTGATAAATGTTCTAATTGTTCTTCTTGTAGTTCTTTAAAATTAGAGAACATAGAACTTAGGAACGCACTAGAAAAACGTAGTGTTGATAGTCCTAAAATTGAAGAGAATAAAAAGGATATTAGTAATGAGGTTGGTCCATCTAGAAAGAATTCTAGGAACCTCACAAATGAGTCTAAGATTAATTATTTTAGACAACCTAGAAACAACTCTAGGACTTTTGCTAATGAGTCTAGAATGAATAATTTTAGACCACCTAGACATGACTCTTGGAAATTCAACGGTTCTAGGGGGAACAACTTTAGATCACCTAGAACGCTTTTGGCTCAACCTAGACATATGCACAATCCTAATGTTATATGTCACTATTGTAATCGGGTAGGATACATTGCACCCGTTTGTTTTGCTAAACATAGAGATTTATGTATTGATTATGATTATTATTATCCTAACCCCCAAGGACCCAAAAGAAGTTGGGTACCAAAAAACTATTTTTAGGTTCTTTTTGCAGGTGTGCTTGAAGACTAAGATATTGTAGTGGATGCACCAAGCACTAAACCTTAATGCATTAAGGGGGAACATCGGTTAGTTATCGTATTTTGAATAAAAACGCAATAAGTTGATATGTGCAAATAATCTATATCAGTTTTGGTTGATACATGCTTTAACAAGTTTTATTTTTGAATAACAATTAGTATCAATTGGTTTTATAATAAATGATTGATTCATGTTTTGATGAATATTTTTTGTTTAAATAACAATTGGCATTGTTGAGAAAAATGACCGTTATCATTAGTATGCCATTTACTAATATTTGATATGATCTTGTTTATAACGATTGGTATCGTCAATGGTTTAAAATTTTTTGGTATAGTCTTTTTGCTAATGCCAAAAGGGGGAAGAATATGGGCGATATGCATGCCTTAATTGAGGGGGAATATTCAATTAAGGGGGAATTATATTGAATTGAATTGGTTGCATAAATTGTATGTTGAGATATAGCATCTATTTAGGGGGAATTCAATATGCATATCTTCCGTTGTTTGTCATTATCAAAAAGGGGGAAATTGTTGGAAATCATGTATATCTATGATGTGTGCGCTTTGGTTGTATGAGCATGATTTTCAGGTATAGGTTTTGATGAATGACAAACAATGAAGTCAAAGCGTCAAACAACGATATAATATGACAAACTATCAAATTGCGAGAAGCATATTGATGACGGGATTGCATAGACAAGCCAAGTCGAGCCAAAGAGTTCAAGACCGAAGGCCCAAGACGAAGGTCGTTAGGTAGAACCAATGTAAGAACAACGTTTAAGTTATCTTATCTTTTGGCTCAACATTAGGTCATCATAAATATGCATAAAATCATTTTATTAAAGTAAATCATATTATTAAATCATATATATCATAAATATTTTTAATATACTTCAAACAAAATAATTTTAACATTTTCATTTTTAACCAAAATGGGTTTTGAAGTAAGTTTTCAATTCTGGTATACACAGTGTATATCAAGTGTATATCAATGGTATATAATAGATCCGTTGCCAGTTTTGAACACTGGAACAACATAATCGATTAGATGAAGTCAACAATCGATTGTCTACTTTTAACAATCGATTATTTTGAGACAGTGTGCAACTGTTTTTAAATATCAAAACAATCGATTTTCTTTGTCCCACAATCGATTACCAACAATCGATTGTCATTTTCATACAATCGATTATATTTTGACCGTTCCCACAATCCTAAATTGATTTTTGAACGTTGAATACAATCGATTATTTAGAGTTAACAATCGATTGTTTAGCCTAAAATCAGGAATCTGTTTTTGAACGTTGGTCAAACAATCGATTGTCTACTCCAAACAATCGATTGTCTGAGCACAGAATCAGGGATTTTATTTGTCAATTAAGCAACGGTCAGCATCACTTTTTCACCTATAAAAAGAGGTCTTTTGAGCTGATTTTAAACACACAACTGTTGCATATATTGATACATATTGATCATTTTCAAGCATCATTTTAGAGCTTTTGTTGAGCCATTTGATAGACAACTTTGTGTTGTTCATAGAGCTTATTTTGTTTCTCTTTATCCACTCTATTGAGAGAGTATTTGTTGTAAAAGAGAGTTGTTTTGAGAAGAACATATCTTCTCATTTGTCGGGTTTGCTAAGTACCCAAAGTCTTAGTGGTTGAAGTCTTGGGGTGAGGTATCCTCAAGCAAGTGAAGTCTTAAGGTGCGGTATCCTTGAGCAACTGTAACGGTTTGTTAAGCACCCGTAAGCTTGACGAAGATAGTGGAAATCTCGAGAGAGTCTCTCGGGGACTGGACTAGCCACGGGTTGTGGTGAACCAGGATACATCGGTGCGTTTGTTCTAATTTATTTACTTATCGCACTTATTTATTTCCTGCAATTTTTAAATTCCGCAAGTTTACGCTAATTTTTATTATAACGCTATTCACCCCCCTCTAGCGTTAAGCGTATCATCTAACAATATTGAGGTTGCAGGGGCTAGTTTGTGTGCCCAATATTGATGGTATTTGAGAGTCGATCTTAGTAGAGGCCCACAGTTCTCGGTATTCTACTCATCCGGGCGCTGCGCAGATGTATCAGGATTTGAGGCAGCACTATTGGTGGCGTAGAATGAAGAATGACATTGTTGCATATGTGGCTCATTGTCTAAATTGTCAGCAGGTTAAGTACGAGCATCAGAGGCCCGGTGGATTATTTTAGAGGATTGAGCTTCCCGAGTGAAAGTGGGAGAGGATCACCATGGATTTTGTTACTGGCCTTCTGATGACTCGGAAGAAGTTTGATGCTATATGGGTTATTATTGATAGGCTGACTAAGTCTGCGCATTTCATCCCAGTTGCCACCACCTACTCATCCGAGAGATATGCAGAGATTTATATCAGGGAGATAGTTCGCCTTCATGGGGTGCCCATATCTATTATTTCGGATCGGGGTCCGCAGTTTACCTCGCATTTCTAGAGAGAGGTGCAGCATGAGTTGGGTACCCAGGTCCATTTGGGTACAACATTTCACCCTCCAGATGGACGGTCAGTCCGAGAGGACCATTCAGATTCTTGAGGATATACTCCGAGCATGCGTTATTGATTTTGGAGGCTCGTGGGACTAGTTCTTGCCTTTAGCGGAGTTTGCTTACAACAACAGCTACCAGTCTAATATTCAGATGGCCCCGTATGAGGTGTTGTATGGTAGGCGGTGTCGGTCCCCAATCGGATGGTTTGAGCCGGGAGAGGCCCGGTTAGTAGGTACAGACTTGGTACATGAGGCCTTGGATGAGGTCAAGATCATTCAGGACAGACTTCGGTCAGCTCAGTCCAGGCAGAAGAGTGTTGCAGATCGTAAGGTTAGGGATGTTTCTTTCATGGTTGTTGAGCGAGTATTTCTCCGTGTATCGCCTATGAAGGGCGTGATGAGGTTTGGGAAGAAGGGAAAGCTTAGCCCTAGGTATATTGGCCCGTTTGAGATTCTGGACCGTGTGGGGAAGGTGGCATATAGGCTTGCTTTGCCACCTAACTTGTCAGCTGTGCATCCGATTTTTTATGTATCCATGCTTCGGAAATATCACGGCGATCCCACCCACGTGTTAGATTTTAGCACCGTCCAATTGGACAAGGATCTGTCATATGAGGAGGAGTCGGTGGCTATTTTAGACCGGCAGATTCGACAATTGAGGTCGCAGAGTTTCCCTCCAGTGCGTGTTCAGTGGACAGGCCAGCCTCCTAAAGCATCGACTTGGGAGTACGAGTCGGATATGCGGACCCGTTATCCCCATCTATTCCCCGACTCAGGTACTCATTTCTTTTGTCCGTTCGAGGACGAACGATTGTTTTAGAGGTGGAGGATGTGACGACCCAAAGGGTCATTACCGTAATTCTCCCTTTCTTTGCACTTCTGAGGCCTTGAGAACCTCTTATTTGGTTACCTCGATTTGCATGCGCAATTCGGGCGCGAAGCCGGAAGATTTTTATGTGAAAATATTTGAACTTTGTGTTAAAAACTATGAATTTTGATACTAATATTGCTATAGTTGACTTTGGTCAACGTTTGGGTTAACGGACCCGGACCCAAGATGTGACAGTCCCGGAGGGTCCGTAATGAAAATTTGGACCCGGACGTATTCCCGGAATCGAAATCCGAGGTCTCAGGCCCAAGTACGGAGCTTTTATGTGAAATTGTTTTTGAAAATGCTTAAGGAAAAATGAAAATAAAAATGTGATAAAAAATGATTGTATCGGGCTCGTATGTTGGTTTCGACGCCCTATACAAGTCTTAAATAGGTGATAAACAATATCTGTAAAGTTTGGTTGAAAACTGATGTCGTTTGATGTGTTGTGGACTAAAAGTGGAAAAGTTTGAAAGTTTTGAACTTGAAATGAAAATCCTGAGTTTTGGCGGTTGATTCTTTGATTTAGATGTTATTTTGGCGATTTGATCGCACGAGTAAGTCCCTAGGATGTTTTTGAGTTTGGGTGCATGTTTGGGTTGGAGCCCCGAGGGCTCGGGTGAGTTTTGGATAGGTGTTAGTCTCTTTTTGTGCATTTCTTATCAGCTGGTGTCTGCAGGTTTCGCAATTGCGAAGCCTGCCTAGCAATTGCGATTCCTCCCTTGTTTGGCCTTCCTTCGCAAATGCGAGGTTTTTCATCGCAAATGTGACATTCCCCCCCCCCTAGCCGCTAGATTTGCGAAGTCAATCTCGCAAATGCATGTTTCCCCCATCCTAAGCCCAGTTCGCATTTGCAAACATTTTCCTTGCAAATGCGAGTCCTTCCTTTTCCTGGACCAGTTCGCAATCGTGAACTATTTCTCGCAATTGGGAGCTCCCTCTCATTTCTCCCCAGTTCGCAAATGCGAAGTTAATATCGCATTTGCGACATCTGCACCTCTGCAACTGATACTTAATTTAAACCTCACTTTTCATATTTTTCAAAACCCAAAACCACCATAGCCGATTTCTCTCGAACCCCTTCGTCCCCAAACTACTTCTAAGTCAACTTTTACTAGTTTTCTTCAACCTTTATCATCTTCTAACATGATTTCATCCTTTTAATCTAAGCTTTCCATGGTTAAAATGGGGTATTTGGGGTAGAACCTAGGTTTTCAAAATTGGGGATTTGGACCTCAATCTGGGGTTCGATTTCAAAACAAATTGCATATATGAACTCGTGGGGGAATGAGTAACCCAGTTTTGGTTCGAACCTCGGGTTTTGTCCACGTGGGCCGGGGGAATTTTGGGAATTTTTGATTAAAACTTTAAGAATTTCATTCTAATCCATCCAAATTGATTTAACTAGCATTTGTTGATATATTTGAGTAAATTGTGGTTAGATTCGACCGGTTTTGAAGCAAAATTGAGGGGTAAAGCTATTTTAGAAGCGTGAGTTGAGTTGGAAGCCTTCGAGGTAAGTGTTTGATCTAACTTTGGTTTGAGGGAATAGGATTAGAGTATTTGAATGTTATTTGCTAAATGATCGAGTACGGTGTATAGCCATGGTGACGAGTATCTATACACCGGTGTCAATCATGACCGTGAGTCGTAATTTCCTTAGAATTCGAAATATGTGAAATAATTGAGTTATTTGGCCACTAAATAAATTTATAAATGATTGTTGAAAGATAAATAAGCCAAAGAAGGAAGTGTAGTACTTTTCCCTTGCCGGGACTTGTTGTTGAATTGTTTTTTCCTTACCGGGACGAGTAAGTTATTGTTATTGAATCCTCCCTTGCCGGGATATTTTGGGCTGTAGATGTACCCTTGCCGGGTTTAACTGTAGTATGGATGAACTTCCTTAATGGGGCCTCCTTTGAGGAGATTGTTGGAATTATCTTATTATAATATGGGATCGTGTGGCACGCCGTCCACTTATACATATATCATGGGATCGTGTGACACGCTGTCCACTTATATATTGCATAATGGGATCGTGCGGCGCGCCGTCCACTGTAGATGACTAGATCATGAAAAACTTAGATAGAATTGTTGTTAATACTGATGTTCCATCTTTATCTTGTATCCTCCTACTTTTAATCGAATTATGTTGTTATTGTTTCTTTCTCGAACTTGTATATCATTATTTGCACAGGTTAATTGTGGTAGGTCCTGTCTAGCCTCGTAACTACTTCGTCGGGGTTAGGTTAGGCACTTACCAACACATGGGGTCGGTTATGTTGATACTACACTTTTGTGCCCTTTTGTGCACAAGTCAGGACGCAGCCTACGGACCATAGCCATAGTTCGGGAGCGATCCTTCAGTCCAGAGGCTCTGAGGTAGTTCGCTGGCGTTCGCGGGTCTCGAATCTCTTCTATCCATTTCTTTCTAGTTTGTTTTATTTGCATCAGACAGACATATGAAGTATTTCTTTCAGATTATTGTGTGTAGTACTCTTTAGTTGTCCGTGAGCAATGGCACCAGATACTGGGTAAAGACATTTGTTAGTTGTTCCGCACCTTATTTTCTTATTTATGTTATTAAAGACTTCCGCCTGATTTAATTAATTATTCTAGTATTGAACCTGTTTTAGATTAAGTCTGTGAAAATGATTATAAGGGTTGGCTTGCCTAGCTCCGATAGTAGGCGCCATCACGACTCTCGATGGTGGGTAAATCCGGGTCGTGACAGTTGGTATTAAATTTACGAATTCGGTTAAACTTAATAATTTTGATTTAGACTTGTATTTATCTTTAATAAATTATTAAATATATACAAAATATTAATCTAGAATTCAGTAACAATCTTATGTGAAAAGGAATAGCTAATTTAACTCGACTGAAGTGTAAAATTTCTCCCCTAATTTCAAAAGTTTCTTTATTCCTATGTAATGAATATAGGCAGAATAATAGAAATTAGGGGTGTACATGGACCAGATTGATTTCGTTTTTTATCAAAACCAAGTCAAACCAACTATATCGGTTTGGATTGGTTCAGTTTTGTCGGATTTTTCGGGGTTTTTATTACTTATATATTATTTCAATCTTACTTTGTTAAATATTTGATAAGTAAATATTTATTTAGCAAAAATATAAAAAATGACAAACATATTATTGATTAAAATATTCTTATGGGAGAATTCTATAGTAACACGTAATAATTATTTTTTTACTCCGATAATAATTTTTTGTTGATATACACTTTGAGGTTAACTGAATTTTGTAATTAAACATAAAAATCTACATGATACATAAATATTAATAACCACTTCACATTCGAAAAAATATAAGAATTTAATAGATCTTAACATATGATATGAATATGGAAGAACACAGAGATAGACACATTTCAGTAACACTTGATAAAAAAGTGATCATACAATCCATTATTTAAGTTCAATAAATATGAAGCACTTCATATTCTATTACTCTTTCGGGTCCACAATAAGTGACCAATTTGCTTTGGGCACGCCCATTAACAACAACAACACAACAATACAACAACAAAAAAATCCCACTAGTGGAGTTTGGGGAAGGTAGAGTGTACGCAGACCTTACCCCTACCCCGAAGGAGTAAAGAGGCTGTTTCTGAGAGACCCTCGGCTCAAGAAGACAAAAAGGCAAAGAAGACAATATTAGTAACACCACCGAAATAATATGAAACAAATGTGACAAACATGATAAATATTACAAATAGGAACGATAAGAAATCAAGAAAATACTAAATTCTATACAAAAATACATAGTATGACTAAACTACCCTTAATTAAATATTTCACGTGAGGAGTACGAAAATTTTTGTAAATTGAAGGACCGGCCCGTCCTAGCCCTCAATCCTCTTAGGGCTGGGCTGGCCATTTTAAGGCCCATGTAGATGGAAGACCGGACTGCCCTAGTCCACTAAATTTAAAAGCCTACGAGGCTTGGGCTGGGTGGGACTGCCCGTTTTGACAGCTCTACCCCTGATAGAGACAGATCTTATATCGCTTTTCTTTCTTCTTACTTTTATAATTTCTTTGCGTTTTTCTTCTATTAATTAGTTCATAATACCTACTTTAAATATATATAATCTAAATATTGGATCTAATAGCTATAGGTGGGTGCTTGCTAGTGGGTCTAAAAAGTCATATCTGATTGCAAATCTTAGATACATATACCTAGCGAAAAGTATTAAAATGAGAAATTAATACCCTAATACACCACATGGGAATAGTGTCCAAATCGGATAACTAGGCCATGTTTTTTTAAATAAAAAAAAACATTATGTATGAGTAGATAAATGGGCAAAAGGTTGAAAAGTAAAGAAAAAGAAATGTAGATTGAAGAAAAGAAATTTTCAAAAGACTTATTAGTAATAGTACTAGGATGAAAAAATTATAATTATATATTTATCCGAAACCGGCGCATGACAAATTAATAATTTCAAAATATGTAATAAATTTATTATTTAATTATAATTAACTAATATATATATTATTATTCAATATAGCAGTTAATTATGATGTATTAAATCGATTAATTATCCTTCATTCTTTATTAGAAGATTCGAGTTCGATCCTCTAGAATGGAGTGACCTTTGTTTGGAATTTCGACGTGAATTCCTATTTAATCGGGTGTCGATACGAATTGACCTGTTTTGCTCAAAATTTTCATTTACTTTAGAAGCACAAAACAATCAAAATAAATGGAGGGCCAATCATAGCAGATCGTAATATATCCAAAGACCAAAAGAATAAAATTTAAGAGACAATTGTAATAGATTAAAGGGAGAAGGATGAAGATCTTTTATTCATAGTATTGGTTTGGTCTGCCTCTCCATAGAGAGGTTCAGAACCTTACAATAAGGTATTCTCTCTCCTTTTCGGAGGAGATGTGAAGAAGAAGAAGAAGAAGAAGCAGTCCCCCTTTAGGCTTCTTTCTTTTAGTTTTTATAGCTAGGAGGTCTTCCAGCTGGCGCCAAAGGGTAGGGACCACATAAAGGGGACACCCTCGAAGAGATGGCCATGCCGTTGCCTTGGTTGCACATTTTGGATAGCTGCCAGATAATCTTGCTGATATATGGTAATACCATTCATAAACTACAATTGGGTTTTAATAAATTCGTTGATTTCCTTTATCATTGTGAGGTCAAGTTTTGACCCATACAGATAGTCCCTCCGCTTATTGATGTTGTGCTCAGGCCGAGCTCAATGAGCGAATTATGCCAATAGCCTTAGTTGTTCAAGTGTCGAGAGCGATTGTACCCCTTTTATCTTCGAGGATGGTCGTAACCATTTTCACTTTGGAGATGGCCGTAGCCATTTTTGCTTAGGAGATGGCTGTAGCTATTTTTATTTTGGAGACGGTCGTAGCCACTTTTACTTAGGAGATGGCCGTAGCCATTTTTACTTTGGAGATGGCCGTAGCCATTATTATTTTGGGTATGGCCGTAGCCATTTTTATTTTGGCGATGGCCGTAGCCATTTTTATATGCCTGGAGAGAATACGATCACACTTACCACGTATAAAAAAGGGGATATCACGTGCATGGTATTGCATGAGGCGTGGCCTTAGCATTTCAAGGTCGTTATAACCGTTTCTTGGGGGACATATCAATTGACGGTTGAATGACCGTTCTGAGGCACTTGTCATTATTGTGCCTGTTACTGTAGACTCGAACTGTTCTGCGGTCGGTCGGGTAGTTAATAGTGACCTTTGGGATCCGTGAAGGTCATTTATGCTTTGTCTATAAGTAGGGGTTATATCGTTCAGTTCTCACCTTTCTGCTATTTGTTTTAGTGAAGTTTTGAGAGATAACCTTTCTTGTTACTCCATTCTCCTTTGTTTATCGTTGGATTTTCGTTTCTTCTTGCTCTTCCTGTGAAAATCATCACTTTTCTCTCTTCATCCCATCAATGCCGAGCAGTTCTCGTTCTGATATTACTCCCGCGGCGGTTCTGGCGGCTGAGGAGCCATCAACGGGGGTAGAAACCACCGATTTGCAGAATGTCGATCGGTTCCCGTCAGTGACTGATATTCTTTCCCTGCCCGACGGTCCGGCAACCGATTTCACTGACCCCGAGGGAGAGGATCAAGTAGATAAGGCCTCACTGATGGGAGAAGTTGGCCTTGCTCAGCTGAGGGAGAAATGTGGTATCCCTCGCTTCGCCGACGTTGTTCTGGCCGGGAGCAGAGATAGGGTGCACCTCGGCCGCCGAGGTGATTGTGTTTTCTACGCCTACCCTTTTAGGCTGGGATTCGGGATTCTGCTTCCCCTGCTAGTGGTTGATTTTTGCCGTTACTACAGGGTGTGCCTTGGTAAGCTCGTCCCCTCTTGTTACAAATTATTAGAGATGCTGATCAAATATGCGGAGTTGGCACGGAGGGAAATCACACTTGGGCACGTGCTTATTCTGTACGCCCCTTAGAGGGTGCGTGGTACCATGATTCGGTTGGTCCCACGTGGGACTGAGGGTTTAACTGTGGAGCTTGATGACGAGGTCGCTACCATCCATACGAGTATTTCTTCTATATTAGGACCAGACACCTGGTGGCCTGTGCTACTGATTTCCCAGAGGAGTGGAACCATGCACATAAGTTTCTTTTATGCTGGCCTTGACTTCTTTTGGTTGAACGTTCTGTTCTTCGTTGTTATTATGTATTGATACTTTTCTTGTGTCGTAGCGGGAGGTGTGCCACCGGCGCCGCTCACTGGCATTCGCGAGTGGGTCGAGGCCGTGCTTCCCGTTACAACACGAATTCGCACGTGGGCGTCTTTTTGGGAGGTTCATGGATGTAGGCTGGCTGCTGGTAAGAATATGTTTTGCGGTCGTTATTCTTTTCTTGTAGACTTTAGTTTCTTTGGCTTAACCTTTCTTCTCTAGCTTGCCAGGACTACCCCAGCGTAGGAGGGCTCCTAAGTTTGCTTTCCATAGGCTCGGGGCGACTGGCCGACTAATACAATGCCGGCGCCTCGTCCGGTCCCGAGGGTGACTTCAGTTGAATCTTCGACAGTGCATTCTCTGACACGGTCCGTAACCCGAGTTGAGGATTCTCCAGGGGTTGTGCGTTCCAGAGCGGAGCGGTCACCAAATGGAGATGAAGAAGAGGAAGAGAGGCCGCTGGTTAGGCATAGGGCAGCGTTCACCCCGGCTCTTCTGTTGATTAGTTTAGATTCTTTGCCGTGGGCGGAAGAGGGGGGCGCAGCGGACGTTGCCCCAAAGGGCAAGTACTTAGTGGGGGTTTCCCCGGTTGGCTTAGGCCAAAGTGATACAATCGCTTCGGCAATTCAAACTTCTGTTCCTGTTGCTGAGAGATAAGGCCGTTCCTCAGCAACTGTTTTGGTTGAGAGGACGGGCGTCGATACTTCGGCGAATGCTGGTGCTTTGTCATATCGGGCGGCGGAGGCCTCGACTTCAAGGGCGCCGGAAGAAATGGGGGCCTCAGGAAAGGGGGATGATTTTGAATCCGATATGGATTCTAAGAACCTAAGCACATTTCGGGAGGGCTTTACCCGACCAGCGGCGCAGGCCGAAGGGAATTTTCGTTATTTATAGATCCCTAACGACCAGAACCTGCTGCTCGAGGAGGAGAACCTGGTAATGCTATTTGGGGTTATGTGCTCCGATACGGAGAGCGCGTCCTTGAGGAATATCTCAGACATCGAGTTGATGGGTGAGGTGGCCGCTCAGAGTATAAAGGTACGTATAAATCTTTGGTTGTTTTTCTTTCTTAGTACGCTTTCTCGTACTAATTGTTGCTTTTGTTTATTGTAGCCATTTCTGTTGGAGGTAGAGAGCATTAGGCGAGCTAGCGCCCGCTCGGCGGTTTGTGCGCGACTGGTGGCGAAGTACCGCCATTTTCGCGACCGATGACGTGATCTGCGCGAACGCATAAGGGGCGATCCACTGAACCGGGAGCTAGTAGAGGAGTTGGCACAAAGGGAGTTCCATATGCAGCAGACCCTCAACAGGGTAAACGTTCTTGAGGGTCAGCTCCGTCAGAGGGGCGAGGAGATGGACGCCGAGAGGAGCGAGGCTGCTGAAAGGGAGTGCCAAAATCAAGCTACGGCAGCAGAGGCCGATGTAGCTTTAACTAGGCAGGTGGATGTCCTAGAAACTGAGGTTGCCGCTTCAAGGAAGCGGAAAGAGGACGCTCTGGCGAGGGTCGAAATGCTGCAGGCGGCCAACCGTGCCCAAGAGAGGGAGCGCGGATTGGAGAGGGCTGCCCGTACTGCAGCGGACCGGATAACGGCCTTAGAGGCTGAGAATCAACGCCTGAGAGATCAGGCCGCTTCTTGTGGTCCCACTCGTGAGCTTTGGACGTTTGCCGAGGCCCAGTTCGATGTGTATAGGCGGTTTGGGAAGGCCGGTGTCATGTCTGAGGACACTTATGAGGAGGCATGCCAAAAGGCTCGTGAAGCCTGCCTCGGCTGCGTCTTTGACCCGTCCCCGCCCGGGGGCCACGATGGCACTGAGGGCGCTAATAGTGCTGAAGGGGGCGTTGGGTGTGCCGAGTGAATAGATGGGAAACTTTGTAATGTTTGTTTAGTTTTATTTTATCTTTCTTTTTTGTTTTCTTTGCTGGCCTTGGGCCAATGTAATTAGGGGAAACCCCGTGTAAATGTTGTAAATATACTTTCTTCTTTTCTGTTTGTTTGTTTTGTGTCGAATACATTTTGTTTGTTTTTGTGTGTTCCGGTTTATAAGGGCCTTGCATTAGAGTTTCTCCAGTGAGTATGTTAATAGTGTCGACTGGTTAGGTGGATTCGATCGTTGTATGATTGATCCTTTGCCTAAAGAGGCAATTGGTACAGATGGCCTTGACCGTAGATAGACGCTTTTAGTCGTCACCTTCTTCCACGTGGCGGGAGTTGGTGATATCTGCGCTTGGGAAGTGGCGGCACATAGTCTTAGTCCCAGTTCGGGCTTAGTCGAACTACTAGCCGTGGTAACGAGAGACACGACCTTGTAGTTTGACTTGGGCCGAACTTACGTGGGTTGACATTTTAATTGTGAGTTAGTCGTACTTACTTGAATAGCGGGGGCACTTGGCCCGACCTGGGGTTCGTCCGTGCTTGGACATTTGGGAGCCTCGTCCTCGCCTGATTGCGGCCCGGCTTGTAGCCTCGGGGACGTGTGTCTTTGGTTTTGATTCGTCCGTGGTTGAGTTTGTGGCTTTTGTGACGGAGGCGTGCACCCTGAGTCCTGGTTCAACTCATAGTTGAATTTTTGTAATAATAAATTTTTGAGGGCGCGTAGCCTGGGCTGATGTTCAACCATACCTGAATCTTTGTGATATTTGATATCGAAGGCACATGGTATGAGTCCCAGTTCAACCTAGCTGAACTTTTGGGTGAAGGCACGTAGCCTGAGTTGTCTTTCGACCGTAGTCGAACCTTTGTAATATTTGAAGGCGCACAGCCTGAGTCGAAGGCACGTAGCCTGAGTCCCAGTTCAATCGTAGTTGAACGTTTGGGTGAAGGCACGTAGCCTGAGCTGTCGTTCGATCGTAGTCGAACTTTTGTAATATTTGAAGGCGCATAGCCTGAGTCGAAGGCACATGGCCTGAGTTGTCGTTCGACCGTAGTCGAACTTTTGTAATATTTGAAGGCGCGTAGCTTGAGTCGAAGGCACATGGCCTGAGTTATCGTTCGACCGTAGTCGAATCTTTGTAATATTTGAAGGCGCGTAGCTTGAGTCGAAGACACATAGCTTGAGTTGTTCAATCGTAGTTGATTATTTTTTATGTCGAAGGCACATGACTTGAGTTGTTCAACCGTAGTTGAATCTTTTTGATGTCGAAGGCACATGGACTGAGTTGTTCAACCGTAGTTGGAACTTAGGAATTTTTCTGCATAACCCGGGTCATGCTGGAGGTTGGGGCTTGCTTCTGGTTTTAGATCTGGCCTAACTTGCATTTGCGGTATTTCCGACTGGCTCACTCGGGTCACCCCATCACAGATCTTGGTCAGAGGGGTGCTTTCATGCTCTCCTCCCTTTTGGCAGGAACCGTGTGGAAAGGGGGTGAGGTATCTTAGGCCTATTTTCTCCATAGGGGATGGGGGATCTACTTATGCTTCTTCTTCTTCTTCCCTTTGCTCGGAGATGCGGGGATGTGGAAGCAAGCTCATCTCGAGGTTTTTGACTTCTTACGATCGACATGCCGCTAGCTAGCTCGAGTTGGGTTGCTTTCTTTCCTCTTTTTGGTCTAAGGATGAACTACTCGATTCTGCTATGAAATCCCCCACGGACGGTGCCAAATTGTTTTGCTCAAATTTTTTATTTACTTTAGAAGCATAAAACAATCAAAATAAATAGAGGGCCAATCATAGTAGATCGTAATATATCCAAAGACCAAAAGAATAAAATTAAGAGACAATCGAAATAGATTAAAGGGAGGAGGATGAAGATCTTTTATTCATAGAATTGGTTTGGTCTGCCTCTCCATAGAATGGTTCAAAGCCTTACAATAAGGTATTCTCTCTCCTTTTCGGAGGAGATGTGAAGAAGAAGAAGAAGAAGAAGAAGAAGAAGAAGAAGAAAAAGAAGAAGAAGAAGCCCCCCTTAGGGTTCTTTCTCTTAGTATTTATAGCTAGGAGATCTGCCAGCTGGCGCCAAAGGGTTGGGACCACATAGAGGGGACGCCCTCGTAGAGACGGCCAGGCTGTTGCCTTGGTTACACATTTAGATAGCTGCGAGATAATCTTGTAGATATATGGTCATACCATTCATAAACTACAATTGGGTTTTAATAAATACGTTAATTTTCTTTATTATTGTGAGGTCAAGTTTTGACCCATGCATGACCGATACCAGGTAGAAAACCAATATATATACATATTGATTTAGGGTTGTGGTTGGCGTGTGACTATGGGATTTCAATTCACGAGAAAATAGGAATTTGGTAGAGGCTATTTGAGAACATTAAATGAATAAATGTACTTAGGTGGGACCCATTTGTAACCCTAAAATAACAAAGCATCACTTATAGAAAAAAGAAGAAAAGAGGGGATGGATTGTTCTCAAAGTTACAAAATAACAATATCCTCCACATGGTGATGAGTCACTAATTATTATGAAGACATACAAATTATTTTTGCTCTAATCTTGGGTTCAAAGAATGTAGAGTTTTGTGGGAAAAGAATAATTTGGCTAATTAAAACTTGTAATTAAAATATAATGAAATGTCTCAAAGTTAAATATGGTTCACAAAGTATTTGGCGTATTTGTAACCTTTGATTCTTGCCGTTGAGAGGCTTTAATAATCATAGCATAATAAAATTGATAATTGAGATAACTAGACCTATGCTTGAAGTATTTTTATTATTTTAATAGATACTTGTTATCTCTCATGATCAGCATTAAATAATTATATATACAAATATTTGGGCATATAAAATGAAACTACCTTAATATTTATCGAAATATGGCAATCAATTTCCAAAATTTCAAAATTTGCACTTAATTTATCGAATATTAAGGTAGATAAGTAGGTGCCGAAATTCTACTCTTATTGGGCATCGGGACATAAGAATTATAAAATTTAAAAAAAATAAGTGAAAATGGTATTTTAAAATTAGAGTTGTATTCGGACATGCATATAATTTTGGATTTGTTTTGTATATTTTGTGAGCGATCTGAATCATTTTGGATTTTTTTTCAAAATTCATCTTCAAGTGAAAATTAAAAATTTTATGGTTGTTATGAAATCTCCTATTTAAGGTGAATGTCTATAATTAGAGAGATTCTAGAGTTCTATTCTTGGTAGCTAAATCATCCCCCTCCCTATAAATAAAGGGGTCTTCTACCATTGTAAACCACTCCTAACATTCTCTAAGTATCAATAAGAAGAACTCTCTCTCTACTCTTCTCTCTATTACTCTTGTTATTGCATTATTGTTCTTGTCTTTAATATTATTTCATAACACGTTATCAGCACGAGTCTTTAACCAATTGAAATTTTCGATTGTCTTAACTTTTGTCTGTGTAGGGTTTCTCTTCAAAGAAAGAAAAAAAAAGGAGGGGGAGAAACGAAAAACAAAGAAAAAGGAAGGAAACAGAAATGGAAGACAAAAGAGAAAAGAAACGAAAACAAAGAAAAAAAGAAGGAAACAGAATCGGAAGAGAGAAAAGGAAGAAAACATTGAAAATATAATTGGTATACCTTAAAGGTAAGTAATTTACTTTTCCCTTTCAAATTCTTGGAATTCTATAATTTGATTTTATATACAAACATAGACAACAAAGTTTGATTATAACTCTAATGGAGTTTGTAAGACGTTGTAACCACATGAAGTGGTAAAATCTCTATGTCCTGCCATGATTAAATTCATGTATGATTGTGGGCAAAGAATTGAAAATCCGTCCCATTGAATTTGCTCCATTCCCTTTAGAGAATGTGGAAGCAGTATATAGTAAGTCTGAAAGAAGACAAAATTATTACCATGAAGGTATCAATGAATGTGGACGTGGCAAAGAATTCCGTCCAATTGAATTTGCTCCATTCCCTTTAGAGAATGTGGTAGCAGTATGTGATAAGTCTGAAAGAAGACAAAATTATTACCGTAAAGGTATCAATGGATGTGGACGTGGCAATAGACGAAATTATAATCGTCATTATTGTGATAATGAGAATAATAAAGATTCTCAAAATAATCTTTCACTTTATGAAAGTAAAATTTGACATGAGATTGTGTATAGCACACGATTATGATTCATTCCCTGAAGTGAATGTGATAATTGTAATAGAGCCCGTAAGTATGAACACGCTCTTGATGTAATTGTGTCTTATGACTGACACTATGAAAAGAAAGTTCGTTGCCCTTGAAATTTCGGGCAAGAACTATATGACATGGGTGTTTGATGCTGAAATCCACTTAGATGCTATGGGTCTTGGAGACACCATTAAAGACAGAAATAATGCATCCACCCAAGACTATGCTAAGGCCTTGATTTTCTTGCGCCATCACCTTGATGAAGGTTTGAAGATTGAATATCTCACCGTCAAAGATCCACCTATCTTGTGGAATGGCTTAAAGAAGAGATATGACAACCTGAAGTTGGTCACTCTGCCACAAGCACGATACGATAAGAATCCAAAAGAAAATAGTTTATAAACTATATATTATCGTTGCGGTGGAAACGGGCACTGGTCAAAGGCTTGCCGTATACCATGACATTTGGTTGACCTTTATCAAGCATCTCGAAAGAGTAAACGCCCTGAAACGAATTTTGTCTCTGACGACAACTTTGACATCACCCACTTGGATGTGGCAGACTTCTTTGAGCAACCCTGAGGGGAAAATAGACCACCTAATCGGTGATGGATCCGTGATGAAAGAAGATGGAGTTATTTGATTTTGTTCTACTTATTTGTATTAGTTAGTGAATAAACTAATAGTCATTAGTATTAGCTCGTATTAGTTAGTTCATGATGCAATGTTAGCATTAGTTCTTTAGAATGTATCAATATGCTCAAATATCAATAATATTTTTACTTTCCAGTAGAGGTAATCGACTAACCTGAAAAACTAGTCGGTTATCTCATATTTCGCATAAAAACTGCACAACAATCGATTGTCAATGATCAACAATCGATTGTCTTTAAAACAGTGTGATCTGGAATTTTTCAAAAATAGTCAACAATCGATTGTCTATGTTTAACAATCGATTGTCTTAAGACAGTGTGCTCTAGAATTTTTTAAAATAGTCAACAATCGATTGTCTATGCTTAACAAATCGATTGTCTTAAGACAGTGTGCTCTGGAATTTTTCAAAATAGTCAACAATCGATTGTCTATGCTTAACAATCGATTGTCTTAAAACACTGTGCTCTGGAATTTTTCAAAATAGCCAACAATCGATTGTCTATACTTAACAATCGATTGTCTTAAAACAGTGTGCTCTGGAATTTTTCAAAATAGCCAACAATCGATTGTCTATATTTAACAATCGATTGTCTTAAGACAGTGTGATCTGAAGTTTTTCAAAAATAGCAAATAATCGATTGTGTGTGTTTAACAATCGATTGTCAATGTTCAACAATCGATTGTGTGTGTTTAACAATCGATTGTTTTATGAAAATGCTTAAACTGAAATTTTCAAACTGCATAGTAATCGATTATGGAAAACATATAATCGACTATCTGATTTATTTAGTCAACTGACATCAGCAGATTTTGAAAATATTATGTGACACAAACGAATTGAACTTATTTATTCTTATGTTCGTGTATTTCTTTTATATGTCAAACCATGGGAAGTAAATTGATTGAAGGCTCCGGAAGAGCAACTGTAACTCTGCCCAAAGGCATGACGTTTATCTTAGAGAATGCAATATTCTCCTCCAAGTCTAAGAAGAACTTGTTGAGTTTTAATGATATCAATCGCAATGTTCTCCTCCAAGTCTAAAAGGAACTTGTTGAGTTTTAAAGATATCATTCAAAATGGATATCATGTTGAGACAATAGATGAGAATAATCTTGAATTCTTCATGAAAAAGAGGCTGCCCATTTCGGTTTGGGTTCACGCCATTTTGCATGCAGCAATGCTAGTTCGTCGGCTGCCCACTTTGGTTTGGGTTCACGCCATTTTGCATGCAGCAATACTAGTTCGTCGGCTGCCCACTTCGGTTTGGGGTCACGCCATTTTGCATACAGCAATGCTAGTTCGTCTCTGACTGACGAATTGACACAATATTCCCCGTTGCAATTGGTTTTGGGTCATGGACCCAATATATCCCATTTAAGAATCTTTGGATGCGCAGTATATGTGCCTGTAGCACCGCCATCCCGCACCAAAATGGGTCTGCAAAGAAGGTTAGGAATATATGTTGAGGTTGAATCGCCCTCCATTATTCGCTACCTCGAAACATTGACAGGAGCTTTGTTCACTGCACGATTTGCAGACTGTCAATTTGATGAGACACTTTTCCCAAAATTAGGGGGAGAAGTTGGTGAAACCAAACGGGAAATTTTGTGGAAAAATGCATCATTATCTCATCTTGATCCACATACCTCTATTTGTGAAAGAGGCACAGAAGATTATCCATTTGCAAAGAATAGCAAATCAAATGCCTGACGCATTTATAGATTTGAAAAGGATAACAAAATCACATATCCCCGAAGTGAATGTGACAATATCTGATTCACGAATACATATTCATTATTGGAAGAATATGAACATGAAATTGGTACTGAATATACCACACTCACCCCTAGAAGGAGGTTTGAGATGATACCACACTCACCCCTAGAAGGAGGTTTGAGATGATATATGGCATGAATGATCGTTGGTCACGTACCTATTGTACGCCAAAGTATTTTGGAAATATGACTACTAAAGGACAACGATAATGCAAGAAACATATCTTGCATATAAGTTTGACATGACCATAATGGTATAACTTTCTCTTTAAGAAAGATATTCACCACATGGATGTTGATGAATCTGTGATAGTACAAAATTAATTGAGAGCTCTAGAAGAGCCAATTATTACTATGTTGGAGAAACACAATTGAGTATTGTGCTGTAGTAAGTCTCAAAGAAACTTATTCAGTTTCCAAAGTACACGCGAAAGCGATTGATTATATTGAGACTATAAATAAAGGAAGGCTTTGATATCTCCTATTACTACAACTTGTAGCGGGATAATTTGTATATGAAAAGCTACCCGCTTTGTTCTCCAGTTTGTACTACACAAAAGAAAGAATGCCACAATAAAGTGGATATCTATTGGTATAAAAACCCATGTCATAATAAACCTGAAGTTTATTGATAAGTGCACATGTCATGGTGTAAATTCGAAGTTTACCAATATTGATAGTTTATTCGGTTGGCATTCGTGTTAGCCATCTCATTTTAAGTATGATGTGCAAATTCACATAGGTGAATATCAAAGAACTAGAAAGTTCTTTACGAATTCTCTTGTATCACTTGTTCTCATTAATGAACTGACCAACTAAAGAGTTCGGGTTGAAGCCCATAAATTCTGGAAATATCAAAGGTGAATATGGGCCCATTCACCTGCCATGTATACCACATATGATGCATCTATGATATGGTTACATGCGCAATTGTTATTAACCCGCAGCCTGGCCGGTGCTTGCGAGGTAAATTGCTCAGTAATCTAACTTCGAGCATAATTTCCAGATTTTCTACTCAAGATAGTTCATCTTGATAAGTTGGTTTATATCAAAGTTGGTTTAGCAAGATAATTATTGAGTGCTTCCACTTAATAGCTAAACTATTTCTTATGAGAACAAAGTTATATATATCAGTTTGATATACGTTGTATACGAGAGTATATTATATTCTCCCCTCACAAGTGGTTCAGGGTCAGGAACCAAATAATTTCATCTTATTATTAACGTGCCGTGTATATTAACATAATAATGCACAAAGATGATTTCTCAAAGTTGAGGAAACAAGTTAGCTTTTCTAACATGAGGGGGAGACATGATAAACACTTGAGAAAAGGTTACATGGGATGAATTATCATTTGTATATGTATATCCCCGAATATCATGATATGAACCTGAAGTTCATAAAAGGGATAATTCAATTGCAACATATTACAAAGCATGCTATACGCATTTGCTGACCCAAAGAAAGTAACTAAATGGAAGAGATACAATTCAAGAAGAATTGATTCCATATGAAAGACATGTAGTTTTGAACCTATAGTTCAAATGCTTGAAAGTATAAAGTCAAAGGTATGTATAATCAGTTTTCGATATCTTATTTGTCTAGCATGACATGGAAAACTTGATATGCATCTAAAGTCTATTATATGGCTTATATGACTTAACTTGAAAGATTTAAGTTGCTTGAAGCATATGCAATTCTTGGTCCTGAAGTACCACATCCTTAGTACAATTTGTGTACATATGTATCTTGCTATAACTATAAGCATGATGGTATCGAGAATACATATATGAAGATATTGAAGAGTCATTCCACGACACTATATGAAGATGTTCATATCTATCAAGAATGATGATTTCAAGGTGCGGAATATTTATTCAAGTCAATATGGTTGATTTATTTATCAAACATCTACCAAAGATCGTTTTGAAGATGATGCACAAGATTGGAATGCAAATGCTCAAGGATATAAATTGATGTTCTTATCAGGGGGAGTTAATGCGCGTTGCACTCTTTTTCCCTTACAAGGTTTTGTCCCACTGGGTTTTCCTTCGAGGTTTTTAACGAGGCAACCAATAGGCGCATATTCAAACATGTGTACTCTTTTTCCTTTCTTTAATTTTTCCCATTGTGTTTTGGTTTTAAGGTTTTAACGAGGCACATTGTTGAATAGACATTCAAGGGGGAGTGTTATGAAATCTCCTATTTAAGGTGAATGTCTATAATTAGAGAGATTCTAGAGTTCTATTCTTGGTAGCTAAATCATCCCCCTCCCTAAATAAAGGGGTCTTCTACCATTGTAAACCACTCCTAACATTCTCTAAGTATCAATAAGAAGAACTCTCTCTCTACTCTTCTCTCTATTACTCTTGTTATTGCATTATTGTTCTTGTCTTTAATATTATTTCATAACAATGGTCTAGTACTAATTTCTAAAAAAAATAAAAATTTACCGGAAAGGTAAAAAAATTCAAATGTCCAAATGGGCTCTTATATATATGTCTCCATTTTTCCTTAGTTGTAAATGACATGAAATGTTAAAGAAATGATGTGTAATCTTTTTCTATAAATGTGACTTTTTGTGGGGTGCAGACCTCACACCTAATCCCCTAGAATCCTAGGCAATTTATTTGATTTAATTAATATTCCTTCCCAATTAAAAACACAACAAAAAATATGGGGACAAATTAAGAATTTTTAAGTTGTTTTCTGAAGAAAAATCCAAGGAGAAAAAAATTGAAGAAAATGATGGAATCCCATAAAAAAGAAAGCATTGTGAAAATTAGGAATCAAGAAAAATCCAAGAGGACAGAATTTTTTCGGCAAATAAACATGAAAGGATTTTTGGCAGAGAGCAAACATAACTTGACAGTTGACACACCAATGTCTTCTCACCAAACCGAAAGCCTAAGTTAAAAGCTAAACCTAAAAAAGACATATTATTGGCTTTCTTATGTTCCACACTACCCCCCACCCCCCCCCCCCCCACCCCTGTTTTCCTAGACAATGAATCATATATTTTTTAATTTTATATTATATTCGATATTTTGTACTTAGTTTTGGTATCCTAACTAATTTGAATTAGCGTCAGTTAGGCTCTTTAAAGAAATGCTTCCTGATCAAAATTTTTTCAATTGCTAAGACTCGAATATGATACCTATGTTAAGGATGGATGGATTCTATACATTTTACTTAGGCGCGGATCCAGGATTATAACGCGATGGAAACACAGTATGCTGCTCAAGCACTGTCTCATAAAAGGTTGTTAGTGCGCCAGGTACCAAGTGATTTAAATTAATCCGTTCAAGGTATACATATTGGTATACCATATAATACATCTCAACAAGCCATAGGTTGAGGGAACCAAAACGTTTTGTACTTATTTATAAAGGTATAATTTTTTAAGGGTATCATAGTCACTAAAGTTTATAGGGTTATTTTGGTCTTTCACATTTAACTTTTGATCTTCATGCTAATAATATAGTATACACCGAGGGTCACCTGAAAACAGCCTCTTTGCCCCTTGGGATAGGGGTAAAATTTGCGTACATATTACTCTCCCTAGACTCCACTTGTGGAAATACACAATGTTGTTGTTGTTGCTAATAATACATATATATATATATATATATATATATATATATATATATATATATATATATGTATGTATATGTATATGAAGTATGATGATATGATATGATAATTGTGTGCAAGAGTTAGTTAACGCACTTAATTAAGGCTTCTCTAAAATACTTTATTTTATTTGTCCGTTGTACTATTCGGTAATTTATTTGGAAATTAATCTCATCGTTCTTAGAAACAAAGTTTGTCGTACATCATAAAAAAGATAATTTAAGTGAAATATTAAACTAATTACATTAATACAAGCTGTTCAATATATGGACTAATTTCATTTTTTATCCCAGATTATTGATGAATTATGATGTTTGTCTTTTTGAGACAAGAGAGGTTGTTCTGATGGTAAGCAACCCCCACTTCCAATCGAGAGCTTGTGAGTTCGAGTCTCCCCAAGAGCAATGTGGGAAGTTCTTGGAGGGAAGAATGCCAGGGGGTCTATTTGGAAATAGGCTCTCTACCCAAGGATAGGGATAAGATCTGCGTACATACTACCCTCCTCAGGCCCCACTAAGTGAGATTATACTGGGTTGTTGTTGTTGTTGTATTTATGATATATATTTTTCTAACCATATCTGACTTTGAATTAATTATGTTGAAAACCCCATCAGTTTTTCCTTTACTTGATTTTTTGTGAACCAATCCCATGTTACATGTTATTTTTTCCAAGTTGTATAAAATAAAAAATGTGGCCCAAATAAATCCCAAAAGGTGGACAAGTAAATTATGAATAATTAAAAGAATTTCTTGGATAATTTACATATATAAACGCGGATAATTAAAAAAGACAATTCATTTTCTTCAAACAAAACTGCATGAATTATAATATATAAATAAGGATACCTAATTCCACAAATTTAAAAAAAAATTGTAATGTCCTTTTCTGATCATAACGAAACATATTCTATAATACTATATATAAGTAATATACGTAATTTTTTTGTTGTACCCTCTGAAGTATGATAGTCGAGACGAACGATTGGGGGTACAAGTTATTTGATAATTATATAATATGACATTACGTAGACAATAATGTTATTTTTTTTTTCAAAAAATAATTGACCAAAAAGATAGGATTATATCTCAATTTAATTAATATAGAAAACGTACGCCCACTCTATAATAGGATCGTATTGAAAAATGTCAACTTGAACATGAACTGTTATCCACATAAACATTAATGAAAAAAATATAATTCTGAATATTTGTAAAAGACAAATTACAATTTTTTTATTAGTAAATCTGAATCCCATAGCTAGTATTTTTATGGAGTTAGACATTTGTTCAGCATATTGGAGACATTTCCAAACATGTCGCAGCTTGATATGATTTTATTTACCCTATCAATTTGAACGTAGACCATTGTCCATTTACATAGGAGATAAATGTTAGTAATTAATTATATAAACGATAATATTGAAAATAAATATCTTGAAGTATTAACTTGGATGCCAGAAAGGATCTATTAAAATAATTAAAATCCACAGAAATAGATATGGAAATCCCATACTTATAACAATGCTTTCCCTTTTCCATAACTATTACTAATATCTCATCTGAAATGCAATAATAACAATATACTTGTCATGATCCAAAACCAATTGTGGTATTTACATATATCGTGAAATTAGGCAAGCCACTACTAAGCCATTTCAACACAATAAAAGCTTTTGAAATTTATACAGAAGCAATTTATATTAAATAAAACCCTTTTTGAAATATAAATAAATTCGCAATACAATATAATCTATCCCAAAATAAGGGTGTCACCGAGTACATAGCATCTATACCGGAATACAATCTACTACAATATCTAGGAATTAGAACTGAAATACAAATAAAGATAATGAAGGAGAGTCAAGGTCTGTGAATGCCATGCAGCTACCTCGATAGTCTCCGAGATCTCAACTCCCGACTCAGCAGTAGTCGTGACCGGAAGCACTTGTATCTGCACACGAAGTGCAGGGTGTAGCGTGAGTACAACCAACTCAACAAGTAACAAATCCAAACTTTGATCTGAAAAATAGTGACAAACTAAACCAGTACAGTTCAATGTAGAAATAATAGTGCAGAAACATAGGATTATTCAAGTGCAATAGATAACTCAAACAGTAAAAATAGAGTAAATATGAATGGTATGGAGAATATAACTCCTCTACATCTACATGCCAGTGCACATGCTATATGCGATTCACTATGCTAACAGCCTCATGTGATCACACTCTAAAATGCTCAATCATTCGGTGCTATATATGGCACATGCGGCTCAGGGAAGATCCATCCCGGAATATATACATCACCAACCATCAGTCACCCAGTACCGAGTAGGGCCACTCCAGCCCGTGGAGAAGATCCATATCCAGGTATATAATATTTCGGACAAGATCCATATCCAGGGAAGATCTATCCTCATTATAATCAATCGCGCTCACTTGGGTGTGTGCAGACTCCTGTGGGCTCCTTCAGCTCAAGCGCTATCATAAATCAGTATAATAGTTGTGGTGTGCAACCCGATCCCATAATTGCCACTCATAATCAGGCTCTCTACCTCACTTAGTCATCAATCTCTCCAATCTCACTCGCTGGCTCACAATGTCATGAAACTATCCTGAAAATAATTATATGATGTATCGATAAATAACAATAGAGACTGAAATATGATATAATGAATATGACTGAGTACGAAATACTACAAAGTCAGTAAGACAACAGCAAGAAACGACCACTATGGGTCCCAACAGTACCGACATAAAGCCACAAGCAAAATAATACAATCAATATGGGCTAAAGGAATTAATTCTATAAAAAATTACGAAGCTATAACTCAAAATTTTAAAATCGGCTCAAACTCAGCCCCTGAGTCTACGTCTAGAAATCCAACAAAAGTCACAAAAACTCGAAAGCCCATTCGACCATAAGTCTAACTATACCAAATTTATCAAAATCCGACATCAAATCACTACTCAAACTCCCAAAATCAACTCTCCAAATTCCTAGCTTCAAACCCCCAAATTTCACCTAAAAAATGCACCAACTAGGTGGAAAATCATTGAGGAAACATAATTATTGAAGAAAAATAAACACATGGAGCTTACCTCAAGAATATCTTCAAAAACCTCCAAAATCCGAGCTCAAAATGTTAGAATTGGTAAAAATCTCGGAACCTTCGTTTATATAGGTTCCGCCCACGCATTCCCGAACCTGCGGAGCCTGGGCTGGCACCTGCCGTTTGCTTTTGGGAAAAAGGGCGCTTCTGCGAGAACCATTTAATCCTAGCTGCCTCAGCTCCTACGACCTCTGATTCGCATTTGCGCTATTGCAAATGCAAAAAAACCATTGCACGTGTGACCTCTGCTAGTCTCCATCCTTTCCGCACCTATGCTTCACCTTCCGCACCGATGGCATTGCACCTGCGGCCAATACCCTCGTAGGTGTGATCACACCAACAACTTCAGAAATTCCTCAACTTCTACCCCAAGTCCATTAACCACCCAAAATCAACTCGAAGACCTCGAGGACCTCAACTAAACATATCAACAAGTCCTAAATCACAATACAAATTTATTTGAGTCTTCAAATCGCCTCAAACAACATCAAAAATACGAATCACATCCCAATTCAAGCCTAATGAACTTTGAAATTTCCAAATTCTACAAACGAAGTCGAAACATATCAAATCATATGACCTCAAACTTTGCTCACAAGTCACAAATGACACCACAAACCTACTCAAATTTTCGAAAATCCAATCCGACTCCGTATATCAAAAAGTTCACTCCTGGTCAAACTCTTAAAACTTTTAACTTTGCCATTTCAAGCCTAATTCTGGTACAAACCTCCAACTCATAATCTGGACACACTCCTAAGTTGAAAAATCACTCAACGGAGCTAACAGAATCCTTCAAACTCGAATCCGGATCATTTACACATAAGTCAACATCCGGTCAACTTTTTTAATTTAAGCTTTCAATAAAGAGAATAAGTGTCTCAATTCACTCTGAAATCTCTCCGGATCCGAACCCACTAATTTGGTAAGTCATATAACAGTTATAGAGCATAAAAGGAGCAGTAAATGGAGGAATGTGGCTACAACACTTAAAAGGACCGGCAGAATCATTACATATATCCATAGTATAGGAGTTACAGAGAGTAATATGTACGCATATCTTACCCCTACCTTGTGAAGGTAGAAAGATTGTTTCTCATGGTTCTTCAGCTTAAAAAAAAAGCAATTCTCAACAGGTTTTTAAAAAATAATAGTAAAAAAGACACGGTGAAAGATTAATTATAAAATAAAGAGCGAAGGAAATACATGAAAAATGGGCCCCACAACTACCAACTTACCAGCAATAAACCAGACGTACATGTCTAAAGGCCCAAGATTGACACAACAACAAAGGAGGGACTTGTGTGCTGAGGTAACTGATGAGGAAATAACTAAGAGACTCAAGGCAATAGGGGATGACAAAGCTCCAGGGATAGATGGCTACAATGCTTTCTTCTTCAACAAGAGCTGGAACACCATAGGTAGCCAAATCACCACTACCATCCAACACTTCTTCACTACTGCCAAGATGTTCAAGCCAATCAACTGTGCCACTCTCACCCTCATCCTTAAAACACACAACCCTACCACTGTTAAGGAATATAGGCCCATTGCCTGCTGCACAGTCTTGTACAAAATCATTTCCAAAATACTGGCCAACAGACTGCAAAAAGTTATGCCTAGCATCATCAATGAAGCACAGGCAGGTTTCATACCAGGCAGAAAGATCCAAGACAACATCATACTTGCTCATGAACTAATCAAAAACTACAATAGGAAACATGTGTCTCCCAGATGTATGATCAAAATAGACCTCCAGAAAGCCTATGACTCTGTGGAATGGGTGTTCCTTCAACATGTAATGGAACAAACTGGTTTTCCCAGTACCTTCACAAACTGGATAAGGGAGTGCATATCTACAGCCAGTTTCTCAGTCCTTGTAAATGGGGAGGCAACTAAACCATTCCATGCTGCAAGAGGACTGAGACAGGGGGACCCTATATCCCCCTTCCTCTTTGCACTGGCCATGGAGTATCTCAGCAGATCCTGTAACTCACTGTCAGACAATCCAGACTTCAAATTCAACCCCAGATGTAAAAAACTAGGCATTACACACCTCTGTTTTGCGGATGACCTGCTACTCTTTACCAGAGGAGACACCAGCATATATCTCATGGGACAGAATGTGTAACCTAAAGTCAGTGGGTGGCTGGAACATCATCAACCTAAAGCTGTGGAACAATGCAGCCATTGCCAAGGCATGTTGGGACCTTGCACACAAGAAAGATAAACTGTGGATTAGATGGATATCAACCTACTACATCAAAGACAAAAACTTGGAATCTGTCCAACCCCCTGCCCAGTCCAGTTGGATGGTCAGGAAACTCATCCAACCCAAAGAGACATTTATGAACGTACAACATTGGAAGAACAAGCCTGTAACTGTGAAACAACTATATCAATCACAACTCCAACAGCTGCCAAGAGTGCCATGGAAGCATCTGATTATCCTCAATGGTGCCAGACCAAGAGCCACATTCCACTTCTGGCTTGCCCTACAGAACAGACTGCCCACCATAGACAGACTGCGGAATTGGGGCATGACTTGTGAAACAAACTGTACCCTGTGTCAACACCCACTGGAGACAAGAGATCACCTCTTGGCTCACTGCCCAACCACAATAGACCTATGGAAGAGAGTGATGCAATGGCTGCAGCAACTCTTTTGTCCAGCAAATGACTGGGATCAACACCTACAGTGGCTACTACTCCATGCCAAAGGCAGAACAAGCAAGGCAGCACCTTTCAAAATGGTAGCTGCAGAGGTAACCTATGCAATATGGATGGAATGGAATACCAGGCTGTTCAACAACACATCAAGATGCAACTCCAACATTCTGAGAGAGATAGTATATATATGTAATATAAGAGGCACTCCACGAATTAGACAATACCTAGAACACCTTCATATATAGAAAATGAAGACAGTGTAGTCCCATTTTGTAGAGCAGTTTTTGAGTGACACCTTAAGATAGTCAGCTTCGAGAATAGCTAGACTACGATTTTGTAATGGTTTCCACTTTGGTGATTAATAAATACTCTTAATTACCAAAAAAAAAAATTAGTTTAGGAGATTTACATATATTTTTCATGTAGAAGTGAATTTTGTGCACCTATAATTTGAATTATTGATTGTAGGAATTATTATATAACAGATTAACCCCTAAGGGGTCATTTGGATAGAAGAGAAGCTATGTTGGGGTTAGTTATACTGAATTAATTATATTGTGATTAGTTATGCTGAATTAGTTATATTATGATTAGTGATCTTGATATTATTTCTTATTGACTGTTTGGTATATTGTATTAATCATGTGATTAAAAATTTTATTGCTTTATCGTGGGATAACTTATCCTGAAATTTCGATTCCACCATCTAGCATATATAAATTTTCCTAATACTACTTTTAATCTTGAAAAACTTATTTCAGAATTAGTAACCAAACAAGGGATAAAACAATATTAAATTTTATTCCAAAATTATTTTACTTATCATCATACCAAACAACCCTTTAGTTTTTACGGTCTAATAGCCCGTTTGGCCAAGCTGCAAAAATCAGCTTATTTTGAGAAGTGTTTTCTTTTCAAAAGTGTTTTTTTCAAAAGTACTTTTGGTGAGGAGCAGTTTGTTTTTGGCTAATTAGTTTGAAAAGCACTTCTGAGCAGCAATTAGTGTTTGACCAAACTTTAAAAAACTGCTTCTAAGTGTATTTTTCTCAAAAGTGCTTATCAAAAAAGTATTTTTGGAGAGAAATTACTTTTTTCTGCTTCTCCAAAACGGCTTCTGCTTCTCCTAAAAAGCACTTTTTTCCTTCCAAATTCTTGGCCAAACACCTCAATTTTTAGTCAAAAATGCTTTTGGCCCAATAAAAGCACTTTTAGCCAAACAGAAGCTTGGCCAAATGGGCTATAAATATCCCATATAGATAATTCTCTCTATAGACCTTAGCTGTCATCGTTTAACGAAGAGGGTTATCTTTTTCAAAACCATAATCGTATATTCAGAGGTGGATCCAGGATTTTAAGTTTATGGGTTCCTGTCATAATTTTAGTTTAATATATAATAATAATTGGGTTCACAAATAGATATTTAATAAATTTTTTAATGAAAATATAAAATCGACGCAAAAATTACATGGTTGCAGAGAATCCGTATAATATATGCTAGATTCGCCCCTGCATATATTTATATCCTAATACTGTAAATGACATTACCATCTTCATTAGGTATTCATGTATTGTGAGGGTGGTTGCAGCTTGTGAATTACTTACCATAAGAAAAGTTTATTAAAAACTTACCATAAAATAACAGAAAAAAGAGAACCAAACAAAAGAGTGAATAAAATAGAAGTCTTTCCCTATCTTAATACTGTCGCTGACTAAGCTGCCAAAATACTTCATTCCATACGCTGCTGCTGACCAATAGTAGCTCAAGAACTTGAATACCCTTTAAAGAAAAGATTCCAAAATAAAAAATAAATATATCAAACAAAAACTAAATGATAAATAGTAAACAAACTCCTTTAATAAGAGATTTTTACATACCTATATCATATATGAAATCTTATTACCTTCAATATTTAATATTTGTGTTTATTACATTTAAACATACCAAATTACCATTTATATACCATAATTCAAATTAGGGATATAATTAAGAGTTCATTTATATTAGGCATAATCATAGAACTGTGTCTTTTCACTTTCTCTTTTTTTTCATCTCAACTGTTCACAAAACACACACAACTCACGATGCTCATATGCTTCCTCTCATTGATCATCCCCAACTGCCCACCACCGTCGAAGAATATCATATTTTCAAATTCACAAGAAAAAATTAAAGTCTTTGATCGAACCGCTTGAATTTCCACTGGAAATAATAATAGCAGAGAGTTCGAAATTCTTTGACCTCTTTTTTTTGGGCAGTGGTTGAAGGTTACTGGTTAACACAGTCGATTGAAACTCGAAGAAGAAGAAGAAGAAAATATATTTTCAGACTTTGTAGATATTGTGTAGTCAACTTGTAGTCAAATTAGAAAAATTGCAGAAAAATTGTAGGTTATTTTTTGTAGAAGATTTTGTCATTTTGGATTTGTGAAAACAGAAAATAATGCATCTACAATCAGAATACAAATAATCTACAATTTATCTACAAGATATCTACAAAATAAATACATTGAATGTTAATATCCAAATTCTCATTTCAATTGTAGTATAATTGGCATTTTCGACATAATTGTAGAAGTTTTAGTCTTCCCAATCTACAATTCATCTACAATTTATCTACAATATATCTACAATTCTACAATTTAACTACAAATTATCTACAATTTCTGAAAATATGTCTTCTTCTTCTTCGTGTTTCAATATGAAATTCAGTCAAAACCAAATCTAATCTTCACCAAAATCCCTCAAAATTGAGATATAAACTCATAAACATATTCCGAATTATTTACAACAACACCCAATCCAAACAAATAATGATTTTTGAAAACCCAAATTTGAATTCAGTTATAAATGCAACGTGAAATAACAATATAGAACAAGCAAAGACAAACTAAGAGATATAGAGAGAAAGAGAGGAAGAGAGATTCTTATTTCTTCTTCAATTGTGTGTATTTTTCTATCTATTACGAGGCCTTTATATAGACAAAAAAGTGAAGAAAATATGTCATTGAACATACAAAATATGTCATGGAATATGTCATTAACCATTTGAGATGAAGATCATGGAAGAAGAGTAGACATCCAACATAATGTGATATTTATCATAACACTCCCCTTTTGGATGTCCATAGATAATGTGCCTCGTCAAAACCTTATTAGGAAAAAATTCTACGGGAAATAAAAATCCTAGTGAAGGAAAAAAAGTACACATGTTTAGAAATACGCATTTTGGTTGTCTCGTTAAAAATCTTGCAAGGAAAACCCAGTGGGACAAATCCTTGTAAGGAAAAAAGAGTACAACGCGTATTAACTCCCCCTGATGAGAGCATCAACTCACATCCTTGAGCTTTCACATCCCAATATTGTGTATTAGCTTCTTGAAGGTTGACGTCGGTAGAGACTTGGTGAACAAATCAGCCATATTATCACTTGAACGAATCTGATGCACATTGACATCACAATTCTTTTGAATATCATGTGTGAAAAATAACTTTGGAGAAATGTGCTTTGTCCTATCTCCTTTTATGAATCCTCCCTTCAATTGAGCTATGCATGCTGCATTGCCTTCATACAAAATCGTGGGTAGTTTGTCACATTTCAAACCACATTTATCTCGAATGAGATGTATTATAGATCTTAACCACACACATTCTCGACTTGCTTCATGAATAGGAATTATCTCAGCATGATTGGATGAAGTAGTCACAATTGACTGCTGATAATAGGTGAATTTAACTATATTCAGGCCCTAAATAACCACTTTTTTGCATTGTTTTGATAATGAAAGTGATGATAAAATGCTCTTATTAGTATTTTCTTGATATGCACGCTATATATGATTAGGGAAGGCTAGGGAGCTCTTTTGAAGTCAGAAAAATGAAGAAAAACAGGCCAATTGTGAAACACCCCAAGTGAACCATGCAAAAATAAGCTGAAGAATCAGAGAAAGGAGGCTTCCGCGGCAGAACCGCGACCGCGGCAGAACCGCGGTGGAAGGTAGCTACATATAAAATGGGTTTCCGCGAAGGTGTTTGGTCGCGGTTCTACCGCGGTAGAACCGCATTGGCCATGCAGAAGGCCAGGGGCAATTATGTCAAACGTGAAATTTTAGCCCTAAAACCTCTATTAGTCACTAGGTTTCGCCCATTGGAGGCATGTATTGATTTATTTGAGTTCTTGGAAGAAAAAACAAGTGTGAGAGAATAGCATAAACATATTTCTTCTTTCCTTTTGATTTTTATTGCTAGATTATGTTGAATATTAATTTAGTTTGTTTACCCATAGTTATGAGTAGCCAATTTCTCTGTCTAATGTCTTGATGAAACCTTTTGAGGGTTTAACTTCTCGTTTATGTTAATGAAAATTTGACGATTTTAATCTTTATTTATTCAACTACGTTCTTGTTGTAGTTAACTGACAGGATCCTCAATTAGTTGTGCCTATTTAGTGTGCATAACTTGGAAAAGAGTGCATATTTAGGTAGTTGTTGAATAACACCACTCCTAAAGTAATAACAGGAATATATAACTGCCGGTTTAAAGGCGGGATTAAGAATAACAAAGCCTTTGTGCAATATTAAATAAACCGTTTTAATTAAAGCTAGCTAGTGTATCTCGGGAGAGTGCAATAATATGTTACTGTAATTGCCCGGGAGAGAGTTGCGGTAAGTTGAGCGTTCATTATTGATAAAGTGTGTTGGTAAATTTGTATGAAGCATAAATAGAAGGGATTCCATCAATAGGGGAAGTCACTACCTTAGCATTTCTATCATTCTTGTCTACAACCTTAGTTAGTTAGCTATAGCTTGTTACTTTTCTACAATCTTAGCTCGTAGTAAAATCTCCACTCGTGATTAGAAAGTCTGGGAATCTGGTTTTGAAGAATTTAGTGGGTATAAAGGTAGTAGTTGATAGGTTGACTCTTTGTGGATTCGACCATGGGCATAATCTCAGGTTTTATTTGCAACGTCCGCAGAGTCCTTTTTAGAGGGCATACTTGGGCGTGATCAAATTTTGGAGCCTTTGCCGGAGAGTTAACGGAATTATCAATTGCCATTGCTAGAAATACAAAAGTTCTTGGTGTAGCTAGTTTCTTTACACCCAATTTTTGATTGAAACTTTTGACGGTTGCTGCTTGGTTGCACAGGTGTATGCCTAGAAACTCTACAAGGACTGGAGAACTACTTGAAGGACTCTCAGACCCTGAGAAAATATTACGGGCATTGAACCGTGCCAACAGAAGACTTCAACCACCTCAACAAACAGACAAATTCGAAACTGACTTGGAAGACGTAATCGACCCCAACGAAAACGGCAGGAATGAGGAAGTCAACGTGAATGATAGAGAAGTGGCACCTCTTATGCCCGAGGGTGCACTGTATGATTGGGCACAACCCACAGCTGACAATATGGCAACTGCCATAGTTGTGTCCGCCATACAAGCTGAGTCATTCCAGATCACAAACAATATGCTACACTTGTTGCAAAACAAGGGACTCTTTTCTGTAATGCAATTAGAAGACCCTCAACAACACTTAAAGAATTTCCTGTCCATATGCAAAACTCAAAGGCAGCCCAATGTGACTCCGGAAGCAATCAGGCTGCTATTATTTCCTTTCTCGGTGCCAGGAGCTGCTCAGATTTGGCTAAACTCACTCCCCATAAGATCCATTGAAACTTGGGATGAGTTAGTCAAGTAGTTTCACAACAAGTTCCACCGCCAAACAAAAAAACGCAACAGATTGATGAGATCGTGAGCTTCAAACAGAAACCTATGGAAACTTTGCACGAGACACGGGGAAGTTTCAAAGGAATGTTGGTGATATGTCCCCATCATGGTATCCCAAAGCAGATGTTGGGACAAAGATTTTACATGGGACTTTTTGACAGTATGAAGAATATTGTGAATGTCTCAGGTGGTGGGGCATTTTTGAGCAAGACATGGAGAGAAGGGCAGAATCTGTTAGATAAAATGGCTCAAAATTCAGGGTGGACGACCATGAATGCACCTATCACTCCGGTGGTGCACTCAGTGCCTCTTGATCCTTCTAACACTATGGCTGAGAATGGTGACTCTTTTGACATAGATGAGCATCATCACCAAGAAAGTAGAGGAGTCGGGACAAAAATAGCAGGTACACATAGTTGATACTACCAATGGGGGCTTGTGCACATATTGCATCAGTCAACCAATTGGTAATCCATGGAATGTAAAGTATGACCTTCATCATCAACAACCTGAAGATATGAATTATGTGGCTAACTATGGGGGTTAGAGGCAAGGAAATCATAACTGGGGCCAGCAAACTCAATAGCAGTACAGGCCGCCGCAGCCACAATACAATGCCGGGAATATGGGAGGTATGAGACCCCCAACAACATGGAACCTTATCCTAGACCACAAGGGTACAATAATAAGCAGCAAGGGTACCACCGACCTCAGCATCGGCATGGTGGGAGACAAGAAGATGGGTTTGCTAGGCAAGAAGCGATGATGCATCAAGTGATTAGGTCCAATGCAAAGATAAATGAGAGGGTAGATGCACATGATGAAACTATTACAAATATTGAAGTGCAGGTGGGCCACATTGCTATGTCTTTGAATAACCGTCCTCAAGAGACAATGCCTGCAGATAATCAAACCAACCCCAAAGATCAGGGCCCGAAGCAGCTGATGGCGGTGAGTCTCCGCAATGGTAGAGATCTTGATGTTGAACAGGAAAGAGCTCGTGAGAATGTACAGGCTGAGACACTCATTCAGGTACCTATTGAGCTGGATGAATCAACAAGGCTGACAGATGTGACAGTCCAGCCTACTCCTCAAAAATCAGAATATTCAGAAAGAGAGCGAGAAAATCGCTAAGACAGTAGAAGAGCCAGTGGAGGAGATAGTAGTTGAGAAATAAAAGTCCCAAATCATTGGGAAGAAAAGACCTCCTTCACCATTCCCACAAAGATTGGCCAAGCACCAAAAGGAAGAGCAATACAAGAAGTTCTTTGACATGCTCAAGCAGATTCAGGTAAATATTCCATTGATCGAAGCTTTAAAGGAAATGCCTGGGTACGCGAAGATGATGAAAGATTTGATGTCTCGAAAGTTTGACTTCCAAGACTTGGCCATAGCGACTCTCACACAAACCTGTAGTGCAGTGGTAACTAGACCTGTTGCTGAAAAGCTCTCTGATCCTGGGAGCTTTACTATCCCGTGCACTATTGGGAACTATGCCTTTACAAAGGCACTCTGTGACTTAGGGGCAAGCATTAATCTCATGCCCCTGGTTATTTACAAGAGGTTGGGCATCGGGAGATCTAGACCCACCTCTATGTTATTGCAGCTGGCTGACAGGACAGTGAAGCGTCCATTTGGGCTCCTCGATGATGTTCTTATTTAGGTGTGTAAATTCGTGTTCCCTGCAGATCTTGTGATCTTGGATTGCAAGGTGGACGAAGAGATTCCTCTCATTTTAGGAAGACCGTTCTTAGCCACAGGGAGAGCCTTGGTTGATTGTGAGAATGGGGAGCTTAATGAGGCTCAATGGCGACGAGATCATATTTAATGTGCAGAAATCAATAAGGCGACCAAGTGAGTTCACCAATTGTTCTCTAGTTGATGCGGTAGATATGATCGTACAGTCGGATGATGATGTACTGACGGTGGAGGATCCCTTCGCTGCATGTCTGACAAATTTGGAGGAGGCGAATGGTGAAGAGTTGGCGGAATAGGTGTTGGCTTTGGAAGGTAAGGGGTTTTGGGATAGAAATCTTGAGTTTGAACCCCTACACTTGGAGAAGAGAGAGAGTCCTCCAGCTAAGTCGTCCATTGAAGAACCACCGAAGCTGGAGCTAAAGCCCTTGCCAGCTCAACCTCAGGTATGAATTTCTGGGACCTGACTCCACTTTACCCGTTATTATCTCATCTGGTTTGCTAGATGTGCAGGTGTAACTTTTACAGGTACTGAAGGAGTGCAAAACTGCCATCGGGTGGACCATGGCAGACATCAAGGGGATCGGCCCCGCTTATTTTATGCACAAAATTCTGTTGTAAGAGGGACATAGACCTTCCGGGGAACATCAGAGGAGGTTGAACTCAAATATGAAGGAACTGGTGAAGAAGGAAGTAATAAAGTGGTTGGATGCGGGAATCATCTTCCCAATTTCTTACAGCAGTTGGGTCATCCCAGTTCAATGTGTGCCTAATAAGGGTGGCATGACAATGGTGAAGAATGATAAAAATGAATTGATCTCAACAAGAACCGTCACCGGTTGGAGGATACGCATGGATTATAGAAAGTTGAATCTTGCCACCCGGAAAGACCACTTCTCATTTCCCTTCATTGATCAGATGCTGGACAGATTGGTAGGGAGGCCACACTTTTGCTTTCTTGACGGGTACTCAGGGTACAACCAGATATCCATTGCACCCGAGGACCGCGAAAAGACCTCCTTCACATGCTCTTATGGCATTTATGCTTTCAGGAGGATGCCATTTGGCCTTTGCAATGCATCCGCCACATTCCAACGCTGCATGTTGGCCATTTTCATTGATATGGTTGAAGACATAATGTAGGTGTTCGTGGATGATTTCTCAGTGGTGGTGAATTTGTTTGATGAGTACCTTGTGAATCTGACACGTGTGTTGAAACAGTGCATCGAGACTAATCTGGTGCTGAATTAGGGGAAGTGCCATTTTATGGTGCAAGAAGGCATGGTCTTGGTGCACCACATGTCAAGCAATGGGATAGAAGTAGATCGAGCCAAAGTTGATGTCATAGCAAATCTGCCTCCGCCAACCTCGCTCAAAGCAATCAGAAGCTTTCTTGGACATGCTGGTTTCTACCGACGGTTCATTAAAGGCTCCTCCAAAATCGCCAACCCTCTCTATAAGTTATTAGAAAAAGATAACCCGTTTGTATTTTCTGATGCATGCAGGGTAAAATTTGAGGAGCTGAAGCAAAGGCTGGTCACATCACCAATCATTGTTGCCCCCAACTGGGAGAAACCTTTCGAGCAAATGTGTGATGCGAGTGACTATGCAGTCGGGGCGGTGCTGGGCCAGCGGAAGGACAAATTGATGCATCCAATCTACTATACAAGTAGAACGCTGAGTGCAGCCCAGCTGAATTTTACAGTGACTGAGAAGGAGATATTAGTTGTGGTATTTGCATTCGACAAGTTCCGGTCCTACTTGATAGGATTGAAGGTAATTGTATACACTGACCACGCAGCTCTTAGATACTTGATAGAAAAGAAAGACTCTAAGCCACGCCTGATTCATTGGGTGTTGTTGCTGCAAGAGTTTGATCTTGAAATACGTGACTGGAAGGGCACTGAAAACCAAGTTGCTAATCATCTATCAAGACTTGAGGGAGCTGAAAACACAATTGAGGTTGAGGACATTCTGGAAACATTTCCAGACGAGCAACTTCCCATAGCCAATCATCTAGAAGAACCATGGTATGTGGATTTTGCCAATTACCTAGCCTGTGGTATAGTCCCTCACGCATATCTTCGGTCCAGTGGAAGAGGTTCTTTCGTGAAAGCCGTATGTACTATAGGGATGAGCCCTATCTTTTTAGAATATTCCTGGATAACATGATCCGGAGATGCGTCTCCGAGATGGAACAATCTTCTATTTTGCAAGAAAGTCATGCATCGGCTTATGGAGGATACTTTGGAGGAGTAAGGACTGCAACAAAGGTGCTTGAGGCCGGGTTTTTCTGGCCGAAAGTGTTCAAAGATTCTCACACATGGGTAAAGGGTTGTAATGAATGCCAACGTGCCGGGAACATCTCTCGGTGCCACGAGATGTCCATGAACCTGATTCAGGAGGTTGAAGTGTTCGATGTGTGGGGGACAGATTTCATGGGTCCCTTCGTCGGCTCTTACGGTAATAAGTACATTCTTGTTGCTGTTGATTACATGTCCAAGTGGGTGGAATCTGTAGCATTACCCACCAATGATGCAAAGGTGGTGGTGGGGTTTCTGAAGAAAAATATATTCACCCGCTTTGGGACACCACGAGCGATAACAAAGTGACGGGGGCACTCATTTCTGCAACAGAGCATTTGAGAAGTTGTTGGCAAATACGATGTGCGCCACAAGGTGGCTACTCTTTACCACCCACAAACGATTGGACAGGTGGAGGTCTCCAACATAGAGATAAAGAGTGTGTTGACAAAAACTGTAAATGCTACAAGAACATATTGGGCAAGAAAGTTAGATGATGCACTCTGGGCGTATAGAACAACATTCAAGACACCAATTGGTATGTCTCCATACAAGTTGGAGTTTGGGAAATCCCGTCACCTGCCGGTAGAATTTGAGCACAGAGCGTGGTGGGCACTGAAACAACTGAATGCAGACATGGAAGCTGCGGACTCGTCAAGAGTCACAGAATTGCACGAGCTTGAGGAGTTTCGACATCTAGCTTTTGAGAGCACAAAACTGTACAAGGAAAGAATGAAGAGGCTGCATGATCAACACATTGTGGAGCGAACTTTTAAATCCGGGGACATGGTATTGCTATACAACTCACGATTGAGGTCGTTCCCGGGTAAGCTAAAATCACAATGGTCTAGACCATTTGGGGTAGTTGAAGTCCTCCTGTCTGGAGCTGTTGAAGTTTCGACTGAGGATGACTCTGGCTCATTTAGAGTCAATGGTCAGCGGTTGAAACTATACGTGGGAATGAGCGAATCTAAGAAAGGAACTGCACTACACTTGAATAAGACGCGAAGGTCGAGCGAGCTGTAAATGCGCTCATCTGAGTCGTGTCGCGATGTTAAATCAGGCGCTGCATGGGAGGCAACACATGAAATTATTGTAATTGTAATCCTTTAAAATATGGAAAAAGGCAATCAGAATCTGCATAGGGCCCAAACCGCGGTCAAAGCTCTCTGAACAATCCCCTCGCGGTACCACCGCGACCGCGGTCCAAACGCGGTATATAGACCCCTCTCAGAAGTTTGTCTACCGTGATCATACCGCGACCGTGGTAGAACCGCGGTGACCACATTTCTGGCCCATATAACTTTTTTGTTATTTTTTTCTGCCCATTTTAATTCACCCTTTTTCCTAAATCACCCTCACCCACCTCTTCTATCCCCAAAAATCACGCCCAGCAAACCCCTCCAACGAATTTTCTTCTTCTCTCTTCAAATTCTCCCAAAATTTTCTATCTTCCTCTCGTATTTTATTGCCAAAACCACTCTCTCTCTCACCCAACTACTCTCACACTTCACCCAACCCTTTACCACCCTCAACCCAAGTGAGTTTCTCTTTCTTTTTCTTTAGTTTAACTACTAATTTAGTGTAATGTAGTATAGCTTTGTGTAACATAACCTTAGGTAGCAATAGTTTAAATTCGTGTTATAATTGTTGCTTATTGTTGTTTTATATGGTTTTAGTTGTGTATTTTGGGTTATTTCGAGCTTATTTGGTTAGGCTCCATTATACTTTGGGTGTAGGGCTTGTCATAATATTTTGGAGGCCTAGAATTTGCTTGTGGGGTGTGATTAGTGCAAGGCCTTATGTTGGCCAAATTTGTGGAGTTGTTGTGGAGTCGTAGGGTGTGATATATGTGGGGTGTGCTCTTTGGAGATGTATGGGGGATCTAATTGGTTGAAACTTGGTAAATGAGCAGGTGTGGGGTGCTAATAGGGAGTGTTGTTTTGTAGCCATCAGGTGGCGAAGTCTGAGTAACCACCCGTTTGGCTTTATTTGGGATGAATTTAATGGTTTGTTTGCACTCTCTGCAGATACCATGGCCACCAAGAGGTAGAGGCGGGCAGCTGGCCCAGCTTACCATCCGACTAATGATGAGTCAAGGTTCATCTCGGAACTGGCCGAGGACCATTTCAATACAAAGGCACGCAAAAACTTCATTCCTGAAATTCAGATTGACCGAGCAGCCCTCCGGGAGGAAAGGGAAGATATGTATGAGGAGATTCGGAAGAGACAGATGGAATTCCTATTTGAGGAGCCCTACAAGGTCAACAAGATTATAGTATGGGAGTTCTATGCGAACTTCCCTGCTCACTCAGGTCGAGATGTGCGCCTGTGAGGTCGGGTAGTCCCAGCACACATTCCTTATTTTCGCCAGGCCTTGCAGCTGCCTGAATGCAAAGGTGATGTTGACTATTACCACAATCGACCGGATGTCACGCGGGAGGTCATGATTGCAGAAATTTGTGCTGGGGGAGGCCGACGTGGATAAAGGACCGGATCACCTTGCATTCAAATTTTGAGGGGACCATTTCTATCAAAGGGGTTTTACTTCCCCTCCTTAGTGACACAACTATGCTTACGGAGGAAGATTCCCACTAGTCCTACTGACGGGATAGTGGAATCTGAGGCACCCTTCAGAGCTTCCCGCATCAGAGTGGGCAGGGGCCCACAGATAATTGAAATTGATGATGATGATGATTCCCCGACCCCCCTCGCACCCTCCAGACGGTCAGTTGACAGTGTCAGACCATCTCGCCGCCCCCATAACGGGGCCAGCTTCTCTAGGTCTCAATCTACCCGGCCAATGTTACGTTCCATGGAAGAAGAAGTCGAGGATCTGCGATCCTTAGTTGATGTCCTCCACACAGGGCTTGATGCCATGTGGCAGAGGAAGGCTCGGTCCGAGGGACGATTCATGTCGTAGCTACGTGCATTGGGGAGAGCTTGCCATGTGGACCCCAGCACTGTCTCCGGCTCTGATTGAGTCTCAGGGTAGTCTTTTAACCCTTCTGTGCTTTAATTTATTGATATGACATGGGGACATGCCATAATTTTAAGTGTGGGGTGGGAGACTTACTCTGTGTAGGTGTTTTACTGTATATAGATATGATGATTGCTGTAGTTTGTATATGTTGTTGTTGTATATAACGGATGGCTGATATTTTAGGAGTACCTGACTTGGACCAATGACGGACACTTGTCGACGGGTCTCTTGAGGGTCTAAGTCGGATACATTAAAAAAAACACAAAAACACAGGTACAGGACTCCTCCTAATGACAGACCACTTGGACAGTACTCTTGAGGGAAGTAGTCCATGTAGATTTTTCATTTTATTCTATTTTTCTTTGTAGGTGGTGTATTAAGTCCCCTTTGGTTTTTCTTTTGACCACGGTTATTTTCCAAGGGTTTTTCTTGAACCGGGTTAGATAGATTTCTTTGTAGTGTTAGGACTAAGATGGGTAAAAAGCTAGAATGCGACCCCTAATGTTCACACCTGCAAACCACTAAAATGAACTTGAGAGTGTAAGGCCTTGGTTCAATGTAGACTTGTAAATCTATGCCTTAATTTTGCATATGTTGTTTGCTCGAACACTCATTTGTGTGTGTTGATAAACTGATTCTGAATGAGTTACATGCCAAGTGTGTGTGAGATCCTTACTTACATTCTGTGCTTGCATGTGATACCTAGAACTTGCCCTGTGTGTTTGCAAAGCGAAATAGAAGCTGTTAAGTCTTAGAGATGATTGAGGCATTTCTCTGTGTAAGCCTGTTTAATTGTGAATCCACTTGTATATATTGCCATTAGTTTACGCCTTTGAGCCTGAAGCCTGTTCTTTAATGATCCTAAAATGAAATATATCCCAGTGTTTGAATAATTGATTGTTTGAACCTATACCTCCTAGAAGCACTTGAATCACGAAAGAATATACAAAAGTCAAAGTGTGGGGTGGTGGGGAGTTAGCAAAAGAAGGGGAATCATGAATGAATAATTATTAGTGCACATGTTTTGTAGAAAAGAAAGAGAGAAAAAAAGAAGAGAAAATAAGAAGCTCGTGACACTTAAAGAAAATGGGGATTACATGTGAAAAAAAAATGTGGAGGAATGATTGGGTTGAACATGGAAAAGGAAGTATGTATTAAAAGTGCTTAGGGAGGTCAACCACTACATCTAAATGTATCCTACCTGTCCCTTAGCCTACATTACAACCAAATAAAGACCTCTTGATGTTTGACTCAAACAGCTCGATTAGTAGAGTACTACACTAGGGGCAAGCTTATGGTGTGTCTGTGTGGCATATGAATGATCTTTGCTGAGAGTGAGTGAATTATTTCTATTTTTTTGGTTTCTTGTGTTGAATTTTTATATATGTGTGGAACTTCTCTCAGAATTTTGATGTGAGGGCATGTGACTCAGGAAGGAAAAGTAAGTTTTCACCGCAGTTAGAGTAACTAGAGTGAGCTAGATTGTGTCATGGCAGTAGAGTCTGCATCTGGGGTAGGATTGTGCACTGCTTAGGTTAGTTCGTCAAAATGGCAGGTGTGGCATATCTCTGGGCAATGCAGCAACTAGTTAGGCCTAAAAATGAGGTTTATTTGCTCGAGGACGAGCAAAGGTTTAAGTGTGGGGTGTTGATAATAGGTGAATTTAGCTATATTCAGGCCCTAAATAACCACCTTCTTCCATAGTTTTGATAATGAAAGTGATGACAAAATGCTCTTATTAGTATTTTTCTTGATGTGCAGGCTATATATGACTACAGAAGGCCAGGGAGCACTTTTGGAGTAAAAAAAAAAAGAGGCCAATTGTAAAACACCCCAAGTGAACCACGCAAAAATAAGCTGAAGAATAAGAGAAATGAGGTTGTCGCGGTTTCACCGCGACCGCGACAGAACCGCGGTGGAAGGTAGCTGCAGATAGAATGGGTTTTTGCGGAGGTGTTTGGCCACAGTTCTACCGTGACTGCGGTAGAACCGCGGTGGGCGTGCAGAAGGCTAGGGGCAATTATGTCAAATGTAAAATTTTAGCCCTAAAACCTATATTAGTCACTGTGTTTCGCCCATTGGAGGCATGTATTGATTTCTTTGAGTTCTTGGAAGGAAAAACAAGTGTGAGAGAATAGTTTAAACCTATTTCTTCTTTCCTTTTTATTTTTATTGCTAGATTATGTTGAATATTAATTTAGTTTATTTACCATAATTATGAGTAGCTAATTTCCTAAAGTAATAACAGGAATCTATAAATGCGGGTTTAAAGGCGGGATTAGGAATAACGAAGCCTTGGTGCAATATTAAATGAACCGTGTTAATTAAAGCTAGCTAGTGTATCTCGGGAGAGTGCAATAGTATGTTACTGTAATTGCTCGGGAGAGAGTTGCGGTAAGTTGAGTATTCATTGATAAAGTGTGTTGGTAGATTTGTATGAAGCATAAACAGAAGGGATTCCATCAATAGGGGAAGTCATTACTTTAGCGTTTCTCTCATTCTTGTCTCCAACCTTAGTTAGTTAGCTATAGCTTGTTACTTTTCTACAATCTTAGTTCGTAGTAAAATCTCCACTTGTAATTCAAAAGTCTTGAGAATCTGGTTCTGAAGAATTTAGTGGATCTAAAGGTGGTGGTTGATAGCTTGACTCTCTGTGGATTCGACCCTGGGCATAATACTCGGATTTTATTTGCAATGTTCGCAAAGTCCTTTTTAGAGGGCATACTTGGGCTTGATCAATTGCTTAGTCTATCGTCAAGATATAGTAGTGCCTCCACAGGTAAACACACAAGATATTTCAGATCGAGCCTTGTAGGGGTCAGATAAATACCTAGCATCAGCACAACCAACAAGATCAGGATTGCTACTATCGCCATAAAATGTGCCCATATCGATAGTCCCTTTTAGATACTGCAATATGTATTTGATTCCATTCCAATGTCTCCTTGTAGGAGCAGAGTTATATCTTGCTAAGACATTAACTGAAAAAGTTATGTCAGGACTTGTAGTATTGGCAAGATATATTAGTGCACCAATTGCACTAAGATATGGTACTTCAGGACCAAGTAGCTCTTCATTCTCTTCGTGAGGTCGGAATGGATCCTTATTCACATCAAGTGATCGAACAACCATCAGAGTACTTAATGGATGTGCTCCATCCATGTAAAACTTCTTCAATACCTTTTTTATTTAGGTAGATTGATGAACAAAAATTCTGTTTGCCAAATGTTCAATTTGCAAACCAAGACATAATTTTGTCTTTCTGAGATCTTTCATCTTGGATTCCTTCTTTAAATAATCAATTGCCTTCTGGAGTTCTATAGGAGTTCCAATAACGTTTATGTCATCAACATATACGTCAAGTACAACAAATTCCGATGTTGTTTTGTTTATAAAAACGCATGGGCAAATGGCATCATTTATATAGCCTTCCTTTAATAAATACTCACTAAGATGATTATACCACATTCTTCCTGATTTCTTTAGACCATACAAAGATCTTTGCAATTTGATTGAAAACATTTCCCGGGACTTAGAATTATGTGCGTTTGGCATTTTAAATCCATCAGGAATTTTCATGTATATATCATTATCAAGTGAACCATAAAGGAAGGCGGTAACCACATCTATTAAATGCATCTCAAGCTTTTCAAGGACAACAAAGCTAATGAGATAACGAAACGTTATAGCATTCATAACGGGTGAATATGTCTCTTTATAATCGACATCAAGCCTTTGTGAAAATTCTTGTGCAACAAGGCGTGCCTTATATCTTTGTACCTCGTTTTTCTCATTTCTCTTGCATACAAAGACCTATTTATAGCCAACAAGCTTAACACTATTAGGTGTTTGGACTATATGCCCAAAAGATTCACGTTTTGCAAGTGAATTCAACTCTGATTGGATTGTTTCTTGCCATTGTGGCCAATCAAGTGTTTGTCGACATTCTCCAACAGATTGAGGTTCAAGATCCTCACTTTCTTGCATAATTCTAGATGCAACATTATATGCAAAGACATAATCCACCACTATATCCACTCGATTTAAATTTGTCTCAATATCGATTGGATTTATTGATTATTTCTTTCTTTCTTGACTCTCGGGATCAGTTGATTCCTCATGAATCTCAGAATTTATTAAATCATGGATATCATTATGAGATTCTTTCGTAGTGTTATTTTGATCATTTGTTTTCCTTTTTCTAGGATTTCGATCTTTTGAACCCAATGGTCTGCCACTTTTTAGGCATGCTTTTCACTCATTAGCTATGACACTAGAAGATTATTCAATAGGGACATCAATACGGATTGGAACATTCTCTGCAGGGTATGCGATTTTGTTATCCTTTTCAAATACGTAAATTCGTCTGGCATTTGATTTGCTATTCTTTACAAATGGATAATCTTTTGTACCTCTGTGTCACAAATAGAGACACGTGGATCAAGATGAGATAATGATGTATTTTTCCACAAAATTTCACGTTTGGTTTCACTAATATCTCCCCCTAACTTTAGGAGAATGCCTCATCGAATCAACAATCTGCACATTGAGCAGTGAACAAATCTCCCGTTAATGTTTCAAGGTAGTGAATAATGAAGGGCGATTCAAACTCAACATATATTCCTAACCTTCTTTGGGGCCCCGTCTTGGTGCGATATGAGGGTGCTACATGCACATATACAACGCATCCAAAAATTCTTAGATGAGATATATAAGGTTCATGACCCAAAACTAATTGCAACGGGGAATATTTGTGATAATTTATCGGTCTGAGACGAATTTCCATTGCTGCATGCAAAATGGCGTGACCCCAAACATAAGTGGGCAGCCTCATTTTCATGAGTAATGGTCTTGCTATCAATTGCAAACGTTTAATTAAAGACTATGCAAGAACATTTTGAGTGTGAACATGAGCTACAAGATGTTCCACTTTTATCCCAATTGATAAGCAATAATCATTAAATGCTTGGGATGAAAACTCGGCAGCATTATCAAGTCTAATAGCCTTAATTGGATAATCGGAAAATTGAGCCCGTAATCGAGTTATTTGTGCCATTAATTTTGCAAACACAAGGTTGCGAGATGACAATAGACACACATGAGACCATTTAGAAGATTCATCTATTAAGACCATAAAATATCTAAACGACCCAATAGGTGGGTGAATAGGTCCACAAATGTCCCCTTGTATACGTTCCAAGAACGCATGGGACTTAATTCCAACCTTTATTGGTGATGGTCTAATAATTAATTTGCCTTGATAACAGAAGTGCAAGAAAATTCATCATTTAAAAGAATCTTTAAATTATTTAATTGATGCCCATTTGAATTTTCTATAATCCGTCTCATCATAATTGATCCAGGATGTCCCAATGGATCATGCCAAAGTACAAAAATATTGGAATCAATAACCTTTTGGTTTACAGTAGAATGTGCCTCAATTGCAATAATTTTTGTCCAATATAGGCCACAAGATAAAGATGGGAATGTCTCAATAACCCTCTTTTGGCCAGAGACATTCTTGGTAATGATGAGATATTCAAGATTATTCTCATCTATTATCTTAATGTGATATCCATTTTGACGGATATCTTTAAAACTCAACAAGTTCCTCTTGGACTTGGAGAAGAACAATGCATTCTCTATGATAAGTATTGTTCCTTTAGGCAGAGTTATAGTAGCTTTTCCAGAGCCTTCAATTAAATTACTACTACCAGAAATTGTAGTAACATTTGCCTTACACATACTTAAATGAGAGAAATATTTCTTCTCTTTGAATATTATATGTGTCGTACATGAATCAATTTAAACAAATATTTTTACAATTGGACATTGATCCAAGTTAGCTTTTGTGATATATCCATATTTTCTTCCCGTGATTTGACATACAAAAGAAATATACGAATAAACATTAGTATATTATTGTCAATTAAATGTATTCACGAATTTGTTCAAGCATTTAACAAGGGAGCTAATAATGAGAAAGATAAGGATATTTAGTAGAATTAAATACCATACATCTAAATAATATGATCAACACAGTGTGAAATTGCAATTGTGGAAGAAAAGAAAACAAACTAATTTAAAAATTAGTTTTCCGAGCACACATTTTATAAAGAAATAAAAACTATTGAGCATGGATCAGTACTTATCTAAAATTATTTAACTTACAGAATTACTGTCGACAATGAAACATAGTTAAATCTAACTTTCTCCGTAAAGGTAAAGAATATTGAACAAATCACGTGCAAAAAGCTTCCGAAATCGGTTCTAGTGTCTAGTGAGTAAAATTATTCCAATAGTAGTTTGTGCGTGTCATATTCCCAATTTTAATTTGCATAGAAGTATGATTCTAATAGTTCCCAACTATTCAGTAATTCAAATATGCACGTATTTAGTTGACATAGACGCATCATAAAGCAAAAAAAAAAACTAATATTATTTCATAAAATATTTAATACTAGATGATACGATTGACTACTACTCATGTAAACTACGATAATTACATGATGCTTATTCACTAATTAATACAAATAATCAAAAATAAAAATAATATCAAACTACTCCATCTTATTTAACCACGGATCCATCACCGATCAAGTGGTCTATTTTCCCTTCAGGGTGCTCAAAGAAGTCTGCCACATCCAAGTGGGTGATGTAAAATTCATTGTCATAGACAAAATTAGCTTCAGGGCGTTTATTCTTTAGAGATGCTTGATAAAGCTCAACCAAATATTTTGGTGTGCGACAAATTTTTGCCCAATGCTATTTTCCACCGCAACGATAACATTTAGTTTTTGAACCCTCTACGTTTCGCTTCTCATCTTTCCCTGTCCCTTTTTGAGAGTTGTTTTCCGATGGACGATAATTAACACCAGGAAAATTTCTTCCTTGGATATGGCCTCGACCACGACCACAACCACAACTACGAATATGGCCACGACCTTTTCCACGATTAGTATAATGGGAATACACCTCATCATCTTTAGGAAATGGTGTAGACCCACTAGGTCGATTTTCGTGATTTCTCATAAGCAATTAATTGTTTCATTCAGCTACAAGTAGAAGAGAAATCAACTGAGAGTACTTTGTGAAGCCTTTCTCGCGGTACTGCTGTTGCAAGATCATATTAGAGGCATGAAACATTGTAAACGTTTTTTCTAGCATATCATAGTCACTGATATTATCTCCACAGAGTTTCAATTTAGAAGTAATTCTAAACATAGCAGAATTATATTCAGAAACAGACTTAAAGTCTTGGAGCCTACGATGAGCCCAATCATATCGTGCTTGTGGAAAAATGACCAACTTTAAGTTATATCTTTCCTTTAAACCATTCCACAAAACAAGTGGATCTTTCACTGTGAGATATTCAATTTTCAACCCTTCATCAAGGTGATGACGCAAGAAAATCAAGGCGTTAGCACAGCCTTGGGTATATGCTTTATCTTTATCTCTAATGGCGTCTCCAAGACCCATTGCATCTAAATAGATTTCAGCATCCAATGCCCATGTCATATAGCTCTTGCCCGAAATTTCAAGGGCAACGGAATTTCTTTTCATAATATCATACATAATTAAAAAATACAAATTTGATACCTTAATTTTGTCAAAGATCTTTTGAGATAGTAGAGCTTCGTGCTGATAACGTGTTATAAAATATAACTTGAAATAACAATATAAAAAAAGCAAAAATAAACTAAGAGATATAGAGAGAAAGAGAGGAAGATAGATTCTTATTTCTTCTTCAATTGTGTGTATTTTTCTGTCTATTACAAGGTCTTTATATAGGCATAAAAGTGAAGAAAATATGTCATGGAATATGTCATTAACCATTTGAGATGAAGATCATGGAAGAAGAGTAGACATCCAACATAATGTGATATTTATCATAACAAATTCAAAGCTTTCAAGTTTTTTAATGGCTATCAATGATGGAAAAGATACGGAAGAACAGATTTTTTCAACTTTGAGTTGTTGAAACTCGAAAATTTGAATTGTTCGTTCTTTTTTTTCTCGAGAATTTGAATTGTAGTTCTAGAGAAAAATAAGCAGATGAGAATTCTCCTTTCCCTTTTTTAAAAATTGAATTTAATGTAGAATCAATTAACACCAAGATTCTCTCCTTACTTTTAGCCCTTTTTTTTAGAGAATATTATGTCCTTTTAATGCCTAATAGTCGAATGATACAAAATTTGTAGGTAAAACATGGACTGGACGGGTAATTAACAAACTATGCACATTTAAGGTAATAAGGTTTCATATATGGTATAGTTAGGAAAAAATCCCCTATAATAATATTACTAAATCTAGTTACTTAACAACCTAGTCCGCTAGTGATATTATCTTGGGCCTAGACACTCACTATTCAAAATCGAAAAAAATACTCCAACATAATATAATGGAATTCCAGTATAATATATCGGTCCAACATAATATACTGCAGTTTGGAGCACTGGTGCTCCAATCTTCAGTATATTATACTGGAACCAACAAAGTATACTGGTCTATCATAATATGCTGAAAGTTCATACATAGGTGTACCGAACTCCAGTATATTATGCTAGATCGGTCTCTATTGCAGCAAAATAGTAGCTATTTTTCAATAACTTGGCAAATACGGGCTATTTTTGAATGACCAATCCGAAAACTTGTTAGACTCGTACTATTTGCGTCACTACAATTAGTATTCTATCTAAAGTATAAGGTGTTACACATTCTAACTAACGGCTATACACCTTTCACTCCATGTTTGGTATTTTTCTTTTTTTAAGGTCCTGATTAATTCAAATTTATATCACGTAAGGCCAATTAAAAAAAACACACGTATTATAAGAATTTTTTTATTTTTAGGTTGCGACTCCGAGATTTTACGGATGAAGGGGTTCTATCCATCTTACTTACAACTATATGATAACGACTATAGACTCATAACTACATACCAAACAAATCCAAATCAGAATAACAATTATATATACAAAAAACTATGTCAAAATCAAAAGCTCTCATGTTCATGACATGTAAGATAAAGTGCACAGTGATAAGAAAAAAGTAAAGTTGGAGAGAGAAAATGAAAAAGAAAAATGGATAAATACATGAACAAATCGTGTACTACTAGTATTATATATTGGAGTATTAAGATTTAAGAAGAAGAAAGGGTTCTGTGTATTTGAAATCTTCAGCATAAATATGCAAATTATGGGTTATGTATTTTAATGGGAAGATGATTATTTTAATGTTAATTTTAAGTTAAGAGAAGTGAGAAATTAAAAGCAGCAAAAGCAATGCCGGGAAAAATGGGAAGGAGAGAGAAAATAATGTTTTTGCTGAAGAAACAGATGATGAATGTTATGTTCATGGAGATGAGAGCCACCACTTCCTCTGTACTCTTCCTTTTTCTCCTTTTCATTCTTATTCTCTTTGTTCTTTAATTCATCACCTCAACAAATCTCTGTCTTTTTTTTTTCAAGATTCAATTTTTCATTACCTATAATTGTTATACTTGTGTTTTCTTCTTCTGGGGTTCTCTTATTTCACACTGAAGTTCAAAAAGTTTCTTCCTTTTTAAGTGGGGTTGTTTATTTATCTCTAAATATTGCTCTCTGGGGTTTTGGCAGGCTAAATTAATCAGCTCACAAATCTGTATTGTTAAAAAAGTTTCAATATTTATACCCAAGAAATCTCTGTACTTGTGTTTTCTTCATCTGGGGTTCTCTTATTTCACACTGAAGTTCAAAAAGTTTTTTCCTTTTTAAGTGGGGTTGTTTATTTCTCTCTAAATATTGCTCTCTGGGGTTTTGGCTGGCTAAATTAATCAGCTCGCAAATCTGTATTTGTTAAAAAAGTTTCAACTTTTATACCCAAACAATCTTGATACTTGTGTTTCTTGATCTGGGGTTCTCTTATTTCTCACTAAGTTACAAAAGTTTCTTCCTTTTTTGGTGGGGTTTTTTTTATTTATCTCTAAATATTGTTATCTGGGGTTTAGGGGATTTAATTGCAGAATCTTATATGAGTTTTGTTCAGTAGTTATTTCGGTGCTGAACTCTGGATCTGATCTTGATTTTAAAGAAAAATTTGATCTTGGGATCAAATCTTGATGATTCTGGGATTGGTTGAGTTGGGTTTTTAGGTTTTGAGTCAACAGATTGGTCAAAGGTTCAATCTTTTTGTTGTCATAAGTTTCAAGCTATTTTGGTTGTATATATCAAAATTCAGTGTGAAATAGATTGTTGTAATCTGTTCTCCCCTCAAGGATATTTAGTGATTTCTGGGGATAAAGCTTACTGCTTCTTGTGTCATCTTTAAAGAAAAAAAAGATTGAATATAACCCTGAATCCACCATTTTTATTGTGGATTATAGATTCCATTATATTTTGATAGAGTTTCTTCTTTTAACATGAAGAATCAGATTACAAAAATTCTTAGATTAGGAGAAGAAGAGTTGTAGACAGGCTTATCTAAGTGAGGCGAATTATCGGTATATTTGGTGGGTGATTTCTGGTCTATGGGAGTACCTGATAGTTCACTGCTGGATTTGATAGAGAAGGTTAGGACTTGGATATCGTGGGGTATGAGTGATCCAACTTCATTGGCTGGCGGACGCGATATGGATGTTAACAGTTGCAAAACCTGTTATGAATGCAAGATGAAGTTTACTGATTCTTGCCTCAAGTTCCATTGCTTAAGATGCAGTCGAGTATTCTGCAATGATTGTGTGGGCATTTTTGGCTCTTCGGATGTTGTTGCATCTGGATCAGGAGAATCAGAAAGCTTGGTGAGGGCTGCGGTTGATATCAAGACTTGCGAATTTTGTTCTGACTTGGGCAATTGTAATAAAAGCACGAGGAAGTTTAGTGACAAAGTTTATCCTTCTGAATCTCCGAGAGAAAGCCCAGAACCGCCGTCACCAGATTTCAATAGTGACAGATTTGGTGGTTATTCTCCACATGATGCAAGTAAGAGTAGTTTTACAGCCTTTTCAAGTCATCCATCTTCAGTGTCTTTGCGTCACTCGCCTAGCAGGTAACAAACTGGTTTAATATTTGTTAGATATTCTTTATTTCCTTGTAATTATTCCAGGGTGATATCTTGTGTTTTCCATGTATGTTAATATACTAAATGAAACATCAAATATGGCAGGATCAACCTGTTATCTAATTATTGATTTAAGACAAGAGGGGTTGCTCTGATGGTAAGCAACCCTCACTTCCAACTGAGAGGTTGTGAGTTCGAGTTTTCCCAAGAGCAAGGTGAGAATTTCTTGGAGGGAAGGATGCCGGTGGTCTATTTGGAAACAGCCTCTCTACCCAAGGGTAGGGGTAAGGTTTGCGTACACACTACCCTCCCCAGACCATACTAAGTGGGATTATACTGGGTTGTTGTTGTTGTTTCCGTAATTGTGGGTATAAGAGCTTGGTTTTACTTTGTTTTCTCAAAAAGAGATTTGGATCTATCCCAAGATTTGGCTTGGCTTAAAGTAGCTGATGTTGCAAAAATCTTATGTGTAAAGGCTGGAGTCTTGTTCCAAGATATTCGGCACGTGATATTAACTTATATCTGTTTTTTCAGTTTTCTATTATCTTATTTGCAAGTAAAAAGATCATTTCGTTGCGCGCCAAAATGGTGCCAAAAACTTCACATTCATGTTGTATCACTGAATTTCCGACAAATCTATAAAGCTTTCTGAACAAAAGGTTTTTTTTTTGGACACAAAAAATTACAAATTTACAAGCACTAAAGAGCTTCTAATTCTCCATATGGGCTTCTTTGCTCCTTGAAATATCTTTATGTACTCTTTTTCCACATCATGTATAACATAACAGTGGTGCAACCTTCCAAATATCATTTCTCCATCCCAAATCTTTTCATCTTGCAACTTGACTGGGCACCTGCCACCGTACTGGGTAGCACTCAAGCTACATTAAACAAAGAGTAGACAAACTTCATATATGTTAATTTGACTACCGAGTAAAACCTACTGGTTCTATGGAAAAAAAATAACCCATCAAACAGAAGCTACATATGAGATTGCAAACATATGTTCAACTTGTGTTTACAAAGCTGCTTCCTTGAACTAAGAAATCTTACCTTTTTGCTTATAATTGTAGGAGTGATGAAGATGAAGGAGCGGACTTCATGGATCATTCTTTTAGCGCATCAAGTGACTATTGTCATGATACTTCTGATATAGAATCAAGTAGTGTTAGTACTAGACATGAATTTTACCGTTTCAGATCAGTTGGATCTAGTCCTTCAAAAAGCCCCTCTAGGATTCGTTTTATTTCCAATAGAGTTGGGCATTCTGTACAGTACCAACAAGAGACCCCAATGTCTCGGAATGATGATCCCCTTGATCATGAAGCGTCGACTGTTTTAGGAAGGCTTGAGAAAGGAAATGAGGATCCAGAGACTGCTGACAACTGTGTTGACAATTTGTCCATCTACCAAGACCAGTTTGAGAAGCAGCAAAAACCATTGGATTTAGAAAACAATGGCCGTCTATGGTTTCCTCCTCCACCTGATAATGAAGATGACGAGGCACAAAATAATTTCTTTACATATGATGACGAGGATGATGAAATCGGAGAGAGTTCTGCAGCATTTTCTTCCAGTAGGAGCCTTGCCAGCATTTTCCCTGCCAAGGAGAAGCAGCAAGCGGATCACAAGGAACCATTACGAGCTGTTGTACACGGTCATTTCAGAGCTCTTGTCTTGCAGCTATTGCAAAGTGAAGGTATACATTCAGGGAAGGAAGGCAGCACTGATGACTGGATTGACATAGTTACATCAATAGCATGGCAAGCTGCAAATTATGTGAAGCCAGATACTAGTAAAGGAGGCAGCATGGATCCAGGTGATTATGTAAAGGTCAAGTGTATAGCTTCAGGAAGCCAAAGTGAAAGGTACATTTTTCTCTTCTTGCCACATGAACATTAAACTTTTCCATTTTTTCTGATCATGTGAAAAACTGGCGAATTCAGGTTTGTTTTTTGTTAGATTCATGATTGAGTTTTGGTTCAATGCAGCACCCTCGTTAAAGGAGTAGTTTGTACTAAGAATATCAAACACAAGCGCATGAATTCACAGTACAAAAATGCCCGATTACTTATTTTACGAGGAGCACTTGAGTACCAAAGAGCTGCCAATCAGTTGGCATCTTTTGACACCTTATTGCAACAGGTTTTTAGTTGATCTTTTATCTGTTTATGGATGAGATAAGAGCAAATTGAGACAAGATTAAAATGTTCTGTTATCCTAACAGGAAAAGGAGCACCTGAAGACGATCGTTTCAAGAATAGAGGCTCACCATCCTAATGTGCTGCTTGTGGAGAAAAGCGTCTCTTCATATGCTCAGGAGCTTCTACTGGCAAAAGAGATCTCTTTGGTGTTAAATGTTAAGGGGCCACTGCTAGAGAGGATAGCCAGGTGCACTGGTGCTCTTGTAACCCCATCGATTGATAACATAGCCACAACAAGATTGGGACATTGCGAACTCTTCCGCTTAGAAAAGGTTTCTGAAGAGCATGAACATGCCAACCAGTTAAACAAGAAGCCATTAAAAACTCTGATGTTTTTTGATGGTTGTCCTAGGCGTTTAGGTTGCACGGTATTTTCCCCTACCTTGAATCCATTATTGGTTTACTGAAATTCAAATTATTTGAAGTTCTAAATATGATTTAAATAATGCATACCTGTTGGTATACTCGTCTTTTTTACTTCCTTGAGCATGCAAAGTTCCTCTAAACTACTACTTATATCATGCATCTATTTAACTTTGACCATCTTCTCTAAGTATATGTTTATACAGGTGGGTTTCCTTATGGTTATACTCATATTATGGCATTTATGATGATTTCTTTCGTGCCATTTGTAAATTTCCCTTGTAATCACCAATTTCGAAGTAGAAACCAAAAATTTCACCTTTACTTAAGAAATTTAAATTGTCATTTGAGATTAATTAAAATGTTTCACTTCATATATTTAACCTAATAGCCATTTTTTGAATTCTTACTCCAAGCAAATTTTGTTTGTGTTTACATATATAATTTCTTGCATTGCGTGCATAAAAAACGCGCGCTTTAATTGTGCTTTCAGCTTGAAGCCCAGGAAACATTTGATGCTTTTATAATCAATTCGCTTTTAATAGCATTTTGAATATTGGCTTAAATTTGGTGTGAAACTTCAATGGGGTTCCCTCGTCACTAAATGTGTAGCTCTCATGTTTTTTCTTCTGCCAATATGAGGTTTGCTAGTTTCAACTCAAGCTATGCGCTAACAACAACAACAACAACAACTACCCAGTATATTCCCACCAGGTGGGGTCTGGGGATGGTAATATGTAGACGAGCCTTACCCCTACCCGAAAGGGCAGAGAGGCTGTTTCCAATCGACCCTCGGCGCATAGGATAAAATGGAAAGCAGCATTAAAACAAAAACAAAGACAAAATTAGAAACAAAAACAAAACAAAACAAAACAATAAAGCATTAGTAAATCCCGCAGAAATAACGTAAATGATTATGTAAACATAAGAAACATAAATACAATCGCATGCAATAATAACAAACAGTAACTACCATACTAACAACCATAAGGGGGACATAAGCTAAAACACAAGCTATGCGCTAAGTTAACGAGATATTGTCTTGTACCTTTATTTGTATATTTAATGTTGAAGTTATAGAGGGTTATTTATCCTTTCATTTGTCAATATGTAGGTCTTGCTAAGGGGCTCATGTCGTGAAGAGCTGAAGAAGCTGAAGAAGGTCATTCAGTATGCTGTATTTGCTGCATATCATCTGTCTCTTGAGACATCGTTCCTTGCTGATGAGGGTGCTAGTCTACCTAAAGCGTCTGCAGTACCCGAGAGTACATCTGCTGATAATGCTATTTCAGCGATTTCTCATTCTGCTGTGGCTACAAGAGCGCAGACAGTTGGAAATGACTCACATGTTCAACTAGGGTCTGCCAATTGCAGTGTGGAGGTAGTTTTACCAGAGTCATTGTTGGAGCATCATTACCCTCAATGCGGCGATCAATCTAGCCTAGATGACTGTGGAGCAAAAGATGTTCTCTCTACTGCTGGTCTTGAAAATCTAGCACCGTTTCTTGCACATGATATGGTAACTGTTGGTTTTGTGGAAATCAAAGATCAAACTAATGAAGGATCGCTAGAAACTTCAGGTCAAGAAGAGAGTCAGCCCAGAGAACTAGGAGAGCTGTCAAAGCTTGAAAAGTCAGATGAAAATGAAGCATCCAATGAATTCTATTCAACTGCGGACAGTCGTCAAAGCATATTAGTTTCCTTCTCTAGTCGATGTGTTTTAAATGGAAGTGTGTGTGAACGTTCTCGGCTCCTTCGCATCAAGTTTTATAGCTCTTTTGATAAACCACTTGGGCGATATCTTCAGGATGATCTTTTTGGTCAGGTAGAAATCATCGTTTTGTCTCTAAGTTCATAATACATGATATTCCCTTACCCAAATATTTCATGCTATTTTTGTATTTCACTTCATGATGTCAGATGTCTTCCTGTCAATCATGCAAGGAGCCAGCTGAGGCTCATGTCATCTGCTATACACACCAACAGGGGAATCTTACCATAAATGTTAGACGCCTTCCCTCGGTGAGTTCGCTTCCTGGTGAACGGGACAAAAGGATTTGGATGTGGCATCGATGTCTTAAGTGTGCTCAAATAGAGGGAGTTCCACCAGTGACTCGCAGAGTAATAATGTCAGATGCTGCTTGGGGACTCTCGTTTGGGAAGTTCTTGGAACTTAGTTTTTCAAATCATGCAACTGCTAACCGTGTTGCTAGCTGTGGTCATTCTCTGCAAAGAGACTGCCTCCGATATTATGGGTTCGTACTGTGTAGTACTTTCCTTAAAAATAGGGTTGGCTTCTCCAACAGTTTGAAATCACTGTGATTATTTACGTCATTGCTTCACCATCTTGCTGTGTAGAGAATAAAATAGACTTTGCTTTTGCAGGTGTGGAAGTATGGTTGCGTTCTTCCGCTATTCTCCTATTGACATTCTGTCAGTTCGTCTGCCCCCATTAACTCTTGAATTTAGTGGCTACACAGAACAGGAATGGCTAAGGAAAGAAGCAGCTGAGGTGCCAGAATTTATAAATACTTTTCCTAGCTATCTTGAAATGATTCTGAGTTTTGTAATATCTTTGGTTGTTTTGTGTTTGCTTAGAATAGCTCTATGTGACATGTCTTGTCTTTCCTGCAGTTACTATGCAAAGCCAAAGCTTTGTACGCGGAAATATCAAGTGCCTTTCGCAGGATTGAAGAGAAAAGTTCCTCTTTAGAATGTGAACTACCAGATACAACTCAGTTGAATGACTGCATCGTGGAGTTAAAGGAGCTGCTTATGAAAGAAAAGAATGATTACTATGTAAGACAACACCAAGACGGGTCATCAATCTTTAATACTTGTACAGTTTCCTTTTATGAGTTTAATTATGCTGTTTTGCTGCTGATTATGAGCATGCATGACAAATGCTGTCTTTCTCCTTACTGTTTTGCCTTCTGTTTGCCTGTATTATAGGACTTTCTTCAACCGGATGATGAAGAAACTTTCGACCCAAGGCAGGCTGCAATAGACATTCTTGAACTGAATCGCTTGAGGCACTCCCTCGTGATTGCGTCTCATGTTTGGGATCGTCGGCTTTTGTCCATGAAGTCTTTTCTTGAAAAGAGTTCTAGTTCAGTGGGTTCAGAGGATTCTGGTTCTTGTAATGAGCTGATAGATTGGAGGAGGGACATGTTTCTGAAGAATGACACTCTTGAACATGTTTATGAAGAATCTGTGCCTGAGTTCTCAGACTTGGAAGAATATGCCGAGAGAGCTTTGCAGTCCGAACAGGAGGAAACTCGTGTATCACCTTATGGTTCTGGTGAGCTCGAAAGCTCCATGTTAACCTCATCTGAGAGTGATAAAACGCAGGAAGTGCAGATGGAAGGAGAGAATGTGGTTACTGAAACATCCTTGGTACGAGCTCCTTCAGCTGCATCAGCCCTTTCTGATCAGATAGATTCTGCTTGGACTGGCACAGATCGATCTCCCAAAAAAGGTCAGTTGCTTCTGATGCTACAAGGAGAAGGATCTGAAGCTGCTTCTTTCAGACCACCAAGTCAACTTGATTACCTTCCTTTTAGAAAGCTAAGGTCACCTGCAAGAGTTCACTCCTTTGACTCTGCTCTGAGACTTCAGGAAAGAATCAGGAAGGGACTACCGCCTTCTTCATTACATTTATCAACAATTAGATCTTTTCATGCTTCTGGTGACTACAGGAATATGATCAGAGACCCTGTTTCCAGTGTTCAGAGAAGTTATTCTCAGATGTCACCTAGTGAAGCTCATAAGTTTAATCTTCTTATGGGTTCATCACCCTCGTTTATTTCTTATGCATCTCTTATACCTGACGGAGCTAGGTTGATGGTTTCACATGGAGATGTTGTCATAGCTGTTTATGACAATGAACCTACTAGCATAATATCTTATGCACTTTGTTCGAAAGTGTATAATGATTACATCACTGATCAGTCAAGCATGTCTGGACGGGGTTGGAACACAAGTGACATCAATAAGGAGGCTGGAGTGACTCCTCGTCTCTCGGCATGGCAGTCTTTTGGCTCTCTCGACATGGATTATATGCATTATGGTAGCTATGGTTCTGAAGATGCTTCCAGTACAATTACTTCCCTATTTGCAGATTCAAAAAGTTCTCCTCACCTAAGGGTCTCTTTTGATGACGAATCTTTGAGTGCTGGGGGAAAGGTTAAATTTTCTGTCACTTGTTACTTTGCAAAGCAGTTTGATGCTCTTAGGAGGAAGTGCTGTCCTGATGAACTGGATTTTGTACGTTCCTTGAGCCGTTGCAAAAGATGGAGTGCTCAAGGGGGAAAGAGCAATGTTTATTTTGCCAAGTCATTGGATGAAAGATTCATAATAAAACAAGTTCAGAAAACTGAGTTGGACTCTTTTGAAGAATTTGCACCAGAATATTTCAAATATATAACAGATTCTATTAATTCACGGAGTCCAACTTGCCTTGCAAAAGTTCTCGGAATATTCCAGGTTCGACTTCCTTTTCATGTTTTCTCCTATAAACATCCTTTTTATGTCAGTGAAAAATGTCGTGCCTTTAATTTTCAACCTAGTTTTTAGTTGTTGCACTAGTCTTATTCCTATTCATATCCAATGTTTTAGGTTTTGGTCAAACACTTGAAAGGCGGCAGGGAAACCAAAATGGATTTAATTGTGATGGAGAATCTCTTTTTTGAAAGAAAGATCTCTAGGGTCTATGATCTCAAGGGTTCTCTACGATCTCGCTACAATGCAGATACAACTGGCGCAAACAAAGTGTTGCTGGATATGAATCTTTTAGAAACGTTGCATACCAAACCCATATTTCTTGGAAGCAAAGCAAAAAGAAGCCTGGAGCGAGCTGTTTGGAATGATACATCCTTTTTGGCAGTAAGCTAATTTTGCTTCCTATCTCTCAATATTGCGATATAGATTCCTAAGTTAAAAGAGAAATTTTGCTATCTGAATGATGAATAAATCGAGGGAGCGCGACCAGTGACCCTATTTTGCTATTAGATTTTACTCTTTCTTAAGTGTCTATATTTCAACGATGAATGAATTAAGTTTTGTTTTTGACAGTCTGTTGATGTGATGGACTACTCTTTGCTGGTTGGGGTTGACGAAGAGCGAAAGGAGTTAGTCTTGGGGATCATAGACTTCATGAGACAGTATACTTGGGACAAGCACTTAGAGACATGGGTAAAGGCATCCGGCATACTTGGAGGACCGAAGAATGAATCCCCGACTATTGTTTCTCCGCTACAATACAAGAAACGGTTCAGAAAAGCAATGACAACCTATTTTCTCACGGTTCCAGATCAATGGTCATCTTGAAAATCTAGAATTTATTATATTCTTTCTTTGAGCCTTCTGCCAATAAGCGAACTTTCCTAATTGCACAAAATTGCAGATGAAGGAAGGTTAGATATTTTTCAGTTGGTTCATATTTGTTTTGCCATCTGGGGGTTAAAATTCCCCTTGGAAAAGTGTATGAGAAGTAGGGACTGTCATCTTTATTATGAAATATGGCAAAGTGTACATTTGACCATCTGTACATTTATACAAAGCTTCATTGAGTAAATGAAATCAAATGTGACTTATTGCAAAGCACTTTGCATTAGGCTTCCCCTTCTCTCTGCATAGTAGTTTTTTCTCTCTCTCTTTATATATATTGTCCTGCTATTAGTTGCTATCAGTGCTCCTTCCGTCGCCTCTGTGCCCTTCCAGGGTAGGGGTAAAGTTGTGTACATCCTTCGCTCCCCAGACTCCACTTGTGGGATTACACTGTGTGTTGACGTTGTTGTTGTCTTCTCTCTGCATAGTATTTTTCCAGTAGTGTAAAGCTTTTTTCCCATTAGTGTATTTTAACCTACGATAATAGGTTAGTTATAGTCCCGAGCCGATGGTCTTCCAGAAACAGTCTCTCTACCTTATTAAAGGTAGGAGTAAGGTTTGCGTACTTATTACACTCCCTAGACCCTACTTGTGAGATTACACTGGATTTGTTGTTGTTATTGTTGCTGTTGATAATAGGTTAGTTATCTCATTTTTACAGGTTAATAGTTAATGCTTATCATAAAAATTTATTTGTAATTATTACTCATTGTGCATAGAGCTTAAACTTCAACTTAAAATAATTAGTATAAATTAATCTTGGCTATGGGATTACTCCAAATCATGTTCCACATTTTTTTTAACATGCATCAACTTTATTACCATTCAAGAAAGAGCTGAGCACTACTTTATTCCTGTCACTTGTTTTGTATCCTTCACTTTATGTATGGAGAAAATAGAAATTATTTCAGAAAAAAGAGAAAGAAAAGAAAAATAGACCCCCGTGGAAACATAATAGAATTGACTTTATGACTTTTATGATACAATTTTTTTGGTGTGGAGATTTTGTCTGCCACGTGAAAAAGATTAAGAACAATCAACATTATTGTTTTTCTTATTATATAGTGTGCTTCACATTCTCTTGTCGAGTCCATGTGATCCTACCAAATATTGAGGCAACATATAAGCAGCAAATATTTTTCTTAATCGTGAAGATCGGCCATCTTATATTTGTCTCGACTAATTTTACGGGACACCTGCTGAATTAGCTGAATTTTCTTTCACCTGTCGCAATTTATACAAGAACGGGAATAAATAACTTTAATTGTCGTACATCTATACAAGAAAGTCTTATCTATTTTTATTTATTCATTTTCTTACAATATAAATATATATATTTAATAAAATTTTCTGACAAAATAATATCGCATGATACCGCTTCGTTGAATGTGCGTCTGCCCCTGAATTTATCGCCTATTTGTCGCTCTACAGTGGCTAATTTGACTTATAAAAGAGTAAATTCACATAATTTTGAGGTATTCAGATTAGGTTATGACTTACGATATCCAGAATGTATTTTAGTTTGTTCTTTGCTTTCTTTGGGTTTTTTTGACATACTACGGAACGGTTAAAAATAAAAAAATTTTAAAATAAAAGATGAATATAATAATGATATATTGTGCGCGCAAGCTAGACCAGAAACTATTATTAAAAAACAGTAATATATTGTAAGCAGTCTCTCACATAATTCACGGAGAGCATAAAATTCTCAGCTTCTTGATTCTACGTACTATACATAAATGGGAAATACATGATAATAATACTAAATAACTGAGAAAATCTGCTACGGAATTCGGAGAGGAGTACTTGTACACTACAAAAGAGAAATAATAAATGGATTTATTTTTCTCCTCTTTAATTTGTTAAGAAGCCACTGCTAATTGAATCTCCCTTCTGTAATTGGCAAAAACCCTACACGTTTCTGCATTCAATTGAATAAAGAAAAAGATTAATAAAAGGAATATTATTAATACACAATTTATATATTCAAGAATATTTGTAACAGCTTGTCTAATCCTTTTTAGGGGTTTACTCAGGTTTCTAAAACGTTGGGTAGGTAAATTAAAGGGAAGAGCAACTCGGTGCACAAAGCGTCTCACGTTTACGCAGGGTTTGGAAAAGGACCTTACCCTAATGGGTATAAATTAAAAGGACAGATAGCCCGGCGCACAAAGTATCCCGCGTTCACAAGGGTTTGGGAAAGGGCCTCATCCCAGTTGGATGTAAATTAAAAGGGCATGGCCAGGGGCGTATCTAGAGTGTTGTGTATGGGTTCTCGGGAACCCAGTAACTTTTGTGTAGACCCTCTATTTTATTAAATTCTTACTAGATATATAATGGTGAACCCAGTTATTATAATATATTAATTTGAGATTGCGACATGAACCCATGAACTTTAAATTCTGGATCCGCCTCTGGGCATGGCAACCAGTGCACAAAAGGGCAGGGCAGCCCGGTGCACAAAGTATCCCGCGTTCACGCAGGATTTAGGAAAGGGCCGTACCCCTATGAAGTGTAATGTAGGCAGCTTGCCATGATGCTAGTATCAATAACTGATTTTTAGGCTTGCACCCGAAACCCGTAAATCACACGAAAATAAACCTACTTTTTTTCTCACAAAAAAAGTAAGAAGAGAAGAACCTAACTTTTCCCATATTGTTATCCTGATTAAATAGCATTGATTTTAAGCATTGATATAAAACACACACACAAAGTAAACAACAGCTAAAATTCAATTTGGCACACCAAACATTTTGCACTTGTTATGACACACATACACACATAAAAATCCACTTAAATTTTTATGAAGTTTCAATCGGAATTAGAGGTTGGCATGATCGAATAGACATAAGAAAATAAATATTTTTTTAATACAGTTGTGGTGAAACCAAACTTGACATCATGTTAGTTATAATGAATGAATATAGTAATTATGTGAAGAGCTGAATAATTTATTAAATATTTGGGAATATACTACGTGTGCAATAGGGGTAGGTAGACAAATTAAAGCCAGACACGTGTCTCAGGGCAGTAGAAGTTTGGTTTAATTTGGTGTATAAATAATTTGTTACACTCCCCACACTGCTTGCTAGAGTTTTAATAGTGATAGTTAACCAATCTCTTTCTCTTCTTTTTTCAGTTAAACAATCCGAAAATTTACTGATTCCACTAATTGAAATTTATATTTAGTTTCTTAGGGTGACTATAGTACTTTCTATCGAAAGATTACTCATTCCTAAAATTTGAATTTGAATTCGAACCATCTCACTATGTATCTTATTGGTGTTCTCCCAATTTTTTTTCTTTTAAAATTTAAAATTTAACCCTGTAGAACTTAATATAGAAACACGAACATTTCCTGCAAAGTTTTTCGAGATTCACCGCTAATAAAAGGACCAAATAGACTGTCAAAATTGACCGATATTGATAGGTAATTGGCAAAATCGACCGATTTGTGACGATTGGTAATCGTATGGCCGGTAGAGCTAACCGGCCGGCTTTAGTCGGTATTTTCCGATCGATTTCGGTCGGTCACTCAAATTCCAAAAAATAAAAAATTACCGAAAAAATCAATTAATCATATAATTCAATAATGCACCATCTGGGAATCAAAATGGGGTTTATATTGTGGAAAGATACTATTCTACCACTAGAACTTTAATGTTTTTTGTTTTAAGATTGTCTTTTATTTCATTTAAACTCTTTAATTGCATTTTCGCACAAAAATAACTGTTTGATATCGGTCAATTTTATTAAAAAATAAAATTACATACCAAAATCGATCGATTTTTTAAAATGCCCGGCCGAAATAACCGACCGTTTTCGATCGATCTTTTGAATATCTTATCCATAAAAGAAAAATGATTAAAAACCATTCTTGGTAGCCGTTAGGTAACGAATTAGTTGATAAGCACTTCACACTTCAACTTCAATCTCTTTCATTTATTTTCTTTTATTAATTGGTCTTAAAAATCTAGTTAATAATATTTTTTAGCATTACGTACATGTACGTATAAATTATCTTATCACATATGGAAACAATATTTCCTTTTCCAGTAACCAGTTTCTTGTTTTTTATAGGTAAAAGGACTAAACTTTATATTTTTATTCTCTATATGCATACAAAAATTTAATATGAAGAAGAAAACATTGAAGTCATCAAGTTGACTTTGGTCGATGATTAAAAATAAAACTAGAATTTCAGATTGAAGCAGTCATTCTTGAAATTAAATTCAATAAAAGGAAAGCTTTTCACACTCACGTAATTTAATTAACAAAATTGATTTGACCATGTAGTTTCTGAATTATGAACAAAAGATAACACTAGTTGAGCCCGTTGAGGAATGAGAAGTCAAATTTGAGAAATTAGAAAAGTCTCCATATAACTATTTTTTACTAAAATTTGCCTTAATTTTTTCCCACTAAAAATATATCACACAATAAAAGAATAATTTTACCAAGAAGCTTACTCAAACGAGGCCCATGCACCAAAAACCATGTCAATATATCATGTTTAAGTGAATAATTTCTTTTGTGTATGTATTAATTATGAATAAATGACATGTAAAACTTACGTAAAAGACACACACACAGAGTCACTTATTTATTTGATATATGCATCATGTTCGAGTTAATATTTTTTGAATATAACTTGATTATATCAAGTTCACAGCTACTCTATAGGATCATGTAGTAGTCTACAAATTGAGTTCTTCTTTTACTAAAAAAACGTAAATTATTTTAACTTAAACAACATTTATTATATACTAATTAACTAATTAATTAATTTTATTTTAGAGTTTAACCTATATACTGAATTTAAATTTTTAATAGAGCATCTAGAAGAAATTCACCAATAAATTTTGATAAATGTTACAATAATACGTGGCTTGATAGTGTAATTATTTTTAAAACTATCGATGAATGCTAGTAACTCAGTATTTTTTGGGATTTTACACAAATAATCGGGCAGTTTTATTGTCTACTTTTTCTAGCCAGTATAAATAATTATACACTAATTACACATAATATTTATATATATTAAAAAAAAATATTAAATGAGCTGCTATTTAGGTTAATTCTTCTTATTGTCTTTAGGTTTAGAATCATGATAAGACATGGAAAAAAAAAGAATGTAAAAGAAAACATAACATGAAAAGTGGATCAATGTCCATAATGAAGAGAACATTACCTCTCGAGATCTGATTCTCTTTTTAATTATTCCTCCATTATTATTCTTCCAATTACTTTGTTCTTCTAGCAACGGACCACTTTTATTCTGAAACATGTCTACTCCTCCACCACCATCACCACCATTGTTGACCAAGCAAAATCGCATAATTTTCACGGCAACATCTCCTTCATCTTTACTCTGCATCATCAGTTTCTCCACCTCAGCTCTAGGCAGCCTCAACTTTACCCTAACGGGCCCACCACCGTTCTCGGTCTTATTATTCAGGAGTGTGCCTGAAGCAAAGTTATTATGATACGACGATTCTTCTGTCGTAATACTGGCAGGCTTCATGATTGACAAATCAGACACCGATCTCCGTGCTAGCATTAGGGTTTCGAGCCGATCTTTCGCGCTCATTTGAATCCCTGAACGGACCCTCCTCGGAGTTTTCTGTTCAGGGTATTTAGGTAATTCAACTAGGAAATAAAGCCTTTTGGATTTCAACTCTTGTTGTGGTTCCAATGGCTTTGCTCTGACCCCAAAATGCTTCACTGCTTCTGATTCTAATAATACCATAGTAGGATAATTTCTTAGAACCTCGTTGGCATAAATTGGTGTCTTGAATTTCATTGTTTGTCCATCGATTTTCATCACTTTTGTTGTCTTTTTTCCTCCTAAAGTATTCCCCATTTTTTCCTTATGTTTTTCTGTTTTGTCTTTGTGGTTTGTTGTAAGCTTTGGGTTCTGTTTCTTCCTAATGTATATATAATCACTTAATCAGATCTAACAACCAAATAATTAGAAACAATATTTTTGTAGCAAATAAGGCTCGTTTTGGGGGTTTATTATTTTAATTGTGGATATGTTTTCTTGGAACCCTCTTGAAATCTTGGCACGAGTTGAGCATAAACGTGCAACATGGGTATTAAATAAGGAGGAGTAGTAGTTGTTTGTTGTTTGCTTGGAGTTTGTATTTATGGGTCAAATAATGAGTGCAGGTTTTAAAATGGCGACTCTTTTTACAATTTTGAAAAAGATTACCGTAAAAAGTTTTTTTTTTAGTTTTTAGTTTTATTCTTTTCCCTTGTCTTGTGTGTTGTGATTTTCTTTTGTTTTTCCAATCAAATATATCGTATTAAATTCTAAACACCCTTGGAAATTTATAATTTCGCTATTGGTCTTGTCCATTTTCTATGTAAACGAATATTCTAAGAGGCAGAGCAAGGATTTGAAGGTTATGTGTTTGGAGTTCTAATTATTTTAAGATATTGAGTTCTAAATCAATAATTAATATATATTGAATGAATTTCTTAAGACAAATAAAGGGTTTGGACCAAATCTATTGAGTTCGGCTGAACCGTAGCTCATGGGCTAGCTTTGCCACACAATATTCTAATGATTAAGTTCATTATATTAATTTGAATATAGAGGTATAATTAACAAAGCTTGTCATGCATGTGATTTCTAATTTTCAAGGAAAATCTTCAAAAGTTTCGATAATTTAAAATTGGCGCTCGTCGTCTCGATCTCGTTCATATTCTTTCACAAATAAATAAAAGAAAATAAGTTAAAAAAAGGAAGAAGAGAAAGCAAGCCCGTCAATAGTGGGAAATATGAGTATACGAGTAATTTGGTACGGCGATATTTCAAAATAATGTAATCTCATTGGTTAAATAATTATAATTAAATAAGATTGGGGTAATGATAACACGTAAGCAAATCATGGTGTACATAAGAGACGGACCTATACTATACCGAGAGGGGTCACCGACATTCGTAAAATTCGACAAATTTTTTATATATACACGTATATATCCTTAGAAAATAGTGATATATCTGAAGTTGACACCTAAATATAAACAGATTTTGATTAAATCTAAAAGCGTATCCCAACTTTTAAATCCTGAATTTGCATATGGTGTGAATCCCTGAAGTGGTGATAAATCCCATTTTTGTCTTCATTTCATGTGCTTTTTTGACTGTTTTCATGTAAGAGAAATGATCAAAACTTCACCAAACATGGATTTGTTCTAATTTGCAAAGTCTACAAATTGGTTATGGCAACCTATAAAATATTATTCTTTGTAATACACGTAAAATCAAGAGTGCATGTAAATCTTTTATTATATAATCATTATACTAGGTAAAGGTAAATTATGGTACACTGATAATTTTTGTTTACTTTATAAACAATTAACTTTTGAATATGACTTTAATTACTACCTACGGTCTAACTTGATGTTCTAAATATGGAATTGAAAAAATTTCTAGATCTCCTCGAGGTTATGTTCCTATTCTAGCTTTTAAAATGTTTCATCACAGTTTTTTACAATACCATTTAAGTAAGAATTTTCAGCAGCTGATAGATATAGTATTTAATTAATGCTTTATTTGAATCTTGTATTCTAATAGTTTAAGTAAAGATAAATTATCTATATTCAGATACTGAAAACAAAGGTCTTGAACTTGATAGCGGTTGATCGATATAAAAGAGAGCATTTTTATAATAAAATATATATTCAAATTCATACATTTTAATTTCAATTTTAACAAAAACAAATGAAGCCTAAGTAGTTTAGCTGGGAAGCCACCCCAAAATGCTAGATGCACACCAGCGACAGACCATGTCGTAGCCGAAGATAAACTCAAGATCACACGAACAAACTACGTGCCCATCGATGCTCAAGCCCACGGGGGACACTCACAACCATCCTAAAAAAGATGGAGGAAATGGAAAACGAAAATAGATCGCTTCGCGACTAGATGAAGGAGCACCAAGAAAGAGTGGACAAGATCCCGGGTGCGCCTAAGATGCTATCAAAGCGAGACGTAGGGAGGTTCGTTGAACAACCCTACACAGAAGGAGCTGCACCATACCCCATCCCAAAGACCTTCAAAATGCCCCTACTTGAAGGTATATGATGGGACCCCAGATACCGAGGACCATCTGATTCACTATGTCACCGCCCACGCAGGAGCCAAGAAAGCGGAAGCACGGGTCAACGACATCTTTGCTATCCGAGAGGCCTCAAGAGAAGGGCTCAGAGAGTTCTTAGCCAGGTTCACAGGGTCAGAATGATCTTACCAAACGCGTCAGAAGGCATGGCAGTCGCAGCTTTTCAGAACGGACTCAGCAGGGACGGATCACGGGCAACCAGGAAACTGCTTATCCGTCTTATGAAATACCCCCCACCACCTGGGAAGAAATTCACAACGCCTACTGTGCCGAGGTACGTGGAGACGATGGCGACTTTAATGGCCCGACCCCGCGGCTAATAACAGTGCACCCAGAAATCCGAATAGACCGACGCAACGAGGGACGACGGGAACAAGTCCCACACCTCAACAGGGAGAGGCACCAACCGTATATCAGATCTTCGCATCTGCCAAGGCACGCAGACGACATACGACGACATGTCTCCCCACTGAGGAACGACTGAGGTATGCCTCCTTTACTATCTGCACATAACTTTTGTATATCTCCTTCAGAAGTAGTGTACGCACTGGAGAAGCTGGGCAACAAAGTACAATGGCCGACAAAGATGAAGTCCGACCCCGCCACCAGAAAATAAAATGCCTTATGTGAGTTCCACCAAGAACGGGGGCACAGAACCGAAGACTGCATTGGTCTCCTGCAGGAGGTGGTCCGGATGTTGAACCAAGGATTCTTGAAAGAACTTTTCAGCGACAAAGGAAAGCTCAACTTCGCACGCGGGCGGGAACAACCTCACTGCCCTCACCAACACGCACCATCAATATGATCATTGGTGACGGCAATGACTCAGCGATCAACCATGTCAAATTCACCACCACTTACAAATTAAAGCGAACCATCGCTTACGAACGGTATGACGACTTCGAAGATAGTATCACCTTCGATAAGTCTGATACCGACGATTTGTTTTTCCCCCTTTATGATGCTTAGTTATTACTTTATGCATAGTAGATACTGACATTAAAAGGATTATGGTCGACGATGGCAGCGACGCATGTATCATTCATCCAAGAGTCCTTGCACTAATGGGACTCGAGGATAGGATAATTCCACGCTGTATAACACTAACTGTTTTTAACAATGCACTGGAAAGAACCTCTGGGGAGGTAACGCTGCCCATTCTAGCAGGAGGAGTTACAATGGAAATCACTTTCCACGTAATAAACCAAGTAACAACATACAACGCCATCATGGGACGTCCGTGGATACATGCCATGAGGGCAGTCCCATCCAGTTTCTATCAAGTGATCAAATTCCCTACCCCATGGGGGGTGTACAACATACGGGGTAAGCCGCGTACCACCCAAGAGTGTTATAAAATAGCTCATGTTTACACGCACACCAAACAACTCAAAGGAGAGAGTGCGGAGGCATAACAATCAGCATTGTCGGGGACTAAGGTCCACCCAATAGAGGACGTCGTCAAAGATCCCGACGACGTTGAGGATAACAAGGCCACGGTCAAAGATCTTGACCCCGTCCAGCTGAGCAACAACGATTCCACAAAGAAGGCTTACATAGGCCACGACCTTTCAAATCCAAGTAAGTATCGTGAATTTCTATCTAACCATGCAGACCTGTTTGCTTTTTCCCATGCAGATATGCCAGGGATTCCTTGAGAAATTGCCTCCCACAAACTGAATGTCGATCCACTACACCCGCCCGTACGGCAGGTAAAGAGAAAATTCAATGCTGCCATCAACGAAGAAGTAAGTGAAGAAGTAGACAAGCTGTTGGCGAACGGTTCCATTAGGGAGTCCAAGTATCCGGAATGGGTCGCAAACATTGTAATGGTCAAAAAGAAAAATGGGAAGTGGCGGATGCGCGTGGATTTCACTGATCTAAACAAAGCATGTCCAAAATATTCGTTCCCACTGCCCCACATCGACCAATTAATAGACGCAACGGCAGGGCATGAGCTGTTAAGCTTCTTGGACGCGTACTCCGGCTACAATAAAATCATGATGGCCGAGAAAGATCAGGAGAAAATAACCTTCATCACTCACCAGGGAACATACTGCTACAAGGTAATGCCCTTCGGGCTAAAGAATGCGGGGGCCACATACCAGAGGCTGGTGACTACGATGTTCAAAGAACAACTTAGAAAAATGATGGAGTTCTATATTGACGACATGCTAGTGAAGTTGTCAAATAAAGAGGACCACCTCGATCACTTGAAAGAAGCCTTCAAAATATTAAGAAGATACGATATGAAACTGAATCCTAAAAAATGCGCCTTCAGCGTAGTCTCGGGAAAGTTCCTGGAGTTTCTGGTGTCACAAATGGGCATAAAAGTCAATCCTGACCAGATCAAGGCCATAGAAGCCATCCCAGAAATACTAAGCAGCAAAAAACAATTGCAAAAGCTAACATGTTGAATAGCCGCCCTCTTCAGGTTCATCTCACGCTCCTCCGACAGGTGCCATAAATTCTTCGATATATTGAAAAAAGACCATGGACTAAAATGGAATGAAGAATGCGTCGACGCCCTGAGGAGTTTGAAGGCATATCTATCATCGCCACCCCTACTAGTCAAAGCCAACCCAGGCGAACTGCTGTTGGTGTACTTGGCTGTATCGGAAGTCGCGGTCAGCGTCGTTCTAGTGCGCGAAAATAAAGGGACGCAATATCCTATTTATTTTATTAGCAAAACTTTAGTGGACACCGAAACCCGGTACCCACACCTTGAGAGGCTGGCATTGGCACTCGTATAGCTTTACGAAAGCTACGACCCTATTTTCAGTGCCACCCCTATAAGGGTAGTAACGACCTTCCCTTTAAAGAGTGTCTTACACAAGCCCAAACTCTCAGGCCGGCTCGCCATGGGCCGTTGAGCTTAGCGAGCATGATATCACATACCTTCACAGGACCGCCATCAAGTCGCAAGTCCTAGTTGACTTTATTGCCGACTTTAGTGTGGAAGTTCTGCCAAAGGCAGAACTCAAGGCACAACACGCATCCTCCAAAAACGACCTATGGGTCCTTTATACGGCCGCCGCCGCCAATGCATCGGGATTGGGAATTGGACTCGTTCTTGAGGTCCCCACGGGCCAAACAATTCGCCAGTCCATATGATGCCCGGAAATGACTTACAATGAGGCCGTTATTGCAGGCATGAAACTGGCCACCAAGTATGGGGCTCGCCGAATTCTCCTCCACGGCGAATCCTAACTAGTGGTAAACCAGGTCACTGAGACTTATCAAATCAAAGAGAATAGGCTACAAAAGTACCAGACAGAAATCCGCAAGCTGATGGCTACATTTGATGAATGCCGCTTCGAACAAATCCCCAGAGGACGGAACATCAAAGCGGACGGCCTGGCAAAGTTGGTTGTAGCCACCAAAAACATTAACAAAGAAAGTGTGGTCACACTCCTCTACTCGGCCATTGATCACACAGAGGTACTTTCTTTAAACCTAACTTGGGACTGGCGCAACTAGTTCATATCTTATATGCAGGACAGGATATTACCCCCCGATAAAAAGAGGCGAAGAAACTTCGCGTACAGCCTGCCCGATACAAAAGGACGTTCGGTGTCCCCCTGGCCAAATGCCTAGGACCACACCAAACGAGGCCGATATTCGAAAAAGTGCACAAAGGCCATTGTGGCGCCCACACTAGCAACCGCGCCCTTATGCGATGCATCATACGTGTCGGCTACCACTGGCCCACTATGAAAAAAGAGGTAGCTGAATATGTTCGCCGATGCGAACAATGGCAAAAGTACGCCCCATGATACACCAACCAGGAGAACCCCTTCATTCCGTCACTTCCCCCTGACCCTTCATCAAATGGGGAATGATTTCTAATTTTCAAGGAAAATCTTCAAAAGTTTCGGTAATTTAAAATTGGCGCTCGTCGTCTCGATCTCGTTCATATTCTTTCACAAATAAAAAAAAGAAAATAAGTTAAAAAAGAAAGAAGAGAAAGCAAGCCCGTCAATAGTGGAAAATATGAGTATAAGAGTAATTTGGTACGGCGATATTTCAAAATAATGTAATCTCATTGGTTAATTAATTATAATTAAATAAGATTGGGGTAATGATAACACGTAAGCAAATCATGGTGTGCATAAGAGACGGACCTATACTATACCGAGAGGGGTCACTGACATCCGTAAAGTTCGATAAAAATTCTATATATACACGTATATATCCTTAGAAAATAATGATATATTTGTAATTGACACCTAATTACAAAACAAATTTTAATTAAATCTAAAAGCGTATTCCGACTTATAAATTCTGGGTTTGCCTGTGGTGTGAATCCCTGAAGTGGTGATAAATCCCATTTTTGTCTTCATTTCATGTGCTTTTTTGACTGTTTTCATGCAAGAGAAATGATCAGAACTTCACCAAACATGGACTTGTTCTAATTTGCAAAGTGTACAAATTAATTTGGCAACCTATAAAATATTATTCTTTGTAATACACGTACACGTAATATCAAGAGTGCATGTAAATCTTTTATTATATAATCATTATACTAGGTAAAGGTAAATTATGGTACACTGATAATTTTTGTTTACTTTATAAACAATTAACTTTTGAATATGACTTTAATTACTATCTACGGTCTAACTTGATGTTCTAAATATGGAATTGAAAAACATTCTAGATCTCCTCGAGGTTATGTTCCTATTCTAGCTTTTAAAATGTTTCATCACAGTTTTTTACAATTCCATTTAAGTAAGAATTTTCAGCAGTTTATAGATATAGTATTTAATTAATGCTTTATTTGAATCTTATATTATTAACGTTTAAGTAAAGATAAATTATCTTTATTCAGATACTGAAAACAAAGGTCTTGAACTTGATAGTGCTTGATCGATATAAAGAGAGCATTTTTATAATAAAATATATATTCAAATTCATACATTTTAATTTCAATTTTAACAAAACAAACGAAGCCTAAGTGCATTTCTAGAAGAGCCTTCCATAAAAATTAGCCTTGAAAATACTCACTATTCAAGTGAACTTTGTAGACTAATAGGATGACTTACGGGAGACAAATACAAAAATTGGTAGTTAAAATTTGAAATCTGTTATAAATAGAATCCTATTTAAGGTGAATGTCTATATTTAGAGAAATTTTAGAATTTTACCTTGAGGCTAAGTCTTTTCTATGCCTATAAATAGAGGGGTCTTACCCCATTGTAAATCATTCCTAAGTATCAATAAGAATACTCTTCTCTCTACTTTTCTCTCTATTGTTCTTGTTCTTATATTATTTCATAACACGTTATCAGCACGAGACTCTACCATCTCAAGAATCCTCTTGAGAAAATTAAGGTATTTCCCTTTTTCCGAATTTGGTTTTAATTATGTCTGATATTATGAAAAGAAAGTTCGTTGCCCTTGAAATTTCGGGCAAGAACTATATGACATGGGTGTTGGATGCTGAAATCCACTTAGATGCTATGGGTCTTGGAGACGCCATTAAAGACAGAGATAAAGCATCCACCCAAGACTGTGCTAAAGCCTTGATTTTCTTGCGCCATCACCTTGATGAAGGTTTGAAAATTGAATATCTCACAGTCAAAGATTCACTCATCTTGTGGAACGGCTTAAAGGAGAGATATGACAACCTGAAGTTGGTCACTCTGCCACAAGCACGATATGATTGGGCTCATCTAAGGCTCCAAGACTTTAAGTCTGTTTCTGAATATAATTCTGCAATGTTCAGAATTACATCTAAATTGAAACTCTGTGGAGATAATATCTCTGATTATGATATGCTTGAGAAAATGTTTACAACGTTTCATGCCTCCAATATGGTACTACAACAACAGTACAGAGAGAAAGGTTTCAAAAAGTACTCTGAACTGATTTCTCTTCTCCTTGTGGCTGAGCGAAACAATGACCTGCTCATGAGAAATCACGAATATCGACCCACTGGGTCTACACCATTGCCTGAAGCAGATAAGGTGTATTCTCATTATGCCAAGCATGAAAAAGGCCATGGATCTAGTCATGGTCGTGGTCGTAATAGGGGTCATAGCCGTGGACGTAGACAAGGAAGAAATTTCCCTGATGTCCGTCACCCCCCAAAGAGAAATAACCACCAAAAGCAGAAACGGGATTATGAGAATCCAAAGGCAAATAGTTCAGAAACTATATGTTATCGTTGCGGTGGAAAAGGGCACTGGTCAAAAGCTTGCCGTGTGCCAAGACATTTGGTTGACCTTTATCAAGCATCTCTAAAGAATAAAGGCCCTGAAACAAATTTTGTCTCTGACGACAATTTTGACATCACCCACCTGGATGTGGCAGACTTCTTTGAGCACCCCGAGGGAAAATAGACCACTTAATCGGTGATGGATCTGTGATGAAGGAAGATGAAATTGTTTGATTTTATTTTACTTATTTGTATTAGTTAGTGAATAAACTAATAGTCATTAGTATCAGCTCGTATTATAGTTTATGATATAATGTTAGTATTAGTTCTTTAGAATATTTCAATATGCTTAAATTTCAAAGATATTTTTATTTTCCAGTAGAGTTAATCGATTAACCTAACAGTTAGTCGATTATCTAATATTTCGCATTAAAACTGCAAAACAATCGATTATATACTTGTTAACAATCGATTATATTAAGACATAATCGATTATGTATGTTTAACAATCGATTATATTAAGACAGTGTGATCTGAAGTTTTTCAAAATAGCAAACAATCGATTATATACTTGTTAACAATCGATTATATTAAGACATAATCGATTATGTATGTTTAACAATCGATTACATTAAGACAGTGTGATCTGAAGTTTTTCAAATTAGCAAATAATCGATTATGTATGTTTAACAATCGATTATATTAAGACAGTGTGATCTGAAGTTTTTCAAAATAGCAAACAATCGATTATATACTTGTTAACAATCGATTATATTAAGACATAATCGATTATGTATGCTTAACAATCGATTATATTAAGACAGTGTGATCTGAAGTTTTTCAAATTAGCAAATAATTGATTATGTATGTTTAACAATCGATTACATTGAGACAAACGGATTGAATTTGGTTATTTTTATGTTCGTGTATTTTCTTTTGTATGTCAAACCATGGGAAAGCAAATATGGATATCTCACAAAGCAAACTTGGATCAAATATTTGTTTAGTTGATTCATGTACTACACATACGATACTCAAAGAAAAGAAATATTTCTCTCAACTAAGTATGTGTAAGGCAGATGTTACTACAATCTCTGGTAGTAGTAAATTGATTGAAGGCTCCGGAAGAGCAACTATAACTCTGCCTAGAGGAACAATGTTTATCATAGAGAATGCAATGTTCTCCTCCAAGTCTAAGAGAAACTTGTTGAGTTTTAAAGATATACGCTGGAATGGCTATCATATTGAGACAATAGATGAGAATAATCTTGAATATCTCATCATTACAAAGAATGTCTCTGGCCAAAAGAGGGTTATTGAGAAATTCCCGTCTTTATCTTGTGGCCTGTATTGGACAAAAATTAGTGCAATTGAGGCATATTCAACAGTAAACCAAAAGGTTACTGATTCCAATACTTTTGTACTTTAGCATGATCGATTGGGACACCCTGGATCAATCATGATGAGACGGATTATAGAAAGCTCATATGGGCATCCGTTAAAGAATTTCAAGATTCTTCTAAATAATGAATTTTCTTGCACTTCTTGTTATCAAGGCAAGTTAATTACAAGACCATCACCAGCAAAGGTTGGGACTGAGTCACCTACGTTTTTGGAACGTATACAAGGGGACATTTGTGGACCTATTCACCCACCTAGTGGGTCTTTTAGATATTTTATGGTCCTAATAGACGCATCCTGTAGATGGTCTCATGTGTGCCTGTTGTCATCACGCAACCTTGCGTTTGCAAAACTAATGGCACAAATAATTCGACTACGAGCACATTTCCTAATAATCCAATCAAGTCTATTAGACTGGATAATGCTGCTGAGTTTTCATCCCAAGCATTTAATGATTATTGCTTATCAATTGGGATAAAAGTGGAACATTTGTAGCTCATGTTCACACTCAAAACGGTCTTGCAGAATCTTTAATTAAACGCCTGCAGTTGATTGCAAGACCATTACTCATGAAAACGAGGCTGCCCACTTCGGTATGGGGTCACACCATTTTGCATGCAGCAATGCTAATTCGTCTCAGACCGACGAATTATCACAAATATTCCCCGTTGCAATTGGTTTTGGGTCATGAACCCAATATATCCCATTTAAGAATCTTTGGATGCGCAGTATATGTGCCTATAGCACCGGCATACCGCACCAAAATGGGCCCGCAAAGAAGGTTAGGAATATATGTTGGGTTTGAATCGCCCTTCATTATTTGCTACCTCGAAACATTGACAGGGGATTTGTTCACTGCACGATTTGCAGACTGTCAATTTGATGAGACACTTTTCCCAAAATTAGGGGGAGAAGTTGGTGAAACCAAACGGGAAATTTTGTGGAAAAATGCATCATTATCTCATCATGATCCACGTACCTCTATTTGTGAAAAAGAGGTGCAAAAGATTATCCATTTGCAAAGAATAGCAAATCAAATGCATGACGCATTTACGGACTTGAAAAGGATAACAAAATCCCACATCCCCGCGGAGAATGTTCCAATCCGTATTGATGTCCCTGTTGGACAATCATCTAGTGTCATATCCCATGAGTCGAATGCACGCCTGAAGCGTGGCAGGCCATTAGGTTCCAAAGATCGAAATCCTAGAAAGAGGAAAGCAAACGATCAAAATGACACTACGAAAGAATCTCATGAAGAAATTCATGATTTAATAAATGCTGAGATTCATGAAGAATCCTTTGAGCCCGAGACTCAGGAAAATAAGGAACTATCCATAAATCCAGTCGATATTGAGGCAAATTTTAATCGAGTGGATATAGTGGTGGATTATGTCTTTGCTTTTAATGTCGCATCTAGCATTATGCAAGAAAGTGAGGATCTTGAACCTCAATCTGTTGGAGAATGTTGAAAAAGACATGATTGGCCAAAATGGCAAGAAGTAATTCAAGCAGAATTGAATTCGCTGGCAAAACGTGAAGTTTTTGGCCCTATAGTTGAAACACCTAATGGTGTTAAGCCTGTTGGCTATAAATGGGTCTTTGTACGCAAGAGAAATGAGAAAAACGAGGTACAAAGATATAAGGCACGCCTTGTTGCACAAGGATTTTCTCAAAGGCCTGGTGTCGATTATGAAGAGACATATTCGCCTGTAATGGATGCCATAACTTTTCGTTATCTCATTAGTTTTGCTGTCCTTGAAAAGCTTGACATGCATTTAATGGATGTGGTTACTGCCTATCTTTATGGCTCACTTGATAATGAGATATACATGAAAATTCCCGAGGGACTCAAAATGCCAAACGCTCATAATTCAAAGTCCCGGGAAATGTTTTCAATCAAATTGCAAAGATCCTTTTATGGTCTAAAGCAATCAGGATGAATGTGGTATAATCGTCTTAGTGAGTATTTGTTAAAAGAAGGCTATATAAATGATGCCATTTGCCCGTGTGTTTTATAAAGAAAACAACATTGGAATTTGTTGTACTTGCCGTATATGTCGATGACATAAACCTTATTGGAACCCCCATAGAACTCCAAAAAGGCAATTGATTATCTAAAGAATGAATTCGAGATGAAAGATCTCGGAAAGACAAAATTATGTCTTGGTTTGCAAATTGAATATTTGGCAAACGGAATTTTGTTCATCAATCTACCTATATAGAAAAGGTACTGAAATGGTTTTACATGGATGGAGCACATCCTTTAAGTACTCCGATGGTTGTTAGATCACTTGATGTGAATAAAGATCCATTCCGACCGTAAGAAAGGAATGAAGAGCTACTTGGTCCTGAAGTACCATATCTTAGTGCAATTGGCGCACTAATGTACCTTGCAAATACTACAAGGCCTGACATAACCTTTTCAGTTAATGTCTTAGCAAGGTATAGCTCGGCTCCTACAAGGAGAAATTGGAATGGGATCAAACATATGTTGCGGTACCTAAAAGGGACAACCGATATGGGCTTATTTTATAGCAATTGCAGTTCTGATCTTGTTGGTTATGCTGATGCTGGATATTTTTCCGACCCACACAAGGCTCGATCTCAAACAGGTTATGTGTTTACCTGTGGAGGCACCGCCATATCTTGGCGATCGACTAAGCAATCAATTGTGGCTACTTCATCTAATTATGCCGAGATAATCGCTATTCATGAAGCAAGTCGGGAGTGTGTGTGGTTGAGGTCTATCATATATCATATTCAAGACAAATGTGGTTTGAAGTGTAACAAACTACCCACGACTTTGTATGAAGACAATGCAGCATGTATAGCTCAATTGAAGGGAGGATTCATAAAAGGAGATAGAACAAAGCATATTTCACCAAAGTTATTTTTCACACATGATCTTCAAAAGAATGGTGATATCAATGTGCAACAGATTCGTTCAAGCGATAATATTGCTGATTTATTCACAAAATCTCTACCAACGTCAACCTTCAAGAAGCTAGTTCACAAGATCGGAATGCGAAAACTCAAGGATATGAATTGATGCTCTTTTCAGGGGGAGTTAATGCGTGTTGCACTCTTTTTCCCTTACAAGGTTTTGTCCCACTGGGTTTTCCTTGCAAGGTTTTTAACAAGGCAACCAATAGGCGCATATTCAAACATGTGTACTCTTTTTCCTTTTCTTTAAATTTTTTCCCATTGGGTTTTGTTTTAGTTAAGGTTTTAACGAGGCACATTATTGAATAGACATTTAAGGGGGAGTGTTATAAATAGAATCCTATTTAAGGTGAATGTCTATATTTAGAGAGATTCTAGAGTTTTACCTTGAGGCTAAGTCTTTTCTATGCCTATAAATAGAGGGGTCTTACCCCATTGTAAATCATCCCTAAGTATCACTAAGAATACTCCTCTCTCTACTTTTCTCTCTATTATTCTTGTTCTTGTATTATTGTTCTTGTTCTTATATTATTTCATAACAAAATCAACATATTTGACTAATTAATCGAAAAGTCAGCCTCATTTGACGAATTAAGAAGTGATCCATTTTCTTGTGGTTTTTTAGTTGGTAGAGAAATTGTCAACATTTTTATAAAAACACATGTTATTCCTAAAACTATGGATAAAAACACATGATTGCTGAAATTTAATTCGTTCACTTCATATTTTCTTCATGCCGACTTAAATTATTTTCATACTCGAGAATTAACATTAACTTTATATAAATGTGGTAGGTACTGCTAAATGCAGTAATTCCATAAATATTAGAGAAACCTTAATTAAAAAGACACAGTGCTATGTAAGCTCCCTTATGTAAAAGTATTCATATAATACTGTATTGGGCAAATTTGGTTCTCTATGTTCTTATGCTATCCACGCACATCCTTGACATAAAGACTGGCCCAACTTATGCCGATTCGAGTAAGGTCGACCCCAGTAAGTGGACGGACCGAATGAGATGACTCAAGACGACGTCGTTTGAAGCTTTGATTCTTCCGTACACTGAGACCACCAGCCTTTGTACTTTTCTTTGATTATTTCGAGGAAGGTCCCTTAATATATAAAGGGGATCTTCCCTTTATAAAGGCTCATGTGTGTTTTTCTACTCACAATATACAACTCTCTCTCTTTCTCTCTCTTGTGCAAAGATTATTACTTGTTCTATTGTTCTTAAATCTCAAGATATCTACATTATTATCACTAATCTTAGCTACACGATTCTATCTAGTTTATATTACGCTTGATTCCGATTAACCCTTGTTTATTTTTGATTGTTCTTGAGCTTAATAAGTATCTACATAACTTTTTAGCCAAACAATTTGACGCCGTCTGTGGGGATTTCGTGAATCAAAGTTATAGTTTGCTTCTAGAGATCCTTCAAAAACCACTTTCTACAACCTAGAATGGTTGAAAACAACGCAAGAATAAAAGTTATCGTGGATGTTAGCGCCGATCTCATGGGCCCTCTAAACATGGCTGTTGAAGGGGATGCTCTACATGCAACCCCTAGTACCACTATAAACGTGGAAAACCCACCTTCCCCTTATGAAGATCTGGTGGTTCCACGAGAAAAAGAGGCTTCTACATCTACAACTAAAGAAGCACCCCCAGAGGTAAAGAGGTTACTGGAAGAGTGGTTGACAAACGCTCTGAGTAGTTTAGCTGGGAAGCCACCCCAAAATGCTAGATGCACACCAGCGGCATACCATGTCGTAGCCGAAGATAAACTCAAGATCACACGAACAAACAACGTGGCCGTCGATGCTCAAGCCCACGGGGGACACTCACAACTATCCTAAAAAAGATGGAGGAAATGGAAAATGAAAATAGGTCGCTTCGCGACTAGATGAAGGAGCACCAAGAAAGAGTGGACAAGATCCCGGGTGCGCCTAAGCTACTATCAAAGCGAGACGTAGGGTGGTTCGTTGAACAACCCTACACAGAAGGAGCTGCACCATACCCCATCCCAAAGACCTTCAAAATTCCCCCTACTTGAAGGTTTATGATGGGACCCCAGATACCAAGGACCATCTGATTCACTATGTCACTGCCCAGGCAAGAGCCAAGAAAGCGGAAGCACGGGTCAACGACATCTTTGCTATCCGACAGGCCTCACGAGAAGGGCTCATAGAGTTCTTAGCCAGGTTCAACAGGGTCAGAATTAGCTTACCAAATGTGTCAGAAGGCATGGCAGTCGCAGCTTTTCAGAACAGACTCAGCAGGGACGGCTCACGGGCAACCAGGAAACTGCTTATCCGTCTTATGAAATATCCCCCACCACCTGGGAAGAAATTCACAACGCCTACTGTGCCGAGGTACGTGGAGACGACGACGACTTTAATGGCCTGACTCGGCGGCTAATAACGGTGCACCCAGAAATCCGAATAGACCGATGCAACGAGGGACGACGGGAACAAGTCCCACGCCTCAACAGGGAGAGACACCAACCGTATATCAGATCTTCGCATCTACCAAGGCACGCAGACGCCTTACAACGACATGTCTCCCACTGAGGAACAACAGAGGTATGCTTCCTTTACTATCTGCACATAACTTTTGTGTATCTCCTTCAGAAGTAGTGTACGCACGGGAGAAGCTGGGCAACAAAGTACAATGGCTGACGAAGATGAAGTCCGACCCCGCCACCAGAAAATCAAATGCCTTATGTGAGTTCCACCAGGAACGGGGGCATAGAACCGAAGACTGCATAGGTCTCCGGAAGGAGGTGGTCCGGATGTTGAACCAAGGATTCTTGAAAGAACTGCTCAGCGACAAAGGAAATCTCAACTTTGCACGTGGGCGGGAACAACCTCACGGCCCGCCAAGGCCGCCCTCACCAACACGCACCATCAACATGATCATTGGGGATGTCAATGACTCAGCGATAAACCATGTCAAATTCACCACCACATACAAGTTAAAGCGAACCAATTACGAACGGTATGACTGTTGGAAACACATTCTCAAAGCATTATACTAAAACGTGTGTTCATATGTGTAGGTTTTGATGAATGACAAACGATGCGCAAATTGATATATGACGAAGTTCAAGTACAAGTGCACAATTGATATATAACGAGATTCAAGCACAAGACCAAGTTTTATAGTTTTACACGAGTCATTCTTAATTGTGATCTTGATCCGACAACTTGACTCGTGACATGGCTTCTCTCGTAAAATTATTTTTACAAAATCATGCATATTTAATTTAATGCTAAATAATTTTAAATCATGCATATTTACTTTAGTCAAAATGATTTTTAAATATGCCTCTAAAATCTGGACTAAGATAATCGATTATGTACTTATGATAATCGATTATGTTAAGCCAAGACTGCATGACAATCGATTGTGAACTAATGACAATCGATTGTGTTAAGGCAGTGAGCATCAGGTTTTTCAAACCTGCATGACAATCGATTGTGAACCTTATGACAATCGATTGTGATGAGGCAGTGTCCATCAAAGTTTTTCAACGCTAATAATAATCGATTGTGATGTTAATGACAATCGATTGTGAAGAGACAGTGTCCATCAAATTTTTCAAAGTCACAAAATAATCGATTGTGAACATATGACAATCGATTGTGTTGAGGCAGTGTCTTCCAGACTTTTTCAAAGTTATTAAATAATCGATTGTGAGTATATAACAATCGATTGTCATGAGGCAGTGTCTAAAATGATTTTCAAAGTCTGATGAATAATCGATTGTTAACATTGCACAATCGATTGTGAAGCTGACCGTTATCGTGAAGTTTTGAAATACCGTCACGTAATCGATTGTTGATTTTGTACAATCGATTGTTGAAATTAAAATCTGGAAAAGATTTTTTGAACGTTGCTGAATAATCGATTATTGATTTTGTATAATCGATTGTTGAGATTAAAATCTAAAAAGGATTTTTTGAACGTTGCTGAATAATCGATTATTGATTTTGTATAATCGATTGTTTTACGTAAAATCTGGAAATGATTTTTTGAACGTTGCCAATAATCGATTGTTGATCTTGGATAATCGATTGTTAAGCGTAAAATGTGGGATTGATTTTTGGAACGATTGGCAAACAATCGATTGTGGATTCTTGACAATCGATTGTCACAGAGTAAAATCAGCAACTCTTAATTGGCAATTAGGCAACGGTAATGCCAAGTTTTTCAACTATAAATACAGCTTCATTTCAGTGTTTTAAACAGAACAACACACAACAACTGATCATATAATTGCTATAAGCTTGCATACTCTATTGCTTATTATTTTATATTCATTACATAAGTTTTTGAGAGCCAAACTCTTGTAGAAAGTTGTTGCGATCTTGAGCGTATTCTTTTACTCATATCTACTCATTAAGGAGTGTCTTGTCTGAGTGCTTAGTGTTTTATACACTTGAAGAGAATTGTTATTCTCTTGTTGTAAGAAGGAACTTGTGTTTCCTTGGTTGAAGTCTTGGAGTGTTGTATCTCCGAGCAAAGGTAGTTGAGGCTTGTGTCCTCAAGGTGTAAAGGAACTTGTGTTTCCTTGGTTGAAGTCTTGGAGTGTTGTATCTCCGAGCAAAGGTAGTTGAGGCTTGTGTCCTCAAGGTGTAAAGGAACTTGTGTGTCCTTGGTTGAAGTCTTGGAGTGTTGTATCTCCGAGCAAAGGTGTTGAGGCTTGTGTCCTCAAGTTGTAAAGGTTTGTTGAGCACCCGTAAGCTTGACAAGTTAGTGGAAATCTCGAGAGAGTCTCTCGGGGACTGGACTAGCCACGGGTTGTGGTGAACCAGGATAACTTCGGTGCGTTTGTTCTTTATTGCATTTAATTTCCGCACTTAATTTTCCTGCAATTTTTAAATTCCACAAGTTTACGCTAATTTTTATTATAACGCTATTCACCCCCCCTCTAGCGTTAAGCGTATTATCTAACAATTGGTATCAGAGCCCAACTCTCTGAAGACTTAACAGTTTGAGAGAAACTTCCATGGCTTCTACTCGTGACTCTTTTGCAGGAATAGGTTAAGGACAATGCTCCACCCGACCATCGCCATTCGATGGTACAAATTATACATACTTGAAGGAGAGGATGAGAATTGTCATCACAGCCAACAACTTTTGTCTATGGCAAATCATCAAGCATGGTGAACAGATGACGACAAAAGTTGGGAAAGCCAAGGTAAGTGAATACAACACTAAGGCAATAAATATGTTGTATATCGCCTTGAATCAGGAAGATTATCAGAAAATTTCCCACTACAAATCTGCCAAAGAAATGTGGGATAAGCTTGAGGAAATGTATGAAAGCACACCTCAAAAAGCGGACAACTCATGTGGTGAATCGACTGGCCGATGTCTCATGGCAAACGAAGAAGAAGAGGTAAGTACGTCTAACTCTCACTCACTTGAAGAAATGCGAAATGCTTATAATAAATTATATAGTGAGTTTGTTAATGCTTCCAAGACCATTAAAGATTTGCAGAAAACTCTTTCATTGCAAGAAACAGATTTTCAAAAACAACTCTCATTGAAAGAAAAGGATTTGGAAAAACTGATTTTAGAAAATGAGAAGTTGAAAGAGGAAAACAAGTTTTTCGGAAAGAGAAACGCCGACAAGCCTGAAAGTTTTATTAAAAATTGTACTTCTTGCATGCATCTCAAAAATGAAGTAGAAAGGCTTAAGGGCACCTTAGATAAGTTTAATTCCTCTCATAAAAATTTGAATGAGGTTATTGTTAATTTGAAGTCAACCAAGCATGGTATAGGTTTTAAGAATGAGCCTAAAGAAAAGGTTGAAGCCAAACCCCAACCACCTAAGGCTCAACCTAGGATTAATAAAACAAATGCTCATCCTAGAAATAGCAATACTAGAACCAACATGCATGCTAGACCAAATGCTAGAAGGAATGCTGAACATTTTAGGAGACCTAGCAATGACTTTCCACCTAGAAATAACCACTCTAGAAATGATGCATATTCTAGGCCACACACTAGAAGGAAGTTTGAACCTTTTAGAACACCTAGAAATGGCCCTCAACCTAGAAACAATTATTCTAGAAATGCTGCCCATAATAATAGGAGAAATGACTTCCATGAAATGCGCAATAGCCATAGTGTCGAAAATAGAGTGAATATTTTTCGTCCGTCTAAACCTAGAAGGATGCATAATCCCAACGTGACTTGTCATTATTGTAGACGGATTGGTCATATTGCTCCTGCTTGTTTTACACGACATAGACATTTCACTCAATTGCATCACTATGATATGCCTAACCCCCAAGGACCCAAAATGACATGGGTGTCAAAAGATCATTAATCTCTTTTGCAGGTGTGCTTGAAGACTACAATGTAGTAGATGCACCAAGCACAATACCTTATCGCATCAAGGGGGAATTTCGGTTAGTTATCCTTTTTGACAAAGACCGAATTGATAATATATGCAAGCAACCGATGTTAACATATGTGTTGTTAATTTGGCCTTATATTGTTAAATTTTTTTGATGTGCTTAATCATAATAGTTGATATGTGTTGAGATATCCTTGTTAATAATTAATATCAATTATCCTTGATGCATATGTTGAAAATTCGTTGTTAAACAACAATTGGTATATTAGCTTGCTTCTAATAAAAACATTTCATTTATGATTTGATAACTGTTATTTGTGGTTTAAATAAATGTTAGTATATACCAGAAAAATAAATTATTTCCTCTGGTGTGTATCAACTGTTAGCATATTTTTTGTCAAAAATTTTTCACTCATGTTTTTGATAAATGCTATTTTTGGTTTGAAAAATAATTAATATATTCCTGAAACAATTGATTCATGATTTTATTAGTTGATAAAAGTATCTCTGTTAAAAATCGACTCTTGATGAATGTGTCTTTTGGTCTATGATCGGTATATTCGACCTTTGGTTGATTTGTTATATATTAATGTTTGATATTTCTTTCTAAAAAGAACATTTAGTATCACTATTAATAAAATAACATTTGATACATTTGTTATGTTTGCCAACAAATGATTTTATCACTATCTTATAACAATTGGTATATCTATGGCTTGTTGGTATGTTTTGATAAAATTCCAGCAATCTTCATATTGCATTCTCCTCGCTGTCTTTCCTATCTCATTTTGACTTTTTGGAAATGTCGAAAAAGAGAAAGTGTTTAGGTGATATGCTTCAAGTAAGGGGGAATGTCTTTACATTCTAGTCTGCCTCATTTGGGGGGGGAATTTCTCATTAAGGAGAAATAGATTGCATGAATTTTATTGATGATATTATCTTGATGACATTATTGGTGTATTTCAAAATAACTTTCAATGTTGGCAATGTCATTTTTTTTAAACTATGTTGATAACTTTTATGATATTAATTTTTTTTTGCCTTCCAAAACATGTTGAAAATGATATTGTATTTCAGAAAATATTTTTATTATTTTGGAACAACTAATGAGTGTTATGCAAGGAATCTGTAAATCGCATTTGAGATGTCAATGATAGACAAGCTTAATTTCTTCTTGGAGCTACAAGTTAAGCAAATAAGGAACTTTCATTTGTCAAACTAAATGTGGCAAGGAGTTGCTGAATCAATGTGAAAAGAGCAATACCAAAGCAATGGTCACCTCAATGAATTTATAAGACCATCGTGACAGAAAAGTGAAAGGTATGAAGAGCAATACCAAGAACTACAGAGGTATGATCGTTCCTTACTTTACCTTATTGCCAGTAAACTTGATATAATATTTAGCGTTTGTTGATGTGCTAAATATAAATCATGAAGTGTCTAATGCGGGTAAGCGTTGATCTAAATGCATACTTGTTAGGTTGCTTTTATATATTGAATATTACTGACTTGACCGTCGGAGATGCGTATTTTCTTTTGCAGGTATCGCCCTAAAGGTAGGGGGAATTATAAAGATATGGCACAGAACAATCGATTGTTAACAACAAATAATCGATTATTTTACTGTGCAGAAAATCGATTAGCAAGTATCACTAATCGATTATTTATGGTTTATGCTTATTATGCAGTTTTGTTTAATAATCGATTTTTTAACTGTATAATCGATTACCGTCTCATCCATTCAGTACTGCTTTCCTAATACAATCGATTGTTTCAAAATATAATCGATTATTTTCCTGGTCAGAAAATTTCTGTACTCACTGTAACATAACAATCGATTACCATATTTGACAATCGATTATTTTTCGTCAGTATTTCAAAAATTTGTTACCGTTAGACTTGTGAAGATTCCTGCAATCGATTTGTGTCAGTTCCGAGATTCAGTCAAATCTTCAACAATCGATTATTTCATTCCGACAATCGATTGTCTAACGGTCAGTGAAATTTATTTTTATCGTTTCTGACTGTTTTGGCTTTCAATTTTCAGCAGATTTCTTTCATAAATGATAGGTCATTCTCCTCATTATAAATAGGCTTCATATATGTTCATTCTCATTCACTCAAGTATCAATTTTAGCTCTCAAACTATCAAAATTCTCTCAAATCTCTTGCAAATTCCAAAAATTCTTATTAAAAATGTCGGGCCGTCACTCAAAACGTTCCCGTTCTGCTAGGCATGGTGCATCCTCCTCTGCTGCCCCACCTCCTCCAAATTACCCTTATCAAGATGGGTCCATTTTACAATTTAATTCTGACATCGAGCTTACTCGGTTTTTGACAAAATTTGAAAAGCGCGATATTCTTCCTCCTCGCTTTTCAACAAGCAAGTATCTTGAAACATACGCCCCTGCTGCCAACATGCTTAAAGAATGTCAACTTCTTGACTTCTTATTTCTTACCTACCCGTACATTAATCCTCCATTGATTCAAGCGTTTTATTCAAACCTTCATGAGGACGATGATGGCGAGCTTGTGACAAATATTAATGGTGTTCAAATTCTTTTATCCAATGAAAACCTTCATTCCATTGCCCGTCTTCCTCAAAGTGGTGAAGACATTTTTCGGTACATTAGAGAGGCCGGCGCCTTATTTGATGAAAAAGCTCTCCTAAACCAAATAGGTATTACATCTTATGATCCTAATCTATCCACTCGGCGTCCTACTATCACGGGAATGCTCCCCGAGTATCGTTTGATTTTCTATTTCATCACCCGAGTCCTCAAACCTCGGAAGCATAATCACACCACTCTTTCCCAAGAAGACGCTAAGATCATGCATGCAATTATAACCAGAGCTCACATCAATTGGTGTAAGTTCGTCAAGATTCACATGCGTGACGCCATCGGAGATGATAGACCTCTTCCCTATGCCCTCCTTATTATGAATCTTCTTGAAGCTTGCGGATTCAACACTTCCATCGGTCCTCTCAAAAAGAGCACCAAGAAGTGGGAAATTTCAGAATCCTCCTTTCCCCTTGACGGAGATCATGTAGCTCCTACTCCTCTTCCAACTCGTCGGTCGCGTCAGCCTCAAGAACCTACTCTTCAATCCGTTTCCGACCAAATTGCTTCATTGACCACCTCTGTCGGTCAATTGACACATGAGATCCATGGATATTTTGACCATGCTCATTATCCATATGCCAGTCTTGTTCCCTTTGAAGCAGTGCCGGACGATGAGGCGGGAAATAATGATGAATAATTTCTTTATTTGTCTTTCTATTTTATTGTTCTATGTTTGTATTGTTCCCATTATGTACCCGTTTTATTTTCAATAAATAAACAAGTTTTTTTTCAATCCTTGCCATCTTATTACATTTTTTTTGCTAATGGCAAAAGGGGGAAGATAACGGGTATGCACTCTCAATACTTATCGGCATAAATTGAGGGGGAATTCATATATTGAGGGGGAACAAATTGCATATCCATATACTTGTTGCATATCTTTACTTGTCTTGAATCGTCACTATGAATTGTTTGCATATCCCGCTTAAAGTTTGCCATTATCAAAAAGGGGGAAATTGTTCGAAACACGTTCTCAAAGCATTATACTAAAAAGTGTGTTCATATGTGTAGGTTTTGATGAATGACAAACGATGCGTAAATTGATATATGACGAAGTTCAAGTACAAGCGCACAATTGATATATAACGAGATTCAAGCACAAGACCAAGTTTTATAGTTTTACATGAGTCGTTCTTAATTGTGATCTTGATCCGACAACTTGACTCATGACATGGCTTCTCTCGTAAAATTATTTTTACAAAATCATGCATATTTAATTTAATGCTAAATGATTTTAAATCATGCATATTTACTTTAGTTAAAATGATTTTTAAACATGCCTCTAAAATCTGGACTAAGATAATCGATTATGTACTTATGATGATCGATTATGTTAAGCCAAGACTGCATGACAATCGATTGTGAACTAATGACAATCGATTATGTTAAGGCAGTGAGCATCAAGTTTTTCAAACCTGCATGACAATCGATTGTGAACCTTATGACAATCTATTGTGATGAGGCAGTGTCCATCAAAGTTTTTCAACGCTCAAAATAATCGATTGTGAAGTTAATGACAATCGATTGTGAAGAGACAGTGTCCATCAGATTTTTCAAAGTCACAAAATAATCGATTGTGAACATATGACAATCGATTGTGTTGAGGCAGTGTCTTCCAGACTTTTTCAAAGTTATTAAATAATCGATTGTGAATATTTAACAATCGATTGTCACGAGGCAATGTCTAAAATGATTTTCAAAGTCTGATGAATAATCGATTGTTAACATTACACAATCGATTGTGAAGCTGACCGTTGTCGTGAAATTTTCAAATACCGTCAGGTAATCAATTGTTGAATTTGTACAATCGATTGTTGAAATTAAAATCTGGAAAAGATTTTTTGAACGTTGCTGAATAATCGATTATTGATTTTGTATAATCGATTGTTGAGATTAAAATCTAAAAAGGATTTTTTGAACGTTGCTGAATAATCGATTATTGATTTTGTATAATCGATTGTTTTACGTAAAATCTGGAAATGATTTTTTGAACGTTGCCAATAATCGATTGTTGATCTTGGATAATCGATTGTTAAGCGTAAAATGTGGGATTGATTTTTGGAACGATTGGCAAACAATCGATTGTGGATTCTTGACAATCGATTGTCACAGAGTAAAATCAGCAACTCTTAATTGGCAATTAGGCAACGGTAATGCCAAGTTTTTCAACTATAAATACAGCTTCATTTCAGTGTTTTAAACAGAACAACACACAACAACTGATCATATAATTGCTATAAGCTTGCATACTCTATTGCTTATTATTTTATATTCATTACATAAGTTTTTGAGAGCCAAACTCTTGTAGAAAGTTGTTGCGATCTTGAGCGTATTCTTTTACTCATATCTACTCATTAAGGAGTGTCTTGTCTGAGTGCTTAGTGTTTTATACACTTGAAGAGAATTGTTATTCTCTTGTTGTAAGAAGGAACTTGTGTTTCCTTGGTTGAAGTCTTGGAGTGTTGTATCTCCGAGCAAAGGTAGTTGAGGCTTGTGTCCTCAAGGTGTAAAGGAACTTGTGTTTCCTTGGTTGAAGTCTTGGAGTGTTGTATCTCCGAGCAAAGGTAGTTGAGGCTTGTGTCCTCAAGGTGTAAAGGAACTTGTGTGTCCTTGGTTGAAGTCTTGGAGTGTTGTATCTCCGAGCAAAGGTGTTGAGGCTTGTGTCCTCAAGTTGTAAAGGTTTGTTGAGCACCCGTAAGCTTGACAAGTTAGTGGAAATCTCGAGAGAGTCTCTCGGGGACTGGACTAGCCATGGGTTGTGGTGAACCAGGATAACTTCGGTGCGTTTGTTCTTTATTGCATTTAATTTCCGCACTTAATTTTCCTGCAATTTTTAAATTCTGCAAGTTCACGCTAATTTTGATTATAATGCTATTCACCCCCCCTCTAGCGTTAAGCGTATTTTCTAACAATGACGACTTCGAAGATAGTATCACCTTCGATAAGTCTGATACCGACGGTTTGTTTTTCCCCCATTATGATTCTTTAGTTATTACTTTATGCATAGTAGATAGTGACATTAAAAGGTTATGGTCGACGATGGTAGCGGAGCATGTATCATTTATCCAAGAGTCCTTGCACTAATGGGACTCGAGGATAAGATAATTCCATGCTGTATAACACTAGCTATTTTTAACAATGCAGTGGAAAGAACCTCTGGGGAGGTAAACGCTGCCCATTCTGGCAGGAGGAGTTACAATGGAAATCACTTTCCACGTAATAAACCAAGAAACGACATACAACGCCATCATGGGACGTCCGTGGATACATGCCATGAGGGCAGTCCCCTCCAGTTTCTATCAGGTGATCAAATTCCCTACCCCATGGGGGGTGTACAAGATATGGGGTGAGCCGCGTACCGCCCAAGAGTGTTATAAAATAGCTCAAGTTTACACGCACACCAAACAACTCAAAGGAGCGAGTGCAGAGGCATAACAATCAGCGCTGTCGGGGACTAAGGTCCACTCAACAGAGGACGCCGTCAAAGATCCTGATGACATTGCGGATAACAAGGCCACGGTCAAAGATCTTGACCCCGTCCAGCTGAGCAACAACGATTCCACAAAGAAGGCTTACATAGGCCACAACCTTTCAAATCCATGTAAGTATCATGAATTTCTATCTAACCATGCCAACCTGTTTGCTTTTTCCCTTGCAGATATGCTAGGGATTCCTTGAGAAATTGCCTCCCACAAATTGAATGTCGATCCGGTACACCCGCCCGTGCGGCAGGTAAGGAGAAAATTCATTGCTTCCATCAACGAAGAAGTAAGTGAAGAAGTAGACAAGCTGTTGGCGAACGGTTCCATTAGGGATTCCAAGTATCCGGAATGGGTCGCCAACTTTGTAATGGTCAAAAAGAAAAATGGGAAGTGGCGGATGCGTGGATTTCACCGATCTAAACAAAGCATATCCAAAAGATTCGTTCCTACAGCCCCACATCGACCAATTAATAGACGCAACGGCAGGGCATGAGCTGTTAAGCTTCTTGGACGCGTACTCCGGCTACAATAAAATCATGATGGCCGAGGAGGATCAGGAGAAAATAACCTTCATCACTCACCAGGGAACATACTGCTACGAGGTAATGCCCTTCGGGCTCAAGAATGCGGGGTCACATAGTAGAGGCTGGTGACTACGATGTTCAAATAACAACTTGGAAAAATGATGGAGGTCTATATTGATGACATGCTAGTGAAGTTGTCAAAGAAAGAGGACCACCTCGATCACTTGAAAGAAGCCTTCGAAATATAAGAAGATACAGTATGAAACTGAATCCTGAAAAATGCGCCTTCGGCGTAGCCTCGGGAAAGTTCCTGGGGTTTCTGGTGTCACAAAGGGGCATAAAAGTCAACCCAGACCAGATCAAGGCCATAGAAGCCATCCCAGAAATACTAAGCAGCAAAAAACAATTGCAAAAGTTAACAGGTCGAATAGCCGCCCTTTTCAGTTTCATCTCACGCTCCTACGACAGGTGCCATAAATTCTTCGATGTATTGAAAAAAGACTAGGGACTACAATGGAATGAAGAATGCGTGGATGCCCTGAGGAGTTTGAGGCATATCTTTCATCCCCACCCCTACTAGTCAAAGCCAACCCAGGCGAACTGCTGTTGGTGTACTTGGCCGTATCGGAAGTCGCGGTCAGCGTCGTTCTAGTGCGCGAAAATAAAGGTGCGCAATATCCTATTTATTACATTAGCAGAACTTTAGTGGACACTGAAACCCGGTGCCCACACCTTGAGAGGCTGGCATTGGCACTAGTAGTAGCTTCACGAAAGCTATGACACTATTTTCAGTGCCACCCCATAAGGGTAATAACGACCTTCCCTTTAAGGAGTGTCTTACTCATGCCCGAACTCTCAGGCGGGCTCGCCATATGGGCCATTGATCTTAGCGAGCATGATATCACATGCCTTCCAAGGACTGCTATCAAGTCGCAAGTCCTAGCTGACTTTATTGCCGACTTTAGTGCGGAAGTTCTGCCAAAGGCAGAACTCGAGGCACAACGCGCATCCTCCAAAAATGACCTATGAGTCATTTATACGGATGGAACCGCCAATGCATCATGATTGGGACTGGGACTCGTTATTGAGGTCTCCACCGGCCAAACATTTTGCCAGTCCATATGATGCCCGAAAATGACTAACAATGAGGCCGTTATTGCAGGCATGAAACTGGCCACCAAGTGTGGGGCTCGCCGAATTCGCCTCCACTGCGGATCCTAACTAGTGGTAAACCAGGTCACTGAGACTTATCAAATCAAAGAGAATAGGCTACAAAAGTACCAGACAGAAATTCGCAAGCTGATGGCTATAATTTGATGAATACCGCTTCAAACAAATCCCTAGAGGACGGAACATCAAAGCGGACAGCCTGGCAAAGTTGGTTGTAGCCACCAAAAACATCAACAAAGAAAGTGTGGTCACACTCCTCTACTCGTCCATTGATCACACCGAGGTACTTCTTTAAACCTAACTTGGGACTGGCGCAACTAGTTTATATCTTATCTGCAGGACGGGATATTACCCCCCGATAAAAAGAGGCGAAGAAACTTTGCGTACAGGCTACCCGATACTGCATGATCAACAACGACCTTTACAAAAGGACGTTAGGTGGCCCCCTGGACAAATGCCTAGGACCACACCAAACGAGGCCGGTATTCGAAGAAGTGCACAAAGGCCATTGCGGCACCCACACTAGCAATCGCGCCCTTGTGCGATGCATCATACGTGCGTGCCGGCTACTACTGGCCCACTATGAAAAAAGAGGTAGCTGAATATGTTCGCCGATGCGAACACTGCCAAAAGTATGCCCCAATGATACACCAACCAGGAGAACCCCTCCATTCCGTCACTCCCCCTGACCCTTCATCAAATGGGTAATGGATATAGTCGGCCCACTACCCGCAGGATGAGGAAAGGTATGATTTTTACTTGTTTTAACTAACTATTTATCCAAGTGGGTGGAAGCAGCTGCGTACGCGCAAATACGCTAACAAGAAGTCATCGCCTTGATATGGAAAAACATCATATGCCGCTTTGGCATCCCCAAAGAAATCAGTCGCGACAACGGGCGACAGTTCATCGGTCAAAAAATGACCGAGTTCTTCGAGAAATGGTACGTCAAAAGGATACTATCTACGCCATAACACCCCGCCACCAACGGCCAAGCGGAGTCCTCAAACAAAACAATTCTAAACATATTGAAAAAGAAGCTTGAAGATGCCAAGGGGCTATGGCCCGAAACTACTACCTGAAGTCTTGTGGGCACACAGAACTACACGTAATTCCCGCACCGGGGAAACCCCATACTCACTAGTTTATGGATCCGACGCGGTCATACCTGTCGAAGTAGGCGAACCCATCCTAAGGTATTCACATACTAGTGGAATAGAAAAGGACACCAGCAGACTTCAAGATCTTGATAGCCGAAGAAAGAAAGGAAATGGCCCAAATCGGGATGGTAGCCCAAAAACAACAAGTCGAACGATATTACAACAAAAGGGCAAAAATAAGGCCACTCAAAGTAGGAGACGACGTCTTCAAAGTCAAGATGTTGGCCTCCAAAGACCCAAGTGAATGAAAATTGGGCACAAACTGGGAAGGACCCTACACGATCACAGTGGCAACCGGGAAAGGAGCATTCCAGGTAGAGACAATGGAAGGAAAAACACTCCAGAGCAACTGGAATGCCGCTCACCTCAAATATTTCCACTTCTAAAACGCGTCCCCTAAGTCGTACTTTTTTTCCCTTACCCGAGTTTTGTCCTAATTGGGTTTTCTCGGGAAGGTTTTTAACGAGGCGGCAAAGGGAACACTTGGAGATGTTTGCAGTACAAGTGTATCATATCAGCCTCTCCGTGTACTCTCCAAGACCGACTTGATATACAGACTGGATTAGTGCCATCTCCAGTGTATAAAAGGCTACGACCATCTCCAAATGTATGAAAATGCTACGACCATCTCCAAATGTTTGAAAAGGATACAGCCACCTCCAAATGTATGAAAAGGCTACGACCACCACCTCCAAATGTATGAAAAGGCTACGACCATATCCAAATGTATGAAAAGGATACGACCATCTCCAATGCCGAAAAGGCTAAGGCCATCATTTTTACACGGTTAAGGCCGTCAAATTTTACATGGCTAAGGCCATTGTTTTTACACGGTTAAGGCCGTCAAATTTTACATGGCTAAGGCCATCGTTTTTACACGGTTAAGGCCGTTAAATTTTACATCGCTAAGGCCATCGTTTTTACACAGTTAAGGCCGTAAAATTTTACATGGTTAAGGCCATAGTTTTTACACGGATAAGGCCGTCAAATTTTACATGGCTAAGGCCATCATTTTTACGCCGTCGAATTTTACATGGTAAAGCAATCGTTTTTACATGGCTAAGGCCATCAAATTTTACATGGCTAAGGCCATCGTTTTTACGCCGTCGAATTTTACATGGTAAATTAATCTTTTTTACATGGCTAAGGCCATCGAATTTTACATGGCTAAGGCCATCGTTTTTACACGGCTAAGGCCGTCAAATTTTACATGGCTAAGGGCATCGTTTTTACGCGGCTAAGGCCGTCGAATTTTACATGGCTAAGGCCATCATTTGTACATGGCCAAGGCCGCAAAAACTCTTACATGGCTAAGGCCATCATTTTTTTACACGATTAAGGCCGTAAATATTACATGGTTAAGGCCACCATCGAACATAGATTAAGGTCGTCAGATCTTATATAGCTAAATGCCATCGTTCTATAGGGCTAAGTCCACGTTTTTCACGTAACTAAGGTTGTCAAAATTTATGTAGCCGAAGCCATCATTTCTACACGGCCAAGGCCGCCAAATCGTAGACACTCAGAGAGGTCTCCACCGAATGACCCACTTAGCTTCAACTACAGAAAAAAATACAACAAGGTTCCAAAAAACAGAAAAAGATTAACTATGGCAAAAATAACATGTCTTTATATTCAAAACGGTCAATACCCATGATACAAAAATCGGTATTTACAAATATATTTGATTACAAAAATCCTAAAGGCCTCCGCCACTCTGATTATCCTGCCCCGCCTAGTCTTCATGTGGCCCGTCTTCATTCCCAGGAGGGTATGTCTTGGAAATCCAAGAGGCTGACCCCAAACGGTTAACATCTGTAGAGCTATCCCCCTCCCATGCCGGTAATTCGGGACTATAGCCGGCCGTTTCACGTGCATCTCTAACCAACTGGCATTGACACTCAACCTCCGCCTCAAATGATCGCTCGGCCGCAAAAAATTATTCAAGTGTGACCAGCCGAGACTCCAAAAAATACACATCTCGTGTGCTTCATGAGACGCATCGTCCTGTGAAAGAGCCCGCTCGAGGTTCTCAACCTCGGCCTTCTTGGCGTCAAGTTCTGCCGTTAAGGCCGCAACCCGAGTGGGAAATTCTGACGCCTGCTCTCCCACTACGCGGCCAAGCTGTAATTCTTCATCCTTAGATTGAATAAGGATCTCCATCTCCGCAGCCCGAGCAACAACGGCCTTGAGTTGCACGTCAACTTTCTCCAGCTCAGCCACCCTCTTCTTCAACTGCGCCTCAGACTGGACGAGGCCCTCACAGAACACCCTAAAGTTAGGGTCCTATTTATACATGTCGGCCAAGGTTCGGTGCGCCTCGCGCGTGCTGTTATACTTCTGCACCAACTTATTGTATTTGGCCACTTTCTTCTTCAGATGTCGACCCCTCTCCGCCTCCAAGATAAGTGTCTTGAAAAAGCCGAAAAGTAAGTGCAAGGAAAATTACCCTCCACAAAAGCAAAAAAATAAAAATAAATGAAGTCAAAAGATATAACTTCAAGGCCGCACCAGCCACTCTTCGGGCCAGGTCCTTATCACTGGTCTCTGCCAGGGCCGCGCTCTCAACACCCACACATAAAAGTGTCATGCTGGTGGCCGCCTCCTCGCAATTTTCCAACAAATTATAATGACTAGGAATCACTATGCGACGAAAAGACTGGCCAACCACCATCTCTACTTGGTCTAAGGGCCCTCCTTCTCCGTCTGCGTCCTAGATGGTGATTTTCGGGCTCGCCACATCCACACATTCACCCCTCTCTCTGCGGCCGCCCGCGATCCACCATCCCGAGCAAGTGCCGGGCGGAGGTCAATAACTGCCTCCCTTCTAAGAGCAGGCCTCCCCGAGTGAATGGCTTCAGCCATGAAGACCGACCTGGACTCACAGCTTAGGCACGGCCGCTGGTATCTCCTCGGGCGTCATTTCAAGCACGGCCCCAAGCACTACCTCAGACATTCCCTCAGGAGCCACCGCCGATGCAGCCTCTTTCCTTGAGGGGGGAGAGGCACTTCCCCTAGACGTACCTACGATGAGCATATCCTCCTCGTCAGAATCAGACACCGGCCTATAAGGGCCGACCACAGTTTTCTTCTTCTTCTTCTGTGCCTTCTTCGAAGCACCCCGACCTACTAAAACATGTATGAGTTTAGCAAGGAAAATTAAGGGGAGCCTCCAAGCCTGAACGGAAAGTAAAAACCAAGCAAGGTCGTTGCCTGTCGGGCCATAGAGCATGAGGAATTATGGCCAGGTTCGACATTCCTCCGCAAACGGTATTAATGATCTCACCCACGAGCTAATGTCATCAATCCGTTGAAGCGTGCGAACTTTCACTACATTAAGGTACAATGAAATCTATGATGGTTAAGACGATGAAAAAAGATTGCCATAAAAGCTGCATACAGAAACGCTTACATGCTGTGTTCCATGCCTCCGAGAACCCTTCGGGGTTAGACGCCAGATGCTTAGTACGAACGTAGAAAACTTTCTTCCAAAATTTAAGACTGGCCTTGTCGTGGGCTTGCACCACAAATCTCTTCTTGCCCTGACGTACCAACTGGAGCATGGTACCTCTCATGGAGCTCACGCTGAACATTTGCGAGAGGTGGTGAACGGAGACCTCTTTCCTAGCCTTAGCCGCCTAGGTGGTAAGAATCCTACACACCTTCAGCGCGTACAGGGTAAGTAGGGCCGAAAATGCAACATACCAACGACAAAGCTCCTCCGCCAGAGGATTGAGCGGGAGGCCATATCCAATTCCAAAAGCATACTCATAAAATGTGCAATATCCAGGCCTGCGCACATTGGCGTAGTCTGTCCCGGTGGGAGCCATCTCAACGTAATCCAGAATATTGTACGACTTCCTGAGAGCAGCCAAATGAGATGACGTAAGCTCGTTAAAATCTCAAGGAGGGAGTTTACATTTGTTGTTAAAATCCTTCCGTGTAACCATGTCCTGAGGAAGTATGTTGGACGTTGATAGAGGAATGAGGACCTTCTCGGCTTCTCCTTTCCCATTGCCTGAGGACGATGAAACCCTAGAAGGGGCATCACCCTTGGTCTTTTCGATATCGTGGAAATGCTTATCCATGATGAAAGTTATAAAAGAAAGGCGCTTCAGGGACACAAGGTTCGATTCCCGGGAACAAAATTTTTAAGAAGATCGACGAGTACAAGAAAAAGACAAGGATATGATTGAGAAAATACTCTCTGAAAAGGTTCGAAAGTTGAATTGGGTTCAACCTCTCCTCTACTTATAAGGAAAGGCATACGGAAGTTGAAAAGGCATGGTTTCGAAAACCGGCGTGGAAACCAAAATGTCACGTCATGTCCTGAATCGCCTCAGGAGCAAAAATAATGATCACGCACGTGATCGATGATGTCATCCTAAAAAGAAGCCCTAAAAGGAGGTTATACGTCGTTGGCATAACACCTTCGCATATGATCATGCCCTTTTTCACAGTATCTACGGGTACGGCCAAATTTCTAGAAAGTTCGAGCACGTATGTCCGTTCGTTGAAGACGTTTCTCGGCTACGTCCCCAACAAACGGAGGGACTATCTGTATTGGGATAATTTGGTTCCATATATTCTTATGCTATCCACGTACGTCCTTGACATAGAGACCCGCCCAACTGATGCCGACTCTAGTAAGGTCGACCTCTGTAAGTGGACGGACCGAGTGACATGACTCAAGACGACGTCGTTTGAAGCTCTGACTGTTTCTTACACTGAGACCACCAACCTCTGTACTTTTCTTTGATTATTTCGAGGAAGGTCCCTTAATATATAAAGGGGACCTTCCCTTTGTAAAGGCTCATGTGTATTTTGCTACTTACAATATACAACTCTCTCTCTCTCTCTCTCTCTCTCTCTTGTGCAAAGATTATTACTTGTTCTATTGTTCCTACATCTCAAGATATCTGCATTATTATCATCGATCTTAGCTACACGATACTCTCTAGTTCATATTACGCTTGATTCCGATTAAGCCTTGTTTATTTTCGATTGTTCTTGAGCTTAATAAGTATCTACATAACATTTTAGCCAAACTAACACGTTATTGAGTCCTTTTAAAGGAGTTTTCTAGGATATATTTAGGTGTTATATATTTCGAGATATATAGAGTATAATTGCTAATATAAATATGTTCAAAATTTTGAAATATGTTGGTTTAAAGGGTAGAACGATGCACAAAATATCAGGCGTTCAGACATAAATTAAAAAAGGACCGCATCCCAAAGGGCAGTATATAAACAAGAGATTTTTACCTACCTATACCATATATGAAACCTTATTACCCTCATTGTTTAAGGTTTATGTTTATTACATTTAAGCATACCAGATTACTATTTATATACCCTAATTCAAATTAGGGATATAATTAAGGGTTCATTTATATTAAGCATAATCATAGGACTGTATATAATATTCAAACAGTTTTTTTATAATTCGCCAATGTGACAGGCAAAACATATCAAATTTGAGCTCTTCCATTACGCTAAACGTTGCGTAATTGGTGCATTTTGAATTTTGAAAACAGTTAAGAAAATAGAGGCGATGATCAACCAATTCTTTGAGTGCATCATTACATCCTTCAATGGAAATAATATTTTCAGATTGCTCCTATGCTTTCTCTCGTTGATCATCCCAACTGCCCACCACCGTCGAAGAATATCATTTTTTCAGATTCACAAGAAAATATTAAATTCTTTGGTCGAACCGCTCGAATTTCCACTGGAAATAATAATGGCAGAGAGTTTGAAATTCTTTGACCTCTTTTTTTTGGGCAGTGGTTGAAGGTTACTAGTTAACACAATCGATTGAAACTCGAAGAAGAAGAAGAAGAAGAAGAAGAAGAAGAAGAAGAAGAAGAAGAAGAAGAAGGAGAAGAAGAAGAAGAAGAAGAAGAAGAAGAAGAAGAAGAAGACATATTTCAAAATTTGTAGATATTTTGTTGTCAAATTATAGTCAAATTAGAAAAATTGTAGATAAATTGTAGACTATTTTTTGCAGAAGATTTTGTAGAAACTTTAGTCTTTTTGGATTTGTGAAACAGAAAATAATGCATCTACAACCAGAATACAAATAATCTACAATTTATCTACAAGATATCTACAAAATAGATACATTGAATTTTAATATCCAAATTCTCATTTCAATTGTAGCATAATTGACATTTTTCGACAGAATTGTAGAAGATCTGTAGAAGTTTTAGCTTTCCCAATCTACAATTCATCTACAATTTATCTACAATTTATATACGATTTATCTACAATTCCATAATTTAACTACAATTTATCTACAATTTTTGGAAATATGTCTTTTTCTTCTTCTTCTTCTTCTTCTTTTTGAAATTCAGTAAAAACCAAGTCTAATCTTCACCAAAACCCCTAAAAAATGAGATATAAACTCCTAAACATATTTCGAATTATTTACTACAACACCCAATCCAAACAAATAATGATTTTTAAAAATCCAAATTTGAATTCAAAGCTTTCAGGCTTTTTAATGGCTTTCAATGGTGAAAAATATATGGAGAAGGAGAGAATTATGCAGCAATGGAATTTCCTTCCGCTTCAAAATTCAAATTTAATGGTGATAGGATTACACGCGGATACGGTGCCTAATTTTTAGCGTGCTTTTTATGGCAAAATCTACCTATTATTGGATTGGTATATATTTTGTAGAAAAAATATGGACTACACGGGTAAATAACAAATTATAAACATTTTTGATAATAAAGTTTCATATATGACATATATAGGTAAAAATCTCTATAAATAACCTATCCTCATATAAGCTTGTAATATGCTGATTTGCCCCCAAAAATCAGTAATAGCCCCCCACACAGTATTTGCAACTACATTTAAATTGTACATTAAACCCTTCTGGACAATTGAGCCCGATGCATTAGGATTTGCCTAATGCGATTTATATTCACAATGTGATTTACAGGCTATTATATAAGAGAGGTTTACTCAGTGCGCATCAAGTATTCACCCAAAAAATAAAGGCTGTCACGGCTACGAGTTTCCCCTCTTACCAAAAAAACAATAACATTGACTTTTGATTTCTAAAGGCACAATCTTCTCTTAAGGAGAATCAAACTAAAGATTTATTACCAACAAAGAAGAAAACTGTTATAGTTCTTCTCAAAAAGTAATTATACTCTATAATTTCTACTGAAAATCAATAACATTCTATATAATATACTGTTACACCTGCTTGTTTGAAATTTCGTTGGAAATTATGTCAAACTATCAACCTCGACGTCTAGGCCTTCCATGTGCTACATATTTGTTGTTTCAGCAAAAATCAACTCTCGTGAAGACATTCTTTGCTTACTTTTGAATTAATTCCAATATTGCCAAGCGAATAGCTTCCTTTTTTGTTTCCTATCATGTGTCCGGTATTTATATTGAAGGAAATTTAGGAGTAACTATAAAATTATCCCCATATAACCTATAAATTTTGTGCTCGAGCTGTAGAAACAATCATTACTAATACTGGCATATTAAGGCAAGATGTTCACATCACACACCTTGGAGTGCGGCCCTTCCGCGAACCCTGCCCGAAAGTCTTGTACATCAGGCTGCCCTACACTTTTGTTCGGTATTAGCATTGGGGCCAACTAAACTCGAATTTGTACTGAAAAGTCCCACATGGGGTAAAATATCCCTAATAAATATGATTCCATACAAAAAGACTCGAACGAACAATAGTTAGTGTTAAGTATTCTTTTATATCCTTAACCACTTTATTGTTGTGTTAAAATTAAAGTCCGTAATACCAAAACGGAGAATTAAGTTTGGACCATTCACTTGGTCAGATTGACATTGTGATTTTTCAAGAAAAAACTACAGGTGCGCCGATAATTAATTCTTATGAGTCATTACTCTTTAAATTCAAACTTGAGAATAAGTATGTCCACAAAACGTATCTTTAGATGAAAAATCAAGAATTACGTCCATTAATCTAATGTGAACCCTTTACCATTTGAATTTTTTCTCCATCACATATATTCCATTTTAAATATTACATGCTGAAAGGACATTTGATTTGAATTTCGATAACCAAGTTGAGATTGAAAGATAATTGCCTAACGTTTTCTTCTTGGATGTAGACATTTTTTTGTCATTACACAAAAAGAGAAAAAAATGGTAGTTTTGTAAATGAAAAGAAATCTTGACAGATATTCAACCTACCCTCAAATTAAATTAACATAAAATAAGTGTGATCACTAGAATTATAGGTAGGTAAGTTAGTGAAAGGTCTAGCAAATACTAGTACTAATAATTTGGAAATTGGATGGACCTAATTTTCCAATGTTGTAAACTCTCTGAAGTGACCTTTTGATATTGATATTGATCTTTTGCCTCAATTGTATTTTTAAGGGTAATCAGTATATGAATATATACCTTGCTACGGAGTAGTTGCTATTTTACTATTGTTTAACCAAAAAATATATCTTTCGGTCAAAACTTATTTTTAGAAGAACTGGGATTACTGATAACCAAGAAATTTTGTATTTTCTCAATTATATGAAAGGAAAAGAATAGGAATAAGTAAAGAAATAACTGATTGCAAAGCTAATAGAGAGAAAAACAGAAAAGTAAAGTGAATATATTCCAATATTGTCGCTGATATCTTTACAAATGAAATTCTCTTCCCTTATATAGGAATTTACAAACATAATGTTTCCTCCCTTTTATGGTCGAATCATTATGAACATTAATGATATTAATAAACTATTATAATTGATAATCGTATCTATTTATGGAGATTTTGTAACGACTCTAATTCTTCTTCCTCATTAATTAGAGGTTCGTAAATCTTCCCCTTCTTACTATTTTGATTCATTCAGCCCGTATTTACTGAATGATTTAGACTTGAGAAACTGTATCCCTTCATCTCGTGAGTGATTTGCTCGTACCTTTGTATCTCGTGCATCTTCTAATGTAATGTTTCATCTGTCACCTTTTAGTGATCCACGTATCATTCCTTGTTAGCCACACATAATTTCACGTGTCATATTTATTTTTTACTAATATATATAGTCCCCCCACTTGCCGAATATTCTGCAATTGAATATCTAGGAAGTGGTATGTATTTATGGAAGAAATTTTTGCCGCCGTTTTCGATGTATCATTGTGTCTTCTTCAGAACCAACGCATCGTATATCACTTCCATCTAATGCATGTGCCATGTGGCCCCTGTCGATTAAGTCTGTGACTCTTTAATGATTTTTAGGGATTTTGTGTGGCTGCATCAATCATGAAGTGACTGTTTCATTATAACGTCTCCTATCATGACTCACTTTACATAACAGTTGCTTCTATAAATACCCTATGTGCCTTTAGTTTCATGAAAAATTTCAATCTACAGTATTCTTCTTCTCTAATCCTCTTATTCTTCAGTACGCATTATTTTCTTGCATCTATGTCTTCATCAAACCTCAACCCTCGCAGAACGGTAATTGTAGATGAACTCCCTCTTCAATTAGTCATGTTAGGCGTAGAAGAGGCGGTAGGTTACAGAGCTTAGTGTTATGACCTGCCACATCATCATGCCACGTAGGTGCCACTTGGAATATATTTTTACCATATGGAAGGGTTACATAAATTTGGGACTAAATCTTGGTGGAATATTCTAGAACTATGGAGAATTTTCTTGGAAATATTCTAGAATATGCACTTGTAGGAAGGTTCTAGAGAAATATAGATGTTTCCTTAGAAAGACCCTAAAATCCTATAAACTTATTAGGAAAGTCCTTAGAAGAGTCTAGTAGAGAAGGGACTTAGTTGAAGGACTTGTAGAACAATTATTATTTACATACTAGCCCCTTGGTGATTGTATAAATAGGGGGCATTCATTTGTAATTCATAAACCAAGCAACAGAATTAAGTTCTCTCTACTACAAAAGCTTTCTTTAGCAATTCTCATGTGTTATAACATTTCTTAGCAATCTTGAGTATAGTAAGGTCGACTTGGCATAACAAGAACGTGAGCAAGTTATGCAAGATTGTGAGAAAGTTGTCAAATACCGCACTGTACTTAATTAACGACTAAGGACGTGACAACATTATATCAGAGCAAAGGTTATGACTAAGGAATGTTAGAAAGAATACAAGAGATTGCTGGAAGGAAGTTTTTTAGGGAAACATGGTAGGAATTACCAAAGCTTATTACTTGCCGAAGGGATCAACGTGAAGGTACCTATGCAAAAGCAGTATGGCGGTGCACGAGAAATATGCGAGGCTGTAGAGTTACTTTGTAGGATGGACAAGTACTTTGAGATAGTCAAGGAGGATGACGACGTTGTTAAGGTACGCAACACCTCAATGTACTTGACCGATGTTGTCGTGCTCAGATGGCGTCAGAAGTGTGCCAATATGGAAAATGGCTATGCAAGATTGAGACGTAAGTGCAGTTCAAGAAGGAGTTGAATAGAAATTCTACTCGATGAATGTGGTGTATGAGGGTAGGCGGAAGCTAAGAGAGATCCGACAGATGACCACAACTCGGGAGTATGTGCGCGAGTTCACTACCTTAATGCTGCAAATCTCGTCATTGTCCGAGGAAGATTTTATCTGCTACTTCATGGATAGGTTTCAAAATTGGGCAAAGCAGAAGTTAAGAAGACATCAAGTAGCCAACATGAACGTGTCCATCAGAGTAGCCTAGTCACTTGTTGACTTCATGATGGAGCCTGCCAAGTCCAAAGAAGGCAACGTCGAGAGAAATGAGTGGGATCATAACAAGAACAATGGGAAAGGCATAGCCGAGATATACAAGGGAAATGGTAAGGGGCCATACCAAAACAGAAATGGGTCTAAGAGAAACAGCAAGGAGCCAGAAAATGGTAGGGAGTACGTGCCTAAGAGAGGGTGCTACTTCTACAAAGGGTCACATCGGGCAAGTGAATGCCCAGAGTTGGGGAAGCTTGCAGCAATGATAGGGAACTTTTCATAAACATATAAGGATGACAAAGGGGGAACCATCTGTATTGGAGGGATGCGCTTGGAATCTAAGCCGAAAGTAAGGGATTCCAAAACCTATCTTGGCACCATGAAAATGGAGCATAGTGGAAGCAAGAAAAGTTGGGCGAACATAGTTGAAGAGGATGGCAAGTTACAAAGTGATGGCATGCTATCGAACTCAGACGATGCACCAAGCAGAGGGTCAAGTTTTCCAGAAAGGCTGTGACGACAGAGGGCAGCCAGATAGGGAGTGGAGTAATGGATCCAATGCGTAAGAAGCTGCTAGACTTGGTTGAGTCATGGGAAGATTCAGGCCAAGAGCAAGGAGGGGCATCCGATGGGCGGAGACTGAAGCCATCATTGCTAGCTGTCCAAAGTTCAAACAGCGTAAGAAGAAATGTGGCTTGTCCTTGTGAAATGGGAAGGACAACCACTTCATTGGGTATCATGGCAAATGGACAAATATTTTCGACGACGCCAAGGTGATGTGCGCGCACGTGTCGGTGCTTTGTGTCGAGGGCGGCACAAAATTGGGTGGGGGAGAGTGTTATGACCCGCCATATTATCATGCCACGTAATTTCCTTGGAAATGTTCTAGATATTTATGCACTTGTAGGAAGGTTATAGAGAAATATAGAGATTTCATTAGGATGACCCTAGAACCCTATAGAATTGTTAGAAAAGTCCTTAGAAGAATCTAGTTGTGTAGAATATTCTAGAGAAGGAACTTAGTTGTAAATATAGAAGGACTTGTAGAACAAGTATTATTTACATACTAGCCCTAGGTGATTAGTATAAATGGGGGCATTCATTTGTAATTCATAAACCAAGCAAAAAAATCAAGTTCTCTCTACTACAAAAGCTTCCTTTAGCAATTCTCATGTGTTCTAACATTTCTTAGTGATCTTGAGTGTAATAAGGATGACTTGGCATAGCAAGAACGTGAGTAAGTTGTGCAAGATCCTGAGCAAGTTGCCAAGTGTCGCACGTGTACTTAGTTAACGACTAAGGACGTGACAACGGGTCTTTATCCGTTCATGGATCTACTTCTCAACCCAACATTGTTGCCCCTTATTCATCTAGGACTAGGGCTTCATCAACCTATAGATCTTCTGCTGGAAATAAGGAATCAAGAGAGCCCCTTCAAAAATCAACAGTTGATGAAATTATTCCTGCAGAATTTTCCTTCTCCACTGACTGTGAATCAATTAGAAACCAAGTTACTCTATGACTTTCCATGGTCGTACAAATGTCTATCCTTCTCAGATTACTGATGGCTTGATTTCTCTTATGCGAAGAGAATGATACTGGAAACCTGATTTTCCAATTTTAGTTACTGTTCCAAACCAAAGGATAACTTCGTTCCTAGCTGGTTATTCTTTCGTTTACACATATCCTTTTACTTTAGGTTTCAAGCCCCCTATTGACCTAATTATCATAGATTTTTGCTGTTTCTTTAACATTTAGATTGGTCCTACTGTATGGAGAGTTGTTTCATATTTACGATACCTATCTAATTTGGCCTCTTTACTCTTAGCCTCTCAACACTTCATCTTTATTCCCCTAAATTGTTATGCTCAAGGGGTTTTACTCTCTCTGCTAGGAGCGAAAGGGTTTTGGTTATCCCTAAAGATGGTAAGGATCATGGATGGTATCCGTTTTGTTGATGCTCCCACAAGTGGTTTAATGGGTGAGGAGAACATGCCTTTTTTGAGAAATGAAATTTTGCTCATAAGTTTTTTTTATATCTTTCTTCTTTTATGAGGCAGGAAGAAACTGGCGATATTATGGATGTTTTTTCTCTTTTTAGCAACCATGGAAGTTTTTAATGAAATAACAAACTTCCGTGGTTGGGTATAGAAGTTATTATCGGTTGCACTTATGGAAAGAAGGTTTGGAAATACCTTTCTCATAGGTTTGGATAGAAAGTCAAAATTCATGGTATCCATCCCTTTAATTTCCTTTTTTTTTCTCGTATTTATTTGGGGATTTATAACATTTTTGTCTATTAGGATTTCACATTCGAGGTGTCAGTGCCGCGTCTAATACTTTACTAAGGCTTTCATTGTCTCTTGCTCAATAAATGATTTTGAATTCTTCATCAAAGAGAAAAGTTGAGATAGCTCATGGATTTGAAGGTGAAAAGGAACGAGAAGAGGGTTTCTTAGTGCGTAGGCCTTGGGCTAGGAGGCTCATTATTTCTGATGCTAGAGCTACCCCTTCTCCAAGTTCAATTCCCGTGAATGAGCCTGAAAGTGTCATTTTAACGAGCTCTGATGAAGAGATGAATGCTGCACCTCATGACTCTACCGATCAATTATTTTTTGATGGGTTTGATAATGAAGATTTTGACCTTGTTTCTGAAGAAGCACCTATCGTCTCGTTTCTAGTGTCTTCTTCTATTGGTTCTCAAGTTTTGACTCCTGTTGTTTCTGCTACTGCTCCTCTCGTGGTTGTTTTCACTTTCTCAATTGTTCCTACTATTACCACTTGTTGTGTTGAAGTTGGTTCTTGCAGTAGCAATAGGATGATGAAAAAAGTTACTATTGAAGTCCCTGAGGATGGTAATGTGTTGAAAAAGTCTGGTTAAGCCTATGTATGGCTAAAATATCTAATTAGCCCAGTTGAGAAGTATAAGTTGGAAACCCACAGTTCTTTAACATGGATGAATCATATTGTTCATTCATCTTTTAAGGTTTAAGCCTTAACGTTTTTCCTTTAATTCCCTCGTATTTGTTTTGTCTTTGTTTGATAATCACTTTTTTCCTTTATCTTGTATTTTTTGTCTCTGTTCGATAATCACTTTTTTCCTTTATCTGTAGAACAACTTGATAGGCACAAAGCTTATGAAGTGAATTGTCAATATGGAGTAGCTAGTCAACGATTATCATATGGAAGCACATAACCGGAGGGAACAGTACGAGAGTCTTCATTTGGAAAAAAAGGTTTTGGATGAGGAGAAGTGTGCTTTGGAACAAGTACAAGTGATGGCATCAGAATTGATAAAAAGCCCCTTCCAGTCAAGTAGGCAAGGATAAAGTCATTTTTGAGTCTTCATTTGCAGAGCAACTTTCTAAAGCTACCGAAGAAATTAGGGGTTTGAAAGAACTGCTTAATCAGAAGGAGATTTATGCTGGGGAGCTTGTTCAGACGCTCACTCAGGCTGAAGAATACCTCCGTGCATCTTCAGACAAGGTCCAGTTCTTGGCCAGATCATTTGCCCCTTTGAAGGCTTCTTATAATGCTTCTTTTGCTGAAATAGAAGAGTTGGAGGCTGAGATTGAGCAAAGGAAAAAGGATTACGAGGCCCTTGAAGATAAATCATCTCTTGATGTAAGGTGAGAGTTTTTAATATGCGCCTCGAGACTTTAATAGAGGCTAGCCATGAAAGCTTTGACTTGACTGTTGATATTGCAAAAACTATGGAAACTATTGAGAAAACTCAGCACCGTCGGAACATTTCCTCACCCGAGGTCGGCGTTCCCGAACGTGATGAACTTACTCCTGGTGAAGTTGATGTTCAAGACTCTTCTGCTCAAGCTGTATCTTCTCCCGTTGCTGATGATGCCTTATTGGATTCTGCCTCTCTTGCTGCTAATAGTACTGCTTTAGATCCTGCCCCATAGTGTTCTGTGAACTTTTGTTGGGAAGTTTGTTTATTAGTTTTACTTTCGGAATAGTTGGCAAGTTTTTACCCCTGGTCTATTTTGGGGGTTGTTATCAAAATTCCTTGGTTTTGACTAAGTTTATGCTTAGTTTTAGCAAGGTTTAATATATTATATTTCGTTTGAGTCTTTTCTAGTCTTTAATTTTGCATTTAAAAATGCTTTAGTATTTTGTGATTTTTGAATAGACATGAATTTTTATAAAAGAGGGCCCTTTTATAAATGACACTAATGAAGAAGACGCCTCAACTTCATATTGGTGTAAACTTGGAAAGAAGTAGGAAAATACATATTTTAAATCGATCTCTTGAATAATTTGAGGAAGTTTTATATTTTGAAATTTCAAATTATATAACACTTTACATGTATTCAAGTACAACATCTACAACTCTTTCATAATTGATTTCTTTATAACCTATTTCACAAAATTTTAGGGTTTAATTTTGAAACCAATGACTAAACATTTCCTTTAACCTTTGTATTCGTAGGATCTTACAATTTATGTCCGTGAGTTTACACTTTATGAAAGCTTAATACAAAAGGCTTTTGAGCGAGACTTGTTTCTTGGCTCTTGACTTTTGGGTCAATCCAGGCTTGAACTAACTTTTTGTCTTCTTTTTTATTTGACTTGCAATCTTCTTTACCTGCTATCTATAGTCCCCCCAAGTGTTAGAGCGTTGAAGTGTGAAATCTCGAGCACTTGATTATTCCTTCCAGTTTGTCCATTTCCTGAAAAAGAAAATACATACGAGACTCGGATGTATATTTTTAGATGATGACCACTGAACCTTTTTTTTAATTCCATTAGAAAGGTTGTAACCGAGACCGGGGATAATTTTGCATCCCGCGTGTTTTAGGTCTAATATCATCATTTGGTGTGGGTTAGCTTTGTGCCTATCATCTAAAATGGTTAGTATGATTAAAAAGAATAAATTTAAACCTTACATAAGCTGTGAGTCTACCTCAATATTTTCTTCCCTGGGTATTTGCATGACTTTCCAAGATTGAAATTGTCTGATTAAGTCTCGTGCCTTTTCCAAATATTGATGCATCCTCGCCTCTCTAGCTATATAAGTCCCCTGTATTTGATTAACTATAAGCTTTGAGGCAATCTTGATTATAATATGCACTATTCTGAGCTCTCGTACCAACTCCAGAAGTGCAGTTCCTTTTCTGCTTTTGGTACTATTCGTGGGCTGAAGTCTGCCATAGAATCTGCTAAAACTTGTGATTTTATCGCTGTTCTAGGTTGATATGTGACATATATTCACTTAATTCTATAGCTCACTTAACTAATCTACCTGATAGTTCTTGCATATGCAATATATTTCTTAATGGGCAAGCCCAACCAAACCATAATCCAAGAACGACATTCCAGTCAAAAAGGGAACAAATTAAGATAACACAGTGAATTTAATATGAAACTCCCAACCAGGGATAGACAATATCCCTGAAAACATAGTTGAGCAAGAACAATAATTCTCCCGAAAATCGAGGAGTCACGAGTATAGAGCCTCTAATAAAATAAGATACAGATCTGAACGGAAGAAATACAATGTGTGAGAAAATAGCAAAAGAAACAACTGATAGAGATAGAGTAGGTGGTCCTGTGAACGCTGGGCAGCTACCTCAATACTCTGAACCACTACGGAAAATCAACAACTGCAACACTTGGTCTCCGGAGCACCTGAATCTGCACACAAGGTGCAGGGAGTATGGGGTGAGTCTACCAACTTAGCGAGTAATAAACATGTATAAAAGCCCGAAAGTAGGAAATCCACAATAAAGCACAGAATAAAGCTAGTTAAATAGTTCTATACAGTACAAGTCTCAAATATATCCAAATAAAGCAACAGTAAATAAATGCATGAGGGCAATGCAATGCATGAACACTGCGAATGTGCAAACCGATCCATATGGGTAACCGAGCTCACTGTGGGGGTTCAGACTCCTGAGGGGCTCCTACAGCCCAAGCGCCATATCATACAGTGCCAATGGTTACCAGTATTTTTATCACAATACACAGTGTCCTTTGTTACCACCGTTTCCATTACAATATGCGGTGTCCTTAGTTACCACCGTTTCCATTTAAAATACACGGTGTCCTTAGTTATCACCGTTTCCATTTATAACACACGGTGTCCTTAGTTACCTTCGTTTTCATTTGAAATACACGCTGTCCTCAGATACCACCGTTTTCATTTAAAACACATGGTGTCCTTAGTTACTACCGTTTTCATTTAAAATAATATGCACTTCAAAAATAGCGAGATAGTACTCGACAGCCCGAGATATCATTTAAAAATCATTAGAATTTTCAAACATATAAATATGGATGAGTTTGCAAAAATAGTATTTAAACCTGGACTGATTTCAAATATTATGCAAATCATGAAAATTCTGAGATAACGATCCCTGAAGGATTCTACAAGTCGGCACAAGGCCCCTAACATGGCATCAAGCCCAAATATCAGCAATATAATACGCGAAGCAATCGCCAACATAGAACAATATGTCCCTCGGATTAGACCGAGTCACAAATTTTAACATATACGATCCCCACTAGCCATGAAGTGCGTGTCTAGCCTCATAATAGCGTCACAATGTGATATACCAGGGTTTTAAACCCTCGGGTCATCATCTACACCCATTACTCACCTCAAGCCGGCCACAAACTAGTTAACAATGCCTTTCCCTCGAGAATCTACCCCCGGGGATGCAAAATCTGATCAAAACCAATAGGAATATGTCAAAGTAGGCTAATAGGACATAACCCAATCGAAATAACTCAAAATACATCCCAAAAACACGAAGTGGACAAAACCCGAGCCCCTGTCCCACTTCTAGAAAAATTACGAAATTTACATTTTTAGAATCCTCGTCTTGCTATGAGCCCATTCATATCAAATTTACAAAACTCGGAGTCCATTTGACCCCTCAAATCAACACTTAAAGCTCACTTGGATTTCAAGCCCTAACCTCTATTTTTGACATTTAAAACCTTGATTTCTTAGTGTTTAATCCATGATTTTACAATATTTACATACTATAGGTCCAAGAGATCTTACCTGATGAATCCCCTCAAAATCTTCTCCAAAAATCGCCCACAATTGCATTGGCTCGAAGTCAAAATGTTCTTCTCTTTTACATTTTGAAAACCTACTGTTGAATTAATCCCAGGCTGATTTCCACTTCCACGGCCTCTCTCCCACTTCAGCGACATTTTTGACCGCTTCTGCGATCTGACTTAAATCGCAGCGACCGCTTCTGCGGTCACTAACCGCGTCTGCGACTTCCGCTCCTGCGATCGATCACCCGCTTCTGCGGTTCCTCCTTTGCCGCTTCTGCGGCTCCAATTCCGCTTCAGCGGACGCCGCCTACGCGGTCCAAATTCCGCAAATGCGGAAATACCAGATGACAGATCCCAAAAATCTGATGAAACTACAAAATTCTTTGTTGAACCTTCCGGAATCACCCCGGGCCCCCTGGAACCCCAACCAAAACCACCAACCTACTCCAAAACATCCTACAAACTTGTTCCAATCCTAAAAACATGTCCTTAAACACAAAAATCATCAAATCATAGCGGATTCAAGCCTAAGTTCAACCATTACTTCCGAAACTAACATTCAATCCAAAACCCAACCAAACGACGTCCGAATGACCTAAAACTTTTCCGACATATCCAAAATCACCTAAAGAAGCTACTACAGCTCTCGAAATTCCATTCCGACTCCCTGATCGAAATCTCACCTATCAACCAGAATTCGCCAAAATTCAACTTTAGCCAATTCAAGCCTAATTCTTCACCGGAGCTCTAAATTAAATTCCGATTTTGCTCCCAAGTCATAAATCACCATACGAAACTAGTCTAATCATCAGAAATCCATTCCGATCCCTCTAACTCACAAGTCAACGTCCGGTTGACTTTTCCGACTTAATCTTTACTTAAAGAGACTATTGATCTCATTTCTAACCAATTTCAACCCAACACACTTCAAACTCACTAAACACACATATGAAACCACAGGGAAGCATAATACAGGGGTACGAGGCTGAAATACAGAAGACGCCGGGTTGGGTCGTCACAGGTACGCAGTCACTAAGGAGATAGGGTGGCATTTAAAATAAGGCCTCAACTCTCTAAATGCCATGATTAGTGCTTAAGCAAGTTTTTCTAATTGAGGATATCGAGTTTCAGCATCCAATAAAGATTTGCTAACATAATAAATTGGAGATTGTGTACCTTTGTCTTCTCAAACTAACACTGCACTTATCGCCATTTCTGACACAACGAGATAGATGAGCAGCCTTTCTCCATCCTTTGGTTTTGGCCAACAACAGTGGATTTGACAAGTACATTTTTAGATTTTTGAGTGCTTGTTGGCATTCCTCAATCCAAGTTGTGACTGAGTGATAGTATCTTCTTCTTTCATTTCCCCGTGACTGAGTGATAGTATCTTCTTCTATCCGCAGCGTTGTGCTATACGCATTGTAAACATCATTCCAAGTTGTTGCAGGTAATTCTCGTAAGCTTTATTTGAGTCTCCTCGTGTTTTCTGAGTATTTTTTCATTTAAGTTACTTGCAAACGCCATAGTCGTCCAATTTTCAGGTATATTTATCAATATCCAATTCTTTAGTCACCGTGGCACACAAGGCATATGTTTTATGCGATTATTCTGCTCCTTGAGCTGTTTCTGCAAATTTAGTACTAAACTTTGTAAATCAGAATTATTTGGGGTACCTGACCTGCCATCACGAGATACGTTGGAAGTTCCTCCACTGCCTGAATTAGCAAGTCTCGAGCGTGTGTTCTCTATATGGTTGCAGTGTTGTTTGGAGGTGGAGTTGGTGATATAGTTGGTAATCCATTAACGAAACCTTGAAGAGCATTATTGACGTGTTCCGCAATTAGTCGTTTCAATGCATCTTCAGCAGTTTGATCGTCCTCTTGTTGATTATTCACATGTGGTATTGATCTTTCAGGTGGCAGTTCTCAGGAGTGTTTAGTAAAATTTTGGGGTGAAAGGATTGAAATTTCATCCTCTTGTTGATTCTGTTGGTTCAGTTGGTTTTGTTTGCAATCGACATTCTAATGCAATATTCCCTCTGTCACCTTCTTAGTGATACACGTATCATGCCTTGTTAGCCATACTTAATTTCACGTGTCATATTTATATTCTACTAATACAACTATAGTAGGTTATGGGGTAGGTTAGGGTTTGATTGTAATTGAGTTTAAATATCGGTGTAAAAATTAACATGGGTCATTAGAATGGAGGGAAATAAATTGCTAAGATTAAATCTTGAATTTAAGTGGTGAGTGGGCTAATGGGTTGGGAAGAATGAGCCTTTGTCTTGCTGAGCCACTAGAATCCAACAATGATCTCCTAATTGGCCCAATATTAGTTCTTTCTCATTGAATAAAAATAAAAATACCACCAAAATATACTAATTATCTTAGTTAATAAAAATAAACAATATATTAAAATAAAAATATTTTTGGTATTTGTTAGATGTTTTAAATATTATAAAGTACTAATAAGCTCTCTCTCTCTCATATATATATATATAAGAAACTTTACTTTACTATTTTTGTGTATTTAAACTTATGTTTTGAAATTAAAACTAAAAGTTGACTGAAATCCTATTAAAATGAAAATAAGTAAATATTTTTAAAATACTATTTTAAATATTGCGCGGGTTAGTGCAATCCTTCTACGAACCTCGCGCGAAATGCCTAGTATATCTGGCTGCCCTGCCTTTTTTCTCCGGTATTCGTATTGAAGGGGAGTCTTGGAGCAATGATAAAGTCATCTATATGTAACCTATAAGTTACGTATTCGAGCCGTGGAAGCAGTCGATACTAATATTGGTATTAGGGTAGAATGTCTATATCATATATCTTGGAATGCGGCATAGGCCTTCCACTAACCCTGTGCGGAATATCTTGTTTATCAGACTGTCCTGCCCTTTTTATCCAGTATTAGTATTGGGGCTAACTAAACTCGAATTTGCATCGAAAAATCTCATATTAGGAGGATAAAATACTCCTTAACAAATACGACTCTATTCAAAAGTAATCGAACCAACACTAGTTAGTGTGATTTCATCCTTGACCACTTTATTGTAGTATAAAATTAAAGTCCGTAGTACCAAAATGGAGAATTAAGTTTGGACCATTCACTTGGTTAGAATGACCTTATAATTTTTCAAGAAAAAACTTTAGGAGCACCGATAATTAATTCTTATGGGTCATTACTCTTTAAATTCAAACTTGAGAATAAGTATGCTTCCAAAACGTATCTTCAGACGAAGAAACAAGAATTACGTCCATTAATCTTATGTGAACCCTTTGACATTTGAATTATTCTCCATCACATATATTTCATTTTAAATATTACATGCTGAAAGGACATTTATTTTGAATTTCGATAACCAAGTTGAGATTGAAACATAATTATCTAACGTTTTCTTCTTGGACGTAGACATTGTTTTTGTCATTACACAACAGAGAAAAAAATGGCTAGATTTGGAAATGAAAATAAATATTTTAGAGAGACAGATGTTCGATCTACCCTCAAATTAATTAAATTTTGTTACATTAAATATGTGTGATCACTAGAATTATAGGTAGGGTAAGTTAGTGAAAGTCTAGCAAATACTAGTAATAATTTCGAAATTGGATGGACTTAGGTTTCCAATGTTGTAAATCTCTGAAGTGACCTTTTGATATTTATATTGACCTTTTACCTCAATTGTATTTTTAAGGGTAATAAATATATGAATATTATATACCTTTGCTATGAAGTAGCCATTTTTCTAAAGTAGGGAGCAACCAATGCATCAAGAATAACAATAACAAACTAGTCTAATTTAATTAGTGGGGTTCGAGAAGGACAGTATGTATACAAATTTTACTCATATTTTGGGATAAAAAGATTATTCCGATAGACCCTCGACTCCTTCCCTCCAAAAACTCCCCACATTTATTCTTGAAGTGACTCAAACTCATAATCTCTTGATTGGAAGTAGAGAGTGCTCACTACTAAAGCAACCCGCTCTTGCTCTAGGGTGCTCACCAACCAAATGCATCAATGATAATTCTTTCCCCCCCCCCCCCCCCCCCCCCCCCCCCCAAAAAAAAAAAAAGAACTTTAGCAGAAAGTTGGTCATACATGCATGATGCAACATTGATAAGTCCATGCGGCTGCTTCAATGAAGGACAGAGGTAGAGTGTTAGCTATATGTTCAGACGATAACAATAATAACAATAACCCAGCATAATTTTACAAATAAAATTTGAAAAAGTAATATGTATGCAGACCTTATCACTATCCCGAGGGGCAGAGAGATCATTTTCAGGAAACCCTCGGCTCAAGAAAGCAACAAGAGACGATATATTAATATTATTAATAGACTCATAGTAAAATAACATAAAATAATATAAAATACATAACATAAAATAATATAATACCAGCAGTATAAGAAATATACGAAATACGAAAAGGATGAAAAGTATACTAATAACCAACATATAAAGCCCAACATCAGTAACTGATCAGAAACATCTTAAGACTAACTCCTAACTAGCTAGTCTCACTCTAGTGCGCTGTAGAAATATCCACAACTTCTCCCTAACCTACAACGTTAATGCTTACCCTCCACAATTCTCTATTAAGGGCCATGTCCTCAGTAATCCTAAGTCACGTCATGTCCTCCTCACCCCAATTCATTAGTTTTTACTTAAATTTTGTATTTGTATTACAAAAAAGTTAATGTGAATGTATATGTGAATATTTATTTGTGGAATTAATAACTGAGACTAGTTATAAATTTGATAACAAAATTAAAAAATTCATAAATTTTAAAATCCTGACGGGTGGGTATCAGCTCCTCAGTCCACTTTTTAGGCACGTTATCAAGGCACCAATGCTGCAACTTGTTACTCCTCTCTACTGTGATGCCAACGAAGGACAATCCGTAGTTTCGTACTCTCCTAGAAACACAAATGGCTGCCAATAGATTAGCATCTGACAGAGAAACTAAAGAATTTATTGTGGAAATTTCGATTGGACTGCCGTCTTGAAAAAATTTCATTAGACAAGTTGTCATAGTGAGATTGAGTTAAAATTATAGCGGCCAGAAAAAAAAAAAATATATATAAAGCCTTCTCTAACGGTTTTCTCTTTCAGCGCATGTTGCCTAATCGTGCGCCATGGGAAAGAGAGCTCGAAATCCATCGCAGAAGGCGATAATGGCGAAGGAAACTATGGAATTCCAAATGCGGAAGAAAAACAATAAAGAAAAGCAAGGTCAAATTGTAGAGGAACATGTTGAAAAAGTGGGAAGCAATGGACCAGTAACATGCAGTAAAGAGAAAATGAAGCAGAAGGTAATCAAAGTGCAATTAAGTGGAACTCCATTAAATGTAAGATTATCGGAGCTGAGAAGTGCAGAATTAGGTGAGGGTATATCAAAAACCTCACCAAAATTGCAAGGAACTGAAGCTGGGAGTGGGAAATTGTCATGGGCAGATGAAACTGAGAACTTGGAGACTGCATCTGAGCCAAACATTGGGGGATCTATATGGGACAATTTCGACATAGCAAAGGTAACTAATGCTGGATTTAAGCTGGAATTTGTAGAATCTGCTGTAATGATAAAACACCCGTTTGTGAAATTGAAACAGAGGATATTAGATTTGAAATTGAGTATTGGAAGAATGATGTGGTGTGCTTTGTTCTAAGAGCATATCCACCTTTCAGTGTACTTAATGCATATGTGAGGGGGATATGAGGGAAACATGGTATTAACAAAGTGTCTATGCTAAAAAATGGAATAGTAATTGCGCGATTTGATACAAAAATGGGGAAGGATAAGGTGCTGCAAGGAGGTATATATCATTTTGATAACAATCACTTCATTGTTAAGGCTTGAAATATGGACATGGAATTCACCAAACAAGACCTGTATACTGTGCCTATATGGATCAAATTGCATGGGATGGATTTCAAATATTGGAGTCCTAAAGGACTAAGCAAAATTGGCAGCTTAGTTGGAAGACCATTAATGGTAGATAGCAATACGGAAAAGAAGATAGGGTTAAGTTTTGCAAGATTACTAGTAGAGGTGCAGATGGACACTAAATTACCAGACAAAGTATTTTTTTAGAATGAGAGGGGGGTTGATAATGGAACAAAAAGTGCAATATGATTGGAAGCCTACCTTATGCAAAAAGTGTAGGAAGTATGGGCGTGAAGAGCAGGTGTGTAAAAATAAAAAGCAAGCAGCAGAGAAGAAGCCAGTAGAGGATTAGAAAGGAAAAGGAGAGGAAGGTTCACAAGGAAAATAGAACAAAAGACCAAATAGTAAGGGAGGAGAAGGAACTAGTCAAGTACAAGAGAACACAATGGAGGAAGGGGGAAAAGAATGCAAGGGAATCAAGTCACTAATGAATGGATAACACAAAATAATGCTACAAGGAGGAAACCGAAGCAGGGGGTAGGAACTGGAAACAAAAGCTCTTACAACAATTTTCAGAGTCTGGAGACACATGATACTGAAGGTGAAGATGTTAGTAGGAAAGGAGAGGGGAATGTTGGAGGGAGAACACTGTTTCCTATTAATAATGGATAATTTGATGTGTTGGAATGTTAGGGGTATGAATTCCCCTAACAAACAAAAGGAGGTGAAACTCTTTTTTAATAAAGAGGAAATAGGATTGTTATGTATGGTGGAGACAAAAATAAAGGCAAATAACATAAACCAAGTGGCTAAAAATCTACTTGGAGGATGGGGTGTATAACAATCTTAAGCAGGCACTATAATGGTAGAATTTGGGTGGCATGGAGATAGAATTGTTATCATGTAAATGTGATTACACTGACTGACCAAGCAGTAACATGCATGGTAAGTCATAGAAGAATGCATGTAGACTTTATGATGACTGTGGTGTATGCTTTCAACACTAAGAAAGAATGACTCTGTGGAATTATATAGAGGATGCAAATAAGAATTTGGGAGGGCCATGGATAGCATGGGAGACTTTAATGCTGTTTTGCATATTGATGATAGAGTGGGGGGAAACCCAGTAAGTCTAGCTGAAGTAAGTGAATTCCAACAGTGCATAGACCAATGTGACTTGATGGAGATGCAAACCAGTGGGAGCAGGTATACTTAGAGTGATATGCATGGTGACAGTAGAATTTTCTCAAAAACAGATTGGATTTTTATCAACACAACATGGATCAATATAATTCCAACATATAAGGAATCATATTTGGAAGAGGGAATCAGTGATGATTGTCCATTGAAGCTTTGAACTGGTAATCAAAGAACAAAAGATACCTTTAAGTTATGTAATGTTTGAGCATCACATCCAAACTTTATAGACATAGTTAAGGGAGTATGGATGAATGAGGTTGTGGGGCATAGTATATTTTAGGTGGTCAGGAAGCTTAAAATGTTGAAGAAGCAGTTAAAGATGTTAAAAAGGAGGCATTGTAGTAACATCATAGAAGAAGCAGATGCAAATAGAATGGCGCTGGTGACAGCTCAAGTAGACCTTCATAAAAATCCTATGGATGCAAGGCTACAGTTAGAAGAACAACAGAAGTATAAAAAATTCAAAAAATCATCTTATTTGGGAGAGGTATATCTACAACAAAGGATCAAGGCTACATGAATTAAGATGGGAGATGAAAACAATAGGTACTTCTTCTCAGTTATTAAGTACAGGAGGATGCAAGAAGCAATCATACAATTAGCTGACAAAGATGGCACATCAGAACTAAGCAAGAAGATATTGCAGGAATTTTTGTGGACTACTACTAGGACTTAATAGGAACAAAAGGGAGATTTAGAGATCATGCTGTACAGGGGTTCTTAAAAAATGGAAAAGTGTTATCACTGGCACAACAGTTACAACTCTTAAGGCCTTTTACATGAGCAGAAGTGAAGAAAGGAATATTCAGTATCAATGATACTAAAAGTCTTGGACTAGATGGATATGAGAGTGGATTCTATAAAGCAGCATGGACAGTAATTGGAGGGGATGTGACAAAAGCAATGTTGGATTTTTTTGAAAATTGAGAATTGCTCACCGAGATCATCTCAACCAGCATAGCACTTATACCAAAAGTAAAGAATCCTGTGCATGCAAGCCAATTCAGACCTATTGCTTGCTGCAATGTTATATACAAGTGTATTTTCTAAGATCATTTGCACTAGACTGAGAAACGTCATACCAAATATTATAGCAGATAACCAAGTAGCATTCATTGAAGGAATATCTCTTATTCACAATGTGCTGATATGCCATGACTTCCTAAGACACTATAACAGGAAGACTACACCTAGATGCTTGATGAAAATTGATCTAAAAAGGCTTATGATATGGTAATATGGGAATTTCTGGAAGAAGTACTGAGAGGCTATGTATTTCCATTGTTTTTATTCAGCTAATAATGGTATGTGTCATAAAAACCATGTTCACAGTCAAGGTGAATGGTACATGATATTGATATTTTGAAGGAAAAAGAGGATTGAGGCAGGGGGATCCTATGTCTCCATTATTATTTTTGCTTGTAATGGAATACTTAACAAGGGGGATGAATAAGATGGGTGAAGTGACAGAGTTCCAATACATCTAATGTGTAAGAACACAAAACTGATTCACTTGATATTTGCAGATGATTTGATGTTGTTCTGTAAAGTCAATAGTCAATCTATGATGAAGGTGGTGAATCACTTTAGTGAAGTATCAGGTTTAGTGGCAAATATGGAGAAGTCTAGTATATATTTAGCAGGGCTGGATGAAGGAAGTAAACAAGCTATAGTGAATGCTAATGGGTTCTCAGTGGGTACACTACCTATGAGATACCTGGGACTACTATTAATCTCAAAGAAATGGATCAAGATGGAATGTCATCAACTAGTTGAGAAGATCACATCAAATATACAAACAGGTTATGCCAAGCTTCTATCATATATAGGTAGACTGCAGGTAATTAATTAAGTCCTATTTGCAATGTATAATTTTTTGGGGAGCTGTTTTCATACCGCCTCAAAGTGTAATAAGAGCAATTGAAAGGAAGTGTAGGGAATATTTATGGGGCACTGTTGAAGGTCATAGAAAAATGGCTCTAGAATCCTGGGATGTATTGTGCAGACCAAAGTTATATGGTGGTCTGGATATAAAAGGATGTAAAAACTGGAATATTGCATCAGTTGGGAAATTATTATGGCAAATAGTGACAAATAAAGAGGTGCTTTGGGTTAGATGGGTACATGGAATATATATGAAATCATGTAGAAATATCTGGGAACACATGGCTCCAAGTGACTGCAGCTTGTATTGGAAGAAGTTGAATAGTTTAAAACAAAATATGGCACAATGGTACCAGGGGAATATATATAATCTAAATAGCACTGGGCAGTATTCAATGTCTAGAAGCTAGAATGCTATGTTGGGGTATCTGCCAAGATATAGGAAAATGAAGTTGATATAGAGTAGATTGCTCATGCCAAGACATAGATTTGTTTTGTGGCTGGCTTACCAACAAAAAATGCAAACAAAGAATAGACTGCTACAACTGAATATCCCTATAACAGACAATGCAGAATGTTGTCTGTGTGATCAGGGAGTACTTGAATCACAACATCATTTGTTTGAAGATTGCAGCTGGTTTAAAGAGATGAAGGAGGCTAACAAGCTGGGTAGACATCAATCTACCAAAAATGGCAATACCAGAGTTGTTAAAATGGATCAATAGAAGGCACTGGAAGCACATGAAGAAGGAGTTTGCTACAACAATCATAGGAGCAATGGTATTTCACACTTGGCAATCAAGGAACTGGAGGATTTTCAGACAAATTGCTTTGAAACTGGATTTTTGTACTGGGCAAATCAAGTAGGAGATGAGGGACAAAATACGCATGTATGAAGAGTCCAAAAGAGCAAGACAATGTCCAATGATGTTGCAAAGAATTATGTGATAGGAAGATGTTTGTAATTAGCTAACTGTAGTAGGAAGTCTGTATTTAGTATGAGGTTATTCTGTTTATTGAGGTCTGGATGTATTAGAAGTGCTAATACACTGGAAGCTCTTAGAATGTAAAAACTCAGAGTGGTTGCTATGGTAATATTCACATTTATTACCAAAAAAAAAAGAAAATATATATAGCTTAATCTCTTGATTTTTGATTTTCTTCACTCTTTAATTACCAAAAAAGAAAAAATAGAAGTCAAGATCATTCTTGGATTTTTTGTTTAGCACACAGTATAATCTTGAAAATCAACTGAAACATATAACAATCATATTTAAAAATCATCATTTAAAGATCAAGTAGCAATCAAAATTTTGTTATAAATAGAATTCTATTTATGGTGAATGTTCATATTTAGAGAGATTTTAATTACTTGGCGGCTAAGTCAATTTCTCCCTATAAATAGAGGGTTCTATTCCATTTTAATTCATTCCAAAATTCAATAAGAATTTTCTCTCTCTTTCTCTGCAATATTGTTCTTCTACTTTTACTGTTTCATCATACGTTATCAGCACAAGACTCTATCGACTCAAGAAGCTCTTTGAGAAGATTAAGCAAATGTGGATACCTCACAAAGCAAACTTAGACCAAAGTTTAATTGTAAAAATATTTATTTAATTGATTCATGTATAACACATACAATATTCAAAGAGAAAAAATATTTCTCTCATTTAAATATGTGTAAGGTAGATGTTACTACAATTTCTGGTAGTAGTAAATTAATTGAAGGTTCTGGAAAAGCTACTATAATTCTGCCTAATGGAAAAATACTTATCATAGAGAATACAATATTCTCCTCCTAGTCAAAGAGGAACTTGTTGTGTTTTAAAGATATCCTTCGAAATGGATCGAATAATCTTGAATATCTCATCATTACAAAGAATGTCTCTGGCCAAAAAAAGGTTATTGAGAAGTTCCCATCTTTATCTTGTGGCATGTATTGGATAAGAATTAGTGCAATTGAGACACATTCTACCATAAACCAAAATGTTACTAATTTCAATACTTTTGTACTTTGGCATGATTGATTGGGACACCCTGGATCAATTATGATGAGACAAATTATAGAAAACTCAAATGGGCATCCATTAAATAATTTAAAGATTCTTTTAATTAATGAATTTTCTTGCACTTCTTGTTATCAAGGCAAGTTAATTATTAGACTATCACCAATAAAGGTTGGAATTGAGTCCCCTGTATTTTTGGAACGTATACAGGGGGACATTTGTGGACCTATTCACCCACCCAATGGGTCATTTAGATATTTCATGGTCTTAATAGACGCATCTTCTGGGTGGTCTCATGTGTTCCTATTGTCATCTCGCAAACTCGTGTTTGCAAAATTAATGGCACAAATAATTCAATTACGGGCACAATTTTTCAATAATCCAATTAAGTCTATTAAACTTTATAATGCTGATGAGTTTTCATCCCAAGCATTTAATGATTATTTCTTATCAGTTGGGATAAAAGTGGAACATACTGTAGCTCATGTTCACACTCAAAATGGTCTTACAGATTCTTTAATTAAACGTCTGCAATTGATAGCAAGACCATTACTCATGAAAACGAGCCTGCCCACTTCTATTTGGGGTCACACTATTTTGCATGCAGCAATGTTAGTTCGTATCAAACTGACAAATCATCACAAATATTTCCCGTTGCAATTAGTTTTGAATCATGAACCTAATATACCCCTTATAAGAATTTTTGGATGCACAGTATATGTGCAAGTAGCACCACCATATCGCACCAAAATGGGTTCGCAAAGAAGGTTGTGAATATATGTTGGGTTTGAATTGTCCTCCATTATTTGCTACCTCGAAACATTGACGGGGGATTTGTTTACTGCACGATTTGCAGACTGTCGATTCGATGAGACACTATTCCCAAAATTAGGGGGAGAAGTTGGTAAAACCAAACGGAAAATTTCGTAAAAAAATTCATCATTATCTCATCTTGATCCAAGTGCCTCCATTTGTAAAAAAAGAGGTGCAAAAGATTTTCCATTTACAGAGAATAACAAATCAAATGCCAAACGCATTTACGGATTTGAAAAGGATAACAAAATCACATATCCCTGTAGAGAATGTTCCAATCCGTATTGATGTCCATATTGGACAATCTTCTAGTGTCATAGCTAATGATTCAAAAGCACGCCTAAAATGTGGTAGACCATTAGGTTACAAATATCGAAATCCTAGAAAAAGGAAAACAAATGATCAAAATGACACTCGAAAGAATCTTATGAAGAAATCCACGATTTAATAAATTCTGAGATTCATGAAGAATCCACTGAGCCCGAGACTCAAGAAAATAAGGAACTATCACTAAAGCCAATTGATATTGAGACAAATTTGAATCAAGTGAATATAGTGGTGGATTATATCTTTTCATATAATGTTACATCCGACATTATGAAAGAAAGTGAGGATCTTGAAACTCAATCTATTGGAAAATGTCGACAAAGACTTGATTGGCCAAAATGGCAAGAAGCAATCCAATCAGAGTTGAATTCACTTGCAAAACATGAAGTTTTTGGGCCTGTAGTCCAAACGACTAATGGTGTTAAGCCTGCTGGCAATAAATGGGCCTTTGTACGCAAGAGAAATGAGAAATACGAGGTACAAAGATATAAGGCACGCCTTGTTGCACAAGGATTTTCACAAAGGACCGGTGTCGATTATGAAGAGACATATTCACCCATTATGAATGCTATAATATTCCATTATCTCATTAGTTTTGCAGTCCATGAAAAGCTTGACATGCATTTAATGGATGTGGTTACTGCCTACCTTTATGGCTCACTTGATAATGAGATATACATGAAAATTCCCGAGAAAATGGCTAACCACATAATTCTAAGTCCCGGAAAATATTTTCAATCAAATTGCACATATCTTTGTATGGTCTAATGCAATCATGACAAATGTGGTCGTCTTAGTGATATTTATTAAAGGAAGGCTATATAAATGATGCCATTTTCCCATGCATTTTTATAAAGAAAATAACATCAGAATTTGTTGTACTTGCCGTATATGTTGATGACATAAACCTTATTAGAACTCCTATTGAACTCCAAAAGGCAATTGATTATTTAAAGAAGGAATTTGAGATGAAAGATCTCAGAAAGACAAAATTATGTCTTGGTTTGCAAATTGAACATTTGGCAAACGAAACTTTTGTTCATCAATCTGCCTATACAGAAAATGTATTGAAACGGTTTTACATGGATGGAGCACATCCTTTAAGTACTCCGATGGTTGTTCGATCACTTGATGAGAATAAGGATCCATTCCGACCTCAAGAAAAGAATGAAGAGCTACTTGGTCTTGAAGTACCATATCTTAGTACAATTGGTGCTCTAATGTATCTTGCTAATATTACAAGGCATGACATAAATTTTTCAGTTAATGTCTTAGCAAGACATAACTATGCTCCTACAAGGAGACATTGGAATGGAATCAAACATATATTGTGATATCTAAAAGGAACTACCGATATAGGCTCATTTTATGGTAATAATTGCAGTTTGCTCTTGTTGGTTATGCTGATGTTGAGTATTTATCTGACCCACAAAAAGCTCGATCTCAAACAGGTTATGTGTTTACTTGTGGAGATACTGCCATATCTTGGCGATCGACTAAGCAATCAATTGTGACTACTTTATCTAATCATGCTGAGATAATTGCTATTCATGAAGCAAGTCGAGAGTGTGTGTGGTCGAGGTCTATAATATAACTTATTCGAGACAAATGTGATTTGAAGTATGACAAACTACCCACGATTTAATACGAAGACAATGCATCATGCATAACCCAATTGAAGGGAGGATTCATAAAAGGAGATAGGACAAAGCACAATTCACCAAAGTTACTTCACACATGATCTTCAAAAGAATGGTGATATGAATGTGCAACAGATTTGTCCAACTGATAACATGGCTGATTTGTTCACAAAATCTCTACCAACGTCAGCCTTCAAGAAGCTAATACACAAGATTGGGATGCGAAGGCTCAATGATGTGAAATGATGCTCTCATTAGGGAGAGTTTAATGCGTGTTGTACTCTTTTTGCCTTACAAGCGTTTGTCCTACTAGGTTTTTCTTGCAAGGTTTTTAACGAGGCAACCAAAAGGCGTATTATTAGATATGTGTACTCTTTTTCCTTTCCTAGAATTTTTTTTCCATTGGGTTTTCTTTTAGTTAAGGTTTTAACGAGGTACATTATCTGTTGAATAGACATTCAGGGGCAGTATTATAAGTAGAGTTCTATTTATAGTGAATGTTCATATTTAATGAGATTCTAAGGTTTATTACTTTGTAGCTTAGTCAACCTCTTCTTATAAATAAAGGGTTCTATTCTATTGTAATTCATCCCAAAATTTAATAAAAATTCTCTCTCTTCTCTGCAATATTGTTCTTCTGCTTTTATTGTTTCATCACAAATTTGAAAATGTAGCCCTACATACAGTGCAAACGCACATGATATATATGCATGCTTTTGGATCAAGGAGTAATTAAGTGGGGTCCACACAAAGCATAGATATTTAGTAACCAAAAGCAATTATGATTAAGAATCGTATTCTAAACTATCATCGAGAAAAAAATTTGAAAATTAAAAAGAAAAAGAATTACTACAAATTTTTATATATTTATTTATGAACAGATACACGTTAAATTTGAGTCGTGATAATATGCAAGATTTACATGTAATTTGACGTGTTTTACCCTGACTTTAGAGTGTTTTAAGTGTTTTGAAGGTTGAAATATTCAATTGAGTTTAACGGTGTTATCTTATTGCGTAGAAATTCATTGGTGATAGATCGACAAGATTATTTAGATGGAATTTGAGCTGAAAAATGAAAAAATGGAAAGTTTAGAAAATTTCTCGCAATTTTAAATGTTGGTATTTTGGTTCAGGCAAAATTTTATGGCCATATAAAAAGTTTTTTACCTATTTTTAGCAGTCATACTCGACGTGAAAAATAAGAAAGTAAATTTGAGCTTGGAAGATCAACAGATCAACCCCACAAGACGGATCGAACACTTTTTCTCTACTTATCTATTTTTGCTATTGATTATTGTGTTTTTTGTGATGGAATCACTTATATCTTGGGCGGACTGTTTGACAATATTTTTAGAAAATTGAACCGTTTTAATTAGAGTCTAATGGTTCAACTATATTTTGTTGTAAGGACTATATATATATATATATATTAGGTTATTATTAAAAACCGTCAACTTTTGGGTAATCAAAATTGCAAGAATTTAAAAATGACTTTAGAGATTATAAAGCTTTGTGCAATCTTTATGAGTCGTTTAATTTGTTAGCTGGAGTTAGTACTACAGAATAATTTTAGGAAATTAAAATTTAGAATTTTTAGAATATGGGTGCACCACTAGAAAAAGAAGAAAGCATTACATGGATATCGATCCTTGTTCTTTTGGGTAAATAACTTAGTATTTAACGAAATGCATTATTCAACCTTTTTGGATTATGTGGTGATGACCCAAAATGTCATCTAATGTTTTGGAATTCGATTTCGTATTCCATTCTTATTCAATTTGTATGCGCAGTCCGAACATATTTTCGGAAAGTTTTTATGTTGAAAGTTGATAAAAGTAAGATATTTTGCTTAAAAAACCTCATTTGAGTTGACTTTGATAAATATTTTTGGTAAACACACCTGCGATTTTATTTTGAGAGTCCCGGTGGGTCCGTATCGAAATATAAAACCCAGGCGTACGTCCGGAATCGAATTCCGAAGTCCCCAACTCGAGATATGATTTTTATTGAAAATTGAAAGATTGAAAATGCATAATATAGCGTAATTATGTATATATATATATATATATATATATATATATATATATATATATATATATATATATATATATATATATATATATTCGATACGGTGTTACCTAATACACTAATACTTAGTGCATAGTATAACATAAGTGTGTATGTGTAAGCTATGTAGTTCATGCACTCGTGACAGTAGGTTCAGGAAATTGTAATAGATATTTGGCTAGTTCAGATTCTTCATTTTTATTTTAAATTTATTCAGTTATCTCAGTTCTTCTTTGATATCTAATTTAATTGTTAAAAGGAGTACATTGTTCAAACGTTGGCTTGCCTAGAAAGTGAAATGTTAGACGCCATCACGATCTTGACGGTGAGAATTCCGGATCGTAACATTATGGGTGCCAATAGGTAATATTAGATCAATTCTAGAAAATACATACATAAAGTACCTAATTTATGTTAGAGATCATGGTTTCACGTGCCCCATAATCTAACATATAATTCCGCCCGTCGTGGAGAATATTTCCCAGAGAATATAGTGAACACGTTGGACATTCATCCCAAATAATTAGGGAAATCACCATCCTAAACTGTTTACTCGTGAGTATACCTTATTCACTTAAATTGATAATTTTATTGCTTTAGTATTTGTTTGTTAAGTAGTTTAAAATAAATAAATTATTTCATAACTCGAAAAATATTTGAACCTATTTTTTGAGAGATCGTGAATAATTATAGCTATGCATTAGTTATCTCTGGTATTACATTCTAAATTTTTTGGCCAAATATATTTTGCAATGAGCGCTTATCCTTTTTAGGACGAGAGTTGAACACGATCAATCCCACTAGGCGCTATTCGATAAAACGTAGTCAAAAACACTTTCAGAATTTCTTCAAAATACAATAGATCTTTAACTCTCAAAATTTATTAGCCTACACATCTTTGATTTTTTTTCTTTATTTTCATTTCTTTGTTTTGGCAAGTTTATGCATTATTGATTATAATTAAAAATTTAAATAAATTTCGTTGCGTCAAACTAGGAAAGTCGTTTTATGCTACTATGCAAAGTAAATAAATTACTTGCCAATCTTCTCAAACTTATTTCAGATTACAATCCTTATTTGAATGATCCTCAAAACTATATATAGCAAGAAAGGGGATATGTATTTGTACAACTTTACAATTCATAAGAAATTTATTACACACATTTCAACATGGCAATCAAAAAGGAATCCATCACTTTGCTCTCCTTGTTTGTCTGATGCTTATCACGATAGGTATTACTCCCTCTTTTACTCTATCATTCAAATAAATCCTAGTTTAATTATGATTTGATTGTATGCCTATAAAAAATTTGGTTTCCACTCGGTGTCAGTACCCACATTAAGGCCCAAATAAATTCGGATTCACGCCGGGAAGCCCACATTAGAGGTAAAGCGCTTCCTTATAAAGGCAACTCCATACCAAGGGACTCGAATTCAAAACTTCTTATTAAGAATGAATGAGTACTTACCACTCTACCACAAGTCACAACCCTTGTTGGTATGACAATAAAATTATACTATTGTCTAGTATTATTTTATTTTACATGAGTTAGTACTATTATTTTACCATATTCAAACAAAAATAGTATAAAGCTTTATTATAAAATATTAATTCTTATTTTTTTTTATAGGCTTGCAGAGTGTAGAAGGTTCAGATGGACCGTGCAAATCATGGAAGGATTGTTGGTTTCAATGTCGCGATGCTATTCCCTTTTGTGTGAATGGAAGATGCACTTGTGGGATTGAGGAGGATGTTATTAACAATGCTTCAGTTGGCGCTATTAGAAAAATTTTACAGCATAATTAGGATCTATGATTATATGCAAGAACAATTGTTTTGTCGAAATTTTCTTTAGTTGTTGAAAGTAATAATAATTTGAAATAATGATTGAATAACTATTCCATGTTTCATGTATTTTAATAGCTAGAGTGATTTATTTATCTTTTATTATTAGATTACTCTGCTTATAGCTGATGTGAATGTCACTTTTAACAATGAATAAAAATACAGTAAAAAATAAAAAATAAATTTACCCGACCCAGTTAGGCCCATTTAAATGAAGATGGAAAATTAGATTGTATAATCATTGCAAATAATTTCTGACACGGGCTATAAATATATTAAAAAATCCCAAACAGGTTCAACCCCGCCCATCAAAGGGAAGCTAGGCTCGTCCCAGAACCAACAACCAGAACATCATTAGACTCATAGAGTCATAGGATACGTAAAAATCAAAGTCAAAAGTCATCGTTATAACACAAATAAAAATTCTCAGCCCATCACACTTTATTTGTGCATAGTATGATTATATTAATATTTTAGTATTTTTTTACATGCTTTCATAGGATCTACGTGCATTGTAATGGTTAAGTTCAAATATCTTATCTCCAATCATTTTTTCCTTGAATCCCTCTTCCATTTCCTTCAAAAAGCTTTCAAAAATATCAACCATGGAGTGAATGAACCCCAAAATTGCGGATACAATATTTTAATACATTCTACGCAGGTCAATGTAGCTAACTCTACTCGATCGCATCACAACCTCTGCAATCGCAGAGCACAAAACTTTCAGTCCTCAAAAATACCCTATGCGTTCGCAACAGACCCCTATGCGATCGCATTTCATCTGAACCTAGAACTGTGCGAGTGCAGCCCACTGCATGCGTTCGCATTGAACAATCCAACACCCCTTTAAAACCTTCTATGTGATCGTAAAGAGTAAATGTCTACAACAGTGAATCCTACAATTTCTGCAACATCCTAAGTCCAAAAACAATCCGTTAGCCATCTGAAATCACCTCGAGGCCCCCGGGATCTCAACCAAAAGTACCAACACATTCATAAAATATTATTCAAGCTTGCTCCAATCATCAAAACACTCCAACTAATACCAAAATCATCACATTACATCGAATTCAAGCCTAACTTTCCAAGAACTTTCAAAACATGCTGCCGATCAAAATCCCAACCGAATCACATCCGAATGAGATGAATTTTTTCACACACATTCCAAATTACCTAGCGAAGCTACAGAAACTCTCGGAATTTCATTCAGACAATCGGAACAAAATCTCACTTACCAACCGGAAATCGCCAAAATACTAGTTTCGCCCATTCAAGCCAAATTCCACACTGGACCTCCAAAACCAATTCCGATCATGCTCCTAAGTCTTAAATTTCCTAATTGAGCTAGCCAAATCATGAAAATTCCGATTCGAGCTCATATACACATAAGTCAAGTCTTAGTCAAATTTTTCAAATTCAAAGTTTCCAACTGCAACTATTCTTTCAAACTCATCCCAATTTTCCGGAAACTCGAAACCAATAATACATGTCAGTCATAGTGCATAACCACGGGGCAAATCATACTCGAGAGCTGGCGATTAAAATGCAAATGCTCAAAACGACCGGTCGGGTCGTTACAATAGCATAAGTATATGTATATATATAAATAAGCTATATTCGATACAGTATTAACCAATACACTTATATTCAGTGCATAATATAGCGTAAGTATATATATATAAGTTATATTCGATAGGGTATTACCTAATACACTAATACTTAGTGCATAGTATAGAGTAAAAGTGTGAGTGTAAGCTATGTAGTTCGTGCACTCGTAACAATAGGTTCTGGGAATTGTAATAGATATTTGGCTAGTTCAGATTCTTCATTTTTACTTTAAATTTATTCAGTTATCTCAGTTCTTCTTTGATATCTAATTTAATTGTTAAAAGGAGTACATTGTTCTAACGTTGGCTTGCCTAGAAAGTAAAATGTTAGGCGCGATCACGATCCTGACGGTGGGAATTCCGGATCGTAACATTATGGGTGCCAATAGATAATATTAGATCAATTCTAGAAAATACATACATAAAGTACCTAATTCATGTTAAAGATCATGGGTTCACGTGCCCTATAATCTACCATATAAATCTGCCCGTCGTGGAGAATATTTCCTAGAGAACATAGTGAACACGTTGGACATTCATCCCAAATAATTAGGGAAATCACCATCCTAAACTGTTTACTCATGAGTATACCTTATTCTCTTAAATTGATAATTTTATTGCTTTAGTATTTGTTTTTTAAGTAGTTTAAAATAAATAAATTATTTTATAACTCGAAAAATATTTGAACCTATTTTTTGAGAGATCGTGAATAATATAGCTATGCATTAGTTGTCTCTGGTACTAGATTCTAAATTTTTTGGCCAAATATATTTTGTAATGAGCGCTTTTCCTTTTTAGGACGAGAGTTGAACACGATCAATCCCACTAGGCACTATTCGATAAAAAGTAGTCAAAAACACTTTCAGAATTTCTTCAAAATACAATAGATCTTTAACTCTCAAAATTTATTAGCCTACACATCTTTGATTTTTTTTTCTTTATTTCCATTTCTTTGTTTTGGCAAGTTTATGCATTATTGATTATAATTAAAAATTTAAATAAATTTCGTTGCGTCAAACTAGGAAAGTGGTTTTATGCTACTATGCAATCCAAATTACTTTCTAACTTCCTTAAACCATGGTAAATAAATTACTTGCCAATCTTCTCAAACTTATTTCAGATTACAATCCTTATTTGAATGATCCTCAAAACTATATATAGCAAGAAAGGGGATATGTATTTGTACAACTTTACAATTCATATGAAATTTATTACACACATTTCAACATGGCAATCAAGAAGGAATCCATCACTTTGCTCTCCTTTGTTTGTCTGATGCTTATCACGATAGGTATTACTCTCTCTTTTACTCTATCATTCAAATAAATCCTAGTTTAATTATGATTTGATTGTATGCCTATAAAAAATTTGGTTTCCACTCGGTGTCAGTACCCACATTAAGGCCCAAATAAATTCGGATTCACGCCGGGAAGCCCACATTAGAGGTAAAGCGCTTCCTTATACAGGCAACTCCATAACAAGGGACTCGAATTTAAAACTTCTTATTAAGAATGAATGAGTACTTACCACTCTACCACAAGTCACAACCCTTGTTGGTATGACAATAAATTATACTATTGTCTAGTATTATTTTATTTTACATGAGTTAGTACTATTATTTTACCATATTCAAACAAAAATATTATAAAGCTTTATTATAAAATACTAATTCTTATTTTTTTTATAGGCTTGCAGAGTGTAGAAGGTTCAGATGGACCGTGCAAATCATGGAAGGATTGTTGGTTTCAATGTCGCGATGCTATTCCCTTTTGTGTGAATGGAAGATGCACTTGTGGGATTGAGGAGGATGTTATTAACAATGCTCCAGTTGGCGCTATTAGAAAAATTTTACAGCATAATTAGGATCTATGATTATATGGAAGAACAATTGTTTTGTCGAAATTTTCTTTAGTTGTTGAAAGTAATAATAATTTGAAATAATAATTGAAAAACTATTCCATGTTTCATGTATTTTAATAGCTAGAGTGATTTATTTATCTTTCATTGTTAGATGACTCTGCTTATAGCTGATGTGAATGTCACTTTTAACAATGAATAAAAATACAGTAAAAAATGAAAAATAAATTTACCCGACCCAGTTAGGCCCATCTAAATGAAGATGGAAAATTAGATTGTATAATCATTGCAAATAATTTCTGACACGGGCTATAAATATATTAAAAAAATCCCAAACAGGTTCAACCCCGCCCATCAAAGGGAAGCTAGGCTCGTCCCGGAACCAACAACCAGAACATCATTAGACTCATAGAGTCATAGGATACGTAAAAATCAAAGTCAAAAGTCATCGTTATAACGCAAACAAAAATTCTCAGTCCATCACACTTTATCTGTGCATAGTATGACTATATAAATATTTTAGTGTTTGTTTACATTCATTCATAGGATCTACGTGCATTGTAATGGATAAGTTCAAAAATCTTACCTTTAATCATTTCTCCATGAATCCCTCTTCCATTTCCTTCAAAAAGCTCTAAAAAAGACCAACAATGGAGTGAATGAACCCCAAAATTGCGGATGAAATATTTTAAAACATTCTACCCAGGTCACTGTAGCATACTCTACGTGATAGCATCACAACCTTTGCGATCCCAGAGCACAAAAATTTCAGTCCTCAAAAATACCCTATGCGTTCGCGCAGACCCCATGCGATCGCATTTTATCCGAACCTAGAACTGTGCGATCGCATTTTATCCGAACCTAGAACTGTGCGATCGCATCCCACAGCATGCGTTTGCATTGAACAATCCAACACCTCCTCAAAACCTTCTATGCGATCGCAGAGACCCTCATGTGATCACAGTGAGCAAATGTCTGCAATCACCCCGAGGTCCTCGGGACCTCAACTAAAAGTACCAACGCCTCGTATAACATTATTCAAACTTGTTCCAATCACACCCCCCCCAACCAGCACCACAATCATCAAATTTCATCGAATTCAAGCCTAAGCTTTTCAAGAACTTCTGAAATACGCTTTCGATAAAAAACCCAACTGAATCACATCCGAATGACATGAAATTTTACACACACATCCAAAATACCTAGTGGAGCTATGAATACGCTCAGAATTGCCTTTCGACCCTCGGATCAAAATTTCACCTACCAACCGAAAATCGCAAATATACTAGTTTACCCATTTCAAGCCAAATTCCACACAGGACCTCCAAAACCAATTCCGATAACGCTCCTAAGTCATAAATCACCTAAAGGAGCTAGCCAAATAATTAAAATTCCAATTCGAGCTCATATACACATAAGTCAATTATTGGTCAAATCTTTCCTATTCAAAGTTTCCCACTGCAACTATTCTTTCAAACTCATCCCGATTTTCCTAAAACTCGAAACCAATGATCCATATCAGTCATAATGCATAACATGGGGAAAGTCATGCCCGAAAATTGGCAATAAAAATGTAAAATCTCAAAACAAAGCAGTCGGGTCCTTTCATCCTCCCCCACTTAAACACACGTTCGTCCACGGGTGTTCCCAGAGTTGTTCTAGAAGCCAACCAATAGCTGAATAATTTTACCATGCATATACTCGGGGGTGACTCTAGGTCACCCTATCTCATACAGGTCTGATTTCACAATATAAACGAAATTTCACAATCCCTTCTAGTCCATAACCATAGAACCACATTTTAACTACCGAAATCATCCATAGACCAAAATCTCGCATCGATACTCTGAGTAAACCCAAACTAGCTATAATAACCCAAGCCTGCAACCTCATGTGCAATTATATGATGTACCACATAGCTCAAACACATGCAGCGATAACTCCCTTTCACAACAGCAGTCCACAACGACCAAATACCGATAGAAACCTCTTATTAGCTAAAGCCTCATTGCAACACTTTCATATTCTCCCAATGATAATGAAACACTCAATATACCATAACCATTTCTCAGTTAAAACATTCATGAACGCATTTCTTCCCTCTTGACTAATACCACATCAGATTCTAAGCCTAACCTCGATATTATCCTTTCCATAAGCTGAAATCAAATTCGATCGTATTCATTAATGATCCTAATGATCTCTTCGGACCAAACACACCACCCTGGTGACATGACACATCAATACGAGCCTAAGCCTCAACTTGCATAACTACGCACACCCATAAGCAACAATGTGAATACACACAGATCATGAAAATAACTCAATTGAAAGAGATGTACCTCAAGCTCGCCACTACCATCACAACGCAAGGCTGAGAATCCGTCTTATGTCATAGAATAGAGCACACAAATCTAACATGCAAGGTCATATCGCCACATAGCCTCGCTACAATGCTCAATCCTATCCAAACACTTCTCCATATGAGACACCTCAAGTCACTATACTCAAAATTGAAAACCATGCACGATTGATACCTGGAGACCAAACAAATCATCATACCTAGGGTGAAGTATGTAATATACACCATACAAACCATGAAAGGACACAACCGATGCACCATTCGCCGAGCATCAGACAATTACTTTTCCCCCTCAGCTTCCACTATCAATTCTGATAGCACAGCAACATATGTTCCCATAATTCGCAAATCATAACGTCTCGTAACGCAAAAAACAACTCATATATCTCTCCAGATCCTTGATAGGATCAACAACGATCGAATCAACCTATCCGTCGACAATACAACTCGGAGCCAACCGAGCCAACTCAAATTGGAACACGCATCTAAAAATTCCTTTAAAACTGGAGCTGAATCAATATGAGGAGCGTCAACACTAACTCCCATCACAAGAGCCCAAATAAGGAGGACAAATTCTTCCCAGTCATCCGCTAGGTCACCTAAATATAAAGTCACTCCAATAGGACAGAATCCGAAGAACATCGCCACCCAACCCGTGGAATTTCTGTCATATCCCATAATGCAATAATCCATAATAATCCAACAATTAGTAGGCCAGTCTAAATTCCAATGCCTGTGACGACCCGACCCGTTGTCTTATGTGTTACTGCTCCGTTTTCCCCTTATTTTGTTGCTTCATGCTTCAATATCAGTAATTGAGTTGATCGGGCATAATTGAATTGGTTTTTGGTTGAAAATAAGGCACATGGCCTCTTAGAAGGAAACTTGTTTTGGAAAAGACAACCGGAAGTTGACTTGTGAGTTTGAAGGCTCGGATGTGATTTTCGATGATATTTTTTTGGCAATCCGCTAGGCAAGCGCCTAGGGTTAGAATTTATATTATTAAAGAAACATAATAGAAATTAATTACAAGGTATGAAAGACATGCGAAAAAAAGGACTAAGATTTGACAGTTATATTCTTCGTAAAAATAAAGTGAAGAGTTATTCTTAAACTTTGTATCAATAATAGAAACTATAATAGAAACTGAGATGGCAATCCACTTAATTGGCATTAGCTCCATATATTCCGTAATTCCCGTGCAATGTCACCTTTCCTTCCTCAAGGGAATGAGCATAATGTGCTAATACCACCTATAGAGGTCGTAATGAGTGTCATCGCAATATTACGGGGTTGCGACCTGTGAAATTGAATTGTATAATTTTCTGCATTAGCCTAAGAAGGCTGCGAACTCATTACTGTTTAATGAGCCATATCAAGATACACGTAGCCAAATGAATTGATCATATTATGTCAATATTCCGAAGGACATTCACGTGAACTCCTCAGGAGTCGAAGAAAGCAGCGTGCGTAACTGCTCTAATTCCAACGAATACGACCAAGATTTTGAAATTCTGTGAATACTTTCCCATGTTAGACTGAAGAGGCATGCGGGAGAAACAATTCCCCAAAATTCGAATAGGACAGCATGCGTTCAAATCTCTAGCAATGGATACCAAACTGTTTGATTCATATGTCTCAAAACTGCTTAGAGCAAGGACTCCATTCCCTAAAAAATCAGCTTTGGAGACTGCTTCAAAACAGAAATATCGAGCATAAAGCATGCTGGAGATTCCCACGCGAATGCAGCGTGCTGCTGAGAGTGCATATTGGCGCATGCGATTAATTTAATGACCAATCTTCACTTTCTCACATGAGCCTGCGTAACTGGTCTATATCGAGCGAATGGTGACTATAGTTTCCCACGATTGACTGAAGAGGCATACGGGAGAAACGATTCCCCAGAATTCCAGCATAGGTTCAAATCTCCAGAAATGGATAAAAAACTGTTTGTTTCACATGTCTCGAAAATTCTTAGAGCAAGGACTCCATTCCCAAAACAATCAGCGTTCGAGACTGCTTCCTAACAGCATTATCGAGCATAAAGTTAGCTGGAGATTCCCACGCGAGAAAGCAGCATGCTGCTGAGAGTACATGTTGGCCCATGCGATAATTTTAAAAATACCAAACTTCACTTCGGCCCATGAGCTGCCTGGCGATCATGCATTAAAAAAAGATGGTGTCCCCATGCAATTAGGCGTGCGAATCCATTACAACATGAACTGTAGTGTGCTTCATGTTTGGCAGCATGCAAACACACGCATGAAACTTGAAAAGTTGTGTCCAGCTCTCGATTTCTGATCCTCCATCTTATGCATGAGCTCAGCATTAATGATATTGAGTTGCATTGCCAAACTGACGCACAACTTGAAAAACTGAAAGTATGCATTTGTAGTTGAACTTCCAGCTGTCCGTTTCTCAATTAAGATCATTGAGAATTCTTCACAGTATATTCCAATTTTTAATCTCCATTTTTCTTTTATTATTTTGTATACCCTTGATATAATAACAATGCTTTCTTGTTTGATGACTCTTCCATAGATTGTACCTCTGAAATGTGTGTAATAAATTTCTTTTGAGTTGTAAACTTGTACAAATACATATCTCCTTTCTTGCTATATATAGTTTTGAGGATCATTCAAATAAGGATTGTAATCTAAAATAAGTTTGAGAAGATTGGCAAGTAATTTATTTACTAAGTGTCTCATTTCTTATAAAAACCAATCTAAATCAACTCTCACACACCACGTACCGATAATGAAATATGAAGAAACAATAAACGGCGAAAATGGAGCAGTAACACATGAGACGACGGGTCGGGTCATCACATCCTCCCCAACTTAAACCAATGCTCATCCTCGAGCGTACCCAGAGTTGTCCTAGAAGCCAATCAATAGCTAAATAACCTTACCAAGCCTATACTCAGGGTGATCCTACGTCACCCTATGTCATATAGGTTCGATAACACAACATTGTTGCAGTCTCACAACCCATCTAGACCATGACCCATAGAACCACATTGCACTTTCTGAAATTATACGCAAGACCAGAACATCACATCTATACTCAGGATAAGTCTGAACCAGCTGTAATAACGCATACTTGCAGCCTCCAATGAAATCATATGATATACCATATAATCCAAGCACCAGAAATGATAACTTCCATTCACGGGAACTGTCCACAACAACCATATACTGATAGAAACCTCTTATTACTTGGAGTCATATTCCAACTCTTTCATATTCTACCAATGATACTGAAACACGCAGTAGACCATAACCACTTCACCGATCAACCATTCGCGAAGGCATTTCTTCAATTTTGACTACTACCACAACAGATCTCCGAGCCGAAACTCGATATTAACCTTCCAACAAGCGGAAACCAAATCCGTTCGTATTCATTAATGACCCCCAACGATCATTTCGGTTCCAACACACCAATCTAGTGATATGACACCTCAACACCGGCCTAAGCCATAACTTGCATCATACACACACCAATGAGAGACGATCTGAACATACTCAAATCATTAAAAATGACTCAAATGAAAGAGATGTACCTTAAGCTCATCAATACCATTCCAACACAAGGCTAGGACCCTGTCCCACATCATAGAAATAGAATACGTGAATTTACGCCGAAGGGTCTAATCTCCACGTAGCCTCGCTATAATACGCAATCATATCCAAACATTGTTGCACATGAAGCACCTCAAGTCGCTATACTCAAAATTGACAACCACTCATGATTGATGTCTAGAACACAAGCAAATCATTATAACAATAGTGAAGCAAGACATATGAATAGCATATGGAAATCTATTCTCAACATCTCACTATTGCGGCACGCAACCCGATCTAGATAACATACCCACGCCGCCGTGCCACCCGGTCCACACAAACTCATGGCGGCATGCCATCCAATCCACGCATACTCATGGCGGCGTGCCATCCGATCTACACATACTCATGGCGGCGTGCCATCCGATCCACACATACCAATGGCGGCGTGCCACCCGATCCATATATATATATATATATATATATATATATATATATATATATGTATACATATATATATACATATATATATATATATAAATATATATATATATATATATACATTTATATATATATATACATATATATATATATACATATATAGTATGCGTGGATCGTATGGCACGCTGCCATGATGTGCAACTCCTTATGTGATATATATATATATATATATATATATATATATATATATATATATATATATATATATATATATATATATATATATATGTATATATCACATAAGGATTTGCACATCAAGCCAAATTTGCTCATTACAACCACTTCACCACTTCACCGATCAACCATTCGCGAAGGCATTTCTTCAATTTTGACTACTACCACAACAGATCTCCGAGCCGAAACTCGATATTAACCTTCCAACAAGCGGAAACCAAATCCGTTCGTATTCATTAATGACCCCAAACGATCATTTCGGTTCCAACACACCAATCTAGTGATATGACACCTCAACACCGGCCTAAGCCATAACTTGCATCATACACACACCAATGAGAGACGATCTGAACATACTCAAATCATTAAAAATGACTCAAATGAAAGAGATGTACCTTAAGCTCATCAATACCATTCCAACACAAGGCTAGGACCCTGTCCCACATCATAGAAATAGAATACGTGAATTTACGCCGAAGGGTCTAATCTCCACGTAGCCTCGCTATAATACGCAATCATATCCAAACATTGTTGCACATGAAGCACCTCAAGTCGCTATACTCAAAATTGACAACCACTCATGATTGATGTCTAGAACACAAGCAAATCATTATAACAATAGTGAAGCAAGACATATGAATAGCATATGGAAATCTATTCTCAACATCTCACTATTGCGGCACGCAACCCGATCTAGATAACATACCCACGCCACCGTGCCACCCGGTCCACAAAAACTCATGGCGGCATGCCATCCAATCCACGCATACATATATATGTATATATGTATATATATGTATATATATATGTATATATGTATATATATATATATGTGTGTATATATATATATATATATATATATATATATATCACATAAGGAGTTGCACATCCGATCCACGCATACTATATATATATATATATATATATATATATATATATATATATATATATATATATATATATATATATATATATATATATATATATATATATATATATCACATAAGGATTTGCACATCAAGCCAAATTTGCTCATTACAACAAAATATTTAGTATCGGCCGTAAGCATACTGAGTGCACAATTTCTACATATAGCGTTATAAGCTACAAAACTCAAATGAAACTGAGGTTTCCTTCTCAACTTCTACTATGAATTCTGATAGCACCGCACCATATGTGCCAATAGTCCGTAAATCATAACATCTCGCAACACAGAAAATAACTCATAGATCTCTCCAGATCGCTGATATGCTAAACAACATTCCAGTCAACATATCCCTCGACAATATAAATCGAAGCCAGTCGAGTCGACTCAAATTGGAACACGCATCCAAAAAGTCCCTTAACACCAGAACTAGATCAATAATAGCATCCTCTGTACTGACATCCATCATGAAGGCTCAGTTAGGAAAAATAATCCTTCCCAGCGGTCAGCTGGGTCTTTAAAAGATAATGCGCTCCGCAAGAACATAACCCAATGTACCTCGCTACTCAAACCATGGCGTTTCCGGCATAGACAATAACGCAATAGTACAGAATTGATCTAACAATGACACAATCAGTCTGAACTTCAACATCACATAAAAAATACAACATACCAACAACGAAAGATTCACTCTAGCCTCCAAATCCCAATACTCACCAAACGGTGTCGATACACACAATCCACCATAAAAAATAGCTCGATTATGAGGACTTCCGCATCAAATTCCACATAGCATACGAATCATCATACTTGTTCCTAATTTCGTCGTGCGAACACATGCCACAGCTAAATATCCAATAATCTCCTTGTGCCACCAAGAAAACCCGAATATCACCTGTCAATCTAACGAGGAAGCGACGTATCACCACCTAAGTACCATCACTTAATTACATTGATCTTTCTCTGAAATAGATACTCTCATCGGATCGCTTTCAAACAGCCGTACCATTCTCCCTGATTATCCGAGGCTACCTGCTGCCTAAGAATTTTATGAACATCTTTGCAGAACTGAACTGTAACTCATCTAGCCAAGACATTCCGTCAACCCCATCTGGAAGAGGAATCATTACACATTCCATGCTTCGCATGCCTCAACAATATATATATATATATATATATATATATATATATATATATATATATATATATATATATATATATATATATATATATATATATATATATATATATATATATATATATATATATATATATATATATATATATATATATATAAATATACATCTCCGAACCACGGTGATGCTCAACAAGAACTCTTTCGCAGTTCCATTTACATAGGCTAAACGGCCGGGACTGAATCCTTCTACCCAAACCAAGCTAAGCAAGATGCCAAAACTCAAGAGCATTGCTGCAAAATGCTTGTAAGGCTCATTACCTCAAAAACATACGACTAATTAATCATGCCCTTACCATACCGACACAGTCTACTATCAAGCTATTCCATCTATTAAATTTTTCCTCCTGATTCATGATTAACTCGATATTCTCTCTTTCTGTAGCACCACAATGCCTCAACCCAGGCTTACCACACGAGACTCGAACATAAGACCACACTGTTTAAGACCCGTAGGCCAGTGAATACTCTCTGAAATGCTCCTAGAAATACCACATTCCGGAATACTTTACTTTGTAGAACTTCCTGTGAATGTGAATTTTTCACCATGACTTTTCCCATACCGATACATAGGATCGCATAATCAACATAAAAATACCACAAGTCTTGACCTTTTTCCAGTGAAACTCAGTCTCTACTCACAAACACAATCTTAAGACACCGAATTGTTACATGTAGAACTTTGAAAACAATAAAACCATTCTCGAGAGTTATCAACTTCATATTCAATCTGCAATTTACCTTACTTAGCAAGCAGAACCACTCGTGCCTTAATAGTACCCTGACACTACAGGATATGGTCTCATTCAAATACCAACAAAAAATTTTCTCCCCAATACATTGAGCATTCTTTATTGACAACAGCTCAAGATATCCTATTGTTTCCCCACATCTACGAGTACCATACAGCTCTTTGTCAAAATGTTGCTTCACTCGTGCCATCCTCGGCTCAATTTCTGCAACCAGAATTGGTCCGCCAGCATATCGCGAAACGGAACCAACATAGCACATGACCGTGCAATCAGCTAACCTCCCCAACTTGGCTCGTAGCCATAGTCCAAAATATTGCAATAGCTCATGTCACTTTTACTCCAATTATTCCACAAGAACATAGTGAGTATACGCCCCAATCGCTTATAATTTGTGAAAAACAAATTCTTCTAACATGCACACAAGGACCATACCACGCTATAACACTCCGCAGGAGATATCCTACCTACTTCTCCTCAACATAACATATCCATATACCTTCCACAGTCATCCACCTTACATAGTCGACCAGTCTTTATGAGTCTGAACTCGAACCACAACACACTATTTACTTCACTCTCAACAAGGAGACTTGAAAAGATTCTTTACGCACCCCTAACTCGGGGAAACACATCCAATCATGATGGAAATCAAACACTTAATGGTTTATCTATCATCCAGCAGACCTTCTTCGACACCTCCAAGTCATATAGGAACATCTCGCATTACCAACATACTCACCACATAGCTATCCAGCCTCCATTCCCACAATTAGGGATAATACTGAACATATAAATTCATAACATCAGCTCGCAAAATCAGCACCTCGGTGCTCAAGCCATAAGCAAAGATACAGCCTCAAGTCCTCCAGACTGGCCCAAACATCAGCTCATAGTATTTGCATCTTGCCCCTCAATCAGGGAATCACAAGCCGTCAAGGCACATCTGATACTAAGCGCTCGCATGCGCATACAAACGCGTGGAAGGATATTCAAGAGTTTTCTTTTCAAGCTGAATAAAGGACGCACGATAAGAATTCAAGAATGTGAAGTTTTTCCTAAAGGTTATGCAGCCTCTCGAGGGTAAATAGAGGCGTCTCCATACCAATCCGCAAGACTCTACTAAACCTGCTCATGACTCGTGCACCGCGCCATATGTGCCCATAATCCGCAAATCATAACGTCTCGCAACGTAGAAAACAACTCATAGATCTCTCTAGATCGCTGATAAGCTCTACAATGGTCGAATCAACCTATTCCTCGACAATATAACTCGGAGCCAACCCAGCCAACTAAAACTAGAACATGCATCTGAAAATTCCCTTAACGCTGGAACTAAATCAATAGGAGGAGCCTCAACACTGGCTCCCATCAAAAGAGCCCAAATAAGGAAGACAAATCCTCCCTAGCCATCCACTGGGTCTCAAAAACATAAAGTCACTCCAATAGGACATAATATGACGAACATCGCCACCCAACCCGTGGGGTTTCCGCCATAGCCCATAATGCAATAATCCAACACTGAGAAAGCCAGTCTAAATCCCAATATCACATCAAAACTCTAACATATCCGCAAATAAAGACCCACTCGAGCCTCCAAATCCTGATGGTCGCTAAACAGTGCTGATACACATGATTCACAGCCACAATATAGCATGTACTTGAGAACTATCAGTCTCCAACTCCATATAGCATATGAATCATTGTACCTGATCCTAATTTTTCCGTCCAAAAGCATACCACATCTTAATACCCAATAATTCCACGATACATACTCTAAAAATTTCCCTGGGCCACCTAGCACACCCGAAATCACATCTCGCCCCTCGAACGGGAAATCAGAAGCGATCAAGGCACATCTGATACCGAGCGCTCGTGCGCGCATGCGAACGCGTGGAAGGAATTTCAAGAGTTACTTTTTAAGCTGAATCAAGAACGCATGATTTTCTCGAGGATAAATACAGTCGTCTCTGTACTGATCCACGAGACTCTACTAAACCTGCTCATGACCTGTGAGACCTATGTAACCTAGGCTCTTATACCAACTTGTCACGATCCAAATCCCGCTCCGGTCGTGATGGAGCCTCTCGTGAAGACAAGGCCAGCCAACCAACCCAATGAACAGTCAAATTATGATTTTAAAATACAATTAGCAGAAACACAACTCAAACACAGCCCAAACCTAGGAGTCAAAAGTCACGAATATCTAAAAGATTCTAAATACATCTACAAGTCCAGTAGGATATAGTAAGGAATTTAAAATCAAAAGGTAGAAAATTTTGTGCCACGGATGCTAGCGATCACCTGGCTCAGCTATGATAGCAAATCTTCAATCAGTTCAAAACCCGCTACTGGGTGAACAAATACCTGTATTTGCACATGAGGTGCAGGGAGTAATGTGATTACTCCAACTTAGTGAGTAATAAAAGTAAATAATAACTAAGCATTAAGAAATCACGTATAATATATCATCATGTTGAGAAGAAGCAGTGTAAAGCTGTTTGAGAAAATCAATGAAACTGTGAAATCTTTAGAAATATCTTAGCTCAATTTTAAACCTCTTTTGAAAATGATCTTTTCAATAGTTGCAAAAATAATTTCAAACAATTAGTGCCTCTATGCACAGATCCTCGCCCCTCGGGCCTTATTCTTGTTCGTGGTCACCCATTGTTACCTGATCGCGCGGTGTTATTCTTGGTCAGTCGTTGTTACCTGACCAAATGCATCATACAACGTCATAGTTACCAATGTCTAAGATTTAACCTCTTTAGAAGTGATAAGATAATACCAGAACAGCAGATAAATATATCAGGAAATATCAAAAACAATAAATATTGAACAAATACATGAATGAAATGCAATGCATAGGATGGTACATTCTAGTACCCACTGCGGCGTGCAGCCCGAGCCATCTATATTTATTATCGTCGACGGTGCTTACTGGGGTGTTTACAGACTCCAGATTGTCTCCTACAGTCAAAGCGCAATATCAAGCCATCTCTTGGCATCAAATCTAGACTCTCGACCTCATATCAATATCAATATAATCAACCAGGCTTTCGTCCTCAATATCATTGTAATCAACCAGGCTCTCGGCCTCAATATCAATGTTATTAACTAGGCTCTCGACCTCAATATCATTGTAATACTTCTGCGGCGCACAACCCCATCCAAGCTCAGCCCAGAAATCATCAGAAGCCACTTGGGAATTTATAGAAAAGTAGTTCCCAGCCCGAAATGTCATTTAAAATATCATTTGCATTTTCACAACTTAGAAGCATAGTTGAGTTTGCAAACATTATTTAAAACCTTGGATTGAAAACAAATGATATGCAAAATATGCTAAAGTACAACAACAACAACAACCCAGTATAATCCCACTTAGTGGGGTCTGGGGAGGGTAGTATGTACGCAGACCTTACCCCTACCCTTGAGTAGAGAGGCTGTTTCCAAATAGACCCCCGGCATCCTTCCCTACAAGAACTTCCCACCTTGCTCTTGGGGAGACTCGAACTTACAACCTCTCGGTTGGAAGTGGGGGTTGCTTACCATCAGAGAAAAATATGCTAAAGTAGTAATATCAAATCCCCGAAGGATTCTACATGACAGCGCGAGCCCCAAACATGGCAATAAGCCCAATTCACAGTAATAAAGTATGTGTCTCAATCACCAATATAGTAGAAATATCACTCAGGATGGAGTAAGTCACGATCCCCAATAGCAAATGACCCCGCACTCGTCATAGAATGCGTGTCACGCCTCAATATAGAGTTACGATGACACGCCTCAATATAGCGTTACGATGTGAAATTCGAGATTTCAAACCCGTAGGATAACATTTACAAGCATTAGTCACCTCGAACCAACTAAGTCTCTAGCCTGCGACGCCCTTGCTCCTCCAATCGGCCTCCAAGTGAGTTGAATCTATCCAAAATCAGAGCGAATACATCACAATATGCTAATGGAACAAAGACCAAGAGAAAACAATCAAGAACATGCACAAATCGCGAAATTAAAAAAACTCGAGACCCCAGTCCACTTCTCAAAACTCAAATTTTTTACATAATTAGATTCCCATCTCATAAATGACCCCTCAAATTCTCAATTTAAAATCTCAAAATTCAAGCCCTAATTCTTCCCCTTTTTGCTAAGTTTCCATGAATTTCTAGGCCAATTTCACAATATAATCGAGTTTTAAATTCAAAAATCTTACCTCCAATCATTTCTCCTTGAATCCCTCTTCTATTTCCTTCAAAAAGCTCTCAAAAAGACCAAAAATGGAGTGAATGAACCCCAATATCGTGGATGAAATGTTTTACCACATTCTGCCCAGGTCACTGTAGCTTACTCTACGCGATCGCATCACAACCTCTGAGATCGTAGAGCACAAAAATTTCAGTCCCCAAAAATACCCTGTGTGTTCGCCACAGACCCCATGCGATCGCATTTCATCCGAACCTAGAGTTGTGCAATCGCAGCCCACTGCATGCGTTCACATTGAAAAATCCAACACCCCCTCAAAACCTTCTATGCAATTGCAGAGAGCAAATGTCTACAACACTGAATCCTGCAATTTCTGCAACATCCTAAGTCCAAAAACCGTCTGTTAACAATCCAAAATCACCCAGAGGCCCTCGAGATCTCAACAAAAAGTACCAATACATCTTAAAACGTTATTCAAACTTGCTCCAATCATCAAAAAACCCCAACTAACACCAAAATCATCAAATTACATCTAAGTCAAGCATAAGCTTTCCAAGAACTTCCGAAACACGTTTTCGATCAATAACCCAACTGAATCACATCCAAATGACATGAAATTTTTCACACATATCCAAAATCACCTAGAGGAGCTACAGCAACTCTCGGAATTCCATTCCGACCCCCGGATCAAATCTCACCCACCAACCGAAAATTGCCAAAATACAAGTTTTGCTAATTCAAGCCAAATTCCACACGAGACCTCCTAAACCAATTCTTATCGCGCTCCTAAGTCATACATCACCTAACGAAGCTAGCCAAATCATGAAAATTCCGATTCAATCTCATATACACATAAGTCAACTCTTGGTCAAATCTTTCAAATTCAAAGTTTCCAAGTGCAACTATTCCTTCAAACTCATCTGGATTTTCCTGAAACTAAAATCCAACAATCCATATCATTCATAATGCATAACACGAGGCAAGTCATGCCAGAGAATGGCGCTGAAAATGCAAAAGCTCAAAACGACCGGTCGGATCGTTATATATATATATATATATATATATATATATATATATATATATATATATATATATATATAAATGCTATATTCGATATAGTATTACCTAATACACTTATACTCAGTGCATAGTGTCAGGACCAGGATTTCCCACCATCGGGAGTCGTGATGGAGCCTACTGTTAGGAGCTAGGCAAGCCAATCATTCAAATATTTTTTACCAGAATTTGCGATAACATAAATAGAATTAAGCAAATAAAATAAGCGGAAGTCTTTGAAGCTGAAATACAGAAGAACAAATGCGGAAGTTCCAACAGTACACTTCTACCCAGAGTCTGGTGTCACTGCTCACGGACTACTTTATAATGATACAAGCAAGTCTGAAAAGAAAATACATAATATTTGTCTGATACAAGATAAATAAACCAAAAACGTGGAAGGGGACTTCGGCCTGCGAACGCCATCTAGGCTACCTCGAGGGTCCCTGGACTGATGTTAGCTCCCAGAAGTCCTACTGCTGCGGTCCGTAAGCTTCTCTGTGATCTATGCACAAAAATGCACAAAGTGTAGCATCAACACAACCCCTGGCCCAAGCCCGGCGAAGTAGTGACGAGGCTAGACAGGACCTACAACAATTAAGATATATGTGCAATAGCAGGGAATACACTTGAGTTAAACAACTAAGAGGGAGATGAGCATGTTGTGAGGTACGATAGTATAAAATATGAAAACCTCGGATAAGAAGTGAAGCAGTACATCAACAACAGATAAGGAATAACACAAGAAAACTCTACATACGGGAAGTCCACACTTAATCCGTATTCCGCTGCAGCGCGCAACCCGTTCCAATTATTTAGAGTCGATGTGGCATGCATCCCATTCCATTCTCATTTAACACCGCTGCGAAGTGCAACCCAATCTCAACATATAATACAGTTGCGGCGTGCAACCTGATCCTCAACATACAATACAAAGAACTCACCCAAACAACAACTGCAACCCAAGTGTGAGGGGAGTAACAACAAATGCAAGAAGTCCCGGCAAGGGAATACCACTAACAGCTGAAATATCCTTGCAAGGGAGAATACAATAAATGCATAAATATTGGCAAGGGAGTAATCACAACACTCCCTTTTTATTGCTTATTTCTTGATTAACAGTTTCTAATCCTAGCCAATGCTCCAAATGAAAACCAACCACAAACCTTCCTTAGTTATTCACGTTATATTAAGCTTATCAACCAAGCAAAAAGATTTATCAATAAATCTGAATCACACGCAAATAAGACTCACAGTCATGCTAGACTCCGGTGGTAGATTACTCTCACCATGCCTATACATCATACTCCACATTTAGCAAGTAGAAATTAATATCCTAATATTGATAGCTCAAGCCAAGGTTGGAACAAACACTTTCGTCAGTCCGAAAATGGCAATAAACTCTCTAATATCGCTTTGCCTCTAGAATCCAACTCAGAAACAATAATATCTAGGAACAATTTAGTTCAATTATATTAATAAAGGCTCAAAAACACAATCACATAGAGTAGAGATGAAATTCCTGTCACGAAAATTCGACCCCGGGCCCACGTGGTCCAAACTCGAGGCTCGGAACAAAAGCCGATCACCCATAACCCCACGAGTTCAAATATATAATTTACTTTAAGATTCGACCCCAAATTGAGATTGAATCGCCCAAAATCCCCAAAGCCCTAACTCTACCCAAAATACCTTCAATTCATGATTTAGGGCTAGGAAATTAATGATTAGATGAAGAAATTAGGAGAGAAGAAAGTTAAAAACACTTACCCAAGAAGCTATGGAGGAAAGGATCTTGAAATTCGTCTATGGAGGGTGAAAGAGGAGAGATCGTGTGATAACATGGGGTTATTTCATGTCACTGTTCCGTCTGGGGTATTTAAAATCACAAGGCAGAAATGCCCTATGCAATCGTAGAAGTGAGGATGTTATCGCATAGGGTTGGAGGGTTGAAGCAATGTGATTGCATGAGTACTAATGCGAACGCATAGAGGGAAATAAAGGGCGGCTGAACATTGCACTATGCGATCGCAGCCTGGCCTATGAGATTGCATAGAAGAAATCTCTGGACAGCTAGTAGCAGAAACTCTACTGCATTTCCTAAGTCAAAAATCATCCTGAACCACCTCCGAAACACTCCAGAGCCCTCAGAGATCCTAACCAAACATCCACACTAACTTAACAACATCCTACGAACATAGTCAAGCGATCAAATCACCAAAATAACATCAAAATAAATGAATCAAACCTCAAAATAATCATTTTCATTTCAAACATCTTAAACTTCTAACTTTAGATATTTAGGTCCGAAACACATCAAATGATGTTCGATTTTGAAAAGGTTTCATAGAAAGTGCTTAACGCATATTTAAGACATGTAACGAGCGACAGAACTAAAATACGAGCCCGAAACCTATATTTTCTATCTCATTTTATTTTCAAAATTCCATATCTTTTTCAGAAAAAATTTTCATTCGAAAATTCACAACTCGGTCTTGGGACCTCGGATTTCGATTCTAGGAATACGCCCGAGTGCCATATTTTTCTACGGAGCCTCCGTCACATCACTGGTCCCGGTCCGTTTACCCGAAATGTTGACTGAAGTCAACATTAACAATGCTAATATCAAAATTCTTTAAATTTAACACATAGTTCACATATTTCAGCATAAAAACTTTCTGGCTTCACGCCAGGACTGCTCACGCAAATAGAGGGAACTAAGCGCAAGGTTATCAAGGCCTGGGAAGCACAGAAAAAGAAAGAATTACGGTGATGATCCTTTGGGTCGTCACATTCTCAACCTTTAAAATAATTGTTCGCCCTCGAATGGACAAAACAAGTACCTGAGTCGGGAAATAAATGAGGATAACGGCGCCGCATATCAGACTCGGACTCCCAGGTCGATGCCTCAGGAGGCTAACCTCTCCACTGAGCACGCACCGAAGGAAAACTCTTCGACCTCAACTGTCAAACTTGCCGGTGTACAATAGCCATCGGCTCCTCCTCATATGACAGATCCTTGTCCAATTGGACATTGCTGAAATCTAACACGTGCAATGGATCTCCGTGATACTTCCGGAGCATAGATACATGAAACACTGGATGCACAGCTGACAAGCTAGGTGGCAAGGTAAGTTTATAAGCCACTTCTCCCACACGATCAAGAATCTCAAATGGACCGATAAACTTAGGGCTGAGCTTGCCCTTCTTCCCAAATCTCATCACACCCTTCATAGGCAATACACCGAGCAATACTCGCTCACCAACCATGAAAGCAACATATCTGACCTTGCGGTCTGCATGCCTCTTCTGCTGGGACTGAGCTGTACGAAGTCTATCCTGAATAATGTAGACCTTATCCAAGGCCTCCTGAACCAAATCCGTACACAATAACCGAGCCTCTCCCGGCTCAAACCATCCGGCTGGAGACCGATATCGCCTATCGTATAATGCCTCATATGGAGCCATGTGAATGCTGGACCCGTAGTTGTTGTTGTAGGCAAACTATGCTAATGGAAAAAACTGGTCCCAAGAGCCTCCAAAATCAGTTGCAGGCTCGGAGCATATCCTCAAGAATCTGATTAGTCATCTCGGACTGACCGTCTGTCTGGGGTGGAATGATGTACTCAACTGAACATGGGTTCCCAACTCTTTCTGAATCAGTCTCAAAAAATATAATGTTAACTGCGGACCTCGGTCCGAAATAATAGATATGGGCACCCCATGAAGGTGAACGTTCTCTCTGATATAAATCTCAGCTAACCTCTCGGACGGTAGGTGGATGAAACAGGAACTAAATGCGCTGACTTGGTCAACCTAGCAACAATCACCCTAACTGCATCGAACTTCTATAGAGTCATCGGAAGTCCAGTAACAAAATCCATGGTAATCCTCTCCCACTTCCACTCGGGAAGCTCAATCTTCTAAAATGAATCACCGGGTCTTTGATGCTCATACTTAACATGCTGACAATTCAAACACCAAGCCACATATTCTATTATATCCTTCTTAATCCTATGCCACCAATACTGCTGCTTCAGATCTCGATACATCTTCGCGGTGCCCGGGTGAATAGAATACCGAGAACTATGGGCCTCCACTAAGATCAACTCTCGAATACCATCAACATTGGGCACACAAACTCGCTCCTGAAATCTCAATACACTATCATCTCCCAAGGTCATTTTTTGGCACCTCTATGCTGGACCATGTCTCTCAGGACACACAAATGGAGATCCTCAAACTGCATGGTCATGAATACGCTCCAATAACGAAGATCGAGAAATCGTGCAAGCGAACACACAACTAGAATCAGAAATATCCAACCTCACATGACGATTGTCCAAGGCCTGAACATCTAAAGCAAGCGATCTCTAGCTGACTAGAATATAAGCAAGACTACCCATGCTGGTGGACTTCCTACTCAATGCATCGACCACCACAATGGCCTTCCCTATGTGATATAAGATAGTACCATCATAATCTTTCAACAACTCTAACCATCTCCTCTGCCTCAAATTCAACTCTTTCTGCTTGAATAAATACTGAAGACTCTTTTGATCAGTGTAAACCTCACACGTCACACCATATAGATAATGCCTCCAAATATTCAAGGCATGAAAAAATGGCTGCTAACTCAAGATCATGAACCAGATAATACTTCTCGTGGATTTTCAACTACCTCGAAGCATAGGCAATGACTTTACCATCCTGCATCAACACTACACCAAGCCCAATACGGGAAGCATCCGAATAAACTATTAAGGCCCTAAGCCTGTGGGTAAAACCAATATTGATGTCGTAGTCAGAGCTGGCTTGAGCTTCTAAGCTCGTCTCACACTCGTCCGACCACCTGTACTAGGCACCCTTCTGATTCAACCTGGTCATCGGGGCTGCAATGGATGAAAATCCCTCCGCGAACCAACGGTAACTTGCTAATCCCAAGAGGCTCTGAATCTCTATAGCTGAATCTGGTGGACGCCAGTTCTGGAATGCCTCTATCTTCTTTAGGTCCACTTGAATACCCTCTGTTGATACGACATGACCCAGAAATGCAACTGAGCTCAACCGAAACTCGCACTTCGAGAACTTAGCATACAACTGACCATCCTTCAGAGTCTGAAGAACCACTCTGAGGTGCTGCTCATTCTCCTCTTGACTGCAGGAGTATATAAGAATATAATCAATGAAGACTATCACGAACAAGTCCAAATAAGGTCTGAACAATTGGTCCATCAACTCCATGAATGTTGCTGAGGCATTAGTCAATCCAAATGACATGAAGAGAAACTCATAATGCCCATACCGAGTGCAAAATGAGGTCTTAGGGACTTCAGACGCCCTAATCCTTAGCTGATGGTAGCCAGATCTCAAATCTATCTTAGAAAACACCCTCGCACCCTGAAGCTGGTTGAATAATTTGTCGATTATCGGTGATGGATACTTGTTCTTAATCGTCACCTTGTTCAATTGTCGGTAATCAATGCACATCCTCATCGCACCATCCTTCTTCTTCACAAATAACACTGGTGCACCCCAAGGTGAAACGTTGGGTCTAATGGAACCCTTCTTAAGTAAATCCTGAAGTTGATCCTTTAACTCTTTCAACTCTGGCGGCGCCATATGATATGGCAAACTCTAAATGGTCTGAGTGCCCGGAGCCAGATCAATACAACAATCGATGTCCCTGTCGGGTTGCATGCCTGGCAGTTCTGAAGGAAAACCCTTGGGGAACTCCCGAACAATAGGAACATAATCAATAGACTGGATCTCTGCGCTGGAGTCGCGAACATAAGCCAGGTAAGCTAGACACCCCTTCTCGACCATACGTCGAGCCTTTACATATGAAAAAAAGCTACGAGTGGTATGACCTGGTCCTTCTCCACTCTAATCGGGGCAAATCTGGAAACGCTAATGTCAGGGTCTTGGCATGGAAATCCAAGATCGCATGATATGGGGACAACTAATCCATCCCTAATATGACGTAGAAATCCACCATGTCAAAGAGCAACAAGTCGACATGGGTCTCAAGACCCCTGAATACCACCACACAGGAACGATGAACCCGATCCACTACAATAGAATCACCCATTGGTGTAGACACATATGCACCAATACTCAAGGCCTCGATAGCCATAACCAAATAGGATGCAAAATATGACGACACATATGAATATGTAGATCCAGGATCAAATAGCACTGAAGCACCTCTATCACAAACCCGAATAGTACTTATAATCACAGCATCAGACGACTCAGCCTCTGGCCTGGCTGGCAAAGCATAACAACAGGGTTGTGCCCCAACCTTCCTAAATCACATCCTTATGATGATCTGCTGCTGCATGACCCTACCTCTGGCGGCCTGAGCTCCACGTCTAGGACCTCTACCTCCACGCTTTTGTCCTCTACCCCTTCCTCTAGCTCGATGGGCAGGCTGTGGGGCAACTGGTGCCTAAATCATCTGGTGGGGACCTTGCTGCTGCGACTGAGCACCTCTCAACCTCGGGCAATATCTCCTGATGTGACCCAAGTCTCCAATCTCATAATACTCGTCTGAATGCGGCAACTGAGAAGATTAAGACTAGCCCTGCCGACCTGAATGACCACCTCAGAACTTTGAAGTGGCGGTGCACTAATGGGAGCTAGTGGTGCACCGAAAGACTATTGCTTAGAATAATACGACCGAGAACCACTACTGCCTGGAGTACCATGAGAAGCCTGGAGACCTGACTAAAATGGCCTCGGAGGATGGCCTCTACCAACGAATCCCTACCTCCAGATGAGGTACCACTAAATATACAAGAGTGATGGGGCCTCTTATGAGACTCGTGACCACCTCCCTGAGTAAGTGCCATCTCTATTCGGCGGGCACCATCTGCCGCGTTCTGAATTGAAATCTCACTACCGACACTCATGGCCATCTGAACACGGATTGGATGAATCAACCCATCAACAAACCTCATAACTCTCTCGCTCTCTGTAGGAAGTATCATCATAGCATGGCGTGCAAGATCAACAAACCAAGTCTCATACTTCGTAACTAACATAGAGCCTTGCTGGAGACGCTCAAACTGCCTGCAAAGGGCATCCCTCTAAGTAACTGGGAGAAACTTCCCCAGAAATAGCTCTGAAAACTGATCCTAGGTTAGTGATTGCGACCTTGCTGGCCTAGCTAAATAGAAATCTCTCCACCAAGTCTTGGCTGATCCTAATAGGAAAAAAGTGGCGAAGTCGACCCCATTGGTCTCTACATTGCCCATGGTCCGTAGAACCTCATGACAACTGAATATGAAATCATGAGCATCCTATGAAAGAGTGCCACTATATGTGGTAGTGAAGAGCCTGGTGAATCAATAAAGTCTCCACAAAGCATCCGCGGACATAGCCGCACCATCACTGGACTGAGCCGCAATAACTTGCTGGGGTGCCACAACTGCCTGAATTGCCACAACAAGCTGAACTGCTAGAATCTGGGTCTGAGGAGCCACTTGCTCTGGAGTATGGGTAACGGGAGTCTAAGCTTCTCCCCCAGCTTGAGAAGTGGCTGGAGCTACAGGAAGCAAACCCGCTCTAGAAATGCCTTCCTTAAAGCCTATCAGTCGGACCAAAGTGTTCATTAGCACTGGAGTAGCTATGAAACCCTTTGGGACCTGAGATGGGCCCACAGAAGCTACTGGAGCTGGAACCTCTTCATCATAGTCAACATGAGGCTCCACCATTGGGACTGTTGCTCTGGGTTGAGCTCTGCCCCGGCCTCGGCCTCTGGCACAGCCTCGACCTCGCCTTCTGCCCTTGATGGGAGCTGCTACTGGGTGCTCGGGCTGCTGCGCGGTGGAAGAGAAAGCACATGTTCTTGCCATATATGAAAGAATAGAGTAGAACGACAATCAGTATTTGAGAAACAGAATTGCACGAGAAGAATGAACAAAGTGAAATTTTCCTAACTTTTTAGCCTCTAGGGGATAAATAAAGACATCTCTGTACCGATCCCCCAGACTCTACCAACTTTATCCGTGAGTTGTGAGAGCTTAGTAACCTAGTGCTCTAATACCAACTTGTCACGACTCGGATTTCCCACCATTGGGAGTCGTGATGGAGCCTACTATTAGGAGCTAGGTAAGCCAATCATTAAAACATTTTTAAATAGCATTTGCAATAAAATAAATAAAACGAAGCAAATAAAATAAGCGGAAGTCTTTGAAATTGAAATATAGAAGAACAAATGCAAAAGTTCCAAAAGTACACTTCTACCCAGAGTCTGGTGTCACTGCTCACGGACTACTATGGAATGCTACAAATAGGTCTGAAAAGAAAATACATAATGTTTGTCTGATACAAGATAAATAAACGAAAAACATGGAATGGGACTTCGGCCTGCGAACGCCAGCTAGGCTACCTCAAGAGTACCTGGACTGAAGATAGCTCCCAGAAGTACTACTACTGCGGTCCGTAATCTGCTCTTAGATCTATGCAAAAAAATGCACGGAGTGTAGCATCAGCACAACCGACCCCATGTGTTGGTAAGTGCCTAGCCTAACCCCGACGAAGTAGTGACGAGGCTAGACAGGACCTACCACAATTAACCTGTACAGATATATCTGCAATAGCAGGGAATACACTTGATTTAAACAACAAAGAGGGACAAGAGTATTCTGTGGGGTATGACAGCTTAAAATATGAAAACCTCAGATAAGAAGTGAAGCAGTACAACAACAACAGATAAGGAATAATACAAGAAAACTCTACATACAAGAACAACACACTTAATCCATTTTCCGTTCCAGCGCACAACCCGTTCCAATTATATTTAGAGTCGATGTGGCGTACATCCCGTTCCATTATCATTTAACTCCGTTTAGGCATGCAACCCGATCCTCAACATATAATACCGTTATGGCATGCTGCCCATGTTAGAATATACGCTTAACGCTAGAGGGGGGTGAATAGCGTTATAATAAAAAACAATGTAAATTTGCGGAATTAAAATTGCAGGAGTAAAATAAGTGCGGTAAATAAAGAAGTAAGGAGAGAACACACCGAACTTATACTGGTTCACCACAACGTGTGGTTAGTCCAGTCCCCGAGAGACTCTCTCGAGTTTTACACTAACTCCGTTAAGCTTACGGATGCATAACAAACCGTTACACTTGCTTGTAGATATACACTCTACAAGACTTCAACCTGCTCGAGGATACCTCACCTCAAGACTTCAAGCCAAGGAACTAATCTTTCCTTCTTACAACAAGGGATTAGAACTTCCCTTCAAGTGTATGCAAACACTTAGCACTCAAGACAAGACTCTCTTATAGAGTAGATGTGAGTAAAATTAATACGCTCAAGAACACAACAACTTCGTCAAGAATTTGGCTCTCAAAAACTATGAAATGAATATAAAATGATTGATATGAGAGTATGTAAGCTTAAGCAAGAATGTAATAAGTTTTTGTACTTAAAAGAGTGATTTTGAAGTGTATTTATAGTCCTCAAAGTCACCAAGACCGTTGCTTAATTGCCAATCACTAATTGCTGATTTTGTGCTAGGATAATCGATTATCTGATTTGCATAATCGATTATCTGCAAATCGTTCAAAAATCAGATGCAGATTTTAAGCAGAATAATCGATTATTAAAGTGGCATAATCGATTACCTGATAACGTTTAAAAATCAGACGCTGATTTTATGCTAGCATAATCGATTATTGCCTTGTGCATAATCGATTATCTTTCAGCGTTTAAATATACTTTGGCAACGGTCTTAACATAATCGATTACCTAAAAGACATAATCGATTATTTTGCTATTTTGAAAATTCCGGTTATACACTGTCTGAACATAATCGATTATCAGAAAAACATAATCGATTATTCCTGTCCAGATTTGAAAGACATGTTTAAAAATCATTTTGGCTAAAATGAAAATGTTTGAAAATCATTTTGTTTTAAATCAAAGATGCATGGTTTGATGAAAATGATTTTACGAGAGAAACCAAGTCTTGAATCAATTGTCGGATCAAGATCACAATATAAAACGACTCATGTATAACTTTGTTTCTTTACTTGATCTTGTTCTTTGTTTCTCTTGTGCTTGGACTTCGGCATATGTCAATGTTCCATGCGCGTCGGTTTGTCATTTATCAAAACCTACAAAGATGAACACACGTTTAGTTTTAGCGACTTGAGAACGTGTTTCAACAATTTCCCCCTTTTTGATAATGGCAAACCAATATCGGGATATGCATATTAAATAATTGATAATGACGATCCAAGACAAGTATATGAATGAGTTCCCCCTCAATTTATGAATTCTCCCTTAATTTATGCCAATATGTATTAGTGTGCATAGCCCTTATTCTTCCCCCTTTTGACATTAGCAAAAAAAAAAAAAAATAAACTTTTATTGAGGAAACAATATTGAGAATACATAATAAGGAAATAAAAAGAGACAAAATATTATTCAACCGATACAAAAAATATTATTCATTTTCATTAACATCCGCCTCGGCATCCGGCACTTCTTCCGGAAGAACAACTTGGGCATAGGGATAGCGAACATGGTCAAAATATCCATGAAGCTCGTGGGATAATCGAGTGATATTTCTGTCAATACGATTCATAGATGTGGACAAAGAGGCAAGTTGCTCAGAAATGGTTTGGAGGGTAGCAACGGATGGAGCCTGAGGACGACGTCTTTGAGTTGGAGGAGGAGCCGGATGTTCACCGATATTGGGAAACGAAGATTCTTGAATTTCCCAATGTTTTGTTGCCTTTTTGTGAGGACCAACGGAGGTGTCGATACCGGAGGCTTGAAAAATGACCATTATGACAAAGGCATAGGGGAGTGGCTTATCGTCCCCAATTGCATCATACATGTGAGTCATGACGAACTGGCACCAATTGATGCGAGCCCCGGTGATAATTGCATGCATGAGTTTTGAATCCTCATGAGAGAGAGTTGTATGATTGAATTTCCGTGGTTTTAGAACGCGGGTGATGAAATAAAAAATTATACGATATTCAGGGAGCATATGCGTGATGGTTGGGCGACGATGCTCCGGAGTTTGAACAAATTCCTCGATCCCAATTTGGTGGAAAAGGAGTTGTTCATCAAATTATGCTCCTTCTTCTCTAGTGTAAAGTGAAATATCTTCCCCATTTCGTGGAAGTTTTGTAAGGAGTTGCAGGTGTTCCTCATTTAAAAGAATTGGAACTCCACTGATGTTTGAGACAAGGTCACCATCTTCGTCCTTCTGTAGATTTGAATAGAAGGCACGGATTAGAGAAGGGTGAATGTAAGGAGATTGAAGATATAGGAAGTCAAGGAGTTGGCTTTGCATAAGAATATTTGCCGTTGATGGGGGTGTGCTATCGCGAAGATATCGACTAGTTGAGAAGCGAGGCGGAAGGATTTCTCGACTCTCAAATTTTTCGAGGAATCGAAGGAGTTCGGGTTCAGAATCAAACCGCAAATAAGAGCCGTCTTTATAGTAGTGGGAGAGTGGACGAGCGACGGAAGAGGAGGCAATTTGTTTGCCGGAACGAGCGCGTTTAGAGTGCTTGCTCGCCATTAGTATGAAGAAATAAGAGCTGTTGCAAAAATTTGAGGGCTTTTGAAGATTGTTGGAAGCTAAGAGTGAAGTTTGAAGTGAGAAGTTTGAAGGATGAAACCACCTATTTATAGAATTGAAGAAGTGAGGCATTTATGGAGCAAAAAGCTGCAGATTTATTAAGCCAAACGGTAAAAAATGGTAACAATTTTGAGATGCTGACCGTTGGTAATCGAATACAGAACTTTGGTAATCGATTATTGCTGCACAGTGTGTTATACGGACTCGGGGAATAATCGATTACTGAACTTTGATAATCGATTATTCTTAGGCAGTGTGATGAAAAACCGAGAACGTAAGAGGAAATCGATTATTCAGTTTTCAACAATCGATTATTTTATAAACACTTGTAAAACTGAACTTCCAATAATCGATTAGAAATGTGGATAATCGATTATGGTGTGATTATCGGGTCTTGGCACCAATTCCCAAACATCATTACGTTTGAATTGGTTAAGCTCCTCTTGCATTGCCAAGGTCCAATGCTCATCCCCAATTGCTTCAGAAATGGTTTTAGGTTCTATTTGTGAAACAAAAGCCATATGTCCTACAGTGTCTTTAAGAAGGTTTCGAGTACTTACCCCTTTCTCGATGTTGCCAATTACCTTGTCGAGAGGATGGTCTTTAGACGTCCTCCAAGCCTTAGGCATCATCGATTCTTCTTCTTGTGGTGGTACTTCTTCCGATGATTGTTCCATGACTTCATCTTGAACTTCCTTTGGATTCTCCTTTTGCGCCTCGTCTTGAAGATTGATTTTGTTTAAAGCACCTGCAAGATCAACACAAGAATCCTTTCTCGCCAAGCGAGCATCATTTTCACAAAATACTACATGAGGAGATTCCTCAACAGTTTTGGTTCGATTATTGAAAACTCTATATGCTCTGCTACGCGATGAATAACCAAGAAAAATTCCTTCATCAGATTTCGCGTCAAATTTTCTCAAGTTATCTTTTCCGTTGTTGTGAATAAAACATTTACAACCGAAGACTCTAAGAGGGGGGGGGGTGAATAGCGTTATAATAAAAAACAATATAAATTTGCGGAATTAAAATTGCAGGAGTAAAATAAGTGCGGTAAATAAAGAAGTAAGGAGAGAACACACTGAACATATACTGGTTCACCACAACGTGTGGTTAGTCCAGTCCCCGAGAGACTCTCTCGAGTTTTACACTAACTCTGTTAAGCTTACGGGTGCTTAACATACCGTTACACTTGCTCGTAGATATACACTCTACAAGACTTCAACTTGCTCGAGGATACCTCACCTCAAGACTTCAAGCCAAGGAACTAAACTTTCCTTCTTACAACAAGGGATTAGAACTTCCCTTCAAGTGTATGCAAACACTTAGCACTCAAGACAAGACTCTCTTATAGAGTAGATGTGAGTAAAATTAATACGCTCAAGAACACAACAACTTCGTCAAGAATTTGGCTCTCAAAAACTATGAAATGAATATAAAATGATTGATATGAGAGTATGTAAGCTTAAGCAAGAATGTAATCAGTTTTTGTACTTAAAAGAGTGATTTTGAGGTGTATTTATAGTCCTCAAAGTCACCAAGACCGTTGCTTAATTGCCAATCACTAATTGCTGATTTTGTGCTAGGATAATCGATTATGTGATTTGCATAATCGATTATCTGCAAATCATTCAAAAATCATATGCAGATTTTAGCAGAATAATCGATTATTAAAGTGGCATAATCGATTACCTGATAACGTTTAAAAATATGCTGATTTTATGCTAGCATAATCGATTATTGCCTTGTGCATAATCGATTATCTTTCAGCGTTTAAAAATACTTTGGCAACGGTCTTAACATAATCGATTACCTAAAAGACATAATCGATTATTTTGCTGTTTTGAAAATTCCGGTTATACACTGTCTGAACATAATCGATTATCAGAAAAACATAATCGATTATTCCTGTCCAGATTTGAAAGACATGTTTAAAAATCATTTTGGCTAAAATGAAAATGTTTGAAAATCATTTTGTTTTAAATCAAAGATGCATGGTTTGATGAAAATGATTTTACGAGAGATGCCAAGTCTTGAATCAATTGTCGGATCAAGATCACAATATAAAACGACTCATGTATAACTTTGTTGCTTTACTTGATCCTGTTCTTTGTTTCTCTTGTGCTTGGACTTGGGCATATGTCAATGTTCCATGCGCGTCGGTTTGTCATTTATCAAAACCTACAAAGATGAACACACGTTTAGTTTTAGCGACTTGAGAACGTGTTTCAACAGCCCGATCCTCAACATATAATACCAATAACTCACCCAAACAACAACCGCAACTCAAGTGCGAGGTAAGTAACAACAAATGCAAGAAGTCCCGACAAGGGAATACCACTAATAGCTCAAATATCCCATCAAGGGAATAAATGTATAAATCCCGGCAAGGGAGTAATCACAACACTCCCTCTTTTTATTACTTATTTCTCGATTAACAGTTTCTAATCCGAGCCAATGCTCCAAATGACAACTAGTCACAAACCTTCCTCAACTATTCACTTTATATTAAACTTACCAACCAAGCAAGAAGATGTAGCATTAAATCTGAATCACACGCAAATAAGAGTCACGGTCATGCCAGACTCCGGTGTATAGATAATCGTCACCAGGCCTATACACTGTACTCCACATTTAGCAAGTAGAAATTAATATCCTAATCTTATTTCCTCAAGCCAAGGTTAGAACAAACACTTACCTCTATCCAAAAATAGTCAACTCTCTAATACCACTTTGCCTATAGAATCCAACTCCGAAACAATGATATCTAGGAACAATTTAGTTCAATAATATCAATAAAGGCTAAAAACAAAATCCCATTGCCTAGAGATGAAATTCCTATCATTCTTCCAAAATTTCCAAAATTTGATCGCGAGCCCACATGGTCCAAACTCGAGGCTCGGACCAAAATCCGATCACCCATAATCTTACGAGATCAAATATATAGTTTATTTTAAGGTTCGACCCCAAATTGAGGTTGCATCCGCCAAAATCCCCCAAGGGCCTAACTCTACCCAAAACCCCAGATATATACCTCGAATTCATGATTTAGGGCTAGGAAATTAGTGATTAGATAAAGAAATTAGGAGAGAACGAAGTTAAGAACACTTACCCAAGAAGTTGTGGAGGAAAGGAGCTTGAAATTTGTCTATGGAGGGTGAAAGAGGAGAGCTCGTGCGAAAAAATGGGGTTATTTCCTGTCATTGTTCTATTTGGAGCATTTAAAATCACTGGGCAGAAATTCCCTATGCGATTGCAAAAGAGAGGATACGATCGCATAGGGTTAGAGGGTTGAAGCAATGTGATTGCATGAGTACTAATGTGAATGCATACAGGGAAATAAATGGGGGCTAAACTTTGCACTATGCGATTGCGAAGGAGGAATGCGATCGCATAGAAGGGATTCTGGACCTCAGCAAAACCTCTATGCAATCGCAACCTGGCCTATGCGATCGCATAGAAGGAATCTCTGGACAGCTGCCAGCATAAATTCTGCTGCATTTCCTAAGTCAAAAGTCATCCTGAACCACCTCCGAAACACTCACGAGCCCTCAAGGCTCCTAACCAAACATCCACACTAACTCAACAACATCCTACGGACTTAGTCGAGCGATCAAATCGCCAAAATAACATCAAAATCAATGAATCAAAACTCAAAATCATCATTTTCATTTCAAACATCTTAAACTTCTAACTTTAGATATTTAGGTCCGAAACACGTCAAACGACGTTCGATTTCGACAAAATTTGACTGAACTTGCTTAACTTATATTTAAAACATGTGCCGGGCGTCGGAATCAAAATAGGAGCCCGATACCTATATTTTCCAACTCATTTTCTTTTCAAAATTTAATATATTTTTAAGAAAAACAATTTCTTTCAAAAATTCACAACTCGGTCTCGGTACCTCATATTTCGATTCCGGTAATACGCCCGAGTCCTGTATTTTTCTACAGACCCTCCGGGACCATCATATCATAGGTTCGAGTCCGGGTCCGTTTACCTAAAATATTGACCGAAGTCAACTTTAACAATATTAATATCAAAAAATTTCAAATTCAACACATATTTTACATATTTCAATGTAAAAACTTTCCGACTTCGTTTTCGGACTATGCACATAAATCGAGACAACAAAGCGCGAGGTTTTCAAGGTCTCGGAAGCACGAAAAAAGAAAAAATTACGATGATGACCCATTCGCTCGTCACACATAGTATATCGTAAGTATATAAGTGTATTAGGTAGTATTACATTGAATATAGCTTATATATATATTCAATGTCGCTACCTAATACACTTATACTTAGTGCATAGTATAGCGTATGTGTGTGTATATATATATATGTGTATATATATATATATATATATATATATATATATATATATATATATATATAGAGAGAGAGAGAGAGAGAGAGACACGCTTCGTACTACTTTTCATCCCTTGTATTACAAAAGTAATAACGGCTTACATTTATATTATTTATAGTAAATACAAAAATAATTTTTAATTTTGACCATTGTTGACCTGAATAGAGACCAAGTGTGGTCGCTATTTATTCATGAATTTATTTTAGCGACCTAAGTTGCTCGCTAAATTTAAATCAGATTTAATTATATTTCATATAATGATTAAAATAATAATATTATTATTAAAATTGTATAACCGGGTCCCATTTAAGCCACCAAAGATGGTCGCTATCTATCTACCCTTTATGTAGCGACCAATGTTGGTCGCCAAATTGATATTATATATACTAAATTTATATTGGTCGCTAATTTCAGTAAACGTTTGACCAAGCAAGTCTGACCAGTCCAGTAAATATTTTGACTACTTTATCGACCAACCTTGGTCGCTATTTTGTTTCAACCATTTATTTTTTTATTTTTGCTAGTTTAGCGACCAACTCTGGTCGCTCTTTCCCACATACCAACTTTGGTCGCCAAATTTTGGTCGTTTTTCGTAATTCTAGTAGTGTTATGTGTATTACTCTAGTAGTTCGTGCACTCGTGACACTAAGTTCAGGGAATTGTAAAAGATATTTTGCTAGTTCAGATTCTGCATTTTTACTTTAAATTTATTCAGTTATGTCACGACCCCAAACCCGGTCGTGATGACGCCCGGCCACAAGGCTAGGCAAGCCCGACCAATCATCTCCCAAAGAATAGCATTCCATCCCAAAGAGATACAAATTGAAGGTTAAACAGCAAATATGAAATATAAACTCCCAGCCAGGGATAAGCAATACGTGGAAACACAAATGAGCCAACAATACTCCCAAAATCATGGGGTCACGAGTACAAAGCCTATCAATACTAAATACAAGTCTTAATGGAAATGATACAAATGTCTGACAAAAATTGCAATGGAATAGAATGATAGAGACAGAGTGAGTGGTCATGCGGATGCTGGGCAGCTACCTCAATACTCTGATAGCTCGAATAAGCAACAGCAATAACACTAGGTCTCTGGTGCACCTGGATCTGCACACAAGGTGCAGGGAGTATGGGGTGAGTCTACCAACTCAGCGAGTAATAAGCATGTATAAAAACCCGAAGATAAGAGAACACGAAATAACACAAAATGAATCTATCTAGCAGTTCTATACAGTACAAGCCTCAGAGATATACATATAAAGCAACAGGAAATAAATGCATGAGATGCAATGCAATGCATGAACACTGTGGAATGTGCAACCCGATCCATTTGGGTACCCGTGCTCACTGTGGGGGTTCAGACTCAATAGGGGCTCCAACAGCCCAAGCGCCATATCATGCAGTGCCAATAGTTACCACTGTTTCCATTAGAATATACGGTGCCAATAGTTACCACCGTTTAAAGAACAATATACTGTCCAGAAAATAGTGAGTTAGTGATCGTCAGCCCGAAATATCAATTAAGAATCATTTGAGTTTTCAAAACGTATAGATATGGCTGAGTTTGCAAAAATAGTGTTTAACACCTTGAACTGAATTCAAATAATAAGCAAATCATGATAATTCTGAAATAACAATCCCTGAAGGATTCTACAAGTCAGTACAAGGCCCCAAACATGGCATTAGGCCCAGATTGTTAGAATATACGCTTAACGCTAGAGGGGGTGTGAATAGCGTTATAATAAAAAACAGCGTAAACTTGAGGAATTTAAAAATTGCAGGAATGAAATAAGTGCGATAAGTAAATAATAAAGAACGAACGCACCGATGTTATCCTGGTTCACCACAACGCGTGGCTAGTCCAGTCCCCGAGAGACTCTCTCGAGATTTCCACTAACTTCGTTAAGCTTACGGGTGCTTAACAAACCGTTACAAACTGAGAACTTGAGTCACACAAGCCTCAACAACCTTTGCTCGAAGATACAACACTTCAAGACTTCAACCAAAGGAATCACAGCGTTCCTTCTTACAATACAAGGGATTAACACTTCCCTTCAAGTGTATAAAAACACTATGCACTCAAAAAAAGACTCTCCTTAAGAGTAGATATGAGTAAAATAAATACGCTCAAGAACGCAACAACTTTCGTCAAGAATTTGGCTCTCAAAAACGTATGTAATGAATAGAAAATGATGAATAAGAGAGTATGCAAGCTTTAGCAATAATATGATCAGTTGTTGTGTTTAGAAGACTGATTTGAAGATGTATTTATAGTGTCAAAAACATGCATAACCGTCGCCTAATTGCCAATCAAGAATTGCTGATTTTATGCTACGACAATCGATTGTCTAATTGGCACAATCGATTGTTTTCCAATCGTTCCAAAAATCATTCCCAGATTTTACGCAGCATAATCGATTATCTAAGACGTATAATCGATTACTGGCAACGTTCAAAAAATCATTTCCAGATTTTACTTAAAACAATCGATTATCAGAAATATACAATCGATTACTTGGCAATGTTCAAAAAATCTTTTTCAGATTTTACTTCAAACAATCGATTATTAAAATCCTATAATCGATTATCTGACGGAGTTTGAAAATATTTTGGCAACGGTCATTTACATAATTGATTATGCTATATGGACAATCGATTATTTTTCAGTCTTGAAAAATCTAATAGACACTGCCTCAACACAATCGATTGTCATAAGGTTCACAATCGATTATTTATGTATCTTTGAAAAATCTGATAGACACTGCCTCAACACAATCGATTGCCATAAGGTTCACAATTGATTATTTTGTAGCTTTGAAAAATCTGATGGACACTGTCTCAACACAATCGATTGTCATAAGGTACACAATCGATTGTCATGCAGATTTCAAAAAATCTGATGGACACTGCCTCAACACAATCGATTGTCATAAGGTACACAATCGATTGTCTTGCAGCTGCCTTAACATAATCGATTATCATAAATACATAATAGATTATCTTTGTCCAGATTTTAGAGGCATGTTTAAAAATCATTTTGCTAAAATAAATATGCATGATTTAAAATCATTTTGCTCTAAATTAGTTATGCATGATTTGATAAAAATGTTTTTACGAGAGAAGCCAAGTCTTGAGTTAAATTGTCGGATAAAGATCACAATTAAAGAGCGACTCATGTATAACTTTGTTTAATCTTGATCTTTGTTTGTCTTATGCTTGAACTTCATTACGTGACATTTGCGCGCTTGTGCTTGGACCTCGTCATATGTCAATTGCGCATCGTTTTTCATTTATCAAAACCTACAAATATGAACACACGTTTAGTTTAGAGCCTTGAGAACGTGTTTCAACAATTTCCCCCTTTTTGATAATGGCAAACCTTAATCGGGATATGCATATTAGGTAATTCATAATGACGATCCAAGACAAGTATATATATGCAATTTGTTCCCCCTCAACATATGAATTCCCCCTCAATCTGTGCCAATAAGTATTAAGTGCATAGCCCTTATTCTTCCCCCTTTTGACATTAGCAAAAAAAATTGGTAAATAACTTGTTTATTGATTAATCAAAAAATTCAACTTCATAAAAGGGATAATAAAGAAAATAATGTCAACATAATCGATTATTGATACTTGATAATCGATTATATACTAAAGAGAATTCGATTATTCTAAAGAGGAATCGATTATTCTGCACCAGTCTTTATAATTCCCCCTGCTTTTAGGGCGATACCTGCAAAAATACGTTAGACGCCTCCGACGCTCAAGTTAGTAATCATGTGAAAGGGAAAATGCAATGCATGACTTAGATCAATGTGGAGTCAAGAATCCCGAGTTCACTACGAATTCGGAAGAAGGACTCTTTCTCTAAAGGTTTTGTGAAGATGTCGGCCAATTGATCTTTGGTTTCAACAAATTCAATTTCGACATCACCTTTGAGAACGTGATCTCTTATAAAATGATGCCTAATTTCAATGTGTTTTGTTCTTGAATGAAGAACGGGGTTCTTCGTCAAGCATATGGCGCTAGTATTATCACATCTAAGAGGGATATGATCGATACTTAGGCCATAGTCCAAGAGTTGCTGTTTCATCCAAAGGATTTGAGCGCAACAACTCCCCGCTGCTACATATTCAGCCTTGGTTGTGGACAACGCAACACTTACTTGTTTCTTGCTAAACCAATAAACTAGAGAGCTACCGAGCAAATGGCAAGTGCCACTAGTGCTCTTGCGGTCCAATTTGCGTCCAGCGAAATCAGAATCGGAATAGCCAACAAGTTGGCATGAAGAACCTTTGGGGTACCATAGACCCACATTTACAGTACCAACAAGATACTTCAATATCCGTTTCACCGCAGTTAGGTGAGACTCCTTAGGACATGATTGATAACGAGCGCATAAGCACACACTAAACATGATGTCCGGTCTACTAGCAGTAAGATAAAGGAGAGATCCAATCATACCTCGATACTTCTTGGTGTCGACTTCCTTACCTTTCTCATCTTTGTCTAGATGGTCGGATGTGCTCATGGGAGTGGCCATTGCTTTTGCGTTGCTCATTTCAAATCGTTTTAGCAATTCTTTGCAATATTTAGCTTGACAAATGAAAGTTCCTTCTTCCATTTGCTTTACTTGCAGCCCCAAAAAGAAGGTTAGCTCACCCATCATAGACATTTCAAATTTGCTTGTCATTAAATCAGAAAATTCCTTGCACAAAGCATTGTTAGTAGCACCAAAAATAATATAATCCACATAGATTTGAACTAATAAAATATCATTGTTTTTATGCTTAGCAAATAGAGTGGTGTCAACTTTCCCCCTAATGAATTCATTTTCCAAAAGAAATTTGCTCAATCGTTCATACCAAGCTCGGGGAGCTTGTTTGAGACCATAAAGCGCCTTTTTAAGTTTGAAAACATGATTGGGAGATTTAAAATCTTCAAAGCCCGGGGGTTGTTCTACATAAACTTCTTCTTGAATAACACCATTTAGAAAAGCACTTTTTACATCCATTTGATATAAATTGAAATTCATAGAAGAGGCAAAAGCAAGCAATAAACGAATAGCTTCTAACCTTGCTACGGGTGCATATGTTTCTTCATAGTCAATTCCCTCTTCTTGATTAGAGACTTTTGCTACAAGCCTAGCTTTGTTTCTAGTGATTACGCCATTTTCATCTAGTTTGTTTCGAAAAACCCATTTCGTACCAATTATGGTATGATTTTCGGGTCTTGGCACCAAATCCCAAACGTCATTTCGTTTGAATTGGTTAAGCTCCTCTTGCATTGCCAAGGTCCAAAATTCATCCCCAATTGCTTCGGAGATGGTTGAAGGCTCAATTTGAGAAACGAAAGCAGTATGTCCTAAGGTGTTCTTAAGAGTGTTTCGAGTACTTACCTGTTGTTCAATGTCGCCAATTACCTGTTCGAGAGGATGGTCTTTGATTGTCCTCCATGCGTTAGGCAGTTTCGTTTCTTTTTCCAGTTGTGGCGCTTCCTCTGATAATTGTTCCAAGATTTCATCTTGAACTTCCTCTTGTACTTTGTCTTGAGGACTCATTGAGTTTAAACTACCTGCAAGTTCAAAACCAGAATCCTTTCTCGCCAAGCGAGCATTATTTTCGGAAAACACAATATGAGGGGATTCCTCCACAGTTTCGGTTCTATTATTGAATACTCTATATGCTTTACTACGTGAAGAATAACCAATAAAAATTCCTTCATCGGATTTGGCATCAAACTTTCCCAAATTATCTTTACCATTGTTATGAATAAAACATTTACAACCGGATACTCTAAGATGGGAGATATTTGGTTTCCTTCCCTTGTAGAGTTCATAGGGAGTTTTCATGAGTATTGGCCATATGACTACTCTGTTTAAAATATAGCATGCGGTACTCACGGCATCCGCCCAAAAATGTTTGGGAATCTTAGCCTCATCGAGCATGGTTCTAGCCATCTCTTCGAGACACCTATTTTTCCTTTCCACCACTCCATTTTGTTGTGGTGTGCATGGAGCAGAGAAGGTGTGCTCGATACCGAGTTCGTCACAAAAATCCGCGAAGAGATTGTGATCGAACTCTCCCCCATGATCACTTCTTATTGAAGTGACGGTTGTGTCCTTTTCATTTTGAACACGTTTAAGAAAACATTTAAAATTATGAAAAGCTTCACTTTTATGAGCAAGAAATAGTGTCCATGTAAATCTAGAATAATCATCAACAATAACAAAAGCATAACGATTTCTACCAAGACTTTCAATGCGAGATGGTCCAAAGAGGTCCATGTGAAGAAGTTGCAATGGTCTATTAGTTGAAACAATATTTTTCGATTTAAAAGATGCTTTTGTTTGCTTCCCTTTTTGACAAGAATCGCAAATGGAGCCTTTTTCAAATTTCAAATTTGGAAGACCAATAACTAAATTTTGTGGAACCAATTTGTTTAAAAGATGCATGTTGATGTGAGCTACTCTACGATGCCATAACCACATATCATCTTCTTTGCTCATAAGACAATTCACATACTCAGATGAAGAATTTTCGAGATCAACCATATAGATGTTATCCATTCTAAAACCACGAAGGATAATTTTAAAATCGCTACGGCGAAAAACTAAGCATTCATCCAAATCAAATAAAACAAGATTTCCCTTGTCACATAATTGACTTATGCTCAAGAGATTATGTTTTAGACCTTTAACTAGCAATATATGCTTAATGGAAGAAGGTTCATCCTTACCGACCGATCCAATGCCGATAATTTTTCCCTTGTTGTTATCTCCAAATATAACGCTTCCTCCTTCCTTGTGTTCTAGTTGAAGGAACTTGGATTCGTCTCCGGTCATGTGTTTGGAGCATCCACTGTCAAGGTACCAAAGTACACTTGATCCCTTCAAACATACCTACAAGACAAATTAATGAGTCTTTGGTACCCAAGCTGTTTTGGGTCCTTGAGAGTTAGGTGTAACATGCTGTTGTGCTTGACATGCAGTTAAGTGTCTATGTCTAGTGAAGCAAGAAGGATCAATATGTCCAATTCGATTGCAATAATGACAAATGACATTAGGATTATGCATTCGTCTAGGTTGATAGTAGTTGGACGGACGAAAATTGTTTACTCTATTTTCGACAATATGACTATTGAGCATTTCATGAAAATCATTTCTCCTACTATTTGTTCTAGGATATGCAGCATTTCTAGAATAGTTATTTCTAGGTTGAAAGCCATTTCTAGGTGTCCTAAAATGTTCAAAGTTTCTTCTAGTGTTTGGTCTAGGATATGCATCATTTCTAGAATAGTTATTTCTAGGTTGAAGGCCATTTCTAGGTGTCCTAAAATGTTCAAAGTTTCTTCTAGTGTTTGGTCTAGCATGCATGTTGATTCTAGGATTGTTATTTCTAGGATGAACATTTATTTTATTCATTCTAGGTTGAGCCTTAGGTGGTTGGGGTTTGGCTTCAACTTTTTCTTTAGGCTCGTTTTTAAAACCTATCCCATGTTTGGTCGCTTTCAAATTAACAAGAACCTCATTCAAATTTTTTATGAGAAGAATTAAACTTATCTAAGGTGCCCTTAAGTCTTTCTACCTCATCTTTTAGATGCATGCAAGAAGTACAATTTTTACTAGAACTCTCGGGTTTGTCGGCGCTTCTTTTGCCGAAAAAATTGTTTTCTTCTTTCAACTTCTCATTTTCCAAAATCAGTTTTTCCAAATCCTTTTCTTTCAAAGAGAGTTGTTTTTCAAAATCTTTTTCTTTTAAAGAAGCATTTTCCTTAATGTTTTTAACAGTTTTGGAAGCTTTAATGAATTCACTATACAACTCATCAAAGGCATTTTGCATTTCCTCAAGAGAATAGAAGTTTTTGGAAGAAATTTGACATACCTCTTCCTGATTGTCTTCGTGTGCCATAAGACAAAGATTTGCGGTTTCGTCTTCTTCTTCCTCACTTGACTCGTCTCCGGAGTCGCCTCCCCAAGATATGTATGCTCGTTGTTTCTTGAAGGGTTTCTTCTCCTTTTTGACATTTGGGCAATTTGATTTAATGTACCCGATTTCTCCGCACCTATAGCACTTTACTTGATCTCCTTGTTGTTTGCCTTTTCGTTCATACTCTTTTCTCATGAACTTTTGAAATCTCTTAATAACGAGTCCGAACTCGTTATCTCCGTCCTCATCATTTTGAGGTTGACTTGTGCTTGCCTTGAGGGCGATTCTTTATTTCCTTTGATAATTAACAAGAGGGTTAAGTATAGTAGATTCATAAGTTTTAAGATTACCTCTTAATCCGTCGATGATGACATTTGAAATGCCAATAGACTCTTGAATCGCGTCGGCCTTGGAGCGCCATTCCGGAGTGAGACATCAGAATTTTTCGGACAAGTTCCTTATCCGTGAAGGTCTTCTTAAGAGCATGTAAGTCATTAACGATTTTTGAAAATCGTTCGAACATGTCATCGACCCTTTCGCCTTCCTTCATGTGAAACAGTTCATATTCATGGGTTAGAAAATCAACTTTAGCCTCTCTTACCTGGTCCGTACCTTCGTACATGATTTCCAGCTTATCCCACATTTGCTTCGCCGTTGTGCAACATGATATTTTTCTGTAATCATCAGCGTTTACAGCACAATATAATAAGTTGATGGCTTTAGCATTGCTCTGCACTTTTCGGATATCATCCGCATCGTATTCATCTTCGGATTTTGGAACCCATTCATTTTCAACCTTTTTGGTTGGAATTTGTTCTCCCTTCATTATAACCTTCCACAGATGAAAACTATTCGATTGAATGAATATTCTCATCCTCTCCTTCCAGTATGTATAGTTTGTGCCATCGAATAGTGGTGGTCGGGTGGAGCATTGTCCTTCACCTATTCCTGCAAAAGAATCACGAGTAGAAGTCATGGATTGTTTCTCTCAAACGGTTAAGTTTTTCAGAGAGTTGGGCTCTGATACCAATTGTTAGAATATACGCTTAACGTTAGAGAAGGAGTGAATAGCGTTATAATAAAAACAGCGTAAACTTGCGGAATTTAAAAATTGCAGGAATGAAATAAGTGCGATAAGTAAATAATAAAGAACGAACGCACCAATGTTATCCTGGTTCACCACAACCCGTGGCTAGTCTTGTCCCCGACAGACTCTCTCGAGATTTCCACTAACTTCGTTAAGCTTACGGGTGCTTAACAAACCGTTACAAACTGAGAACTTGAGTCACACAAGCCTCAACAACCTTTGCTCGAAGATACAACACTTCAAGACTTCAACCAAAGGAATCACAACGTTCCTTCTTACAATACAAGGGATTAACACTTCCCTTCAAGTGTATAAAAACACTATGCACTCAAAACAAGACTCTCCTTAAGAGTAGATATGAGTAAAATAAATACGCTCAAGAACGCAACAACTTTCATCAAGAATTTGGCTCTCAAAAACTTATGTAATGAATAGAAAATGATGAATAAGAGAGTATGCAAGCTTTAGCAATAATATGATCAGTTGTTGTGTTTAGAAGACTGATTTGAAGATGTATTTATAGTGTCAAAAACATGCATAACCGTTGCCTAATTGCCAATCAAGAATTGCTGATTTTGTGCTACGACAATCGATTGTCTAATTGGCACAATCGATTGTTTTCCAATCGTTCCAAAAATCATTCCCAGATTTTACGCAGCATAATCGATTATCTAAGATGTATAATCGATTACTGGCAACGTTCAAAAAATCATTTCTAGATTTTACTTAAAACAATCGATTATCAGAAATATACAATCGATTACTTGGCAACGTTCAAAAAATCTTTTTCAGATTTTACTTCAAACAATCGATTATTAAAATCCTATAATCGATTATCTGACGGAGTTTGAAAATATTTTGGCAACGGTCATTTACATAATCGATTATGCTATATGGACAATCGATTATTTTTCAGTCTTGAAAAATCTAATAGACACTGCCTCAACACAATCGATTGTCATAAGGTTCACAATCGATTATTTATGTATCTTTGAAAAATCTGATAGAAACTGCCTCAACACAATCGATTGTCATAAGGTTCACAATCGATTATTTTATAGCTTAGAAAAATCTGATGGACACTGTCTCAACACAATCGATTGTCATAAGGTACACAATCGATTGTCATGCAGATTTCAAAAAATCTGATGGACACTGCCTCAACACAATCGATTGTCATAAGGTACACAATCGATTGTCTTGCAGCTGCCTTAACATAATCGATTATCATAAGTACATAATTGATTATCTTTGTCCAAATTTTAGAGGCATGTTTAAAAATCATTTTGCTAAAATAAATATGCATGATTTAAAATCATTTTGCTCTAAATTAGATATGCATGATTTGATAAAAATGTTTTTACGAGATAAGCCAAGTCTTGAGTTAAATTGTCGGATCAAGATCACAATTAAAGAGCGACTCCTGTATAACTTTGTTTAATCTTGATCTTTGTTTGTCTTGTGCTTGAACTTCGTTACGTGACATTTGCGCGCTTGTGCTTGGACCTCGTCATATGTCAATTGCGCATCGTTTGTCATTTATCAAAACCTACAAATATGAACACAGGTTTAGTTTAGTGCCTTGAGAACATGTTTCAACACAGATAGCATCAATATAGTATGCGAAGCAGTCGCCAACAAAGCACAATTTATCCCTCGGATTTAACCGAGTTATAATTTCCACATATACGACCCCGCACTAACCATGGGGTGCGTGTCTAGCCTCATAATCGCGTCACAATGTGATACACCGGGACTTCAATACCTCGGGTAATCACCTACACCCATTAGTCACTTCAAGCCGGCCACAAACTAGCTCGAAATGTCTTTCCCTCTAGAATCAAACTCCGCGGATGCCAAATCTGATCAAAACCAATAGGAATACATCAAAATAGGCTAATGGAATATAACCCAATCGAAATGACTCGAAATACACCCAAAAACATGAAGTTGGCAAAACCCGAGCCCTGGTCCCACTTCTCGAAGAATTACGAAATTCATATTTTCGAAATCCTCGTCTTGCCACGAGTCCATATATATCAAATTTACAAGAATCAGAGTCCATTTGACCCCTCAAATCAACACTTTAAGCTCACTTGGGTTTCAAGCCCTAACCACCATTTTTAACTTCCAAAACCTTGAATTCGTAGTGTTTATTCCATGATTTTACACTATAATGACATACTTTAGGTCCATGAGTTCATACCTGATGAATTCCCTCAAAAATCTATCCAACAATCGCCCACAATCGCCTTAGCCCGAGGATCCAATGTTCTTCCCATTTAAAATTTTGAAAACCTACTGTTTTATTAAACTAGGTCGATTTCCGCTCCAGCGGTCCTTTTCCCGCTTCAGCAACTCCCGCTTCTGCGCCCATTTGACAACTTCCGCTATTTAACTAAATCCTCAAAGACCGCTTCTGCGGTCCTTGACCGCTTCAGCGACCTCCGCTCCTGCGGTGGATTCTCCACTTCTGCGGTCCCAGCCAAAATTCCCTTGGCGTCTTCGGCTCATCTTCCGCTTCAGCGGACACGCCCTAACCGGTCCTTAGTACACATACGCGGAAATACCGGAAGATAGAACTCCCAAACCCTGAAGCAAACTCCTAATTTCTCATTTAACCACCCGGAATCATCCCGAGGCCCCCGGGACCCCAACCAAATCTACCAACCTACTCCAAAACATCATACGAACTTGCTCCAATCATAAAAACACGTCCTTAAACACAAAAATCATCAAATCATGGCGGATTCAAGCCTAAGTTTCAACTATAACTTCCAAAACTAACATTTGATCAAACCCCGACCAAATGACGTCTGAATGACCTAAATATTTGCAGACATATCCAAAATCACCTAACAAAGCTACTGAAACTCTCAGAATTCCATTCCGACCCCCGGATCAAAATCTCACCTATCAACTGGAATACGCCGAAATTTAACTTAGCCAAATTCAATCCTAATTCTGTACCGGACCTCCAAATTCAATTCCAATTCCTCTCCCATGTCACAAACCACCCCTCAAAACTAGTCAAATCACCGAAAATCCATTCTCATAAGTCAACATCCGGTTGACGTTTTCAAACTAGCCTTCTCTTAAAGAGACTACTTGCCTCAATTTCAAGCAAACTCTGACCGAATCACTTCAAACTTTACAAACACATAAAAATGAACATATAGAAGCATAATATGGGGATAACGGGGCGGTAACTCACGTGAGAATGGGCCGGGTCGTCACATCCTCCCCAACTAAGACAAACACTTGTCCTCGAGCAGGTCAAGAAACATACCTGGAGCCTTAAACAAACGAGGATATCTGCTCTGCAACTCCTGCTCGGTCTCCCAAGTGCCATCCTCCACGGGTCGACCTCTCCACTGCACCTTCACCGAAGATATGTCCTTTGATCTCAACTTACGAACCTGACGACCCAAAATAGCCACTGGCTCCACATCATAGGTCAAATCCTCATCCAGATGGATCGAGCTGAAGTCCAATACATGAGACGGGTCCCCGACATACTTCCTGAGCATAGAAACATGAAACACCGGTTGAACCCCCGACAAGTGGGGTGGCAAAGCAAGTATATAGGCCACCCCCCAATTGAGTATCTCAAAAGGTCCAATAAACAATGGACTCAGCTTCCCTTTCTTTCCAACCCTCATCACGCCTTTCATAGGCGAAACCTTCAACAAAACCTTCTAACCCACCATATAAGATACATCCCGAACCTTTCGGTCCGCATAACTCATATGACGAGACTGAGCCGTACGAATTCTCTCCTAGACAACTTTCACCTTCTCTAAGGCATCCTGAACTAACTCTGTCCTCAATAGTCTAGCCTCGCTGGGCTTAAACCAACTGACTGGAGATCTAGACCGTCTCCCATATAAAGCCTCATATGGCGCCATCTGAATGCTGGACTGATAACTATTGTGATAAGCAAACTCTACAAGCGGCAAGAACTCAGCCTAAGAACCTCCAAAATTAATAACACAAGCACACAACATGTCCTCCAATATCTAAATAGTACGCTCGGACTGTCCGTCCGTCTGAGGATGAAAAGTTGTGCTCATATGAATTTGAGTGCCCAGCTCCCAATGAAAGGTTTTCTAGAACTGGGAAGAAAACTGAGTACCCCTGTCTGAGACGATAGAAACTTTAACCCCATGCAACTGCACAATCTCACGGATGAAAATCTCTGCCAACCGCTCCGAAGAATAGGTGGTACACACCGGAATGAAATGCGAAAACTTGGTCAGCCTATCCACAATCACCCAAATAGAATCAAAGTTCCTCGAGGTACGAGGGAGAACAATCACAATGTCCATAGTAATCTTCTCCCATTTCCATTCCGAAATATCCATCTGCTGAAGTACACCGCTGGGTGGGGTCTCTGATGCTCATATTTGACCTGCTGACAATTGAGACACCTAGCTACATAACTCACAATGTCTTTTTTAATTCTACACCACCAATAATGTTGCCTCAAGTCCTGGTACATCTTCCCGGAACCCAGATAAATAGAATACCGCAAGCTGTGGGCCTCCTCTAATATCATCTCTCGGAGCCCATCCACATTGGGCACGTAAGTCCAGCCTTGCATCTGTAACACACCATCACTACAATGGTCAACTCTCTCGTATCATCTTGCTGGACCTTGTCCTTCAGGACTAGCAAATGCGGGTCATCATACTGGCGCTCCCTGATGCGATCATACAAAGAAGACCGAGAAACCACACAAGCCAACACCCGGTTGGGTTCTAAAATATCTAAACTCACCATCTGATTGGCCAAGGCCTGAACATCAACTGCAAGGGGCCTCTCCCCATTTGGAACGTACGCCAAGCTACCCATACTCACCGCCTTCCGGCTCAAAGCATCGGCCACTACATTAGCCTTCATCGGATTATACAATGTGGTTATATCATAATCCATAAGTAACTCAAGCCATCTCCGCAGTCTCAAATTCAGATCTTTCTGCTTGAACAAGTGTTGAAGGCTGCGATCATCCGTATACACCTCACCAGATATGCCATTTAGATAGTGCCTCCAAATCTTCAAAGCATGAACTATAGCAGCCAACTCCAAGTCATGAACAGGGTAGTTCTTCTCATGAGGCTTCAATTACCGAGAAGCATATGCAATCACTCTACCCTCCTACATCAGAACACATCCAATATCAATCCTCAAAGCATCACAATATACCACATAAGAACCTGAAGCTAATGGCAGCACTAACACTGGAGTCGTAGTCAATAATGACTTGAGCTTTTGGAAGCTCTCCTCGCAGTCATCAGACCACACAAATGGTGCATTCATCTGCGTCCACTTCATCAAAGACGAAGCAATAGATGAAAAACCCCTGAACGAACCTACAGTAATAACCCGCCAACCCGTGGAAACTCTGAATCTCAGAAGTTGAGGACGGTCTGGGCCAACTCTGCACCACCTTGATCTTTTCTCGGTCAACCTGAATACCATCACTGGACACCACGTGTCCCAAACAAGCCACGGAGCTGAGCTAAAACTCACACTTGGAGAACTTTGCATACAACTTCTCCTCTCTCAACCTCTGCAATACCACCCTCAAATGTTGTGCATGCTCCTTCTGGCTACGCAAGTAAACACGAATATCATCAATAAACACAATCACAAAAGAATCTAGATTCGGCCGAAATACACTGTTCATCAGGTGCATGAATGCGGCTGGGGCATTAGTCAGCCTAAATGACATGGCCAGAAATTCATAAGGCTTATATCTCGTCCTAAAAGTTGTCTTCGTGATATCAAAATCTCTAATCTTCAGTTGGTGATAGCCTGAACAGAGATCAATATTGGAGAATACCTTTTCTCCCTAAAGTTGGTCAAACAAATCCTCATTACGGGGCAGTGGATACTTGTTCTTTACTATCACCTTGTTCAGCTGTTTGTAATCAATGCACATTCTCATTGTCCCATCCTTCTTCTTAACAAATAATACCGGTGCGCCCCACGGTGACACACTCGCACGAATGCACCCCTTATCGAGGAGTTACTGCAGCTACTCCTTCAACTCCCTTAACTATCTTGGTGCAATACGATAAGGAGGAATAGAGATAGGCTGAGTGCCCGGAACCAAATCAATACCAAAGTCAATATCTCTATCCGGCGGCATGCCCGACAGGTCTGCTTAAAATACATCAGAAAACTCCCTCGCCGCGGAACCGAATCAAGACTAGGAGCCTCAGCTCAAACATCCCTCACAAATGCTTGATATGATAAACATCCCTTCGTAGCCATCCGCTGGGCCTTCAAGAAAGAGATTACCCTACTGGGTACATAATCCGTCGAACCATGCCACACAATCCTCGAGATACCCGGCATAGCCAAAGTGGCTATCTTGGCATGATAGTCTTGAATAACATGGCATGGTGATAGCCAATCCATGCCCAGAATAACATCAAAATCCACCATGCCCAATAGCAACAAGTAGTCTCGGGTCTCCAGACCCTCAATAGTAACAAGACAGGACCCATACACATGGTCCACAATAATAATAACCCACCGGGGTTGATACATGCACAGGCAATGCTAGACACCCCCGGGTAGTCCCCAAATGATGAGCAAAGTAAGAAGATACATAAGAATAAGTGGATCCGGGATCAAATAAAAATGAGGCATACCTGTGGCAAACTGAGATAATACATGTGATCACTGCATCTGAAGCAACAACATCTCTCCTATCTGGAAGTGCATAAAAACGATCCTGACCACCGTTCGACTGATCAACGTTCCTGGGGCGACCTCTAGATGATTGTACCCTACACCTACTTGACTGAGATGGTGCTGAAGAAGATGGAGAAGAAGAGGAGGGCCGATCCCTCTGCTGATACCTACCACAATGAAGTTGAGGCCAATGTCTCTTCAAATGACCAAACTCCCCACACTCGAAACAACTGCCTGGAGCTGGAGAAGGGGACTGAAGGGAACCACTTGCCGCAGATGAACCCTGAGCCGACAAAGAAGGAGCAGAACTCTAAGCTGGGAGTGCTCTGAGGGAAGACTGGCCCTGCTGGTGACCATGACGGACACGACCGAAAAAAGCTCTGCTGTTCTCTGCGCGGCCTGACTGAGGAGGTCTAAAAGAATGACCTCTGCACTTGTGACACTAGTAGTGCTATGTCTATTACTCTAGTATTTCATGCACTCATGACACTAGGCTCAGAGAACTGTAAATGATATTTTGCTAGTTCAGATTTTGTGTTTTTACTTTAAATTTATTCAGTTATGTCACGACGCCAAACCCATTCGTGATGGCGCCTGGCCGCAAGGCTAGGCAAGCCCGACCAAACATTTCCCAAAGAACGGCGTTCCAGCCCAAAGAGATACAAATTTAAGGATAAACAACAAATTTGAAATATAAAGTCCCAGCCAGGGATAAGCAATACGAATGGAAACACAGATGAGCCGACAATGCTCCCAATACAAATGGAAATGATATAAATGTCAAACTGCAATGGAATAAACTGATAGAGACAGAGTGAGCAGTCCAGCGGACGCTAGGCAGCTACCTCACTACTTTGATAGCTCGAACAAGAAACAACAACAACACTAGGTCTCTGATGCACCTGGATCTGCACACAAGATGCAGGGAGTATGGGGTGAGTCTAGCAACTCAACTAGTAATAAGCATTTATAAAAAACCCGAAGATAAGAGAACACGAAAAAACACAAAATGAAGCTATCTAGCAGTTCTATACAGTATAAGCCTCAGAGATGTACATATAAAGAAATAGGAAATAAATGCAAGAGATGCAATGTAATGCATGAACATTGCGGAACATGCAGCCCGATGCATTTGGGTACCCGCGCTCTCTGTGGGGGTTCACACTCCGAAGGGGCTCCTACAGCCCAAGCGCCATATCATACATTGCCAATAGTTACCACTATTTCCATCAGAATACACGATGCCAATAGTTACCACCGTTTCAAGAACAATATACAGTCCAGAAAAGAGTGAGTTAGTGATGGTCAGCAAGAAATATCATTTAAGAATCATTTGAGTTTTCAAAATGTATAAATATGGCTGAGTTTAAAAATAGTGTTTAAACCCCTGGACTGAACTCAAATAATATGCAAATCATGATAATCCTGAAATAACGATCCCTAAAGGATTCTACAAGTCGGCACAAGGCCCCAAACATTGCATTAAGCCCAGATAGCATCAACATAGTATGCGAAGCGCTCGCCAACATAGCACAATTTATCCCTCGGATTGGACCGAGTCACAATTTCCACATATACGACCCCGCACTAACCATGGAATGCGTGTCTAGCCTCATAATAGCGTCATAATGTGATACACCGAGGTTTCAAACCCTCGGGTTCATTTACACCCATTACTCAACTCAAGCCGGCTGCAAACTAGCTCGAAATACCTTTCCCTCTAGAATAAACCTCCGCGGATGTCAAATCTGATCAAAGCCAATAGGAATACATCAAAATAGGCTAATGGAACATAACCCAATCGAAACAACTCGAAATACACCCAAAAACATGAAGTTGACAAAACTCCAGCCCCGGGCCCACTTCTCAAAAAATTACAAAATTCCTATTTTCGGAATCCTCGTCTTGCCACGAGTCCATACATATTCAGTTTACAAGAATCGAAGTCCATTTGACGCCTCAAATCAACACTTTAAGCTCACTTGGGTTTCAAGCCCTAACCACCAGTTTTAACTTCCAAAACCTTGAATTCTTAGTGTTTATTCCATGGTTTTACACTATAATGACATACTTTAGGTCCATGAGTTCATACCTGATGAATTCCATAAAAAATCTCTCCTACAATCGCCCACAATCGCCTTAGCCCGAGGTTCCAATATTCTTCCCCTTTAAAATTTTGAAAACCTACTATTTCATTAAACCTGGTCGATTTCTGCTCCAGCGGTCCTTTTTCCGCTTCAGCGACTCCCGCTTCCGCACCCATTTGATCACTTCCGCAATTTAACTAAAATCCTGAGAGACTGCTTGCGGTCCTTGACCGCTTCCGCAATCTCTGCTCCTGCGATTGCGTGTCTGCTTCTGCAGTCCCAGCCAAAATATCCTTGGCCGCTTCTGCGGCTCATCTTCCTCTTCAGCATACACCGCCTAACCGGTGCTTAGTCCGCATATGCGGAAATACCAGAAGACATAACTCCCAAACCTGGAGAAAACTCCAAAATTCTCGTTTAACCACCCGGAATCACCCCGAGGCCCCCGAGACCCCAACCAAAACCACCAACCTACTCCAAAACATGATACAAACTTGATCCAATCATAAAAAACGTCTTTAAACACAAAAATCATCAGTTCATGGCGGATTCAAGCCTAAGTTTCAACTATAACTTCCGAAACTAACATTCGATCAAAACCCGACCAAACATCGGCCGAATGACCTGAAAATTTGCAGACATATCCAAAATCACTTAACGAAGCTATTTCAACTCTCGTAATTCCATTCCGACACCCAAATAAAATTATCACCTATCAACCGGAATTCGCTGAAATTCAACTTAGCCAAATTCAAGCCTAATTCTACACTGGACCTCCAAATTCAATTCTGATTTCTATCCCAAGTCACAAATCATCCCTCGAAACTAGTCAAATCACTGAAAATCCATTCCAAGCCCTATAACCCATTATTCAACATCCGGTTAAATTTTCCAAACTAGCCTTCTCTTATAGAGACTACTCGCCTCAATTTCAACCAAACCTTGCCGAATCACTTCATACTTTACAAACACATAAAAATGAACATATATAAGCATAAAATGGGGATAATGTGGCGGTAACTCATGTGACAAGCCGGGTCATCACAAGTTATCTCAGTTCTTCCTTGATATATAATTTAATTATTAAAAGAAGTAGATTGTTCTAACGTTGGCTTGCCTAGCAAGTGAAATGTTAGGCGCCATCATGACCCCGTTAGTGGGAATTCTGGATCGTAACATTATTTGTAACAACTCGACTGGTTGTTTTAATATTTAGAACCATGTTCCCTTAAATAAAACTTTCCACATTTTTTCAGCTTAATTACGACCTGCGAGGGCTATTAGTTCGGAAGTTAGGAGAGTTTTGAGTGAAAATAAAATCAATTATTTCCTTAAGGTTTTCTTAAAAGGCCAAAATTGACATCAGTAACCTTTCTTGGGAAATGGACCTGAATTCGTGATTTGGCGGTCTCAAAAGGTTCGTGGAAAAAATATGGGACCTGAGCGTACGCCCAGAATCGAATTCCGAGGTCCCCAGCCTGAGTACGGAATTTTTATGTAAAACTGTTATATCGAAGTTTTAAGGAATTAATGAATCTAAGTATTTATTTAAAAACCTAGAAATCGGGTTCGGATTCTAGTTCTTGGTACAAGTCCGAATTATCATATAAGACCTACCCATAGAATTTGGTGTCAACCCGAGTAGTCTTAGGAAGTTTTGACCCGTTTAAGGGAAATTAAGAACTTAAAGTTCATTAAATTTGATCAATTGGTTTTGGGGTCTGATTCCTTGATTTTAGTGTTGTTTTGGGTGTTTCGAGGATTCGACTAGGCCCGCCTTGTAAAGCCCGATCCATTTGGGTACCCGCGCTCACTGTGGGGGTTCAGACTCCAGAGGGGCTCCTACAGCCCAAGCGCCATATCATACGGTGCCAATAGTTACAATTGTTTCCATGAGAATATACGGTGTCAATAGTTACCACCGTTCCAAGAAAAAAATACAGTCCAGAAAATAGTGAGATAGTAATCGTCAGCCCAAAATATCACTTAAGAATCATTTGAGTTTTCAAAACGTATAATTATGGCTGCGTTTGCAAAGATAATGTTTAAAACCCTGGACTGAATTCAAATAATGTGCAAAATATAAAAATTCTGAAATAATGATCCCTGAAGGATTCTACAAGTCGGCACAAGGCCCCAAACATAGCATCAAGACCAGATATCATCAATATAATATGCGAAGCAATCGTCAAAATAGCACAATTTATCCCTCGGATTGGACCGAGTCACAATTTCCAACATATTCGACACCGCACTAACCATGGAGTGTGTGTCTAGCCTCATAATAGTGTCACAGTGTGATATATCAGGGTTTCCAACTCTCAGGCCATCATCTACACCCATTACTAACCTCAAGCCAGCCACAAACTAGCTCGCAATGCCTTTCCCTCGAGAATCAACCTCCGCGGATGCCAAATCTGATCAAAACCAATAGGAATACGTCAAAATAGGCCAATGGAACATAACCCAATCGAAATAACTCGAAATACATCCAAAAACACGAAGTTGGCAAAACCCAAGCCTCGGGCCCACTTCTCAAAAATAAGAAAATCACATTTCAGAATCCTCGTCTCGCCACGAGTCCATACATATCAAATTTACAAGAATCGGAGTCCATTTGACCCCTCAAATAAACACTTTAAGCTCACTTGGGTTTCAAGCCCTAACCACCATTTTTAACTTCAAAAACCTTGAATTCTCAGTGTTTAACCCATGATTTTACACTATAGTGATATACTTTAGGTCCAAGAGTCCATACCTCACGAATTCCTTCAAAAATTTCTCCAAAGTCGCCCACAATCGCCTTAGCCCGAGGTTCTAAGGTTCTTCGCTTTTGAAAAATTTTGAAAACCTACTGTTTCATTAAACCAGGTCGATTTCCGCTCCAGCGGTCTGTTTTTCCCGCTTCCGGGTCCATTTTACCGTTTTTGCGGTCTAACATAAATCTTCAGTGACCGCTACTACGGTCCTTGACCGCTTCCGCGACCTTCGCTCCTACGGTCGCCTTCTCGCTTCTGTGGTCCCAGCCTTATTCCCATTGGCAGCTTCTGCGGCTGATCTTCCGCTTTAGCGGACACAGCTTAAGCGGTCCTCGGCCCGCAAACGCAGAGATACCAGAAGACAGAACTCCCAAACCTGAAGCAAACTCCAAAATTCTCGTTTAACCACCCGGAATCATCCCGAGGTCCCCGGGGTCCAAACCAAAACACAATTATGACCAAATACCTTATTCAAACTTGCTCGAGCCCTGGAAACACCAACATTAACACCAAAAATCATCATTTCCTCAAATCAAAGCCTAAGATAACTTAGAAGTTTTTTCCAAAATCACATACTATGCCGAAACCAACCAAACGAAGTTCGAATAACCTGAAATTTTGCACACATATCCAGATTCACCTAACGAAGCCACTGCAACTCTCGGAGTTCCATTCCAACCCTCGGATCAAATTCTAACCTATCAATCGGAATTCGCCGAAATTCAACTTAGCCAATTCAAGCCTAATTCTACACCGGACCTCCAAATTCAATTCTGTTTTCTCACCCAAGTCATAAATCACCACCCGAAACTAGCCGAATTATTGAAAATCCATTCCGAGCCTTATAACTCATAAGTCAACATTCAGTTGACGTTTCCAAACTAGCCTTCTCTTAAAGAGACTAATTGTCTCAATAATCTGACCAAATCACTACAAACATCACAAACACATAAAAATGAACATATAGAAGCATAATACGGGGAACGCGGGGCATGAAATACAAAAGACAACGGGTGGGGTCGTCACATGCAACCTCGGGTTCAATTATATGATGTACCGCATAGCTCAAACACATGCAGTGATAACTCCCATTCGCAGCAGTTGTCCACAACGACCAAATACCGATAGAAACCTTTTATTAGCTAAAGTCTCATTCCAACACTTTCATATTCTACCAATGATAATGAAACACGCAATAGACCATAACCATTTCTCATATCAACCACTCATGAAGGCATTCCTTCCCTCTTGACTAATACTACAGCAGATTCCGAGCCGAACCTCAATATTATCATTTCAACAAGCTGAAATCAAATCTGATCATATTCATTAATGATCCCAACGATCTCTTCTGACCAAACACACCACCTTTGTGACATGACACATCAATACTGGCCTAAGCCTCAACTTGCATAACTACGCGCACCCATAAGCAACAATCTGAATATACACATATCATGAAAATGACTCAATTGAAAGAAATGTACCTCAAGCTCGCCGGTGCCATCACAACACAAGGAAGATAATCCGTCTCACATCATAGAATCCAGCACACAAATCTAACATTCAAGGTCATATCACCACATAGCCTCGCTACAACACACGATCCTATCCAACCACTGCTCCACATGAGACACCTCAAGTCACTATACTCGAAATTGACAACCACGCACGATTGATAACTGGAGCCCAAACAAATCATCATACCCAGGGTGAAGCAAGTAATATACACCATAAAAATCCTGTAAGGACACAACCGATGCGCCTTTCGCTGAGCAACACCCAATTACTCTTCCCCCTCAACTACCACTATGAATCCCGATAGCACCACACCATATGTTCCCATAATCCAAATATCATAACGTCTCACAATGCAGAAAAAACTCATAGATCTCTCCAGATTACTGATAAGCTCAACAATGATCGAATTAACCTATCCCTTGACAATATAACTCGGAGCCAACCGAGCCAACTCAAACTGGAACACGCATCCGAAAAGTCACTTAACACTGGAACTGAATCAATATGAGGAGCCTCAATACTGGCTACCATCACAAGAGCTCAAATAAGGAAGACAAATCCTCCCCAGCCATCCGCTGGGTCTCATAAATATAAAGTCACTCCAATAGGACATAATCTGATGAACATCGCCACTTAAACCATGCGTTTCCGGCATAGCCCACAATGCAATAATCCAGAATAATCTAACACTATGAAAGCTAGTCTAAATCCCAATATCACATCCAAAATCTAACATATCCGCAAATAAAGACCCACTCGTGCCTCCAAGTCTCAATGGCCGCTAAATAGTGCCGATACACACAATTCACAACCATAATATAGCCTGTACTTGAGAAATCTCAGTCTCCAACTCCATATAGCACAGGAATCATTGTGCCTAATCCCAATTTCCGTTCGAAAGCATACCACACCTGTATACCCAAAGATTTCACGATAGATACTCTAAAATTTTCCTTGTGCCACCCAGCAGAACATCACTAGCCTATCTAATAATAAGATGTCGTAACACCACCAAAATTCCATCACTTAAACACATTGCACTTTTTCTTAAACATATACTCTCATCAAATCACTTCCAAATAGCAGTACCATTTTCCTTGATTATCTGAGGCTACCCGCTGCCTAAGTGCTTTATGAACTTCCTTTCTGATCTGAACTGAAACTTATCTAATCAAGAACTTCCATTGATCCCATCCAGAAGAAAATCATTACACATCTCATGTCTCTTGCATTCATAGAAAATGCACCTCTCTAACACTATAGTAATCAACAAGAACTCTCCCAACTCCCTTTACACAAGCTAAACTGCCATGATTGAATACTTCTAACTAAATTAAGCTAAGCAAATAATCAAAACCTATGAGCATTGCTGCAAAAATACCTGTGCTAACTCATTACCTCGAACATACACCAAGAGTTATTCATACCCTTACCACGCCGATCCGGTCCGCTATCAAGCTACTCCATCTATCAAATTTTTCTTCTGATTCATCTTCAACTCGATATTTCCCTTTGCTGTAGTACCACAATCCTTCAACCCATTCTTACCACACGAGACCCAACCATAAAACCACACCATCTGAAACCCATAAGCCACTAAATACTCTCTCAAATATTCGCAGAAACACTACATCCCAAACTACCTTACTTTGAAGAAATTCCTACGAATCTAACTCTGTTCCCTTTATTTTCCTGATACTGATACATAGAATCTCATAATTAACATAGAAATACCAGAAGTCGTGCAATCTTATTCACTACAATTTACCTAACCCAACGAAAAGAACTACCCATGCCTTATTGGCACTCCGATATTGTTGAATGAAATCATCGTCCCACTACAACCAAGAAACTTCCTGCTCTATGCACCAAGCATTCCTTACCAACAACAACTCTAGTCATTCCGTGGTTTCCTTACCCTATGAAGGATAATATAACCTTTACCAAAATTTTGCCTTTACTCTAGCCATAGCTGATTCACTCGCACGCCTCAAATCGGAACCAACATAGCACATAACCATGCAAACTATTTCTCATAGAAGACTCCTCTAATTGGCTCAAAGCCATAGATCAAGATGCACTCATTAACTCATAACACTTTTATCTATTGATGCCACAATACCATAGTGAGATTAAGCTTAAATCATTTATAAGTTTGTGAGAACACAGATCATCTAGTACCTAACCTTCTGCGAATCTCACTTTCATCCCCGCACCTGTTATGTCGACTCTATTAAGTGACCCGGAATCTCAAATTTCTACACATACCCTTTCACTTACAACAGAGATCTTCTAACATATACATAAGGACTGCACCGCTTCAGGACACTCCGCAGGAGATAACCCACATGCTTTGCCTCAACATAATACTTCCATTTACCTTCCACCGCCATACACCTTGCACAGTCAACTAGTCTTCATGAGTCTGAACTCAAACCGCGACATGAAATTTACTTCACTCCCAACTACGATACTTGAAAAGATTCTTCACACGCCTATTACTAGGGTTAACACATCCAATCACAATGGGAATCAAACACTTAATGGTTAATCTATCATCCATAAAACCTTCCTCGTCACGTCCAGTCATATTGATACATCTCGCAGTACTAACATACTCATGAGGTAGCTATCCAGCCGCCATTCCTACCATTAGGACAATACTGAACAAATAGGTTCATAACACTAGCTCACACAATCAGCAGCTTGGTGCTCAAGCCATAGGCGAAGATTCGGCCTCAAGTCCTCCAGACTGTTAGAACATCAACTCATAGAAATCACATCTCGCCCCTCGATGAGGGAATCACAAGCAATCAAGGCGCATCTAATACCGAGCTCTCATGCACACATGCGAACGCGTGGAAGGAATTTCAAGAGTTACTTTTCAAGATGAACCAACAACGCACGATAAGAATCAAGAATCTGAAGTTTTTCCTAAAGGTTCTGCAGCCTCTCGAGGATAAATACAGACATCTCTGTACTGATTCGCGAGACTCTACTAAACCTGCTCATGACTTGTGAGACCTATGTAACCTAGGTTCTCATACCAACTTGTCATGACCCAAACCCCGCTCCGGTCGTGATGGTGACTCTCTTAAAGACAAGGTCATCCACCCAACCCTGTACGTTTTTAACAATACTTAAACATGAACAGTCAAATTATGTCTAAAATAACAATTTGCGAAAATACAACCCGAACATAGCCCAAACCTGGATTTCACAAGTCACGAGCATGTAAAAGAGTCTAAATACATCTACAAGGCCAGTAGGATACAGTATGGAACTTAAAACAAAAAGGTAGAAAACTTGGTGCCGCGGACGCTGGCGGTCACCTGCCTCAGCTATGATAGCAGATCTTCAATCAGCTCAAAACCCGCTACTGGATGAACAAATACCTGTATATGCACACGAGGTGCAGGGAGTAAAGTGAGTACTCCAACTAAGTGAGTAATAAAAGTAAATAATAACTGAGCAGTAAGAAATCACGTATAAGATATTATCATGCTGTATAGAAGCAGTGTAAAACTCTTTGAGAAAATCAGTGAAACTCTGAAATCTTTAGAAATATGTTGGCTCAGTTTTAAACATCTCTTGAAAATGATCTTTTCAACAGTTGCAAAAATAATTTCAAACAATTAGTGCCTCTATGCACAGAACCCCACCCCTCGGGCCTTATTCTCATTCATGATCAACCGTTGTTACCTGATCGCACGGTGTTATTCCTGGTCAGTCGTTGTTACCTGACAAAACGCATCATACAGTGTCATTGTTACCACTTTCTAAGATATAACCTCTTTAGAAGTGATCAGATAATACCAGAACAGCAGATAAATATCTCAAGAAATATCAAAAACAACAAATAATGAACAAATGCATGAATGCAATGCAATGCAATGCATATGATGGTACATTCCAGTACCCACCGCGGCATGTAGCCTGAGCCATGCATATTTATTTATCGTCGACGACGCTCACTGGGGGTTTGTACAGACTCTGGAGGGGCTCCTACATCCCAAGCGCAATATCAAGCCATCTCGTGACATCAAATCTAGGCTCTCGATCGTATATCAATATCAATATAATCAACCAGGCTCTCTGTCTCAATATCAATGTAATCAACCAGGCTCTCGACCTCAATATCAATGTAACACTGTTGCGGTGCGCAGCCCGATCCATCCTCAGTCCAGAAATCATCAAAATCCCCTTGGGCATTTATAAAACAGTAGTTCTCAGCCAAAAAAATTATTTAAAATATCATTTGAGTTTTCACAAATTAGAAGTATGGCTGAGTTTGCCAAAAGTATTTAAAACCTTGGACTGAAAAGAAATGATATGCAAAATATGCTAAAGCGGTAATATCAAATCCCCAAAGGATTCAATAGGTCGGCATGAGGCCCCAAACATGTCAATAAGCTCAATTCACAGTAATGTAGTATGTGTCTCAATCATTAATATAGTAGAAATATCACTCGGGATGGACCATGTCACGATCCCCAATAGCAAACAACCCTGCACTCATCATAGAATGCGTGTCACGCCTCAATATAGCGTTACGATGTGAAATTCTAGGTTTCAAACCCTCAGGATATCATTTACAAGAACTACTCACCACAAACTGGCAAAATATTTAGCCCACGACACCCTAGCTCCTCAAATTGACCTACACGCACTATGAAACTATCCAAAATCAAAGTGAATACATCACAATATGCCTAAGGGAACAAAGCCCAAGTGAAAATAATCAAGAACGGGCACAAATCCCGAAATTACTGTCACAACCCTAGTTCACCAATTGTGAACTTGTCGTGACGGCACCCAATTTTCACGACCAGGTAAGCCTCACACATTGCGGAATATAACAGTTTGAAGCCAAATCAGTAACCAAACACTAAGTAGAATAAGACATGTATAATGGTGCCGCTTGGCACATACACTGAGTACACAACTTATGATAATAACATCCCAAAACCCGAAATCTCGCGGGCAACATAGGCTTTGAGAACATAAGTACAACTCTAACATCTGATTGTCTAATACAACGGAGAAACAAATAGGAAAAAATAGTACTGCTAACTACATGATAGAATTGACGAAGACTCTCCGATATGCGGACGCAACAGATATACCTCAAGTCTCCAATAGCAAGCTCCGAACTCACTGATGATACGCCTGGCCGGATGCACCTGGATCTGCACAACAAAAGTGTGCAGAAGAATAGCATGCGTACACCACAGCGGTACTCAGTAAGTGCCAAACCTAACCTCGATAGGGTAGTGAAGAGGAAGTTCGATGCCCCTACTAAGATAAACATAAGAATAAATACGACATGGAAAGACATTAGGAAATACAGTAAATCTTGAGTATCTAGCAGAATAATAAGTATGACGGAAATAGGCTACAACTACAACTACAATCTACGGATACAAGAGCAATCACTACAGGGTATTTATCATCGGGGATCTCCTGGTATCCTCATTATATACAAAAGGGATCTTCAAGTATCTCGAGAATCTCCTAGTATCCTCCATTTAATTACGAGGGATCTCAAAGTATCCTGAGGATCTCCTAGTATCCTCCAATCAATCAATCATATACCGGAGATCTCTTAGTATCTCACACTTTTGAATTCTCAGAATATAATACGTATAGGGAGACTCCTGGGATGCCATCATGTAGACCCATTTGTAACACATCACAACAATTCAATATTTAACCAAAAGTATCTAAGCACAAGCAATAGGTAAAAATCTAGAGTCTAGCATGCTCGCAAGAAAGACAGATATTGCAATTTAGTCAAATAGAGCAATTAAGTTACTAATATGCTTTCCCTAAGCTAAACAAGTAAAATTTGCATTTTTAACAGTTAAGTACATGAAGAAACACAGTCTAAATAAGTCGAGTAAGTGAATTTTCAACAATTAGCACAAGTACACGCCTATCACATCGCGCACAAGGTATTTAAACAACAGTAAAGATATCCTAAGAGAAGAGGTCCCCCACACAAGGTTAGACAAGCCGCTTACCTCGAACCGATACAAAAATCGCTCAGAAACAATGCTCTTGCCAAGAGTATCCGGCTCCAACTGGCTCAAATCTATTCAAACCAATTACATATTGTAAAATAACATCGCAACTAACTAATTCCACTATTAAAAATAAAGCTAAGGCACGAAAATAGGTAAAATGACAAAAATACCCTTCAAACCAACGCCTAATAATCGAATAATTTTCTCATTTTCAGAAACCTCATTTTCTTAGGAGTCTAACCATATAAAAATATTCCAATCGAAGGTCAAATGCCCCTTTCAAACTCAATAGTTTAGCCAAAGAAGTTTTACCCAAACTATCCAATTTTTTGATCCTAAATTCGAATTTAACTGATGGATTTAACCACAAAAAGATGGAATATAACCAAAAGGGATCATAGAAACGTTACCCAATAATCTTCTCTCAATACTCACGCAAAATCGCCTCCTCCCAAGTTCTCAATTGGTTTTCCAACTTTTGAAACTTAACCCTGGATATTACTATTTCTGAACAGGGATTTCCACTATTGCGGCCCAGCGGTCCCGCTTTTGCAAAAGAACTAACCACTTCAGTAGTTTCCTTTAAAGGGCTTGAGTCCGATCCTGCGGACCAATAACCACTTTTGCGGTTCCGCCTTTGCGGAGATTGGACCGTTTCTGCGACTCTCACTAATCCCCTCAGCTTCCGCTTCTGCTGTGACGACCCAAAGGGTAATCACCACAATTCTCCCTTTCCTTGCAATTTTAAGGCCTTGAAAACCTCTTATTTGGTTGCCTCAATTTGCATTCATAGTCCGGACGCGAAGCCAAAAAATTATTATATGAAAATATTTGAATTTTGTGTTTAAAACAATAAATTTTGATAATAATAATAATGCTATAGTTTACTTTTGTCAACATTTTGGGTAAACGGACCTATACCCGTGATGTAACGGTATTGGAGGGTCCGTAAGGAAATTTGGGACCCATGCATATTTCCGGAATCGAAATTCGAGGTCCCAGGCCGGAGTACGGAGCTTTTCTGTGAAATTATTTTCTCAAAATGCTTAAGGAAAAATGAAAAGGAAAATTGATGAAAATTAATGGTATCAGGCTCATATGCTGGTTCTGATGCCTGGTACAAGTCTTAAATGGGAGTTAAGCGCTATGTGTAAAGTTTGGTTGAAAATGGACGTCGTTTGACGTGTTTCGGACTAAAAATGGAAAATTTGAAAGTTTTGTACTTTAAAAAGAAAATCATGAGTTTTGGGGGTTAATTATTTGATTTTGATGTTACTTTGACGATTTGATCGCTCGAGAAAGTTTGTAGGATGATATTGAGTTAGTGTGTGAGGTTGGTTGGGAGCCCCGAGGGCTCGGGGGTGTTTTGGAACTTAGAAAATACCAAATTTTTCAAAAATTGCTGAGCCTTTTTCCTCTTCGTGAACCTAGCAATTAGCTCGCGTTCATATAGCCCATTTTCTCTTACACTTCGTGATCGCGTCCAACTCTACACGGTCGCCTAACTTAGCCTTATCCTTCACCGAGTTCGCGAGTCCCTTCTCGCATTCGCGTAGCGCTACCCCATGACCCCCTGCTTTTCCTTCTTTGCATTCGCACAGTCCCCATCGCGAGCGCGATACCTTATCCGACTTCCTTCATCGCGAACGCTACCCAGGTGTCGCGATCGCGAAGCACAAAATGCTTCGGTGATATATTTAATTCCAGCACTGTTCAATACGGTATTTATTCAATTTTTCACACGAGCTCTCCTCCTACACTCTCCACAGACAAAGTTCAAGCCTATACTTCACCATAGCTCTTTGGGTAAGTGATTCCAACATCGTTCTTCCATTATTTCTTCATCTAATCATCAATTTTCAAGCCCATAACCATAGAATCATGGTAGAAGTTAGGGCTTTCTGGGTAGAGTTAGGTTTTGAGAATTTTGGGTGATTCAACCTCAATTTGGGGTCGAATCTTAAAACAAATCATATATTTGGACTCGTGGGGTTATGGGTAATCGAAATTTGGTCCGAGACTCAAGTTTGGATCATGTGGGACCGGTATTAGAAATGCATTTCTAAGCTAGGAAATTGTATCCTTGTGCTATTATTGGTAATATTGAATCGTTTTATGTTAGATATCGGTTGTTCGAGGTCGAATTCTAGAGGAAAGGCAATTGTTGAGCTTTGAGTTGCTATTTTCAGATTCGAGGTACGTGTTTGATCTAACTTTGGCTTGAGGGAATAGGATTAGATTAATACTTGCTATGTGTATGTGGGTCGGTGTATAGGTATGGTGACGGCTACCGATGCGCCTGAGTTAGCATGACCGTGAGTCATAATTGCTATTCAAATTTCGAAAGAAGTGATCAAATGTGATAACTACTTGCTAAATGAATTATGAAGTGATAGTTGAGAAGCAAATGAACTAAAAAGGAAATTTTAGTACCTTCCCCTTGCCGGGATTTATTGTTGAGTTATTCTCCCTTGCCGGGATTTATAGTTGATTTATTCTCCCTTGCCGGAATTTATTGTTGAGTTATTCTCCCTTTTCGGGATATTTTATCTTGTTATACATTCCTTTCCTGCTTGGTTGTGGCCATTATTTTGGGTGAGGGAGAGAGGGTAAAAGCACGAAGGGTGATGCTGTGCACTATGTATTTGAGATGAAGGGTGATGCCATGCACTGTATATTGAGAGTAAAAGCACGAAGGGTGATGCCATGCATTATATTTGATATTCTTGGTAAGAAATGAGAGAAAAAGCATGAAGGGTGATGTCGTGCATTATATTTGACTATTTTGGTGAGAAATGAGAATAAAAGCACGAAGTTATGATCAAACTGTTACTCCCCCAGCATGTCCCTTCCCCATTATCTGCTTAAATTTTTGTTCTCTGTTATTACATATATATTTGTACAGGTTAATTGTGGTAGGTCCGGTATAGCCTCGTCACTACCTCGCCGGGGTTAGGCCAGGTACTTACCAGCACATGTGGTCGGTTGTGCTGATACTATGCTTCTGTGCTTTTTTGTGCACAGGTTAGGACACAGCCTACGGACCACAGTAGTAGTTAGGGGGCGATCCTTCAGTCTAGAGACTCTGAGGCAGTTCATTGACGTTCGCTAGCCCTGAGTCTCATCTATCTTTTCCAGTTTGTTTTTATTGTATCAAAACAGACATGTTATGTATTCCTTTCAGACTGTTGCTTTTAGTACTCTTTAGTCGTTCGTGAGTAGTGACACCAGATATTGGGCAGAGGCATGTTGTTAATTTCCCGCATTTTGTTATCGCTATTGTTTCTAGAAGTCTTCCGCATATTTATATTAATTATTTCAATAGTTAATTTGTTTTCAATTTAAGTTTTGGTGAAAATGATTAAAAAGGTTGGCTTTCCTAGCTTCGACAGTAGGCGCCATCACGACTCCCGATGGTGGGAAACATTCGGGTCGTGACATGTTGGTATCAGATCACTAGGTTACTTGGGTCCCACAACTCACGAACAAGCTCAGTATAATATGAGGGGCCGGTACAGAGACGTCTGTATTTATCCCCCAGAGGCTACAGAGTTAGAAAAAAAATTTCATCCATTCTAGTCGTGCGATTCTGTTTCTCAAATATTGATTGTCGTTCTACTCTGTTCTTTCGCAGATGGCAAGAACACGTGCATCTTCTTCTTCCGCGCAGCAGCCCGAGCCCCCAACAGCAGCTCCCGCGAGGGGCAGGGGCCGAGGCCGTGCCAGAGGCCGTGGAAGGGGCATAGCTCAGCCCCAGGTATCAGTTCTAGAGGTGGAGCCTCATACTAACTTTGATGAGTAGGTTCGAGCTCCACCAGCTTTAGTGGGCCCAGCTCAGATCCCAGGAGGAGTGATGTTTTCCCCGGATCTTCAGGATGCTCTTGTCCGCATAGCAGGCTTTATAGATAGTGTCGCTAGAGCGGGATTGCTGCCAGTAGCACCAGCCACATCTCAGGCTGGAGGAGGGGTTCAGACTCCTGCTACACGTACTCCGGAGTAGGTAGCTCCCAAGACTCAGGTTCCGTTGGTTCAGCCCGTAGTGGTAGCTCAGACAGGCATTACAGCTCAGGCCAGAGATGGGATAGCCATGTCTTCAGATGCTTTGTGCAGACTTGATCGGTTCTCCAAGATTTTCACTACTACTTTCAGCAGTGCTTCATCGGAGGATCCCCTGGATTTTCTATACAATTGTCATGAGATCCTCAGGACTATGGGGATAGTAGATACCAATGGGGTCGATTTTTGCACTTTCAGGCTTGTGGATCCGCCAAGAATTGGTGGAGGGATTATTGCCTATCTAGACCAGCAGGGTCACCATCCTTCACATGGGATCAGTTCGCAGAGTTATTTTTGGAGAAGTTTCTCCATGTCATTCAGCGGGAGGCACTTTGCAGATAGTTTGAGTGCCTTCAGTAGGGCTCCATGATAGTTACACTATATGAGACCAGATTTGTTGACTTGGCACGCCATGCAGTAGTGATACTCCCTACAAATTGAGAGAGGGTCTGAAGGTTGATTGATGGATTGATTCAGCCGATTCGCCTTCAGATGGCTATGGGAGTTAATAGTGATATCACCTTTCAGGAGGCGGCCAATGTGGCCCATCGGGTAGAGATGGCACTGGTTCGAGGAGGTAGTCAGGTTTCAGACAAGAGGCCTCGACATTCTTGAAGATTTAGTGGTACCTCATCTGGAGGTAGGGATTTCCGTGACAGAGGTCACCCCCGAGACCTTTTTGGCTGGCACTTCAGGTTTCTCATGGTACACAGGGCGGTGGTGGTCATCAGCAGTATTATTCGGATCAACAGTCTTTCAATACGCAAACAGGCCCCATCAGTGCATCTCCACTTCAGAGCTATAGGGAGGACATACCGGTCGATAGGGCCAGCAGTCTTAGCCGCCGAGGGCATGTTATGGTTGTGGTGACGTAGGTCATGTTGTTAGATTTTGCCCTCGAGCCTTGAGTAGTTCTCAGCAGCAAGGTCCTCGTCCTATGATTTGGGCAGCAGGTGATCTACATGCCGCCCAGCCAGCTAGAGGCGGGGCTAGGGATCATAGAGGTGGAGGGAGAGACCGAGAGGTAGAGCTCGGACAGCCAGATGCAGGGGTCAGCCTGCAGTAGATAGTCCTAGAGAGACAATTCAGGGAGGTGGGGGGAAGCCCCGTTGTTATGCATTACTAGCCAGGCCGGAGGCCGAGTCATCTGATGTTGTGATTACAGGTACTATACTGATATGTGATAGGGGTGCTGCAGTATTATTCGATCCGGGATCTACTTATTCTTATGTGTCATCCTATTTTGCACCCTATTTGATCATGCCAAGTGCGGCTCTAGGTATTCCTATATGTATGTCCACACCAGTTGGTGACTCTATAGTGGTCTACCGAGTGCATCGTTCTTGTGTGGCGGTATTTGAGGGTCTTGAGACCCATGTCGACTTATTGCTTTTAGACATGGTGGACTTTGATGTTATTTTGGGGATGGACTGGTTGTCCCTGTATCATGCTATCTTGGATTGTCACGGCAGGCCTTGCCAGATTTGCCCCGACTTGAGTGGAGAGGGACCCCAGGTCATGCTACCCGTAGTGTTATGTCGTATGTCAAGGCTCGACGTATGGTCCAGAAGGGTTGTTTAGCATATTTGGCATATGTTCGCGACTCTAATGCAGAGGTTCCATCTATCGACTCTGTTCCTATTGTTCGGGAGTTCCCCGAGGTTTTTCCTTCAGACCTTCCGGGTATGCCGCCCTACAGGGATACTGATTTCTATATTGATCTGGCTCAAGGTACTCAGACTATTTCTTTTCCTTCATATCGCATGGCCCTGCCAGAGTTGAAAGAGTTGAAGGAGCAGCTTCAGGACTCTCTTGATAAGCGTTTCATTAGACCCAGTGTATCACCTTGGGGTGCACCAGTGTTGTTTGTGAAGAAAAAGGACGGGTCGACGAGGATGTGCATTTATTACCAGTAGTTGGAGAAGGTGATGATAAGGAAGAAGTATCCACTGCCGAGGAGTGATGATTAGTCTGATAAGCTCCAGGGTGCCAGGGTGTTATCGAAGAAAGATTTGAGGTCTAGTAATCATCAGTTGAAGATTAGGGCGTCTGATGTCCCAAAGACAACATTTCGTACTCAGTATGAGCAATATGAGTTTTTTGTCATGTCGTTTGGGTTGACCAATGCCCCAGCAGCATTCATGGAGTTGATGAACCAAGTGTTCAGGACTTATTTGGATTTATTGGTGATTGTGTTCATTGATGATATCTTGGTATACTCCCGTAGTCAGGAGGAGCATGAGCAGCACCTCAGAGTGGTTCTTGTGACTCTGAAGGATAGTCAATTGTCCCCAAGTTCTCAAAGTTCGAATTTTGGTTTAGTTCAGTCGCACTCCTATGTCATGTCGGATCAGCGGAGGGTATTCAGGTGGACCCGAAGAAGATAGAGGCAGTCAAGAACTGGCCTTGACCAGCTTCAGCTACAGAGATTCGGAACTTCTTGGGGTTAGCTGATTACTACAGACGTTTTGTGGATGGGTTTTCATCATTGCAGCCCCGATGACTAGATTGACCCAGAAGGGTGCCCAGTTCAGGTGGTCAGATGAGTGTGAGGCGAGCTTTCAGAAGCTCAAGACAGCTTTGACTACGGCACTGGTATTGGTTTTGCCCACGGGATATGGGCGTTATACTGTATATTGTGATGCTTCCCGCATCGGACTTGGCGCAGTGTTGATGCAGAACGACAATGTCATAGCATACGCTTCGAGGCAGTTGAAGATCCACGAGAAGAATTATTCAGTTCATGACCTAGAGTATGCAGCCATTGTTCATGCCTTGAAGATCTGGAGGCATTATTTGTATGGTGTGACGTGTGAGGTGTACACGGAACACAAGAGCCTTCGGTACTTGTTCAAGCATGAGGAGTTGAATTTGAGACAGTGGAGGTGGTTGGAGTTGTTAAAGGACAATGGTGTTTCTATTTTATACCACCTAGGAAAGGCCAATGTGCTGGCTGGTGCATTGAGTAGGAAGTCCACCAGCATGGGTAGCCTTGCCTATATTCCTATCAGCCAGTTACCACTTACCTTAGATGTTCAGGACTTGGCCAACAGATTTGTGAGATTGGATATTTCTGAGCCCAGCAGGGTTTTGGCTTGAACAGTTGCTCGCTTGTCATTGATGGAGCGTATCCAGGAGTGGCAGTTTGATGATCCCCATTTGTGTGTCTTAAGAGACACTGTGCAGCGGGGTGGTGCCAGGGAGATGACTTTGGGAGATGATGGCTTATTAAGGTTACAGGTGCGAGTGTGTGTACCCAATGTTGATGGTATTCGAGAGTCGATCTTAGCAAAAGCCCACAATTCTCGGTATTCTATTCACCCGAGCGCCGCGAAGATGTATCAGGATTTGAGACAATATTATTGGTGGCGTAGGATGAAGAAAGACATTGTAGCATATGTGGCTCGTTGTCTGATTTGTCAGCATGTTAACTACGAGCATCAGAGGCCCTGTGGGTTATTTAAGAGGATTGAGCTTCCCGAGTGGAAATGGGAGAGAATCGACATGGATTTTGTTACTGGCCTTCCGATGACTCGGAAGAAGTTTGATGCTATATGTGCTATTGTTGATAGGCTGACCAAGTCAACGCATTTTATTCCAGTTGCCACTACCTATTCATACGAGAGGTATGCTGAGATTTATATTAGGGAGATCGCTCGCCTTCATGGGGTGCCTATATCTATTATTTCAGACCGGGGTCCGCAGTTTACCTCGCATTTCTGGAGAGTGGTTCAGCATGAGTTGGGCACCCAGGTCACGTTGAGTACAGCATTTCACCCCCAAACGAACGATTAGTCCGAGAGACTATTCATATTCTAGAGGATATGCTTTGAGCATGCGTTATTGATTTTGGAGGCTCGTGAGACCAGTTTTTGCCGCTAGCGGAGTTTGCCTACAACAACAGCTACTAGTCCAGTATTCAGATGTCTCTCTATGAGGCGTTGTATGGTAGGTGATGTCGGTCCCCTGTCGGATGGTTTGAGTCGGGAGAGGCTCGGTTATTGGGTACAGATTTGGTGCGGAGGCCTTGGATAAGGTCAAGATCATTCAAGACAGACTTCGATCAGCTCAGTCTAGGCAGAAGAGTTTCGCAGATCATAAGGTCAGGGATGTTGCTTTCATGGAGTGAGCGAGTATTGCTCCGTGTATCGCCTATGAAGAGCGTGATGAGGTTTGGGAAGAAGGTCATGCTTAGCCCTATGTATATTGGCCCATGTGAGATTTTGGACCATGTGGGGAATGTGGCTAATAGACTTGCATTTCCGCCAAGATTTTTAGTTGTGCATCTAGTTTTTCATGTATCCATGCTTCGGAAGTATCACGGTGGACAAGGATCTATCATATGAGGAGGAGCCGGTGGCTATTTTAGACTGGCAGGTTCGATAGTTGGGTCGCGGAGTTTTCCTTCAGTTTGTGTTTTTTGGAGAGGTCAGCCTCCTGAGGCATCGACCTGGGAGTCCGCGTATGATATGCGGAGCCGTTATCCCCATCTATTCCCTGACTCAGGTACTTCTTTCTTTATTCGTTTGAGGACGAACGGTTGTTTTAGAGGTGGAGGATGTGACGACCTAAAAGGTCATCACCGTAATTCTCCCTTTCCTTGCACTTCTGAGGCCTTCAAAACCTCTTATTGGTTTCCTAGATTTGCGTGCGTAGTCCGGGTGCGAAGCCAAAAAATTCTTATACGAAAATATTTGAATTTTGTGTTAAAAACAATGAATTTTGATAATAACAATGCTATAGTTGACTTTGGTCAACGTTTGGGTAAACAGACCCGGAACTGTGATATGACAGTCGAGGAGGGTCCGTAAGAAAATTTGGGACCCGGGCGTATTCCCGGAATCAAAATCCGAGGTCCCAGGCCCGAGTACGGAGCTTTTTTATGAAATTGTTTTCTGAAAATGCTTAAGGAAAAATGAAAACGAAAATTAATCAAAATTAATAGTATCGAGCTCATATGGTTCCGACGCCCGATACAAGTCTTAAATGGGTGTTAAGCACTATCTATAATTTTTGGTTGAAAACGGACGTCGTTTGACGTGTTTCGGACTAAAAATGGAAAATTTGAAAGTTTTGAACTTTGAAATGAAAATCATGAGTATTGAAGGTTGATTCTTTGATTTTGATGTTATTTTGGCGATTTGACCACTCGAGCAAGTTCATAGGATGATATTGAGTTAGTGTGTGTGGTTGGTTGGGAGCCCCGAGGGCTCGGGGGTGTTTTGGAACTTAGAAAATACCAGATTATTCAAAAACTGTCGCAGAGCCTTTTTCCTCTTCGCGAACGCGGCATTCATCTCGTGTTCGCATAGACCGGTTTCTCTTACCCTTGGCGAACGCGTCCAAAGCCACACGGTCGGGCAGCTGAGCCTTATCCTTCACCGTGTTCGCAAGTCCCTCCTCGCATTCGCGTAGCGCTACCCCATGACCCCCCTGCTTTTCCTTCTTCGCATTCGCACAGTCCCCATCGCGAACGCAATACCTTATCCGACTTCCTTCATCGCGAACGCGACCCAGGTGTCACGATAGCGAAGCACAAAATGCTTCGGTGATATATTTAATTCCAGCACTGTTCATTCCGGGATTTATTCAATTTCTCACACGAGCTCTCCTCCTATACTCTCCATAGACAAAGTTCAAGCCTATACTTCATAACTCTTTGGGTAAGAGATTCCAACATCGTTTTTCCATTATTTCTTCATCTAATCATCAATTTTCAAGCCCAAAACCATAGAATCATGGTAGAAATTAGGGCTTTCTGGGTAGAGTTAGGTTTTGAGAATTTTGGGTGATTCAACCTCAATTTGGGGTCGAATCTTAAAACAAATCATATATTTGGATTCGTGGAGTTATGGGTAATCGAAATTTGGTCCGAGCCTCAACTTTGGACCATGTGGGCCCGGTGTCGGATTTTGGTGTTTTTGGAATAAAAATTAGAAATGCATTTCTAAGCTAGGAAATTGTATCCTTGTGCTATTATTGGTAATATTGAATCGATTTATGTTAGATATCGGTTGTTCGGGGTCGAATTCTAGAGGAAAGGAAATTGTTGAGCTTTGAGTTTCTATTTTTAGATTCGAGGTATATGTTTGATCTAACTTTGGCTTGAGGGAATAGGATTAGATTAATATTTGCTATGTGCTATGTGGTTCGGTGTATATGTATGGTGACGGTTACCTATGCGCCCGAGTCTAGCATGATCATGAGTCATAATTGCTATTCAAATTTTGAAAGAAGTGATCAAATGTGATAACTACTTGCTAAATGAATTATGAAGTGATAGTTGAGAAGAAAATGAACTAAAAAGGAAATTTTAGTACATTCCCCTTGCCTGGATTTATTGTTGAGTTATTCTCCCTTGCCGGGATTTATTGTTGATTTATTCTCCCTTGCCGGGATTTGTTGTTGAATTATTCTCCCTTTCCGGGATATGTTATCTTGTTATACATTCCTTTCTTATTTGGTATTGACCATTATTTTGGGTGAGGAAGAGAGGGTAAAAGCACGAAGGGTGATGTCGTGCACTATGTATTTGAGAGTAAAAGCATGAAGGGTGATGCCATGAACTGTATATTGAGAGTAAAAGCACGAAGAGTGATGCCGTGCATTATATTTGATATTTTTGGTAAGAAATGAGAGTAAAAGCATGAAGGGTGATGCCGTGCATTATATATGACCGTTTTGGTGAGAAATGAGAGCAAAAGCACAAAGGGTGATGCCGTGCAGTTGTTGATTTACTGGCTTTCTTTACTTATTATTACATAATCGGTTCCATTTCGTGTTTGCTGAAGTTATGATCGAACTGTTACTCCCCCAGCATGTCCCCTCCCCATTATCTGTTTAAATTGTTGTTCTCCTCCTGTTATTACACATATATCTGTACAGTTTAATTGTGGTAGGTCTGGTTTAGCTTCATCACTACCTCATCCGGGTTAGGCCGGGAACTTACGAGCGCATGCGGTCGGTTGTGCTGATACTACGCTTCTGTGCCTTTTCGTGCACAGGTCAGGACACAGCCTATGGATTACAGCAGAAGTTAGGGGCGATCCTTCAGTCCAAAAACTCTGAGGTAGTTCACCGGCGTTCGCGGGCCCTGAGTCTTCTCTATCTTTTCCAGTTTGTTTTTATTATATCAAAACAGACATGTTATGTATTTATTTCAGACTCTTGCTTTTAGTACTCTTTAGTCGTCCGTGAGTAGTGACACCAGATACTGGATAGATGCATGTTGTTAATTTCTGCATTTTGTTATCACTATGGTTGCTAGAAGTCTTCCGCGTGTTTAAATTAATTATTTTAGTATTTAATTTGTTTTAGATTTAAGTTTTGGTGAAAATGATTAAAAAGCTTGGCTTGCCTAGCTTCGATAGTAGGCGCTATCACGACTCCCGTAAGTGGGAAAAAGTCGGGTCGTGACATCTGCAGTCCCCCACTCGCAGAAGCAAGTCCGCTTCTGCGGAAACACAACCGCTTCTGCGGTTGCTGGACCTGAGTCCCAAACTCGCAATTGCGGCTACTAATCTGCTTCTACGGTCTCCAAGTCGCAGAAGCGAAAATACTAGAAGGCTGAAGAACTGAAGTTGCACACTTTAGAAATTCATCCGTCGACCATCTGAAATCATCCTGAGACCCCTGGGACCTCAACCAAAAGCACCAAAACCACCTATTACCTTCTTCAAACTTTCACTAATCCATAAAACACCTAAAACAACATTGAATCCTCGATCAAATCAAAGATTCAAGCCTAAGAACTTCAAGTTCATCCAAAACACGCTTTCGATTCAAAACCTAATCATCACTCGTCTGATTGACCTGAAACTTTGCACGCACGTCCCAAATGAAATGACGGTGCTACAGTAACTTCTGGAATCCCATTCCGACCCTCGGATCAAAATTTCACTATCGGACCGGAAACTTTAAAATTCTAACTTTCGGCATTTCTAGACTAAATGAGCTACAAACATCCAAAATACCTTCCGAACATGCTCCCAACCCCTAAATGACCTAATGGAGCTAACGGGACCGTTGGATTTCCATTATGAGGTCGTCTTCACACTATTCCGAATACGCACCATTTTTCAACACTTAAACTCTCATTTCGGGACTAAGTATCCCAAAACACTCCGAAATCCATTACCGAACGTCCCGACAAACCAAAATAGCAGAAAAGAACTTTGGGGAAACAACTAATGAGGAAACGGAGCATAAATTCCAAAGATGACCGGCCGGATTATCACAATTACCAAAACCCGAGCCTCGGGTCCACTTATTGAAACTCAAAGTTTTTTACATAATTAGATTACTCATCTAATCCCGAGTTCATACATATCAATAATACCAAAATCGGAGTTCAAATGACCCCTCAAATCCTCAATTTAAAATCTCGAAACTCCAGCCCTAATTCCTCCCCTTTTTGCTAAGTTTCCATGAATTTCTAGGCCAATTTCATAATATAATCGAGTTTTAATTTCAAAAATCTTACCTCAAATCATTTCTCTTTGAATCCCTCTTCCATTTCCTTCAGAAAGCTCTCAAAAAGACCAACAATGGAGTAAATGAACCCTAAAATCGTGGATGAAATGTTTTAAAAAAAATTTCCCAGGTCACTATAGCTTACTCTACGTGATCGTATCACAACCTCTACGATCGCAGAGCACAAAAATTTTCAGTCCTCAAAAATACCTTATGTGTTCGCCACAGACCCCATGCGATCGTATTTCATCCAAACCTCGAACTGTGCGATCACAACCCACTGCATGCATTCACATTAAACAATCCAACACCCCCTCGAAACCTTTTATGTGATCGCAGAGACCCTCATGCTATCGCAGAGAGCAAATGTCTACAACACTGTATCCTGAAATTACTACGATATCCTAAGTCCAAAAATCATCCGTTAGCCATCCGAAATCACCCCGAGGCCCCCGGTACCTCAACCAAAAGTACCAACACATCTTAAAACGTTATTCAAACTTGCTCCTACCATCAAAACACCCCAACTAACACCAAAATCATCAAATTACATCGAATTCAAGCCTAAGCTTTCCCAGAACTTCCGAAACACGCTTTCGATAAAAAAAAAACCAACCGAATCACATCCGAATGACATGAAATTTTGCACAGATATCCCAAATCACCTAGTGGAGATACAACAACTTTCGGAATTCCATTCTGACCCTCGGATCAAAATCTCACCTACTAACCGGAAATCGCCAAAATACTACTTTCGCCAATTCAAGCAAAATTCCACACCGGACCTCCAAAACCAATTTCGATCGTGCTCCTAATTCATAAATCACCTAACGGAGCAAGCCAAATAATGAAAATTCCGAGTCGAGATCATATACACACAAGTAAACTCTTGTCAAATCTTTCAAATTCAAAGTTTCCAACTGCAACTATTCTTTCAAACTCTTCCCGATTTTCCTAAAACTCGAAATCAACAATGCATATCAGTCATAATGCATAACACGGGGCAGGTCATGCCCGAAAACTGGCGATAAAAACTCAATCTCAAAACGACCGGTCGGGTCGCTACAATATATATATATATATATATATATATATATATATATATATATATATATATATATATCTGGCGATAAAAACTCAAAATCTCAAAACGACTGGTCGGGTCGTTACAATATATATATATATATATATATATATATATATATATATATATATATATATATATATATATATATATATATATATATATATATATATATATATATATATTCGATACAATATTACCTAATACATTTATACTCAGTGCATAGTATAGCGTAAGTATATATATAATATATATATATATATATATATATATATATATATATATATATATATATAAGCTATATTCGATACAATATTACCTAATACACTTATACTTAGTGCATAGTATAGAGACACACGCTTCGTAATACTATTCATCTCTTATATTACAAAGTATTAATGGCTTACATTTAAATTATTTAGATAGTAAATACAAAAGTGATTTTTAATTTTTACCATTATTGACCTGAATAGAGACCAACTGTAATCACCATTTATTCATGAATTTAATTTAGCGACCAAAGTTGGTCGCTAAATTTAAATCAGATTAATAATATTTTATATATTAATTTAATTAATAATATAATTATTTAAATTGTATAACTGCGTCCCATTTAAGCGACCAAAGTTGGTCACTATCTATCTATCCTTTATGTAGCGATCAACGTTGGTCGCCAAATTTATATTATATATATTTATATTTTATAATTTTTTCAAAATAATTATATAGTTATTAAAATTTTATAGGTGGGTTCCACTTTAGCGACCAAAATGGGTCGCTAATCTTAGTAAACGTTTGACCAAGAAAGACCAGTCCAGTCAACATTTTTGACTACTTTAGCGACCAAGTAGCGACCAACCCTGGCCGCTATTTTGTTTCAATTATTTATTTTACTATTTTCGCTAGTTTAGCGACCAACTTTGGTCGCTAAGCTTTGGTTGTTTTTTTTCAAAATTCTAATAGTCTTATGTGTATTACTCTAGTAGTTCGTGCACTCGTGACACTAGGTTCAGAGAACTGTTTTATATATTTGGCTAGTTCAGATTCTACATTTTTACTTTAAATTTATTCAGTTATCTCAGTTCTTCTTTGATATCTAATTTAATTGTTAAAAGGAGTAGATTGTTCTAACGTTGGCTTGCCTAGCAAGTGAAATGTTAGGCGCCATCACGATCCCGACGGTGTGAATTTCGGATCATAACATTATGGGTGCCAATAGATAATATTAGATCAATTCTAGAAAATACATACATAAAGTACCTAATTCATCTTAGAGATTATGGATTCACGTGCCCCATAATCTACCATATAAATCCTCCCGTCATGGAGAATAGTTCCCAGAAAATATAGTGAACACGTTGGACATTCATCCCAAATAATTAGGGAAATCACCCTCCTAAGCTTTTTGCTCATGAGTATACCTTATTCTCTTAAATTGATAATTTTATTGCTTTAGTATTTGTTAGTTAAGTAATTTAAAATAAATATATTATTTCATTACTCGAAAAATATTTGAACCTATTTTTTGAGCGATCGTGAATAATTATACCTAAGCATTAGTTATCTCTGGTACTTGATTCTAAATTTTTTAGCCAAATATATTTTGCAATGATCGCTTATCCTTTTTAGTACGAGAGTTGAACATGATCAATCCCACTAGGCGTTATCCAATAAAAAGCAGTCAAAAACACTTTCAGAATTTCTTCAAAATACAATAGATCTTTAACTCTCAAAATTTATTAACCTACACATCTTTGATTTGTTCTTTCTTTCTTTCCATTTCTTTGTTTTGGCAAGTTTATGTATTATTGATTATAATTACAAATGTAAATAAATTTTGTTGCCTCAAACTAGGAAAGTGGTTTTATGCTACTAAGCAAATCAAATTAATTTCTAACTTCCTTAAACCATGGTAAATAAATTACTTGCCAATATTCTCAAACTTATTTCAGATTACAATCCTTATTTGAATGATCCTCAAAACTATATATAGCAAGAAAGGGGATATGTATTTGTACAACTTTACAATTCATAAGAAATTTATTACACATATTTCAACATGGCAATTAAGAAGGAATCCATCACTTTGCTCTCCTTTGTTTGTCTGATGCTTATCACGATAGGTATTACTCCCTCTTTTACTCTATCATTCAAATAAATCCTAGTTTAATTATGATTTGATTGTATGCCTATAAAAAAATTTGGTTTTCACTCGGTGTCAATACCCACATTAAGGCCCGAATAAATTCGGATTCACGCCGGGAAGCCTACATTAGAGGTAAAGCGCTTCCTTATAAAGGCAACTCCATAACAAGGGACTCGAATTCAAAACTTCTTGTTAAGAATAAATGAGTACATACCACTCTACCACAAGTCACAACCCTTGTTGGTATGACTATAAAATTATACTATTGTCTAGTATTATTTTATTATACATGAGTTAGTACTATTATTTTACCATATTCAAACAAAAATAGTATAAAGCTTTATTATAAAATATTAATTCTTATTTTTTTATAGGCTTGCAGAGTGTAGAAGGTTCAGATGGACCGTGCAAATCATGGAAGGATTGTTGGTTTCAATGTCGCGATGCTATTCCCTTTTGTGTGAATGGAAGATGCACTTGTGGGATTGAGGAGGATGTTATTAACAATGCTTCAGTTGGCGCTATTAGAAAAATTTTACAGCATAATTAGGATCTATGATTATATGCAAGAACAATTGTTTTGTCGAAATTTTCTTTAGTTGTTGAAAGTAATAATAATTTCAAATAATGATTGAAAAATTATTCCATGTTTCATGTATTTCAATAGCTAGAGCAATTTATTTATATTTTATTGTTAAATTACCTGTTTATAGCTGATGTAAATGTCATCTTTAACAATAAATAAAAATACAACAAAAAATTAAAAATTAATTTACCCAACCCAGTTAGGCCCATCTAAATGAAGATGAAAAAATGAGACTGTATATATATTGTTATAAAATCTCCTATTAATTAGGTGAATGTCCATAATTAGAGAGATTCTAGGGTTTACTTCTTGGTGGCTAAGTCACCACCTCCCTATAAATAAAGGGGTCCTCTCCCATTGTAAACCATCCCTAAGTATCAATAAGAATACTCCTCTCTCTACTTTTCTCTCTATTGTTCTTGTTCTTATATTATTTCATAACACGTTATCAGCACGAGACTCTACCGTCTCAAGAATCGTTCTCAAGAAAAACTAAGGTATTTCTCTCTTCCTAATTTGATTCTCGATTATGTCTGACATTATAAAAAGACAGTTCGTTGCCCTTGAAATTTCGAGCAAGAACTATATGACATGGGTGTTGGATGCTGAAATCCACTTAGATGCTATGGGTCTTGGAGACACCATTAAAGATAGAGATAAAGCATCCACCCAAGATTGTGCTAAGGCCTTGATTTTCTTGCGCCATCACCTTGATGAAGGTTTGAAGATCGAATATCTCACCGTCAAGGATCCACTCTCATCTTGTGGAAAGGCTTAAAGAAGAGATATGACAACCTGAAGTTGGTCACTCTGCCACAAGCACGATATGATTGGGCTCATCTGAGGCTCCATGACTTTAAGTCTGTTTCTGAATATAATTCTGCAATGTTCAGAATTACTTCTAAATTGAAGCTATGTGGAGATAAAATCTCCGATTATGATATGCTTGAGAAAACGTTTACAACGTTTCATGCCTCCAATATGGTACTGCAACAACAGTACAGAGAGAAAGGCTTCACAAAGTACTCTGAACTGATTTCTCTTCTACTTGTGGCTGAGCGAAATAATGACCTGCTCATGAGAAATCACGAAAGTCGACCCACTGGGTCTACACCACTGCCTGTAGCAGATAAGGTGTCTTCTCATTATGCCAATCATGAAAAGGGCCATGGATCTAACCATGGTCGTGGTCGTAATCGGGGTCATAGCCGTGGACGTAGACAAGGAAGAAATATCCATGATGTCCGTCACCCCCCGAGGAGAGATAACCGCCGAAAGCAGAAACGGGATTATGAGGATCCTAAGGCAAAAAGTTCAGAAACTATATGTTATTGTTGCGGTGGAAAAGGGCACTGGTCAAAATCTTGCCGCGTACCAAGACATTTGGTTGATCTTTATCAAGCTTCTCTAAAGAATAAAGGCCCTGAAACAAATTTTGTCTCTGACGACAATTTTGACATCACCCACCTGGATGTGGCAGACTTCTTTGAGCAACCCGATGGGAAAATAGACCACCTAATCGGTGATGGATCTGTGATGAAAGAAGATGGAGTTGTTTGATTTTATTTCACTTATTTGTAATGGTTAGTGAATAAACTAATAGTCATTAGTATCAGCTCGTATTAGTTAGTTTATGATATAATGTTAGTATTAGTTCTTTAGAATGTTTCAATATGCTCAAATTTCAATAATATTTTTATTTTTAAGTAGAGGTAATCGACTAACCTAACAGTTAGTCGATTATCTAATATTTCGCATTAAAACTGCAAAACAATCGATTGTCAATGTTCAACAATCGATTGTCAATGTAAGACAGTGTGATCTGGAATTTTTCAAAATAGTAAATAATCGATTGTCTATATTTAACAATCGATTGTCTTAAGACAGTGTGATCTGGAATTTTTCAAAATAGCAAATAATCGATTGTCTATGTTTAACAATCGATTGTCTTAAGACAGTGATCTGGAATTTTTTCAAAATAGCAAATAATCGATTGTCTATGTTTAACAATCGATTGTCTTAAGACAGTGTGATCTGAAGTTTTTCAAAATAGCAAATAATCGATTGTGTGTGTTTAACAATCGATAGTCAATGTTCAACAATCGATTGTGTGTGTTTAACAATCGATTTTTTTAAGAAAATGCTTAAACTGAAATTTTCAAACTGCACAGTAATCGATTATGGAAAACATATAATCGACTATCTGATTTAGTTAGTCAACTGACCTCAGCAGATTTTGAAAATATTGTTTAAATGTGACACAAACGAATTGAACTTGTTTATTCTTATGTTCGTGTATTTCTTTTGTATGTCAAACTATGGGAAAGCAAATATGGATATCTCACAAAGCAAGCTTGGATCAACGTCCAGCTGTAAAAATATTTGCCTAGTTGATTCATGTACTACACATACGATACTCAAAGAAAAGGAATATTTCTCTCAACTAAATATGTGTAAGGCAAATGTTACTACAATCTCTGGTAGTAGTAAATTGATTGAAGGCTCCGGAAGAGCAACTGTAACTCTGCCCAAAGGCACGATGTTTATCATAGAGAATGCAATGTTCTCCTCCAAGTCTAAGAGAAACTTGTTGAGTTTTAAAGATATACGCCGGAATGGCTATCATATTGAGACAATAGATGAAGATAATCTAGAATATCTCATCATTACAAAGAATGTCTCCGGCCAAAAGAGGGTTATTGAGAAATTCCCATCTTTATCTTGTGGCCTGTATTAGACAAGAATTAGTGCAATTGAGGCACATTCAACAGTAAATCAAAAGGTTACTGATTCCAATACTTTCGTACTTTGGCATGATCGATTGGGACACCCGGGATCGATCATGATGAGACGGATTATAGAAAGCTCATATGGGCATCCGTTAAAGAATTTCAAAATTCTTTCAAATAATGAATATCCTTGCACTTCTTGTTATCAGGGCAAGTTGATTATCAGACCATCACCAACAAAGGTTGGGACTGAGTCACCCACGTTTTTGGAACGTATACAAGGGGACATTTGTGGACCTATTCACCCACCCAGTGGGTCCTTTAGGTACTTTATGGTCTTGATAGACGCATCCTGTAGATGGTCTCATGTGTGCCTGTTGTCATCACGCAACCTTGCGTTTGCAAAATTAATGGCACAAATAATTCGACTACGAGCACAATTTCCTGATAATCCAATCAAGTCTATTAGACTGGATAATGCTGCTGAGTTTTCATCCCAAGCATTTAATGATTATTGCTTATCAATTGGGATAAAAGTGGAACATTCTGCAGCTCATGTTCACACTCAAAACGGTCTTGCCGAATCGTTAATTAAACGCCTGCAGTTGATTGCAAGGCCATTACTCATGAAAACGAGGCTGCCCACTTCGGTATGGGGTCACGCCATTTTGCATGCAGCAATGCTAATTCGTCTCAGACCGACGAATTATCACAAATATTCCCCGTTGCAATTGGTTTTGGGTCATGAACCCAATATATCCCATATAAGAATCTTTGGATGCGCAGTATATGTGTCTATAGCACCGCCATCCCGCACCAAAATGGGTCCGCAAAGAAGGTTAGGAATATATGTTGGGTTTGAATCGCCCTCCATCATTCGCTACCTCGAAACATTGACAGGGGACTTGTTTATGCACGATTTGCAGACTGTCGATTTGATGAGACACTTTTCCCAAAATTAGGGGGAGAAGTTGGTGAAATCAAACGGGAAATTTTGTGGAAAAATGCATCATTATCTCATCTTGATCCACATACCTCTATTTGTGAAAGAGAGGTACAAAAGATTATCCATTTGCAAAGAATAGCAAATCAAATGCCTGACGCATTTACGGACTTGAAAAGGATAACGAAATCCCACATCCCCGTGGAAAATGTTCCAATCCGTATTGATGTCCCTGTTGGACAATCATCTAGTGTCATAACCAATGAGTCGAATGCACGCCTGAAGCGTGGCAGGCCATTAGGTTCTAAAGATCGAAATCCTAGAAAGAGGAAAGCAAATGATAAAAATGACACTACGAAAGAATCTCATGAGGAAATTCATGATTTAACGAATTCTGAGATTCATGAAGAATCCATTGAGCCCGAGACTCTGGAAAATACGGAACTATCCATAAATCCAACTGATATTGAGGCAAATATTAATCGAGCGGATATAGTGGTGGATAATGTCTTTGCTTATAATGTCGCATCTAGCATTATGTAAGAATGTGAGGATCTCGAACCTCAATCTGTTGAAGAATGTCGAAAAAGACATGATTGGCCAAAATGGCAAGGAGCAATTCAATCAGAATTGAATTCGCTGGCAAAACGTGAAGTTTTGGCCCTATAGTTGAAACACCTAATGGTGTTAAGCCCGTTGGCCATAAATGGGTCTTTGTACGCAAGAGAAATGAGAAAAACGAGGTACAAAGATATAAGGCACGCCTTGTTGCGCAAGGTTTTTCTCAAAGGCCTGGTGTCGATTATGAAGAGACATATTCGCCTGTAATGGATGCTATAACCTTTCGTTATCTCATCAGTTTTGCTGTCCTTGAAAAGCTTGACATGCATTTAATGGATGTGGTTACTGCCTATCTTTATGGCTCACTTGATAATGAGATATACATGAAAATTCTCGATGGACTCAAAGTGCCAAACGCTCATAATTCAAAGCCTGGGGAAATGTTTTCAATTAAATTGCAAAGATCTTTGTATGGTCTAAAGCAATCAGGATGAATGTGGTATAATCGTCTTAGTGAGTATTTGTTAAAAGAAGGCTATATAAATGACGCCATTTGCCCGTGTGTATTTATAAAGAAAACAACATCGAAATTTGTTGTACTTGCCGTATATGTCGATGACATAAACCTTATTGGAACCCCCATAGAACTCCAAAAGGCAATTGATTATCTAAAGGATGAATTCGAGATGAAAGATCTCGGAAAGACAAAATTATGTCTTGGTTTGCAAATTGAATATTTGGCAAACGGAATTTTTGTCCATCAATCTACCTATATAGAAAAGGTACTTAAACGGTTTTACATGGATGGAGCACATCCTTTAAGTACACCGATGGTTGTTCGATCACTTGATGTGAATAAAGATCCATTCTGACCGCAAGAAATGAATGAAGAGCTACTTGGTCCTGAAGTACCATATCTTAGTGCAATTGGCGCACTAATGTATCTTGCAAATACTACAAGGCCTGACATATCCTTTTCAGTTAATGTCTTAGCAAGATTTAGCTCGGCTCCTATAAGGAGACATTGGAATGGGATCAAACATATATTGCGGTACCTAAAAGGGACCACTGATATGGGCTTATTTTATGGCAATAATTGCAGTCCTGATCTTGTTGGTTATGCTGATGCCGGATATTTATCCGACCCACACAAGGCTCGATCTCAAACGGGTTATGTGTTTACCTGTGGAGGCACCGCCATATCTTGGCGATCGACTAAGCAATCAATTGTGGCTACTTCATCTAATCATGCCGAGATAATTGCTATTCATGAAGCAAGTCGGGAGTGTGTGTAGTTGAGGTCTATAATGCATCATATTCAAGACAAATGTGGTTTGAAGTGTAATAAACTACCCACGACTTTGTATGAAGATAATGCAGCATGTATAGCTCAATTGAATGGAGGATTCATAAAAGGAGATAGAACAAAGCATATTTCACCAAAGTTATTTTTCACACATGATCTTCAAAAGAATGGCGATATCAATGTGCAACAGATTCGTTCAAGCGATAATATGGCTGATTTGTTCACAAAATCTCTACCAACGTCAACCTTCAAGAAGCTAGTTCACAAGATCGGAATGCGAAGACTTATGGATATAAATTGATGTTCTTATCAGGGGGAGTTTATACGCGTTGCACTCTTTTTCCCTTACAAGGTTTTGTCCCACCGGGTTTTCCTTGCAAGGTTTTTAACGAGGCAACCAATAGGCGCATATTCAAACATGTGTACTCTTTTTCCTTTTCTTTAATTTTTTCCCATTGGGTTTTGTTTTAGTTAAGGTTTTAACGAGGCACATCATTGAATAGACATTCAAGGGGGAGTGTTATAAAATTTCCTATTTTAGGTGAATGTCCATAATTAGAGAGATTCTAGGGTTTACTTCTTGGTGGCTAAGTCACCACCTCCCTATAAATAAAGGGGTCATCTCCCATTGTAAACCATCCCTAAGTATCAATAAGAATACTCCTCTCTCTACTTTTCTCTCTATTGTTCTTGTTCTTATATTATTTCATAACATATATATATGTATATATATATATATATATATGTATATATATATGTATATATATATGTATATATATATGTATATATATATGTATATATATATGTATATATATATGTATATATATATGTATATATATATGTATATATATATGTATATATATATATGTATATAAAGAATTATACAAATTTTATAAACTTTTGATTTCTGACACGGACTATAAATATGTAAAAAGAACTCAAACAGGCTCAACCCCGTCCATCAAAGGGAAGCTAGGCTTGGCCCCGAACCAACGACCAGAACATCATTAGACTCATAGGTACGGGTGTTCACGGTTCGGTTTGGATTAGTTTTTTCTTAAAGAGAAACCAAACCAAGTAAGTCGGTTTTTCAAATATTAGAACCAAACTAAACCTATTAAGTTGGTTTTTTTCGATTCAGTTTATGTCGAGTTTTCGGTTTTTTTGTTGTTATTTATCGGTTTTTTCTTAAATATAAGACATACACTACAAAACACACATTTCGGCGACCACATTTTCAACGTAACACTATCAAATCTATTGCCCTTTGAGAAATCTATTGTTTACCAAGATATATTGATGATAATTGAATCAAATAGTGATGAATAATTTAAGGACTCAATTAAAATATATTATTTTTAAAATAAAATAGATTCTTACACTTGACAAAAGGAACTATCAATAAATCCAATCGATATTGAGACAAATTTTAATCGAGTAGATATAGTGGTGGATTATGTCTTTGCATATAATGTTGCATCTAGCATTATGTAAGAATGTGAGGATCTCGAACCTCAATCTGTTGAAGAATGTCGAAAAAGACATGATTGGCCAAAATGGCAAGGAGCAATTCAATCAGAATTGAATTCGCTGGCAAAACGTGAAGTTTTGGCCCTATAGTTGAAACACCTAATGGTGTTAAGCCCGTTGGCCATAAATGGGTCTTTGTACGCAAGAGAAATGAGAAAAACGAGGTACAAAGATATAAGGCACGCCTTGTTGCGCAAGGTTTTTCTCAAAGGCCTGGTGTCGATTATGAAGAGACATATTCGCCTGTAATGGATGCTATAACCTTTCGTTATCTCATCAGTTTTGCTGTCCTTGAAAAGCTTGACATGCATTTAATGGATGTGGTTACTGCCTATCTTTATGGCTCACTTGATAATGAGATATACATGAAAATTCTCGATGGACTCAAAGTGCCAAACGCTCATAATTCAAAGCCTGGGGAAATGTTTTCAATTAAATTGCAAAGATCTTTGTATGGTCTAAAGCAATCAGGATGAATGTGGTATAATCGTCTTAGTGAGTATTTGTTAAAAGAAGGCTATATAAATGACGCCATTTGCCCGTGTGTATTTATAAAGAAAACAACATCGAAATTTGTTGTACTTGCCGTATATGTCGATGACATAAACCTTATTGGAACCCCCATAGAACTCCAAAAGGCAATTGATTATCTAAAGGATGAATTCGAGATGAAAGATCTCGGAAAGACAAAATTATGTCTTGGTTTGCAAATTGAATATTTGGCAAACGGAATTTTTGTCCATCAATCTACCTATATAGAAAAGGTACTTAAACGGTTTTACATGGATGGAGCACATCCTTTAAGTACACCGATGGTTGTTCGATCACTTGATGTGAATAAAGATCCATTCTGACCGCAAGAAATGAATGAAGAGCTACTTGGTCCTGAAGTACCATATCTTAGTGCAATTGGCGCACTAATGTATCTTGCAAATACTACAAGGCCTGACATATCCTTTTCAGTTAATGTCTTAGCAAGATTTAGCTCGGCTCTTATAAGGAGACATTGGAATGGGATCAAACATATATTGCGGTACCTAAAAGGGACCACTGATATGGGCTTATTTTATGGCAATAATTGCAGTCCTGATCTTGTTGGTTATGCTGATGCCGGATATTTATCCGACCCACACAAGGCTCGATCTCAAACGGGTTATGTGTTTACCTGTGGAGGCACCGCCATATCTTGGCGATCGACTAAGCAATCAATTGTGGCTACTTCATCTAATCATGCCGAGATAATTGCTATTCATGAAGCAAGTCGGGAGTGTGTGTGGTTGAGGTCTATAATGCATCATATTCAAGACAAATGTGGTTTGAAGTGTAATAAACTACCCACGACTTTGTATGAAGATAATGCAGCATGTATAGCTCAATTGAAGGGAGGATTCATAAAAGGAGATAGAACAAAGCATATTTCACCAAAGTTATTTTTCACACATGATCTTCAAAAGAATGGCGATATCAATGTGCAACAGATTCGTTCAAGCGATAATATGGCTGATTTGTTCACAAAATCTCTACCAACGTCAACCTTCAAGAAGCTAGTTCACAAGATCGGAATGCGAAGACTTATGGATATAAATTGATGTTCTTATCAGGGGGAGTTTATGCGCGTTGCACTCTTTTTTCCTTACAAGGTTTTGTCCCACCGGGTTTTCCTTGCAAGGTTTTTAACGAGGCAACCAATAGGCGCATATTCAAACATGTGTACTCTTTTTCCTTTTCTTTAATTTTTTCCCATTGGGTTTTGTTTTAGTTAAGGTTTTAACGAGGCACATCATTGAATAGACATTCAAGGGGGAGTGTTATAAAATTTCCTATTTTAGGTGAATGTCCATAATTAGAGAGATTCTAGGGTTTACTTCTTGGTGGCTAAGTCACCACCTCCCTATAAATAAAGGGGTCATCTCCCATTGTAAACCATCCCTAAGTATCAATAAGAATACTCCTCTCTCTACTTTTCTCTCTATTGTTCTTGTTCTTATATTATTTCATAACATATATATATATATATATATATATATATATATATATATATATATATATATATATATATATATATATATATATATTATATAAAGAATTATACAAATTTTATAAACTTTTAATTTCTGACACGGACAATAAATATGTAAAAAGAACTCAAACAGGCTCAACCCCGTCCATCAAAGGGAAGCTAGGCTTGACCCCGAACCAACGACCAGAACATCATTAGACTCATAGGTACGGGTGTTCATGGTTCGGTTTGGATTAGTTTTTTCTTAAAAAGAAACCAAACCAAGTAAGTCGGTTTTTCAAATATTAGAACCAAACTAAACCTATTAAGTTGGTTTTTTTCCACTCAGTTTATGTCGGGTTTTCGGTTTTTTTTTTTGTTATTTATCGGTTTTTTCTTAAATATAATACATACACTACAAAACACACATTTCGGCGACCACATTTTCAACGTAAGACTATCAAATCTATTGCCCTTTGAGAAATCTATTATTTACCAAGATATATTGATGATAATTGAATCAAATAATGATGAATAATTTAAGGACTCAATTAAAATATATTATTTTTAACATGTAATAGTTTCTTACACTTGACAAAAGAAAACTACCAATTAAACAAGAATATAAAGGTAAAGAACTGTACTAAAAGTACAAACGATTAATATTTACTATTAATTTTTTACAATTTTGTATAAAAATATACATATATATAGGTGTAATAATAAATTTAAAATAGGTACTCCTATATTGGGTTTGGTTCGATTTTTTTAATTAAAATCAAAATCAAACCAAATTTGATCGGTTTTTAAATTTTAAAACCAAAACCAAATCAAACCAAAAAGCATCGATTTTTTTGGTCGATTTAATTTAGTTTTCGATTTTGTTCGAATTTTTGGATTTTTATGAACACCCCTCGTGTGATACGTAAAAGTCAAACTCAAAAGTCATCTTTAACGCAAAAAAAATTATCAATCCATCACACTTTATCTGTGCATAGTATTATTATACAAATATTTTAGTGTTTGTTTACATGCATTCATAGGATCTACGTGCATTGGAATGGTTAATATTATAGGCGCCTTAGCTTCTTTACATACATTGCATGGGGACAAGTTAATAGAAATGTGAACGAGTCCCATTTTGGCGTAAGTTATGATCCTTTCTAATACATAAAAACATATCGTCAAAACTAATTGTGATAGAATAATAAGTATTTTTTTATTTTTAACGAGAGATTTCAAATTTAAATTTTTAGTATGAAATCGTGTTTGTTAAAAAATATTTTAGTACATAATGTGGGACTTTCCGAATATGAATTTAAATTTTGATATTGAAAACTAATAAAAAATAAAGAAAAGTCAAAAAAGCACATGATAATGAAACGGGATCTCTCATTAATTCACGGATCCACACCGCAATTTAAGTATGCGTCTTTTCCTTAAGCAACCGGTTATTTTAATTAACCAGTGAGAATACACTGCATTAATTAATTTTGAATGATAGCCACATTACGTTACTAACTATAATCGTTCCCCACCATTCACGGGCTTGTTTCTTTTTTAGTTATTTTTCTTATTTTGAAATAGAATATGAATGAGAAGAAGACTTGAAGAGTTATTGAAATGAGCGTATTTTGATATCACATTCGTTTGCTAATAGCTTGTTTGGATGGCTATTGCCTATTGTATTACAGTATATTGTATTATTACTTTAAATATAATATTTATTTTTATTAATACTTAAAATTTATTGTATCGTATTATTAAATTTGTTATTATATAAAGAAGAAAAATATTGTTTTATGTGACGATTAATTTGGTGTGGTCACATCGTTATAATATATTTTTGAAAAATTTTCATAAAGTACCAACTTTTATTAGTAATTAGTCATCTATAGATATTATTTGCTATATTACGGAATATAGATACATTTTCTGTGGTTATAAGATGTATTTGATGTATTTAAGCTATTGTATTGATGAATATATTAGCAAAATTATGTGTGAATCAAGGAGGTCCAGCTAATCAGTTGTGTGTATTCGAGTGTATTCGACTGTATTCATGGAGTGAAACATAGGATTGCAACTGGACAAATTATTGTATTCGACTATATTCACGGCGTGAAATATGGGATTACACTGATTTTACAATGGAATGTGAATTAATTAACATAACAGACGCCTAATATAACTTACAAACTCAATTATAACACACAAATTTTGTATCTTTTAGTCATAAAAAATATTCTCAACCGCAAAATACAATGAAATAGATAGAATACAGAGAGGATACATTGAAAATATATTGTTCTTGCACTATTATAAATTTATTTTTCATATTTGACATCATGAAGCGACTGAAAACGATATAATTTATTTAAATATTTAATTCATTAAAATAATACTATATAATATACTCCAATATATAATGATGAGTGATGACCAACAAAATGATCAAGCAAAATGCAAAAAAGATGAACTATTGATAGGCTCCAAAATCTGATTTCTTCGCATTAAAATGTGGGAACATAGTTATTTCGGTAGCATGCAAATGAGTAACGCTATCCACAATCTTTTACTTCTATTAGATTTTGAAAGCAAAGACCCAAGTCCACAACTCTTGAGACAGGGTAATTAAACAATGAACGAAACAAAATAAAAACTTTTTGTTAAGAATAGAATTCTAATTAGAGTGAATGTCTATCTTGTAGAGAGTTTTACTTTGAGACTAAGTTATTTTTCCTTCTATAAATAGAGGGGTCTTACCCCATTGTAAACCACCCCAAAATTCAATAAGAATTTTCTCTCTCTTTCTCTGCAATATTGCTCTTGTTCTTTTATTGTTTTATAACACGTTATCAGCACGAAGCTCTACTATCTCAAGAATCTCTTTGAGAAAATTAAGGTATTTTTTCTCCTCCTAATTTTGTTTTAATTATGTCTGACATTATGAAAAGAAAGTTCGTTGCCCTTGAAATTTCAGGCAAGAACTACATGACATGGGTGTTGGATGCTGAAATCCATTTGGATGCAATGGGTCTTGGAGACGCCATTAAAGACAGAAATAATGCATCCACCCATGACTGTGCTAAGGCCTTGATTTTCTTGCGCCATCACCTTGATGAAGGTTTGAAAATTGAATATCTCACAGTCAAAGATCCACTTATCTTGTGGAATGACTTAAAGGAGAGATATGACAACTTATAGTTGGTCACTCTGCCACAAGCACGATATGATTGGGCTCATCTGAGGCTCCAAGACTTTAAGTCTGTTTCTGAATATAATTCTGCAATGTTTAGAATTACTTCTAAATTGAAACTCTGTGGAGATACTATAACTGATTATGATATGCTTGAAAAAACGTTTACAACGTTTCATGCCTCCAATATGGTTCTGCAACAACAGTACAGAGAGAAAGGTTTCAAAAAGTACTCTGAGCTGATTTCTCTTCTCCTTGTGGCTGAGCGAAACAATGACCTGCTCATGAGAAATCACGAAAATCGACCCACTGGGTCTACACTCTACACCATTGCCTGAAGTAGATAAGGTGTATTCCCATTATGCTAAGCGTGGAAAAGGCTATGGCTTTAATCATGGTCGTGGTCGTGGTCGGGGTCATGGCCGTGGACGTGGACAAGGAAGAAATTTTACTGGTGTTAGTCACCCCCCCCCCCCCAAAGAGATATAACCACCAAAAGCGGAAATGGAATTATGAGAATCCAAAAGCAAATAGTTCAGAAACTATATGTTATCGTTGCTGTGGAAAAGGGCACTGGGCAAAAATTTGCCGTGTACCAAGACATTTGGTTGAGCTTTATCAAGCATCTCTAAAGAGTAAATGCCCTGAAACCAATTTTGTCTCTGACAATAATTTTGACATCACCCACTTGGATGTGGCAGACTTCTTTGAGCACCCTGAGGGGAAAATAGATCACTTGATCGGTGATGGATCCATGGTTAAAGAAGATTGAGCAGTTTGATATTTTTATTTTTACTTATTCGTTGTAGTTAATGAATAAACAATTATCATAGTTTACATAAGTTGTCTATCATTGTGATATGGTTCAAATTTTATATAACTTTAGATTACACATTTATCTTATGCTTTATTTGTAATGATTTTTCAGTAAGTTAATCGATTAACATAACAGATAATCGATTGACCAATTATTCTATTAAACTGGACCTTTTCTGCAAGGCATGTTAGTCGACTATCCGATTTAGTTAATCGACTAACCTAATGACCGTTACCTAAGTTAATCGATTATCACTTTAGTTAATCGATTAACCTTATGTTCGTTGCCTGTTCATCGACTAGTATTTTTTTTTTACGTTGAAACTGGTTAGTCGATTATCTATTTGGTTAATCAACTAACCTCAGCAGATTTTGAAAATATTGTTTAATTATTAAGCAACAGATACAAGAGTATTAAAAGGAGAATAACTATGATAAAAAATACTAATATTTTTCGTATATTTCTTTTGTATGTCAAACCATGGGAAGCAAATATGGATATCTCACAAAGCAAACTTGGATCAACGTCCAATTGTAAAAATATTTGTTTAATTGATTCATGTACCACACATACGATATTCAAAGAGAAGAAATATTTCTCTCATTTAAATATGTGTAAGGCAGATGTTACTACAATTTCTGGTAGTAGTAAATTGATTGAAGGCTCCGGAAGAGCAACTATAACTCTGCCTAAAGGAACAATATTTATCATAGAGAATGCAATGTTCTCTTCCAAGTCCAAGAGGAACTTGTTGAGTTTTAAAGATATCCGTCAAAATGGATATCATATTGAGACAATAGATGAGAATAATCTTGAATACCTCATCATTACAAAGAATGTTTCTGGCCAAAAGAGGGTTATTGAGAAGTTCCCGTCTTTATCTTGTGGCCTGTATTGGACAAAAATTAGTGCAATTGAGGCACATTCCACAGTAAACCAAAAGGTTACTGATTCCAATACTTTTGTACTTTGGCATGATCGATTGGGACATCATGGATCAATTATGATGAGACGGATTATAGAAAACTCGTATGGGCATCCATTAAAGAATTTAAAGATTCTTTTAATTAATGAATTTTCTTGCACTTCTTGTTATCAAGGCAAGTTAATTATTAGACCATCACCAACAAAGGTTGGAACTGAGTCACCTACGTTTTTGAAACGTATACAAGGGGATTTGTGGACCTATTCACCCACCTAGTTGGTCCTTTAGATATTTTATGGTCTTAATAGATGCATCCTCTAGATGGTCTCATGTGTGCCTATTGTCATCACGCAACCTTGCATTTGCAAAATTAATGGCACAAATAATTCGATTACGAGTACAATTTCCTGATAATCCAATTAGGTCTATTAGACTAGATAATGCTGCTGAGTTTTCATCCCAAGCATTTAATGATTATTGCTTATCAATTGGGATAAAAGTGGAACATCCTGTAGCTCATGTTCACACTCAAAATGGTCTTGCCGAATCTTTAATTAAACGTATGCAGTTGATTGCAAGACCATTACTCATGAAAACGAGGATGCCCACTTCAGTTTGGGGTCACGCCATTTTGCATGCACCAATGCTAGTTCGTCTCAGACCGACGAATTATCACAAATATTTCCCGTTGCAATTAGTTTTGGGTCATGAACCTAATATATCCCATTTAAGAATTTTTGGATGCGTTAAGAATAGAATTCTAATTAGAGTGAATGTCTATCTTGTAGAGAGTTTTACTTTGAGGCTAAGTTATTTTTCCTCCTATAAATAGAGGGGTCTTACCTCATTGTAAACCACCCCAAAATTCAATAAGAATTTTCTCTCTCTTTCTCTGCAATATTGCTCTTGTTCTTTTATTATTTTATAATACTTTTAGCATATACCATAAGATTTTTATAACAGTATTCCTATATGGGCACGGAATTTAAGAAAATATATAAGACTTTTGAACTTGTAGTGTAAAATAAAGCATAAATTGTTTCCAAATAGTAAAATAGGTCATTTTTTTGACATGGACTAAAAAGAAAATAGGTTCATATAAATTGAATATTATAATATATGTTCTTATAACATAGGTTTGACAGTATTAGTAATCTATTTTGTATATTGCCAAAAGTGTGGCCAATTTTCAAATTTGCACTCTTTCTTAATTTGTCCCATTAACAAACAACTACTTTTATACCCCTTGTCCCCATTTTTCATCCTTCCAACATCCTTATCTTTCACCCACTTTTCCATTTGTTTTCTTCTTGTGCCAAGATTCTAAAAGGTTTATAAATAAAACCCAAATCAAGCCTTTTTTACAATAAATATTCTTCTTCTTATTTTTGGTTGTTAGATTTGAAATAGGAAACAAAAGTGGGAAACAATGGGGAATACTCTAGGAGGAAAAAAGACAACAAAGGTGATGAAAATCGATGGACAAACCATGAAATTCAAGACACCAATTTATGCCAACGAGGTTCTAAAAAATTATCCAACTATGGTACTATTAGAATCTGAAGCAGTGAAGCATTCTGGGGTCAGAGCAAAACCATTGGAACCACAACAAGAGTTGAAACCTAAAAGGCTCTATTTCCTTGTTGAGCTACCTAAATACCCTGAACAGAAAACTCCGCGGAGGGTCCGTTCAGGGATCCAAATGAGCGCGAAAGATCGGCTCGAAACCCTAATGTTAGCACGGAGATCGGTGTCTGACTTGTCAATCTTGAAGCCTGCCAGTATTACGACAGAAGAATCATCACATCATAAAAACTTTGCTCCAGGCTCACTCGTTAATAATTCATCGCCACGTAAGACGGAGAATTGTGGGCCCGTTAGGGTAAAGTTGAGGTTGCCTAAAGCTGAGGTGGAGAAACTGATGACGCAGTGCAAAGATGAGAATGAAGTTGCTGAGAAAATTCTGCAACTTTGCATGAGCAACAATGGTGGAAATGGTCCGTTGATGGAAGAACAAAGTCATAATAATGGAGGAATAATTAAGAAAGGACTCAAATCAAGAGAGGTATTGTTCTCTTCCTTATGGATATGGATCCACTGTAATTTCATACCATATTTCTTTTTTTTCCCCCTTTTTATTGATATTTCTTGTGATAATTCTAACTTTATAATTTAAAATAATACTTATCAACAATTTTAAGTTTATGGGTTCGGAAAGCTATCTATTTTATGTTAAATTAATAATTTATGTATATTTAATAAATTTTTAAATATAAATATATGGTTCGAATAAATAATATTGGGTTTGGCCGAATCTGATCTCAACACGCTAGCTCCGCCCGTTAGTAAAGATACTATTGAGTTACATCAGTTTACTTTTTTTTTATTGGAATAGTAATTCAATTCGTAAAAACATAGGATTACATGCTCCTAGAGATTAAATTAATTAACAGATTATATCGTCAATTCGGTTTTAGGAAAATTAGATGAAACGTGACACACTTTCATTTTCTGGAAATTCTATTTTCAAGAATGACTGCTTCTGTCTTACTAGGCGTTTTCAATCAACAATTTCTGCTCATTCTAACAAAAGCTGCAAATTCTATCCACAAACAACGCCTAAGTCAAACTTTGATAACTTCAACTATTTGTTCTTTATTTTAGTTTTTTTTTATGCATAGGGCGAATCGAAGATTTTAATATTGTAAGGTCAAGTACGTAATCTTATCATATTCTATCAACTTTAGTTGGTTCAAAATTTATTATATTTAATGATATTTTGAACAAAAATTTAAGATATGAATTAACTCATAGCCTCTATAGAAAGAAAATTTATTGGTGAACAACCGGTAAGAAGTAAGCATTTATGGGAGTGTAACAACCATAATTGTTTATACACCAAGATAAACCAAACTAGTGTACGTCTGCCTACCATACTGAACACGTAGTGGATTACGTAGATTTATAAAGCTAAAATTCGTTGAAACAGATTATTCAGCCCATGATAAAGAGAGTGTTTGATTAAGTTTATAAACGGGTAAAATTAGTTTATAAGTACTTTTTAATTTATTTAAAAGTCATAAGCTGGTCATCCCCAGCTTATGAATTTTTAGCTTATAAATACTTTAAGTTTGACCAAGATTTTTATTATTTTAACTTTAAAATTTCTTTTTAGAACAAAATTCTTTCATCCATACTCATTGCAAGTATTCAGCCTAACCTCCCCCTAATACTCATTAACTATATAAGATAAGCAAATTCTCTAATCCTTTGCATATTTATATCTATGTGATTGTATATTAATCTTTGAACGATGTGTAATAAATAGGGAGATATCAAATTTTTTTATGTGTTGCTTTCTAAGTGTTGTGTTAATGACAACAATGTTTATTTCTCTTCAAATATTTTGTCCTATTTAGATTTTTTTTAGTGAGTCAATTTATTAATTATTATAACTTATGATAAATGGTTATCATAAAATAAATTATATTTATTAGGAAAATTATCTTATCTAAGCACAATTGTATATAAAATAAAATAAAAAATACAATATTTGGTATTTGAATCAATCTAAAATCTAAAATTTTGACGAAATTATGCCCTTATAAGTGTAAACAGTTCTAAGGTTATTTAAGTTATTTTAACAAAAAAAGAGCTTATCAGCATTTTTGTAGCAAATACTGTAGCAACTTATTATCAATTTCAGCGCCTGTACTCAAACACGTAATTATTCATTTATTAAATCAATTTCACCACTTAAAAGTATCTCTCAGCACCGAATACTTATCAATTACTTCTAATCAGCTAATCCAAACGAGCTCTATCTATGATTGTCAACTTTGGTTACACCACTAATAAAAATGAATGGAAAAAAAAGTTGGAAAAGATGTTAAAAATAATCCTGAAAATATTTATTTTGTATAATCTTCCTTTGGCTAACTTTTTTTCTTTTTGGTGTAATACAGAAACGTGTAGGGTTCTTGCCAATGACAGAAGGAGAGATTCAATTAGCAATGGCAGCTTCTTAACAAGAAATGGGAACAAAATAGACTATCTTAAATAGTAATTTTCGTTCTATAGTTTCTCTAATTTATTTGTATGATTCTGACATGAGTCGAGCTATATAGCTTAATTTTCTAATCATGTAGTGGTCTCCGAATTTACTGGCAAACTTCTCAGCTACTTAATTAGTACTAATCATGTATTAGTCATTTTGTATAATAAAATTAAGAAGCTGAGAATGAGATTATTTGCCCTATTGTGATTTTTATGTGGGATGGCTTTGAAGATATAGTTGTAGCATTTAAGTACTAATTATTTGTTTCTTCATTCTTATCTGACCTTGAATATTGCAATTTGCATGATATTTTTTTTACGGGATTTGACTGGACTTATTTAAAAAAATCAAGTTTACGAGTGTGCAAAAAGTAAAGGGATTTCTGAAATAGGGTTTCTGAAATATAAAGAGATTAAGGAAAATAAACTGACTTGGAAAAATAAAATAATTTTTTTTTTTACATATTATCTAATAAAAGAATAAAAAGCTAAATTGTCAAATCAATTTAAATTGAAATGTCGAGAAAAATAGCCATCAATTCATTTTTAATTAAGTCAAATGGTTACCTTATTTATATATCTAAGAAGTTTTTGTTCCTTTTATATGAAAAAGTGTACTCTTGTATTAATAATACTAAATATTATTTTTAAATACTTATATTTCTAAAAAATGGGAACCCCCAAATGTGGGGGTTTTGGCTCTTGTCTAGTTGTAGATGCAGTGCGTGCTCTCGCCATCTACTAGAGAACAAGAATGAAATGATTCAATCATTAATGATAGAATAAAAATCGCACGGCAGAATGAGAAAGAAGTGATATTTTTCCTAAACTCCATAGCCTCTGGAAGATAAGTACAGACATCTCCATACCGATCCTCCAGACTCTTCTAAGTTTGCTCATGACTCGTGAGACCTAAGTGTAACGACTCGATCGGTCATTTTGAGCTTTGCACTTTGATCACATGATTTCGGGCATGGCTTGCCCATGTATGATGTATTATGGCTTCTGTAAATCCTTGGTGTTGGTTTTCAAGGTAATCGGAATGAATTCGGAAGATCAGTTCTCAGTTTAAAGCTTAAAATTGGAAAGGTTTGACCAGGTTTTGATTTGTTTGTATATGAGCTCGAATCGGAGTTTTTATGATTTGGTTAGCCCCGTTAGGTAATTTGGGACTTAGAAGCGTAATCAGAATACATTTTGGAAGTCCGTGGAAGGTGTAGGCTTGAATTGGCGAAATTGGGATTTCGACGTTTTTCGGTTGATAGGTGAAATTTGATATAGAGGTCGGAATAAAATTATGAGAATTGTAGCAGCTTCGTTGTATTATTTTTTATGTGTGTGCAATATGTTAGGTCATTCAGACGTGGTTCGGTTGGGTTTTTGATTAAAAGCGTATTTCAGAAGATTTTAGAAACTTAGGCTTGAATCTGATGTGTTTTGGGTAATTTGATGTTATTTTAGGAGTTTTGATGATGGGTTTCGATAAGGTTTTAGGATGTCTTGGTGGTATCGGTTGAGGTCCCGGGAGCCTCGTGTGAGTTTTGCGTAGCCATTCGGATCATTTGAAGTTGGAAAATTGCAGAAAAATTGCAGGTTCAGTTGTGCAGGTTTTTGCCCTCCGCGAGCACTTAGGGAGCCTCGCGATCGCTTAGTGGGATTGATGAGGCCGTCTGAATGTTCTTCGCGTTCGGGAAATAGGTCCCGTGATTGCTTAGTGTGTGAGGATTGTGTATCGGGTTCGCGTGCATCTGATCGCAATGGCATAGGGTCTTTGGGTCAACTAGTCTAAGGTTGTGTTTGTTCATCGCGTTCGCAATAGAAGGTACGCGTTCGCGAAAGGTAATTTTATGGAATTATCACGATCGCAATGTGTATTACGCGATCGCATAGAGTTATATTGGGGAGCTTAAAATTTGTTCTTCACGATCGCGATGAAGGAAAAGCAGGCTTGGGCAGAATGTTTTTAAGTCGTCTTGTTCGCAAATGTATGTCTATTTTCACCCACAGATACTCATTTTGAAATATATTTTAAGGAGATTAAAGAGGGATTCAAAGGGAAATGATTGGAGGTAAAGATTTCAAACTTAAAACTCGATTATATTGTGAAATCCACCTAGAAATTTATGGAAACTTAAGCTAAAACTAGAAGAACTAGGGCTTGGAATTTTGGACTTTTAATTTGGGATTTGGAGGACCGTTTGAAGTCGGATTTGAGAACTTTTGATATGTATGAACTCGTGGAAAGACGAGGAATCTAGTAATGTAAAAAAATTTGTTTCGAGAAGTGGGCTCGGGGCTCGGGTTTTGCTAATTTCGGAATATTTGGTATTTTCTGATTATTTTCGCTTGGGTTTTGCTCCCTTAGCATATTTTGACATATTCGTTCTGATTTTGGATAGATTCGACGCACGTGGAGGCCGATTAGAGGAGCAAAGTCGTTGCGAGATAGAGATTTCGCTGGTTCGAGATGAGTAATGGTTGTAAATGATGCTCTGAGGGTTTGAACCCCGAATTACACATCGTAGTGCTATATTGAGGTGAGACACACGTTTGATGACGAGCGTGGGTTCATTCACTCTTGGAGATTGTGAATTGGTCCGTCCTGATTGATGATTTCACTAGTAAGGAGTGTAGGAATAAGGATCTGAGACTTTTGTTGAGATACAAGTTGGCTAGCACATGTATACACATCATAGCTAGCACATGTTTATGAGTTGTATAGTAGGTGTAATACAAGTTGTCTAGCACATGTATACACATGTACTACATCATAGCTAGCACATGTATATGAGTTATATAGTAGGTGTAATTAGGTGTATGGCAACTAATAGATTAGGTGAACTAGTGTTATAAATAGACCTTGTAATCTTCTCTTCTAGATATGAAATATAGAACTTCTTTGGTTTCTAACATGGTATCAGAGCATTGAAGTTTTTTCATCAATTTGTTGCTGGGAACTGTTTTTCCCGTTCGAATTATTTATGTTCAGAACAGTCTTTCCCTGTTTTGCTTCTATTTCACTATTTTCGGCCACTTTTTGCCCTAGCCGCTTCTTTACAGATTTTTCTACTCACTATTCCGACCAAAGTGGTACTGTCAAAATTTTTTTTCCCTAAAAACTTTCATTTTCCCAAATCAGTGTTCACAGCACTGTTCATTGTACTATTCTTTACTATTTGATTATGCTATTATTCGGGTGCAAGATGACTGAAATGAAACCTACCGTTGATGTCATTCCGGTTATGTTCAAAATTACGGAGAATAAGTTCATGGGTTCCAATTACATTAATTGGAGTAAGACAATCCGTATCTATTTGCGGAGCATCGACAAAGAGAACCACTTGGTTGATGATCCACCCAAGGATGAGACTAAATCAGTCTAGTTAAAAGAGGATGCAAAATTGATTCTCCAAATCAAGAATTAGATGCATAGTGAGGTAAATGATCTGGTTTCTCATTGTGATTATGTGAAGGATCTAATGGATTATTTAGATTTTTTTTACTCTAGCAAAGGAACTTGTCTCGCATGTATGATGTGTGCCAGGCATTTTACCATCCATCCATGCAAGATTGCTCTCTCACCACTTACTTCACAAAGTTTAAGAAGGTGTATGATGAGCTTAACGTTATACTGTCGTTTAGTCCAGAGGTGAAGGTACAACAGGCTCAACGTGAACAACTGGCGGTCATGAGTTTCCTTTTTGGCCTTTCTCCCGAATTTGAAATGAAGGGGCCAAATCGCAGATTTTATCAGGGACTACTATCTCTTCCTTGAAAGAGGACTTTACAAGAGTGTTGCGTACTGCAAAGTCTCATCCAGGTCCGACAACCACGATCGATAATGGTGCTTAACTTAGCCGCGTCGAAAAGATTAGGAGTCATAGTAATCACAATCGGAGTAGCGATAGTCGAGACCTAAAGCAAGGGGAAGTTAAATGTTTTTATTGTCCTGAGCTCGGTCATACCATACGTTATTATGTGAAGCTTCAGAATAAGAACAAAAGATCTCAGTATGCCAACATCGCCACTTCCGAGAATATTTCACCATCTCAGTCATCATCTCCTCCTATCAATATTATCTCCGAGTCAGGTAAAACCACTAAGTGCATCCTCTCTTCGTCATCCAAATGGGTCATTGATTCTGGTGTCATAGATCATATAACAGGTAACTCTAAACTCTTCTCTACTTTTCAGTCACATACCCAATGTTCCACAGTTACTTTAGCCGATGGGTCTACCTCATATGTTTTAGGGTCTGGCACTGTTAACCCAACATCTTCTCTTTTCCTTAGTTCCGTCTTAAATTTGCCTGATTTTTCTTTCAATCTAATATCTATCAGTAAACTTACTCGTACTCTAAATTGTTGTGTCTCATTTTTTTCCAATTATTGTCTTTTTCAGGATCTTTTGACGAAGCAGATTATTGGTAAAGGTTCTGAGTCTGGGGGTTTAGTTGTTCTTGAATCACAGGTGCCGAAATCCATTTCTTATTCAACTGTGTTGTCTCCCTTTGACGTACATTGTCGGGTCATCCATCCTTGTCTAGTTTGAAGAAGTTATATCCTCAGTTTCAGAGTATTTCCTCTTTAGATTGTGAGTCATGTCAGTTTGCTAAACATCATCGCCTTCCTAAAGTTTTTAGAGTCAATAAACGGGTCGACTTACCTTTTGAGTTAGTTCACACCGATGTTTGGGGTCCATGTCCTATTATATCTAAAATTAGTTTTAGATATTTTGTTACCTTTGTGGATGATCATTCTCGTGTTACTTGGTTATGTTAAATGAAAAATCATTCGGAGTTGTTTTCAATTTTTTGTGCTTTTTGTGTTGAAATAAAAACTCATTTTAATGTTTCCGTTCGTAATTTAAGGAGTGAAAATGCAAAAGAATATTTTTCGGATGTGCTTAAAGATTATATGGCTACAAATGGCATTCTACATCAACCTTCTTGTGTTGACACCCCTTCTCAAAATGGGGTTGCGGAACGAAAAAATAGACACCTTCTTGAAGTAGGTTGAGCACTCATCTTTCAAATGAAAGTGCTAAAATGTTTTTGGGCTTATGCCGTCTCTATAGCTTGTTTTTTAATAAATCGTATGACATTTGTTGTACTTCATGGTAATATTCCTTATAATATTCTTTCTTCCTCTAAGCCATTATTTCCTATTGAACCCAAAATATTTGGTTGTACTTGTTTTATTCGTGATGTTCGTCCACAGGTAACTAAATTAGATCCAAAGGCCCTTAAGTGTGTGTTCTTGGGGTACTCACGTCTTCAGAAAGGTTATCGGTGTTATTCTCCAAATCTCAAAAGGTACTTAGTGTCTGTCGATGTCACATTCAATGAAAATTATCCGTTCTTTTCTACATATGTTTATAACAGTCCTGAGGAAGAAGATGATACTTTGGTCTACACGGTCAAACATCCAGTTAGTTCTCCAACACCTCTTCCTCAGTCACCCGTTTCCCTCGATCCACCATCTAATCAGCCACATGTTCTTCGTGTGTATACCAGGCGACAACAAACCTCAGACCCGATCCTTTACCTACTTCTGCTTCGTCTAGTTCCAACCTCATGTGTTTCAAATCATAGTTTGGATCTTCCTATTGCCATTCGCAAAGGTACACGACAATGTACTTATCCTATTTCTTCTTTTGTGTCTTATGACCATTTGTCTACTTTTTTTAGCTAATTTATTGCATCATTAGATTCTGCTAGGATACCTAAAACTGTTCGTGAAGCATTGTCCCACCCAGGTTGGCATGACGCTATGATAGAAGTGATGATGGCTTTAGATGAAAATGGTACTTGGGAGTTGGCCGATCTGCCCACTAACAAAAAGGCTATTGGGTGCAAGTAGGTATTTGTTGTTAAGTTTAACTCCGATGAGACAATAGCTCGCCTTAAGGCACGCCTTGTTGCAAAAGGGTATGCACAGACCTATGGAGTCGACTATTTGGACACTTTTTCCCCGGTAGCCAAGTTAGCTTCTGTTCGATTATTCATTTCCATGGCAGATACTTATGATTGGCCTCTGCATCAACTTGATATAAAGAATGCTTTTCTACATGGAGATCTTCAGGAAGAAATATATATGGAGCAACCACCTGGGTTTGTTGCTCAGGGGGAGTGTGGAAAGGTATGTCTTCTTCGAAAATATCTTTATGGGCTGAAACAGAGTCCCGTGCTTGGTTTGGCAGATTTAGTGAGGTTGTTCTAGAATATGGGATGAAGAAAAGTAATTGCGATCATACGGTGCTCTATAAAAAGTCTGATGATGGTATTCTTTTATTGGTAGTATATGTTGATGACATCATTATTACTGGAAGTGATATTGTAGGAATTTCAACTCTAAAGTCTTTCCTTCACACTCAATTTCAGACGAAAGATTTAGGGCAACTAAAATATTTTTTGGGAGTTGAAGCTACACGGAGCAAGAAAGGCGTCTTCTTGTTCCAAAGGAAATATACTCTTGACTTGTTAGCTGAAACTGGAAAGTTGGGTTCTAAACCATGCAGCATGCCAATGGTTCCTAACACACAACTCGTGAAAGAAGACGGTAAGTTATTAGAAGATCTAGAGAAATATAGGAGATTGGTTGGGAAACTGAACTATCTTATAGTAACTCGTTTCGATATCGCATACTCTGTCAGCATTGTGCGTCAGTTTATGTCTTCCCCAACAGTTAAGCATTGGGCGGCTAAGGAGCAGATTCTTTGTTATCGAAAGGGATCTCCAGGACGGGGTCTAGTATATAAGAATAATGAACACACAGACATTGTGTGTTTTACATATGCAGATTGGGCAGGGTCAAAAGATTATAGGAAATCCACGACAGGATATTGCATTTTTGTTGTTGGAAACTTAATTTCGTGGAAGAGTAAGCAACAAAATGTCTTATCTCGATCTAGTGCAGAAGAAGAATACAGAGTTATGGCACAATCTGTGTGTGAGGTTGTATGGGTACATCAACTATTAAGTGAAGTTGGCTTCCAAACAACATTGCCAGCAAAGTTGTGGTGTGATAATCAAGCTGCTCTTCATATCTCCTCTAATCTTATATTTCACGAAAGAACTAAGCACATTGAAATAGATTGTCACTTTGTTTGTGAAAAGATTCAACAACAGCTCATCTCTACAGGTCATGTTAGAACTGGAGATCAATTGGGAGATATTTTCACAAAAGCTTTGAATGGAGCTCGAGTTGAATATATCTGCAACAAGTTGGGCATGATCAATATATATGCTCCAACTTGAGGAGGAGTGTTGAGATACAAGTTGTCTAGCACATGTATACACATCATAGCTAGCACATGTATATGATTGTATAGTAGGTGTAATACAAGTTGTCTAGCACATGTATACACATGTACTACATCATAACTAGCACATGTATATGAGTTATATAGTGGGTGTAATTAGGTTTATGGCAACTAATAGATTAGGTGAACTAGTATTATAAATAGGCCTTTTAATCTTCTCTTCTAGATATGAAATATAGAACTTCTTTGGTTTCTAACAACTTTGAAAGTGGGTTCCGGGGTATAGTATTGGGTATTTGGAGCTGGGAATGCAGTTATTTTGGCTGGTGGAGCATGGAAAGTTTGGGAGGAAATGCTAGGGTAATTATGGTAAGGGGTATAGCCCAGTGCATGTTGAGGAGAAAGGTCAAAGGTAGTGGGCATCTGGGCTTGGGACAGTGGTGGAATAGAGGCATGGTTCTCTGTGTAGTTAGCGGGGAATGGAGGATGTCCCCTGATCCAAGATTGATACATTTCCGCCATCTATTGTTTCAACCTGTGGACCTATTCTTTCAATTTAGACTCTGACTCCACAAACTCCCTTGGTGGGTCTGCAACCATTGTGTCCAAGTTTTTGCTAGCCATGGGTACCTTGCTCTTTGACCTTGCGTTGTACAGATGACTCGCCAAAGTGCCACAAACTAACCACCTTCTGTTATAATAACAATAAAAATAATCAAGAGGAGCAAAACAAAGCCAACATGTTAGCGTTAGGGCATCTATCAGATAGAAATATCACATTGCGTGCAATGCCCCTAGCAATAATTAACAGTTCTAGAATGGCTTCGAGGGTCACAATATCAATTGGCATCATCCCAATTTCACTCTTTTTGCCCCTTTTCCTTCTTCATTTTCCTTTATAACATCGCCTGGCTTTTCATTTCTTTCCCCCTCTTTCTTTCTGATTATCGCTATTTTCTTTCCTACCATTTCTCATGTCCCACACTACAATTTCATCATCTTCTTCTTTTTTTCTTTTTTTTCTTTTTGTTTTTAAGAAAAATGATTCGATCGAACCCTATGTAGGTTGCCTTTGTATCATGTCCCTCATGAATCAGATCAAGCGTAGTTCTGAAAAAGTGATAGACAAGTAAACTCAAAATAAAAATCTTTTTGGGATTTTTCATATATAACCATTTTTTTGGTTTTCAAATAGAAAATAAGAAGTATGCTAACAAAAGACTAGAAAAACTGTAAAACCACATAAAGACTCAAAAACATGCTCAAAATATAAAAAGTCTCCTCAAGTAGCTTCTGAATGCAGTGGTCTTGGGATATCAATCATTCTCGAGCTGTGGAAAATGAATCCATACCTAAATGAGAAAAACAAAGCCAAACAGAATAAATGACTCGAGACACTATGTGAGACCGCACCTCATATAGGACACTTGCACGACAGGATTGGGCTATTTTTGAAAATTAACCTACATGGCCAAGAGTGGCTATCTACGCAAACTCAACACAATTGACCTCATGGACATGGAAAATGACTCTCCGCAAAGGTAACCGGATGCCTGGGGCTTAGGAAAAGTAGTTTAAGGACGGGATAGGACTTTTATGAATTCAAACTGCCAGTATCATGGCCCCCCAAATTTTAATTTGCAGAAATAACCCATTTCACGAAAAGAGCCGATATGGCCAGAAGTGGCTAAAGATGCAAAATAAAAACGGTCCTTAAAGTAACATGTCACCTAGTTATGGACTCAAGATCCTAAGACACGGGTTATTGAACCACTTTTGCGAAAATGATCTCATTTTGCAACAATGGCCGATATGGCCACAAGTGGCTACACATGTAAGATTTGGCAAAGACCCCACAAAGCAAGAACCTAAGACACTAGGAAGACCGGACCCTATGTGGGTTACCTACGTATCTTGCCCCGAAAGACGAGAATCAGATTCGCGTAGTTCGGGAAGATTAAATATATGATAGAATTCAAAAAATGCATCTAATTTGAAAAAAGATATTTTTTGTCTTTTTGAAAAAATGATGGAAAATGCAACATCTTTTTGATTTTCTTCTTTTTTTTTCCTTTTTCGAATTTTGGAAAATAATGGAAAAATGTTAATCTTTTTGGATTTTCATTTTTTTTTTAATTTTTGAAAAATAATGGGAAAGTATAAAAATCTTTTTGGATTTTTTTTGTCCTTTTGGAAAATAATGGGAAAGTGTAAAACCTTTTTGGTTTTTCTTTTTCATTTTTAGAAAATAATGGAAAAGTGTAAAATCACTTACTTCATTTTATATTTCACTCTCAAATATCTTTGGTCCGCCATATGACCCATTTACCCTTAAAGAAATGCAACATGTATCACATATGGATGATTACATGTCTTTTTGGGCCATAAACCTATTTTTGACATAATTTGGATAGGCCTCCTACAATGAGACATGGTGTCTGGGACCGAACTCTGCTAAGTTTAAATGACATGATGCAAATACAAATATCCTAAAGGCTGACCTAGGTTTAGGGTTCACTAGAAAAGGCAATATGGGGCGGCATGTGGTCGATGGTGGTTGCTCTAGTTGTCCGCCCACTCCACACTCCCATGCCACCCCCTTAATGACACAAGTGACTCACAAATAGGCTGTGTACGCTCACGTACTCCGGAAGACTTATTGCAGAAAGAAGACTCGGGGTTATGCAAATGATGACAGTTATAAAGAAGTAAACACATAAAGCAAAAATATGTAAACAAGTAAGCAACTAGCAAATACTAAAAAGACATAAACAAAAATAAAAATCAAATAAATCAAGCAAAACACATAAAAACCTCAACCGAACATCCTAAAAGCCAACAAGATCAAGTACTAGCTCGAACCTGCAAGTCCCCAGCAGAGTCGCCAAAGATATCACACCCTTTTTTTTAAACAAACCTCTACTTAACCCTCTTAAATTAAATAAAAGGATTTAGTAAAAATCTTGAAAAGGGTTTTCCATTTGAAAAGTGACAAAATTGTTCTTCAAAGAAAATAAACTCAGAGTCGCCACCTGATTTTGATTTCGGTATATCAGGTCACCATATTTTTAAAAATAATTTTTCCTTTCAAACACTTAAGACACCAAAACTAAGTCTACACTACATATTTAGGTAAGGGGGTTCATTTGACTCGGGGAGAAGGTGTTAGGTACTCCCCATGTCCCGTGAAAGTCAAAGTTGTGTACCGAATCAAGTTGGCTTTCTAAAATATTCGAATTGAGGTAACACACACAGAAATAAAATAAACACACAAGAGGTTCGAGGTTGTCCCCATCTAAATGAAAGAAAATGAAAAAAAAAAAAACAAGAAACATCCTAAGCTAACATATACTACGACTTCTCCGCCATGCTCGTCAAGGCCTCCAAAATATTTACATAGTTCCTCGGGGCATACCCCGGATAATAATATATATAAGTTTGTCAGGGCATTCTTAGAATAAATTTAACTACGAAAACAGACTTCTCGCCTCGAAACTAACAAAACCCTTTAGCTTGCCTACCCGAATGTGATCGTCCTAAACATGTTCCTAACGATTATTAAGAAAAGTAAAGTAATTGAATCATTTTTTTTAAAAATCAATTTTTGTTTGTTATTTTATAATATCCAATTCTGACCCCAAATTCAATCTTCTCAAAATCTCAATGCTTGATTTCCAATTTAAACCACAATAAACATGGTCCATTAATTCAAAAATCATGCTTCAGTTAGCAGACTTTCAACAAAATTTCAACCACCAAATCATGGATCGGAAAACATGGATTGAGTTCTAAATTACTCATAAACGTAATACAAAACTATAACAAACAAGCAACAATTGTCACTTTCTGGACAAGCAAATTTTATGGAATCACTCAAATTGTCCAAACAACTTAGCCACAGAAATCTAATCACCCTTGAATGGTTATTTAAAACTCAATCAGTAGCAACGAAGGCAAGAGGAGAAAAGAGATGAGTATAACCTGTTGAGTTAAGATTTCCCTTAAAGTTTGAGAATCACTGGATTCAAATTGCAAATCAAAATTTCGGACAGAATCAAATGAACTACAAACCGGACCCGCTCAAGTGCGGAACTCGAACGGAAACCTCGCCTCAATCCAAATCGCCTCCCCTCTTCGTTCCTTTTTTGTTTTCCTTATCTTTGATTTTTATGTGTGAGTGTATTCAGAGATGAAGAAGAAGATAAATATTTGGAGGGTCGTTGGAATTTGGCTGGTCGACGGCGTGGAGAAGGGATGGTGAAGAAGTAGAAGTGGATGAAAATTGAGTTGGTGGTCGCTGGGCTTGGAGTGGCTGTTGGTGTATGGCGAGTTTTGGCTATGGCTGGTCACTGGTCATTTGGCATGAACTGAAGAAGCAGCAGAGGCGACGGCAAATTCAGTCATAAGGATGGCGGCGACGGCGGCTGAGGTCTTCTAGGGCTCTTCAAGGTTGTTTCTCCATTGTTGTAAAGGTTCAGCTAGGTTTGTTGTTGTTGAAGAAGATAGGGCAGCCATGGTTTTTATCTCTCCTTTTTGTCTAATTGTGTAATGAGAAGAAGATGAAGTGATGAAGTGTAGGTTTTTTTTCTTAAAGAAAAGGGGTATAAGCTAAGTTTTGTAGGGCTTGAAATTGGGCCTCTTGGAAGAATATAATTGAGCTAAAAAAATTCTACAAAATTAGGCTAAGAAAAGGTTAAAAATTTAATTTACATACCTATAAAATATAAAAATTCTTAATTGATTTTGATAAACTATTAATAAATAAAAGCTAAAAGTGAAAGTTGAAACTATTTTTGGTATTTTCAAGAATTATATTAAAACAAAAAATAGGTTCAAACTAATATATCCTCCTAAAAAAAATCTAATGCGAATTAAGTAAAGAAATATGGAACTATTTTTGTAATTTTCAATTTTTATTTTTAAAATAATATAAAAAGTCAAAAATTATTAAAATAACTATATTAAGCCTAAATTAAATATTTTACGCTAAAATGGGTTAAATTTGGGGGAGGGTCAAAATTACATGTCTACACCAACATTTGGAGTCAAAACTAGATCTCAACTGAAGAACCTATGTGCATTTATGCATTTGTAGGATGCATAAATGCTATGCATAAATGCTTTGTAGGATGCAAATTGAGTCAATGCTATGCATGATGAACCAAATCAATTTGAAAGAAGTCAAGTCTGGCACTTGATTCCAAGATCCAAGGAGAGATCAGTCATTGGGACAAAATGGGTCTTCAGGAACAAACTAGATGATGATGGAACAGTTACAAGAAACAACGCAAGGTTGTGGTTCAAGGGTACAGTCAAGAGAAAGGTATTGACTATGATGAGACTTTTTCTCCAGTTGCTAGACTTGAAGCAATTAGACTTCTCATAGTCTTTGAACCACATATGGAATTTACACTTCATTAGATGGATGTCAAAAGTGCCTTCCTAAATGGCTACCTCAAGGAAGAAGTGTTTGTTAAACAACCTACAGGATTTGAAAGCAAGGAGTGTCCTGAACATGTGTTCAAGCTAGACAAAGCTCTATATGGTATCAAGCAGGCCCCTAGAGCTTGGTATGAAAGATTGTCAAAATTTCTATTGGAGCGTGGGCACAAAAGAGGTAAAATTGACAGTACTTTGTTCCTATGGTAAAAAGGTAAAGATCTTCTTGTTGTACAAATATATGTTGATGACATAATATTTGGGGTCACTACAGATAGGTTGAGCAAGGACTTTGCAAAACTAATGGGAGGTGAGTTTGAAATGAGTATGATGGGTGAACTCAATTTCTTCCTAGGATTGCAAATCAAAAAAGTCCAAATGGAACTATGATCCATCAGCAGAAGTACACAAAGGAACTAATCAAAAAATTTAAAATGGAAGAATCCAAGGAAATAGATACTCCTATTGCCACAACCACTAAATAAGATATTGACGAACCTGCTTCATCAGTTGATCAGAAGTTGTATAGGGGTATGATTGGTTCACTTTTGTATCTTACTGTCAGTAGACTTGACATTATTTTTAGTGTGGAGCTTTGTGCTCGTTTCTAGGCGAATCCAAAGGAGTCACACTTGACAGATGTTAAAAGGATATTGAGATATCTGAAGGGCACCACTGATTTGTGTCTTTGATATCCCAAAGGTAGTAATTTTGATTTAATTGGATACGCTGATGCTGATTATGCAGGTTTCCTAGTGGATAGGAAGAGCACCTCAGGTATGGCACACTTCATGGGCTCCTGTCTTGTATCATGGGCTATCAAAAAGCAAAATTCAGTAGCTCTCTCTACTGCTGAATATGAATATGTTGATGCTGCTTCTTGTTGTGCTCAATTGTTGTGGGTTAAGCAATAACTGGTAGATTTTGAAATTAAAGTGGGATGTATACCAATATTCTATGAAAACGCTAGTGCTATAAGTATGACAAAGAACCATGTTCATCATGAAAGGACTAAGCACATAGATGTTAGACACCACTTCTTAAGAGATAACTATGAGAAAGGGTTAATCTCCATAGAATTTTGTGCCACTGACAAGAAAATAGGTGATATCATCATTAAGGCACTAAGTAGAGAAAATTTTGAAAGGAACAGGTTAGAATTAGGAATGATTAAGATCACCTACCAGTTCAGATTGCACAATGAAAAAAATATTTTTTGGTTGGGAGTTCTTAATTCGTGTAAATATCTAGACTAATTCTTTCTCAGTCTCATACTTTAACTAGTATATTCTTGTGACATGTGCTTATATGACTCATTGATCTCTTACAAAGTTTTCTATTCTGATATTTGAGGCATAATCAACAGAAGTTTAACTTGAAGAACCTGGTTCATCAATATATGCTCATGAGAAAGTTCAGGTATGTTTCTATGCTTTGCACAATTAGAAAAATTAAATTACCAATCATGAGCAAGAGTTCTAGAAATACCAAACGTCCAAAAAATTTCCGTTGGGCAAATTGAACCAGTTTCATTCAAACTAGAAGTCTAAATATAACGGAACTCCTCCCTAAATATTAGCGATCCTCATTAATCACTAAAGAGACCAAAACTCTCAACTTATTAGACTTCTAATAGACCACTGAAAAAACTACCTTTACTGATCTAATCATGACTCCTCTTTAAAACCCCCAAAATTAGTCATAACCGATATTCTATTCTCAATACTTCTGATCGTCACTTTCCTACTCCAAAATTATCCAAAACTTCTCCAAATATTTCCATAAATTCCTCACCATGACCAATCCCCAAGACAACTCTGGAACTCCACCACCCGTCTCACCCAACACCGCCTCATCTTCCTCACCTCCTATAGAAACCCCAAAACCTATATTCCGTCGGCAAAAATATTAGCAAGAAAAACGGTAGCTACTAGTTCCCTGAGGATGAATTTAAATGATAAATTACAAGCCAGTTAAAGAAGAGAAGTTCTAGTTCTGAGTCCGATCAATACATCTCTACCAGTGAAGGAGATGAACCTGGATCTTCTGAAAATGCCAAAGCTCAAGAAATCCCAGGAGAGGTAAACACATGTTTTGTATTTTATGATGTAGTTCAGAGGGAGAAAAATAGGTTTGTTCGGATAGGGGCTGCTAAGGATATTGATGGGGCTAAGTCTGGTAAAATGAAAAAAAAAGACGTGTTAGCTATATGTGGTAGTGGGCAAGAGGGTTGTTTGAAGTCAGGGGGAAGTGGGTCATGAGGAGTTGCAGAGGGTTTAGTTAAGTTGAGTGAAAAACCTGATGAACCTGGTTCATCTACAGAAGAAACTTTGGTGGAGATGCTGAAGAGAGTTGGGGCTAGTTATGACCCAAAGAAACGCAAGTCTTCCTCACAAAGGACCACTGCTGCGTCAAAACCAACCAAGAAAACTAAAACTTCATCACCCAAGTCTGCTCCTAGGGTTAGAACCACAAGAATTAGAGTTAGGGAGAGTGAAGCAGAATTGTAGAAAGCTCTAGAGGAGAGTAAGAAAAAGAGGAAAGAAAAGGGAAAAGCAAAAATAGGTAAAAGTTCTGAGGCTATTGTTGAAGAGGAGGAGGAAGAGATGTAACTGGTCCATCAAGATAGGGGTACTACTGTGGAAGTTCCCACTGCCAAATCAAAGGGAACCATGTCTTCTACAAGAAGCCCTCCAAATATGTACCTGCTGAAGCCTCTCTAGCCAAGAGAACTAGGTCAGCTAAGAAGGGTAAACAAGTGAAGATAACTGAAGATGGGGATGATGAGTGGAGTGGAAAAGAAGGAGAAGATGAGTCTGAACAGGAACAAGATAGGTATGCCATGTTTGGCAAAAGAAAATTTCTAAAGGGAAGGTTGCTCAAAGACCTGGAGGAGCCAGGCATGATGAGATTGTTGACTGCATTGGAGGCACAAGTATGGAAGGACATGGTCCTTCAGATAGATGGTAGATTGGCCCGAAATGAGCTCATTGAATTCACGGCTAATGGAATTGTGAAAAATGGACTGGTAACTAGCATAGTGAAGGGGGTGAAGATGAAGTTTGATGCATCTAAGTTGGGTAAGATTCTGGATATTTCTAGTGAGGGATATGATGATTATACAAGGCAAAGATGGCATTGTCTGGATGGATTGCCTACAGATCTTCAAATCACTAGGAACTTCTGTGACACCTAATATGATGGGGAGGTGCCTGAAGCAAGGCCTGTACAAAAGAGTGAGATGAGGCCAGAGCATAAAGTGATCTTTGAATTTGTGAACAAAACCTACTGCCTAGATAGGAGAGAAGGCATACAATAAACTATATAGTCCTGATCCTCATGCAGTGCTTGGTGGAAGGAAAGCAGATTAACTAGCATGCTTTTATCGTGATGCTACTAGACAGGGTGCTAAATGGCTCAAAGCTCATGCCATTCCTTATGGATTTATTTTGACTGTTGTGCTGGAAAAGCTGAAAGTTCCCTTGAAGAAATGGGAAAATGCTTCCAGCAAAGAGCACTTTGGCATCAAGACCCTCCAATCTTGTGATTATCTGCTTAGTGTAGGCCTAGTTGAACCTGGTTCATCAGCGAAAACCCCTGTGAATAGCAATGTCAGAGCCTTAGTTCAGGAGGTTGGGACAAAGGATGATGAGATTGCAAGGCTTCAGGCTCGAATTGTTGAATTGGAGGAAGAAAGGAATGGGTTGAGAGCTGAACTTGTAAAAGAAAAAGAGAAGAATGAAGGGATGCTCCAGCAAATGTTAACGGCTAAAAACCCAACCCTCCAGCTCCTCAAAACCTTAGGTTTCCTTGTCCTGTAGTGAACCAGTCTTGAAAAGCCCCAGTGATCCAGATTAGGGACTTTTATCTGTTCTATTTTTTATTTTTTCTCATGGTTGGTAGTTTTGTTTTTCCTCTTTTGGACTGCTAGTAGAAGCATCACTGTTAAATGAATATATGCAATTCTCTTGCTTTTTGTTAATTCTGATCTTAATATTTCTTTTTTATAAGTTAATTTTTGATTAACTAAAAGCATGTTTTCACTTGCAGTTGCACCAATGGCCATGAGTAATAATTAATTATCTAGGATTCACATTATTTATGCAACTTTTTGATGATGCCAGAAGGGGAAAGAAATTATGCTTAAATCTATTATCTGAACATGTGATGTTTATGACCTAATTAAATCTGGCCCTTAATGATAAGTTAAAATTTTTTAAGTGTTGATATTTCAGCTGAGTTCCATATGTTCTCTGATCAGTAAAAGCACAGAGTTTGTCATCATCAAAAAGGGGAAATTTTTTGTCCCAAGTTCAGTTGAAGTTTTCAAGATTGACAAATGAACTCAGGGATGGACCTGGTCCATCTTGGGAGACACAGTTGTTATAACCATTGCACATGGGAGGCACGTGAGGAAGATATGCATTGAAGATCACGTGGCAAATATCTTCTGAACTGATCGAAAAGATTGCATTAAGGATAAGGAGGACAGTCTGCTTATAAGAAGAGAACACAATCTCAAGCTAGGATAAGGGTTGGAGTTTGTATTGGTTAAGGACTCAAATCGACTAAGGATAAGCATTGGAGTCCCGATCAAACTCTAACTGCTAATCTATTAAATAATTAAGTTATTTTCTTTTACAGGTAATGCACATATGCAGAAGTAAAGCATAATTGAGAGTAAAGAGCAAGTCTGTTTTGCAAGAAATATATGTGAGATATAAGTGTGCACGCCTGAAGCTACTTGAACGAGATAGAAGAACCAGTTCCATTGTATTTATTCTTATTCTAGTATCGTTGTAGGTGTTTCATATTGTATGTTTCAGCTTATTTAGAAGCAATTGTATTCGTTACTTTGAGTATTCAAGTTAGAGTTAACTTGAAGGTGTCGCAACAGTTGAGGTTGTGTGCCACATTGGGATTAGAGTTAATCCTTAGGTTTACAAAGAGTTTTATTTTTGGCTCAGTGATTTTAGTGGATTTTGGAATAATTCTACTGAGTAGTAGGTCGTGGTTTTGTCATCTTTTGAGCCAGGTGTTTTCCACGTAAAAATCTCTGTGCACTTTACTTTCAGTATGTATTATTCCACAAACTGTTGTAGTTAGAACACCTAGAAGAACCAAGTTCTTCTAAAGCGAAAATTAAGTACCACACAAATCACAATCTCCCCCCTTCTTGTGTGGTATTGATGTTTACAACATCACCAAATTTTTCATATTAATTACGAAATTGTCACTAGTAGCGTATTTAAAAATCTACACTATTTGCAAATATTAAAACCTACATAAATCATTCATTATAAGGTTAAATTGAGTGATTCAAAAGCCTAACTTGACTAGAATTTCACAAGAAATCCATTGAAGGAATAAAATACGAGTTTCGGGATTGTTTTCCATAAAAATGAAGTAGAATATCAGGAAGGAAAATATATAAATTTCGGGTTTATTCATTCAATCGTATTTTGAGTTGGGGAGCTCGGATTTGGGCGATGTTGGAGGCGATTTCACTATATAAATTGGGGTAAGTGTTCTCTACTCGATTTTGGTTATATTTCATGAATCCATCTTCATTTTTGGGATTTGATTGATGATTTCAAAGTAAAATTGAGGGAGTTAGGGTTTGAGTTTTGGAGCGTTTTAAGTGAGGATTTGAGGGACCAAACACAGTTTGATTTTGAAAAATTTTATATGGTTAGACTCAGGAGAGAACGAGATTTGTGATTCTGCTATTTTTGACTGATTCTGAGATGTGGGCCCGGGGACCTGATTTTGGCCGATTTTGTATTTTCGGCCTATTTTTGTAGTTTTTATTGTTGGATTCGATTCTCTAGCCATGTTGATAATATTATTTTTATTATGGTCAGATCCAGAGCTTTTGGAGACCGAATCCACAGACGAGGGCATCCCGGAGTAGGATTTTATGCGGTTGAGGTTAGTAACGGCTTTAACTCTGTCTTTGAGGGTATAAACCCGGAGAATTTGATATTATGTGATTGTTTGGAGGTGATATCCATGCTAGGTGACGGGTATGTGGGTGTATACCTCGAGGGATTGCGACTTAGTCCGTCCCGTGAGGCCTCATGGCTATCATCTGATTTTACGTAGTTACTTATTGTTGAACTTGTCTACATTTAATGTTTGAGATAATGCTTATGCTTTATTCATGCTCATATTATTTGTACTCAGACATAGAAATCACTGTACATATTTACCTCAGTCTCTATTATTTGCTAATATATTGTGATACTTGATGTGTGTTGTATCCCCTTATTTGTTAATGATGGTGAAGCTAGTGAGGTACATGATTGAGTAAGACCAAGGGCCTGGTTGTGAGGATATAATACCATCGCGTGTGAGTTGTCTAAGTAGCACGTGAGTTGACCGTGCGGATCCAGGTATTGATATGGTAGCACGTGAGTTGTTCGTGCTTAGCGCTTAGGATTTGGTTGCCCCTCCGGAATACACCCCTAGTGAGCGTAGAGTGTTGAGTGTATTGACTGTTGAGTGTTGAGTGCGAGTAATGAGCGATAAAGTGACATTGCTGTGAGGTTGCATTTACTTTTGATATTGTTGCATTTTACCTGTTAATTTCTTGGTGACAATTACTGAATTATGGAATTTACCTGTTTATTCTTGTTATATTTAAATTGGGAAAAATAAATAATTGGACTGTTTTACTTAGCTCGTCACTACTTCTCAGTTCCTTAGTTATTTCTGTTACTACTGGGGTGGTTGTACTCATACTACACCCTGCACTTTATGTGCAGATTCAGGTGAGTTAGAGCACAACAATCATTGAGTTGAGGCCGGTTATTTTTGGAGACTGCAAGGTAGCTGCTAGCGTCTGTAGGGCCTTGTTACTCCTTTTGTCATTTCTTGCTTTTGGATAGCTAGACAGTGTATATATCTTAGTTTGTAGTTTTAGACGCTCATGATAGTGACACCCTGATGTTTGGGGCTAGCTTCCGTATTTTTATATTGATTATATTTAGAGTTGATTTAGTTAATGAGAAATTTAAATATTTTTATTATTTTATTAAATCCTTAAAAATTAATTAGTAGTAATATTTTGAGAAATAAATTTGCCTTGTAACACGATAGGCGTTACTACAACTGTGATTAGATTTTAGATCGTGACATCTAATCACTTTATGGCACACTCGTAAACTCAGTAAAATATATATATACACATAAAGCAATGAGAATGATCTTGTTCTCATGCTTGTTTACCTCGATCACACTCTAAAAGATATTGTGTAATATTCGTTGTTAGATAAGAAGTAAAGAAACAAATCGTTGAGTATCTAACAGCTAGTCTGCTACAACACCTTTTAGAGCTGATGAGACTTTCTTAGCGAGTATCAAAAGGGAGGTTGGATTGAATATAATAGTTCGGATTAAAACGGATAATAAAAAATAAATAAATTATTTGATCCGATCCATATTTAATACGAATAAAAAATGAGTTAATCGGCGGATGATATGGTTACCATATTATTCATGACTTCTTGAATATAATCACTTTTGAGAGAATTCCTAGTCTTCCAAACTTAAGGAACCCTCATTTTGAGGCTTTACAAATGTAAAATTAAACTTAATGGTTATCCATTGGTTTCCCATTAACTATCTATTTTTTATATGGATAATATTGTTCTTATCCATATTTGACCCGTTTTAAAAAATTTTATTATCTAACCCATTTTTAATACTATTTTCTTTTAACTATTTTGCCAGCAACATTGAAGCACGTAGCCTTCCTCTTTGGCTGAAATGGAGGTTGCCACTCCAAATGGTGACATATAACACAACTTGTGGTGGCGACTAAAGAGCTTGCCATGAATATCATCATCAAAATTATTTCACCTAATGCTCTAACCAGGGGAGGATTTAGGGTGGTGGAAGGGTGTTCATTCGAACCCCTTTCATCGAAAAATTACACTGTATATATAAGATAAATTATTTTTTATTTTTATATATTATGTTTTGAATTCCCTTGACACAACCTAAAAGTATAGCAGGTTCAAAACCTTTGCAAGGTCCTCATTTCTATTCCCACTAACCATAATCATTTGAACTTTTTTCTTTTTTTATTCCCTTGGTGGTAATCCTACCTTCGCCGCTGACTCTAACATTAATAAATATGAAAGTGAGTTATTGAAGCGAGCATAGCATTTAAGAGACAAATTCAACGATCCTTAAAATACTCTCAAAACAAGAGCAAGCATGGGCGGATCCACATGATGTACGGGTTCACATGAACCAGTAAATTTTGTTCAAACAGTATAAATATGTTCGAAAAATTTATTAAATATCTATAAATATTTGAATGTGAACTCAGTTACTACTGAAAATTTACACGAAATCATTATAGTAACCTATAAGCATTAAATACTGAATCCGCCTCTACAACAAGAAGGGCTTAGCTGAAAAAAGCTTTGTTCCTATTGAAGCTGTTGAAATGATAATTAATGGAGTGAAAAGCCTTTTTCCCCAAAGTAATGAAATTTTTTGCTGATTGAATCGACGTAGCACATGGAACGCCTAGACATCGATATAAATTCGTTATTTGACCTAATTGCCATTGAAATTTCAAAAATATTAGGTGCTATAGTAATCGCTTTTAATGGATAGTACATCAAGAGGAGACAAGGGACCCCTTAATTATTTGATTCACCGTTTAAAATAATTAGAGACGTAACCAGAATTTGAATTTTATAGCTTATAAATTTTAATTGGGACAATTAATCTCAAGTTCTAATTACAAGATTTTGAATATAATTTTTAAACATAATTAATAATTTTGGTAACACATAAACGTAGTTTGAACAAAAATTATTGAATTGTTCTGAATCCATCGACAGCCCTGAAGATAATTTCTATGAGATCTAGAAAATCTTACAATTTCATTATCAGAACATCAATTCAGACAGTTGCTGATAAATTAAAGTCGTTCAAAAATCATGTCGACAACGTAAACAAAAATTCTCCGTCCGCCACACTTTACCTTTAGATAAGTATAATTATATATATGTTATAAACTAAAGCAAAAGACAAGAACAATAGAACAAGAACAATAGCAATAGAGAGAAGAGTAGAGAGAGTTCTTCTTATTGAGTTGAGAGGGGTCTCAAGGGATGATTTACAATGGTAGGGGGCACCTCTATTTATAGGGGAGAGGAAGACTTAGCTACCACTAATAGAACTCTAAAATCTCTCTAATTAGATACATTAAAGACATTCACCTTAAATAGAAGTGTAAGAATCTTCTCTTTCATAACACTCCCCCTTGAATGTCTATTCAATGATGTGCCTCATAAAACCTTAAAACCAAAACCCAATGGGAAAAATTAAAGTAAGGAAAAAGAGTACACATGTTTGAATATGCGCCTATTGGTTGCCTCGTTAAAAACCTTGCAAGGAAAACCCAGTGGGACAAAACCTTGTAAGGGAAAAAGAGTGCAACGCGCATTGACTCCCCCTAATGAGTACATCGATTTATATCCTTGAGCATTTGCATTCCAATCTTGTGCATCATCTTGAAACCATCATTCTTGATAGATATGAACGTCTTCATATAATGTCGTGGAATAACTCTTCAATATCTCCATAGATGCATTCTCAATGCCATCATGCTTATAGTTATAGCAAGATACATATGTACACAAATTGCACTTAGGATGTGGTACTTCAGGACCAAGAATTGCATATGCTTCAAGCAACTTAAATCTTTCAAGTTAAGTCATGTAAGTCACATAATAGACTTTAGCTGCATATCAAAGTTTCATGTCATGCTAAACAAATAAGATATCGAAAATTGACTATACATACCTTTGCCTTTATACTTTCAAGCATATGAACTATAGGTTCAAAAGCTACATGTCTTTCATATGGAATCAATTCTTCTTGAATTGTATCTCTTCCATTTAGTTACTTTCTTTGAGTCAGTAAATGCGTAAAGCATGCTTTGCAATATGTTGCAATTTGAATTTCCTTTTTATGAACTACAGGTTCATATCATGATATTCGGGGATATACATATACAAATGAAAATTCATCCCATGTAACACTTTCTCAAGTGTTTATCATGTCTCCCCCTCATGTTAGTAAAGCTAACATGTTTCCTCAACTTTGGAAAATCATCTTTGTGCATTATGTCAATATACACAGCACCTTAATAATAAGATGAAATTATTTGGTTCCTGACCCTGAACCACTTTTGAGGGGAGAATATACTCTCGTATACAACTTCGTTCTCATAAAGAACAGTTTAGCTATTAAGTGGAAGCACTCAATAATTATCTTGCTAAACCAACTTTGATATAAACCAACTTATCAAGATGAACTTTCTTGAGTAGAGAATCTGGAAACTATGCTCGAAGTTAGATTACTGAGCGATTTACCTCGCAAGCACTGCCAGGCTGCGGGTTAATAACAATGGCGCATGTAACCATATCATAGATGCATCATATGTGGTATACATGGCAGGTGAATGGGCCCATATTCACCTTTGATATTTCCAGAATCAAGGGGCTTCAACCCGAACTCTTTAGTTGGTCAGTTCGTTACTGAGAACAAGAACTTCTAGTTCTTTGATATTCACCTATGTGAATTTGCACATCATACTTCAAATGAGATGGCTAACACGAATGTCAACTGACTAAATTATCAATATTGGTAAACTTCAAATTTACACCATGACATGTGCACTTATCAATAAACTTCGGGTTTATTATGACATGGGTTTTATACCAATAGATATCCACTTTATTGTGGCATTCTTTCGTTTGTGTAGTACAAACTGGAGAACAAAGCGGGTAGCTTTCCATATACAAATTACCCCGCTACAAGTTGTAGTAATAGGAGAATCAAAGCCTTCCTTTATTTATAGTCTCAATATCATCAATCGCCTTCGCGTGTACTTTTGGAAACTGGATAAGTTTCTTTGAGACTTACTACAGCACAATACTCAATTGTGTTTCTCCAACATAGTAATAATTGGCTCTTCGAGAGCTCTCAATTAATTTTGTACTACCACAGACTGAGGTTCGAGATCCTCACATTCTTGCATTCCGTATTTTCAAGAGTCTCAGGCTCAATAGATTCTTCGTGAATCTCGGAATTAATCAAATCATGAGCGTCCTCATGTGATTCTTTCATAGTGTCATTTAGATCGTTCTTTTTCCTCTTTCTAGGATTTCGATCTTTGGAACCTAATGGTCTGCCACGCTTCTGGCGTGCATTTGACTCATCGAATATGACACTAGATATTTGTCCAATAGGGACTTCAATACGGATCGGAATATTTTCCGCGTGAATGTGGGATTTCGTTATCCTCTTCAAGTCCGTAAATGCGTCAGGCATTTGATTTGCTATTCTTTGCAAATGGATAATCTTTTGTACCTCTTTCTTTCAAATAGAGGTATGTGGATCAAGATGAGATAATGATGCATTTTTCCACAAAATTTCCCGTTTGGTTTCACCAACTTCTCCCCCTAATTTTGGGAAAAGTGTCTCATCAAATTGACAGTCTGCAAATAGTGCAGTGAACAAATCTCCTGTCAATGTTTCGAGGTAGCGGATAATGGAGGACGCGTCAAACTCAACATATATTCCTAACCTTCTTTGCAAACCCATTTTGGTGCGGGATGGCGGTGCTACAGGCACATATACTGCGCATCCAAAGCTTCTTAAATGGGATATATTGGGTTCATGACCCAAAACCAATTGCAATGGGGAATATTTGTGTCAATTCGTCAGTCAGAGACGAACTAGCATTGCTGCATGCAACATGGCGTGACCCCAAACCGAAGTGGGCAGCCGACGAACTAGCATTGCTTCATGCAAAATGGCATGACCCCAAACCGAAGTGGGCAGCCGACAAACTAGTATTATTGCATGCAAAATGGCGTGAACCCAAGTCGAAGCGGGCAGCCGACAAACTAGCATTGTTGCATTCAAAATGGCGTGAACCCAAACCGAAATGGGCAGCCTCGTTTTCATGAAGAATTCAAGATTATTCTCATCTATTGTCTCAATATGATATCCATTTTGAATGATATCTTTAAAACTCAACAAGTTCCTTTTAGACTCGGAGGAGAACACTTTGATTGATATCATTAAAACTCAACAAGTCCTTCTTAGACTTGGAGGAGAACATTGCATTCTCTATGATTAACGTCATGCCTTTGGGCAGAGTTACAATTGCTCTTCCGGAGCCTTCAATCAATTTACTACTTCCATAGATTGTAGTAATGTTTGCCTTACACAATTACTCTTCTTTTCTTTGAGTATTGTATGTGTAGTACATGAATCAACTAGGCAAATACTTTTACAATTGGACGTTGGTCCAAGTTCGCTTTGTGAGATATCCATATTTGCTATCCCATAGTTTAACATACATAAGAATAAATAAGTTCAATTCTTTTGTGTCACATAATATTTTCAAAATCTGCTACTAACAGTTGGCTAACAAAATCAGATATGTTATCCATAATCAATTTCTTTGCAGTTTGAAAATTTTCAGCGTTTTTCATAAGACAATCGATTATTAAACACACACAATCGATTGTTTGAACATAGACAATCGATTGTTAAACACAAACAATCGATTATTTGTTATTTTGAAAAACTTCAGATCACACTGCCTAACGACAATCGATTGTTAGACATAGACAATCGATTGTGGATGATTTTTGAAAAATTCCAGACCTCACTGTTTCAAGACAATCGATTATTAGACAAAGACAATCGATTGTTGGCTATTTTTGAAAATTTCCGGACCTCACTGTTTCAAGATAATCGATTGTTAGTCGACGACAATCGATTGTTGATCATCTTTGAAGAATTCCAGGCCACTATTTTTAAAGACAATCGATTGTTGATCATTGACAATCGATTGTTTTGCAGTTTTATGCGAAACGTGAGATAACCGACTAGTTTTTCAGGCTAGTCGATTACCTCTACTGGAAAATAAAGGTTTTATTAATATTTGAGCATATTGAAAACATTCTAATGAACTACTACAAACATCACATCATGAACTAACTAATACGAGCTAATGCTAATGACTATTAATTTATTCATTGACTAATACAAGTAGAATCAAACAGCTCCATCTTCTTTCATCACGGTTCCGTTACCGATTAGGTGGTCTATCTTTCCATCGGGTTGCTTAAAGAAGTCTGCCACATCCAGGTGGGTGAAGTCAAAGTTGTCGTCAGAGACAAAATTCGTTTCAGGGCGTTTACTCTTTCGAGATGCTTAATAAAGGTCAACCAAATTTTATGGTATACGGCAAGACTTAGACCAGTGCCCGTTTTCACCGCAACGATAATATATAGTTTATAAACTATTTGCTTTTGGATTCTTATCGTATCGTGCTTGTGGCAGAGTGACCAACTTCAGGTTGTCATCTCTCTTCTTTAAGCCTTTCCACAAGATGGGTGAATCCTTGATGTTGAGATATTCAATCTTCAAACTTTCATCAAGGTGATGGCGCAAGTAAATCAAGGCCTTCGTATAGTTTCAAACCTTCATTAAGGTGATGGCGCAAGTAAATCAAGGCCTTCGTATAGTTTTGGGTGGATGCATTATTTCTGTATTTAATGGCGTCTCCAAGACCCATAGCATCTAAGTGGATTTCAGTATCCAACACCCATGTTATATAGTTCTTGCCCGAAATTTCGAGGGCAACGAACTTTCTTTTCATATGACACAATTACATCAAGAGCATGTTCATACTTACGGGCTCTATTACAATTATCACATTCACTTCAGGGAATGGATCAAAATCATGTGCTTTACACAATCTTATGTCAAATATTACTTTCATAAAGTGAAAGATTATTTTGAGAATCCTTATTGTTCTCACAATAATGACGATTATAATTTCGTCTATTGCCACGTCCATGGTAATGCTTTTGTCTTCTTTCAGACTTACCACATACTGCTTCCACATTCACTTCAGGGAATGGAGCAAATTTAATGGGACGGGTTTTCAATTCTTTGTCCACAGTCATACATGAATTTAATCATGGCAGGACATAGAGATTATACCACTTCGTGTGATTATAATTTCTTACAAACTCCATTAGAGTTGTATTCAAACTTGATTGTCTATATTTGTATATAAAATCAAATTATAGAATTCCAAGAATTTGAAAGGAAAAAATAAAATACTTACCTTTAAGGTATACCAAATATATTTTCAATATTTTCTTCCTTTCTTTCTTTCCTTTTCTTTCTTTCAACGTTTTCCTTTCTTTGTCTTTCCAGAAAGATTTTCCTTTCTTTCTTTCTTCTTTTCTTTTCAACTTTTTCGTTCTTTTCTTTGGCTCTGTTTGCCCTCCAGCATTCGTTCCTTTTTTTTTTTTTTCTTTTGTTTCTTTTCCTTTCTTTTTTTTTTTTTTCGTTTTCTTTCTTTGAAGCAAAATCCTGTAGACAAACAAAAGTTAAGACAATCGAAAATTTCAATTGGTTAGAGACTCGTGCTGATAACGTGTTATAAACTAAAGCAAAAGACAAGAACAATAGAACAAGAACAATAGCAATAGAGAGAAGAGTAGAGAGAGTTCTTCTTATTGAGTTGAGAGGGGTCTCAAGGGATGATTTACAATGGTAGGGGGCACCTCTATTTATAGGGGAGAGGAAGACTTAGCTACCACTAATAGAACTCTAAAATCTCTCTAATTAGATACATTAAAGACATTCACCTTAAATAGAAGTGTAAGAATCTTCTCTTTCATAACAATATATATATATATATATATATATATATATATATATATATATATATATATATATATATATATATATATATATATAGTAAATTAATAACAGCCTTTTTTAACATGATAATTCTACGTGTAGTAATTAAAATGATTAATATATAATTTTCTTAGAGATTACCGATTAGAAGAGGTCAATCTTGGTATAATTTATGATAATTTCTGTCTTCTATTAAAAACAGTCAAAAAGCACATCATGATGATGATGATATGGAAATGGGATCTCTCACTAATTCAAAGATCCACACCGTGATTTACGTGAGTAATCCTAATTATTACTTCTAGCAATTAACCAATTAGGTACATTAGTTGAAATGAATGCCTTACCAAGTTACACTACTAATTAATTATCATCTTTCCCCAACAATCCCTGGACTCCCTTTTTCTTTTATATAAAATCAAAAAATTTATTTGTTTCGAATATTTTTAAATGTTACAGCAAAGTACTGTTTTATATATAGATATATGTATATATAGCAATTGACATATATTTTGTGACAAAACTTTTTATGGAATTTTGTATAAGCTAAATAATCACTTGATAACGTTGAATTGTGTGTAACCATGCATTTCATTTAAAAGCTAAAATTATTATGGAGATCGCGCTTTAATTTTTTTAAAGATGTTTCATGTGCGGGTTTGAATTTTTCTTAGACATAGATGAAATTCTTTTTGATATTGAATGACGATCAAACTCATAAACCCACGACATCTATCTACTCTAATATATCATGCGATTATATTTTAGCAATTCATATTGATGTGAAAATTCATTTATTAAGACGGCCATATTAAATATGTTGAAGCTAAGGGCTTTAACCTGTGGCGGACCCAGAATTTTGTACAATCGGGTTCAATCTTAGAAGTATGTAATTTTAAACGTAAAATAGTAGTTGTCAAGTGGGTTCAAATAAAACATTTATACAAAACTTATGAAGCTTTAACAATAATTTATGCATATATACACAGTATTATTTTTAAATGAAGGGGGTTCAGTTAAACTCGCTTGCCACCAAGTGAGTCCGCCACTGGCTCCAACCAGTGGTGGAGCCAATTATATTCAAGAGGTGCCAATTAATACCCCTTTGCCTGAAAATTAATTACTCTGTGTAAAATGATAATTTTCTTAAATTTATATATTTATGCTATATTCTTCCTATGTATACTTTTTCATATTTTAATATTTATTAGTAAAAATTCTGACTTCGCTACTAATTCCAATATTCCATTTTTTGCATTTATTAACGTGCATGTGGGAATATGAATTATTGACTTGATTAGTTAGCATGCAAATAAAGAACCCTATCCAACATATGACCAAAAACTTAAAAGAAAGTGACAAAATCAGGGTGTTTTTTACTATAAGACAAGGGGAAAACAAATTAAAAGTTATTTTTTTCTTTTCAAAATTGTCAAAATAGGCGACTTTTATTAAAACTCTGTACTCTTTCTTTGACCCCCTCCCCCACGTCCTTATCTTGCATCCACCTTTCATTTATGTTCTTCTCGTAGCAAGATTCAAGAGGGTTCCAAGAAAACAGAATCCACAATTTAAAAATACCTCTAAAATAACAAGCTTTGTAATTATAAATACAGTTTCTTTCTTTTTCTTTTTCTTATATTTCAATATACAAACAAACAGAAAAAACAAAGGCAAATGGGAAACAGTCTGGGAAGAAAAAAGACAACGAAAGTGATGAAAATCGATGGACAAATCATGAAATTCAAGACACCAGTTTATGCAAACGAGGTTCTAAAAAATTATCCTACTATGGTATTATTAGAATCAGAAGAAGTAAAGAATTTTGGGATCAGAGCAAAACCATTGGAACCACAACAAGAGTTGAAATCCAAAAGGCTCTATTTTCTAATTGAGTTACCTATGTATCCTGAAGAAAAAACAACTAGAAGGATTCGTTCAGGGATTCAAATGAGCGCGAAAGATCGGCTTGAAACCCTAATGTTAGCACGAAGATCAGTGTCTGACTTGTCAATCATGAAGCCTGCCAGTAATATAACAGAAGGGTCGTCCTATCATAATAACTTTACTTCAGGCTCACTCCTTAATAGTAACACAGAGAACGGTGGTGGGCCCCTGAGGGTAAAGTTGAGGCTGCCTAGAGCTGAGGTGGAGAAACTGATGACGCAGAGTAAAGGTGAAGAAGATGTTGCCGAGAAAATTATGCGACTTTGCATGGCTAACAATGGTGGCGGTGGTGGTGGTGGCGGTGGTGGTGGAGCAGACATGTTTCAGAGAAAAAGTGGTTCGTTGTTGGAAGAACAAAGTAATTGGAAGAATAATAATGGAGGAATAATTAAGAAAGGAATCAGATCTCGAGAGGTAATGTTCTTTTCCTCGTGTACATTGATCCACTTTTCGTGCCATTTTACCTCATTTCTCTTTTACGAACATTTTTTACTGTCATGAGTCGAAACTTTAAAAAATGTGTAGTAAAAAAGTTCAAGAGATGGTAAAAAAGTTCTTTTATAGTGTTAAAATATGAAATAAAACAACAAATCCAGTAAAAATTACTAGTGGGGTATGGGGGAATAGTGTTAATATATGTTTTATTGAAATTTTTTTTATGTATATATACGACAATCAAGTATAATCCCACTAGTGGAGTCTGGATTCTCGGTATCCCTCATTCCAAGAACGCCTAGGGTGACTTGAACTCACAATCACTGGGTTAGAAAGGGTGCTTACCACTAGAGCAATCCACTCTAATCAAACGAGAATTTTTATTTTTATTTCTTATGTACATATACTATATATTAAATTTTCTGTAGCCTCTTCGTGTATATATATATATATATATATATATATATTAAATTTTCTTAGTGAAAATTCTGACTCTCCACTTTGGCTATTTCCCAAAAATTACTGTAAAACGAGTTAGCGAAGTCGCAGCTTTCAAAAGCAGGTATGAAATTTTCAACAATAAGTTTAGAATGATTTCAGAAAGTTGACCTTTACTTTTTTCTCATTTAGTAAGAGTTGAAATTTTAATGAGTCAGCTCCATGAAATAGATAGAAACACGTTAAAATTCAAATATTGCATGTTCTGTTCGGGTTCTCATAATTATCGCCTTTTATTGAATTCTTTTATCCTCTAGAAGCATGGTCTGCAAACTTTATTTATATAACTTTTATTTATGGGCACATTGGGGAAAAATGAGTAGTTTATTAGTTTATAACTTTTTGGATAAAGTTGCTGTCGTGTAGTTAGGAAGTTACGGTTTAAGCCGTGAAAGCAGCTTCTTGCGAAAATACATCGTAAGACTGCATACAATAGATCTTTATGATCCCGGCCCTAATTCTTCAGATCCCGCGCATAGCTAAAGCTTAATGCACCGATTTTTTATTTTTTTAAAAGAGACAAGAAACTGATCTGGGAATCAAATAATACTCTAATATGTGATTTATGAGATGATGTACACCTGCATATGGCCGAAGTAAGGCTATAGATTCATCTGAACCCATATATATACCTCTACCATTGGGTAAAGAGGCTGTTTCCAAATAGACCATTGGCATCCTTCCCTCCAAGAACTTCCCACCTTGCTCTTGGGGAGACTCGAACTCACAACCTCTCGGTTGGAAGTGGGGGTTGCTTACCATCAGAGCAACCCCTCTTGTCATAAACTTTAATAGTATAATAAGTTAAATATCGAAAATTCTAAAAGTTGAACTCAATAACTTTTAAACTTTAAATCGGCCTTTTCATATGGCTATAGAAAATATTAGGTTTGTCCAAATATAAAAGAAATTAAAAGAAAAAGATTCATGTTGAAAAGGTCAAGTGCAATATCAGCTAAAATTCATATCTAATGACCACCAAGAAACTAGTGTAAGATCATCTATTTGATTTCTTGTCAATTTCCGTTAGATTTAATGTGCACAAACAAATAAGATAACAATTTGCAATTATTATTTCCTTTAATATTGACCGCACATTTTGAAGACGTAACAGATTCCAAAATTAAGAAAAAGTTAAAAGTTCAATCAAATAAATTATTCCGCTCTTCCTATATTAGTATATGACGCATGATAACTAACTATTTTTTTTTCGCACGTACCTTAACATAAAATATATAACTACTATATATATTTTGGTGCTAAAAAGAAAGACGTACATTTAGAAATTACTAGTTTTAGAGTACGCGCATTGCGCGTGTTATCCATATCAATAAATATAAAATTTGAAAATTACACAAAAATTATGAAACTATGTGATGAGTTATAAAATAAAGATAAAAAAGTAAAATGTACAAGCTTAATAAAGACTATTAATCCCCTTTAGCCAACTTAATAAAGAAAAAATTTATATCATGCAAAAGTATTCTAATGCCTTAACATAACTTCGATATATGAGTTGTGCATTTGCGTTAATAGCTCAAATAAAGAATAATATGTTGATTTGTATTCAAGTATCATGTAAAATATACTATGTTCTCATAGCCTTAAAGAAATATATTCTATTTGCTCAAAGTACCTAGTACAAATTTCATCTTAATCTTATTGAATTAAAATTGAAAAATGCAAAAAATAATAAGATTCTCCATATATTATTAGATAAAATTAACATATAAAGAATTTTATTAGATTAGTAATATTAAAATTCAACAAAATTTATTTCTAGAAACAAATAAATGATATAAATTTAATCATTGTATCATTATGATATAAGTTAAATTTGCTTAAATATTATTTATATTGTTAATGTACTCAAAATAAATTAAATTATCTGTTAGAGTATTATTTAGCTGCAAAATTCGAATGTAGGATATAATGTTGAATACAAACCCATAATCAAATATTAGTAAACAACACTAAATAGAAATTATAATTTGAGATTTTAATCAATATAAAAAAATATGCATGTACACTTTGTTTCGGTTATGTAAACTAAATTTATAAAACGTGTATGTTTTTTGCATGCCACACTTATAAAAGTTTCCAAATATTTTTTAGATATTTCAATATAGTTAGTAATCTTCCTTAAATATGTAGTATACGTTTGCAAATTTTATTTTTTTAAACTCTTAAATATTAGGAGCTTTTACATTAATTATATAAGGAAATAATAATAACAATAATTCTAGTTGATTTAAAATGCTAAATTTTAGGAAAAATTACCAAATGACTATTTTGTCTAGTATGATCTTTATTTTTTAAGGATAAAAAAGGCGAACGATATTTCTTTAAGGACCTTCGTACTTTTAATATAGTATAGATGGGGGATAAATCACCTTATTCATCCCTTAATCTTTTTTAAATATACATTTACATATTAAAGTACATAGAATTACTGTAAATTAATCACATATTGAAGTAGTTTAGCACAATTATTTGATCCCTAATTAATAGTAAAAGTATCATATAACATGGGACGATCTAAGCATTATTTTTTAAGAAGAACCTTCGTGCAACGGTAAAGTTATCTGCATTTGATCTATCGGTCACATGTGCCATTTATGTTTGCATTAGGGTAGAAATACCTAAATCACACTCCTTAGGGTGCGGCCCTTCCTCGGACCATGCATGAATGCGAGATGCTTCATGCACCGGGCTGCTAATAATCTAAACATTATTTTTCTTTTTGTCTATTTCCTGTAAAACACTGGTGATATATATTCGAAAAAAAATATTTTTCCAAAATTAGGGGGTAGGGATTTTGAACAATTATCTTGCTTTTGGCAGGCCAAATGGAAGAATAATCTTGAAAATTCAGTTTGTACAACCTGTTATTATTTTTTTACTGACATATTTTTCTTATTTGTGATGGAATGCAGAAACATGTAGGATTCTTGCCAATAACAGAAGGGGAGATTCAATTAGCAGTTAATTCGTAACAAAAGGGTCAAAAATATATTGCAATATTTTCACTGTATAGTAGTTTTTTGTAGTGTGCAATTTACTCTCTAAATTCTGAGCTATTTATTACTCGTGTTTTAGTTATTTTGTATGTAAAGAATGCAACCCTAGTATTACCAGGTGTTGTAGTAGAGAAGCAGTTAGGGACTCATTTTTATTAGCATGTTTAATAAAATGTGAAAACACATTTAAGAAAATAATAACTATTTAAGTACATCTTTTTGTTTAGTGATCCATAGGGGGGAAGAAAAGAATTCTATTGTAACCTTATCCCACCTTCTATATGCATTAAGTTATATTAATGTTTTAGTATAAAAATAATACTCTATTTGTTTAAAAAAGAATGAAGAAATTACTATATGGGGAGTCAAACAAGGTTTTATTTGATCATATTTATTGCATATAGTTTTTGAATATTTTAAATTATTTATTATTGTGACTTATAATACTTTTTATACAGTTTCAAATCTGTAAATTGTATTTGAAACAACTTGAATAATCTCGTCTGAATTCATACTAAAAATTAGTCAATTTGACTCTCATACTCTGAAAAGGTTCAAACATAGCTAATACCTCAAGTCCTCAACCGAACACGGAATAAAAAAATTTGATTAAGGGATATATACATATGTCAAAAAAATTCTACAAAATCAATATGTACCAATACACACGAAAATGAAAATATAATCATAAGTTCGTATTGCATAACCATGAAATATCATAAAATGAACCCGAAAATCATGGCAATGCAATAGTATTATTTTAGTCTCTAGACCGTTTCTGCAAAATTTCAAGCAAATTAGAATCCGTCAAAAAGTTCTATAAAATTAGCATATACTAATACACATGAAAAAGTAGATATAAGCACAAATTCATAATTGCATCACGCTAAGAAACCAAAAAATAAACCCAAAAGTCATGGCGAAGTAATGAGTCGCTCACTATGTTGTTTCCTATGAACTTACGAAATTTTAGGTCAATCAGAATCCGACAAAAAAGAATTACAAAACCAACTCGCACTAATAATACATACGAAAAACTAGATATAATTATAAATTTCTGTTGAATGACCATGAAAAGCCATTAAATCAATGCAAAAATCATGGCGAAATCTATATGAAATATAGAAGAAAAAAACAAGATTTTTCTCCCGCAGGCAGCAAAATCATCATTGAATTCCTTCATCTTTTTCCTCACATTATCCTACTTTTTAGCAAAAATATAATGTAGCAAAAAGTTGGCTGCATGCAACGTTGATTATTCTTAATTTTTATCTTTTGATATATCCACAAACTTCGCAACTTGTTATAAGTTGGGACATCAAATAAAAAACTTTATCCGAGGCAATTTGGATAGGGCTGCCAACTTTGTGGAAAATTTCATAAACAAGTTGCCAATTCTTCATTAGAAATTTCGCCCGTGGGGCAATCAAGTTGTTTCGACCTTATACTCATTATGGCCTAGTGGTTGCATGTTTTCATCCATAGGTGGAGTTATAAGGGCGAAAAGGAGATTCATTCGACCCTTCTTCGCCTAAAAATTATTTTATATATAAAAATCAAATTCTATATATATGAATGTATGAATGAATTAATCAACTTCACTTCTTTGCGTGTTTAATTACTTTTTCCTTCTTCTTTTTTGAATTTTTTTGATTGTATATTCTGCTTCTGCCACTGGTTGCTTCAGCATCCAACCAAGGCCAGTGTCAAGGGCACCAGGCCATGCCCTTGCGGGCCATTGTCTATCCCATTGCCGAAAATCTTGTCTAGGGTTTTGAAGCAATGCATCATAGGGAGATTGAGATGAGCCAATGGTCAAAATATGGAGGCATTCTTTTTTCTATATTTCTTTTTAATTTTTCTTTCCTTTAATAACGACCATTTTTGTCAGATTACCATATCTTATCCTTTTCCATGACATTACTATGGAAAATGAAGGTGACTTAAATCTCACAGTCATATTTAGTCATTGATATGTAGAGGAGAAGGGAAAAGCAAAATCATTAGATTTCACAGAGCGTAATTGGGGGTGAGCGTGAGATTGTGGATTTGTTGCCAGTACAAGACAAAAAAACCGTCTTAGTCGCCGCTAAAATTTATTCGTGGCGACTATTGTCTCGCCACAAAAAAAACCGCAACTATGTTATTTGTGGCGATGTTTTGTCGTCGCCACTAACAAAACATACTTGTGGTTGCCACAATGGTTGGAAAAAACTCTACAAAAATTATTCCATTCGCCACTATAAATATCCTTTAGTAGCGATTAAAATTGCCACAAATAATATTATGTTCAGTGGCAAGATTATATCGCCACAATAAATGTCATTTAGTAGTGATTAAAGTGGCCACGTTTTAGCCATGAAAGACATAATATTTTTCGTAGCGACTAAAGTCGTAGTAAAAGAAATTGGCATTCTGTGATAACTTATATATCACATGCATCTGTAGGATTAACAAATGAGTACATTATTATAATTAACTTTGTGCATGGCAACAATGGTCCTTAAGTAGATGGTTACAATACCGCCGCTACCATACCGCACCTCTATTAGTGGAGACTATAGAAGGTCGTCACAGAAGGTCGCTACTACAATGGAAGACCTACATGCCCTTTTTAGTGGCGACTCTAGAACATCTTCACAATAGGTCGCTATTACAATTAGCGACCTACACCACCTGACAACTATTACTGTCGCCACAGAAAGTCGCTACTACAATTGCGACGTCTCTTTTATTGACAACTATTATAGTCGTCGCCACAGAAAGTCGCTACACTAAAAAAGAGAGGAGAAAACCACCGATATTGGTCGGTAATTGAAAAAAATCAACCGAAAACCAACCGATTCGTGGCGGTCATTAATCGTAAGGTTGGTAGAGCTAACCCAGCGACTTTGGTCAGTATCTTTTGACCGATTTCGGTCGGCCAAAATTGCCGAAAAAACAACCGAATTAAAAAATACACTATCTGAAAATTGAACTGGTGTCTGTATCATACTATTTTACTACTAGACCATTAGTGCACTTTGTTTTAAGAATACCTTTTATATTGCTTATTCTTTTTAATTGTATTTTCGCGCGAAAATACCCAACCGATGTAGATCGGTTTTATAAAAAAGTAAAATTACCGATTGAATTTGGTCGGTTTTATAAAATGACGAGCCGAATTAACCGACCGATTTCGGCCTATCTTTTTAATATTAAATTTAATTTATTATAAATGAAAAACCGACAAGTTGGTCTGTTTCTTGAAAATTAAATTTCGCGGGATGCAAAAAAAGTTTCCCCCATTTTTGCACCAAAAAAAAACCGACCGTTATTGCCGAGTTTCTAGTAGTACTACTTCAATGGTCTTTAAGTGACGACTATTAGAGTAGCTCTCGCTACTACAATTGGCGACATACGGCAAACCCTTTAGTTGCGAGTTTAGCAGTCGCAGAAGGTTGTTATCGCGATACAGTACCTCTTTTGGTGGCGACGTTTAGAAATCGCCAAAGTCACTAAAATATGGAATAGTATTACAATGGGTAAATCGGAAGTACATGGGTAAATCTGGAGGGGAGTGGCTCTCTAGGTTGTTAAGAGGATGCCGGAGGAGTGGAGGTGGAGTACAGTGGTGCCCTTGTACAAGAACAAAGGGGACATCCAGTGCTGCAACAACTATAGGGGTATCAAATTAATAAGTCACACGATGAAGGTTTGGGAGAGGGTGATCGAGGCGCGAGTGAGGGAGGTGACTTCTACAGCCGGGAACCAGTTCGGTTTCATGCCGGGCCGCTCCACCACAGAGGCTATCCACCTAGTCAGGCGGCTGGCGGAGCAATTCAGGGATAAGAAGAAGGACCTCCACATGGTGCTCATCGACTTGGAGAAGGCGTATGACAAGGTACCAAGGGAGGTGCTATGGAGGTGCTTGGAGGCGAAGAGCGTGCCGGAAGCCTATATCAGAGTAATCAAGGACATGTACGATGGTACTAAGACTAGGGTTAGGACGGTGGGTGGTGAATCAGACCATTTTCCTGTGGTCATGGGGTTACATCAAGGATCAGCTCTGAGCCCCCTCCTGTTTGCCTTAGTGATAGATGCTCTAACCCGACATATCCAAAGGGATGTGCCTTGGTGTATGCTTTTTGCTGATGATATTATATTGATTGACGAGACGAGGGTTGGCGTCAGCGAGAGGTTAGAGGTATGGAGTCAGACTCTCGAGTCTAAAGGTTTCAAAATAAGCAAATCCAAGACGGAATACCTGGAGTGCAAGTTTGGCGCGGAGCCGAGCGAGGTAGGCAGGGACGTGGTGATTGGTTCCCAGGCCATTGCCAAGAGAGACAGTGTCCGATATCTTGGGTCTGTGATTCAGGGGGACGGAGAGATTGACGGGGACGTCACCCATCGTATAGGAGCCGGGTGGGCAAAATGGAGGCTCGCCTCAAGGGTCCTGTGTGACAAGAAAGTTCCACACAAACTCAAGGGGAAATTCAATAGAGCCGTGGTTAGACCTGCTATGCTGTATGGGACGGAGTGCTGGCCCGTGAAAAACTCCCATGTTCAAAGAATGAAGGTTGCGGAGATGAGGATGCTTAGGTGGATGTGCGGGCACACCAGACTAGATAGGATTAAGAACGAAGTTATCAGAGAGAAGGTAGGGGTGGCCCCAGTGGACGAGAAGATGCGAGAAGCGAGACTGAGGTGGTTCGGACACGTTCGGAGGAGGGGCCCGGATGCCCCGGTAAGGAGCTGCGAGAGGCTGGAGATTGTTGGCGGTTGGCGAGGTAGAGGGAGGCCTAAGAAGTATTGGGCAGAGGTGATTAGGCAGGACATGATTAGAATGCAAGTTTCCGAGGACATGACCCTTGATAGGAGCGTCTGGAGGTCCAGAATCAGGGTTGTAGGTTAGGGGCTCCAAGAGTCCTTCGCACGTCAGTAGGTTTTCTCATAGACGATTTGTGTGTTAGCGTGTGCCCTCCTGTGGCTGTTAGTTATGATAGTTACTGCACGATTTTATTGCCTTCGATTGTATGTATGTTTCTTATTTTTAGTTAATTATTTTCATTATTTTCTGCGGGAGTCACTAATGCTTTTTGTTTTTGTTTTGTTTTACAGCTATTTTTCCTTTTGTCCTATGCGCCGAGGGTCGATTGGAAACAGCCTCCCTACCCTTTCGGGTAGGGGTAAGGCTTGTCTACATATTACCCTCCCCAGACTCACACCTGATGGGAATATACTGGGTAGTTGTTATTGTTGTTGTTATTATAATGGCGACATATAGCACAATATTTTCATCACCAGAAACTTTATTTCATGTAATGTTCTGACAGTAATAAACATGAAATGAATTGATTATTCTTTAAAGTATAACTTTTTTCATTAGAAAATATTTGCTAATCCAATTTTTTTTACATATGAAATTCTTTTGAATATTTCCACCAAGGCTTCGTCCAATGTGGATGTGTTTCCGCTCCTGTTCGATTATTATCAACGTTTTATTATTAGCTTTTGTGGAAACCATGATCACCACAAAAAGTAAACAAATGTGCCATGAAATAAATTTTAGGTATATATAGCACATATTTTTGGTGACGACTATTAGAGTCCCCACAGTGAGATTGAGATAACCAATGGCCAGAATATGTAGGCATTCCTTTTCTTTTTCATCTCTATTCCCTTTGTACTTTCCTTCCTTTAATTACAATCACTTTTGTTGGAAGAAATGTTCTCAGATCAGTATTATAGCATAACATTCCATGCCATTACTATGGAACAACAACAACCCAGTATAATCCCACGTAGTGGGGTTTGGGGAGGGTAGTATGTACGCAAACCTTACCCCTACCCTTGGGTAGAGGCTGTTTCCAAATAGAGCCCCGGTATCCTTCCCTCCAAGAACTTCTCACCTTGCTCTTGGGGAAACTCGAACTCACAACCTATCGGTAGGAAGTGGAGGTTGCTTACCATCAGAGCAACCCCTCTTGTCACAACAACTAACATACCCAGTAATATTCCACACTGTGGGTGTTGGGAGGATAGTGTATACGCAGACTTCACTCCTACCTTGTGAGGATAAAGAGGTTGTTTCCAATAAACCCTCAGCTCAGGAAAGCATAAGCACTATATTTATGAAAATATAGACAAGTGACAGTACCAAAAAGTCATATAAAAGCATAATAAAAACAACAAGACAGTAAGGTGATCAACAATGAAAGAAAACAACGGTTAATCATAAAAACCTACTACCAACAGGAAGCAATTCCAAGTCTCACCTAGTCATATTAGTCCTTGATATGTTTAAGAAGGGAAAATAAATATCTTTAGAGATAAAATTAAGTACTAGTTGTTATACAGATGTTCAGCAGAAGTTATTGCAATGTTAGTCGACTTGTTAATTCAATGAAGATCAATAACACAAAAAAAAAGAGGCAATTGAAAGGATACATAAAGTACATTTCTCCAAATATCAAAATGCCATGTTTTCTACATTAGTTTATGTATCTCGCGTTAACTGTAATGAACTGGTAGTGAGTAATTCAAAAAAGATAAAAGGGAAAAGGTCAAACCACTCTATGGCACACTCTTAAACTCGGTAAATCAGATATATATAAAGCAATGAGAATGAGACTGTTCTCATGCTTGTTTTCTTAGATCACAATCTAAAAAATTATCGTGTAATTTTCGTGGTCAAATAAGAATAAAGAAACAAATAATGAGAATCTAACTGCTACAACACCTGTTAGAGCTGCTGAGACTTTCTTAGGTACTCCAACAATGAAGTAGCCTTCCTCTTGGCTCTCTCGGTGCCACTCTTAGCAAGCTCCGAAAGAGGTATAACCGCACCAAGCCTACAAAGGCAAGCAAGATTCTCAGAATCTCTCTTGCACAACGAGAGTAAGATGGCTGCCGCATTCTCTTTATTACGAGGTGAACCTGTCCTTAGAAGATCTATCAATACTGGTATTGTGCTAGCTCTTGTTATGGCCGCCTTAGCTTCCTGGTGGTTGGCTAGGACCGAAAGAATGGTCAAAGCTTCATCAACCATGCAACTGCTTGAATCTGTCAGCATTTTTAGCAGTGCTGGTATAATCCCTGCCCGAACAGCCCGACCCTTGTTTCCTTGATATATGCATAAATTAAACAATGCTGATGCAGCATCTTTCTTCCCTCTTATATTTCCGGTGAGAAGCAAATCAATGAGCGCTGGTATGGCCCCCGATCCACCTATTAATATTTTATTCTCATCGCCTAGTGACAAACTAAAAATGGTTGCTGCTGCATTTTCTCTTGCTTCCATGCTCCCCGCTCTGAGAACTTGAACGATAGAAGGAATGGCACCAGCAAGCATTATAATACCTTTGTTCTCGTCAAATATAGAAAGGTTAAGAATAGCAGTGACAGCATTTTCTTGTATCTGCCTGTCTTCAGACGTCAACAATTTAACTAAGACTGGAATTGCTCCCGCTTCAGCAATCAAAATTCTGTTCTCCGTGCTTCTTTTAGAAAGTGAGCGGATCTCGGCTACTGCAGCCCTGCGATCTTCAATAGACCTGCTTGAAAGCTTGTGTACAATTACCTCAATAGCCGCTACTTCCCGACTAACATAGCGAAAAGATCCATCACCTTTCTTTATTTTCCCATTTGCAGATGCGGTTGGCTGCTCAATATTGTTCTTTGCACACCAATCACTAATAAGATTTCGCAGTGCGTAATTTGGGGTCAGCATGAAATTTTGGAGTTGTTGCTGAGTTTTTGGGCATGTTGTGTGCCCACCATCTATCCATTGTTGTATGTACGATCTCTCATAAGTCTGTCGGATTACGAAACAAGTGCATTAGAACAACTGTTGGAGAAGCTAAAAATTTCCATCCAAAATTAACATAAGGAAAAAAAAGGAAAAGAAAAACTAAATGTGAAAAGGAACTGAAACCATTTACCTGTCCTGTGGCAGCGACAATAACAGGATCCCTCATGAGCTCAAGGGATATTGGGCAAAGAAACTCCATAGGAATTACAGAACAGTCGAGCTTTTCACCCTCTGTGTGACTCTTAAATGGAGAGTCATCTTCTCTGGTCGAACCAGAAATCTCCGGAACACCAACCTCGGACATTTTGGATGAATTTCCTGTTCTCTCTGATTCCTGAACTACCTGACTGCAAGCACTTCGTGGAACACCTCTAACTTTTGGCCTAACGTCAAGATCAATATTGCCAATATTCTCTATATGTAAACTTCCAATTCCATTATTTCCTGAATGGAGTGGATTGATCTCCTTGTCCAGTGGTTGGGACAATGATCGAGATAATAAATGTGAATTTACAGGGTCGCTATATCTTTCTGTGGCTCGTCTCAACTGTGTTCTGACCAATTCAACCTATCAAAAATAAGAAATATCAAAGGGGAACCCCAAGGAGACGAGCACAAACACGAAAAGATTAAAGCCAAAGCTAACAAACCTGCTCTCGCACTTCTTCTGATATGTCAAAATGATCATATGGCAAGCTATCAAGGGCTTTCTCCAATTTCCATGTAACACATTGAAACTGAAAAAGCATTTTCTTCGCCGCTGAATCCTTGAGTCAAGAAATAGCACAGATTAAGAGAGGTACATGACCCTAATTTGAATGAGCACCGTGAATATAGAGCTTTCACTATCACTCTGCTCATTGAAAAAATAAAGATCTCAATGAGGAAAAATGTTTCTTTGTTCACAAATGTCATTGTGATTAACACTGGTAATCTGTTCTATTTCTGCATTATGGACGCACAAACTGGAAATATAACCAATATCGATATAGCCAATAGTGTGCACAGTAATGAATGAACTTGGAATAGATATGGTAGGCCAAGATTCAAATACAAGCGAACGCAAAACAGCTAGGTGATTGGTGATTATTTCCTTCCTCTCAGTCTAAACCTCATAATTACCCAGCACCTTTATTGGTGGGCGGTAGCAGGTATCCAGTGAATTAGTCAAGGTGTGTGTATGGACTGGACACCACCATTATAGGCTATTGATGGACTAGAACAAATTTCAAGCATACTCATTTCATAGATATCGGTGAACATGTACATGATTGGCCTGAAGTCTTGACTACCTAAACCAAATTGAATAGCTTCCTCATTTTCTATGGATAGATCATCTAATGTTAAAGCTCTCATTTATACTGCTGAAGGATTACTCCTGGATTTTATTTAAGAATATCTCTAGTCAGTTCTTCCATCCAAATTATCATTTCTTGGCATTCGTATCCTAGAAATATTTTTTAAGAAAATCTTGATTCTTTGCATTAACTTATGCATTTTCACACCAAAGAGAAATACTGAAAAAAAAACAGATCCGATAACTACAAGCACAACTTTTCATAGAAAAGTAAACCTATTACTCAGCAGTCAGCACTAACCAGCCAAATGAGAACAAACAAACGCAAAAACTTTACACATATGACATAATGGAAATAAAGATTGAAACTTCACTACACCATATGCAAAAGGAGCCATCCCCAGTTCTTTTTAGGAAGCAACCTCTCCCCTCCCCTATGGGTTCACCCCTGAGTCTAACGCCTTAACAGCATTTTAAGTGCCTCTCACAACGGACTCAACATCATTGGGGCCGGATTGGTCATTTTCTAGCCTACTCTGCTAGAACTATGAATGTTGTGTCGGAAGCCGTGATCACATAGTCACTTCTGCCCACAGTATTGTTACGACGGCAGGTCACCGAGAGTGAAGTAAACTCGGCTCCTGATGTAGCATTCATTCGGAGTATTCGACATTTGATTACACACATGACATAATAGGAATTAACATATATATAGAAAAGATTGAAACTTTACTACGCAAAATGCAAAATGAAGTTCCAATATACACTAATATGACATAATGGAATCAACCTATAGATATAAAGACTTAAACTTTACTACACCAAATGCAAAGTGAAGTTCCAATATACACATATATGACATAATGGAATCAACCCATAGATATAAAGACTTAAACTTTACTACACCAAATGCAAAATGAAGTTCCAATATACACAGATATGACATAATGGAATCAACCCATAGATATAAAGACTTAAACTTTACTACACCAAATGCAAAATGAAGTTCCAATATACACAGATATGACATAATGGAGTCAACCTATAAACATAAAGACTTACACTTTACTACACCAAATGCAAACAGAAGTTCCAGCATACACATATGACATAATGGAAATTAACATATACATATAAAGACCGAAACTCTACAACAAAATGCAAAATGAAGCTTCAGTATATACATATGATATAATGGAAATTAACATAGAGTAGATATGAAGGCTGAAACTTTACTACATTGCAAAAAGCTTGAATATATAAATATGACATAATGGAAATTAACATACAGTTAAAAAGATTGAAAGTTTATCAAACTAGACACTTACAAAAGGGATCTTGGTGTCAAATTCATTAGCAGCTAAAAGTAGGTTCTTTGCAGCCAAAAGAGCCAATGAGAGATCAGAAAAACAAGAATTAAAAGAACCCAAATGGGTATTTAAGTCTTTAATCTCCTCAAGTAAATGAGTCAAAACTGCAACTCTTCTAGCTAAATCTGTACAATCTTTCTTGAATTTCCCACAAAATCCAGCAATTGAGATCTGTGACACTTCATGGATTAGCCGGAGTGGAGTGTTAATAGGGTGGTCTCTGGTACCGGTGGTGGCTTCTCCGCCGTCCATGGTGGTTGTTGGTTTGTGGGGGGTGGGGGTGGGGCACTGCAACCACAGTGCAGTTTGTTGCAAAAAGGGACTTATGAGGCTTGAGTTAAAAGAGTTGGGAGCTGATTTTTAAATTATTTAAATATTGAAGAGGAGGAAAGAAATTGTTTGGAGTGAGGAAAGTAGGAAACTATAGGGTAATTTAATTTTGGTGCAGAATTGTTATATTTATTTGGGGATATTCGTATTGAAACATTGATTTTGTTAAATGGCATTTGAATATTTAGGAATTTACCAGAGTGAACGCCAGCTTCTATCAGCTGTCACTTTATACTAATTCTTCATCCCTTTGTTTAGGCATATTTAGGAAAAAATAAAGAACACTTTGACAAGGTTATAATGTTATTGTACAAGTACATCTAAACCTTTTCATAACGATTGTATTTGTTTCGATATTTTTTGAATGTTATATTGAAGTGTTATTATAAAGAATGTATATATAATGTAACATAAAAATTGATTTCGAATTTTTTTTGACTTTTATAGTGAATGGCTATTGTATAAGAGTATTATTATAGCGAGAACTGATTGTATGTAATATAGGTTTAAGTTTATCCGCATCGAGTTTTTGTATCAAACTAATTAGTGCAAAATATGTGTCTTTTTTACATTTATTTTTTACTTAATCATGATAAAATGATGTATTTTCTTATTTAATTTTTTCATTGCTAAAGTTAAATTACTTAGTTTGGTATAAATACGACGCAACTAAGTGTCTCGTGATTAAGTATGATTAATAATTATTTCTTAAAAAGTTTGAAAATTTCATAACGAAAGAAAAATGCATTTGACTCTCTCTATATATTCTACTAATATTATTATTTTCCTGGATGGAGGGAGTCAAAAAATCTTTTAGGATGTACAATACATAACCACAACAACCGGTAACTAAAAGTAATTTTATTGTTTTGGATAATTGCAAAGACCGTCATTCAATAACAAATATTCACCGATTTCGTAAAATATAAGGTATGGCAAAAGGATTGACCAAGCGAGTAGCAAAAAAAGAAATTTCCAAAATGTTTCCCACCTCATAGATGATAAATAATTTATATTTATTTAACCACTACATATTGTCACTTTACTACCTAAACTAAATCAGTTCGCGAGGGGTAGATCGACTAAAAAATAAAATACCTCCTTACAAAAAAAGTAATTAATTTGTAAAGTATTTGATCCGAGATTTCTAGTTAAGGAACAACTTCAACTATCGCACCATACCGTAATATAAATCATTTTTTTTCCTGAGTAAAAATAAATAAATAACAATATCTAAGTTCTACTCAACGCGTCCTTGAGTTGTAAAGCAAACTGACGAGATTCACGGAATCGGGTAAGGAAATTTTGGAAAATTTATATAATTGTAAAAGAGAAGGAAAAAAAAGGGAAAGAATAGGGTTGCAAGAAGAATATTTGATCTTTTTAAAAGTTAGCACATGAGAAGCTGTAAAGATATTTATTAGTAAAATTTATCTTTGATATGTCTTTTTCCAATTATTGGTTCAACTTTTAATATTTTAGGATTAGAAAGTGAATAATGGGTCCCTTTAGTCCAAAGGGTCCCACTTTAGAGAATAAGATAATTAATTAAACTAGAAAATGAAAGGACATAAATTAGTGTTTTTCTTGGGATTAATGTTTTGGAATTTTTGAAGAAATAAGTATGATGTAAGACGCAAAATGAACAAATTGTGACATATTTTAAATTCCATCGTTATATCAAATGATTTTTTTTTCAGCCAAAAAAGAATACTTCTATATAGACATATAGTATTTAACTTGTACATCCAGAATCTATGATTTAAAATCACAAATCGAAAAACGTAGTATATACTATGAACCAAACAAGTTCAGGAGAAATTTAATGGCGAAGCCACATGTATTCTAGGAGTGTCAATCGATATACCTTCGTTGGAAAATTACATTATATAGTTTGGTAACTATTTTAAATATATATACACTCTACATTGATTCCTCTTGGCTATTTCGTAGATTTACTTCTTTATATATTACAATCCTCCGTAGTGAAAATTTAGTTCTGAACAATCTATCCTACCAAAAAGTAGCATAAATAATATTGAACAAAATTACACAATAATGCACTTCATAAGTAGACCTTATACTATTTTAGCCCAATTCAAGTTTCCCCAAGAGCAAGGTGGGAAGTTCATGGAGGGAAGGATGTCGGGGGTCTATTTGGAAATAGCCTCTCTACCCAATGGTAGGGGTAAGGTCTGCGTACACACTACCCTCATCAGATTCAAATCCAGCATAAGTCCACTCCAAATCACTTGAAATTTTGGTTTTGAACTCTTGTTGATCATTCCAATCAATTGGGACAACACTCATTCCAAACAACTAACAAATCGGAAAACTCAATTTTCTAAAGTCGAATCTTTGAACCATATATGACAAAATTATTGAATAATGCACTTCATAAAAGATTATCATCTTTGAATCTGGAAGAAGAATTGAAGGAGGATAACAATGGTAGAAATTTTTGAGGTGCAAAGGCGTGACATGGGAGAAAGGAAGAATGAGGAAAAAAAAGGTGGGCTAACTGATGAAAAGTAATTTTCAGGTTATGTAATACCTGGGCTACACTGGATATGGACTCCAAAAGTGATTCATTTTCTGATGGGTTGTTGGGCCAAGTGACAAGGGGTGTAATTCGGGAAAAATTAAAACATACCCAGATTTACAATTGATCATTAAAAAATAGTTCGGTTTCAAAAGTAATCGAAATTTAGTCATTTTTCATGTAAAGATAAATCTGAGTAAAAACACAATTCAATACCTGAAAAATACGCCAATATATTATACTAGAGTTCCAGCATATGTATGCTTGAACTCCAGTATAATACGCTGGAGTTCCAGGATAAGTATGCTGAGTACCAATATCTGAGACAATAGAAACTGGAACCCCATGCAACCGCACTATCCCCCGGAAGAAAATCCCCGCTAACCACTCCGAAGAATAGGTAGTACACACTGGAATGAAGTGCGCAGATATGATCAGCCTATCCACAATCACCAAAATAGAATCAAATTTCTTTGAGGTATGAGGGAGACCACTTATAAAGTCCATAATAATCCTCTCCCGTTACACCACCAGGTCTCTGATGTTCATACTTGACCTGCTGACAATTGAGACACCGAACCACATATCTCACAATATCCTTTTTCATTCTCCTCCACCAGTAATGCTGTCTCAAAATCCTGGTACATTTTCGCGGCTCCCGGATGAATGGAATACCGCGAGATGTGGGCCTCCTCTAATATCTCCAAGTGTGAGTTCTGGATCGGTTCCGTGGCTTTCGTGGGACACGTGGTGTCCAGTGATGGTATACAGGTTGACCCAAAAAAGATTGAGGCGGTGCAGAGTTGGCCCAGACCGTCCTCAACTGTTGAGATTCGGAGTTTCCTCGGTTTGGCAGGTTATTACCGCAGGTTCGTTGCGGGTTTTTTATTTATTGCATCACCTTTGAAGAAGTTGGCACTGAAGAATGCTCCATTTGCGTGGTCGGATGAATGTGAGGAGTGATTCCAAAAGCTCAAGCTTTGACCACAACTCTAGTACTAGTATTGCCATCAGATTCAGGATCTTACTCGGTGTATTATAATGCTTTGAAAGTTGGGATCGGATGTGTATTGATGCAGGATGGTAAAGTTATTGCGTATTCTTCGCGTCAGTTAAAGCCCCATGAGAAGAACTACCATGTGCATGACTTAGAGTTGGCTGTTATAGTTCATGCTTTGAAGATTTGGAGGCACTATCTATATGGCGTATCCTGTGAAGTGTTGACGGACCATCGCAGTCTTCAACACTTGTTTAAGCAGAAGGATATCAATTTGAGACAGGGTAGATGGCTTCAGTTACTCAATGATTATGATATTACCATTTTTTATCATCCGGCAAAGGCCAATGTAGTGGACGATGCTTTGAGCCGGAAGGCGGTTAGTATGGGTAGCTTGGCGTACATTCCAGTTGGGGAGAGTCCCCTTTCAGTTGATGTTCAGGCTTTGGCTAATCGGATGGTGAGGTTAGATATTTCTGAGCCCAGTCGGGTGTTGGGTAGTGTAGTTTCCCAGTCTTCTTTGTATGATCGCATTAGGAGCGCTAGTATGATGACTTGCATTTGCTTGTCCTGAAGGATAGGTTCCAGCATGATGATGCCAAAGATGTGACTATTGGGGATGATTGTGTGTTGCGGATGCAGGGCCGGATTTGCGTGCCCAATGTGGATGGGCTTCGAGAGTTGATATTAGAGATGGCCCACAGCTCGCGGTATTCCATACATCCGGGAGCCGCGAAAATGTACCAAGATTTGAGACACCATTACTGGTGGAGGATAATGAAAAAGGATATTGTGAGATATGTGGCTCGGTGTCTCAATTGTCAGCAGGTCAAGTATGAACATCAGAGACCTGGTGGTGTACTTCAGCAGATGGATATTCCAGAGTGGAAATGGGAGAGGATTACTATGGACTTTATAAGTGGTCTCCCTCGTACCTCGAAGAACTTTGATTCTATTTGGGTGATTGTGGATAGGATGACCAAATATGCGCACTTCATTCCAGTGTGTACTTCCTATTCTTCGGAGTTGTTAGCGGGGATTTTCATCCGCGAGATAGTGCGGTTGCATGGGGTTCCAGTTTCTATTGTCTCAGATAGGGGTACTCAGTATACTTCCTAGTTCTGGAGGACCTTTCATCAAGAGTTGGGCACACAGGTACAGATGAGCACGGCTTTTCATCTTCAGACGGATGGGCAGTCTGAGCGTACTATCCAGATATTGGAGGACATGTTGCGTGCATGTGTTATTGATTTTGGGGGTTCTTGGGCTGAGTTCTTTCCACTTGTAGAGTTTTCTTATAACTACAACTATCAGTCCAGCATTCAAATGACGTCGTATGAGGCTTTATATGGGAGATGGTGTAGATCTCCGGTTGTCTAGTTTGAGCTCAGTGAGGCTACGCTATTGGGGACTGAATTAGTTTGGGATGCCTTAGAAAAGGTAAAAGTGATCCAGGAGAGACTTCGTACAATTCAGTCGCATCAGAAGAGTTATGCAGACCAGAAGGTTCGAGATTTATCTTATATGGTGGGCAAGAAGGTCTTGTTGAAGGTTTTGCATATGAAAGGTGTTATGAGGTTTGGGAAGAAAGGGAAGCTGAGTCCGAGGTTCATTGGACCTTTTGAGATACTTAGGAGGATTGGGGAGGTGCCCTATATGCTTGCGTTGCCACCCAGCTTGTCAGGATTTCACCCGGTGTTCCATGTTTCTATGCTCAGGAAGTATGTTGGGGACCCGTCTCATGTATTAGATTTCAGCACGATCCAGTTGGATGAGGACTTGGCCTACGATGTAGAGCCGGTGGCTATTTTGCGTCGTCAGGTTCGAAAGTTAAGATCAAATGACATAGCTTCAGTGAAGGTGCAGTGGAGAGGTTGGCCCGTGGATGAGGCCACCTAGAAGACCGAGCAGGATATGTGGAGCAGATATCCCTGTTTGTTCGAGGCTCCAGGTATGTTTCTTTACCTGCTCGAGGACGAGCTTGTTTTAGTTAGGGAGGATATGAAGACCTGGCCCGTCGTCACGTGAGTTACCGCCCCGTGTTCCCCGTTTTATGCTTCTATATGTTTCATTATAAGTGTTGGGAGAATTTGAAGTAATTCAGATAGAGTTTGGTTGGAAATGAGACAATTAGTCTCATTATGAGAAGGTTAGTTTGAAAAAGTCAACCAAATGTTGACTCATGAGTTATAGGGCTCGAAATGGATTTCCGACGATTCGATTAACTTCGGGGGATGATTTGTGGCTTAGGAGTGAAATCGGAATTCAATATGGAGGCCCCGGAGTAGAATTAGGCTTGAATTGGCTAAGTTTGAATTTTGTCGGATTCTGGTTGATAGATGAGATTTTGATCCGAGGGTCGGAATGGGATTTCGAAAGTTTCAACAGCTCCATTAGGTTATTATTTATATGCGTGCAAAGTTTTAGGTCATACAGAGGTGTTTAGGTTGGGTTTTTGATCGAGTATGCAATTTGGGAGATTTTAAGGAATTTAGGCTTTGATTTGATCATTATTGAGATTTTGATGTTCACATTAGTGTTTTAATGATTCGAGCGAGTTTGGATGAAGTATTAGGACTGACCTATATTTTTTGGTTGGGGCCCCGGGGGCCTCAGGGTGATTTTGGGTGGTTGAGCGGAGGTTTTTGGAGTTTTTGCATGAAAATGAGATTTGGCTTCTAGTATTTTCGCATCTGCGGAAGAGAAGCCTTAAAAGCGGTTCTGCAGATGCGACTAGTTCATCGCAAAAGTGGCCAAGAGGGGCTGGGTAGGTTTCCGCAAAAGCGATCTTGAAGTCGCTTCTGCAGGTCCGCAGAGGCGGAGGTTAGATCGCAAAAGCGGACGGTAGGGATTTAATGAAAAACCGCAGAAGCTGTAGAAAGTCTGCAGATGCGGTTCTTGGACCGCAGAAGTGGAAACCACTGTTGGCAGAAGGGTTTAAAACCTTTAATTCATTCCGCAAGTTCATTCATAACTTCCTCCATTTTTGACAATCTTGTGAGCTTTTTGGTACATATTTAAGAGGGTTTAAACGGGAATTGATTGGGGGTAAGTCTCGTGACTTAGAAACGTCATTTTTGTTAAGAATCAACCTTAAATTCATGGAAACTTTGGGAAAAACTTGAAGAACTAGGGCTGAGTTTTTGAATTCTAAATTGGGATTTGATGGCTCATTTAAGCTCCGATTTTGGTAAATTTTATATGTACGGACTCGTGGCGAGATGAGGAATCTGGTGATGTGACTTTCGTAATTTTTTGAGAAGTGTACCCGGGGTTCGAGTTTTGCCAACTTCGTATTTTTTGGTATTTTTCGAGTTCATTCAATTGGGTTAAATCCCATTAGCTTATTATAACCTATTCCTTGTGGTTTTAGTCAGATTCTGCACTTGAAGAGGTCGATTTGCGAGGAAAGCGCAAGGTGAGCTAGGAATTTGGCCGGTTCGAGGTGAGTAATGGTCATAAATGATATAGTGATGGTTTGAAACCTCATATTTGCACTATGCGATGCTATGTTGAGATAAAACATGCGCCGTGTGGTGAGCGTGGTGATGTTACTGATAGGGATTCGAAATTGGTCCCTCTCGATTGATGACTTATTGTACATTAACTGAGACTGAGCTTATATAAATATATATATCTGGGGCTAGTCGCAACGTTTAGGACCTTGTGCCGACTTGTAAAATCCGTAAGGAGCATGTTGATCTGATTGACCTCATTTTACCTATTGAACTCATACTCTTAGTTATGTCCTTAACTGTGAATCATGAAATAAACCGGACCTAGTAGTTTGCACCCTAAATGAGAAATACTTAGGGTTGAATACCCAGTCTTAGCTGAGTGGGCCCAAGAGGCCAAGTCTATATTGACTGAGAGGGGTCATGGACCCCAGAGTGATGGTATTTTGTATATACCGGATCAGGCTGCACAGCGCAGCAGTATATACATATACATGTATTGGATCGGACTGTATGCCGCAGCGATATATTATATGGATCGGTTTACACGCCGTAGTGATATATTATATGGACCGGACCGCACGCCGCAGTATCTTATTGCTTGGGCTGAAGGAGCCCCTCGGAGTCTGCACACATCCCCAGTGAGCGCATTCGACTTTATTTATTGGATCGGACTGCACGCCGTACTACTATGCATTATATATGATCAGGGTGCACGCCGCAACAGTGTTAGTAAATTGTCGGACAAAATAGAAGAGTTTTTATCAATTTCTTTTTACTGTTTAGCATATTTTTACTGTCTTCACTACTGATTTTAGAACTATGTAGTGTTCCTACAGGATTTCTTATTTTCAGTCTTTATTTATTGTTATTACTTACTGAGTTGGAGTACTTACTCTACTCCATGCACCTTGTGTGCAGATATAGGGATCCCGGAGGCTTAGCTGGGATTATCTGTTATTGCCCAGTTTAGTACTGGAGTTATCGAGATAGATGCTGGCATCCGCAGGACCCGATTCCTCCTCTTATATATCTTTTACTTCCGCATTTATATTTCCATTGTATAGGATATTGACCAGTTGTATTTAGAGGCTCTAATTTGTGACGCTGGATCTTTTGGGTTATTATTACTCATTATGGTTTCTGCACTGTCCCTATTAATATTAAACTGAGAATTTTATGTTAAACTTGGCATTTTAAGTTAATTATTTGGTTAGAAATTTTCGAATGGTCGGGTTTGCCTAACAAGGTGTTAGGCGCCATCACGACCGGGGTTTGGGTCGTGATACCTAGTCTAGCATGCCATAGATAAATAGACTCAATCATATAAGCAGAAGCATATACATTTTCATTGATAACATCACAAATATTAAGTACAAAGAGTCTTTGGTTACAATAGCCCTTTCCCACAAACACATTATTTTTACACATTATTTTTGGTCATCATGATCTTATCAGATTCAAATGACACTTTCACTCCGGCTCTTCCCAACAAGGATATAGAGATCAAGTTTGCCCTCATAGTAGGAACATGCAGTACATCAACAAGGGCTAAAGGTTTTCCTAAAGTGAGTTTCAGAAGAACTTTACCCTTACCCAAGACATTGATAGTACTTGAGTCTCCAAGATAGACTTCTTCTTTATCATCCTCTACAAAAGTATAAGAGGAAAATGCTTCTCGATTTGCACAAATGTGTCGAGTAGCCCCAGTCTCACCCATTATTTTTCATGTACTACAATGTTTACTTAAGAAATGACATCTGTAATAATATTACCTCCTTCAGCTAAGTTAGCCTTAGGAGTATTAGTTTTTTCCTTGTCATTTCTTGCTATGTACCTGCACTGTGGGGGAGTAGTTTTGGGGGAAGGTTTTATGTGGGAAAAAATTTTGGGGGGAAGTATTTTTGTGGGGAAATAATTTTGGGGGGAGGTTTCATATGGGGAAAAGTGTTTTGGGGGGTGGGATATTTTTTTGGGAAAGGTTCTTCCCATTTTAATTTCCAATTTTTTAAATCTTTTTTTAATTAAAATTCCTAGAATTAAAAATCCTAAAAGTTATAAAATTATACTAATTATAAAAGTTATTTAATCCTAGATTGAAAGAGAAAAGATCAATAAAAGGAAAAGTATAAAAAAAAAAGAGTATGTTTTGTAATTTTCAACTTTTATAAAAAAAGAGATTACTAATTAATCCTAAATAAGGCCTAAATTTCATGCGTGATATTTTGGTATTTTTAATTAATAAAATTTTACAAAATTCCTAAAAATGGCAAATAAGTAAGAAAAATTTATTTTCTTGAGATTTTTATCGGAATATTTCATATAGGGCAAAAATCACGTGCTTACAAAGTTCATGTAAAATGAAATGTCACTAGATAAAAGAAGAGTTGTATAGGCATACAAACATATCATAAACAAGGATTTCATTTGAATAAGAGAGTATAAGAGGGAGTAATATACCTATTGTGATAAGCATCAAACAAAGGAGAGCAAAGTGACGGATGCCTTCTTGACTACTATATTGAAATGTGTGTTGGAAACACGTTCTCGAACTAACGTGTGTTGATTCATGTAGGTTTTGATAAATGCCAAACATTGAGACAAACATCGGTGATGGAACAATAACAGTCCAAGTACAAGATGGACAGTACAAGTTCAAGATCAGCAAATGCAATTAACTGTTGAGTCGTCTTTAAATTGTAATCTTGACTCAACGACTTATTTCTAATATTGGCTCTCACCTAAAATGATTTTTATAAAATCATGCATCATTAGGTTTTACAGAAATAAGTTGCATATTTGCCAAAATGATTTTTAAACTCGTTTTGTGAAATTTGAGTTTCACAATCGATTGTCTAAAGGCCACAATCGATTGTCAAGCAGTTTTTACTTAGTCTCAAATTAATTGCCTTGAGACAGAAAGTTTGTTGAAAATCATTTTTGAAGCAACAATCGATTGTCTCTATTCAACAATCGATTGTCAAGGTATTTTTACTTAGTCTCAAAAATATTGCCTTGAGACAGTTTGTTTGAAATCATTTTTGAAGCAACAATCGATTGTCACTTCTCACAATCGATTGTCAAAGTATCTGACTTGCAGAATCTTATTTTCAAAACGTTTTAAATCAATGATTTGGTTGTTGAATATGTTTTACAGATCTTCTTTAAAGTCAAAAACGTTTTTAATGATCAGATACTTGCTCCTTAAATTAAGGATTGTGTTGTTGAATATTTATTTACCAAATCTGCAAAGCTTTCTAAGTCTGACAGATATGTTCTTGACTTTCTAATAGACAATCGATTGTCTTGTTGCAACAATCGATTGTTGTGTTTGAAAAAGTCCCAAACGGACTTCTTCATTTATTTCTGATCTTCAAAGTCAAGATAAGTTTGGTACACATTTATTACTCAATCTGTTTTATTCAAATGCTGTCAGAAATGTTTTTGAAAATGTGTGACACAATCGATTGTCACTGTAGCACAATCGATTGTCATAGGTTAAAATCAGAGTTTTGTGTTTTTTTTATTAAGGCAACGGTCATAAACTTTTTCTTTCTATAAAAATACTTCTCTGAAACGTTTTTGATACAACACAACTGATCTGAAATATTGAGATTACACTTGAAATTATTTTACATCAAATTCATATCATATACATTGTTTTTGAGAGCCATTATTTGATTGAGTTGTTGTGTTCTTGAGCTGATATATTTGTACTCATAATCCACTCTATTGAGAGAGTTATTGTAAAGTGAGTAGTGAGTGTTTCTTTGTGAGCACTTGTAACAAGAAGGAGTGTTGTATTTCTTCTTGGGAAGTCTTAGGGATAGGTGTCCTTAAGCAGGTTGTTTGAGGCTTGTGTTGTATCAAGTTCTCAAGTTGTAAAGGTTCGTTAGGCACCCGGAAGCTTAACAGGGAAGTCTTGAGGTGAGGTATCCTCAAGCAGGTGTTTGAGACTTGTTCGATTCAAGTCTCAAGTGTAAAGGTTTGTTGAGCACCCGTAAGCTCGACAGGGTATAGTGGAAATCTCGAGAGAGTCTCTCGGGGACTGGACTAGCCACAAGGTGTGGTAAACCAGTATACATCTCTGCCTTCTTTACCTTCCGCATTTATTTCCAGCACTTGTTAAATTCCTGCAGTATTTATTTCCGCAACAGAATTTTTTTTAATTCCGCATAATTTGTGTAAAACGCTATTCACCCCCCCCCCCCTCTAGCGTTAAGCACGTATCCTAACAATTGGTATCAGAGCTTAACTCTCTGAAAGCCTTAACCGGTTGAGAGAAAGATCTGTATTTTCTGTTGAGAATGTTGAATGCAGGCACAATGAGCGTAGGTCACTCAATCTTCAAACCTCCAGTATTTGATGGCAACAACTACGCATATTGGAAGGAGCGGATGAAAATCTTCATCCAAGCAAACGACTTTCGTCTTTGGCAAATCATAAAGTTTGGTAAACTAATGACGAAACAAGCTGGAAAAGCCATGGTAAGAGAATACAACACCAAGGCTATAAAAATGTTGTATAGCTCTCTAAATCAGGATGAATGTCGGAAAGTTTCACACTGCAAATCTGCCAAAGAAGTGTGGAACAAACTTGAGGACATTTATGAAAACATTCCTCAAGAAACGAGCTATTCGTGTGATGAACAAAATACACGATGCTTCATGGCCGACAAAGAAGAAGAGGTAAGTACTTCTGGCTCTCACTCGTTTGAAGAATTACAAGATGCCTATGAAGAACTTTTTGGTGAATTTGTAAATGTTTCAAAATCCTTGAAAGAACTGAAGAAAGACCTTTTGTTAAAAGAAAAATATTTTGAAAATCAACTTTCTTCAAAAGAAAAAATTTTTGAAAAATTGACTCGTGATAACGAGAAGCTTGTAGAAGAAAATCAATTTTTACAAAATGATAGTGTTGATCTTAGAAATGTGATTAAAGCTATGCATGAAGCTTCTTCTATTGATCAATGTTCTAAATGTTCTTCTTGTGAATCCTTGCAATCTGAAATTGCAGAACTTAGGAGTACACTAGAAACACGTAGTGTAGATGTTCCTAAGGTTATGGAAGAAAAGAAGAAATCTAGGAAAAATAGACGGCGTAAAAACAAGAATCACGCTAGAAATTCTACTGCACCACCTAGAAATAAATCTAGGGTTTTAAATGAGTCTAGAAAAAACGTTGTTAGACCACCTAGACACTATGCTAGGATGTATGCAAACAAGCCTAGAAATAGTTATTTTAGGCAACCTAGAAATAATTCTAGGATCGAGACTAGACAACCTAGAAACGATGCTAGGTTCTTCAACAAATCTAGGATTAATAACTTTAGACCACCTAGATACAATTCTAGAAATTGGAATAATGAGTCTAGAGTTAATCGCTTTAATTTGCCTAGAAATAATACTAGGACGTTTATTGATAAGTCTAGGATGAATCATGCTAGATCACCTAGAAATGACTCTAGGATTTTCAACGCATCTAGGAATGACTATAGATCACCTAGAACGTATTTGGCACAACCTAGGCATAGGCACAACCCGAATGTTGTATGTCATTATTGCTATCGTGTAGGTCACATTGCACCCGTGTGTTTTGCGAAGCATAGAGATTTATCTTTTAGTTATAATCATTATTTGCCTAACCCTCAAGGACCCAAAATGGTTTGGGTACCAAAGACCTCTCCGTAGGTATTTTATTTTTGCAGGTGTGCTTGAAGACTACAAAATTGTAGTAGATTCACCAAGCACGACACCTAAATGCATCAAGGGGAAATTCGGTTAGCTTTTTTTTTGATAAAATCGAATTGTGCAAATGATTAGTATTGACAAAATTTGTTGTTGTTGTTGATATATGTCAGCTGTTGATTTTAACACATGAGCTGTTAACTTGATTCTCACTTTGAAAAATGTTGATGTGCTTAATTGTAAGATGATATGTGAGATTTCATTGTTGACTATTCTTGTTGGTTCACATGCTGAAAATCTGTTTTTGATTGATTACTAGTATCAACTATTAAATGATTGATCCATGTTTTGACGAATGTTGATTCTTGTATTGAATAAGCATCTACTAGAATCATTCATAGTTGATTCATGTTTTGGTAATCTACTGCAATCAGTAATTATGTCTATTGTTGCATATTTTGATAAATGCTTCTCAAATTTCGATTAGCATATTTTGAAATATCTATGTGATATGTTTTGTTGATATAATTGATAAATTTGTAGCAACCCTCATATCATATGTTCCTCAATATCCTTCCTATTCTTTTGTGAATATGGTAAAAGGAAGTAGCCTTCATCTTCTTGCTAAAAGAAGAAATGTTTAGGCGATTTGTTTCAAGTAAGAAGGAATGTCGTTACATTCTAATTTGCCTTACTTGAGGAGGAATTTGTTCTTTGAAAGAATTGATTGCAAGAATCTTATTGATGATATTCTCTTAACTATATCTATCGATTTTCGAAAATATTTTCTATTGATGATATTAGAAATATATTGTTTTAAAAGATGAATTTTGGGGTGATAATATTTTTGGTGTGAATTTCGCATAAATTGTGTGTTGATATTATTGAAGATATTTTTATTTGATAAAATTATTTTGTAGCCACTAATGTGCTAGCATGAAGTCTAATTCAATAACTAGCAAATTGAGATGTCAATGATGGAGAATGACATCAAAATAAACCGGGTATGATCGTTCCTTGCTCTACCCTACTGCTAGTAGAATTGATGTAATGTTTAGTAAGTATTGATATTCATCATGTCCATGTTCAAATAGATCACGATCTCGAAGGCGATGTCAAAATTGAGTATTCAATCAACGGACATCTTCACCAAGCCTTTTAGATTAAGAGTTGTTTCTTCCGTATTCTTAGTGAACTCGGAGCTCTTGACTCTACGTTGATCAATTGCATTCACTTAGGATGTATTTATATTAATTAAATACTGACTTAATTGTGTTTTTGCAGAGATATCCTCAAAGACAAGAGGAATCTAATGTTGGTGCTACAAAATGGTTTAATTGCCACAAAATTATTTTGTGTCTAATATTTTTGATGTGCAGGCGTTGTTGCATAATTGATTGTCATTTTTATTGATTGATTCCTATAAGTTTCTACCCAAATATTCTTATTAGTATCGTATTGATATTCTTGTAAAAAGGGGGAAGTTACGCAACTTGTCAAAAGGGGAATTATATTCTTCTCTAACCACCTTTTATTTATGTCAAAAGGGGGAAGTTGTAAAACTTGTGATCCCAACCTTCTTCTAACCTTTTTGCTAATGTCAAAAGGGGGAAGAGAAAGGGCGGCATATGCATATCTATTAGAAGATATAGGGGATATTTTCTATGCTTTGGGAAGATTAGGATATATGCATATTTACATGTCTACATGCATTCTTTATATCCATGTTTATGATATTTGATGTTGCAAATATTTGTTGCATAAATTTAGGGGGAATCTTATATTTAGGGGGAAGACATATGCATGTTTATGATGTTGCATACATTTAGGGGGAATCATAAACTTAGGGGGAACATCTTGAACTGTTAAACATATGAATATATATCTTGAACTGTGTTGAACTGTTATTAATATGCATATCCCGATACATGTTTGCCATTATCAAAAAGGGGGAAATTGTTGGAAACACGTTCTCGAACTAACGTGTGTTGATTCATGTAGGTTTTGATAAATGCCAAACATTGAGACAAACATCGGTGATGGAACAATAACAGTCCAAGTACAAGATGGACAGTACAAGTTCAAGATCAGCAAATGCAATTAACTGTTGAGTCGTCTTTAAATTGTAATCTTGACTCAACGACTTATTTCTAATATTGGCTCTCACCTAAAATGATTTTTATAAAATCATGCATCATTAGGTTTTACAGAAATAAGTTGCATATTTGCCAAAATGATTTTTAAACTCGTTTTGTGAAATTTGAGTTTCACAATCGATTGTCTAAAGGCCACAATCGATTGTCAAGCAGTTTTTACTTAGTCTCAAATTAATTGCCTTGAGACAGAAAGTTTGTTGAAAATCATTTTTGAAGAAACAATCGATTGTCTCTATTCAACAATCGATTGTCAAGGTATTTTTACTTGGTCTCAAAAATATTGCCTTGAGACAGTTTGTTTGAAATCATTTTTGAAGCAACAATCGATTGTCACTTCTCACAATCGATTGTCAAAGTATCTGACTTGCAGAATCTTATTTTCAAAACGTTTTAAATCAATGATTTGGTTGTTGAATATGTTTTACAGATCTTCTTTAAAGTCAAAAACGTTTTTAATGATCAGATACTTGCTCCTTAAATTAAGGATTGTGTTGTTGAATATTTATTTACCAAATCTGCAAAGCTTTCTAAGTCTGACAGATATGTTCTTGACTTTCTAATAGACAATCGATTGTCTTGTTGCAACAATCGATTGTTGTGTTTGAAAAAGTCCCAAACGGACTTCTTCATTTATTTCTGATCTTCAAAGTCAAGATAAGTTTGGTACACATTTATTACTCAATCTGTTTTATTCAAATGCTGTCAGAAATGTTTTTGAAAATGTGTGACACAATCGATTGTCACTGTAGCACAATCGATTGTCATAGGTTAAAATCAGAGTTTTGTGTTTTTTTTATTAAGGCAACGGTCATAAACTTTTTCTTTCTATAAAAACACTTCTCTGAAACGTTTTTGATACAACACAACTGATCTGAAATATTGAGATTACACTTGAAATTATTTTACATCAAATTCATATCATATACATTGTTTTTGAGAGCCATTATTTGATTGAGTTGTTGTGTTCTTGAGCTGATATATTTGTACTCATAATCCACTCTATTGAGAGAGTTATTGTAAAGTGAGTAGTGAGTGTTTCTTTGTGAGCACTTGTAACAAGAAGGAGTGTTGTATTTCTTCTTGGGAAGTCTTAGGGATAGGTGTCCTTAAGCAGGTTGTTTGAGGCTTGTGTTGTATCAAGTTCTCAAGTTGTAAAGGTTCGTTAGGCACCCGGAAGCTTAACAGGGAAGTCTTGAGGTGAGGTATCCTCAAGCAGGTGTTTGAGACTTGTTCGATTCAAGTCTCAAGTGTAAAGGTTTGTTGAGCACCCGTAAGCTCGACAGGGTATAGTGGAAATCTCGAGAGAGTCTCTCGGGGACTGGACTAGCCACAAGGTGTGGTAAACCAGTATACATCTCTGCCTTCTTTACCTTCCGCATTTATTTCCATCACTTGTTAAATTCCTGCAGTATTTATTTCCGCAACAGAATTTTTTTTAATTCCGCATAATTTGTGTAAAACGCTATTCACCCCCCCCCCTCTAGCGTTAAGCACGTATCCTAACAATGTGTGCAATAAATTTCTTTTGAGTTGTAAACTTGCACAAATACACAACCCCTTTATTGCTATTTATAGTATTGAAGATCGTTTCAATAAGGATGGTAATCAAAAATATGTTTGAGAAGATTGGCAAGTAATTTATACATAATGGTGTAATGAAGATAGAGATTAATTTGGTTCCATTGTTCCTATTAATTTGAGGCAGTAAAATTTGATGGTAGTTCCTATTAATATTAATAATACATGAACTTACCAAACAGTATAACATTATGTTTCTATAACTACGAAATACATCGTAGCTAAATATGAAAATTTTCGTGGTTAAAAACTTTAGCTACAAATAAAAATTTGTAGCAAGAAATATCGTAACTAAAAGTTAGCTACAATCTTTAGATAATCTATGGTTACAGACTAAAACATATTGCCATGAATGTTTTTTGTGTGGTAGCTATATTGGTAAAAAAAATTTGCCACGAAATATATATTTATAGCCGCGACACTACTAAAAACGCCCATTTTCGAATGAAAAAAGTAGTCGGAAATTTTGACGGAATCGGCCGAAAATTGCATAAAAATATATTTTTCAATTTTTAATAATAGCTACGACTGATATTTCATTCATATCTGTCGTAAATTTTGGTAGAAAATACAGCATAACTATTAGCGATTAATTCGGCCGGAAACAATTTTAAAAATTTTTTAAAAAAATAAAAAAATTGTGACCGATTCGGTCGGAATATTTTATTAAAAGGATTTTGACTATTTTTACCTAATTTCTTGCCGAACCAGTCGTAAATTTGTTTTAAAACCCTACCCGACCCCTTTCTTTTTTCTTTCCCTCTTTTTTTTCTTCTCTCTTCTCTCTCTCACACTCAAACCTCCCCTCTCCCTGCCCCACCCAACCCACTGCTGCCATTACCAACAACACTCACCGGCGACGCCGTCCAGCTGCAGCTCCGTCGACGACCCTCCATTGCAAGGTAAATTTCCCTCACCCTCCTTTGTTTTTTTTGAAAAACAAGATACACTGATTTATTTTAATTGCTCCTATTTTGGTTTATAAAAATTGATTGGTGTTAGCTAAATTAAATCTATGGTTATTGTTAGTAGCTAAATTAAAGTTATATGTTGGTAATTGTCACGACCCAAAAATCCATCCGAATGAGTCGTGATAGCACCTATCTCTAAACTAGGTAACCCTAACATAAACTGAAATAATATTGATATTTACAAACTTTAAATTAAATTACACCGAATAACATATAATTTTCAAAAGCGATGGTACAAATCACAAGCCTTTCTAAGAGTAGTTATACAAAATAAATACATCACTGCTCCGGAAAAAAAAAGAAACAAATTGAAATAAGTACAAATAAAGGTGATTCCGAGGCCTGCAAGCGTTGTAGTAGGTTTACCTTGAGTCTTCACCACAATGACCCGCACAGCTACTACCAATCAAATACCTGGATCTGTACAGAAAAATGTACAAAAATGTAGTATGAGCACACCACGACGGTGCCCAGTAAGTATCAAGACTAACCTTGGTGGGGTAGTGACGAGGAATAATCCACACACCTACTAATCAAATAAATTGAACATGATTTGATAATAAACTATCAACCTAGAAATGGCATAGTAATATGAACAGCAGGGAAAGAACAAACTACAATAAGTAAAAACAATAAAGAGAAATACGGGTGGAAACGAAAGATAACCAAATAAGTTAACACCAATATAGCTGGAACATAGACAAATAAAAATTTACTCAGCAAGGAAGGCGATGTCAGCTCAATAACTCATATCGTTTCTGATGCACATTTTCCAGCCATCTCAAACTCGACGTCTCATATTATAACCTCAATTACAAGACTTTTAGCACTACCCGATACCTTATGCCCACATATTTCTATCTTACTATACACAACAAAGTTCTCATGTTACTCACTTCATAGGGTCCATAATTAATACAATTAAGATGTTCAAGGAGTCTGATTTACATAACATAAAGTAGAGTACAACTTCTAAATCAATCAGGAACTCAAAAGAAAAGACGAAGTTATTTTTAAAAATTATTTGAATAAATAAAATATCACTTTCAATTAAGGTAAACCATAGAATGAATTATTACCTTTAATAACGAATTAAATAAATTAACTTTTTAGAAATTCCATTTTAAGTAAAATACAACCTCAGACGATTTAAGCAAATTTAATTGAGTAACTAAATGAATTGAAGATGAAACAATTATTGAAATTTTGAAGTATTGAAAAAAAATATGTATATAAATACGGCCAAGTATTGAAAATACAATGGGGTTCCTTCACAAAGGATCACAGTGGTAAAGGAATCTGAACAGTTAAAACACTTGAATTGGCAACAACAATAAACATAGCAAATAGAAAATGCACGGCATCACCCTTCGTGCTTTTACTGTCGTTCTCAGCGTAAGAATCAATATTCATTTTTATCCTTTGTTGTTCAGGCATGTAACCAGATCCCATTTCAAATATTACCATGGTGGTATGCCACCTGAATTCCTTTCATGTATCACTTTGGTGATGTGTCATCCGATCCCATTTCATATATCTTGTTGCAGGCGTGCAACCCACTCCCATTTCATATATCTTGTTGCAGGCGTGCAATCCGCTCCAATTTTATACATCTTGTTGTAGGACCTGACGTAGAAAGAAATTGAGCCAGAACTGGTGACTGGCCTTATCGTCCGTCTTCACCACCAAATGCCTCCATGTGGTAAAGATTCAGCACCGGCCTCCCTATAGAAGCTAGGGGTGAAGAGATTAACCAAATGTTGCAGCTTCATCTCGACCCTGGCCGACTCAACAAATTTGGTCGGTATTTTAATAATTTTATGGACATACGGTGCAAGCTGATTGGGGTAGATGCCATATTGACGATAGAATTCCACCACCTACAGAAAAAAAGGGGGAAAGAATAACTGATGAGGAAAGGATAAGTGTATAGAGCACAGTATCCGGGGCGATGAACCTGTACCACGTCCTTGCCAACAAGGATCAGTTTGGCATGGTTTACAAGGACGAATTTGGCCTCGAGTTCTGCCAATTCCTTAGGAGTAATCGTCGAATGAAAGATTCCAGGTACGGCGTCAGGTAATTTGGTAAGGTCGGACCTAGCATCAGGATTGTGGGGACTATTTCCTCTACTGACGGGAATGTTTCATCATCGACAATGGCGGAAGCACCCTCTCCATGGAAAGGAAACACAACTTCTAAAGGAGGAATACGGCTCCCTTCACTTGCACTTGATTGTAAGTTAGACATGGTGTAAAGTAGTAAAAAAGAAATGAGTAGGAAATAATGGAGATTGAGTAAGGTAGTAGAGTGAGGAATGGAAATTTAGAGAAGAAAATGGCAAGAAGGATGATACTTTGGAAAGTTAAGAGAAACAACTCAAGTCCAAAACCCATAATTTATAGAGATCATGGAACTAAACCTAAAAATGACTCGTCATAATTGGAACAAGAATTGAAATGACATATTCAATTAAGGGTCACGCGTGAATCGAGACATCATATCAAAAATATGCACCATAATGACGGTTGGTGTCATAATGTAACTCTATTCCTTGGACAAGATAACTCCAACAAATTGCCCAGGAAACTTGAGATATTTGAAATATACGGCCCACAAAGGGCCACGTAGCCTGCTCGCCATGACAGTTACAACTCTTGCAGCTTACTTGACAAATTCGACTGAAAACGACATTATCTGCTCCTTAAGCTCATTTGAGAGGACGATCTCAATAAGCGGAGGGAATAACCATACGGTTCAAAAATCATCTCTAATGTGATTAAGTCATGTTAGCATTAAGGACGCACTCATAGGCTGCCATGTGTCACCAATACAACTCCAATAAAGGCTTGCTCAAGGTCGAAGTGGTTTTAGAAACAATAAAGGTTGCGATTGAAGAGTTAACAAGGATAAAGTTTGAAAATCCGTCAAAGATCAAGGTCGAGCATCCTTGATAGAATTATAACGGATAGTTTCAAGATAGGACATTAAAGAGAATATTCTCTTCACCTGTACTATTAGGGTTTCTAGGAACATGTTCCCGATAAATATAAAGAGACACAATGATAGATGACATGAGATATTCTTTTAAAAAAACACATTGACTTTATAGAGAGAATCCGATCCTATTGCAAGCATAACAAATAACCTTTTTACTAAGATTCTTGTCTAGCATTTCCACTGGATCCAAGAATAACCTGAGTGTTCAAAGGCTCATCAATCATTCATCATCGTTTGAAAGAATATCCACATATCCACCCTTTTTCGGGTGACTCATATGTTTTTATTTATTTAAATGTCATTTGTTGTTATTTGTTGTTATTTAACGCCATATTCCATCTTTTTGGACCATTGAACACTGTTATTAGTGCTTACATTCATTGCCGTCTGGACAAATATACAACTTATTTGTCATAAACCAATAACCCCATCTTTAAGATATTATTATTAGCTAAGATTGACTCTTCTTTGTTTAAATCTAATTGGTAGAACCAAGATATATATTGTTGGTCAAACAGTTTGGTTGAATTAATGTTGATATCCATTGTTTTCCTCATATCTCTCGAATACACATATATACCTTCAAAATAGTGCACGAGCATCGCCAAGTATTTTCCATAATTTTTAAAGGCTTTTAATCAATTTATTCCTGTATTTTTATATACATAATTATTAATTGCATCGCAAATAATTTTATAATAATTTATTATTTAATTTTTTCATTATTTATATCCATATTAAGCTTTAAATAGTTTTATATATACTTATTATGCATCCTTAGGCTAAAATTGCTTATTATGCAATAATAGCTCATATATATGTATAATTATATTATTTACATAAAAAATAATTTTTTAATATTTTTATAATATTAAGTAATTATTTTAAAGTATTTTTAGGAACACTTAATATTTTTTTATTTATTAATTATTTCTAATAAACTTTACTAATTTAATTGAGTATTTAAAATCTAGCCCTTTTTCTTAATTAATTTCGGACCTATACACTACCCACTACCCCAGCCCAATACATCAGCCCAATACCCTAATACCCAATACTCAAACACCCATTAACCCATATTTATACCCGTTTAAAAGCCCGACCAAATCTTTTTTTTAAAATCACAATCATTGATCTCTGAAGATCAACGGCTCACAGCACCCTAACCCCTTTTAATTATATCCTATCTGGTCTAACCCTAACCCCATTTCACCCACTCTGCCACCCTCAAACTCTCTCATCTCCCCCCTCCACTTTCTCTTCAGAAACCCTAGCGACTCACTCCCATCTACCCTCTGATTCTAACCCCAGAAATGGAATCAACATGTAATTCCTTACCTTATTTGGTTCTATTTACTTATTGGCTTCCCGTTCTTTGGTGTTACATAATATATTGCCTAAAACGGCAAGAAAATTTGGAGAGATCCGTGATAAAACTGGTTCAAAATCTCTAACTTGTTGATTATTTCCATCTGTGTTCACTCTAACCTCTGAAGTACGAATATTTCCATATATATTGTGGATTCTTTTTTTTGGTAATTAAAAATTTTATTAATCACCAAAGATGTTGCAATACATTATCATAGTTCAGCTTATACGCAGCTGACTATCTCATCTAATCTATTTCACCACAACTAAACTTATAACTAAACCTTAACTATATTTACAAGAGAAATTGCTTCATCTGTTGTCTAACTTTAGGAGTTCTTATAATATTACAAATATAGGCTAGTTCCCTGAGTAAAGTATCGCTGCTACGGAAGGCATTCTCAAATATCCGCGAGTTTCTCTCCAGCCACAAAGTATAGAATAGTTCTGCAGTCACCATTTTGAAGATGTTACCTCTACAAGACTTTCCTTTAGCTTTGCTAACTATCTACTGTAGGTACTGGTCCCAGTTCTGCATACTAGGATGGTCTTCTCTAATCCAGGTCAGTGTTTGCTCCCTTAAATCTGTTGAATATGGACATGTAAGGAATAAATGTTCTCTGGATTTTGCATGACTTTGGCACAGCACACATTTCTGGTCAACATTAATTCCCCAAAATGTTAGCCTATCCTTGGTTGGAAGCCTGTTATGGAGTACTAACCATAAATTGAACACAACTTTGTGTCTGGCATAGTTCTGAATAGTTAGATTCTTCCGAGGAACTCTTGGCAATTGACCAATCTGAAGTAGATAAATTTGTCTAATGGAGCACACTTGCATATTAAGGCCTTGGTGTTGTTGCAGCACATCTCTTGCTGCTATAATCTTCCTAACCATCCAACTAGCTTGTCTAGGAATAGGCATGTTCTCCAATTGGTGCAGCTTCATATAGACAGCATGAATCCATTTTACCCACAGCTTGTCTTTCTTGTGAGCCAAATCCCAGCAGAGTTTGGCAATTGCAGCCTTGTTCCACAGATATAAGTTAATAAGGTTCAATCCACCAGTTGATTTAGGAATACACATTCTTTCCCAGGATATATAAGCTTTTTTAGTGATGACATTTGATCCAGACCAGATGAAGCTTCTACAGATTGCTTCAGTTAGCTTCAGAATTTTAGTTGGGATGATGAAGAGTTGAGCCCAGTATGCCTGTATACCAAATACCACTAATTGAACAAGTTGCAGCCTCCCAGCATATGACAGTTTCTTGGCAGTCCAAGATGTGATCCTAGTAGTGATCTTTTCCACTAAAGGTTGCCATTGAATCAGTGACATCTTCTTGATGGATAGAGGAATGACTAGGTATTTGAAAGGTAATTCTCCATGAACATAGCCAAGATGACCAGTAATCTGTTGCTGTACTTCTTGCTTAACCCCTCCAAAATATACTGAGCTTTTACCCAGAATAGCTTTCAGTCCTGAAGCTTTAGTGAATTGGGAAAAGTACTGGAACATGGCAGTGATAGACTTGATTTCTCCTTTAGCAAAGAATAGCAGATCATCAGCAAAGCTTATGTGAGTAATGCCCAGCTTTTTACATCCACGATGATATAAAAAAGCTTGATCTTTCCTTAGTTCAGCCAGTGATCTGCTAAGATACTCCATGACTAGTGCAAATCAGAATGGGGATACTGGATCTCCTTGTCTGAGGCCTTTAGCAGCTTGAACTGGTTCTGTTGTTTCCCCATTAGTCAATACTGTATAACTTACTGTTTGGACACACTCCATGATCCAGTTAGTGAACTTGGTTGGAAAGCCCAATTCCTCCATTACTTGTTGCAAGAAGATCCACTCAACAGAATCATAAGCCTTCTGAAGGTCAATTTTTATCATGCATCTGGGAGTCACATTGGCTCTGGTATAGTTTTTGATCAACTCATGAGCCAGGATGACATTATCTGCAATCTTCCTACCTGGAATGAAGCCTGCTTGAGCCTCACAAATAATACTAGGCATGATCTTCTGTAGTCTGTTGGCTAGGATTTTGGAGATCATTTTATATAAAACTGAGCAGCATGCAATTGGTCTATACTCTTTAATTGTGGTTGGGCTGGGGACTTTAGGGGTTAATGTAAGGGTGGCACAATTTATTGGCTTATACATCTTGGTTGTTTGGAAGAACTCCTTGATTGCACTAATGATCTACTTGCCAATGATGTTCCAGGCTTTCTTGAAAAATACTGCATTATATCCATCAATTCCTGGAGCTTTGTCATCCCCAATTGCCTTTAAACTCTCCACAATTTCAAGCTCAGTTATATCAGCACTTAGCTCTCTTCTCTGTTGTTGTGTTAAGATAGGACCATTGGCCATATACATTCTGTTTATGGCTGGAAGGGAAGTAGCTGATGAGCCCATTAATGACTTATAGAAGTCAGTAATCTCCTTTTTAATGTCTGCTTGTGTAGTAACTTTAAGACCCATTGTTGTAGTAAGTTCTGTGATCTGCTTGTATTGGTTTCTTTCTTTAAGGACAGCAGAAAAATACTTGTTGTTAGAGTCTCCAAGTTGAATCCATTTTGCTCTAGCCTTCTGTTGTAGGATACTTTCTTCAATCAAGGACCGTCTTTCCAGCTTCAATACTATTTCTTTCTCTTTATGCTGCAACTCATCATTGTATGCCAGTGCCATTTGATTCTGTATATCTTTCAATTCTTGTCTGCTATGGTCAATTATCTGAGCAATATTCTTAAAATCTTTAATATTTAAAGACTTTAGGGGACCTTTCATGATTTGAGTTTGGACCAAATTGATTTCATAGAGCCCAGATTGTTACAATGCCAGTTATTTACCAGATGTTGAAAGTCTTCATGTTCAGTCCATGCATTGAAAAATTTGAAAGGTATCTTACCTTTCCTAGTATCATATGCCAATGTTACTATCATAGGATTATGATCAGAGATTAGGGGATGATCATATAACGTTTCCACATGGATCCACTTGATCATCCATCATAGTTACCAAATACTCTATCCAGTCTACTGCATACTCTATCAGTGCCTGTCTGTCTGTTTGTCCAGGTGAAATAAACACCTTTCCAAGGTAGTTCTGAAAGCCCAGCCTGTTGTATGCATTGAGTAAACTCTTGAGTCTCTGAATACTTAACATGATTACTTGACTGTCTATCACTAGCATATAACACAACATTGAAATCTCCAGCATTAAGTAAGCTCTTGTGGATTCTTACTTAACCCTAAGTTTAGGGTTTTTAGATCTTCTGATTCGAACCTAAAACTGGTTTTAACCTTATTTTTTATGTTATTATGTATAAATCTGCTTATTTTTTGTTAAATCTTTTACTTACCCAAGTTAGGGTTTCAAATCTTCTTTTATCGAACCAGATCTTGTTCGATTCTATGAATAATCCCTATCTATGTTCATTTTACTAAAATTCTTGATTCTTTACCTTTGTTTTTTATCGATTTTATGGCCTACCTAAAATTAAGGTTTCAAACCTTTTTAATTTTGGGGCCAGATCTATTTCGATTATGTATTCTGTAAACATGTTCCTGTCTATGTTCATCCTACGAAGCATGAGACTCTTGCCTTTTGTCTCTGTTGATTTTATGGTTTTACCCAAAAATTAGGGTTGAAACCTTTTACTGACTTCTGTGTACTCTTTCTTTCTTGTATTGTATTGATATTTTTATTATTTTGTTCACCATCTTGTTCATTTACTTCTTTATCGTATTTCTTGATTGATAATTGATTCTATATGATACTTACCTTATTCTAAGTAGTACTTGTGTGATTACTCGTTAATTGACTGAACTCTGACTTCAATTGATTATGGATTTATTTTCTTTCCTTAGTTGTGTATGTTTCATTTAATCCCTTATTTGGCTGCCTAATTGAACATTATTTAAGCTCTTTCCCCTCTTCCCTTTAAAATAATAATCAAACTTTCATACTCTACTAAAACTTAGTTCTTTTACTTTGGTTTTGTGCTCATTGTTTCTTGTCTTGGCCGGCTGAAAGCTAAGGCTAAGTGATTCTGTAACTTAACTGTTGTAGCATATCTACTTGTATTCTTGTTTAACTAGTAAGCCCTAATCCATTGTCGTTTCATTCTCTATATTTTTCATAATCAGTGTTACTTGAACAAGATGTCTTGAACCTTACTTTTAGCTTGATTCTACTTTTTATGCTCCTATGACTCTCTTCTAATCTTATGGTTAATATTGTTAGTTTAAAATTAGCTATTTTGAATAATATGAATCCTCATATAAGTTAGATTAATGTTCAATTTGTCCGGGCACATTGTTTGTTAATCATGTACCTATTTTGAACCTTGCACTCTTAGGATACTACAAGTATGTAATTAGTTAATTTGCCCTAATGTGTTGCTTAATCCATGTGCCATGTTTGTTAATATGTCATGTGATGATCTGACTGCTTTGCCTAAGTTGCTTATGTAACTAAACAATGGTTGTCTTAAATGTCATCATGCTCCCTTATTATAATTAAGTCTTTCTTCTGAATTAACATGTTTGAAACTATGTACTTTGCAAACTTTGCTTTTCTTCTGAATGCGATTCTGCGTTCTAAACCTTATTTCTTCTGAAATTAAATTATTTTGAAACTTGCCCCTACTCCTTTTATACGCTAATTTTTAAAAACCTCCATTCTTAGTGCCTTAGGTTCTATGCTCAACCACCTCAGTATGAGCACTGCTCAGGGTCCGTGTGAGACTCATGTGAATTCTGACACACTGGGAACTGATTCCTAATCTCTTTTAAAACACTTCTGGGTGACCGGTTCTAGTGTGAGCATTGCCCTGGGTCCCTGAGGCCCTTAGAAACATTGACACATTGAAAACCTAGTTCTACATGTGTTATGGGTAAGACAATCGTATTTGGCCATGTTATACCTATGAAATGAGCCTCAAAGGTTATTGATGTGAAGGCCTGGTTCCCAGATTTGGTTGGGCTTAATGAAGGCTCCTTATAGTTTGTCTTACTACTATTATGTAATTTATTCATCTAGTCTGGCCTGTAATAAGTTTGTAACAAACAGATTCTAGGGTATATAGAAAAATTGGGAAGGGTCTTTATTCTATGGGCAATCTGGGTAGAAATCCGGCCAATAGGGTTTCATTTGCGTTGCTAATCCTATTTTGTGTCATCACTGTTGAAATCCTGTGAGTGATGTTCTATGCTTGCATATTAAAAATCCTACCTATAGGAAATTAAATTGCATTAGAAAACCTGCCTATAGGTTGTATCAACTTGTCCAACAAACATATATTAGCAATCATGCCTATAGGACCTCAATATTGATCAAACTGTTTTTCCTTTCTGGTATTGTGTATAACCTCTGCATGTATCATTTCTTAATAGATATTGTGCCTATATGATTAAAATCAATTTCAAACCTAGAGACCATGCCTATAAGAATAAATCAATCCAGTAATAGATATTATGCTTATAGGATTAAGAGTAGTTTCAAGCCTAAAGATAATGCCTATAGGATTTAAGTTAGTTTGACATGGGAACCTATAGAATTCTGTTAATTGGTTCTGAATATAATCTCCACCGTCAATCACTTAGACAATATGCATATAGGACTTATTAATAATTTTGGATTCTGTGAGCGTGAGGCATTACTATTTGAAATACCCAGACGATAATCGTTAAAACTAGTAGGCAAACAGTAGGTCCTAACACTCGCCTTAATGAAATTATTTCTGTACATATGTCTTCTCACATAGATATCCTACCTGTTGGAATTTAAGATCGATAAAGATTGTTAATTTCGTGCATTTGTTGTTTATGTGTGGAGGTTAATATGAGCCCATATTTGCTTTGTATTTGCAAGTCCTAACATGTTTTATTTGTCGCCTAGTCTTTTATATTTTTTGAACAACCTAGGCTTAGTCTAGAACTATCCCAAATAGAAGTCCTAATGCCTCCAGGGTTATAGGTAAGGGAAGGGTAGTGCACACATAGGAATCGAACTAGATTCAATTAGAATGCTTTAGGTAACAACTTAAAGATAGTAATTGGGTAGCTAGAGATAAAAGTCTATGCCCATTGAATTATATGAGTAACACCCCGACTCGAGGGAGTTGCGAAGTACTATTTATGTTGCACGGGGTGATCCTTTAGGCTAAAAATTTTAGGACTCCCCATCCCTATTAAATAATCCTCTCGCTTCTTTATTAGACTAATTCATAAATTAAGTTCATGAGGGACCCACAGTTGTGGATCTCGAGGGGCGTCTAACACCTTTCCCTCAAGGTAACTTCAAGTCCTTACCCGATCTCTAGTAACGCAAACTGGTATAATATGAGTTATCTACTCTAGGTACCCTAACGTACCTTAATCCATTAGGTGGCGACTCTAACTAATTCCTTTTTCCTACTCTCTTCCAAAGGAGTCATTAAAATGTCTAACCCTATTTCGCGAGAAAAAGGGGGCACGACAATCAAGATCTATATTTTTGGTCAAACAATATTAGTCCTGAGATTTTCAATTTTACTGTCTTTTCATGTGATAACTTTACCTGAGAATCGGAGATTACTATTTCACCCTCTAGTATGTATAAGTTATTCCTTTACTATTTTTAATTTTAGAATAACATATCCCAAAATTAATAATCAAACAAGAAATATGACAATACAAAATTTTTATCCCACAGTTATTTTTTATTTATCCATCATACCAACGACCCCTTACAGCATGAATGGCCCAAGAATTATGCTATTGTTGATATATTCATCTATGTACTAGGAACTTGTTAAAAAATTCCCCTCGACAGGAAATAAAACTAACCTTTGGCCTCACATGTTAGGAAAACTTATCCAATTCCCTCTTAAATTTTATATCTGGAAAGGAGCAATAAGTGGGACATTTTATTTTCATTTCAAGTAACAAAACTGAAAGAGAAGTGGTTTATCTAGCATTTAAAATGGAGATGAAGCATTCCATTAAAAGTGAATTTCATCATAACTACAACACGGATTATGGTGCAGTGGTAGTTACTTCTTCATCCTTAACCAGAGGTCTTGAGTTCGAGCCGCTGGGTATTGAGTCATATTTGTTAGGGAGCGCTTTACCCCTTAATGTGGGACTTTACGGCGCGAATCCTGATTTAGTCGGGCCCCAATGTGGGTACCGGACACCGAATGGGAAACCAAAAAAAATTTCATGATAATTAGTTTTTCTTTTTTTTTTATAAGACAGAGGTTGTGAGTTCGAGTCTCCCCAGGAGCAAATTCTGGGGATTTATGCCGGGGGTCTATTTGGAAACAGCCTCTCTACCCCAGGGTAGGGGTAAGGCTGCGTACACACTACCCTCCCCAGACACCACTGAGTGGTATTGTACTGGATCGTACTTTTTTTTGATGTCCGAGCCAACTATGATACAGATTATTATTATTACGGATGCATTGAAGGAAGTGAATTAAGATCGGGCAATGAACTAATTGGTTGTTGATCATTTGCACAAGAACTTCCAGTATCAGAGAGCAGTGATCCATCAGTTTCTCTCCTGCTATTTTCTGTCCAAAATTCAAGATTTTTCCTATGAAGATAATGAGATATAAGATGATTATCTGTATCAATTCCCATTTTTATAAGTTTTCTTCTCAAATGGGAATTCCAATAATTCTTCACTTCATTATCAGTTCTCCTGGTAATCGTCCAGCTATTAATGACTACCTGAAAATTAAATGACAAAAAAAAAAGAAATTATATATAACAATTATCACTAGCTACTTATAACTTTCTTGATTTGGATATTTCACTCAAACTAATTACTAATTTTAACAAACATTGTTAATTAATCAAAGTATATGTTTGGCCACCTGGTGGAAAAAAATATTAAACAACCACCATTCAATCCTGTATTTCATTTTATATAACAGTCATTTATTTTTAATTTATTCTTAAAAAGATATTTAGAAGCAATTTAACTCTAAAATTACGTTTTATCTTATGTCATGACTTTGTAACCGAAAAATGTCATGACTCGACCTGTTTTAAACCTTAATTATTAAAGTCGTTCTTTTTTCGCTAAACCTCTTATTGAACATATTCACATAAAATGAACGGAAGGAATATAATTTTTAGGAATCCTTTAAAAAGTTGTCTAAATAAGAAAAATATTTCACATAATTTGTTCAAAGCAAACAAGTCCATTGCTAGATCACAAGGATCTATGGTACAGTTACCCTACATTTCTGGAAGAGGCTGTTTTCACAGATCGAGCCCGTAACATTCTGGTCATATAGCATTAACTTTACCAGTTACGCCGCCCTCTAAAGTACTCATGGAAATATAAATTTTAATAATTTTTTTATATGTATGTATAATTCGAACAGAAAGTAACGGGTTCAGTTGAACCTGAAAAACGCCTTTGTACTTACCGGCAGCTTTAGGTAAGTTACGCCAGCAACCTTCGCCATGTTGAGTAATATAATCAATGAGTTTCTGGTCTTCTTGTTTAGACCAAGTTCCTCTATGCATTTCCTCTTTGTTATCACAGCAAGATTTTCTCATGATTTTAGGTATTTGATATTCTAGTAGTTTAATTTAATGTCTATCTTTTTTATGCAGAAGATACGAGAGAAAGGCCGTTGTACTTTGGCAAGTGGATAGTGTAGTAATGAACGTTGTATAGGAACTTTTTTATAATAACTAGAAGTATTGTATGAAGATAGAAAGTTTGACTGGTGGTTTGGTCTTTGCATGCATGCAAGGCGTGATAATTCCCAACCCTCTTCCTACTTTAATTAATTTGTAAATAATAATTTCAACGATGAATTGGAGTCTTGGAATAACGGTAAAGTTATTGCCGTGTGACCTATAGGTGGGGGCAAAGTTATATTCTTTTAAGGGTGGTCAATTGACCCCCTGTTAGGACCGGAAAAAATCAGGTGTCATACGGAAGCTAGTAAAGCAAAACCTTAAAATCAGATAACAAAAGAGAAATCTACCAAAAGAGACACAAACATTCAACGTGGTTCGGTCAACAGACTTATATCCAAGGCGGAGATGAGAAATCCACTATAAAGAGAGTACAAAATATTGAAAGAACAACTTCATGAAGAGGCAAACACAAGTGGTACACTAACATCTGTCCCGTAAATTTTTCCCCCTAAACAAGACTCTCAAGCCCTCTGTGACTACATTGTGGGCGCTACTGAATGAGAAGGACAGATCTTCAATTTATAGAACTCTATACCTTTTTTACAAGAAAAATGACTAGCCAAATATGAGAGATTTATAATTTCCTTCTACAAGAAGGAAAACCCAATTAAGGTAATTATATTACCATTTTCCTTCAACAAATAGGAAAACCAAATATGGTAAGAAAATTATGGCACACACATAATACCTCCTTCGTCAAAAAAATTACACTATATATATTGATAAGTTTTAAGAGGCATATGACATATATCGAACACTCTTTGTCGGGGAATTAATTTGTCTTCTTTTAAGTTTGAACACCCTTGGAGAAATTTCTAGCTTCGCCATTGCCTATAGATCATGAATTTAAATCGTGGAATGAGTCGTTGATGCTTGCATCAGGATAGACTGTCTATATAACATCACTAAACGTACAACCCTTCCTCGGACCCTATATAAACGTGCGATGCTTGGTGCACCGTGCTGTCCTTATATCTGTAGGTAGACAGTGTCTCTATGACTTGGTAGTAGTGTTATGTTTAGACATGAGGGAGTATTAATTTGAAACTTATATCATAACAACATAAGATCCTGCTTAGTAAAGCTCGAATATGAGCTTGCTAATCAATTAATAACTCAATGTACCACCAAGTGCGATTAAATTACTATTTCATTGGCATTATAACTTAATTAAGTTAATTTCTGGTACTGACTGTCAGTGTGATATTTTAGGATAAAAATACCTTTGATCAATCATATCGGAATAGGAGAGGACAAAAGAAGATAAACACAGTTTGGCATAGTCGTTTGTTTGTTTTAAAGTTGAACAAAATAAGTTAAAAGCCTCTTCACGTGAAGTGGGCCCCTTACTCCTTAGAATGAAAGGTCCATATATTTCCTATTTTTTTATGCCACGTATGGAGAGCTATGCTAAATGACTGAATTATCCTCAACCTTTTTTGAAAAGATACTAAACAGACATGTCGAAAATCCTTCTCTTCTAAAGAAGAGAAAAAAAAAAAAAAATTATATATATATATATATATATACTTCCTCCTTTTAATATATCTCTATCAAGTAGAGGCAGATCTAAAATTTTTAAAATATGAATGTACCACTATTAAAAAGAAAAAAAATTAAAAGGGAATCGATCATTGATCTCTTGGATAAATAACTCAAACACTCAATTAAGATTTTTAAAATATGAATGTACCATTAATAAAAAAGAAAAAAAAATAGTCCAAACCCAATTCTACTGAATTAAAAAAGAAAAAAAAGTGGTCTTTAACTAACTGCATAAAGTAAGGGTGGACATGGATCGAGTTGGTTCGACTTTTACTAAACCTCATTACTTGTGAAACAACACAACCTGAAATGAAACTTATTATACTTGTGAAACTTACAGGTGCAAAAATTACAATACAAAAAAATATTGTAATTATTTTAAATAAAAAAGAAACTTTACTACCCTTTTTTTCTGAAAAAAGAAAAAAAAATGAAAAAACAGCAGCAGGACTAAGAAAACTTTGTTTCTGAAGTTATACCTACTTTTTGTCACTAGCAGTGGTCCTAGTATGCATTTGTTGCAAACTACCAGCTTCATGTGAAGTTGAACCAAAGGCAATAACCAATCAACTGAGCATCAAAAAACATCTTCCATTACACCAGATAGTGTTGTAGGTTGCTATCCATCCAGCAATGCAGATGACTCAATTACTAACTCGAACAAAAGAAACGTTTTTCGTTTAGCAGATGAACTTCATGGACCTTTGTCTCGAATGACCATGTTCTTACTATGCTGTTTCAGGGTTGCGTATATGCCTATTATCCTGTCCATTCGTATCCCAGAAACCAGAATACGAAGTTCTTCTCTTAGACTTGTAACCTTTACCTCTCTTTTTCAAACCCTTACGGCCTTTAAGCATGACTGACATGACGCCCAAGAAGGCGAAGATTGAAACCGCCCACAATGCCATGATCCAAAATCTCATGGAACTGAACGTCCCGTTTGACGTGTCAGATTGGGAAGATTGCTGAGAATTATTTTTGGGCACGTCATCGTGCCTCAAACCCTGAATGTCGTCAACTTTTCCAAACTTTCTTGAAGTAGTAGTTTCAACAGCCATTCTAGCTTCAGCACTGGTTCTAGTTTCAGCATCGCCTCTAGTTTCATCATTGGTTCTAGTTTCAGCATCGGTTCTAGTTTCATCATCATTGGTTCTAGTTTCAGTATTCGTTCTACTTTCATCATCATTGGTTCTAGTGTCACCATTGGTTCTAGTTTCATCATCATTGGTTCTAGTTTCAGCATTGGTTCTAGTTTCATTGGTTGTGTCCTGATTGGCAGTGGAAATAGAGTTAGGATCGGGGCATTTTCTTCTCTCGTGGTGTATATGAAGAGCTTCATTCAATGTCGTTGCACATTCTATGCTAAGCAAGTCGCGCTGTAGGGAATTATTATCACTTTGATCAAGTGATGATGGATCAGGAGGATCGGGAAACTTAGCCCAGCATTTGTTAACCAAGTCAACGTGTCTCCAGTTTGCTTTGTCGAAACTCCAGTTACCAACCCTATATTCCAAACCATAGTGGAAAACTCTGTAATTCACACCAGGAGCAGGAACATATCCCGGGTATATCAAAATCTTGTCGCTTATGACGTGCCGCAAATTCAACTACGCAACATCAAAATTCAGATTAGACACATTGCTGACTAGCGTATAGCAATGGATGCAAGGAGTAGGACATACCTCTGCAGCACCGAAAGAGTAACCATACATCTCACTAATCCACCCAGCTTCATAGACATCTCCTGTTATGTTCTTGGACCAATGAGATCTGTCGAGTCGGACCTCCACTGTTTTGTGCAGCCACTGCAGCGCAAATTTACGTAAATCATCTACATGCATTATGATCACACCTCCAACCTTGTCACAAGCTTCAGGATGGCGAGTGTGGAGCTTTGCAAGTACGTTGTCACAGCCAATAAGGTAGCTGATTCGACGGGAACAAAAGTTAATTGTGTAAGAATCTGTGCCAGGTGAATATAGGGCAAGAACTGATACACCAGAAGAATTAAACCATGCAATCCTCCAACTCAACGAAAATGAAAATCGCAAACTTATAACCCTTACTCATAGGGAGTTGAAACTGGATGGCCGCGAGCTGCATTGAATTCCCATGGTGTTATTGGTCCTCTCATGATCATGTCGGCATCTAGAATCACAATGTATTCAGCATCTGTCTTCACATGATTCATCCAATGAAGAACTGCGGCTGGTTTGTTGATTGCCGGATACCTGAAATAAGCAAAAACTAAGAATGGTGACACAGCTACATTATTACTGAAGACAAAAGAATTTGCAGCGCTTTAAACGTTGCAAGTAAAGTTGACGATGCTGCGCACATAGTTACGCTATAGATTACCAGTCTCCAGTTAATGGATGTCGGCTCATGGATGGGACATAGTGGGTGGGAGCTAGATCATGGCCTTTGTATTGCTTTAAGTCTTCCTCGGTACAGCTTAGAAGCCTTGTAATATTCCCTGGCTGACCGCTCTTGTAAAAACTGTGGACAAGCCCCACTGTTTGCCAATCAAAGTAAGATGAACATTCTGTAGAGAAAATGGTGTGGATTTTTGGATGTGGCTTTTCAGGCGCATTATCAACTTCTTTATGAACTTCAACCTCCATCATCTGCCGACTTTGGGAAGACAAAGGTTTTGGCCGACTTAGTTCAGCGAATGTTTTGCTCTTTAAGAAGCTTAGATACTTTGACCACTTTGGCTTAGGACATCCAAAGGCGGCATGCTGTAACAAAAGGCCCTCATTCAAGGTATTAATGCACTCTATATTAAGAAACAGCGCCCTCCTTTTGTTATGATCCGGTTCCATCTGCGTTATCTGCAAGAAGCGAAAAATCTAATGAGCATGGCAAGAAAATAGAATGCAAGTTATATCGGAGAATGAATGATGCCAATAACTTCTGGCGACTAAAGGGTCATTTCATTGGGAAACAAGTTATCCTAGTATTAATTATCCCGGAATTAGTTATTCCAGGATTGTTATACCACTCTCACATAGGGATAAAAATAACACTATAATCCCGGTATAACTAATTCTGGGATTAGTTATACCACGCTTTTATCCCAACCAAACATGGGATAAACTCATTTCAAATTTAATCCAGAGATTAGTTATCCCTTATCCCTCGTACCAAACGAGCCATAAGAGTGGAAGGGAGCACTGTACAATAAACTCATTAACTTCTTATTATACAACTATAAAACTTATATCAGTATATTTCTATTTTAGAATCCCCAAAAAGGAAGCTTTAAGCTGGTCAAGTGTTTAAATTTAAACTCCAACTTTCGTAACTCTTACTATTATTTCTATGAGCAAGTACCCATAGTTCACCACATTAGTGAGCTGGAATAGAATTGCTTGATTGCTCATTGACTTTCCATATGGCCGATAATACATGATCCTTTAAGCCAGAGATTTTATAACACTAAGCATCTCGGTTTATGAAGATTTAACAGATAGCTAGATAATATTAGCTTGCACAGCCTAATTTACTTCATCAATTTTGTTAAACATGTTTGAATACGCATAAGTGAATGGTGGTAGAAGCATCAACCCCAGAAGGCAATAAGATTAAACATAGTCTTTTGCTCGTATTGTATATATGAATTCGTTGCTTTACAAATTTTAGTATCAATTGACATTGACTTTTTCCATCAGTGTACATCCAGCTGAGTGAGTATTCAGAAAATGGAAACCAAGCTGGTAAGCAACAAAACGAAATCTATACGATGCATAGACTGATATGATCTATTTTAGATGCGCAGACTAAATTTTACCTCTCGGGGATAAGGAGGTTCAGGGAAGAGCCGACTGCAACTGTAGACAATATCATCATCGTGATGTTCTAGTTTACTGAATGACCAGTTTCCAACATTAAAAGGCAAGCCATAGTGCATAAGAATAGGTTCAACACCCTCTCGTGGAATATAGCCAGGATATATCATCAGGTTATCATTAATCTTATGCCGGAGTCCTACCTGACAAATCAAACAAGGATATATATTATCATCTTAGTAAAAGCTTAGAAAAGCAGCAACAGATATCTGTAAAATAAAAGATACGTAAACAATTGAAACAACTTGCCTCGGCAGCACCAAATGAATATCCATACATCTCACTGATCCACCCTGTTCCATAGATATCACCAGTATAATTAGTTGCCCAATGAGCTCTGTCCTCTCGTACTTCTTCAGTCTTCGAAAGCCATAGTGGTGCCAAAGCTCGAAGATCATCTATATGCATGGCTAATAGCCCACCAACCTTGTCACAAAGTTCGGGATGCTTTGTATGCAGCTTCGCAAGAACATTATCGCATCCAATTAAATACCTAATTAGAAAATAAACTCTTCTGAATCAACAACCCCTTAACAATCGAGCTAATATTAAACTACGTTAAAATAAACATTTTGGTGTCAAGGAAACACCAAAATGGTCCTCAAGCAAACGTGGGTTTTTATTCATCGATATTTATGGCTTTCCTTGAACCGGGAATCTGCTTTCCACATGCCAAGTGCAATAAAAGTTGATGTGCTACTATTAAACTATAAAGGAGGTGCAAGTGATTATTCATTCTCTTAATCCCTTTCTACTTCGTTTTGGTTATGTAGATCTTTACAATCGATGCCGACAAGCCTAAGAAGGTTACCGGACATATATGTTCACGTAAACATAAGTGACATATGTAATAGGAACAAGATTGCGAATTATTTTGTTTCCGTCAAGAAATGCTTTTGTTTCCATATCAAGATCGTACTAAAATACTGAAACTAAAAATGAGACAAATGGAAAGTTGAGTTTACCCATAATACGCAGAAACAGGCTTCCCTTTCTCTGCCCCAATCTCCCATGGTACAATTGGACCTCGAATAATCATGTCTGCGTCCAGTATGACAACCCAATCGACATTTTGTGCCTCTTTGCTGTATTTAAGCCAGTGAACAACTCCAGCTGGTTTGTTTATTGCGGGATACCTGCCGAAACAAACAGAACAGCATGATCTTCTCTAAACTGTATTTCATGCTTCTAATGTTGCCTTTAACCAACAGAAGTACCTCCAAATCAGATCAGAAAGATTACGACATAAATAGAAAGAAACAAAGAGTAACTGACAAAGAACCGGAAGGGAATCCAATCTCTCTATTATCAGAGATATCTCAGTCGCCTTTGAAATTTTTATATCGTTAAATTTTTGATATTTCAAGACTATCAGTGACAACAATCAACACTAACTTCTATACACAAATGCATATCCAAAAGTAGAAGGAAAATAAAGTTAGTTCAATCAAATACTCCCATTTTACAAAGCTGACACCTTTGTCAAGAATAACATATTTTTATCGCTTCACGTTCTTAAATGTTCAAAGCCATCAAGGAGGAAATCACACAAACATAGACCAAGCAGATAACTTTGTTGGGAAAAACAACATAAGTTCATTTCTTTGTATTCTTAACTGTTCAAAGCCATAACAACAACAACAACAACAACAACTACCCAGTATACTCCCACCAGGTGGGGTCTGGAGAGGGTAATATGTAGACGAGCCTTACCCCTACCCGAAAGGGCAGAGAGGCTGTTTCCAATCGACCCTCGGCGCATAAAGCCATAAGGCCACAAGAATTAAAAATCCAATTCCAATTTCGCACCGAATCCAACATAGAAAATTAAAAGCAAAAACCAAAAAGAAGAGGTAATCACACAACACTAGACAAAGCTGATCCCTCAGTGGAAAAATAACATAAATTGACCTGCTCCCATTCCAAATTATTCAAAGCCATAAAATCCACAAGAATCAGAAATCTGATTCACCATTGAATCCATGTATAAAATTGATGGCAAAAGGTGGCAATCACCAAACATTAGACAAAGTTGACCCTTGTTACAAAATATCATCTTTTCACCATCTTAATTATTCAAAGCCATCAAAGTCGCAAGAACAAGAACCCAATTCAGCATTTAATCACCAAGAACACATGCATCCACAAAAACATGTTTGCATTTCTTCATATTCTATTGTTCAAAGCTATCAAAGTCACAAGAACCAAGAACCCAGTTCAGCATTGAATCAGCACATCCAATCAAAGGCAAATACCCAATAAAGGCGCTAATCAGTAGTCACACAATACCTTCATGGGGAAAACAATATAATTTCATCTCTTCATACTATTAACAATTCAAAGCCATCAAATTTACAAGAATCAAAAACCCAATTCAGCATTTAATCATCAACAACACATGCATCAACAAGAATCAGAAACCCAATTCAGCATTGAATCCATACATAAACTTGAAGGCAAAACCGCACAAAGTTGGCAATCACACGAAACAAGACAAAGCTGACCCTCGTTAGAAGAACAACAAGATATCATTTTTCATCTTCCTAACAGTTCAAAGCCATCATCGAAAAACCCAATTCAGCATTTTTATCACAAACAACATATGCATCCACAAAAACAGAAAAGACCACAAAAAATATAAAGGCAGAAACCAAATTACGTGGTAATCATACAACACTAGACAAAGCTGGCCGTAGTTAGAAAATCAGAAAAATAGCATCTTTTCATCTTCTTAATGGTTAAAGAAATCAAATTCACTAAGAATCAAGAACCCCAATTCAGCATTTGATCACCAAACACCACATGCATCCACGAAAACGGAAAAAACCACACAAAAAAATTAAAGTTGGGAGTTTTACCAATCACCAGTTTAGGACCCAATTCAGCAATGTATCCATGCATTAAATAGGCAAAACCAAATAAAGGTGGCAATCACACAACACTAGACAAAGCTGATAACTTTGTTGGAAAAATCAACATAATTTCATTTCATCATATTATTAATAGTTCAAATCTATCAAATTCACAAAAATCAATAACCTCAATTCAGAATTTAATCACTAAACACCACACGCATCCACAGAAACTGAAAAAAACACAAATAGATGAAGGCATAAAGCCATAAATCAAAGCTGACCCTTAATTGAAAGATCAACAAAAATATCATCTTTTCATCTTTTAACTTTTCAAAGCAATCAAATTCGCAAGAATCAAGAACCCCATTCAGCATTTGATCACCAAAAACCATATGCATCCACAAAAACTGAAAAAACCACACACAAAATTAAAAGTTGGGAGCTTTACCAATCACCAGTTTTGGGATGTCTGCTCATAGAAGGAACCTCAAAAGTGGGAGCCAACTCCATTCCTCTATAATTCTTCCTCTCTTCATCAGTACAACTCAACAATCTCGTAATTGGTCCAGGCTGCTGAGCCTTTCTATAACTGTGCATAAGTCCTACAGTTTGCCAATCAAAGTAGTTTTGACATTCTACAGAAAATAAAGTGTGGATCCTATATGGTGCCTTTGAAGTTTCAATCTTTTGTGGTTCTTGGCCACTGATTAGGCTCAGTGTCAGCACCAAAAGTATCAAGATTGCTTTTTTCTCCATCATACACTCAAGAATTCAAATGGGGTTTGCTGTTTTGATCTCTCATGATTTTGGGTGAAAAGTCAAAGGTTTTGTGTTTTTTTAATTGTTTGTTTCTGAATCTTTTTAATAAAAAATTTGTCTTCTTGTTGTATCATCTAAGGATCGTGAAAGATTAAGGAGTGTAAGTTAATTTAATGTATTCAAAGTTTGATCTGAAAATATGGAAATGGAAAATAGTGTAAAAAAGAAAAATAAAATGGAGCTGTCTTTCATGTGTTATTTGTTTCCCGAAGAGCAGAGTCTTCAAAGAATAATCACAGCGAGAAGGTGGCTTTTAGCCCACGTTCCTGTAGCAAGACAACCCTAACATTTAAAAAAAAAAATTGCATGGCCGCTTTAAAAATAATAATAAAAAAAATATATATATATATATATATATATATATAATTTTTATATATAGATAGAGTTTTTCAGTCGAGTACTAAAAGTGATTTTACCCTTTTTACAATCATATTGATCGAATCATCTTGCGCAACTGTGATTAATTTTATGGGGTAATTGTTATTTTCTATCAATATATGTACTATCTTTATTTACTTTTAATTGTCTATATTTGACTTTGCACTCTATTTAATAAAAATAAGTAAAATATATATTTTATAGTTTTGCTCATAATAGTGATAGCATTTTCAAAAGTCATGAAAATTAATTTGGAAAATAAGAATTTAATGGTAAAGGTAAAACAAGGAAAAGAAGATTGTCTTTCTTTTGATTTAGTATAGTGAAGAAGTAAACAGTTGTGTTCACTAAATAGTGTATCTTAAATGTATCATAACAGTTGTGTTTTTACGAAAAAAATCATAAAAAAATTATAATAACAAACTTAGTGTAATCTCACAAATAGAGTCTGGTGATGATAGTGTTTACGCATACTTCACCCTATCTTTAATAAGACAAAGATTCTAGAAGACCCTCCACTCAAAAAGATAAAAGGAAGGAGCAACAACTAGCCAACTACTCAAAAAATTGAAGCGAACATACAAGATTAACATTAAGTATCGCAGTCAAAAAATCGAACTGAAAGAGGCGACAAGTAGTAACAAAAATCTATGATTAAGAAATTACAAGACTAACACTAGGTAATGCACCACATTATTGGCATGAGCAAGATCAACGTTCAGCTACCTGCCTTTCTACGTTAATCGTCAACCTTCACACACTCCTATCTAAGATCATGTTCTCTGTTAGCTGCAGTATCGACTAGGGGTGTTCATCGGGCGGATTGGGCGGCTTTTACTCTTAACGGTTTGGCTTAAAGGTTATCGGCTTTTAAATGTATTAATCTGTTAGCCACCCGATAAGATATCGGGCGGATTGGTATCGGGTTAGCTCTTATAGGGCGGTTATTGGGCGGCTTATCGGCCTAACATACATGTTTACTAGAATTTGATAGATCTCTTCAGGCAATTATAGATCAAACACCTATTCCAATATACCTTCATATGAGCTAGCTTGTTAATGTCTTTTCAGGGCATTCATTTTATCCCTGAGGTAGTATAGCTTTGCCCTCCTCACTTTTTTCTTGTCCAGCACCTTCATCTCCTTTATGTTGGGCGAGTACCTGCAAATCATCTAGATCCCGAGATTAAAAATGCTTAGAAGTAGAAATAAACTTTTGTTAATCATTTTCAAGGGTTTTAGTTTTTTTATATTTAATATATATAAATAAAAATAATATATATATATATATATATATATATATATATATATATATATATATATATATATATATATATATATATAATATTTATATTCTTAATGGGTTAACGGATTAGCCGTTAAGAAAATTGAATAATCCATCCCCAAACCGATAAGCCGTTAATAAAAAAAAAATTCAATCCGTTCCCCGTCCGTTAAGCCGTTACCAGTAAGCCGTTAAGCTTCGGTTTGGATTGGTTTTCGGTTTCAGATCGGTTTTGAACACCCCTAGTATCGACATGTCTCGCCTATTCACCTCTCCGCAACACTTCTTCGGCCTACCTCTACCTCCCCTAAAGCCATCCATGCGCAGCCTCTCACATCTCCTCATTGGAGCGTTTGTGCATCTCCTCTTCACATGCTCGAATCATCTAAATCTCGTTTCCCACATCTAGTCCTCCACAAGGTCACGCCTACTTTGTCCTGAATATTTTCATACCTAATTATCTCTAACCTGGTATGCCCGCATATCCATCTCAACATCCTCATTTTTGCCACCTTCATCTTCTGAACATGGAAGTTTATGACTGGCCAATATTCGACCTCATATAACATAGTCGGTCTAACCACCGCTCTATAAAAGTTACATTTAAGTTGGTGGAACATTCTTATAACACAAAACACCGGAAGGGAGCCTCCGTTTCCTTCATCCCTGCCCCCATACGATGTGTGACATCCTCATCAATCTCCCCTTTTCTCTTGTATAACTGACCCAAGGTACTTGAAACTATCTCTCCTAGGAAAAACTTGTGAATCAAGCATCACGTCTTCATCCAATTCCTGAGTTGCACCACTGAACTTGTACTCCAAGTAATTTATCTTAGTTCTAATCAGCTTGAAACCCTTAGACTATAGGATGTGCAACCAAACCTCTAACCCCACATTACGCCGCCTCGCGTCTTGTCGATTAGTACACTATCATCTATCAACAATATTAAGAAAAAAATTAGAAATTAAAATTAAAACATTTTCAAATTTTAATAAGGATCAAAGAAATTGGGCCACATGGAAAAAGTAAGTAAAATGACACTGTATAACCACTCTTATATATAAATTTTAAACACTTTCTCGCCTCTCGAATCTAAATAGTTTCTGGTGCAGACTAAAAGTGAAAAAAGCCCCCCAAAAAAGTAGGAGCACATAAATTGGGACGAATGAGTAAAAATAGCATGGGCTAGCCAATTTTCGGACTGGTTATTCAAAAATAGCTAATATTTGCAAAGTCACTGAAAAATAGCCACTATTTTGATGCAACACGAAAAGTTCCAGTATAATATACTTGAGATCGGTGCACCTCTGTCTGAACTTCCAATATATTATGCTGGAACTCCAACACGCGAAAAGCGATATATTATACTGGAGTTCCACTAGACTTATGCTAGAACTCCGGTTCACGTATATTATACAGAATTATTTTTCCGAATTTTGAATAGTATCTCGTTCAGATTTATCTTTACATAAAAAGTAGCTAAATTTCGATTATTTTTAGGCTATTATTAAATGACCACTTGTAAATCGGGTAATTTTTGAATTTTTCCCGACGAATGGAGCAATAGATCTGCTATATTTTTGGTCCAAAGGTAAGAGATAAGTACTTTGAATTAATTTTGTTACTATGTGATTAGGAATTAAACATATTCGATTAAAAGGTAACTTAACAAAATGAGTATAATGCAAATACGTCCGATATATTTTAAAGTGTTGACTTAAGCTATTTTGAAAATGACAAATAATCAAATGTCATATAATACAGACTACAGGGATCCTAGATCCACAGCATGCATCATGATTAAGTATGCCAAAAAAAAGTATTGCTATACATTTGGTTAGTTATATTCTGTGATTGTTTTTGGTTTTATTTGGAATTTGAAGTTCATCCAAATTTACAAAAATAGCAAGTGTTTGCTAAGTCATTGAAAATAGTCACTATTTTGTTGCACAATGGAAAGTTCCAGCATAATGTACTGGAGATTGGTATACATGTGCATGAACTTCCAGCATATTATGCTGAAGTTCTGATATAATATACTGGAGATTGGAGCAGCGATCCAATATATTATGTTGGACCGGTATATTATATACTGGAGTACTAATATACTTATGCTGGAATTCAAGTATATTATACTAGAGTATTTTTTCGGATTTTGAACAGTATTTTTGTTCAGATTTATTTTTCCATGAAAAGTGGCTAAATTTTAATTTTGAAACTGTAATTATTTTTGAATTAAAACGCTTGTAAATCTGACTATTTTTTAACTTTCCCAAATTTAATTGTTTCAACGGTATTACTAATCTTCTTTAAAGCATTAAGAGTATAGAAAGAAAGAATCTATAGAACTATTAAAATCATGTTTTGTATTCTAAATAAATGAGTAGAGATTGATCCCAAATAGACCAGTAAAGAATTAAGAAGTTGGGAAAATAACACTGTATAGTTCCTCTAAAAAATAATAGCTAAAAATATATATATTTTTGTATATATGTATATATTTTTTATATATGTATATATTTTTGTATGTTATATACGAAAAATATACAACTTTTATATATTTTTATGGCTATCAAATATAAATAATTTTAATTGCAGCCTAAAAAGGATCTTTGCCGTTTTACCTTCTTCATAGCTTAAAATACCTTCTGATGATTTTAACACAATACCTAGATTTACAACACTACTTCTCTAGAATCCATCACATAACGAAATGAGTTTCCAAAATATCAATAGAAATTAAACACCAAATGAAATCTAAAAAATGAGCAGATCATGTTATAATACTCCCCTATGTACTCAATTAATGATAATACAAAAACTAAGAATGAAAAATGAAGGAAGAATATAAAACATTTTCCCCTATACTATAAAAACTACGCCTCAGTCCCAACTAGTTGGGCTCGAATATATGAATCCTCACTGACCATGTTTCCAATTTAAACTCACCTTTTGCGCTATAAAAATCAAATTAATTCGTGTAATATGATGAATGCTAGGCTGTCTACATTACAGCTCTTAGAATGCGACACTTCCTCGGACCCTGCGTGAATGCGTGATGCCTTGTGTACCAGGCTGCCCTTTAATATGATGAATATCTATGATTTGGCACTTGATCTAGCATAACCATTTGAAGGAACAAAAGATATTGGTGCAATGTTCTTGATTCTATTCCTTCTAAGAGAATTTGGGTCTATTCCTGCCTTGTGAGCTGCAATTACACCTATGGCTTCCCAGTAGTTTGAGACCTTCACCTGGAAAATAAACTCCATTCTCATACTCCAAATTCTCATGTAGGACAGCATGATATAAAAAGAGATTTAGTATAAAGAAGAACATGGAAGGAGAGCCTTGGCGTAATTGGTAAAGTTACTGTCATGTGGCCAGAAGGTCACGGGTACGAGCAGTGGATACAGCCTCTTGCAGAAATGCAGGGTAAGGCTGCATACAATAGACCCTTATGCTCCGCACCTTTCCGGACCCCACGCACGGCGGGAGCTTAGTGCACCGGGCTGCTCTTTTTTTAGTATGAATGAGAACATGCAAGTCCTATTTCTTTTTATAACGGTAGTGTCAGGACCAGCTTGCATGCACCTGCAGATCCTATTTCTATAAGAAAGGAATGGACTTTTACGTTGACTAATCTCTTTTTTTCATGAGGGGGGCTTAGTATTCATATTCCGCTTTTAATTAGTATCTCCGCTAGTATCTATAATCTACAACGTTATTGCAAATTATGCACTGTGCAGGTAAATGATTGATAAGTTTACATGCTACAAGCTGAAGCTTTGTACTGATATGACACAAGCATCGACAAATTTTTTCCAAAGTCGCCAGTTTTATCAAATGAAAATGCATTTGGCTACAGGCATTGGCACTTCATGTTAAGTTGCGGCTTGCCAATATGACAAATAGATGAGAAAATAAGCAAGGTATTGGAAGTAAGATTTCAACTTACAGCTTCTATACCGAGTGAGTCTGGTGTATCAGTTAGAACAGTTTGATTCTCCTCAATGGCAATTATAAGAGGCTGCAAAATATGAGCAAATAGGAAAAATGGTATTATTATCATGAATGCTGAAGGTATCTGACAAGTCGTTTCCTGTCTAGCATTAGTAGTATTAGAGAAAGTTTAGGTAACCGATATGGTAACACTGTCACGACAAAAGGAAGAAGAGAAAAGTAGTGTAATTTGGGGCACAGAATACTTAATAAACATGAAAAGGAATGAGGTGTTTTCTTTTTCCCTACCGTTAGAAGGGAAAGGGGAGTGGGATGATTCCGACTGAATCAACTAGTCAGCTGTCGCAAGGGAAAGGCCTATCTCCAAGCCTAGCAAACACTAGACTCATCCAGTTGATGTCAAAATATCAAAAGCCAATTACCTTGTGTCTTTTGCCATTGGCAAAAGCAAGAACACCATCTCCGCCACAAGCGTCGATCGGTACAATTACACTGTCAACATCACCCGCTACAATGCAGTCCTCTGAAAAATTGTGTCCCTTGACCAAATACTGTGGTGCAGTGCTAAGCCCAGCAAGTACACATGGCAAGAATGTAAATCCTATCTGTCAGAAAATTGACAGAAGAAAACAAAAATATTACTATGAGAATGACAAATGGAAAAGAGACTAGAGATTATAAGTGTGTGATATGTTAGCAGTTTAATACGTCTTCATGGAACAATGTCTATCTCCACCTTACCCATTATAAATGGGCAAGTAAAAACATTTCTACAGGAAATGTCAATGTCAATGATTTATAAACATCCTAAACTAATGTTGCTAGCAAGCTCAGCTGACTAATAAAGGAAAACCAAATGAATATACGTTAATATTCCGAGACAGCTCTGACTTATCAGAATTTTTGTAGTAATTAGTAATCACTGAGAAGAAACTAAAATTTAGAATTTTGTCACGGCTTCTAGAATTGCAGATCAGAATGCCTCTTCCTTCTCCAAAAATTGTCCATATGGACATGGACTCAACACAAAAATGACATGTATAGCTGTATTTCAAAACAATATGAACGTAACAAAGCTAGCATGGGGTAAAATTCTGTCAACAAAAAGTTTATGACAGAGTAAAGGAAATACAAATAGATATAAGGCTTTATCAAGTACACCAACAACAAACCCAGTGTAATCCCATAAATGGGGTCTGAGGAGGGTAGTGTGTATCCAGACCTTACCCCTGCCTCAATAAGGTTTTATCAAGTGTAAGCACAAAATAAGTAAACAAAAGGAATTGAGTAAAATTATTGCAATAAACCAGTGAAGATGCACATAAAGTAAATATTAAGAACTACTAAAACAACGCATTAACTTAATAGGATAGCTAAACCAAAAGCTCAAAACTTAGTAACATCCCATACATCAGAGGATCTATTAAGGTGTCTCCAATAGTATCTAGGAAAAGTTCAGCAACAAATGTGTGCAGACTATTTAGCTCCTTCTCTTGAAAATGACCATCTCACGCAAGAAAAGACCTAAATGGCTAAGGATTATCATACTTCCAATTTAAAATGATTATCATTTAAAATCCCCTAAGAACAAACTACAAAACAAAACAAAATCTCATGCACTATCCTTTTGTGTAGCAAACCAAAAACTGCAGAGAAGCTATGCCTGGCTATTCTACATTAGTTCCCAGTCATTTAGTGAACAACAAACTTCTTTATGATTAAGCAACACACAGCCTTCAATTCATGATTATAAATGGTGACAGCATAAATCTTGTTATAATCAAAGGACAATAACTAACCTCTTCAGCAGCGGATTTTGGACATAGAGAAATGTTTAATTGAGGAGGCAATACTGCCGGAGCATGTGCGCAGGGAATCTGAAAATTTTTCACCACTAGATGACTTATAACAGCTTCTACACCTGCCAAAAGATCTATCCCCTATAGATTTAAAGGGTATAGAATAAAACTGAAATCAGGAACATAATTAGTGGATAATAGCGATGAATTCTCTCATCATAACAGTCAAACTAAAACAGTACAACTTTAGCAGAGTAATAAATGGAAGAAGGCAACTCAAGCTGATATTATACTGAACTTAAATATTACACCTTCTAATTAGATAATTTCACACACATAAAAGGGCAGCCCGGTGCACTAAGCTCCCGCTATGCACGCGGTCCGGGGAAGGGCCGGACCACAAGGGTCTATTGTACGCAGCTTTACCCTACATTTCTGCAAGAGGCTGTTTCAACGGCTTGAACTAGTTACGCCAAGGCTCCCCTTCAATTTCACACACATAAGTTACTGCAAAATTGTAGAGACTCAAACTTTCGGACATAGCACTTTCGGAGTTGCTGAAACATATTTATTCTCTAATGAGCTCATGAATTGAGACCATCTTGTATCTAGGAATTTCAGATAGATATTATCGGTGACTATATTTGCAATGAAGTAAGAAGATATTCATAGAAAAAATTAATACCACTCCTTGTCGATAATCATCCAAGTCTTCAGTATCATCGTCTGGAAAGCGAGCTACCACTGCAACTGCATTTACCTTAGACTTATTTTGCAAGTTCTCCACAGCTCTCAATAGTGAATCTGGACGCTGTATCCTCCCTGTTGATTGGCCAGTTGTTGGATCAACCCATTTCTCCACCTTTACAGTTTACATACACCATGTGTTAGTTACTTGCAATACATTAGAAGTTGATGTGAAGTTAATAATAAATAGATGTGACAATGGAACTGTCGTCTAAGCCAAAGAAAATCAGATTATTTCTGATCTACTATGATATATGAAATAGTAACTAAATATAAACCCCACAACATCTACTTGAATTCAACTTAGAAACCAAAAAATCATACCAGTAGAGGTGTATCAGTTACAGTGTATCCCACTATTGGCAATCCAAGAGAAGCTCTTGTTGCATCAACTACTTGTAGATGGCGAATAAGAAGCTCTTTCTCTATCCCAGCATCAAAAACTAATCCTACCTGTTTCACATTACAAGTTCACAATGTGATTGCAAGCTGAACGATGCAGTAACAGCTCGAATACAGCTCTGATTTCACAGGATATACAAGCAAAAATTTTGACAGCTTACCCTATTTTGATGAACTGGTTGCAGTCCCCAGAGGCCTTCGGCAAATCGATCCAGTGCATAGCCTTCAACATAGAGTGCATTCGGCATCGGCCAGTACAGCATTGCTGCATTAAGAACCTGTATGACTTACAATTTTACAGAGAGCTAAGAATAATGCATGTTAAACCAAAACATACGCGTGTTTCCTACTCTAGATTGACAACCTGTTTACTTCATCCACGCAATTATTCCAGCATAGTTCCTGTCACTTTTCTTTCTTCTGATCCAATGTGTGAATGTTGATTCCTTATTCCGTTGACAATCTAAAGAAACAACTAGAATTTACTCTATCTTGGCCCTAAAGCATATGAAATATTTTTCAAGTTTTCATTATTGTGGATCAAGTCCCATCAAATCGCTCAGTTGCTTGACTTGCCTCTCTATATTGAATTTTTTTGTTCCACAGAAGTATTTTTTGGGGACATACTAAGAATTTAAGTTCCAAGATAGAGACTCTGCTAGGAAGTGAAATTTTACAGAATGTAAATGTAACATTGCAGAGGCTATCAAATTGCTCAAAAAAAAAGCATAGCTCAATATATTATGCGTCTAAAATGCTATACTATCCACGATATCCTTTCTAGCTACTTTTGGTTGAAGCACAATTTCTTAGGTATAGTGATACCTGCATCATTTCTCTATAAATGTGCTATTATATAAAGGGCAAGCTACATTCGAAGATAAAAATTCTTAAAAGAAAAATCACACTCTACATTTCAATGATGAAAACCAGCAGTCAATGAGTTCTTCACGTGAAGTTTCCCCATTTTTGAATTCTAAAAATATCTTAACTCTGATTGCCAATTCAGTACATATACAATGTGTGAATTTAGATGGACCAGTAAGCTCCTTCATCAACTCCATTAATTCAATCTTTAGTTAATCCTACTACAACAAATTGTCACCCTATAATTTTTAAAATATCAAGCACGAACATATTATTTGGTTTTGACATCGCGGACCCCTTACTCTTCAAAGTTTCATCCAGACACCATTTGTTGTTCAAACACACTATTTTAAAACCTTTCTTACCCTGTGTGTCGCTCAATGGTACTAATGTCAATATCCACATCAGATAAAATAAGCACATCATTTTCATTACAAGTGCAGCCCAGTGCACTAAAATCCTGCTTAGTGTGGTCCGGGAAGACCCGGACCACAAAGGGTCTATTGTATAGAGCTTTAGCCAGCATTTCTGCAAGGGGCTATTTTCCGGCTCGAATGTGTGCCCTCCTGGTCACATGGTAGTAACTATACTAGTTACGCCAAGGCTATCACTTCTATTATTATAAAGAAAAATAAGCAAATAAATAAATGCTGCTATGCTACTAACATATGAACGTAAAAATAATCATACATTAGGATGAGAGATAAGGCAGTCAACAATAGAGGAAAGAGCTCGAGCAACAGGTAAAGCATCTCCAGCATAGCCACCAATGGCTGCTCCTACACCTGTTGGCACTATCATAACACTTGTATACTCCCTCTTAAACTGCTCAAGCACCATAAAAACACACAAAACTAACAATGAAAATCAATTGGGTTATTTTTAAAATCGTTTTCTTGAAATTAAAATAAATAAAATCAAGTTCTGGTGAATAAAAATTGCACCTTTTTATTTTGCAAGAAAGAGGTGGAACATGAGATTCTGAAATTGGATTTTGAATAATGAGATTTGGGAAGGAGATATTGATGCCTTACTGAAGGAGAATAAAGATTGAAGCTTAGAGTTGCCATTGGTTCTCTGCTTGGTCTAGTGTGGCATTCTTCTGAGCAGAGAATGAAATTGGAAAGAAGAGGATAATGGGCTAATGGCATAATGCAGGTTGATAAAAAGGTATTTGTCAATTTCACCCCCTTTGATTCTATAAAATGTCACTAATATCCCTATTATAATCCTATCATTATAATAAATGAGTTAATATGCTAACTCCCCCTAAACTAATCATGTTTTTGTCAGTTTCGTACTTAAATTATCGATGACTCCAAAAAACTCCTAAACTATATTCTACTTCATATTAAAGCACCTTTGTTATATTTCTGATAGTATGTGTCTTACACGCTCCAAATTATCAAAACCATTTGTAATGTGGCAATACACGTGTGGGGTTAATTAGCTTAATCGAAAAATTAACTTAATTAGTTATTTTAAATAATAATCAAGTATTATTAGAGGGATAAATATTCATCCAGTTAGAAACAAAAAAAGAGGGGTAGAATAAAATTATTTATGTCAATGCCCCTTTTCTTTCCTCCCTTGTGATGATGGATACTACATCTCTCAGTAGCAATTTGCTCCATTAAATATCGTTGTAATCTTGATTTTCCCCTAATAACCCTCGATTGCTTAGTCTTATTTTGTTTTTGTTCAAGATTGGAGATTAAAAATTAAGGTTTGCTGAAAAAACTAGGGTTCATTAGAGTTCTAACTGAGTGAAGATTATTGGTAAAACTTTGAATTACTTTGAAAAATATAGCTATGCACAAGTACTACTTCTTTAAAAACAAACTTCTTTGTTGAAAAATTATTGTATAAATTTGGTGGGTAACTTCAAGTCAATTTTACCCCAAAAAAATTAGATTTTTTTGTGAGTTGTTGAATGAGTGTTCCTTCTTTCAAATAAATTCGGGTAATAAATGAAAGAAGAATAAAATAAGGAGGATAAAAAGAATATCAATAATAATAAGAGAGGTAGAATTTCATATGGCCCCACATGAAGAAATAAAGAAGAAAGGAGAAAAAATAAGGGAAATGGTGAAAAAATGAGGAAAAAAGGTTTAATTAGTCGTTACATGCTGTCAGGTGGAGACCTTTTGATATATTTTCCAGTCATCACATGCGCAATAACAAGTTACTACACATGGTCCGCCAGAAATATAACGAGGGTGTTTCAATATGAAGGAAAATATAGTTTATGGAGATTTTAGGGACACCAGATAGTTTAAGCAGGAAACAGACAAACACGTGATAATTTAGGGGGATTTTAGAGTATAAACTCTATTATTTTGCAACCAAAAAATACCAAATATATAAGTAAATGTAACGACTCGACTGGTTGTTTTGAGCAATAGTGTTCGGTTCACAGTTTGAAGTCACCAGTAGCTTCACACAGTATATTATAACTTATGTGCATCCTCGGTTTGGGTTTTTGAGAAGTTCGGAAAGGATATTATAAATTAGCTTCATTTGAAAAGCTTGAAATTGAAAGAATTTATCAAGATTTGACTTTTGAGTATTTGATCTCGGATTGGAGTTTCAATGGTTCCGAAAGGCTTGGGTGGTAATTTTGGACTTTGGTGTGCGCCCGGATTTGGATTTGGAGGTTGATAGAGTAATTTAAATCATTTTAGCGAAAATTGAAAAGTTGAAGTTTTGGAAGATTGAAAGGTTTGACCGAGAGTTGACTTTGGTGATATCGGGGTCGGAATGCAATTCCGAGAGTTAGAATAGCTTCGCTATATTATTTGGGACTTGCCTGCAAAATGTTATGTCATTTAGAATTGATTTGATATGATTCGGACGCTTGGTTGCGATTCTAGAAATTCTTGAAGTTAAAGGTGATTTTCATGTGTTTTTTACATTCGATTTGTGGTTCAAAAGGTTATTTTGGTGCTCCGATCACGCGAGCGAGTTTGTGTTATTTGTTCAGACATGTGTGGGTGTTTATTTTGAAGCCTACGAGCTCGGGTGAGTTTCAGATTAGCTTCGGATTCTTCTGTTAACTTTTTTGTGGGATGGTTCTGGTCTTCGCGCATTTGCGATGTTTTGGTCGTGAATGCGACAACGGGAATTGCGATGTAGCCATCACAATTGCAAACCTAGGTTGTTGGGGAATTGGTCGCATTTGCGAAGAAAAAATCGCTTTTGCAAAGCCTTTAGAGTTTGCATTGTAAACTCCCTATCGCATTTGCGATGAAGGCGGGATTGTTCCAAGCTTCACTTTTGCGAAGGGTTCTTCTCTTTTGCGAGTTCTCATTTGCAAGCCCAGTGTCGCAAATGCGATATCTGTAGCCTGCTAAAAGCTGGGCATTCCGAATCTTAGCTTCATTTTATCATATTATGAACCCTAGGTCCAAGAGTGGGCTATTTTGAGAGAGGGCTGATGATAGGCTATGATTATATATTGTAGTCGCTTATTACACTCTAATTTACTGTGCTTTAATTGAGTTTGAGCTTTAATCGCTAGTATTTTGCACTAGTTGTGTATTTTAAGCCTTGTAGGAGTAGTTCTGGGCTATGTAGATGTTATGGAATGAATTCAAGTGATTTGAAATTTTGAATGCTAAGTAAAAGCCTAAGGAATTAAACCGGGATCGTATTCGGGAATCATTGAATGATAGTTAGGACGAACGAAGAATCGAGTAGGCATATTGCGCACTGTCTAGAAAAATGCAGATAACTTTTCCTCAAATATCCATTTAGGATCCACAAAATATGGTTAAAAATCTAACTCAAAAGGATACAACTTTCGTGTTTTATATTTTTCCAAATTCCTAATAGAACAGGGTGAAAAGTGTGCGTCAAATACACGGCCGCGCTCAGGTCGCGCATGTCAGGCAGAATCAAAGTGGATATATGTGGTCCAAGCGCGGCCGTGCACGTCTTTCCCAGGAAAAGTATCCTTTTTCGCATTGGAGAAGGTATAATTGTATGGGCCCGACCCTACTTGGTATATATACATGGAAAATTGTATTTTGAGGAGGTTCGATAGATTTGAGATACGGATTCGACCTAAGGAGGCAGAGACACAATAGGAGCAAGGTGGAGAATTCTTCTTCGAGTTTTTCCTTCCTCTTCCTATTTTTCATTGTTGGTTATGACTTTTAGTAATGTAATTTTACATACTACTATGAATAGCTTATTTGTTATCTAGGATTTTGATGGAATCTTTTGTAGGATAAATTCTTGTTATGTTTTTATATAATTGAGCTGTAGTATTTTTTTCTATTTGTTCAACTATATTATTCTTCTGGTTGATTATAGGGATCTCAATTGATTGTGCCTATTTAGTTTGTATTACTCGGGAGAGAGTACAAATTAAGGTATTGTTGAACCACATCACTTCCGATTTGTGTGAGGATACTTAAGCGAAATTATAGAAGAGACAACGGGAAGGATTTTTACAATTGGAAAAATCATAACTCTAGACCTCCTTAATCTTTTCTCCAACCTGTAGTATCTTTAATGTTAATTTATTGTTTTAATTTGTTAGTTAATTAGTTAAACAAAACATTCTTAATATCTATAAATTAGAAATTGTTCAAGCTTGTATTCTTGGTGATAGTTAACAATTGTAGTTAAGCCTTAGTTTTCTGTGGGATTCGACTTCGAACTTGTAAAACAGATTATATTTGCAACGGCCGCTTTGTCATTTTAATAAGCCATAGTTGGACGTGATAAAATTTTAGCGTCGTTGCCTGGGAACTAACTGTGTAGCTGTAGGTGTACATATTTCTGGATTGCAAGTTTGAACTATTATTTTTGTTTTTGTGTATTTGATTATTTATTAATTTTTAATTTTATTATTTTTGATATGAGAGACATGGCATCTTGGAATTATGAGAGTTTTGATGTTGGTAATTCTTCTTTTGATCCTCGTTATGCATATTGAGGAGGAAACCACGTATGGCAAAATGATCAAAATATTTCCGAGAGCGAGTTAAGTGCACCAACTCAATCTTATGTGTGATATGCGTGGTGGTCAAGATGGTCACTTTCATGGCTGTGCTTATATTTCTTATCTTCCCCCAACCCCTTACTTTGATGGTTCTTCTTTTTCTTGTGAAGTTAATATGAACAAAGAACCCAGGTATGAGGACCAGAAGAAGATCGAGGATATGCTAAAGTGCCTTATGGAACAATATGATGTGATAAAACTGTGGGTACAAAAGAAAGGGGCAACTATTCACAACTTGGAGGCTCAAGCGAATAAATTAATTGAACTTTGTAAAGCGCAACAAGCTGATATTGCAGATAGTTACCAATATAAGTATGAATTGGCAACAGAAATTGCCATTATACTGGAGGATTTAAAAAAATACCAGGATGAGCTAGAGGAGAAGGCCATAGTAGAACACGACAATCAATCGAACTAAATTTTGAAGATGCCAATGTCGTAGAAGAGATACTAGAGTCAACCAAGGATATTGAGGATACATATTTAGTTGACTCTAGTATCATTAGTGTTAAGGATGTTGACAATCCCAATGTCTGTGTAATCGAGCGCATTGGTCCACACTCCAAGTATTTTTTCACATTGTGTATGGATGATGATATGAAAATAGAGGCGTCTGAGCCACTTGAGGAGTCAAAAATTAAGGAACAAGATGCCTACATTCTGGAATTCTTCGTACTAGAAAGTCAGGAACACACATCTCATCCAAAGGTCAAGAAGTGCAGAATACTATATTATTTTATTGGGCCAGTCAGATTCGTTCTGTCACCCCAAGAGCATGATCACAGAGCAGAATCAAAACTTGGAGTCCAATTTATAAGTTCGAAGTGGAGGCAGAAAGTGATTCACGTCGTGTCGCGACGTTAAATCAAATGCTTGTTGGGGGCAACTCAACTTTACTGCTTTCTTTTATTTTTTTATTATTATCTTATTATTATATTATTTTTGTAGTGTCAATTTTAAATTTTCTAGGAGTATGGAAAGCAAAGCTATTGGAAGGATGCAACAACAAATAAGATGGTTGGAACAATGTGTGAGGTACCCGTACGAAGGACCAGGACTAGGAGAAGCCTGAGTACCCCATGAGATGCTAGTACTTCGGCATTTAGCCTACCAGTGAGTTCCTTTTACCTTCTTGTATGTATGGGTGTGAATTGGGGACAATGCATAATTTTAATGTGGGGAGAGGAGATTGTCTGGGTGACTTTCTATTCTATTTTAGTTATGTTAGTTTAAATGAATATTTCTTTTAAAATAGAAAATATTGGACTTTTCTTGACGATGGATATATTAGATAATTTTCTTGAGGGATTTAAATCTAAAGAAAAAAGCAAAAAAAAAATTGTTAGGTAGTGTAGCAATTTCCCTTTGGTTTTTCTTTGTGTCGCGGTTTTTTTCCAAGATTTATTTGAATCGGGTGTGGTTAGTCTTTTTTAGGTATAGGAGCCATTTTGTTGTGTTTTGAAATGAAGTAATATCTCTTGACTTTGTTATACCTTGAGAATAATGAGTACTTTGGTTGTGGCGCTTGTTTTTGACTCTTGTATAAGTACCATAAATTGTATGATTTTAACTTTGCTTATCTGCTTAAATCCAATCCAAAGTGAGTTATGTGCCATGTGTGTGTGAGTTTTGGGTATTATTCTGTGCATTGCATATGATGACTAGAACTTGTCCCATGTGTTTGCAAAGCGAAATAGTTGTTTTGTTTAGTCTTAGAAGTGATATAGGTGTTTCTTTGTTGATCCATATATGTATATTTTACCCATCTAATTGTTATATATCGTGGTTAACTCCTTTGAGCCTTTTCTTTGGCAACAACATTACAAGACTTACCCATTTATTTGAATTAACCATCTATTTGAACCTTCTAACTTCTCATGAGCACTTGAATTGTTATGAGCTGTGTAAAAGTTAAAGTGTGGGGTGGATGGTTTGGCTTTTAAGTGGAACTAATGAAATAAGGAGAAATGTGCACTATTTTGAAAAAGTAAGAGCCACATGAATAAATTTAAAAAAAGTAAGAAAAGGAAAAAAAGTTTTATTGTTGTGAAAAAAAAATCTTTGATAAGCGGTGACTCTTGATGTGAAGGCGGGGTTTGGGTTGACATAAGTATGGGATTTGAATGTTAAAGTATATGTATTAAAGTACTTAGGGAGGTGTAGTCACTCTTATATCTAAATGTATCTTACTCGTCCCGTAGCCTACATTACAACCAAATAAAGTACTACTTGATATTAGACTGAATAAGCTCGATTAGTAGAGTATTACACTACGAGCAAGCCTATGGTACATCTTTCGTGGCATATGAATATTATTTTTGAGAGTGAGTGAATCCTTTCCATCTTGAGTTTCTAGGTGTTCTTAAATTTTATTGTGGGGAACTACTCTATTTTATTGTGTGAGGGCACTTGATTCATGAAAGACAAATAATGCCAGTAACCTCTATATTAGAGTAAGTGGGTGAGTTGTGAATAATGCATGGTACTTGAGAGTTAAATCTTGAGGTAAATATATTACGCTTTTGCGCTTAGTCTATTTTAAATAATCTTGGTGTGATGAGTTAGGAGAATTGTGTTAAAAAAATGTCGTGTAAATATAAAGTATAGTTTGATTGATAGAGTAAGAGTAATAGTTTAAGTGTGGGGTATTGATGACAGGCTATAATTATTGTAGTACAGAGACACAATAGGAGCAAGGTATGGAATTCTTCTACGATTTTTTCCTTCTTCTTCCTATTTTTCATTGTTGTTTATGACTTTTAGTATTGTAGTTTTACGTACTATTATGAATAGCTAATTTTTTATCCAGTGTTTTGATGGAACATTTTGTAGGATAAATTCTTGTTATGTTTTTATATAATTGAGCCATAACATTTTCTCTATTTGTTCAACTATATTATTCTTGTGGTTGATTGAAGGGCTCTCAATTGACTGTGCCTATTCAGTGTGTATTACTCGGGAGATAGTGCATATTTAGGTATTTGTACAACATCACTCCTGACGTATGTGAGGGATCAATAACAAAGGGTTTAAACGTGGGATTATGGATAACGAAAATTTGGGTGCGATCTAAGTGAGTTGTAATTAAAGCCAGCTAGCGTAACTCGGGAGAGTATGTCTAGTAAATTGTCGTAATTATTCGGGAGAGAATTACAACATGCAGAGCGCTCATGATCGGTAAAGAATAATTAGGCGAAATTATAGATTACATAGCGGGAAGGATTCCAATAATTGGGAAAATCATAACTCTAGACCTCCTTAATCTTTCTCCAACCTGTAGTATCTTTAGTGTTAATTTATTATTTTAATTTGTTAGCTAATTAGTTAAACACAAGAGTCTTAATATCTATAAGTTAGGAATTGTTCAATCTTGTATTCTTGGTGATAGTGAACAATTGTAGCTAAGCCTTAGTTCTCTGTGGGATTCGACTCCGGACTTGTAAACCGGATTATATTTGCAACGGCTGCTTTGTCCTTTTTATAAGGCATAGTTGGGCGTGATAAAAAAATTTCAAATCAAACCATTGAATAAATTCCTCTAATCAATTTTCAACTATATTTTGTGATTATATCTTAGATTTAACATCAAATTCATGAGAATCTAAAGAAAAATTTGGGAAAAATTATAAAATCTTTCAAAATGTAAAATCACGATTTGAAGGGAGAATTGGTATCGGCATTTGATAATTTTAGTATTATTGAACTCGTATCGGAATGAGTGCTCGGGTTTTATAAATTTTATCGAGTTCTGAGATGCGGGCCCGGGGAGTTGACTCTTGTTTACTTTTTGCAAATTGTATAAGGATCATAACTTTATTAAATAAAATTATTTTCTATTGCATTGTTTGATGTATTTAAGTCGTCTTTGGCTAGATAGGGCCCATCGATGGTGAATTGGTAAAGAAAAAGTTAATTTGAATATTGAGTTGGCCGAATTGAAGTAAGTATCTTGTCTAACTTTGTGTAGGAAAAACCACTCCTTAGGAATTGAGTCAATTGTGTTATTTTGATATGTGAAAGCCGTGTACGCAAGGTGACGAATGGGTACAAAGTTTATATGTGGTATTGACTGATTAGATTGTCTAGTATCTTTCCATTCCTTAGATTAGATTGTCATAATATGTGGTATCTTGTTGTTATGCTACTCTTACATTCTCTATATGATGTTGTTAGCACTCATTTACATCTTTCTCATTATTTGGACCTTTATTTTCTTTGTTGAAATTATTGATTTCCTTATTGTTTTATTCTTAATTGTGAGTTCCTCTACGACCCTGTATATATATGCTATATGTCCAAATTATTATGATTGCATGCGTAGTTATCACGTGCCTTACATGTCCTGTTATTTTGTAAATGTTGTATTCCTTTGATTTTTATGTGATTCTTTTGTGGTAGTGTACTCGTACTCTTAGTTGAAGAAATTCTTGTAAATTGAGTTATTGAATTGTTGTTGTTGATTTAAATTATCGTATGGGGGATCGGGTTGTACACCGCAATAGGTAAAATAAGGGAGGATATTTATATTTTGATATTGTTATTAGGGATGGAGTTGCATACTACAACAAGTGAAATAAGGGTAAATTGATATGGTGGAATAAGGGTGACTTATGATATTAATATTATATTGTGAGATCAGGTTGCACGACACAACATATCTTGTATTTTGGTATCCCCTGTTTTACTATATTGGCTTTAGTTCTTTCGTGCAAGACTTTGATAATCTCTATTATTGGTTTTCACTGAGTTCTGAGGATCGAGTTATTGTTATTCTGGTGAATTGATTTTCAAAGTGAATCTACTACGTTGAGTCATTACCTCCAACCCTGCTGGGTCTTTAGTTATATATAGTGATTTAAAATGAAAGAACTAATATCATGCTACCTTGTGTGAATTTAAGTTAGAACTCGTTGTATATTTCAATATCTACTATTTCTAATAATCGTTATATTTTATTTTAATTGCTTCCACAGCTTAATCTTTTTAACATGTCTGGAGTTTTTATTTTACTTAAATTATTATGTTTTAATAAATTCTATATTAAATGAAATAGCTATTTTATGTTGAATTTTATTTAAAAATTTTATTTTCTTCACGCAAATGATTTCTAAAAGAAAAATCATCTTTTTCGTTGATTTTCTATTTTGTCTAAAAACTGCAAATTTACATTATGATATATAAATGGAATCTTTTGAACATCTTAATTTGCAATTGACATGGATATTATGTATCAAGTAGCACGTGGATTTCTCCGTGCAAAGTGAGATGGAAAGATGTGGACACAAGGTGTCGTGTGTGTTAAATGGTTGGAAGTTGTGGTTTATGGTATGAGATTACGGGAGATGGAATTATTGGAATCGTGTATTAGAAATAATTTGTTTGGTTGATTTGATATCGTTTACCCTACTTGAGCATATTTACAATTATCTATATCCCAATTATGTTGTTTAATTATTTGGTTATTTCTCGTTGCCATTCGTGTTTTCCCCTTATCGTCATTACTGTTTGTAATTTGATTTATTGATTCTATTGTTATTACTTTGATATTCCTATCTTGTTTGCTTTATGTCATATCCTGCTCAAGTTTATATGTTCAGTAGGTGTCTTGACCTAGCCTCGTCACTACTCTACTGAGGTTAGGATTGATACTTACTCGGTACCACCGTGGTATACTCATACTATACTTTTGCACATCTTTTTTAGCATAACCAGGTACTTCAAATCGAGTTGGTTTTAAGACTTGTTTTTGGTGTGGCTAGAGAGTTCAAGGTACATATGTTGGGCATTCGCATGCTCCGAAATCACCTTCTATTATATTTATTTCCATTGTTTTCTTTTATTCCAGACAATGATGTATTCATTTTGTATAACTACTCCTGAAAAGACTTATGACTTGTACAACCTATTTTGGAATTGTAAATTGTATAAAAATTTCTATTTCTACATTGTTCGATGCTAGTAAATAGTTTCGTTATTTCTGTTAATGTTAGGCGTACCTAGTTATAGAAACTAGGTACCACCATGACTCATTCGGCGGGACTTTGGACCGTGACAAGTTAGTATCAGAACCCTAGGTCCATAGGTGCTACGATTCATAAGAAGGTTTAATAGAGTCATGCGGACCGGTACGGGTATGTCTGTACTTATTTTTGAGAGGCTACAAAAAACATTAGGAAGTTCCACTTCTTTCACTCCTTGTAGTGTGACATAGATTCAGCTCGAAGCATATACCTTACATTCCTTTGCATTCCCTCGTGTATGGTATTACACTCTCGGTATCAGTTATGCGTCAGCGGTTCGTGATGCTGCAGATGGGCTACGAGGGTTCTAGGGATGCTCAAACATTATCTCAACATGTTATCCAAACTGTAGATACGGAGGTATTGAACTACTATTCAGTTGTTCACACAGAGGTGCAGCGGGTCCTAGCATCTGGTTGATGAGTACGAGCTTGGGAAGGTTTAATTGGTTTGCTAGTCGTCGAGATTGTTGCGGGGTCACGAGGTGGATGTTGATTGAGGATAGTTGGTGGTAATGGAGACTGTGTGGTTTGTATGGAATTTCTACTCAGTGAAACGTACATGTTATCATTGAAGGTGTTGAATGAGGCGAGTTTGACTGTCACGAGAATGGACGTGCGCTTAGTAGATGACTTGGAGTACCTTGTGATTGGTGTTGTACGAGCTGTGAAGGTTAGTTTTGTGGATCATCAGATATTGTTTCACATGGCTTCGTGCCAAGTCAGGGAGTCCACTAGCGGCATGCAAATTGTAGAATCATGTGTTATATCAGTTTTGGCCTGAGATGTGTATATATGGTATTGGAAGGTTCCCTGAAATTTATATGTGATTAATATCTGAGATCTTTCATGGGATTACGTCGGGGTTTACTGTATTTTTGTGTCATTAATGGATATACATTTCAGTATCAAGTGGAGTCGGAGAAACAACTTTAGATTCACAGAAGGTCTATTCAGCATGGGCATATTGGTTGCGGCATAACGGGGTGCTTCAGAGGGAATACGATGGTTTATGAACTTCTGGGCCACGTGGTTCATGCTAGGATTATATGCATTTGGGATTGGATTGGGATCATTGCATATTGACAGGGAGAAGTATTACCCCGGAGGAAAAATCAAAAAGTTGGTCACTATAGTAATGGAAGTAATTGGTCCTTTTGAATAGGAGTTCCCAACTAGCATTTTTGGTAATCCTCTTAGGTTTGACTGTTTGTGTAACCCAGTTGAGTTGGGAAGATGCAGTCCTAATGAATTAGTTGTACACAGGCGAATCTCGCAGAGTTCTCGATGGTTATTTATTTTGTTATTATTTTATGTAGTTATGAGTATTATTATTAGTTAAATGTTGGGTAGTGTAATTACACGTGTTTGCCCAGGAAAGTTATTAAGTTTAAATCTCACCGGTATCCAGTAGCGTAGTAAGAGTATTCAAAAATTGCATAAATATCGCACATCTAATTTGAACTTGTGACCTCCGATCCCCACCCGGAACCTGACCCCCGACCACTCGCCCAGACTCCTGAATCAGAACCCCAGCTACCCCCGATACCGACCTCCAACTACCCTAATCCCGATGTCGATCTTACCCCAACCTCGTCCCAGACTCCTGACTCAGACCCCTCAGTACCCTCGATCGTGACCCCGGGCCTTACTCCTGTCCTCATCACCAGACTCCTGACACGGAACCCCAACTACCCCTGATCCTAACCCCGGCCTTGATACCGCATGAAAACCCTGACCTGACCTCGAACCCGAGCGCGAATTGACCTCAACCCTGACCTACGTCCTAGATTCCGACCCTGAACCTGAACCCTTACTGTCCCGCTCCTTCCCCGCCCTTCCTATCCCATTTCCTTTAGCATTGGCTTAGATTATATATTTTTCCAAAAATATTTTCGGCTAGCTAACCAAATAATAGAAAATAAGTAAGAAAATCACTTATTTTTAGAGAATTATTTTTCAAAAAAATATTTTTTGTCGTACAAAATACACCCTAAGAAGACTTTAGAGTCAGCCAAAAATTACTACGGTACACTTGGTAGGTGGTGTCAACCCCCCCCCCCCCCCCTTAAAATATCGAGTAATGAAGTGCTTGAGTTATTATCACAAATTATGATCCTCGTGAACCACTAGAGGTTTGGGAGAGAGAGCTAAACTTGGCACATCGAAAGTTGAGGCAAGGTTGGATGAACATTATATTCTAACCAATTCATTATAAGGTGGTGTTTAATTGAACACGAATAATATTTTTTCCTACTTTTAAAACATGTAAAAATATATATTTATTAAAACTTGTAATCTTAAATATATCATAATAATTCTATGCTATACGAGCATATCGTTAACAGTAAAGTAAAACTTGTGAAGTTTAAGTATTTTAGACGCACAAGGTGTCATTGTTTTCAAAACCGAAATAGATGAAAAATAGGAACTTACCCATTTTATGTTGTACATGCCAATGTTGAAATGATTTAGGGACATGAACACTATTGATAACGGCATAACCTTTTATTCCTGGCATGTCAAGAAGATTGTCAACATTCTTAATTTTGAAGGGTTCATAGGCTCATCTTTTGCCAATGTAGCCATGAAAATTCCCGACAAATTTAAACATGCCAGAAATATCACTCTCCCCATCTCCTCCTGAAGCTTTGGGGGGGGGGGGGGGGGGGGGGGACAAATAGAATTATTTATATTGAAAGGTGATATCAATTTTTATGTTATGTGAGCGGAAAATCTTTTTTAGATAAATTCAGAATTTGATATTTATCGGTTTGAGAGATTACTTTATTGAATTAATTGACCATATAAGTTACTGGTTTCCAATTTTTCAATATAATTATATTTAGTAGATTTTTAATACACATATAGAATTTGATTGATTTATTTATAAGTATCTGCACTATTTTTGTTTGAGGAGAAAAAAGAAAGACGCACGAAATTCTCCATAATTCTAGAGGCTTGATTGTTGAGGGTGTCTTGTAATATTTTCTTAATTCAAATAGATGTTGACTAATCTGATTTTGATTACAAGCATAAGAGAGTGTTCTGAAGGAAAAGAAGAACAAAAAAAGATACGTAAGACAACAACAATAACAACAACCCAGTATAATCCCACTTAGTGGGGTTTGGGGAGGGTAGTATATACGCAGACTTTACCCCTACCTTTGGGTAGAGAGTCTGCTTCCAAATAGACCTCTGACATCCTTCCCTCCAAAAACTTCCTACCTTGCTCTTGGGGAGACTCGAACTCACAACCTCCCGGTTGGAAGTGGGAATTGCTTACCATCAGAGCAACCTTTCTTGTCCAGATCAAATAAATGTTGTCCTGTTTTTATCAGATTTTGATTACAAGAATAAGGAATAATAATTCCTAGATAAAGTGTGAGATTATCATTTATTTCCAAGTTAAATTTGTTTGGATTTTATGTTCAGTACAAGCAATTTCAGGAGTAGTTATATCACATATCTGGTATTATATATATTTGATATCGCATTCGATGTGAAATAAAAAAAATATACCTCCCAAAGGCCAAAACTCATCTCCCAAAGTATTTTAAAACGGTCAAATTAAAATTGAAATTTTTTTATCCAAATAAAACACATGTCTCATATTATATTACGCATTATCCTATTTTTAAATCGATAAACCAAACATCGACTAATAAAAATATATTTATTAATTATTATTATTATCCAGTATAACTCGTTTTCAATGCAGGGCATCAAAAAGACGTTTGGTAATATTTTGATAGAAAAAGTAAATACTACACTCAGATGACTAATACTTATGGGAACAAACTAACCACATAGATACTGAGTGTATAGTTTCGTAATTTACGAATATTTATGTTAATAAAAGATAGTAACAAATATTTAATAAATAATCGAGGTATGCATATATTCTCCCAAGTATCACTATTACATAAAAAAAAAGTCTACTCAATTAAAATTGATAAATGGTTTATACATATACGCACATCAATAAGTGTGGGTTTAATTCTCACTGATTATTCCGAAATTCCTAAAAATGTACATAATACATACATGAACCCACGATTATATTGACAATTATCAAAAATAATAAAAGAAAGGGCCATTAATTAATTCGCCCTTATTTTAGTTAACTCTTTCATCATTCTAACCTTTCCTGTCAATGAATAAACTTCAGAGGCCTCATCATGACATTATCTTCATGATCAAGAATCTGTATTTTAAAAAAAAGGAAATAATTAGATAAGAAATGTAATTAGAATGAGCATTTTGCACCATAAAAATTGTTTACTAATTAAATATGACTTTTAAGCTGGGAAAGTAACCAATCTTTATGGCTAATTAATATGTAACTTATTCAAATAGAGAAAAATGCAAAAAGAAAGACAAAACAATGCATGCAAAAGAAATGAAAAAGAAAATAATAACATAAAATAATACACATTGATGTATTAACTACCTAGTAATTCATTACCAAGTTTAACTTATATATACTTACCGTATAACTTTTTTTAACACTATCAAATTACTTAAAAGATAATTAAGTGACAAAAATCGTTTATAAAAATAAAATTAATAACAAAATAAGTTAGATTATCTGCTATAACAAATTAAAATTTATCATTACTAACGGCCTATATTAATTTTTCATTTTTATTAATATATGTATAAAAAATGACCCTAGAAATTAAAGTACCTTGGAGAGTTCAACTATGAAGTAGACAACTACTTGTCATTTCATAGAGACAAATTATACAAAGCTTTTTCTTTCTGCAGCAAACTCGTGTATGGGGTTGAAAAGGACCAACAAAAGCACCAGCTGAGATTCCTATGCAACAATTATACCTCCCTTTCAGTCCACAGTATGATTTTCCATAATTTTATTTCTAAGATCCATTTAAAATTGTTTCTTTTGTTTGCAAAATAAAAGGGCAGCACAGTAAACTTAGCTCCTGTGGGTTTAGGAAAGGGCTGGATCACAAGAGTCTATCGTAGGCAGTCTTACCCTACATTTCTGCAAAGAGGTTATTTTCACGCTCGAACCCGTGACCTCCTGGTCACATGACAGCAAAATTATCAGTTATACTAAGTCTCCCCTTCTTTTATTTGCAAAATGATACTAAATATTAGTGTTAAATCTAAACATTAGGTAGCTTTTGGTTGGAAAAATAATTGAAATATTTTTTGGAAAAAATTTGTTTGTTGGTGAAAGGTAGATATGAATGAACATAAGAAAAAAGTGCAGCCAAATGCACGAAGCATGCCCGTTCACGTGGGGTTCGAGGAAGGGACGTAATCCAAGGGAGTGCGAAGTAGGCAGTTTACCCTAATGCAAGCATCAATAGCAAATTTCACGGTTCGAACTCGTGACCTATAGGTCACAAGGAGACGACTGTATAGTTGCTCCAAGGCCCCCTTAATATTGTTGCTCCAGAAGGGTCACACCCTAAGGGAGTGTGATGTAGGCAATCCATCCTGATGCACGTATTAATAGCAGATTCCACGGCTCGAACACGTGACTTATAAGTCACACGGAGACGACTTTATCGTTGCTCCAAGACCCCCTTAATATGAATGAACATAAGAAAATGGAAATTGAAGGTGAAAAAATAGAGTTGAGGAATGAGAAATACTTACATGGCAATGGTAAACATAACCAGGCTCTGCTGTTGCATCAAAGGGATATGAAGCATTTGAATGAATATAAGAAAATTTCACAAGTATTCTTGTAACATGTCCTGGCATCATTTTGTACACATTTTTCCACCCTTTCTCATGGTCAGGCACCTTTATCTTTTTCCCATGTGTATACTTGCTAATTTTGCACTTAATTGCATCATTTAATTTCATCATGCAAGCTTTAAACTCTTCTTCATTGATCAACTCTGTTTGATCCAAAACAACAAATAAACCTAAATGTATGTGCAATGGGTGATTGTCCTCCGTTAGATTGATGATGTTCCAGATCTCACTGGTCCCAAGTTTAGGTGTTTCCGTCACTGGGGCTTCGAATGATTTTCCATTGATGTATAGATGCGTAGGCTCGTCAATGTCACTAGCGTACTCGTAAAAAGCTACGTACCTTGTATTTGAAGCCTCGGATACATCCGGAGATTGATACTTCATCAATTTTCGTGGAATGAGACTTGTATCTACCACGTGATGTGGTTCGATGATGAACTTCATGACCTTACTATTAGCTTCGTTAACAGGATCACCTGAAGGATATGGGTATGCTGCATCGTTGCCTAAGATGGTCGAGTTTGACTTTGACTTTGAAAAGTCAATAATCACATCCGCGATTTCTGAAGGAGCTAGTAATAGGTCATGGAGCACCACTGGTTGTTCATGGTAAGCTGAATCGGATGCCACGTGGATAAACGTCATATTATTAGTAAAGAAAAACTTAAAGAACCTTGCATTACTTGCATTGATGATCCTAAAACGATACTTCCTTCGTTTCACCACCATATAAGGCCATGCTTTACCATTGACAATAATCGCATCACCAAAATATTCAGGTTGCCATTGAGGATGTATAGAAGGATTGTTTCCAGTAGAATTCATGTAAATCGAACCATCTGTTCGAAAACCACGATCAAAAACAACCAACGGACGATCATATTCTTCACCGTATAACAATCCCAATAGCCCCTCGACGCGTGGTTGTCGAATAACATAGGCCCCGACTAAACCAGCCAGAATATTTACCCTAGTCAACCCCATTGCGTGATCATGATAATACATAGTTCCAGGATGTTGAAAATTATGATAATGATACCTTTTTTTAGTCCATTTTGGTCCTTTATTTTTGTAGCCTTTAGTGAACCAAGCTTCAGAATGTCCATCACTTTCTGGTTCATCAATTCCACCATGAAGGTGCACTACTGTAGGAATTCCTTTCTTTGACGAAGGTGTAGCAGTTGGAATTGTTGGATCCCATGGAAGTATATGTTTTGATGGGAGGTGATTTTGCCACGTAATGTAAGTTTCAACTCCATTAACGGCCTCGATTGTAGGACCAGGGACCGTTGCTGTGTGCCGCGATGCACCATATGCGAATACCGGAGTTGCAGGAAGATCCCTGTGGAATTTCTGCAAGTGAAAAAAATCGAGTTTAACTTTTATGCATTATTAGTATAAAAATTATTTAAATGTAATTGTGGACAACTTTATATAAATAAATATTGACCGATAACCTAGAATAGATTATGCGTAACCAACTCTAACAACTTGAATTATTCTGTTAATTTCTTTTCAATTAAAGAAATTGTAAGAAGGGGAGTCTTGGCGTAACTAGTAAAATTGTCGTCATGTGACCAGGAAGTCACGGGTTCAAGCCGTGTATGGAAACATCCTCATGCACAAATGCACGGTAAGGCTACATACAATAGATCCGTGTGGTACAAGATAAGGCTACGTACAAATAAATTCTTATGGTACAGTCCTTCTCCGGATTTCGCGCATAGTAGAAAATCAGTGCACTTAACTGTTTTCTTTTTAAAGAAACTGGAAGTCTGAAGAGAATCTGATTCAATGACTATCTAGTAATATTATTCTAGTACTATACTTTATGCAGAAAAAGGAAAAAGAAATTGTTCTCTATTTTCTATAATTACATTTATTCCAAAGTAATGATTAAGAAGGTAGTGGTAGTGGACATATGATCTGGAATTTGGACATCTAGAATACCAAAGAAATTATTGTAACATTTAAACAATGCTAAAGTTGGAAGTTAAGCATACACAAACAAGAAAACACTACTTGGTAGGAGTTACAATATGTAAATAGTATAAAGAACTTGTTTTACACCAGTAATTTAGCTGGTTATCACATGTTATTACTTTATTTTTTTAAGTTATCATATTAGACTCCCTATACAGAATTACCTGTTATATTAACTTAACTTGTTGATATATAAAATTTATTTAATATCAGTACACAAAACTTAAACTCGGGATAATTAAAATTAAATTAGTAATTACTTACCCATTTTTTGTGGTACATGCCAATCTTGAGTGACTTAGGGACATGAACACCATTGATAACATCATAACCTTTGATTCTTGGCATATCTGGAAGTTTATCAACAAACATTCTTAATGTTGAAAGGCTCATAAGTTTATCTTCTGCCATTGAAGCCATGAAAATTCCCAAAAAATTAAAAAACACCAGAAATATCATTTTCTTCATCTTTTTTGCTTTTTCAGGAACAAAGTCACCAACACTCTTTTCTTCTTCTGAAGTTTTAGAAAGAAGGAAGATTAAAAGCCTAGAGAATATAAAGGACAATGTTTGGTTTGAGTTCACATGAAGAAGAAACGTTACAAGTAGTATTTGTATTGAAAAGTGAGAATTTTTACATTATTCGAGTGGCAAAGCTGATTTTTTTTTTGTGGGGTGCGGGGTGGGGTGGAGGGGGTAAGGTGGTCTTCGATGTCTTCGAAAAAGTTGAGGATGTAAAATGTTAGGTATTGTCACTTTAACCGAAATAGTTTATATTTGTTAGCCGAAAAAGTGTATAAAATAATAATCGAAAAAATATATAATATTTATATATTTTTAGTATATATATATATACTAAAAATATATAAATATTATATATTTTTTCATTTATTATTTTTACAGCACGGTTATACAATATTATTTTTCTGAAAAAAGTTGTTGAATTTTAAGGCTACTACAAATGACTAATTTGTCTGCTTCTTTGATATTATTTTTTCTTCGTTTTGTAAGAAATGAAACGATAATTTGTTGACAAAACCTGAGTTGTTTGGTGTTATTTGAAAGCTTTGATAGAAATTGGTATTTTTAATTTGAGAAGGAAAAAAATCCCCACATGATTCTCCATGTACATTAGAGACTTGATTGTTGAGTGTGTCTTGTTAATATTTTCTTAATTCAAATAGATGTTTCCCTAATCTCAGTTTGATTACAAGGATAAGGAATGATAATACAGCTGGATAATGTGGAATTATATAATCTGTATTTGGTTGGATTTTTGTTTCTGATATAAATCTAAAAATTAATTATACTGGTATTATATTTATACTACATTCAATATGATAATGATCTCAAAGTAGCTAATCCTGAATAAAAACAATTAAATAACTAAAGCGCCATTCTTAAGCATTTTTCCTAAAGTTCTTTAAAAAGGCCAGGGTTACAAATAAAATTCGAAGTTTACGGTGAAAATAGAACGGGCTAGCTAGTTTTCGGATTGGTAATTGCAAAAGAGCCAGCATTAGTAAAATCATTAAAAAATAATCACTATTTTGCTGGAAAATTCCAACATAATATATCGGAGATTGGTGCACCAGTGTATTAACTTCCATAACATTATGTTAGAACTCCAGTATACTATGCAGGAACTTCACATGTAAAAATTTGAACTCCAATATATTATGCTGGAAACAGCCTCTCTACCCTAAGGTAGGGGTAAGGTCTGCGTACACACTACCCTCCCCAGACCCCACTTAGTGGGATTATAGGGGGGTTGTTGTTGTTGTAATATATTATGCTGGAATATTTTTCGGATTTTGAACAATATCTTAGTTCAAATTTATCTTTACATAAAAAATGACTAAATTTCAATTATTTTTAAAATTGTGGCTATTCTTCAATTACCACTTATAAATCCGCGCTATTTTTGAATTTTTCCAAGTTTACAAGCCTATCTTGTTAAACCAAAGACATATTCTATATTATACTTTGGGAAAATGCATAAGTACCCCTGATTTATATGCAAATTTTCAACTACACACTTTTTCTTTGAGGGAATCCTATTACCCCGCTAAATGTAATTTATATGTAATTATTTGCACCCTTAATGCTGACAACCAATGGCAAGTGGTAAGCTACACGCGCCCCCACGTGTATTTTTAGTACTTTTTTTATTCTTTCTTCTTTCTTCTTTCTTCTTTTTCTTTTTTCTTTTTTCTTTTTTCTTATTATTCTTTTTTTTTGTTATTTCATTCTCTTTCTTTTTGTTTTCGTCATCGGTAGCATAAAATGGTGGTTGTCCGAATTTCACAAACACCATTTTTTCCGACGATTTTTTTCGACGATAAATTTTTATCCCGATCTAAGTGTGTTTTGTTTTATTTATATATATATAATTTCTTTTGAAAGTATAATTTATGTGTTGGAGGAAGTGCAAAAGAAATAAAAATGAATATAGGCTGAGAAAACTTTTTCTAATTAAAATTTTAATACATCTTTTTTTCCAGCGTGGGAAGATTTTCCGATGATGAAATTTTTTCCCATAATCTGAGTGTGTTTTTCTTTGCTTATGAATAGATCTTTCTGAGAGTTTGATTTGTGTGTGAAAAGAGAAAATGGAAGAAAAACGGTGTCACGACCCTAGTTCACCAATTGTGAACATGTCATGACGACACCTAATCTTCACGACTAGGTAAGCCTAAGACATTGCGGAATTTACAACCTTTACGAAAATGATAATAATTTAAAAGCTAAATAACATGAGAAAATGTATATAGTTCACACCTGGAACATACACTTTAACACTATAATTCTGAAACAATCCCAAAACCCGGAATCTCTCAGGCAACACAGGCTAAATGAGTATCATAACATGCTCTACACCAGAGTGTCTAAACAACACAAGAAAAAGGGAAAGGGAGCTATCAACTACAGCTGGAATGGAATAGAGACTTCGGGTCTGCGGACATAGAAGATACACCCCGAGTCTCCACTAATAATCTCCGTTGCGAGGATGATGCGCCTGGGAAGAAGTACCCGGGTTTGCACGTGAAAAACATGCGCAGAAGAGGCGTCAGCACACCATAGGGGTACTCAGTAAGTGCAAAGCCTAACCTCGGTCGGACAGTGTTAAGGAAAGGTCGAGGCCCTAGCAAGAATAAACATATTAATCAATATATTAAGGGAAGGACAACATTAATATAATATATAGCGAGAATCTAGCAGGATGATGCATAAAAGTAGAAACCAAGAAGCAACACACTAAATAAATAGAAGTACAAACCACAATCGGATATTTATCATCGGGGATCTCCCGGTATCCCGAGGATCTCCTGGTAACCTCATCATATACACGAGTGATCTCCTAGTATCCCGAGTATCTCCTCGTATCCTCCATTTATACACGAGAGATCTCTTAGTATCCCGAGTATTTCCTGGTATCCTTCATTTTATAATCATATATGTGTCAGGGATCTCTTGGCATCCCGCACTCACAGTCTTAGAACGTAACACGTGCAGGGGGAGCACCCGGGATGCCGTCTCGTAGTCCCAAATTGTAAACACACCACCACAATTCAAATATTGTATAATGCTAAGTAAGAATAATAAGTAGAATTTCTAGTCTAGCATGCTTCACGGTGGACAGATAATACAGTTTAGGAAAACAAACAAGTAAGTCAGCTAAACATGTTTTTCTTAAGCTAACACATGTTAAATTGCATTTAGAATAGGCAAATATGCAAGAAAACACAGGTTGAATATTCTAAGAAAAAGGAATTTTCAATAATTAGCTATAGGACACGCTCCACACCTCGCGTACAAGGCATGTAACATAAAAAGTAATATATCCTAAGGGGAGAGGTCCACAAAGTTAGACAAGCCACTTACCTCAAATCGGTACCAAAATCAACTACGAACAATGTCTTTGCCACGAGTATCCGACTCCGAATGGCCCACATCTATTCAATCCAATTACATAATGTAAATAACATTGCAAGTAACTAATTCCACTATTAAAATTACATCTACATAGTGAAAATAGGTAAAATAACTAAAATGCGCCTCAGGCCAACGTCTCGGAATCGAATAATTTTTACGTTTTCAGAAACTTCGTACTCTAACAAGTCTAACCATACCAAAATCTCCCACATCAGATGTCAAATGCCCTCTCAATACCCCACGGTTAGGTCTAAGAACTTTTCTCCAATTTCATTCTAAAATCCGAAATTAAAGGTTGAATTTAAGATTAGATTAGTGGTTTAGTCAAAGAAGAGTAGAGAATCGTTGCCTCTAAAAACCCTCGAAAAATCCCTCAAATCTGAGCTCTCTAGCTTAATTTTTGATAAAAATGAAAGAACCCTCGTTTTGAAATGTTAAATACTGTTCAGGGGTTTAAAGCATCGTGAACGCGGAGGGTCTCTCGCATTCGCGAAGTGGAAAAATAAGCTGGACTAGAAGGGCCCTTCGCGATCGTGAAGGAAGGAGTGCAAACGCGAAGGCTTGGGGATCAAGAACTATGCGAATGCGGTTAAGGGCACGCGAACGCGATAGATGGAGCAGTGAAGCTTCGCAGATGTGGAGGCTCTATACGAACGCGAAGAGGAACTGGCCCCCTTTCAAAGATCACACTACATGAACGCAGGAGAGGGGCCGCAAACGCGATGAAGGGACAGGCTCCCACTACACGAACGTGATGGCTTCTTCGCGAACGTGAAGATGGAATCAGACCTGCAATTTTTCTCGAGAAACTTCCAAACTTCAATTGCTCTGTTGAGCATCCGAAACATACCCGAGGCCCTCGGGACCTCAACCAAACGTACGAAAATATCCCCTAACATCATTCGACTTGTACCAATCCTCAAACAACCTAAAACAAGGTCAGAAACTCGAATTAACCAATGATTTGAACCTAAGAACTTCAAAACTCAACAAAACTCGCTTTCGATCAAAAACCTAACCAAACCACATCATATTGACCTACATTTGTGCACGCACATCCCAAATGACATGACGGTGCTTCAGCAACTTCCGAAATCCCGTTCCAATCCTCGGATCAAAAATTCACGAGCGGACCGAAAACTTCAAAATTCTAACTTCGGCAGTTCTTGCCTAAATGAGCTACGGACTTCTTAAACACATTCCGGACACGCTCCAAACCCCTAAATCACATAACGGAGCTAACAGAACCATTAGATTTCTATTCCGAGGCCATCATTAGATTGTTCCGATCATAGACTACTTTCCAACACTTAAGCTCTTAATTTGGGACTAAGTGTCCCAAAACACATTGACTCCTAACGCTGAATGTACCGGAAACCCAAAATAGCATAAATGAACTTAGGGGAAGCATTTTATAGGGGAACAGGGCATAAATTCTAAAAAATGACCGGTCGTGTTGTTACATCCTGCTACACTTAGACATTTGTTCGTCCTCAAACGAGCATATAAAACATACCTGAAGTAGTGACAAGATGAGGGTATCGGCTGCGCAAATCCTACTCGGTCTCCCAAGTCGCATTCTTGGCTGGCTGACCTCACCACTGAACTTTTACTGAAGCTATATCCTTTGACCTTAGCTTTCGGAGCTACCTGTCCAATATTGCCACTGGTTCCTTAACATAGGATAGATCCTTGTCCAAGTGAACTCCAACACATGAGACGGATCATTGTGATACCTCCAAAGCATAGAGACATGAAATACCATATGAACCCCGGCCAAATAGGGAGGTAAAGCAAGCTCATAAGAAACCTCCCTAACTCGCTTCAAAATCTCAAAAGGGCCAATGAACCTCGGACTCAACTTCCCTTTCTTCCCAAGCCTCATGACGCCTTTCATAGGCGAGACCCGAAGCAGAACCCGCTCACCAACCATAAAGGAAACATCATGAACCCTCCTTTCTGTGTAACTTTTCTGTCTGGACTGGGATGTACGGAGTCTGTCCTGAATCACCTTAACCTTCTCTACCGTATCCTGGACCAAATCAGTGCCCAACAGTCTGGCCTCACCCGGCTCAAACCAACCCACTGGAGATTTGCATATCCTACCATATAAAGCTTCATACGGCGCCATCTTAATGCTGGATTGGTAACTATTATTGTAAGTAAACTCAGTCAATGGCAAGAACTAATTCCAAGACCTCTAAACTCAATCACGCACGCACGGAGTTAATCCTTAGGAATCTGAATTGTTCGCTCGGACTGTCCATCAGTATGAGGGTGAAATACTGTACTCATAGTCACCTGGGTACCCAACTCCTGCTTAATAACTCTCCAAAACCGTAATGTAAACTGAGTACCCCTGTCCGAGATGATATAAACTGGAATACCGTGTAGTCTGATGATCTCTTTGATGTAAATCCCTACTAACTGCTCTGAGTAAGTAGTACACACTGGTATGAAATGAGCGGATTTGGTCAGCCGATCCATAACAACCCAAATAGAATCGAATTTCTTCGCAGTCAGAGAGAGACCAACTACAAAATCCATAGTGATCATCTCCCATTTCCACTCCGGAGTCTCCTCTATCTACTGAAGTAACCCTCCCGGTCTCTGGTGCTCAACCTTCACCTGCTGTCAGTTGCAGCATCTAGCTACATAACCCTCTATGTCTTTCTTTATCCGCCTCCACCAATAATGTTGTCTCAAGTCTTGGTATATCTTCACGGCATCTGGGTTGATGGAATACCACGAGCGATGAGCCTCTGCCAATATCAACTCCTGATTATCATCAACATTGGGTACACAGATCTGACTCTGCATCCTCAACACCCCGTCATCTCCAATGGTCACATCCCTAGCATTGCCATGCTGAACTGTGTCCCTGAGGACAGTTAAATGGGGATCTTCATATTGACGCTCCCTGATACGATCGAACAATGAAGATTGAGAAACCACACAGGCTAGAACCCGACTGGGCTCCGAAAGATTCAATCTCACAAATTCACTGGCTAAGGTCTGAACATCCATCGCCATGGATATCTCAGAAGTTGGTAAATATGCCAAACTCCCCAATCTCTCCGCCCGGTGACTCACGGCATGGGCTACTATATTGTCCTTGCCCTGGTGATAAAGAATTGTAACATCATAATCCTTTAGTAACTCCAACCATCTCCTCTAGCGCAAATTCAGATCTTTTTTTGCTTGAACAAGTGCTGTAAACTCCGATGATCCATGTAAATCTCAAAGGGCACTTCATACAAATAATGATGCCAGATCTTTAAGGCATGAACAATAGCAGCTAACTCAAGGCCCTGGACAAGGTAGTTCTTCTCATGTATTTTCAGTTGCTTGGATGCGTAGGCAATCACCCTACCGTCCTCCATCAACACCGCTCCAAGTCTGACCCGTGAGGCATCATAATAAACTGTATAGGACCCCGAACCAGTAGGCAATATCAGAATAGGGCATGAAGTCAAAGCTGACTTAAGCTTCTAAAAGCTCGCCTCACACTCATCTGTCCACTGAAAAGGAGCACCATTCTGGGTCAATCTAGTCATAGGGGCTGCAATCAATGAGAACCCCATCACAAAACGATGGTAATAGCCCGTCAGGCCAAGGAAACTGTGAATCTGTATAGCTGAGGAGGGCCTGGGGAAACTCTGCACGGCCTCCACCTTCTTCGAATCCACCCGAATGCCCTTACTCAATACCACGTGGCCTAGGAACGCCCAGAACTCAACCAAAACTCACATTTCGAGAACTTTATATATAATTTCTTTTCTATCAGGGTTGCAAGCACGGTCCTCAGGTTCTGCTAATGATCTTCCTGACTCTGGAAGTATACAAGAATATCATCTATGAAACCAATGACGAACAAGTCGAGATAGGGCCTGAACACACTATGCACCAAATACATAGAAGCTGCTGGGGCATTTGTCAACCCAAATGACATAACAAGGAACTAATAATGACCATACCAAGTCCTGAAAGTGGTCTAAGGGATATTCGGCTCCCGAATCTTCAAGTGGTGATAACATGAGAGCAAATCAATCTTAGAAAATACAGGTGTGCCTTGAAGTTGGTCAAGTAAATCATCAATATGAGGCAAACGATAACGATTCTTCACTGTAACCTTATTCAACAAACAATAATCGATGCACATATGCATAGAACCATCCATTTTCATGACAAACAAAACAGGAGCACCCCATGGTGAAACACTAGGTCGAATAAAACCCTTATCAAGCAATTCCTGTAACTGATCCTTCAACTGCTTCAACTTAGGGATGAGCCATACAGTAAGGAGGAATGGATATGGGCTGAGTACCCGGCAACAAATTAATACCAAAATCAATGTCCCGATCGGGCTGGATGCCCGAAAGATCAACTGGAAACACAACGGGATAATCCCGTACCACTGGGACAGAGTCAACAGAAGGGGTATCAGCACTGACATCTCTCACATAAGCTAAATACACGACACACCCCTTCTCAACCATACGCATAGCTTTAAGAAAAGAGATAACTCTACTGGGAGTGTGATCAAAAGTACCACTCCACTCAATACGCAAAATACCGGGCATAGCCACCGTCACGATCTTAGCGTGACAATAGAGAATAGCATAATGGGGCGACAAGCAGTCCATGCCCAAGATAATATCGAAATCAACCATATAGAGTAATAATAGATCTGCCTGGTCTCCAAACCATTTTTAGTAACCAAACACGACAGATAAATATTGTCCACAATAAGAGAATCTCCCACGGGAGTAGAAACATAAACATGAGAGCTCAATGACTCTAGGACTATACCTATTGCAGAGCAAAATAAGGTAACACGTAAGAATAGGTAGAGCTTGGATGGAACAGAACTGATGCATCTTTGTGACTAACCGATATAATACCTGTGATAATAGAATCGGAGGCAACAGCCTCGGTGTGAGCAGGAATAGCATAATATATTGCCCGGTCCTTCGCTCGATGGCGACCTCTATCTCCCCGATCTCTGGCCCTAGATGGCTAGGCAGGTGGGGTGGCAGCTGGAACAATAGCTTAAGAATCCTGCTGGGCACACTACGACTGAGAATGCTATGGAGGTACACTCCTCCCAAGACTAGGGCAATCCCTCACTACATGGAGGGTGTCCCCATACTCAAAACAAGCTCTGTAAGGGTGTGGTGGCTGCGACTGACTGGACCCACCCCTGTTGGACTGACCCCTGAAAGCACCCCGCAGAGGAGGCGCGCTAGAAACCAGAAGTGCATAGTAAGACTCCTGAGATCATGGAGGAGCTGGAGTACTACTGGATGAAGGAAGATCTGAATGAGATGGGCGACTCATATAGCCCCTACCATGATGCCCTGCTGCTGGGGTACGGGTACCAGAGTAGTGATCCGACTCTTGAGACCTCTTGGCCTCTCTCTCCTCTCACTCTTTAGTATGATAACCCTCGATCCTCCTAGCTATGATTACTACCTGCTGATAAGGTATATCCACCTCCAACTCTCGAGCCATGCTAGATCTGATGGATGGAATAAGACCCTCAATAAACCGGTGAACCCTCTCGCGGACGGTAGCAACCAATGTCGATGCATGTCTAGCCAACCTAGTATAACGGATAGCATACTCTAATACAATCATAGCACCCTAGAAAAAAATGCTCAAACTCCACGCACCATGCATTCCTGAGGCTCTGCGGAACCAACTCCCCCTGAAACATATCTGAAAACCATGCCCAGGTCAGAGAGGTAGCCTCGTCCGTACTGTCTAACTCAAAGGTGTGCAACCAATCATAGGCAGCTCCCCAAAGCTAGAAAGCTATGAAAGAAACCCTTCTCGAAGTAGTAATACCCATAGTGCAAAAGATGCAGTGACAATCCTCCAAAATCCCAAGTCAACATCTGTAGCTAATGAGCTGAAAATTGGAGGGACATACTTCTTGAACCTCTCCAGTCTCTTCTGCTCATTCTGGGAAGCAGGTGCCCCATCCTCGAGCTGAACCGGTACTGCAGGCTAGACAGGGATGATATCCGGGACCTGCTCCATATGCACTCTCTGCTCAGGAGTGCGGGCTATGGGAGTTTGGGCTCCTCCCAAGGTCTGAGATGTGGCCGTAGGAAGTGGAAGCAACCCTACCTGTGCCAGCGTAGTATACATGCTCATAAACTATATCAATGCCTCCTGAACAACTCGAGTAGTAGTGGTAGTGGGCGTGTCAGGTGCTTGAGCCCCGACTAGCTCTGCTGGCGGTACCTCAGCGACAGCTCGCACATGTGCTCTAGCTGCACCACGTGCGCGTCCATGACCTCTGCCCCGGCTCCTGCAGGAGGGGTTGAGGGTGCTTGATCGTCTTGGGTAGTAGGTGTCCTCACCATCTGTGAGAGAATAGAAGACAAAAATTTTAGAGTAGATGTCAAAATATAGCACGAGAAGGAATTCAATGAAGTGAAGATATTTCCTAATCAGTTACATAGCCTCTTGTAGATAAGTAAAGATGTCTCCGTACTGATCATCGAGACACTAATAAACCGGCCTATGGTCCGTGACTCCTACGAACCTAGAGCTCCGATACCAACTTGTCACGAACCTAGTTCACCAAGTATGAACATGTCATGACGGTACCTAGTCTTCAAGACTAGGTAAGCCTAACACATTGCGGAATTTACAGCCTTTACGAAAATGATAATAATTTAAAAGCTAAATAACATGAGGAAATGTATATAGTTGACGCCTTGCACATACACTTTGATGCTACAATTCTGAAATAATCCCAAAACCCAGAATCTCACGGGCAACACAGGCTAAAAGAGTATCATAACATGCTCTACACCAGAGTGTCTAAACAACACAAGAAAAAAGGGAATGGGAGCTATTAACTACAGCTGGAATGGAATAGAGACTTCGGGTCTACGGACATAGCAGATACACCTGGTATCTCTCACTCTCAGTCATAGAACGTAACACGTGTAGGGGGAGCTCCCAGGATGCCGTCCCCTAGTCCCAAATTGTAAACACAACACCACAATTCAAATATAGTATAATGCTAAGTGAGAACAATTAATAGAATTTCTAGTCTAGCATGCTTCACGGTGGACAGATAATATTGTTTAGGCAAATAAGCAAGTAAGTCAGCTAAACATATTTTTCTTAAGCTAACAAAGGTTTAATTGCATTTAATATAGGCAAATACGCAAGAAAACACAGTTTAAATATTCTAAGTAAAACGGATTTTCAACAATTAGATCTAGTACATGCCCGTCACCTCGTGTACAAGGCATGTAAATATCAAGTAAGATATCGTAAAGGGACAGGTCCCCCACACAAAGTTAGACAAGCCACTTACCTCAAACTGGTACCAAAATCAACTGTAAACAATGCCTTTGCCACGAGTATCCAACTCCGAATGGCACAAATCTATTCAATCCAATTACATAACGTAATATTTTCACAAGTAACTAATTTCACTATTAAAATTACAGCTATGTCGTGAAATTAGGCAACGCCCCTTAGGCCAATGTTTCAGAATCGAATAATTTTTCAGTTTTCAAAAATCTCGTGCTCTCAAATGTCTAACTATACAAAAATCTCCCAAATCGGATGTCAAATGCCATCTCAAAATCCCATGGTTAGGTCTAAGAACGTTTCCCCAATTTCATTCCAAAATATGAAATTAAAGGCTGAATTTAAGATTAGATTAGTGGGTTTTAGTCATAGAAGAGTAGAGAATCATTATCCAATTGTTGCCTCTGAAAAACCCTCAAAACATTTCTCAAATCCGAGCGCTCTAGCTTGAGTTTTGTTAAAAATAGAAGAACCCTTGGTTTAAAATGTTAAATATCGTTCAGGGGTTTAAAGCATCGTGAAGGCGAAGGGTCTTTCGCGTTCACGAAGAGGAAATATCAGTTGACCCAGAAATGCTCTTCGTGACCGCGAAGGAAGGAGTGCGAACGCGAAGTCTTGGGGATCAAGAACTATGTGAATGCGGTTAAGGGCACGCGCGATAGAGGGAACAGTGATGCTTCGCGGACGCGGAGGTTCTATGTGAACGCGAAGAGGAACTGGCCCCCCACTCCAGGATAACACTATACAAACACGGGAGAGGGGCCACGAGCACGATGAAGGGACCTACTCCCACTACGCGAACGCGATGGTTTGTTCACGAACAGGAAGAAGGAATCAGACTTGCAATTTTTCTACAACAACTTCCAAACTTCAATTGCTCCGTTGAGAATCCGAAACACACCTGAGGCCCTCGGGACCTCAACCAAACCTACGGACATATCCCCTAACATCATTTGAACTTTTACCAATCCTCAAACCACCTAGAACAACGCCGAAAACTCGAATTAACCAATGATTTGAGCCTAAGAACTTCAAAACTCAACCAAACTCGCTTTCAATCAAAAATCTAACTAAAACACGTCCGCTTGACTTGAAATTTTGCATGCATGTCCCAAATGACATGACGGTGCTTCAGAAACTTCCGGAATCTCATTCCCACTATCGGATCAAAAATTCACTATCGGACCGTAAACTTTAAATTTCTAACTTTCGGCATTTCTAGCCTAAATGAGCTAGGACTTCCAAAACACATTCCGGACACGCTCCCAACCATGAAATCACCTACCGGAGCTAACAAAACCATCAGATTTCCATTCTGAGGTTATCTTCACACTATTCTAATCACGGACCACTTTCCAATACTTATGATCTCATTTAGGGACTAAGTGTCTCAAAACACTCTGAATCCTAACACCGAACGTCCCGTCAACACAACATAGCAGAAATAAACATAGGGAAAAGGGGCGTAAAGTCTAAAAAATGACCGGTCGGGTCTTTACAAACGATTAGACAAATTCGCCCGTAAATGAATATCCAACGAAATTAGAGAAGAAACGAAAAAAAGTAAAAGAAAAAAGACAAAGAAAAAGGAAAAGGAAAAGGAAAAGGAAAAAGTAAGAAAAAATGGTAAAATAAAAATAAAAATATCATTTGATAAAATTATTTTTTCTTGCTTCTCATTTTCCTTTGGGAGAGTGAAATGCACACGCTCTGCCACGTCACCGTTAAGAGTGTAAATAATAATATTTAAAATAAGTTTAGGAGGGTAATAGGATTTCCGCAAAGAAAAAGTATCTAGTTGGAATTCCGGGTATAGATCAGGGGTACTTATGCACTTTCCTTTATACTTTCTATGTCATATTAAATCTGATAAATTAAATATTAGCCAATAAAAATATATTTATCAAATAATCTCATTATTATCAAATTCTAATATTATAATCTCGATATAACTTGTTTGCAAGTCAAAATATACTTATCGCCAAAGGGTGCAAATAATTATATTTAAAATAAGTTTAGGAGGGTAATAAGATTTCCGCAAAGAAAAAGTGTCTAGCTAGAATTCCGGGTATAAATTAGGGGGTACTTATTCACTTTCTCTTATACTTTCTTTGTCATTTTAAATCTGATAAATCAAATATTAGCCAATAAAAATATATCTATCAAATAATCTCATTATTATCAAATTCTAATATTATAATCTCGATATAACTTGTTTACAAGTCAAAAGATACTTATCGCCAAATTTTAGCTTTAATACAAATGAAAATAAATGACAGCAAGATTTTGCGGGCATCTTAGCAAAAACTAATGAAGATTTTAAAAATTCGCCTCATTTTAAGCATCAAACTTTGCTTTCAATTAGCAAAAGGGAGCTCTTTTTGTTTTACTTAAAAAACCAAACAATTCCATGCATGGCATCAAATTAATGATTGCTAATTTTAGGTAAATAAGACAACTAGCTAGGATAAGTAAATTATGAACTTCATACTTTTATATAGTTGGCCTTATAAAGAACGAGGGTATTCACGTACTTTTCATGGAACTTCATACCTTTTTATGGGAACTTCACACTTTTGTTGTCTCTTAAAATAAATACTACTACACTTAGTTGAACAAGCAATAATGAGAAGAAAATTACAATATGGATATTGAATGTGTGATCTCGTAAAGTACACTAAGAAAATTGCAATTAGGCCTTTGAAATGTTTAAATAAATAATTTTATTTAACGTCATGTGAATCATATAGTTAGTTATCAACAAATTCGATTAATAGATATTTGTTTTCATCTGCTTAAGTTTTAATGGGCAGAATTATTCCTTATTTGTGCTCAATGACGGAGACAAGAATTATTTGTTGTTTCCTCATGTTGTGCTCAACTGTTGTGAATCAACAACTAATGAATTCAAAAGCTCTAAGTAGAGATCACTTTGAAAGGAGCGGGTTAGAATTAGGGATGATTACGATCACCTAAACAAAACCAATTCTAACTCAAAAGTAGTTAGAAAAATGTGAATTTTTGTACATAATTAGATTAGCTTTTGCTTAGTGTGATACTTTTATAAGTATACTCTTGTGCCATGTGAAAGTATGACTCATTAATCTCTAAATATATTATCTTTATTTTCTTGAAAAATTTCAGAGTTACACAAAAGATTTTTCAGTTAAGAACCTGGTTCATCAAGATTATTTGGTACGTATTCTCCACTCTGCATAATTTAAAATAATTATATTTAGATCATGATTAAGAGAAGAGTCTCATTCAATCCCAAATCCTTTTCGGACTTACCCATTACAAAAGAACCAGTTTTATTCAAAAGAAATCCTAACCGCATTAAGTGCCTAGATTCTAGGGATAGACTCCAACGTCTTTTCCAACTGAAATTAAGTTTGATTAGACTTCTGAAAGGTTGTCTTTACCCCATTAACCTCTTCTCTTTAAATTGATTAGGCTTAGTGTCTCATCACTTCACCTTTCCGACCCATCAAAGTACTCTCCATCTTTTCTCAACTTCCAAACATATTCTAATAATTTTTCTCTCATACCCAAGCACAAAAATGGCAAACACCTCTAAGAATCCTTCATCACCACCACAGAAAACCGCTTCCACACATTCTACCACCCTTTCAACCACACCAACATCTAAAAAAAGTAGAGTAAAGAAGATGGCTCACAAGATTGTCGCTGGTAGGGACCAGATCGAGAAAATAAAAGAACAATTGAAAGCGGACAAGGAAGAAGAACCCCAGAAATACGATGAATCTTTCAAATCTGCTATTGAGGGAGAAGAAACCATTTCTTAAGATATTTAATTGGTAACATTTGTCCCTAAAGTCACTCATGAAACTATTTATGATATTGCTAGGAATTTGCAGAATAGATATGTGTTGGTAGGATCTATAGCAGGTGTTGAAACAACTGAGTCTGGAAGTGTTATGGTAAAAAAGGAAAAAGAAAATAAAAAGAGAGTGAGTATGCTCGGAGTACTGTGAGAGATAAAGGAAAAGGAGTGGTTGGTTTTCCATCCACTCCTATTGGTCTAACTAAAGAATTAGGTGCTACGGTAGTTTGGGGTGAGGAATTTGCTGAAATGGAGGAGTGTGTGAGCAAAACAGTGGAAGTGGGTTTGGAGAAGCTGTTGAGGGTCTGGTTCAACTTGGGTAAAATGTAGATAAACTTGTTCCATATGAATAAGAGACCCTCTCAGACATACTGAAAAAGTGATTGAAAGTTACAATCCAAAGATGAAATGAAGTTCAGGAGTTAAAACTCCTGGCATGGCTAGAACAAAAAAGAAAAGGAAGGTTGCATTCTATATTCCTGTAGAAATTCCTCTAACAATAGGAAGATGTATTAGGAGTCAAAAGAAGCAGAGTGAAGCTGAACTAGAAAAAAGCCTCAGAAGAAAGTAAGTAAAAGAAAAGTTGCTGCTAAGGGAAAGAAGAAGATGGTTGAGCCTGTTAAGGTTGTTGAAATTTATGAAATGATCATGGTCCTTCGAGATGAAGATGAAACAAAAGAAGTGGAGGTTCTGAATCCCAAAGCTAAGAAAGCTAAGACTTTCACAAAGATGTCTGTTTCAAAGTCAAAATCCGCTGAACTATCCGCTTTGGCTAAAAGAACCGGGTCTGCTGTGAAATCAAAAAAGGTGAAAATTGTGAATGAAGAAGAATGGAGTGCAATGGAAGAAGAAGATGATGATGAGTCTGATACAAAGAAGGACAAGATGGTCAAATTTGGAAAGAGGACTATCTTGAAAGGCAGACTCCTTAGAGACTTAGATGAGGAAGGAATGGTGTTTTGGAGAAGTTACAGTTGCAAGTCTAAAAGGACATGGTCCTTCAGAAGGATGAAAGGCTGGCCAAAATTGAGATTGTAGAGTTCATGTTAACTTGAGATCAAAGATGGTAGGGTCATCAGTGTGGCCAACTCTAGAGAATCTTCGTACTGCCCTTGCCATTACTAAGAAATTTAGTGACAATAAAGAGGATCTTGAACCCAAGACTATTTACAAAAGTGAGATGAAGCCACCCCGCAAAGTGATGTTCGAATCATAAACAAACATGTGTTGCCAAGGTAGAAAAAGAGGCACATTGCCACATTCATGGACCTGGTACTTATCGAATATTTGGATAGTGGGAGGCACATCAATAATCTTGCATTTATAATTCAGCTTCTTGATAGGGTTCTAAATGGCATCAAGACTCATGTCATACTCTATGGTTTTATTCTCACGGCTATTCTTGCACATTTAAAGGTACCCATCAAGAAATGGTAAGTTAGTACAAGCAATGATCATTTTGGGGCAAACACTCTAACTGTTTGTGACCATGAATTTCAAACCATTCCCAAAGAGCCTAGTTCATCCAAGAAGGTACAAGTGAACAGCAAGGTGCAAGCTTTGGTGCAAGAAATTGGGGCTAAATATGCTGAGATTGATAGGATGAAGAAGAGGTTGGTTGAAATGGAGACTGAGAGAGAGATGCTCTCAGAAATGAGCCCCCAAAATAGAAGGAGAAGAATGATGGCGTTCTTCAGGATATATCGAAACTGCTCCAAGCCAAAAATCAAAAACCTGGTCCTTCCCGGCATTAATCCTCCTAGCCAAGTGTAGATCTACCAGTGACCCAGTTCGAGATTTTTTTGTTTCTTTTGCTCATGATGGTGTTCTTATTTCTTTTTATATTATGTGGTAAGAACTTTTCAATCAATGAAATTCACTGACTTTTGCTCTAACTGTTTTTTGATATTTCTTAAATGGCAAATATCCTTGGATTAATAGATGATGCTTGAATTCATGATTACATTTGAAGTAGCTTCAGCGGCCATGAGTAATTTCTAATAAAATCTGGTTATGTCACATAATTATGCAACTTTTCAATGATGCCAAAATAGAAAATTAGTTGTGTTTTTACGTTGGATTATGATGTTTATATCCTAATGAACATGTTCCTTGATTATTAGTGACTTTAAAAAGGAAAGAGTTTTTAACTTTGTGTTGATGTTCAGCTAAGTTGAAATAGAGCCTCGCTTATAAAAAGCGCATTGTTAGTCATCATCAATAGGGGGGAGGGGGGAAATTTTTTGGTCCAAGTGAAGTTGGTTTTGAAGACTGACAAAGGAACTCAAGCATGAACCAGATTCATCTTCAATGTACATAGACACGGGAAATCAAGTATTAGGGATGCACATGACGGAGATAAGCTTAGTTATTATATCTTACATCTCCCGATCGAAAAGGTTACATAATTGTTAAGGAGAAAGACTCCTTACACAAAGAGAACACTATCCAAGATAAGGAAGGAGTTCCGGGAACAGATCCAGTGGAGACGGGGTGGGGCCTGTAGCTCAGAGGATTAGAGCACGTGGCTACGAACCACGGAGTCGGGGGTTCGAGTGACAATGGTTCACAGTCCGACTGCTAATTCAAGTTACCTTTCAAACAGGAGGTTGAAGTTAACTAGAACTCTTTCACCAAGGAAGAGTATAGCATTAGAACTCTAGTTATTTTCTATTCTACTAACTCAACAAATCGCAGGATGTTCTCACTTTACAGGTGATGCAAAAACGCTGTGAGTTGAGAGCAAAATAGCAACACATTTTGCAAGCAATTCGTGTGTGATTCAAGTGTGCAAACCAGAAGCTACACGAACCAGTTAGAAGAACCAATTTCAAGTGTCTGTCTTTAATTCAAGTTCAATTGTAATAAGTGTTTTCATATTGCACCTTTCAGTTTTATCTAGAAGCAATTGTAATAGGTACTTTGAATATTCAAGTTAGAGTTAACTTGAAGTTGTCGCAACAATTAGATGCTGGTGCTACAAAGAGATTAGAGATAATCTTAAGGTTTATAAAGAGTCTTTGTAAATGTTGTTTTGGCTCGTTGATTTAGTGAAGCGATGGGGAAAATCCTACTTAATAATATGTCGTGATTTTTTACCTTTTAAATCGGGTATTTTTTCGCGTAAAAATACTTATATTCTTTACTTTTTGTATTTATTATTTTCACAACAGTAGCTTGAGGAATACATAAAAAAACTAGATCTTTTGATAATTTGTGCATGCAAAAATTGGACAGTCATACAAATCACTCATCTTATGTGGCATTCAAGTATAGAATTATCACCTTTTAAGTAGTATAGCAGATTTTCCATCCAATTTTATGATTGCATATAGGAATCGAAGTGAAAGAGTTATAGTGAAGAGGATGATGAGAAAGACAAGTAAAAAGATGAAAGTGATGCGCACATTGGAAATCAGGAGACAAACTGAGAGCTATGACTCTGAAAAGTAAAACTGCCCAGTAGTCTTGGCTTGGATTTTGGATGTTTGTGAGTATGTGGTTGGCAAAACTAGCATGTGGGCTCTCCCTTATTATTTCTTCTATCTTCTTGTGTTGTTCTAACATCTTAAACACTTTTATTAGGGAATTAATTCCTAATACTTCTGTTTTATGGACCTCAAATTTTATCCTAAGTTAAGATTTACAGCTTTTACTCATGTAGTGACAAAGCCTCAAAATTTAATAAATATGTTTGGTTGATCATTCTTGGGCCAACATAATTTCGCCTCTGCCTTCGAGGTAGGAGTAAGGTCTGCATTCACACTATTTTTTTCAATCCCCGCATTTTACTGATCGTTGTTGTTATTGTAAGATTTACAGTTGTTGGGTAACAAACTTTCACATTGATAGCTGAAAAGATTAGGGGTCTACTTATAAGGTGTAGGGATCTCTCAATGGTAAGAGACCTTTTCGTAAAAACCACACGGGCTTGACTCAAAACGGACAATATCATATGATGTTGAGAGTATCAGTGGGCCATTTTAGCCCAAGAACATCTCTATATATGCTTGTACACGATAAAAAAAGTCTAGATAAATGAAAGGCACTCGCTCTTATTTCACACGATCAAATATAATTGCCGTCTTCTCAAAGTCAGTACTTATATCGAAGAGATCATACATTCAAAAGGCATCAACTATGCTAGAAGGCTAAACAATCCTTCTTATTAGCGGCCCCGATCTATTTTGTGCTTAACTTGATGCTATCTCATATATGCTGAAATTGGCAATCCTACTAATTCTTATTCTTCTTTTTTTAACTTATATAGCCTGTTTGGCCAAGCTTATTTTTTGTCAAAAGTATTTTTTTGTCAAAAGTACTTTTGGTCAAAAATTGAGGTGTTTGGCCAAGCTTCTGGAAGGAAAAAAAGTATTTTTGAGGAGAAGCAAAAACAGTTTTGGAGAAGCAGAAAAAAGTAGTTTCTCTCCAAAAGCACTTTTTTGAGAAGCACTTTTGAGAAAAATACACTTAGAAACAGTTTTTTAAAGCTTGGGCAAACATTAATCACTGCTCAGAAATACTTTTCAAACTAATTAACCAAATACAAACTGTTTCTCACCAAAAGTACTTTTGAGAAAAGTACTTTTAAAAAAAATACTTCTTAAAATAAGCTAATTTTTACCGCTTGACCAAACGGACTATTAAAAGTTAAGTGGTAACAATAGATAGTACAGTCGAAATTTAGCAACTAGTCTGAACACGATAATGAGAACATGATTTATTCCATAGTCGAGTCAACAATCATATTCCCTTTTTCTTCTACAAATTTAATTCTCCCTTATATCTAGCTAGAATGGTATAACATTCTTGAAAGTGAAACGACAACAAGGAAAATTGAGGGATCACATTAATTTATTCGTTATTTTATACTTACTTCGGTTCAAAATAAATAATTTTTTAATTTTTTTTATGGTTCAAAATAAATAATTTTTTCAGATTTCAAGAATAAATAAATTATTTTTTTCCTACATTGTAGGAGTAACTAATATTGGAATATGTGTTAGGAGTGTTTATGTAAAGAGATAGTAAATATTAATATGGTCAATTTTATTACTAATTAATGTTAAAAAGGTGAATTTTTTAATATACGTAAAAATAACAAAAAAATCATTTATTTTTGATATAATTGAGGGTTGAAGGAAGCAAATGGTGTATTTAACTGTCTTGGATAAGATTCTTCTTTAACTTAGCCCCGAATTTAATACATACACACATATATATTATATCAAAGTTCAGATGAACTCATGACTTTGGGAAGAAATAAATTCGAAGAAGTACGTCCGAATTGTGTTTTAATAATACTAATAATACTAATAATAATAGAAATTAAATATGCTCAATTTTAGTAAATATGAAGGACTTAACACCTATTTAAATTGATGTGTATCCGAAGGATTATCTTATATTAATTCTCAAATATAAGAGACTATAGTTATCATTTTTTCGAAAATGGTACATCAAAGTTATAACACCAAATTTTGTATGATTTGGAGTTACCTTCAATTAACTTTTAAATTACATGACTATTTAAATGTTTTCACCACATTTTTCAAAAAAGCAATCTGAACACCAAATATTTTCAAAACTTAAATCAAAATCAAATCCTCAACATATATTGTTCTATCATATTTTACATTTTGATTATTTTACTTTATGATAATCAGAAGGCCAAGTTGATGCTTTTAGTTCCACATAACTTTAACCAATTAAAGACTAGCACTCTTTCAATTGGAAGTTTTTTCATGCCTTTCTTTCTTATTTTGAGTTTCTTTTTTTGTGCACATATTCTTCTCCACTCCAAGCCAAGACTTAAAGACAAAAGAACTTAAATTTCAAATCATTCGAGGAAAATAGAAGCCCTAGCTTTTTCTAGCTTACTCAAAAAAGATGTGACACTGGAATAATTAGAAGTAAACATTGTGTATATATTATTATTCTAGCATTCTATTTATAGAATTATATTGGATTTATTATTGTTATTGCTGACACTAGAATAATTGAAAGAAAAGTAAGAATGTAAGAAAAAGTTGAATTAAGTAGCAATATTAAATAGGAGGAAGTCATAACTTAAAAGTTGTTCTTTTTCATTTTTTCAACCATGTTCTTATCAATCACATTAAGGACCACAGCTTGACGATGTTGTGTATAGTATAAGTTATATATTCACAAAGTCGTTTCTAGAGAAAGGTTCTTTTTCAAGAAAATTGTTTGACTAAAAAGTTATTCGAATATTTAAATAGTTCTTAAAACAATTAAAAATGATACGGAATCAAAGGTAATGTGATCTAGAGAATGTAAAATGATCAAGATATGTGATTATAATATAAATGAATCTAGATATAAGAACAATAAGATATATAGTAGACTTTTTACACAAGAGAGAGAATTAGATAGAGAGAGAGTTGTATATTTTTAATAGTGAAATACACATAAGTTTTTACAAAGGGAATGTCCCTTTTATATACTAAGGGACTTTCCTCGAAATAATACAAAGAAAGTACAAGGGTTGGTGACCTCGGTGTACGAGTGTCAGAGCTTGATGTGACGTCGCAGCGAGTCGCGTCACTCGGTTCATTTATTGATTCAGGCCGGCCTTGCTTGAGCCGACCACAATGAGGTCACTTTCTTTATCGAGGACGTATGCAAATAATATACGGGCTTAAGGAACCAAATTTGCCCAATACAGATAGTCCCCCCGTCTATTGGGGATGTGGTCGAGAGGCGTCTCCAATGGACGAACATTCATGCTCGATGCCCATGGAAATTAGGTTGTTCCCTTGATACCCCTGTAAAAGGCGTGCTCACATGTGAAGAGGTCGAGTCGTTGACTTATTGCCCCCATTTTTGGAGTTCATTTTTTAAGATGACGTCATCGATCACGTGCGTGATCATTACCTATGCTCCCGAGTCGGTTCAGGTTGTGACGTTTGGGTTTCTTGCGCCGGTTTTAGAATCATGCTCTTTCGATCTCTGTGTACCTTTTCTTATAAATAGAGGGAAAGTTGAACTAGATTTATCTTTCGATCCTTTTCTGAGAGTATTTTTCCCAATATTTTCCCTATCTTTTTCTGGTGCTTGTTGTTCTTTCTTCTCTGGAAGTTTCGCTCTTAGGAATCGAGCTTGTGACCCGAAATACCTTTTTTTTATAATTTCCACTATGGCGAAACGTCGACATGATGATACCAGGACCAAGGACGTTGCTTCTACTAGGGCTTCGTCATCTTCGGATGATGAGGAGGTCGAGGAAGTTTTCTTTCCGCTATCAACGACCAACTTGCTTCCACGTGATATGAGCAAAAGGAGTGACTTTCACAATAAGTGTGAACTCCCTCCTTGGAAGCATAGTGAGTTGATGTTGTCCCACTTGGCCTCCCTCATGAAATCGTACAATATTTCTGATCACGTTGACATGGTCCCTGCGGGGCTAGACCATGCCAATGTACCTAAGACGGGGTACTGTTCTTTCAATGAGTACGCCTTTCGAATCGGATATACCCTTCCGCTTTACCCTTTGGCGGAAGAGTTGTGTCGCTGGTTCGAGGCATGCCCGACCCAACTTACCCCGTATGCATTGAAAGTGTGCAGGGTATTATCCATCTATGCGGCGAATGCCGGGAAAGAGGTGACCGTTCATCACCTTCTACTAATGCTTAATGCTGTTTTTATGAGAGGTTCGATGCTCCAATTGAGGAGTTGGGGAAAGAAGTGCTTTGTGTCGTAGGCGGACGACAAGGCCAGCCGCAAATTCTAGACGAGTTTCTACGTGCGTACCGAGCACCTTATGTCCGACCCTGAAGGGTTTCCAGAGGTGTGGAACGATGCATGTAAGTATTACTGCGCGTAGCCTTTACTACAGCGACCTCACCTTGCTGGTTTTCACCATTGATAATTTTCTTTTATTTTTATGCAATGACAGCTCGCCCTCCTCGAAGGGTTGACGACATAGGTAGTGGGTCCAAGCATTGATACCGTTTGCAGAAGAATGCCGTTCTTGGCCTGAATTCCTTAGGCTCTATGGCCCGGCAGGTAACGACCCTACCTAATTTTTGTTATGGTCTAGGGGATCCCATAATTCTCTTGCCCGTCTCATACGTGTTTTGGCAGGTCGGGATGCCTCTAAGAAAGCACAGAAGAAGAAGAAGAAGAAGAAGCAGCAGAAGAAGAAGAAGACTGTGGCCGGTCCTTCTAGGACAGTATATGATCCTGAGGAGGATATGGTCTTTGTTGACACGCCTAGGGCAGTACTTCGCCTCCCTCGAGACGGGAGGCTACATTAGAAACGGCTCCAGAGATAGTGCCTGATGCTGTGATGGGGTCGCACCTGAGGCAACATCCATGAAGATGCCGGTGGCTGTTCTTGGGACTATCCCCATAGGGACGTCTGCTGCTGAACCGACTCCCTCTGAGACCGCTCTTCATCCCACGAAGGAGGACCTTGAAGAGGAGGAGACCCTGCAGAGGAGGCATCGTCGGATTCTTACCGGCAAGGTCGTGGCTACCCAGACGAGGAAGGTCAAGCCGTCCCGCCCTGAATCAAGGCTGATTTTTATGGAAGAGGCTATTCGCACAGGGAGGACCGTTCTTAGGAGGGAGTCCACAGAGAGAAGGAGCGAATACATGGACGTGGCGGGCCCGGGGGCCTCCACAAAAGACGCATGCAGAGGAGGTGGGTCCTTGGACCAGGTGGAGATGGTAACCGGCCAGTTTTCTCGTCATATAGTGATTCCAAGTCACTATAATCTGTTGGAGAATTGCGAGGAGGCGGCTACCAGTATGATGCTCTTATGTGCTAGCGCCGAGCGTGCGACTCTGGTGGATCTTAGCGACAAAGTCTTGGCCCAAAGGGTGGCAGGTATGGCCTTAGAAATATGACTTTGCCTTGCTTGATGACCTTTCTTGTTAGTGGAGTATGATTTTCCCGTGCTTACTTGGTTTCTTTTCCAAACTCTTGTCCTAGAGGTGGAGAGGGATCGCCGCATGAAGGAGAAGACGGCCAGATACAACAGGCTGGCGTAGAAGTATAACAGGACGCGTGAGGCGCACCTGACCTTGGCTGATATGTATAAGAAGGACCCTAACTTTAGGGTGGTTTGTGAGGGCCTCGTGGAGTCCGAGGTTCAGTTGAAGAAAAGAGTGGATGAGCTGGAAAAAGTTAATGAATTGCTCATGGCCGCTGTTGCTCGGGCCGCGGAGATGGAGGTCCTCATTCAGGCCAAGGACGAGGAGCTGCAGCTTGGCCGTGTGATGGCGGAGGAGGCGGCAGAATTACGCACCTAAGTTACGGCTTTAACGGAGGAATTCAATGCCACGAAGGACGAGGTTGAGGAACTCAAGCTAGCTCTTGCACAAACCGATACGTCCAGTGAAGCACACGAGATGTGGGTGTATGCGTAGGCTTGGCTGGTCGTGCTTGAGGAATTATTGGCGGCTGATCGAGCATTTGAAATGGAAGTTGAGAGCCAGCGCTAAATGGTTAGAGTCACTCGTGAAGCGGTCGGCTATAGTCCTGAATTTCCGGCCTGGGAGGGGGGAAATTCTGCGGACGTCAATCGTTTGGAATCCAGCTCATGGATTTCTAAGGTGTACCCTCCCAGAAATGAGGACGGGCCACCTGATGGCTAGGCCGGGCAGGATAAGTAGGGTTTTTTAGGGTCTTTGTAAATATGCTTGTACATACTTATTTTTGTATCATGGGTGTTTGTCCCCTTTGATAAAAACATACAATTTTTGTTGTAAGTAATCTTTTCTACTTTTTGGCACGTCATTGTATTTTTTTTACCGTAGCTGCGTAGAACTTGACGGCCATAGCCGTGTAGCGATGATAGCCTTAGCCTTATTCGATGACCTTATACGTTTAAACGTGATGGCCTTATCCATGTAGAATAATGGTCGTAGCCTGATGGCTTTAGCCATATAAAATAATGGTCGTAGCTTTATGGCCTTAGCCATATAAAATAAACGGCCGTAGCCTTGTGAAAACGATGGTCATAGCCATGTAAAGTGATGGTCGTAGCCTGATGGCTTTAGCCATAAAAAATAATGGTTGTAGCTTTATGGCCTTAGCCATATAAAATACACGGCTGTAGCCTTGTGAAAACAATGGCCATAGCGATGTAAAATGATGGTCGTAGCCTGATGGTCTTACAATATAAAATAATGATGGCCATAGCCTTGTGAAAACGATAGCCATAGCCATGTAAAATAATGGATGTAGCCTGATGGCCTTAGCCATATAAAATAATGATGGTCGTAGCCTTGTGAAAATGATGGCCATATCCATGTAAAATAATGGCCTTAGCCATGTAAAACGATGGTCGTAGCCTTATGAAAATGATGACCATAGCCATGTAAAATAAGGGCCGTAGCCTGATTGACTTAGCCATATGAAATGATGGCCATAGCCTGATGGCCGTAGCCTTGTAAAAATGATGGCCATAGCCATGTAAAATAATGGCCTTAGCCATGTAAAACAATGGTCGTAGCCTGATGGAGTTAGCCATATGAAATGATGATGGCCGTAGCTTTTTCATTCATTTGGAGATGGCCATAGCCTTTTCATTCATTTGGAGATGGCGGTAGACTTTTCATTCATTTGGAGGTGGACGTAGCCTTTTCACTCATTTGGAGATGGCCGTAGCCTTTTCATTCATTTGGAGATGGCCGTAGCCTTTTCATTCATTTGGAGATGGTCGTAGCCTTTTCATTCACTTGGAGATAGTTGTAGCTATTCTAAAAATCTGGAGATGGACGTAGCTATTTTATACATCTGGAGATCACCGTAGCCATTCTATTCATCTGGAGATAGCCGTAGCCATTCTATACATATGGAGATAGACGTGGCCATTCTATGCATCTGGAGATGACACTAATCCCGTCCCTGTATCTTGTCTGACTCGGAGAGTACATGGAGAGGCGGACATGATACACTTGTGGTGCAAACATCTCCCGGCGACCCCTTTGCCGCCTCGTTAAAAACCTTCCCAAGAAAACCCAATTGGGACAAAACTCGGGTAAGGGAAAAAGAGTACGACTTAGGTGACACCTTTTTAGAAGTGGAAATGTTTGAGGTGAGCAAAGTTCCAGTTGTTCTGGAGCGTCTTTCCTTCAATTGTCTCTAGATGGAATGCTCATTTCCCGGTCTCCGCCGTGATTTTATAGGGTCTATCCCAGTTTGTGCCCAATTTCCATTCATTTGGGTCTTTTTAGGCCAAAGTCTTGTCTTTGAGGAAGTAATCCCCTACTTTGAGTGGCCTTATTTTTGCCCTCTTATTGTAATACCATTCGTCTTGTTGTTTTTGGGCCACCATCCAGATGTGGGCCATTTCTCTTCTTTCTTCGGCTTCATCAAGATCTTGGAGTCTGCCGATGTCGTTTTCTGTCCCGCTGGCGTGTGAATACCTTAGGCTGGGTTTGCCTACTTTAACAGGTATGCAAGCGTTGGTTCCATAAACCATAGAGTAGGGGGTTTCTCCGGTGCTGGATTTGGGTGTGGTTCTGTGCGCCCATAAGACTTCGGGTAGCAGTTCCGACCATAGCCCCTTGACATCTTCGAGCTTCTTTTTTAGTATGTTTAGAATTTTTTTTGTTGGAAGACTCTTCTTGTTCGTTGGCGGCGGGATGATATGACATGGACAATATCCTTTTGATGCGTCATTTTTCGAAGAACTCGATTGTTTTTTGACCAATAAGCTGGCGTCCGTTGTCGCAACTGATTTCTTTGGGGATGCCAAAATGGCATATGATGTTCCTCCATATGAAGGTGATGACTTCTCGTTCGTGTATTTGTGCATACGCACCTGCTTCCACCCACTTAAAGAAATAGTCAGCTAAAATAATTAAAAATCGTACCTTTCCTCGTCCTGAGGGTAGCGGGCCGATTATATCCATTACCAACTTGATGAATGGCCAGAGGGAGGTGACGGAATGGAGGGGCTCTCCTGGTTGGTGTATCACTGGGGCAAACTTTTGGCATTGCTCGCATCGGCGGACATATTCAGCTGCTTCTTTCTTCATGGTGGGCCAATAATAGCCGGCGCGTATGATGCACCTCACGAGGGCACGATTTCCAGTGTGAGCGCCGCAATGTCCTTCGTGTACTTCTTCGAGTACTGGTCTTGTTTGTTGTGGCCCTAAGCACTTGGCTAAGGGACCACCGAACGTCCTTTTATAAAGGTCGTTGTTGACCATGCAGTACCGGGCGGCCTATATGCGAGGTTTTTTTGCCTTTTTTTTATCGGGGGGTAGTATCCCATCCTTCAAATAAGATATGAACTGGTTGCGCCAGTCCCAAGTTGGGTTTAAGGAAAATACCTCAGGGTGGTCAATAGCTGAATGGAAGAGTGTGACCACACTTTCTTTGTTGATGTTTTTGGTGGCCGAAACCAATATTTCCAGGTCATCCGCTTCGGTGTTCCGTGCCCTGGGAATTTGTTTGAAGCGGCACTCGTCGAATATAGCCATCAGTTTATGGATTTCTGACTGATAATTTTGCAACCTCTGCTCTTTGATTTGATAAGTCCCAGCGATCTAGTTTACCACGAGCTGGGAGTCGCAGTGGAGGAGGATTCGGCGAGCCCCATACTTGGTAGCCAGTTTCATGCCTGCAATAACGGCCTCGTACTCGGCCTCGTTGTTAGTCATTTTCGGGCATCGTTTGGACTGGAAAATTGTTTCGCCCGTGGGGACTTCAAGAATGATTCCCAGTCCCGATCCTGATGCATTGGTTGTGCCATCCGTATAAATGACCCATAGGTCATTTTCGGTGGATGCGCGTTGTGCCTCGAATTCTTCCTTTGGCAGAACTTCCGCACTGAAGTCGGCGATAAAGTCAGCTAAGTATTGCAACTTGATGGCGGTTCTTGGGAGGTACATAATATCATGCTCCCTGAGCTCGACGGCCCATCTGGCGAGTCGCCTTGAGAGTTTGGGTTTGTGTTGGCTCTTCAGAGGGAAGGTCGTCACTACCCTTATGGGATGGCACTGGAAATATGGTCGTAGCTCCGTGAAGCTACTACGAGTGCTAAGGCTAATCTCTCCAGGTGGGGATATCGGGTTCTGGCATCCACTAAAGTTTTGCAAATATAATAAATAGGAGATTTGCAACCTTTATTTTCGTGCACCAGGACGGCGCTGACTGCGACCTCTAATACGGCCAAATATATCATCAATGGTTCACCGGGGTTGGATTTTACCAGTAGGAGCGGTGATGATAAGTATGCTTCTAAGTTCTTCAGGGCTTCTACGCATTCTCCATTCCACTGCATTCCTTGGCCTTTTTTCAATACACCAAAGAACTTGTGGCATAGGTCGGAGGAGCGTGAGATGAACCGGGAAAGGGCGGCTATCCGGCCCGTTAAATTCTCCACTTGCTTCTTTCTACTCAGCGTTTCTGGTATGGATTCTATGGCTTTGATCTAGTCAGGGTTGAACTTCGATGCCCCTTTGTGATACCAAAAATCCCAGGAACTTTCCCGAAGCTACTCCAAAAGCGCACTCTCGAGATTCAGTTTCATGTCGTACTTCCTTAATATTTCGAAGGCTTCCTTCAAGTGTGTAAGGTGGTCTTCCTATATTGATGACTTGACCAACATGCCGTCGATGTAAACCTCCATTGTTTTTTTGAGTTGTTCTTTGAACATTGCCGTCACCAGCCTTTGGTAAGTGGCTCATGCGTTCTTGAGCCCGAACGGCATTACTTTATAGAAATACGTCCCCTGGTGAGTGATGAAAGTTGTCTTCTCTTGATCTTCTTCGGCCATCATGATCTGATTGTAGGCGGAATACGCATCAAGGATGCTTAGCAGCCCATGTCCTGCCGTTGCGTCTATCAGCTCGATGTGGGGTAGCGGGAAAGAGTCTTTCGTGCATGCTTTATATAGATCAGTGAAATCTACACACATTGGCCACTTCCCGTTTTTCTTTTTGACCAACACGACGTTGGCGACCCATTCCTGGTACGTGGATTCCCTGATGGAGCCATTAGCTGGCAGCTTGTCCACTTCTTTGCTCACTGCTTCGTCAATGGCAGTGTTGAATTTTCTTCTTACCTGCCGCATGGGCGGGTGCAATGGGTAGAAGCTGAGTTTGTGGGAGGCTATTTCTCGTGGAATTCCCGGCATATCTGCATGGCAAAAAGCGAATAGGTCCGCATGGTTAGACAAAAGTTCACGGTACTGATATGAAATTGATAGGTTGTGGCCTATGTAAGCTTTCTTTGCTGGGTCGCTGCTGTTTAACTGAACGGGGTCGAAGTATTCAACCGTAGCCTTGCTAGCCTCGACCTCCTCAGGATCTTTGATGGCGTTCTCTGTCGGATGGACCTTAGTCCCCGACAAGGCTTATCGCTATGCTTCTGCACTTGCTCCCTTGAGCTGCTTGGTATGTGTGTAATCCTGAGCTATTTTATATCATTCTTGGGCGGTGCGGGGCTCTCCTCGTATGCTATGAACCCCCCTAACCCGGGTTGGGAATTTGATCACTTGGTAGAAATTGGAGGGGACGTCTCTCATGGCATGTATCCATGGGCGTCCGATAATGGCATTGTATGTCATTTCCTTGTTCATCACGTGGAAGGTGGTTTCCATCGTGACCCCTCCTGCCAGAATGGGCAGCGTCACCTTGCCTGAGGTTCTTTCCACTGCATTATTAAAACCTGTTAGTGTTACTCATCGTGGGATTATTTTGTCCTCGAGTCCCATGAGTGCAAGGACTCTTGGATGAATGATACATGCGCCGCTTCCATCATCGACCATGATCCTTTTAACATCAGTATCTACTATGTGTAAAGTAATAACGAAGGCATCATAATGAGGAAAACACAAAGCGTCGGCATCAGACTTATCGAAGGTGACACTATCTTCCAAGTCATCATACCAATTGTGAGCGATGGTTCGCTTCAGCTTGTGGATGGTAGTGAATTTCATGTGATTGATCGATGAATCATTGCTGTCTCCAATGATCATGTTGATGGTGCGTGTTGGCGAGGGCAGCCTTGATGGTCCATGGTGTTGTTCCCGCCCTCGTGTAAAGTTGAGCTTTCCTTTGTCGCTGAGCAGTTCTTTCAAGAACCCTTGGTTCAGCATTCGGACCACCTCCTGACGGAGACCTATGCATTCCTCCGTTCTGTACCCACTTGTACTTTGTTGCCCAGCTTCTCTAGTGGCTACACTACCTCTGAAACAGATACACAAAAGTTATGTGCAGATAATGAAGGGGCATGCCTCTGTCATTCCTTAGTGGAGCGACATGTCGTTGCAAGGCGTCTGCATGCCTCGGCGGTGGTGGATGCGAGGACCTGATGTTTGGTTGGTGTTTTTCCCTGTTGAGTCGTGGGATTTGCTCCCGCCTTCCCTCGTTGCTCCGGTCCCCTTCGGATTTCTATGTGCACCGTCGTCAATCGTCGGGTTGGGCCGTTAAGGTCGTCATCATCCCCACGTACCTTGGCACAATAAGCGTTGTGCATTTCTTCCCAGGTGGTGGGGGATATTTCAGAAGATGGTTGAGTAGTTTCTTGGTCGCCCTCGATCCATCTCTGTTGATCCCGTTCAGAAAGAGCGCAACTGACATGCCTTCGGATACGTTCGGTAGGCTCATTCTGACCCTGTTGAATCTGGCTAGGAACTCCCTGAGTCCTTCTCCTGGGATCTGTCGTACAGCAAAAATGTTGTTGACCCGTGCTTCCGCCTTCCTTCCCCTGCATGGGCGGTGGCAAATTTATCCTCAATATCCTCAAATGTGGAGATGCTTTTTGCTGGTAGGTGTGAGTACCACTTTAGGGCCCCTCCTGTCATCGTTTCGCCGAATTTCTTCAGAAGTCTGGATGGTACATGTTCTTTTGATAGATCGTTGCCTTTGACGGCTGTCACATAGTGGATCAGCTGGTCCTCGAGATTTGTGGTCCCTTCATATACTTTCAAGTATGGGGCATTTTAAAGGTTTTTGGGATGGGGTATGGTGCGGCTCCTTCCGTGTAGGGTTGTTCAACGAACCTCTCCATGTCTCGTTTTGGCAGTAACTTAGGCGCGCCTAGGATTTTATCCACCCTTTCTTTGTGTTCTTTCATCTCTTCGCGGAGTGACCTGTTCTCATTTTCCATTTCTTCCATCTTTTATAGGATGGTCGTGAGTGTATTGTCGTTAGCTTGGACATCGACGGGTACGTTGTTTATTCTCGTGACATCGAGCTCATCCTCGGATGCGATATGATCTGTTGATGGGTGCATCTATTCATTTTGAGGCGGCTTCTTAGCTAGACTGCTCAGAGTGTTTGTCAGCTACTCTTCTAGTAATTTTTTTATCTCCGGGGGTGCTTCCTTAGTTGTAGATGTTGAAGCTTCTCTTTCTCGTGGTACCACCAGGTCTTCTGACGAGGAAGGTAAGGCTTCCACGCCTATCAAGGTACTGGGGTCATGAATAGGGCATCTCCTTCAGCAGCCGCGTTGAGAGTTCCTGTGAGATCTGTTCTAACATCCAAGATAGCTTTCATTCTTGCGTTGTTCTGAGCCATTTTAGATTGTAGAGAGTGGCTTTTTCGAAGGATCTCTAGAAACAAACTACAACTTTGATTCTCGAAATCCCCATAGACTGCGTCAAATTGTTTGGCTAAAAAGTTATTTGAATACTTAAATAGCTCTTAAAACAATCAAAAATGATATGGGTTAATCGTAATCAAGGATAAATTGATCTAGAGAATGTAAAATGATCAAGATCTGTGATTATAATGTAAATGAATCGAGGTATAAGAACAATAAGATATGTAGTAGACTTTTTGCACAAGAGAGAGAGAGAGAGAGAATTAGATAGAGAGAGAGAGTTGTATATTTTTAATAGTGAAATACACATAAGTCTTTACAAAGGGAAGGTCCCCTTTATATACTAAGGGACATTCCACGAAATAATACAAAGAAAGTATAAGGGTTGGTGTGCTCGATATACGAGTGTCAGAGCTTGATGTGATGTCGCAGCGAGTCGCGTCACTCGGTCCGTTTATTGACTGAGGCCGGCCTTGCTTGAGCCGACCACAATGAGGCCGCTTTCTTTATCGAGGACGTACGCAAATAATATGCGGGCATAGGAACCAAATTTGCCCAATACAAAATATTGCCTTTAACTTTAATAATTTGTTTGTTTTCATAATTATTGTGTTCGGACTAACTTTTATAACCTTAACTATTTCATAACGTATTTTTATACCTATCTACAATTAGGGATGTATATAGACCGGGTGGTTCGGTTCTTATCAAAATCAAACCAAACCAACTATATCGGTTTGGATTGGTTTGATTTTGTCGGGTTTTCGGATTTTTTATCCCGTGAATATTATTTTAATTTTATTTTGTTAATCATAGATAAAACTTTGATAAGTGAATATATGTTTAGTAAATATGAAAAAAATTGACAAACATATGATCTATTAAAATATTCTAATGGGAGAATTTTTATAGTAACACATGATAGTTATTTTCTTAATCCTAACAATAATTTTTCGTTAATTTACGCTTTCAAGGTTAATATATGAGATGATCCCAAATATTTCTACATTTTCTAAAGAAAAATTACTATAATATTTTAAAAATATAAATAAAATTTATGTATTTAAATGTCGATTTAATCAGAAAGTAACACTATTGTTATTCATCATTGCTTTTCAGTGACAATATCTAATGAATGTATACTAAGCCCACTGCTTTCAAGTTATTCAATCAGAAATAAGCATATTACATCTTTTTGTACGGAAACAATCTGAACTTTTGAGTAGATAATGAATTATATAGAGGAAAATCATAGAATTTTCTGGTGTAGAACTGTCCTACTTCTTTAACTAATGAGCTAAAAGTGGAAGCAAATCACAAATACATTAATACATTGTGGATGTCCAAGGTGTTTAGCACTTAATTAGACTATGTAAATTCTTAAATTCTTCACCAACCTCCTGTCCAGAGGTGGAGTTAGAGTCGCGAGCGCGGGTTCAGTCGAACCCAATAACTTTAGTTCGAACCTTATATTTGTCTTAAAATTTTTATTAAATATTTTAATCCAAAACCCTGTAACTTCAAACGATTAAAATCTCGAACCAGTAAGCTTGAAATCCCTATTCCGCCACTGCTCCTGTCAAGCTCTTGTTGTTGCACTTACAACTTACAAGCAGATCTTTGTTTTCATGCTTACAAGCAGAATTTTTTTCCATCTCAATGAAATATGTACTATATTTTTAGTTCCTTTTTGTTTTTAGTTTGATATTACCTAGCAAGACAAAAATGAAGATTAGCTGGACTCATTGGACTGCTAATCTCTGGGCCAGAGGAAGTTGTAGAAGCAGACATGGGCTTACTTGGATGATCATTTCAAGCATCATATGAGAATGTAAAAATATTACGGGCTAGCCAGTTTACGGATTAATAATTAAAAAATAATCAGTATTTATAAAATTATTAAAAAATAATTATTATTTTGCTTAAATACGGAAATTTCCAGCATTTTATACTAGAGATTGGTGTACCTGTATATGAACTTCCAGCATATTATGTGGGAACTCCAGCACACATAAAGTTCCAGAATAATATACTAGAGATTGGAGCACCAGTGTATGAACTTCCAGCATATTATGCTGGAACTCCAGTATATTATGTTGGAAGTCCATATACAAAGAGTTTGAACTCCAGTATATTATGTTGGAACAATTTTCAGATTTTGAATAATATTTTCGTCCAGATTTATCTTTACATAAAAAATGACTAAATTTTAATTACTTTTAAAATTATGGCTATTTTTCAATTACCACTTGTAAATCTGATTATTTTTTAATTTCATGGGTCAGTGATATGTGAAATGTGAATCCATTGATTTCGGAGGTAATGGTTTGTAAATTCTTTCTTTCTCTTTTAAGAATTAACCTCAATAGTTGTTCACTAAACATCTTAAATTAAAAAAAAAAACATGAGCATATAATATATGTATAATTCATGCGTAAAATATATATATATATATATATATATATATATATATATATAAGCGTGTCAAATATAAATATATATATATATATATAAGCGTGTCAAATTAGTAGATAATCTATATATAAGGGCTATTAAAAGTAAATCATTAATCTGATTGGTTATTTATGTAAAGATCCCTTCATTTCTGCCTTTAAGTGGGCTAGGCTAGAACATCGAATTAGTACTTACGTGGAGTTAAGGAAAAGGGCTTAAAATGCCACTTTACAATATGAAATAGAACATCAAAGTCATCCGTTAAAAGTTGGCCCCTTAAATGCCATTGCCACCTAAAAATCGGCTCAAAACGATTATCCACTAACGGAAGGCATTAAGGGGAAATGATATGCATGTTAGTGTTATTGTGGCTTAATTGTTATATGTAATGAAAATTTATGTTTTTGTGCAAGGATTCAATGAAGCCATTCCCTTTCATTTAAATATTTCTGCCTATGATTGAGTTACTTGATTTGATATTAGTTTGTCTTTATTATTGAGTTACTTAATGTGATAACTATAGCGTTGTTGGTCTCAAATAGGTGTGTGAGTAAACTGATATGGTGTGAAGTGCTTGAGAATTGACTGCTATAAGAGACTCGTATATGATCTTATACAAACCGAAAAGGGTCTAAAATGCCCTTCTACGTTTTTAAATAGAGAAATGTAATTTCACGTGGATTTACATATTTTTCGTTAGTGGATAAGGGCATTTTTATCCAATTTTTAGACGACAAGGACATTTAAGGGGCCAACTTTTAGGGAGAACTTTAATATCTTATTTCATATAGTAAAAGGGGTATTTTAGTCCCTTTTCAGTATATAAAATATACATTATATATACATAAAAATATACAATTTTTTTACTATTATTTTTCGAAACATAAAAAAATATTTATAAAAAGGAGAGAGGAAGGGAATGCCAAAATGACCAGCCCACTTGTTGGAAAGTGTACCTACACATTGATCCTACTCCCAACAACTACTAGTAGTAAATAAGTATTATTGGCTTGTGTTAGAGTATTATTGGCTTGTGTTAGAGAGCATCAGATTCCGTAAACTTCGGCATAAATCTTATAATAATATATATATCCCTTAAAATTAGATAATTTAAATCACTTTTGCATGTTTCATATTAAAAGTTTTTAGTGGTAACTAATTAAATAGAATATTATGTCTATTAAATTCCTCGGTCCGCCATTGTGAGTAAGCAACTTATAAAATACAAATATCCATTCTCCCTAAAAGGCTCTGTACCTTTTGGTGGTCCATTAGGTGACATAAATTCACAGCAACCACGTGATTTGCGCGTGCCATCCACCTAACATCCTTTCCCCCATATTTATATTTTTTGCAGTACCAACAGATGCTGTGTCAAACACAACCAAATTCTTACTACCTTTCCATTGTCCAATGTCACACCTTGTCTGTTCCTCTCCATTTTAATACTCAAAAACTCAACTTCATGTCTTAAGTTGACTATATTCCTCAAAACCATAAAAACAGACTAGTATATAAATGGATAATCCGATGCCCTAGGCTTCGACTGCTCGAAAAAGAACCGAATCACAAGAACCTTCTCATGCATTTCTACTATAGGCTATTTACCCGGCTTAAATTCTTGACCTCTTAGTCACATAACAACTATACCACAAACCGAACCAATAACGTCCTTGTCACATGGAGGCAACTAAACTAGTTACGCCAAGACATCCTTTTCATAAAAAAAGACCAAATAAAAAAACATGTTCTTCCACCATTTTAATAATACAAATAGATAAAGATAAACCACTAGAATTATACAAGATAGAATTGTAGTACCAAGAAAATACAAATTAAACATCATATATTTGATGTTAATAGAAAAGATTGAGGACATAAAATACTCCTCATCTTCAGACCATTTACTTCAATTCCCACATTACAAAATACTGTTAAGAAACCACCTAAGTTCATTCATCACATAATGGAACAACTACTAGGATTCTCATCACTGAACATATGAGAAGTAGTTGCATATTGATCAGCAGCAGCAGCAGCAGAAGTGTAATAAGGATCAACATAGGAAGTGTATGGGACTTGACCATAATTATTACTATTATTATTATTATAGTAATAACCTGTTGATGAAGGAATGAAAGGAGACCTATTGTACATCATCTGAGGTTGTTGCATAGCATGCCTGTTCTGCAAATTCATTAGCACGGACGACGGATTGTACTGCTGTTGTTGGACTCCATTGTTCATGTTCATTAGCATTGAAGCAGAAGGGTTATGACCGCCACCGGCCAAAGATCCTTGCATTACATTATTTGGATGAACTTGAAATCCTCCTCCGCCTATGGAATAACCATTTCCTCCCCCTCCTACGCCGCCATTCAAGATTGCTGCAACATTGTTACTAGTCGTCCCATTGTTCCCATGAAAGCCAGCAATATTCATCATTGCATTTATGTCATTTCCCATTTTCGCCGCCTCGCCAAGATTGACATTGACATGATTTTGGCCACCCCCTCCTAATTGAGCAGCATTGTTCATGTTCATCTTCATTGCAGCAAATGTTCTTTGATCAATATTAGCTCCAGGATTTGGCTTTATTGTCATATTCTGAATAGGGACTTGTTTCTTGCCATTATTCACATTGCCAACATTGTTGTTGTTTGCTTTACCATTGGCCATCGCAGCAGCCATAGCTTTCTTAGCGTTGTTATTTGCTTCTGCTTGTTGTCTATAAAGAGCCATCTGTCTTGCTCTTTCCCTCATCATAAACCTCATATCTTCCTCAGTACAGCCATCTCCCTCCTCATCATCATCCTCGTCGAGATAATCGACTTCCTCTTGCACAAGATTGACCTTTTGTTGATCCTTGTGGGATTCAAGATTCTTTCTTAAACCTTGCTGCTTTTGATTTCTGTTGATCTTCTTATCTTTGATGCAGTTGGGGTTTTGTTTCTGACTTTGATTAGTCTTTTGAGACCAAAGCTCAGCATGTTTCCCAGCCTTAACTAATTTTTTAATCAAAGTTTCAGAATCTACACTACCAGAAACTGTCACTTTTTGCTGCTCCACATCTATGTTTACTTGATAAACACCTATAACAATAAAAAAGCAAAATCAAACAAGTGAAAAAGTTAAAAACCAATAATTAGGACAAAGGAAAAATTATATCACCAGTGCACTTTTTTATTAAACCCTTTAAAGGCACTTAATTCTAATATTTTCATCACATGACTATTAATGAAACTATAATCACTTAATTATTTATTAGTTCATCCAAAATGCGAAAGGAGGCTTAGCATAACCGATAAAGTTGATGTCATTTTATCCCTCCCCCTCTTTCTCAGAATTCAACGTATATGATATGTTATGCATCTTTGCTCGCACACTCTTCATTTAGGGTAATTGACTAGTATAGGGATTCGAGGCGTAGAAAGCATCTAAAAAAAATATAAAACAAGGCTGCGTGCAATAGATTTTTTGGTCCGGCTCAAATCCCGTGCATAACGGGATGGGGCACCGGAATGTCCTTTTTTTATCCCAAAAGGCAAGGAAAAAGTAGCTAAATGACAACAATAAAAACAACCCAACAAAATGAAAGACATGAGGTCACGGGAGGATAGTGTGCAGGCTTACATCTACCAGAAGGGGTAGAAAAAGTAGCTAATGAACTCTAGAAAAAACAGAACACATGCTCAAATTAAAAAGAAACAAAGAAAATCCACAATCTTGACATACCAACAGGGGAAAATTATTACAACCAGTAATTAGGATAAAGAGACAAAAATGAAATACCTCTTTTTGTGACTGCTCTATGACAGTATAAGCAAGTTAAAATACCAATTAAACCCTAAAAGGCATTTAAAGTGTGGTGCATTATACGAGATCAAGTTCTAGTCTTTCCAAGAAATGAATATCTAATTAAAATCACTCAATTAATTATTATTTAACCCCAAATGCAAGGAAAAGTAGCAAATAAAACAGCAGAAAAAACTTTCAAGAAACTCAGTAAAGCTACAATCTTTACATGCCATAACCAATAGAAACAACATTCTTTTCTTTCCCGCATTGGAAATCAACTATATCAGAATTAGGTCCGCCTAGGGCCCATTCGAGGGGAAGGACAACCTACCAAGGATTTTTTCTTAACCAGGCTCAAACCCGAGACATACAGTTAATGAAAGAGCAGTCCTATACACTACACCAGATCCTTTGACGATGGAAACAACATTCTCAAAATACTGAAAAGTGTTTTTGAAAAAAAGATAGTGAAAATAGTAATAACCTTCAATTCTCTGAAGGAGCTTCTTCACTTTCTGGTTGCATCCATCACAATGTATATTCACTCTGAGCACACAAGTCTAACAAAAGATGGACTAAATAATTATTAACAAAACAAAAACAAAGGAGAAAGAAAAAAAATTTAAAAAGCTTTATATGGAAAAAACAAAACCCAACTTTTTTTTCAAGTTGAGGGAAAAAATATACCTGGATCTTGAGTAGCTTAAAGTCTTCATCTTTAGTCATTTCTTCAGATATTACTTTTTTTTGGAATAAAAATCTTCTACAAAAGGAAATAGTAAAATATAAACACAAACCTCCAAATATATATATATATAATTAGACTAAAAAAGCACAATTTATGAGTTTCAACACCACCAAACACAGAAAGATTCTATCTTATTACACTCTTCTTCACTCTACTTAAGCTCCACTTAGAAAAAACAAAGTAAAAAGAGCTTATGAGGGTGTGTCTTATAACGGCGTAAAAACATTTTTATAAACAAAAACAATGCAAATATAAATAAAAGTATTAAGACAAAAAAAAAAAAAAGAGGAAAAAAGAACTCAAGACTATACTTACAGAGAAAGAGATGAAAATGTCAGAGGAAAAAGGAGAGGGTAGAGTTGAAGCAAAGTAGTATAGTATAGTGAATTAGCTTTACTTCTGAATTGTGAAATGATGTGATTTAACGTTAAATACTGTGAAAGAAAAAAGGGAAAAAAATATTTTTCAAATAAAAAATAGTGACTTGACAGGCTGACTTCTATCCCTGTCCTCTTTGTCACATGCTATTATCCAGGAGTCTTTTTTTATTCAATATTTATTAATTCAGATAAGCATTGTGTTAGATTTCATACCCCATTTGGTGGAAGTATACTGGGTAGTTGTTGTTGTTGTAAGCATTGTGTTAGACTTATTAGAGGGTCGTTTTGGACATAAGAATTATAAAATTTCAAAAAAAGGTGAAATATATTTCAAGCAAAAATGATAATATTAGAAAATTAAAGTTCTATTTGGACATAAATATAAGTTTGGGTTATTTCTAAATTTTTGTAAATAATCTAGGTGAATTTTTTTTTAAAACAGCTTTTTAAAGTTTATTAAATTTTCGAAAAATTCTAAAATTCATCTTCAAGTAATAATTAATTTCTTTTTGTTCAAACGGGCTCTTATTAAAATGTAAATATTATTATAAAAGTAAAATTAAAATAAAATATTTAAACTTTTTCGGATAAAATTTATAAATTTGAAAACCACTTTGAAAATACGTCAGCTATGATAATTAACATTATTTAAAATATATAAAAAAAGTTATGCAAAAAAAATTATTTAGTTCTAAAAATCTAAAAGATACTATACGTAAAATTACGAAGAAACTACTAGTACTATATTATTTAACATGACAAATTCCATCCTATCTTACTACCTTTTGTGTTATACCCCACACTCACCCTCCCCAATACTGCTAATTTTTGTGATTTTTTCCCCATATATTTGTGTGTATTTGAGTTTGTGTATTTCTGTGCACAACGGTTCTTTTTTTTTTGTAGTTTAATGAATGTTACATAATTTGCAAATATGTCATGAGCAAAAATCTATTTCAAAAAGATTTGTTTTTGTTGTTCTTGTTGGCTCTTTTTCCCTTCACTTTATGTTTCATAAAGGTAAGTTTGATTTATTTTATGGAAGTCAAACTGATGAATTTGTAACTTTTTGCCTATTCGGCCAAGTTTCTGAAAGGGTAAATTGATGTATAATGTATTTGGCATTCATTCGAGGATGTGTCGCACCTCACATTAAAAGTACTTCTATTTTATAAGTGCTTTTCATAAAATTAGTTTTTGAAAGATTAAAGATCAGTCTGGAAACCATCGAGATTAAAGATTTTTTTAGAATGTGTTCATGCTTTGATGATTAATGAGCTGTCATGGAGATGAAAGAGTTTACTAGTGATGAAAAATGGTGCGGGGACAAAATCTGACTCGTGATAATTAATGAGATTAATTGGCTCTTAAGCATATTCGGGCTAACAAATGGCATAACTATTCGTTAATAATAAGCACTCAAAGATCACTCAGCTTAATCAATGAGGTCATGGCATGTTCACTTTTGGCGAGCTTCCCCTAGACATGACCACGGCCGTCCAACGCCAGCTGGCAAGGTGCACAGCTATAAATACTAAGAGAAAGAACCCTAAAAGGGGGGCTGCTTCTTATTCTACAGGGCACTTCCCGAGAAAAGAGAGAGTAGGATTGTAAGGCTCTGAACATCTCCATGGAGAGGCAGACCGAATCGATATTATATATAAAAAAAAAACTCTACCCTCCTCTCCTTAATAAATAACATTTGTCTCTTGCAATTTTCATTTGTCTTTTGGTTATTACGGTCTGCTATGATTGGCCCTCGATTTAATTTTATTATTTTATGCTTGCAAAATACATGATAACTTTGAGCTAAACAATTTGGTGTCGTCTGTGGGGATTTCATAGCAGAATCGCGTAATACATCCTTAGACCAAAAGGGAAAGAGAACACCCAAAATGGAAAGCAACACAGCTCAAATGAGCCAAGGTAGCATAGCGGGTGAAGAGAACTCGAAAGTTCTGGCAAGAGTACGAAGCCCCGACTTCTACCCATTCTCAAGAAAGCAAAAGAAGAAGAAGCAGACACCCCACCCTCCCTACGGGGAGAACACGGGTGAGATACCCCCATCCCCTCGATAGGAGGCCTTGCCGGAAAGTGGCACGAAGGCAGCTCGAACCAATATCCATAGCAGAATGACCTCTAAAAACTAGTCAAGAAGGCTACACACAAATCAAACAAGATCTCAAACGAGAACCTAACACTCGACGCTCTACTGACAACGGGTTGTGCGGAAAGGCAAAAAGTTCAACTATGAGTTGAACTGGGACTCGGGCTATGTGACTTTGAAATCAAAAAAGTGCAAAGGTTCAACTACGGTTGGATGATGACTCAGGCTATGTGCCTTAGACATCAAAAAAGTGTAAAGGTTTAACTACAGTTGAACGAAGACTCAGGCTACGTGCCCTCGCCCAAAAGTTCAACTACGAGTTGAACTGGGACTCAGGTTATGTGCCTTCGACATCAAAAAATTGCAAAGGTTCGACTACAGTTGAACAACGACTCAGGCTACGTGTCGTTGCCCAAAAGTTCAACTACGAGTTGAACTAGGACTCAGGCTATGTGCCTTCGACATCAAAAAAGTGCAAAGGTTCAACTATGGTTGAACAACGACTCAGGCTCCGTGCCCTGGCCAAAAAGTTCAACTACGAGTTGAACTGGGACTCAGGCTACGTGCTTTCGACATCAAAAAAGTGCAAAGGTTCAAGCACGATTGAACGACGACTCAAGCTACGTGCCCTTGCCCAAAAGTTCAACTACGAGTTGAACTGGGACTTAGGCTATGTGCCTTCGACATCAAAAAATTGCAAAGGTTCAACTACGATTGAACGACCACTCAGGCTACGTGCACTCGCCCAAAAGTTCAACTACGAGTCAAACTGGGAGTCAGGCTATGTGCCTTCGACATAAAAAATTTGCAAAGGTTCGACTACAGTAGAACGACGACTCAGGCTACGTGCCCTCGCCCGAAAGTACAACTATGAGTTGAATTGGGACTCGGGCTATGTGCCTTCGACATCAAACATATTGCAAAGGTTCAACTACGGTTGAACGACGACTCAGGCTACGTGCCATCGCCCAAAAATTTCAACTATGAGTTGAACTAGGGCTCAGGCTATGTGTCTTCGACATAAAAAAAGTGCAAAGGTTCAACTTTAGTTGAACGACGACTCAGGCTACGTGCCCTTGCCCAAAAGGTTCAACTATGAGTTGAACTGGTACGCAGGCTATGTGCATTCGACATATAAAAAGTTCAAAGGTTCAACTACGGTTGAACGACAACTCTGGCTACGTGCCCTCGCCCAAAAGTTCAACTATGAGTTGAACTGGGACTCAGGCTATGCGCCTTCGCCATAAAAAATTGCAAAGGTTCAACTAAGTATGAACGGCTACGGCCGTCTTCGAAGCATGAACGACTACGGCCCTCCCAGGTCACGACTAAAACGACATCAAATCCCCTCTTCTGAATCTACTGAGTCGCATTCGATAAAGTATGTCATTGAGTCCGACCGCATCTCGACCTCAATAAGCGGAGGGACTAATTGAAGTGTGTGCCCTCAACATGACCACGACTTTCCAACGCTAGTTGGCAAGGTGCACAACTATAAATACTAAGAAAAAGAACCCCTAAAAGGGGGGCTACTTCTTCTTCTTCAAAACTCTTCCCGAGAAAAGAGGGAGTAGGATTGTAAGGGTCTGAATCTCTCCATGGAGAGGCAGACCGAATCGATATTATCAATAAAATATCTCTACCCTGCTCTCCTTGATAAATAATATTTGTCTCTTGCAATTTCTATTTGGTCTTTTGGTTATTGCGATCTACTATGATTGGCCCTCAATTTAATTTTATTATTTTATGCTTGCAAAGTACACGATAACTTTGAGCTAAACAATGGTCTTGTGCTATCGAGACAATAGATTAAAGATTTGACTACTGAGAGTACTATACAGGGGTAATCTCAGTGGAGTAACCTCAGTAGGCTTGTGCTATCGAGACAATAGATTGTGCAGAGAGGTTATTTCCGATAGACCCTCGACCCAGGAAGACGAAAATAAAATAAGAAGAGACAATTCATTAATACTGTCAACAGAAATTATAGAAATAGCAACAACATCATGAAAATACTAAAATAGATGACATGCAATAATAATAACTAGTAACTAAGGCCCAAGGCTATGAAAAACAGAAAGGATAGTGTCGACTTAACATTTTCCACAAGTCGTCTAATACCAAACCTATCAAATCCGTCTCACCCCCGGTGTGAAGTAGAAAAAGCTCGACTACCACCTAACTTACAACACTATTGCTCGACCTCCATACCTTTATGTCAAAGTCCATGTCCTCAAAAATCTACAGTTGTATCATGTCTTTCCTGATCACCTCTCCCCAATAATTCTTACGCCGCCCTTTCTCTCTTCTCATACCCACCAAAATCAACCGTTCACACCTCCTCACCGGAGCATCAAGATTTCTCCTCTGCACATGCCCGAACCGCTTGAGCCTCATTTGCTGCATCTTGTCATTCACAGGAGGCACAACCACCTACTCCCAAATATTTTTATTCCTAATATTATACATCCACCTCATCATCATCATCTCTGTTATCTTCGTCTTCTGGATATGGGAGTTCTTAACTGGCCAACACTCTGCCCCATAGACATGGCCGGTTTAACCAAAGTTCTATAAAACTTACCTTTGAGTATCAGTGGCATTTTCTTGCCACATAAGACTCCAGATGGTAGACTGCATTTTATCCACCCTACCCCCATATAGTAAGTGACGTGTTCGTCGATCTCTCTGTCCTCATGAATAACTGGTCCAAGGTACTTGAAACTACCTCTCTTGGGGATGTCCTGTGATGGTAAAGTCTTACACCAGGAAGCATATCTCCCCTAGGTGTATGATCGAAATTGACTTGCAAAAAGCATATGACTCTGTTGAATAGGTTTACTTTGGAGCAAGTGATGACTAAGTTGTTCTTTCTTGTCCAATATATCACGTGGGTAATGGAGTGTATTAAGACCGTTAATTATTCCATTATTATTGTGATGAACCAAGAGGTCATCACTTATTTTTAAAATAAATTATGTATTCTGGGGCTTTAAAAGATCTCTTTTAGCATCACCTCAATTTGCATGCTCAATCCGGGCACGTAGCCGGAAAGCGTAAATGTGAAAACCTGTGAAAAATGACATTTTTTGACTGTTACACCAGTTCTTGGTAGTTGAGACTCACACAATTGTATTAGATATTCATGTTCAGATAGCTCATCATTTTTCTTCCACTTATGCTAAATTCCGCTATTTAAATGTTATTATTTCGCAATTGTTAATGAATATGAAATAGGTAAAAAGGTAAATTATGCAATTAATGGCTTGCATAGCTCGTATTATTAGGCGCCATCACGACTCCCGATGGTGGGAAATTCGGATCGTGATAAGTTGATATCAGAGCTCTAGGTTATATGGGTCACACAGTTCACAGACAAGCTTAGTAGAGTCTGAGGGATCGGTACGGAGACGTTTGTATTTATCCCCCCGATGTTACAGAGTTAGGAAACACTTCATATTTTTTTTGTCCTGCAATTTTGTTCTCGTAGTGTTAAATAGAAAACTACTTTTGTCCTTTCGCGAATAGCGAGATCACGTACCACTTCTCCAATCGAGCAGCGGTTCAGACCGGTGATAGGTCAGCTACTTCTTCGGAGACTCTGTAGAGGTTGGATAGGTTTCACCAAACCCTTCACTACTACTTTTAACGGTGCATTTTCTTAGGACCCCCAGGATTTTGTAGACAGTTGTCATGAGGTTCTAAGGAACATAGGGATAATTGAGACTAATGGGGTCGATTTTGCTACTTTTCTCTTGTTTGGATCCAAGAAGACTTGGAGGGATTTCTATTTGGCTAGAACAGCCGGATAGCCAGCACTAACTTGGGAGCAGTTCACGCAGCTATTTCTACAGAAGTTTCTTCCCATCACTCAGAGAGAGGCCTATCAGTGGTAGTTTGAGCGCCTCCAGCAAGGTTCTATGACTATTACCCAATATGAGACCAGATTCATTGACCTAGCTCGACATGCTCTTGTCATACTCGTCACCTAGAGAGAGAGGGTGATGAGGTTTGTTGATGGTCTTATTAAACTGATTCGTCTTCAGATGGATAGGGAGACTAGCTTCTAGGAGGCAGCTAATGTGTCTAGGAGAATAGAGATGGTTCTGTCGTAGGGAGGTCGTCATGGGTCAGACAAGAGGCCCCATTATTCAGGCGGATTCAGTGGTACCCCATCTGGAGGTAGGGATTCGAATGGTAGAGACCATCCTCCTAGGCTTTTTCTGTAAGCACTTCAGGTTTCTCACAGTGCTTTAAGTGGCTGTGGTTCTTAGATGCAGTATTCTGATCAACGGTCCTACAGTGCACCACCAGCTCCTATCAGTGCACTGCCGGTTCAGAGTTTCTATGGTTGTCAGCCCAGCAGCCAAGGGCTTGTTTTACTTGTCGCGACACGAGGCACATTGCTAGGTATTTCCCTCGAGAACTGAGTAGCTTTCAGCATCACGGATTCCCGTACCATGGTTCAGGCACTGAGTGTTCCACAGACGCCCAGCTAGCTAGAAGTGGGGGTAGATGTTCTAGAGGTAGAGGTAGAGGTAGAGGTACTAGAGGTGGAGCTCAGGCCGCTAGAGGTAGAGGCCTGCCCACAGCAGGCCGTCCAAAGATGTAGCTTAGGGTGGTGGGCCCCAGCCCTGACATTATGCTCTTCCGGCCAACCCCGAGGCTGACGATTCTGATACAATTATTACACATACGGTTCTGGTTTGTGATAGAGATGCTGCATTGTTATTTGATCTGGGGTCTACGTACTCGTATGTCTCATCTTATTTTGCATCGTATCTAGTCATGCCTAGTGATTCTTTGAGTAATCATGTTTATGTGTCTACACGTTGGCTGATTCTATTGTGGTAGATCGAGTCCATCCTTCATGTATAGTTGTGATTGAGGGTCTTGAGACTCGGGTAGATTTACTTCTTCTGGACATGGTTGATTTTGATATCATATTAGGGATGGGCTGGTTATCACCTTACTACGCTATCTTGGACTACCATGCCAAGGTTGTAACCTTAGCCTTACCGAGTTTACTTCGTTTAGAGTGGAGAGAGACTCCTAGTCATTCTACATGTAGTGTGATCTCTTATGTGAAGGCTCGACGTATGGTTGAGAAGGGATTTGGCCTATTTGGAATTTGTTCATGATTCTAGTGCTGAGGTTCCTTCTATTGATTTTGTGCTCGTTGTTTGTGAGTTTCTGATGTTTTCCTTCAGACCTGCCGGGTATGCCACTCGACAGAGATATTGACTTTTGAATTGATTTGGCTCCGGGCACTCAGCCCATTTCCATCCCATTGTATCATATGGCCACGCCTGAGCTGAAAGAATTGAAGGAGCAGTTGCAAGAACTGCTTGAGAAGGGTTTTATTAGGCTGAGTGTTTCACATTGGGGTGCGCCGGTGTTGTTTGTTAAGAAGAAGGACGGATCTAGGAGAATGTGTATTGATTACCGACAGTTGAATAAGGTTACAATCAAGAATAGGTATCCACTGCAGAGGATTGATGATTTGTTTGATCAGCTTCAAGGTGACATAGTATTTTTGAAGATTGACATGAGATCTGGCTATCATCAGTTGAGGATTAAGGCATCCGATATTCCTAAGACACCTTTCTGCACTCAGTACGGGCATTATGAGTTCTTGGTGATATCATTCGGATTGAAAAATGCCCCAACAACTTTTATGGATTTGATGAACCGAATGTTCAGGCCTTATTTGGATTCGTTTGTGATTGTCTTCATTGATGATATTTTGATATACTCCCGCAGCCGAAGGAGCACGATGCAGCATCTTAGGGTGGTTCTTCGGACCATGAGGGATAGTCAGTTGATGCGAAGTTTTCTAAGAGCGAGTTCTGGATGAGTTCAGTTGCATTCCTGGGTCATGTTGTATCGGCAACGGGTATATAGGTTGATCCGAAGAAGATTGAGGCAGTCAAGAACTGGCCTAGACCAACATCAGCTACAGAGATTCAGAGTTTCTTGGGATTAGCAGTCTACTACCGTTGGTTCGTGGAGGGGTTTTCATCTATCACAGCCCCGATGACCCGCTTAACCTAGAAGGCTGCCCAATTCAGATGATCGGATGAGTGTGAGGTGAGCTTCCAAAAGCTCAATACAGCTCTGACTACAGCACCGATGTTGGTTTTTCCCACAGGTTCAGGGGCATATACAGTTTATTGTGATACATCTCGTATTAGACTTGGTGTGGTGTTGGTGCAGGATGGCAATGTCATTGCCTGTGCTTTGCGGCAGTTGAAGATTCATGAGAAGAATTATCCGGTTCATAATTTGGAGTTGGCAGCCATTGTTCACGCGTTGAAGATTTGGAGGCATTATCTGTATGGTCTGGCATGTGAGGTGTTTACGGATCACAAGAGTCTTTTGTATTTGTTCAAGAAAAAGGAGTTGAATTTGAGGCAGCGGAGGTGGTTGGAGTTGTTTGATGATTATGATATCACCATCTTATGTCATCCGGGAAAGGCCAATTTAGAGTCTGATGCCTTGAGTAGGAAGTCAACCAGTATGGCCAGTCTTACTTATATTCCGATCGGTGAGAGGCTGCTTGCTTTGGATATTCAGGCTTTCGCCACTCAGTTCGTGAGGTTGGATGTTTCTGAGCCCAACCATATGTTAGCTTGCACAGTCGCTAGTTCTTCATTATTGGAGCTTATCTGAGATCAGCAGTATGATGATCCCCATTTGTGTATCCTTAGAGACACGGTGCAGCACGAAGGTGCCAAGAAGGTTACCTTAGGTGATTATGGAGTCTTGAGATTGCAGGGTCGAGTTTGTGTGCCTAATGTGGATGGCTCTGAGAGTTGATTTTAGAGGAGGCCCATAGCTCCCCAGTATTGTATACATCTGGGCGCCGCAAAGATGTATTAGGATATGCGGCAGCATTATTGGTGGCGGAGAATGAAAAAGGATATCGTTGCATATGTGGCTCGGTATTTGAATACTTAGCAGGTTAAGTACGAGCATCAGAGGCCGATGGTTTATATTAGAGGATAGAGCTTCCCTAGTGGAAGTGGGAGTGGATCACTATCGATTTCATTGTTGGACTCCCTCAGACTTGGAGGAAGTTCGATGCAGTGTAGGTTATTGTTGATAGGCTGACCAAGTCAGCGCATTTTATTCCTATAGCAATCTCCTATCCTTCTGAGAGGTTTGGTGAAATCTATATCTAGGAGATTGTTCGCCTTCATGGTGTGCCTGTGTCTATCATTTCGGACTTAGGTACACTATTTACCTCCCGCTTTTGGAGGGCAGTTTAGCGAGAGTTAGGCACGCGGGTTGAGTTGAGCACAATGTTTCATACTCAGACGGACGGGTAGTCTGAGCGGACCATTCAGATTTTGAAGGATATGCTCTGAGCTTGTGTCATTGACTTTGGAGGTTCGTGGGATCAATTTTTTCCTTTTGCAGAGTTTGCCTACAACAACAGCTACCAGTCGAGTATTCAGATGTCTCCATATGAGGCTTTGCATGGTAGGCGGTGTTGGTCGCCAGTTTGATGGTTTGAGCGGGGAGAGGATCGGTTGTTGGGTACGGATCTTGTTCAGGAGGCCTTAGATAAGGTCAGGATTATTGAGGATAGGCTTTGTACAGCTCAGTCCAGGTAAAATAGTTATGCCGATCGCAAGGTTCGTGCTTTGGCATTCATGGTCGGGCGTGATGAGATTTGGGAAAAAAGGCAAGCTTAGCCCTAGGTACAATAGCCCATTTGAGATTCTTGATCGAGTAGGAGAGGTGGCTTATAGAATTGCGTTGCCATCGAGCTTATTGTCGACGCCCTCTTTTCCCCCCTTAAAGGCGAAATCGGGTTTACGACATTATAGACAAAACAACTCTTATTCCCTTTTTGGGAATTGGGTTACGGAGTTTGAAATGTCGTCACCTAATGATTATAATGCATTAAGACACTTTACGAAGAAAAAGAAGATTTTCAAAAGAAAACCAGAGTTCGGGTAAGGGCTTGAAATTATCTCGAAGGGAAGGTGTTAGGCACCCCTCAAGATCCACTAGTGTGGTTCCCGGCCTTGCTTAGGTGTTACTTTAAGAAGCATAGAAATAGACAAGCAAAGATTGCACACAAGTAAAAGGGAATTTTAGAGAAAACGTTTAAGCAAAAAAAGTAAGGAGGGTCCTATGTTTAACTATAGTATGGATCATTCGATTCAATATCCGCATATGTTCCCAAAGAGGGGTCACTTTATGATATTATTGTATCATCATCATCTCCATATCCTACCCTTCCCACCTGTAAAGGTCATTTAGGCGTGTGGATTGGTCACGAAGACTTATTGCGGGCTATTACCCGTCCCGTTCTATAGATCCTAGAGGGCACTTAGGATAACTATTCCTATAAGGTTGGAACTAGGTTGACCCCCTAGGTTCAAGGTTAAAATGCTATGCGACATACAAAAGCAAATAGGACTTGCACATAAAGGCTCAGGTATCCCTCTACAAGCGAACACATAATTAGCACGTCTCAAACACATTTAAGGTCTAAGGAAGGAAGAATTTCAAAAGCGGAGAATAAGTAAAAAAAAAAGAGAGAAACTGGAGAATTTGCAGAAAAGACTTGCAAGAAAATCGTTCAGAACTTAAAAAAAGAGCAGTAGAGATTTTTAGCAATCTGTAGAAGTCACTTAGAAATATTTGCGGAACAAATGGTAAAACAATTTTCAGACAGGCGGGGTAGAAGAACGAATATGAAGGTAATTTGAGATTGCATAAGTGTAAGAAAACACTGAATATTATTAGCTTTCGAAATTTACAATATACAGTATTCAGAGAATTTGAAAATAGTAGTCCAGTTCTGGACAAAAATGTAGTAGAAACCTTTGCATGGATAGTTTAAAAATAGGGCAGAAGTTTGTATAAAAATTAGAAAGCTTCAGAGACAAACAGGTTCAGACAGGGGTGGATTAATTTGAACATAACCTAAAGGTGATTAGTCAGTTTTCATCCGGCCTAAGGCTTGCCTAAGCATTACTAAAGATGGTGAGCATGCAATGTTTCCAGTTTTAACGGGGAGTTATTAACCAGTATTAACCCTGATTAACTAAGTGTTTAAATAGTTTCAAGTACAATCCTAAAGGCATGGTATCTACTGCACAAAAAGGTCCTAGAAACATGGTATCTAGATGTGATAGTAATGGCTTGTTGATTATTGATTAGTTTGTAATTGAAGACGTGCAAAATAACAACTGAGAGTGATAAGCCTAAGAACATGATTTCTATATGCGCGTCCTAATGCATGGTATATATTGCACAAATAAGTAAATAAAGCCCTATGAACATGTTTTCTACCCATTCCCTTAACTAAGCATGCATAACCCTCCCAATTCACTATAACCCCCATTATTCTTTACAAATTATTACAGCCCAAATAATTAAATTATAACAATGACAAAAGAAAATAAGAAGCTACTCTATGGAGAGCCTTCAGCCAGGCCAAGCATCTCCAACCTCACTTCTTCCGGGTTTCACATCCATTACCAAGGCTTGGGTGCGGCAAAATTCTCTAAGGGTTCGTTTGAACCCCTAGCTAATATATCATTATTTGACAAGTGCAAATGTGGAAGTGTCAGCCTTGTGCATCAAAGTTCAACGGGTGCTCAAGGGCTCCCAAGGCAATGCTTACACTAAAGGGACAGAACCTAATGTTCTAAGAATAGTAAAGTTGTGATAGGACTGAGAGAGTTTAAAACAGCTGAGAGTCAGTTTAAGAAAACAGTAGAAAGATTTGAGAGACAGTTTGAGGAAACAATGATCGAAAAAGTTGAAAGAATTCCTTTGAAATCACTTAGAACTTGACCAGTTTTAAACAGAGCATCACACAAACAGACGACATATTGAAGAAAACTAATCAAACATGGTTGCAAACAGGGGTTCAATTCGTACTGCACCAAACCCCAATACAATCAACCTTAAGAAGAGGTTTTTAGGCTAATCAAATAGCCAATGCAGACCTGGATACAGAGTATTAACACACGAGGAATAGTAAACATCCTTTGAGACAAGGAATGGGGTAAAGGGGATATGATAAGCTAAACTGGTAAGTGCATGCTAGTGACAACAAGAACAAAAGAACCACAGATAAAAGCACACAAGGAACATGATGAAGTGCAAGACTAACAAAAGCATATTGTTTTGGAGAATGTATACTAGATAAGTAACACACCAGTTGCAGGCAAATAGAACACAAAGAGCAATAATGCACAAAAAGAGCATAGTGAGCAGATAATGAGGGGTTTCAGTTTGAGAACAGCAGTGCAGAGAAGCAAACAGCAGGCAAAACCCAAGTAACCAATGCAGTAGAACCCCAATAGTGCAGTAAAACAAACCCAAGTTCACTCAATCTTGGCTTTCAACCTATTGAGTGTTCAAATGAGAGAACGAGAGAGTATGAAACAGTAGAGAAAGGGAAAAAGGCTATTCAGAGAGTTTGAAATTATGAGAGACATGCAGTGTGTGTTGGTGTATTAAGTGAGAAAGGAAGAGCAATACTTATAGTTTTTGAAAAATAGTAGAGAATAGGGTAAGAAGTATATAATTATAGAAACAATACCAAGTTGAATCAATCACGGGTCCTAATTAAACAAAATCAGGGACTCGTGATTTGAATAGGAGTATGGGCTATCAAATAAGGAAAAATCAGTTGAATGACTGATTATACCATAACAAAAGCAGTAGGCATGTTGTACATAATAAAGGCTAGGTACACGATATTTTAAATAAGAAAAATATATGCTGAATAACCAAAATATACTCAAATGCACAAATATGGCAAACAATATAATCAACTATGAACAGTCAGTCAAAGAATCACGGTCAAGACCAAAATTAGAGGGAGTTAGTCCCAAACATGGAAAGCAACTCACAAATAAGGAAACAATTTAAATCAGTGTAAGAACACATACGAATCAGGGATTCAAAAAGATATTCGGAACTAATAGGATATTCATTAAAGAGAGCGGCATTCGAACTTAAAAGGTCACAGAAATTAAATACCCTAAGCAAGGAATCATACAAACAGTAGAGGGACGGAACCCTAGAAGAGACTTAAAGCATGAAACTCAGAAACAACAAAGTTTCAAGCACATAACATAGGAATAATCACATAATACCCAAAGAAACAGAAGCCTAATGATTTTTAAAAAGGGTTCGGAAACCCTAGTTTTGAAAAGAGGAACAAAACGTTTGAAAACTCGAATTAATCAAAGATATCGAGTGAAAAGTAGTGTAGAAAGCAAAGAGTAAACCGAAAATCACTTAAAAAGATAAAGGTTTAATAGATTTAGGCAAAAAATTAGGGTTTGCAAAATAAATTAGGGAAATGAGAAACCTGGCCATGAAGCTCGTTAATAATGCCATATAAGGCATCATCGGCAGAAAACCACCAGAGAAAAGCCGGCAAAGGACCCAGGCAAAGCTTCTTGCGACCGTCTTTCATGGCAAAAGTTTCTGGGCTTCGAGCTTTAGAGAGAGACAACGAGATGAGGGTTCCATGGCGACTAGAGATGGATAGAAGTAAGGGAGGGGTATGGCCGGAGAGGCGACGAGCTTCATCGGAGAAGAAGGAACCAGAAGGTTCTAGAGAGAATGGAGAGCGTATATATATATAGAGAGAGAGAGAGACTGTCTGCGTGAATGGGGGTTGGGAGGGGGTCGTTTGATTTAATTAAGGAAAGGAAATCTGGGTCGTTGATCTTATTTTATTAACGGCTCAGATTAAACCAAAGGCGGACCAGGTTAAAATCAAATGGGTATGGTTCAGGCTTAGGCAATTGGGTCGTTAAAATTGGGTTGAATAGGGGCTAGATTTTACATAAAATATGGCGAGCTTTTTAATAGCCAATTTCTCCCAATTTATCTTATAAAATAGTGAAATAATATAAAAAGCAAAATTAAAAGAACAGAACTAATTAATAACATAAAAATATTAATCTAAAAATGTTAGAAATGTTTTATAGCTATAAAACATAGTTAATTACAAAGTAGGCCATAATTGAAACTTCATGCAATTATCTTTAAAAATTCCAAATAAATTTGTAAAAAATGTGCAAAAATTAGAGAAATTATATTTTGTTACAAATACGAGAGTGAAACAGACTATTCATTAAAAATGATAATTTGGAGATAATATTGGCCTTTATACTGTCAAAGATAGGTAGTAAATTAATTTTAAAAATCCTAAAAATTAAGGAAAAAATATCAAAATTTCCAGGTATACTTATATATGCATACATATACTATTTTGAAAGTAGTTTGGATGCAAAAAAATAATATATATATATATATATATATAAGAACAATTGAGTATCAACACTTATCAGTCGTACATATAGTATTTCATGTGTCAATGCTTCGTAAGAATCACAGCGATCCATCCCATGTGTTAGATTTCAGTACTGTCCAATTGGACAAGGACTTGTCGTATGAGGAGGAGCCGGTGGCTATTCTAGACTGGCAGATTCGTCAATTGAGATCGAAGAGTTTCCTTTTGTTCGTGTTCAGTGGAGATGTCAACCTCCCGAGACATCGACCTGGGAGTTCGCGTCCGATATGTGAAATCGTTATCCCCATCTTTTCCCCAACTAAGATACTTCATTCTTCTATCCGTACGAGGACGAACAATTATTTTTGAGGTGGAGAATGTGATGACCCAAGAGGTCATCACATATTTTTAAAATAAATTCTACATTTCAAGGCTTTAAAAAACCTCTTTTAGCGTCATCTCGATTTGCATGCGTAGTTCGGGCGCATAGCCGTAAAGCCTAAATCAATAAATATGTGAAAAATAATAAATTTTGACTATAAAATGAATTAATTTGACTTCGGTTAACATTTTTAGTAAACGGACCTGAACCCGTAATTTAACGGTCTCGTATGATCCGTAGGGAAATATGGGACTTGGGCATATGCCCAGAATCGAATTCTGAGGTCCCAAGCCCAAGAAATGAATTTTTGAAGAAAATTATTTTTTGAAATTGTCTATAAGGTTTGGAAATGAAATTTGATTAGAACATGTTGGTATTGAGCCCGTATTTTAGTTCCGATGCATGATACATGTATTATATATGATTTAAGATAATGTTATAAAATTTGGTACGAAATGGACTTGAAACGACGAAAATCGGATAATTATTCAGAAAATTGGAAATTTGAAGTCTTGAGAAAAGTTTCATGATTTTGATGCTAAATTCATAGTTTTTTATGTTATTTTAGTGATTTAAATGCACGAGCGAGTCTGTATGATGTTATTAGGGTGGTGTGTATGTTTATTTGAGATCCCCAAGGGCTCGGGTGAGTTTTGGATAGGTAACATGGTGAAGTTTTGGACTTAGGGATTGCAAGCATGCATGCTTCGTACTTCCCAACCTCCCTTCACAATTCAAAGTTCACATTTCCAAAACTCCCTTCGCAAATCCCAATTCACATTTCCCAAACTACCTTTACAATTCCCAAGACAACGGAGGTTGGGATTTGCAAGTGCGAACCCATGTTTGAAATTACCATACCTGCGACCTGCAACTTTATACTTAGACGATTTTAAACCTTCATATCCTCTCAAAACAAAAACACACTAGGGCAAATTTCAAAAAGGCTTTTTCTTCTCCATATCAATTGTATGTCATTTTTAACTAGTATTCTTCAATCATTTACATCTTTTAACATCATTTCAGCTTAAAATTAATGATTTTCATGGGGGAAATTGAGTGTTTTGAATAGAACCTAGGTTTTTCAAAAATTGGAGATTTGGACCTCGATTTGAGATCCTATTTCAAAATAAATTATATATTTGGGTTCATGAGGTAATGGGTAAGAAGGTTTTGGTTCGAACCTCGGGTTTTGACAATGTGATCCTGGGGGAAATTTTTGACTTTTTGGGCATAACTTTGGGAAATTTATTTTCATGCATTCAAATTGATTCATTTAGCTATTATTGATGTAATTGAGTAACTTATGACTAGATACAAGCGAATTGGTGGTGGAATCAAGGGGTAAAGCTATAGTTGAATCGTGAATTATTTTCATGGCATTGAGGCAAGTGTTTGGTCTCACATTAGCTTGGGGGATGAGGAGCTGTGTCTATTTGCTACGTGTTAATTGTGGAGTACAACGTATAGGCATGATGGCGAGTATTTATACGTCAGTGTCAAGTATTCTCGTGAATCTTGTGTTATAAATTATTACGACTCTATTTTTGGTTTATTGTGCCTCGCGTGTTATTATCATTATTGTTCCTTTATCGGGATATTGTTGAGATATTATTGTTCCCTTGCTAGGATTTTTGCTTGATATTATTGTTCATTTGCAGGGATATTGTTAAGATATCATTGTTCCCTTACCGGAATATTTGTTTAGTATTGTTGTTCCCTTGCCGGGATTCCTTGTAATTATTGTTGGCTTGTAACTGGGAGCGTGTGGTATGCCTACAACAAGATATAATAAAATGGGAGCAGGTGGTACGCCTACCACAAGGTACACTGAAATGGGAATGGGTGGTACGTCTACCACAACATAAATGAAATGGGAGGAGGTGATATTCCCACCACAAGATAAGTGAAACGGGAGCGGGTGGCACGCCTGCCACGAGATACAGGAAATGGGATCGGGTTGCATGTCTTCAACAAGATGTGAAAAGAAAGTGAAATCTGCTTTTGTTTTCCTTATTCCTTCTAGTAGTTGGATTTTGATTCCTTTATAATTCTCTTGATATTGTATTTGTTTTACCTGTTATCCCCCGAAGAATGTTTCCCCCTCCCATCTTTATTTGTTTATTTTTGTATTTCTTTTCTGCTGTATATATTTAAACTGCACATGTTTATTTGATAGTTTGGCCCTAGCCTCATCACTACTTCGCCGATGTTAGGCTAGGCACTTACCACCACATGGGGTCGGTTGTGTTGATACTACACTTTGCACTCTTTTGTGCAGACCCCAGTGTTGTGGACTTCAAACCGCAGTTAGATTGTTGATTCTTGATCATCAGGCGACCCGAGGTAGTCTTGTTGGCGTCTGCAGGCCTCGACGTATCCTTCTATATACTATTCATGTTTCTTTCAGGCGTTTATAGAGACAATGTTGTATTCATTTCTTTCAGACCCTTTATTTGTACTACTCTTAGACCGTTTGTGATACTGTGAAATTCTGGGTAGTTGAGACTCAAACAGTTGTTTTAGATATTCACGTTCAGATAGTTTATCCTTTTTCTTCCGCTTATTTTAAATTATGTTGTTTCAATGTTATTACTTCGTAATTGTTAATGAATATAAAATGGGTAAAAGGTAAATTATGCAATTAATTGGCTTGCCCGACTTGTATTAGGAGTCGCCACTACGACTCCTGATGATGAAAAATGCGGGTCGCGACAATGATCAATAGAGAACCCTCTGAACCTTTTGATGCTATAAAAGGTTTAAGACAAGGGGACCTTATCTCCCCTTTTCTATTTGCCATTGCTATGGAGTATCCGTGCAAGATCCTGAATGGTTTGAAGGTGTCAAAAGCTTTTGAGCACCATCCAGATGTACAAAATTAGGCATTACTCATTTGAGTTTGCAGATGGCCTACTACTATTTGCTAGAGGGGAATGTATATCTATTGGGAAGTTACATCAGAACTTCACTAAATTTACTATGGTTTATGGTCTTCAAGCAACTTTGGGAAAGTGCTCTATTTATTTGGGGGGAGTTACACAAGATGAAAAAGCAAAAACATTAAGACGTCTAAAAGTTGTAAAAGGTGAGCTCTCTTTCAAGTATCTTGGAATTCCACTCTCATCTAAGAAGCTATCCTTTAGGTCAATGGAAGCCCCTGATAGAAAAGATTATGGCAAAAAATAACTTCCTGGACAGCAAAGAAACTTTCTTATACACGGAGGACTTATCTAATTCAGACTGTTTCCATTGGAATGCAAGCATACTGGTCCCAACTGTTTAGGTTCCCATTCAAGATTACTAAAGTGATTGAAGCCTACTATAGAAGCTACTACTGGTCTGGAGCAAATGTGGTCACTAAAAAATCATTAGTAGCCTGGGAAAAATATGTATGCCAAAGTCTGTTGGAGGGTTGAATCTAGTTAACTATAATATGTTGAATAAAGATACTATAATTAAAACTTGTTGGGATCTTGCTCATAAACAGGATAAGTTGTGGATCAAATGGATCTACACTTACTATATAAAAGGTCAGCAGTTTATGGATGTGCAACTTCTCGAGATCAACCTCGTGTACCACGGAAATACATGATATATGAAAATTTCACCAGGCCAAAATCTAGGTTCGCTATGTGGATGATGCTCCATGGGAAACTCCTTACTACTAATAAACTAGTTAATTGGGGATGAATGTGGATATGCCGAGTGTTCTCTATCGATAACAGTCTGAATCAAGAGCACATATTTTTGTTGAATGTACGTTTGCTAACGGGCTATGGAACAATGTATTATTATGGTTGCAGTGGGCTAGGTGATGGAACTAGAGACAAGGAACAACACTTCCAACGGGCAATCAAGAATTCCATGAGAAGATCACTCGTAGCCCTGCTCTTCAAAATTGTACATGCTGAATGTATTCATAACATTTGAATAGCAAGGAATATGAGAGTATTTGAGCAGATAAGTAGAGGATGGGAGCTAATATCTAAAGAAATTACCTATATATGTAATATCTGAGCACCCCCTAGAATTAGGAGTAAGCTGCAACAGCTTGTGTTCTAGAGTTTTATATGTATTTTTGTTTGTGTGATTTGGTCAGACAGCAAAGTTAGCCAGGCTGCAGATGTGTATTACTTCTTGTAATTAATAAAATTCCATAGTTACCCTAAAAAAATAGTTTTGTAAAAAGTAATTTATGTTTGATTTTTAACCAATTTAAAATTATGCTTGACGGTAATTAGTATTTGACCAAACAGTTTGAAACGTAATTTTAACTTTTTTTGAAAAGGAAAAGCTATTTTTTTAGATTTTCTCATAAACAACTTCTTATTCTGATCAAAAGCATGTTGTATGGGGCTAAATATTGTCTAATCAAGATCGTTCATGTCCAGAAGATGAAGGTAGCAAAGATGAGGATGTTTGAGATGGATGTGCGGTCACACTATATTAGATAGGATCAAAAATGAGATTATTTGCGACAAGGTGGGTATGACCCCTATTGAGGACAAGATGCGGGAAGCGCAACTTTGGTGATTTAGTCATGTGATGATAAGGAGCATAGATGACCATGTGAGGAGGCGTGGGAGATTGACATTGGAGGGCCTACGGAGAGGTAGGGGTAGGCTAAAGAAGAGGTGCAGAGATGTGATTAAGCAGGACATAGCACAACTTCAGCTAAACGAGAACATGAACCTTGATAGAAAAATATATAGGTCGAGGATTAGGATAGTGGAGTATGTAGTCTAGAGTATTCATAACAATAGTATTGGCACACAGTCTCGGTTTCTGTTGATAGTAGGTTTTTGTTAGTTTATATGAGTCCACCAAACAATAGAATACCTGCTCCTATATGATATGATGCCGAGAATGCTATAAAGACTAAAAGTAAAGAAGGCAAGGGATGTTTACGTGGAAAATCCCACACAAGGGGATACAAAAACCGTGACCTACTCTTGTAGTCTTTTAACTTCACTAACTTGTAATCTCCCTATTGCAAGCCACTTTGCAATAGCCCTATTGCAAAGATTTCAACTGACATGTGATGCACCCACCACAAGCCACTTTATAACTATCCTAGTTACAAAAGCTTTAAACTTATGACTATTCTTAGGCACAACATAAACTCGGAAGTTTACAAATTTTCGGTTTGTTCCTAAGACAAAGCTTCTAAGAAAGCAAACTAGGAAATATAATGAAGAGCAAATACCAATGTTACAACTCAACTACGGGTGTACATAAACTCATTAAGAAACTGGTCCTTATTGGAGTTGTCTTCTTGCTCTTGACACGCCAGTGACTTTAATGCCGGATGAACACTATTATGCTTGAGAGAATATCACTGAATGCAAAAAGTTGTTGTATCATGCACCAGATTGTTATATCACAAAAGATATCAGAATAGATAGTGATGTCAATTCTTGGTGCTCGCTTCTTCCCAATGAGAAGTGATTGTTGTACTCTCTGCACAGCCACTTCTGTGCAGTTGCATTTCTGTTGGATAGGCGACTAATACTTCTGTCTGAGAACACTAACGGACAAGGTCCTTTGTGTTCCTCTTCTGTAACAATTGTGAGATTGTCACTTTCTGCTGCTACGTTCCAGTTATACAATTGACTTGTACTTCTGTTAGAGAACCCTAGGGGTTCAGGTCCCTGTTGTGTTCTCTTTATAATGATTACGGGCAATCATTGGCTTATACTAGTGTCGGATAACCCTAAGGGACCATATCACGAGGTCCCCGTTGTGTTCCTCCCTGTGGTCGTATATAAGGGACTAGGTCCCTGTCTTGTTCCTCCACGTGGTCTTTCATTCATTTGCTGATTTTCTGACTTCGACCGGGTCACATGAAATGTGTACCATGTGGGCTAGGTTCTCTATTTAGTTCTTCAAAAACAAGTTTGTTAGATCATTAAAATATAAGAAGCATAAGGCCAAGACATTTAAACCCCATTAGTTTTTATGACTAACATTTGTTTCCTTCATTGTTGATCACCTTACTATATTTTTGTTTTTATTCTGCCTTTATATGGCTTTTTGGTGATGCCTCTTCTTTTCTATATTTTTATTAATATGGTGCTTATACTTTTCTAAATCTGAACCGAGGGTTTATTGGAAACAGTCTCTCTGTCCTCACAAGGTAGGGGTAAAGTCTACATACACATTACCCTCCCCAGATCCCATAGAATAGATAATACTAGGTATGTTGTTATTGTTAAAGTTGGCCAAACATCTTAACTTAGGAAAAAAATATTTTTGCCACAAAAAAAGAAAGAAAAAGAGCTCAATCAAACAAGCTATTTATCTTGATAGTTGGTTTACAATACATTACAAAAAGTGTTATTACTGGTCATAATTCAAAATCGTAAATTCTAAAAGTATTTACTTTGATTTGTATCCCCGAGTATAACAAAAATAACTTCCTTTATTCTTAATTAGAGACTCGAGTTCAAATCCAAAAATTAAAAAGTCATGATATGGATTGTTTTAGCGAAGTAATCAAAAATCCATAATGAATACTAAACATTGAAGGGTAGCCCGATTAATGAGGCATTTTGCATTTACACAAGGTCTAAGAAAATTATATCCAAAGAGGTGTGATATAGACATTTTCCGTTGATTACTTTTACGGTTCGAATCAATGACCTATAGGTCATACAAAAATAATTTAACAAATAGGCAGAATACATCGACAACCCTTTAAAGTTGTCCTCATTTTTTCACTTGACACTCCATCTTAAGTCCATTTCATTTGAATACTCCAACCACACCTCGAATGTGTAATTTAAACATAATTCAGTAATATGGCATAGTGTGTGTTACCCACCTTATTAGAGAGCCTGTGATGCTATTGTTATGTGTTCCAAAGAACAAATAAATGTCAATGGAGAGAAAATAAATTCAACTTTCTTTCTCTCATCTCTTCTTCTTATCATTCCACCATATCCTTTCATTTAACACCATGGGAGCTTTACCAAACTTCACCGTAAACACCCAAAACAACTACACCCAGCAACCCTTTTAAGTTTTCAAATGAGCAGCGCCAACAACTATGTCCAACAACCCCTTTTAACATTTCCGACGAATTTTTATTTTTTTCCGGCGAAGTTTTATTTTTCTCCTGTGACGACCCAATTGGTCATCACCTATTTTCTCATTCACTCCGTGCTTTCAGGGCCTTGAAATTTCATTTTAAGTTTTCTCGATTTACGTGCACAGTTCGGGCGTGTAGCTGGAAAGTTTAAATATGAATTATGTGAAAAAAATAATAATTTTTGATATTATGATTAAAGTTCACTTTGATCAACATTTTGGATAAACGAACCCGGTCCTATTTTTCAAAAATTAATATGGAATAGAAAGTATTGGCATCATGTCCGGTGGCTCCGGCGCCCGATACAGTTCTTATATGTGGTTTAATCATTTATTGTGGAATTTGGTTGAATTCGGACGTCGTTTGAAGTGTTTCGTACTCAAAGTTCTAAATTTTAAAGTTTATGAAATTTGGAAGAAATCATGGATTTTTAGGCTTCATTCACTGTTTTTTGTATGTTACTTTGACGGTTTGATCGCACGGTTAAATTCGTATGAGTTTGTTGAATTTGTGTGTTCTATGCGATCGCATTATGTAGGTTCGCGATCGCGTATTGTTAATTTTCAAGAGGGCCTGTTTGTTGTATGCAATCGCAATTACCCTCCCGCAATCGCATAGGGCATGTTCACGTTCGTAATATTTCATATGTTGCTTCTATGCGATCAAAATGGTCACTCGCGATCACATTGCATGAAAACCCAGCCTCTACTTTCTCTTCTATGCGAACACATTCTTCACTTCCGCGATCCTAGAGCTTATCAAACCTGACCCTATACAATCGAAGTTACTCTTCTGCGATCGTATAGGGCATTTTTGCGCAGTTATTTTAAATGCCTAAAATAGAACAGTGATGGAAAAATCTCACAAACACACGAGCTCTTCTTCTGCATAGCTCCTAGGCGACTTTTATAGCAATTGTTTACCAAACCTCCTTGGGTAAGTACTATCTAATTCATTTTCTATCATCATCTATTGAAATCATAGGCCTAACACATGTAATCTATGGTTGAAATTGAGGGAAAATGATAGAGTTAAGGCTTTTTAATTTTCTTTGATTTAGACCTCGTTTTAGGGTCGAATTTGAAAATAAATTGAATATTCGGGCTCGTGGGAGAATAGGTAATACGAATTTGGTCAGAAACTCGTGCTTTGACCAAGCAGGCCGGGGTTGTTTTTGGAATTTTGGGAAGAAAGCTTAGAAAGCTATACCTTATGAATTGGGTTTGATTTGTTTAGCCTACATTAATGTTTTAAACTCGTTATTTCATAAATTTGATTGAGTGGAGCTGAATTTGAGTGGGAAGGCGATCGTTGTGGATTGATTTAGCTGTAGAAGTTGAGGTAAGTGTTTGGTATAACTTTAGCTTGAGGGAATATGAGTAGAGTCTTATTTGCTAATTGTTATTTGTCGGGTAAGATGTATAGGCACGATGATGAGTATCTATACACTGATGTCTGGCACGATCGTGAGTCCTAAATTGCTAATTTATCGAATTCTTAATTATTGTTTATGAGGACTTGGTTGGAAATATTTAACACCGAGCCAATAATTATTGAGACCGAGTATTGATTTAACTATGTTAAGTAGAAATGGAATAAGTTTGGTCATAGCTGGATCTCCCTTGCCGGGATAGTTGAATTGCTATCTTGTTCTTTTGTCGGGAATTTACTAGGTTACCTTACTCCCTTGTCGGAATTTCTCTGTAATATGGTGTTGAAAGGAAATGGGAGCGTGTGGTACACCTGTCACGTGATTAAAATGGGAACGTGTGGTACGCCTACCACGTAATGTTATGAAATGAGAACGTGTGGTACGACTACCACGTAATATTATGAAATGGGATCGTGTGGTACGCCTACCACATGATATGAGGAAATGGGATCGTGTTACACGTCTGCAACGAGAGGGACTTTGAAACAAGTGAATGTGGTTTGTTTTCCCTTATTCTGTGTTAGAAGAAAATCAGATGTAGTTTCCCTTGTTATTCTTGATATTCGATTTTTATCTGTTACCTCCACAAGCATGTTCCCCCTCCCAGCTTTAATTGTTTACTTTTCGCTATTATTTTGTTGTACTTGTACCTATAACTACACAAGTTTATCTGGTAGTCTGAAGTAGCCTCGTCAATACTTTTCCGTGATTAGGCCAGATACTTACCAGCACATGGGGTCGGTTATGCTGAAACTACACTCTGTGCATCTTTTTGCACAAATCTCATAGTCGGAGCAGCAGCTTTTGGACAACAGTAGAGGATGAGGAGCTGACCTTCAGTCCAGGGACATTCGAGGTAGTCTTGTTGACGTTTGCGGGCCCCGAATCCCTTTCTATTTTTATACAGTTTGTTATCATCTTGTACCGATGCAGATAGTTTTATGTTTCATTCAAACTCTGTATTTAATTTTCTCTAGATGTTCGTGAGTATTGTGACACAAATATTGGGTAGAGGATCTTGTTAAACTTTAGAAGTTCATCCAGCTACTTATATTTGAGATTTTCGCCTTATCATATTATGCTTTGTTTTATTAAATGATCGATATTTGCTAAAAGAAGAAATGTAAGTAGGCTTGCCTAGCTCCTATTAGTAGGCGTCACTACGATTTCCGAATATAAAAATTTCAGGTCGTGACATCTCAATATAAACAAAATTAAACTTTGTGACTTGAATCTGAAGAAAAATCAGATTTACAACTCAAGAAAGGTCGAGGCTTTGTTTTTCCCAGCGAATTTTCATGAATCTAAAGAAGGAGTCAGAAAGGATTTTGAACCCAAAAAAATTGACATAAAATTCTCCCTTCCCTAAATTTGAAAATTCAAAGAGGATAGTTTGTGGTTGGAGGAACACTAATGGTGGTAGTTTACTATTGCCCTATTGCTTTTTGTTTCATCTTCAAAACGCTTGATTTAAGGAATATCGTTCCATTAGATTTAAAAATTACTGTTACATTTAAACATTATTCCATTAGATCTTCAAAGAGGATGCCGTTAATTATTGCACTTTGAGGGTGAAGATTAGGAGAAAAAAATATGGTGGAAGGTGTGAGTCATCAAAGAAGATGATATGTGGGTAGTTTTGATTTTTCTTTTGGGTGATGAAGATGGGGTGTCGGGGGAAGTTGGCTGAGGGTTGGGTGGGGTTCTTTATTTCTGTAACTTTTTTTTCTTCATTAGCTTTTTTTAATTAATTAATTCAAGTTAATTTCATGAGTCTCTTTTTTTGCACGCATTGTTTATATTTGGCTGCTTATGAATTTTGTGTTTGAATAACTTTAACCTGTGATTGGAGTGTTTAAATGGAACAAATTTAAGATGGAGTGTCAAAGTAAAAAGTAAGGACAATTTTAAGGGCCGACGATATATTTGGCCTTAAAAATATATAGGACACTAATGGATCGTTTGATGGGATATAATTTATATCGGTATATATTATATCGGTATAAATTATATTAGGATATGAAATATCGAAATTAATTATGATAGTATTCATTGTTTGATATGTTGTATCAAGAATGATAATTACATAACTTTTAAAAAGAAGATATAAATTATAACGGTGCTAATTACACCACCTTTTATAAGATACAAGTTATAGCGATATTAATTGGTTTACTAATCAAACAGAGTATTAAGGTGGTATTAAATTTTTATACTACCTCTATACATTCTTACACCTTTTTTTAAAGTACAAGTTATCCCAATATTACTTGATTTTCTAATTAAATATAATATTAAATTTTTATACCACTCCTATACTTTTTATACCTAGTATCAAACGACCCTAAGTGAGAAAAAAAGGCTCCTTCCAAATGTTGGGCACTCTGTGATAAAAGAAAAAATAAAAATAAAAATTGAAAATTACACCAAAGCCAAAAGTCACAAGATATTCTTGTATAAGTAGTGATATGATTTGAATCAGAAATCAGAGATATGCTCAGTAAAGTAATCTTCTTTATTTGTGTAGCAGAAAAATGTTGCATCACTAAATACCGCAGGCAAGGACAATGAAGAGATGGATCGTCTTTTTCCTGTTTTTAAAATTTAAATGCAGAGATTGAGTTCTATTTATTCTTTCCTTTTTACAACTTTTACCATATTTGAAGAATTAAATTCTATTCATAAGCTTCACAAATGGAAACAAACCAAGTTTCATTTGCTTATTCTGGTTTCACATTCAGGGGTTATTAACTATACTTGTAACCATGCCATTACATAGTTATAATCATAGTTAGTGATTACAAACAAAGGCGAACCCATGATTTTTACGCGACAGGAGTACCATTATTTTTTAAGGTGTTATCGAGGGTACATTTTATTTATATGGTAAGAAAATAAATTATAATCCTTTGTTTAATTAGTTAAATATTATTAACCTTCTTCATATTCAAAGATTTAATTCTTTTAGTTGTTATTTTATGTCTCATATATATTATGTAATTAATTTTTTATGTAATTATAAGAATATATTGTTAAAGCTAGTTAATGATTAAAGCTAGTTAAGTTGATGTGAATGAGAAATGGAGGGAAGAAGACAATAGAAGGAAAATGAAGTTTCAAAGCAAAGTTCCTTTGAAAAGGAGCTTTGTATCACATTGGTGGTAGAAAGGGAAAGTTATGTGCTTATATTAGAAAGCACTTCTTCTAGCTCTTAAAGGGTTAAGAAGAGGGACTCCCCTCGCGCCGTCGTCGTCGCTCGGCTTCGGCTTCGGCTTTGGATTTGGATTTGGTCAAATGATCTGATTGATTGATAATCTTCATTTTCTGAAATTATTTTTAATTCCCGTGGGAATTCATTAATTTGTTAACTGTAAACTTCCCAACGTTCTTATTTTTCAGAAAAAGGCATGGCCTTTCCCGAACAGGCACCAAGCCTTTCCGAACAGTCACAATTCGAGGCTATATAAACTGAGGCAATGCCTCATTTTCGAGTACTGGAAAAAAAAATAAATTTTCGTGCATTAAAAATTCTGCATTCTTTTCTGCAAACTGAAACATATCGAGTCATAATGTGATTTCGTTCCCGAATTTGAGTTCGTCGAAGTCGTAGGCGTTTGAGGTACCGCCACTCCTACGACAGGTATATCCGTTATATCCTGGGAGGAAATAATCCACAACCTCGGGTACAGTGAGGGGGTTAAATTCCTTAAGGACACACAGTGAATTCTGTGGTCTCGGATTTCTTCATTTCTGTGATTTTTTTTTTTGTGTCTCTTCTTCTTACTGGTTTCCAGTTTCTCGTTGCTTTGAACACGGACAATCGATAACAAGCTTAAGGAATTTATATTATTATTTCCGAGTTCATCTGCTGTTGATTAAAACGTTACAGAACGATACAACAGTACAGGAAAAAAAAATTATTACATAAAACAGTGACTACATACAGTTTTTCCTAACATAAAATTGTGACTGTCCAGAAAATAAAAGAAACTTGTAATTTTGTTGTTTGCATGTAACGAACTTGTATGTTGTTTGGAGACTAAATCTTCGGATTTTCTACTCCGGTTGAGATTAAAGTTTTCAGAACTTTCTACTCATTTGGGTACTTGATTTGAAGATATAAAAACTTCATCAAGTATACTACATACAGTTTATTACATTCTATTTGAAGTTTGTTTTAATTCTGTTTGTGTAAATTTGATTCGGTTTGAAGAAATAAAATCTTCACCGATTATTAAAGTGTTCTGTTATTTCCTACGACAGAAATGGGAGACCAAACTCCAAATTTGAATGCTACTGCTACTGTTACTGCCACACCAGCCCCCGTGGTTGGTTCTACGAGCAATGCTGCGTCCTCCAGTCGTACTGCACCAGCACCGGCTCCGGCAGAGAAGCCCGGAAAATTCACCGGGATTGATTTCAAACGATGGCAACAAAAGATGTTCTTCTATCTAACTACTTTAAGCCTTCAAAAGTTTATTAAGGAGGATATTCCGGTTCCGCCGGAATCAACACCTGAAAATGAACGATTTGTTGTAATTGAGGCGTGGAAGCACTCCGATTTTTTGTGCAAGAATTACATTCTTAGCGGACTGGAGGATGATTTTTACAACGTCTATAGTAATGTGGGAACATCAAAAGAACTATGGGATGCGTTGGAAAAGAAATATAAAACAGAAGATGCTGGCTTAAAGAAGTTTATCGCTGCCAAGTTTTTGGACTACAAAATGGTAGATGGCAAGTCTGTTGTCACTCAAGTTCAAGAGTTGCAGGTTATCATCCATGATCTCCTCGCTGAAGGTATAAATTTAATTAATGCCTTTGTCAAAAGTATTCAGTGCCCCGTCACTTACATGTTGTTTGTTGTAGGTTTGATGATTAGTGGGGCGTTTCAAGTTGCGGCAGTGATAGAGAAGTTGCCTCCTTCATGGAAGGACTTCAAAAATTACTTGAAACATAAGCGAAAGGAGATGACATTGGAAGATCTCATCGTCCGGTTGAGAATCGAGGAAGATAACAAGGCAGCGGAGAAAAAGGCAAATGGGAGATCAACCATAGGGGGAGCACATATAGTTGAAACTGCCCCAACTAATATGAAAAAGAGGAAAAAGGCATCGGGACCAAGGAACTATCCCAACAAGAAGAAATTCAAGGGAAACTGCCATAATTGTGGAAAAATCGGACACAAAGCTGCAGACTGTCGTGCTCCGAAAAAGGAAAAGAAGAAGGGTCAGGCTAATATGGTTGAAACAAACGAGGAGGTTGATGACTTGTGCGCTATGTTGTCCGAGTGCAACCTAGTGGGAAGTCCGAAAGAGTGGTGGATTGACTCTGGCGCCACTCGCCACATTTGTGCTGTTAGAGAAGCCTTTGCTTCATATGCTCCCGCCGGGCCCGACGAAACAATATATATGGGAAATTCTGCAACGGCCAAGATTGAAGGTTATGGAAAGATACTGCTGAAGATGACCTCTGGCAAGGTGGTGACTTTCAACAACGTCTGTCATGTTCCTGAAATTAGGAAAAATCTTGTATCTACCGGACTTCTAGTGAAGAACGGTTTTAAATGTGTTTATGTTTCTGACAAGGTTGTAATAAGTAAGAACGAAATGTACATAGGAAAAGGCTACCTCACAGAGGGCCTTTTCAAACTGAATGTAATGGTTGTTGCTAATAATAATAAAGTTTCTGCTTCGTCTTACTTGCTTGAGTCAAATGATTTATGGCATTCACGTTTAGGACATGTCAATTATAGAACCTTGCGAAAAATGATTAGTTTGGAAGTATTGCCTAAGTTTGAATGCAATCAATCAAAATGTCAAATCTGTGTTGAATCTAAGTATGCTAAACATCCTTATAAGTCAGTTGAAAGGAATTCAAGTCCTTTAGACTTAATCCATACAGATATTTGTGACATGAAGTCAATTCCATCTCGCGGTGGAAAGAAGTATTTCATAACTTTTATTGATGATAGTGTGCGGTATTGCTACGTTTATTTACTTAATAGTAAAGATGAAGCAATTGAAGCGTTCAGGCAATACAAAACTGAAGTTGAGACTCAACTTAACAAAAAGATTAAAATGATAAGGAGTGATAGGGGCGGTGAATATGAATCTCCTTTTGAACAAATATGTTTGGAATATGGCATTATTCATCAAACAACTGCTCCTTACTCGCCACAATCAAACGGAATTGCGGAAAGAAAAAATAGAACACTGAAAGAAATGATGAATGCCCTGTTAATAAGTTCTGGTTTACCCCAGAACTTGTGGGGGGAAGCCATTCTAACAGCTAGCCGAATACTCAATCGAGTGCCCCATAGCAAAAAAAAATCTATTCCATACGAAAAGTGGAAAGGAAGGAAGCCCAATTTGGAATACTTCAAAGTGTGGGGGTGTTTGGCCAAGGTGCAAGTTCCTAAACCCAAAAGGGTAAAAATAGGACCTAAAACCGTTGATTGTGTTTTCATAGGATATGCCACAAATAGTAAGGCATATAGATTTCTGGTTCACAAATCAGAAAATCCCGACATTCAAGTGAATACGGTAATTGAATCAGATAATGCTGACTTCTTTGAAACCATATATCCGTATAAAAAGGAATGTGCGTCGTCTAGCAAAGAATCTAAACGACCTCGGGAAGAAATAAAGGAAAACATTCCTGATGAGGAAAATCCAAGACGTAGCAAACGTCAAAGGACGACTACTTCCTTTGGACCAGAATTTTTAACATTTTTGTTGGAAAATGAGCCTCGAACGTTCAACGAAGCTACGTCTTCATCGGAAGCTCAATTTTGGAAAGAGGCAATCAATAGTGAGATAGAATCCATATTGAACAACCATACTCTGGAATTGGTTGATCTTCCTCCAGGGAATAAACCTTTAGGTTCCAAATGGATTTTCAAGCGGAAAATGAAAGCTGATGGCACTATTGAAAAATATAAGGCAAGACTAGTTGTTAAAGGGTTTAGACAACGAGAAGGTCTTGATTACTTTGATACATACTCGCCGGTAACGAGGATTACATCTATTCGGGTGTTAGTAGCATTAGCCGCCGTGTACGGTCTTGAAATCCATCAAATGGATGTGAAAACAGCCTTCTTAAATGGAGAGTTGGAGGAAGAAATTTACATGGAACAACCCGAAGGGTTTGTAGTTCCAGGGAAAGAGAAGAAGGTATGTAGACTTGTTAAGTCTCTTTATGGACTAAAACAAGCACCAAAACAGTGGCATGCAAAATTTGACCATACGATGCTGTCAAATGGTTTCAAGATAAATGAATGTGATAAATGTGTCTACATTAAGAACACTCCGAACCACGTCGTCATTGTTTGTTTATACGTGGATGATATGTTAATAATGAGTAACAACATTGCTAACATAAATGCTACTAAGCGCATGCTTGCTAGTAAGTTTGATATGAAAGACTTAGGAGTTGCCGATTTAATTCTGGGAATTAAAATCCATAAGACTCCTCAAGGTCTAGCATTGTCTCAATCTCATTATATTGAAAAAGTACTTGAAAAGTTCAAGTATTTGGACTTTAAAGTTGCAAAGACGCCAATTGATATGAACCTTGCTCTTGCAAAGAATAAAGGTGAAAGTCATTCTCAATTGGATTATGCCAGAGTGGTTGGAAGTTTGATGTATATTATGAACTGTACGCGACCTGATATTGCGTGTGCTATAAGTAAACTAAGTCGCTACACGAGTAATCCCGACCAAAATCATTGGCTGGCAATGAAACGAGTTTTGGGGTATTTGAAACATGCTCAAAACTTTGTTTTGCATTATAACAGGTATCCTGCAGTTATTGAAGGATACAGTGATGCAAATTGGATCACCGGTTCAACTGAAACTAAATCCACAAGTGGATACGTTTTTACTATAGGTGGAGGAGCAGTGTCTTGGAAGTCATCCAAACAGACATGTATCGCCCGCTCTACAATGGAATCTGAGTTCATAGCTCTAGACAAAGCCGGTGAAGAAGCTGAATGGCTCAGGAATTTCTTAGAAGATATTCCATTTTGGCCCAAACCGTTGGCTCCTATATGCATACATTGCGATAGCCAAGCGGCAATAGGAAGAGCCGGGAACGTTATGTACAACGGAAAGTCTCGTCACATACGACGAAGACATAATACCGTTAGACAACTACTCTCTAGTGGAATTATCACAATTGACTATGTTAAGTCAAGAGATAATGTGTCGGATCCACTAACTAAAGGCCTAACTAGAGAAGTGGTTGAAAGATCATCGAGGGGAATGGGACTATGGCCGAGGACAAGTCATCGTGGCGGTAACTCTACCTAGAAGACATGAGATCCCAAGATCTAGGTTCAAAGAGATCAAACAAAGTCATTGATGACGGTTCAACATTGTCACAATAACCTTTTTGGTCCATTCTCGTGATGAGACAATGTTCAGTACCAGGATAAAGCATTAAGGCTTTTTAATGGTTTCTAAGTTTGATACGGGGTATATCAAATAGTGTATCTACGGGATGACACATTTAGGAATCACCTATGTAAGTGTGAAGTGTAAGCCGCTTCAAGGAGAACTCTGTAAGGCCAGCTCTCTACGCACTTATGAACCAGGAAGTGTTCATGGCTGAAACGAACAAAACAATGAGAACCAAAAACGGTTAAAGGGTTAATTGTGTGACATGTGGTTGTCTAGGTATACACCAAAGCTCGACGGTTCAAAGATATCAAATCTACCGATTGACCGAGTATATCCGACATATGCTCACTACGGAAAGTTCAAAGAGAAATCTACTTATCCAGATGCAATTAATCCTTGCTTACGAATCACACAGTTTTTTTTTTCATGCATGGTTTTCATCATATAGCCATTCCCCATTCATGTGGGGGATTGTTAAAGCTAGTTAATGATTAAAGCTAGCTAAGTTGATGTGAATGAGAAATGGAGGGAAGAAGACAATAGAAGGAAAATGAAGTTTCAAAGCAAAGTTCCTTTGAAAAGGAGCTTTGTACCACATTGGTGGTAGAAAGGGAAAGTTATGTGCTTATATTAGAAAGCACTTCTTCTAGCTCTTAAAGGGTTAAGAAGAGGGACTCCCCTCGCGCCGTCGTCGTCGCTCGGCTCGGCTTCGGCTTTGGATTTGGATTTGGATTTGGATTTGGATTTGGATTTGGTCAAATGATCTGATTGATTGATAATCTTTTTGGACCAAATTTATTTAAAATTCAATCTTCATTTTCTGAAATTATTTTTAATTCCCGCGGGAAAAATATTAATTTGTTAACTATAAACTTCCCAACGTTCTTATTTTTCAGAAAAAGGCATGGCCTTTCCCGAACAGGCACCAAGCCTTTCCGAACAGTCACAATTCGAGGCTATATAAACTGAGGCAATGCCTCATTTTCGAGTACTGGAAAAAAAAAATTATTCGTGCATTAAAAATTCTGCATTCTTTTCTGCAAACTGAAACATATCGAGTCATAGTGTGATTTCGTTCCCGAATTTGAGTTCGTCGAAGTCGTAGGCGTTTGAGGTACCGCCACTCCTACGACAGGTATATCCGTTATATCCTGGGAGGAAATAATCCACAACCTCGGGTACAGTGAGGGGGTTAAATTCCTTAAGGACACACAGTGAATTCTGTGGTCTCGGATTTCTTCATTTCTGTGATTTTTTTTTTTGTGTCTCTTCTTCTTACTGGTTTCCAGTTTCTCGTTGCTTTGAACACGGACAATCGATAACATATATATATATATATATATATATATATATATATATATATATATATATATTTATTGATAGGGTACGCGAGCGATATAGGTAACCTAAGACTAGTCAAGTTAAAAGAGTTGGAATCCCTTACTCCATATACTTAAAATGCTAACTCCTCTGATAGGTAGGAGCAAAATAGGAAGGTTAACAATATTTTTTAAGGTGAATTCAGACTTCAGTTTTTAGCCCTTTTAAAATATAATTTATATAATTAAAATAACATAAAATATTAAAAATATTGATAAATATTTTCATTGTTCATGAAATTATTAAATTTATTTTTAAGTATTAAAAGCTTGTTTGATCTCCAAGTATCATAGTGTTGGGAAGAGAGCAACAACAACAATAATAACTATTCAGTATAGTCCAATAAAGTGGGGTATGAGAAGGATAATATGTAGACGGGTTTTACCTCTACTCGAAAAGACAGAGAGACTATTTTCAATCGACTGTCGGCTCAGTGAAGAAAATATTTTAAAAAGAGAGCAACTATTACAAAAGGGATTTCCCTCCCAATCAATATGCACTTGATATTTCATAATGCCTAAAGGAATAAAAAGTAGTGAACAATAATAACCTAGTGCGACATTCTCAACATAGAGAATGTTGTTCATATTTCATATTCACTCTTCAATAATTGCATAGTGATGAATTCCAGTCAATTTCATCTAACTGTCACGACAATAATTTAACGTAGTTACTAAAGATTATTGCATGCTTGTTCGCAGCCGAAGGTATGGCGAAAATAATCTTTTTTAACTAAATAAGTTAACGGTAAAATTGCGTATATATTATCGTTCACAAAACCCTTATTTGTAGGACTACACATGATTTGTATATAATACTATTAAAAGTTATAGTGGAATAAATATGATTTTTCCATCCTTAGTGTGAGGCCTTGAATTAGACTTCTAAGAATATATTTTTTTTATATGAATACTTTCTTCCTTAACGGGTTTTATATAATGCGAACTCGGATTAATAGTTACGACTTTAAAAAAATGAAATATTCAATGTAATAAATTTTTGCTATACCTACAAAGGTCTATTATATATAATTTTACATATATTTTATAAGAAGCTATTTTCACGACTCACCTCCTAGTATCAGGACATCAACTTTAGCAGTTATATAAATATAGGGAAAAAAAGGTAAATTTTATGGTGACTTTAATATTATTAAGAGCAATAAAGTGAGAAGTTGGTGTTGGCAGTGAAACAATTGTCTTGGCTTGTGAGAAAAGGTTGAATTCCTTTTGACCTCTCATTTCTCCTTCTCGTAACTTAAAAATATTTTGTCTTTTGCTTTCATCTCATCAGTTTTTGTTCAGTCTATCACGTGAAAATTAATGTGCTCAGTGTCAGCAGTCGTAAATATCTTCATTCAGTAGCATAAGCTGAATTTTTGAGAAATTGTTTAAATAATTTATCGAGCAAGTGTCAATAATATCTTAAACGGATGCCACATCATAATAAGAGAAAAATAAAATCTTTATAAAGCATAATATAAATTTAACGAATATGTACATTATTGTTTTTTATCGCGATGAACGATGGCAACAACAACAATAATAATAACCCAATATAATTTTATTTAGTAGAGTATGAGGAGGATTATATGTATGCAGACCTTACCCATACCCTTAGATAGAGAGGCTGTTTCCAAATAGATCTCCGGCATCCTTCCCTCCAAAAACTCTCATCTTGTTTTTGGGAAGACTCAAACTCACAAGTTTTTGATTGAAAATAGAATTATTTACCATCAGAATCACCCATCTTGTCTAACTATGAACGATGGCATGACCCGAAAAATCAATCCTTAAGTGACAAAAGGAGTACGTATGTGATGTCTATGACGAAAAACGGATAGACGAAAGCAAATCTAAAATAAAAAGAAATTTAAACTTTGCGCATAATCAAATACTGAATTAGGATGAAAGGTGTAATAAATACAGCTAAAACACTCTTTGTGAGGCATGTGAATTTTCATTTTTCAGAAATATTGTTGGATTATTATTAAAGTATCTTTACGACAACAATAATTATACGTCTATAACACAATATAATCTTACAAATGGGAGTTGGGTAAGGTAATATATACGCAGCTTTTATCCCTTCCGAGAGATATGGAGGTTGTTTCCAGGAGACCATCGGCTCAAATACCAATAAAAAATAATATATTAGTACTATCAATAGGCTTATACTAAAATAACATAAAATAATACAAAATACATAACATAATATAAAATAACAGAATAACTGTAATATAATAAATACGAAAAAGATGAAAGGTATACTAATATTCAACTTGCATCAGTAGCTGATCAGTAGTCTCCTAAGATTAACACCTATTTGCCTAGTCTTATTAAAGTATCTTTAGATTTTAGAAAAAGACAATTTAGTATACGAAATATCCCGTATTCATATAAGATTCGGGAAAGAATAATATTTAAGGGGTATGATATAGGCAACATGCTTTGATATAAATATTAACAATTAATTTTACGATTAATATTCATAACCTATAAATCATGCAAATATAACTTTATCGTTATTTCAAGATCTTCTTCATTTTTAGGTATTTAATGACCGGGAAAGAATATTCATTAGGACATGAGGAATTAACATGTTACAGTTACCTAATAAGAATAAAATGTTAAGAGTAGTACAACAGAAGGCTGAGTCCTTTTATTTATTGGTAACGAAAAGAACTTTTTATTCCAATTACATTGGATGTTAAAAATGACTGAACAAGCATGAAAATTTTTACTTTATGAAACCCAACTTTAGGAAAAGTTGGAGTATTATTCTCTTTTATTGTCCCCTTTTTTGTTGGGGGTTGAGAAAAAAAAAAAGAATCTCGAATAAAATAATAATTAACTCGATAATATAAACAGTATGGTCAAAAGAAATGACAGAAATGACTTTTTATATTAGGTTATTACCCATACCTTGTACTCCACAGTTACATTATTTAAGCATTTATACCTTCTAAAATAAGAACAAAAACCTCAACTAACTCTAAGTTGACTCAAAGAAGAGAAACCCCCAAAAAGAAATCATTTTCCATAGATAATTGACTCAAAATGGCAGTAAACAATAAAAGAATTCCAGAAAGCAAAGTCTAATATTTTTAATCCTTTTCTAGTTACAGTCCCAAACACAACACACTTTGTTATTCTCTTAACCATTCAAATACATGAGTCTACTTTGGAATGTAGTGGATACAACAACAACAATAATAATTATTCAGTATATTTTTATCAGGTGGATCTAGAAAGGGTAATATGTAGATAAGCCTTACCTTTACCCGAAAGGGTAGAGAGGCTATTTGCAATCGATCCCCGGCTCATAGGATAAAAGGAAAAACAACAGTAAAACAAAAACAAAGATAAAAACAAAAACAATAGAGCATTAGTAACTCCAACAGAATTAGCGGAAATAGCGTAAAATAATTATCTAAACATACGAAATATAAATACAATCCCATGCAATACTATCATACAGCAACTACCATAACTAACAGCTATGGGTATGAAACTATCATACAGCAACTACCATAACAAATCATCTATGGGTAACCCTGCTGACCCACACCCAACCCCGGATGAGGCGTACGAAAAACTCTAGGAGCCCCTATCGTACAACCCTGATTCTAAACCTTCAGACTTTCCTATCAAGGGTCATGTCTTCGAAAACCTGCATTCTAGTCATGTCCTGCCTAATCACCTCTCCCCAATATTTTTTAATTAAAGATAATGGATATTTGACGTATTTTTATTCTTAATTAGAGGTCTCTATTTCTAGTATTTTTATAGTCCAATAAACCTTACATATTTATTTGCGGGTTTCATTATTATAAAGTCGAAAAGCGCACATATCACATGAATTTTTGAATTGCCTAATAAAGTTCGTCGAAGTTATTATGTGCATTTTCTCGTTCGACACTTACTAACCTAGAAGTCTGTCAATCTTTATCGTGACGGGCTCTCATCGACCTTCCCTCCGTCATGAAACTATAATTAAAAATTATTTTTTGGTAAATAAATTTTATGCAATAAGAATTTACACCTATCGAATCATCTATGTCAATGAATTTAGTGGCCATGGGCAAGAATAACAGAATAACGATCACAAATCAAGAAGTTGTTCAAAAAATATTATAATTTTTTTATAGTATTATAACAATAACAATAAATTTAATATAATTTTACAAGTGAGACTAAAAAAGGGTATTATATATATGCATACCTTACTTTTATCTTATAAGGATAAAGAGACTATTTTCAATATTATCGGCTCAAGAAAAGTAAATTCATATACTGTAATATTTATTATATTTTTATTTTCTTGAATCGATAATTTATCAAAAATATTCTCTCTACTCCTTCGACATAGAAATAAGATCAACGTTGATACTATTTTTTCAAACTCAACTACTTAAATTTTATTGAGCTTGTATTGTTGATGTTAGTATTATAGTTGTATTGTTAAAGGATGGTTTTAGAATATTTGACTAATGGGTAATAGATGGTGGCATGGGAAGATGAGAATGGAGACTTTGGCCCTCTGTTGAAAAGAGTGTGTTTTTGTGTCTGAAAGACTTAAAAGAAGACATTTTGGAGGCAGCAGTCAGTGAAGACATAACTGCACGCAAATATACACAAAAAGACTTGGAAAGTGTGAGAGTGCAGTGTACTGTTCTTAGACTTTTAAAGCATTAGGGTCATCATTACTTCCCCGCCCCCCCCCCCCGCACGAACCTGCAACTCTTTCTGCGGCTTCTTTTTTAAATTTTGCTATACTTAAAGTGCTTTTACACCCAAGTAAAAATAGTCTAAAGATGAAGGAGTTTTTTAACTTAAATTAACTTTATAAAGTTTGCTTATATATGAAATCTATCTGCAATAGATTTATTTATTCCGATATCTTTTGACTGCTATAATAAAATAATATTATAAAGATCATATATAATATAACGTAAAAATTTGGTTCGAAAGATGAATTAGATAAATAATTTATAGACAACTGAATTAATATGATTTTAAAAAAATAGATGAATTAAATAAAAATATAAGACTTATGTGATGATCCGCCATGTCATCATGGCACATAGGCACCATTTAGCATTTATTAATGCCACGTAGAAGCTTACATAATAAAAAGGCTAGTATTTGTAAGAAGATTCTAGAGAAGTATGACTATTTTCTTAGGAAGAACCTAGATCCTTATAGATTTGCAAGGAAAGTCATTGAAATCTTCTAGGCTTGTAGAAAATTCTAGAGAAAGCCTTATCTTGTAAATATCAAGGACTTGTATAATAATTAATATTTACACATTAGCCTCTAAGAGACTAGTATATAGAGGGGATCATTCATTTGTAACTCATCAAGTAAACATTTCAACTTCTCTCTAATACAAAGCTTACTTTAACAATTCTCTTGTGTTCTTTCTTCCATTCTCTTAGCGATCTTGAGTGTGGTAGGGCTGACTTGGCGTAGCAAGAACGTGAGCAAGTTGTGCAAGATCGTGAGCAAGTTGTCAAGTGTCGCACGTGTACTTAGTTAAGAACTAAGAACGTGACACATACCCTTGAAATTGAAATGATACTGCATATATCTTGATCCCGGGTGTAGTGCTTCTATGGGGAATAAAAACAGTGTAGATAAGCAAGAAAGTAAAATGTTATTGAGCTTGTGATAGAATATATTGTATGCTTGTCAAATTATTCGTGTCCTTTACAATGATAATAGAACTCATTGTTTATAACTGCACATAGGGAACAAGGACTTATGATCAAATACTTCTTTAATGACAATTATGAGAGTCATTGCATAATAAGTAATTTAAAGGTCATTAATAAGCTAAAATCCCAAAATGCAAGGTAGAACAGAATAATGCGGAAACAAAACACGGCCCGATATCGAGGTGTCACCAGTCATGATCAACTACAACTCGTTTAGAAATATGAAAAAGACAACATAGCTAATACAAAACGAAATAAAGATAGGAAAGAGTAGTACTGGGCTGCGAAGGCCAAACATCTGCCTAATCAACTCCGAAAGCCTACTGGAAGATAAATCAGCACTCGCCCTAAACACAGGAATTTTTTTTCTCAGAGTATGAATTCGATAAGGGCATGAAATGAGTCTACTGAAGTATTAGAAAAATTCTAGGTAGAGAATCCGCTTCAAGTCTTATTTGCTGCGATAAAAAAAATCTACTATTCTACGATCTTTTTCAAAAAACTGAAGGACTCGCTAAGAGAGAGTTTGAAATAGGGCTAGAGGGCGTACTGCTCTTATAGTTAGATAAGGCACTAAAAGCATACCTTATCTCAGGGGCATGAGTACACTGCTTTCACACTCGAACTCTTTCTTATTCGTAGATCGTAGATTAAGATGTTATTAGGTAAGGAAAGTCAGTCCTCCTGGTTGTCATCGCTCGATCACTTCCTTTTCCTAGCGTGACCCGAGACTCCTGAATATGCACACAGGGTGCAACGAGTAATGTGGGTATGCTAACTGCGTAAGTAATAAAAGTAAATGCAGCTGAGCAGTAAGAAAACACATAAAGCACACATAACACTACAACAAAATGATATATATCTAGAATAATGCAGTATAGCAGAAAAACACGTGAAAACACCTCATTCAGAAAAAAACCTTTTTAAAAAATCTTACAATAGTTTCTAACGAGTGATGAAAACAGTGAGAAAAGGGATAGAAACGTAAAACATCCCATGTTTCAAAATATCAATAGAACCAGCCCCTCAGGTTACCTCACAATCACTCGTATCAGTCCCTCGGACAATAACATAAAACAATATCAGTCCATCAGACAATATCACATCTCATACTAGGTACTTACTCTCACTAGGGGTGTACAGACACCGGAGGGGCTCATACAGCCCAAGCGCTATACCAAGCCATCTTGTGACATAATTAATCTAACTCTCGACCTCATAACAAGCCACCTTGTGGCGTAACAAATCAGGTCCTCAGCCTCATACTCATGAATCAATACAACACTGGTGCAGTGCACAGCTTGATCCCATAATATCCTCATAATACAGGCCATCTGCCCCCACTCAGTCAAAAATCTCTTAAGCCACTCGGGCAGCAGTAAAATATGATACTCATTCCAAAACATCATTTAAGATATCATAATCAAGTAAATATGGCTGAGTTATCAAAACAGTAGAATACAGTATAACTGAGTACAAATATGAAATCAAAATAATGAGGAATAGTAGTAAAAATCCCCTAATGGTCCAAAACACTTGGCACGAGACTCAAATATGGCATTCAGCACAAAACATGATAATATTTTCAAAAAAACAATGATATCAAACAGTTTTCAATCAAATGCGCGACTTAACAGTCATACGGGGCAGACTAAGTAAAAATTTCCAATGGTTCACGACCTCACGCTCGTTATCTAGCGTGTGCGTCACCTCAGCACAACGATGTGAAATTTGAAATTTCATACCCTCAGGACAACATTTACAATCGCTACATACCTCAATCCATTCCAAACTCTAGCCCGCGATGCCTTTGCCTCTCGACTCGGCCTCTGGATGCTCCAAATCTAGCCAAAAGCTGTATCATACCATCAAAATATGCTAAGGGAACAAAGCCCACTCGAAAATAACCAATTCACATCAAAAATTCCAAAACTAGCCAAACCCGACCCCCGGTCCCACATCTCGAATTCCGATAAAATTCACAAAACTGGAATCCTTACACTCTCACGAGTTCATAAATATCAAATACATCAAGCACTGACCACAAATGATCCCTCAAATCCCTATATTAAGGTATCCAACATCCAAGCCCTAAACCCCCAATGTTTGCTACTAATTTTCACAGAGTTCAAGCTTAATCAGCCAAAACATATCATAGAAACAAGTTTAGGGGTCCAAAAACCTTACTTCCATGAAATCCCTTTTCAAATTGCTCCCTCAAGCTCAATCCCGACCGAAAATGGTGAAAAGCAACTCAAAAATCGCGAAGGAGGGTTTATGTACTTTCTAGCCTGGAGTTTTTGCACTTGCGAATCGTTTTCCGCACCTGCGGATCCGCTTCTGCGGTCAACCAAAACGTTCGTGCGGTTTTCACTTAAACCCCTTGGAACCGCACCTGCGCATGACCTTCCACACCTGCGGTCTTGGAGGTGCGCTGAAACTTCCGCACATGCGCCTCCGGACCATCTCGCCCAATTCCTCATCTACGTCCGTTGTTCTATTTCCGTGGCCCCGCACCTGCGGTCCCCAATCCGCAGGTGTGGTTATGATATCAATTCAGCAGCTTCAGTTGGGAATTTTCAACTCCAAACTTCTCGCCAACCTTTCGAAATCACCCCGAGGCCCCCAGGACGTTAACCAAAAGTACGAACATGTCATATACCACCATCCAAACATATACCAACCATAGAAACACCTAACACCACATCGAATAAAAAACATAACATCATATTCAAGCCTAATATTTCCAAAAACTTCCAAATTCCTCTTTTGATCAAAAAATCTATCAAACCTCGTACGAATAACCTAAAATATTGTGCACACATCACATATGACACAAAGGGCGTGTTATAACTTCCGTAATTCTATTCCGAACCCTATATGATAATTCCCCTATCAACAGGAAAATGCTAAAATTCCAATTTTGCCAATTCAAGCCCAAATCTACTCCAGGCCTCTAAAATCCATTTCGATCACGCTCTTAAGTCCCAGATTACCTTCTGAAGCTATCTGAATCATCAGAATTAAGCTTACTCAAAAGAGACTAAATGTCCCAAACCTCTCCAAAACCCGAATCAACTAATCTGATACCACATAATACAGTTGAATAAGACATACAGAAGCAAAATAGGGGAAACAAAGTAGTAACTCATGAAATGACCAGCTGGCTCGTTACAACGGGTCACGTACTTAATACTGTAGAATATTCCTCATTAAATGCTATCAGGTGACATGCATTTATTTCATCTTTATGAGTAACATTCTTTCTGGTAACAGACGAGATCGTTGCTTTCGGATTCAGGTGTCACACCTCCTTTTTTGTGCACCCGCAAGGGTACAAGGGAGTTTTTCCAATTAAAGGACAATCGAAACGGGATTTAGTTATTAATTATTCAGACGCCACTTGGAAGATTAATGGTGTTCCAAGTCACCAGTTTTAATCCCCAACCGAGGAAAAATATGACTTTGTATTACAGTCCGGGAACCAGAAATCCGGATAGGGAATACTGTTAACCGGGGAGAAGGTGTTAGGTATTCTCGATTCCGTGGTTCTAGCACGGTCGCTCAGCTGTCATATTCGGCATATTTATCTGATTTTAACAATTATGAACTTATATGCAAATTTTAACTCTTTTACCGCTTTTTTTAATTATTATTATTATTATTATTTTAACAAAGAATTTCTACATCATGAAAACGTATCTCTAACCATGTCACAATCAATGTACCCGTGATTATCGATACATCTCGAGTCCGTTGAGATTTAGATTTGGATCACATAAATGTGCACCCTAATTTGAGAAAGTAATTTATTAAAAGCGCGCCTTAAGCGACTAGCGTATCATTATTTTGGGCAAGGCCGTCAAATTTCCTAAACGGCCCTTCGCGAAGTCTATACAATTATCAACCAATTACTGGGGCCCCCACAGCTTGTGCGTTTTATTTGGCGAGGCTCATCTCGCTTATTTTAAAAGGATAATCCTAAAGTGACTACATTTCTTCTATTAAATTCGTCTCTATAATAAAAGAGAAAAATTCAAATTAATTACACGTTTGAAAAAAAATTCGTAACTTATTTATCGGATTAAAACAAGTGCAACCAGAAAATTGCAATCAAACTTGCGCAAAAGGAGATTAGTTCGTGCCTTATTTTATACGCCAATATTACTAAAATTGAATTTAGGAAATAGAATACGGAATGGGCATAAAAACAATATTATCAAAACAAACTAATTATTCTCTAGATTGATTTAAACTAACATTTCTAGATGATTGAGACTAGTGGAACTAACGGCTAGGAAATGTTATCAACATGGATTCGAATATTGACTTATATATTGCCTAACGGAATCAAACGCTGACCTATTCAAAATCTGCCTTAAATATAAAAACTCGAGATGAAATATAAGCTACTAATCCATTAACCATTTGTTCATTCTACAAATTAGTTAACTAACTTCATTGCATTTACAACTGACAACTACATATTACAATTTTGAGCAAATAAAGTTTCAGTTAGGTACAAAAACTACACCATGCATTCTTATTGAATTATGAAACTAGACTATAAGATACTTATCACCTATCTATCTAAGCTACAGGTACAACACTAGTTCATCAATAATCCTAGCATTTCATTTCTTTTATAACTCACAGCTACATCAGTGTTGATTCGAAAGTGTACCTGATATTAAAAAGCAGGAAGAGGAAGATGAGAAATCAGCAGAGCAATAACAGTACAACAACAACGACAAACAACAGCAGATGAAACCCAGCCGAATAAAACCCAGGAATGACTCGAATGACCCCAAGAAAACCAACACAAACCGAAGGATTGAAACACAGCAACACCAAACAGAGTGAACTCCAATAAACCCAAACCAGAATGCCAACAGCCACACCAAACAGAAACAATGACCAAAATGACCCCAAAGCTCTTCAAGACCAAGACACAAACACTCTGATTTAATGAAACAATAACAGTATAATTACTATTTTTTTCAGCAGTAAAAGAAAATAGAATTCTTCAGTTTTTTAGCTCTTAAAGTACTGAACTTTTTTTAGAATGCAAAGGCTAGCAGATTTTTAACTTAATCTCTGAATTTTTAGTGTTTTTAAAATTCAGTACTTAATCAATAAAAAATCCTTCTATTTATAACCATTACAGACCTGTCCCCTCTTGAAAACTTAACTAACCAACCCCCAATTACCAAAACTCTGTTCATTCTACTTTAAATCCCACTAAGGAATATTTTCCTGATTTTTAGCCCTCAATTAAGGCATGTTATAAGTCCTTGTTTCCCACTAACTTATTTGGTTAAAGACAATTAATATCCCACTAACAAGACACTATAATTAAAAAATTAACCACACCGTTCCATGCCCAAATTACCCCTGAATCCCATATGTTTCTGTCCTAATATAGAACTTCAGCAAACATAACCAAACTTGTTAATTGTCTAAGACTAATTTCTCATTATCAACTATAACCAACCCTGAATATCAATTAATCAAAATCACATAACTAAACACAATTAAAAATGGCCTATTTCAACCAGCATTCAAACAATAGAAACAATTAACTACTAAACAAACAAAATGAACTGAAACTATTTGACGAGAATAAACGAGCTACAAATAAAACTAAATTAATCAACGAAAACTAATTAATCGATTACATATAACTATTGATAACGAACATTCAGAAATAGATAAACAGGCAAACAGGGATTCGAGAGGCATTTGACAGAAATGGGGACTAAAAGGAAACTAATTAATGGACGAAACTTATCAAATCAATTACATCATTCATAACATATAATCAACAAACAAAGACAAATTTAGACCAAATAAACGGTCATATGGAGAAGAAGCAGAATAGTTGACAAAAATAAAAAAATAAAAAATAAAAAACCTTAACACATAAACAGATATTAATAATATCAAAATAGAACAAAAGGAAGGAGAAATACCTCAAGAAGATTAGAACTTAGACGGAATTTGACCAATCTCGGACTCGAACTTTTTTTTAGGTCAAACAGACCTTAATAGAGTGTTCTCGATTGAGAACACTGGACTAAGGTCAGTTAAACACCCAAATTCCCTTCAATTTTGGACAGAAACCCGTTTTGGTTTTCTAGGGTTCTTACGTTTTGATTTGGGGTTCGAGTGTTTCTAGCCAGATTCGACCCAAACCAAATGTGGTTTCGGCACGAGGGAGGTTAGCGTGTGCCAGGTATGAATTTGGGCTTGGTTCGGATAGGTTCGAGTTCTGCTCGAATCATCAAATGAAGATTCGAGAAGTTCCAGGTTGATTCGAGCTAAACGGTTCATGGATTTGTATTGGGGGTGGTTAGATGGTCTAAGGGTGTTAATTTGGTGAACGACGATGTTGTTGCCGCCGGGTTTCTGGCGGAGGTGCTGGGTGGCGGCTAGGGTTTCGTGAAGGAGGGGTCCATCTCTGAGAGAGATGATGAACATGGGGGTCTGGGTTTGGGGGGAGGGGGCTGGATAGAGATTAAGGTTATATAGGGAGGGAGGTGGTTTGATCTTGGCCATTCGATCCAACAAGATCGATGGCCTGGATATCTTACTTGTGGGAAGCGACGACGTTTGGTTAAGTGATGAGATTGGGTCGGTCTCAAACGGGAACGGGTCGGGTTATGGTAGAGGATTGAGATCGTTGGATTGAATGGAAGGGACGACTCCGATTAAATACACTAAATTGCGTCGTTTGAATTAAATTGGGAGCTGAACTAGACGGTTAGATCTGCTTGATCAACGGTCTAGATCTGATAGGCCTATACGACATCGTTTGGTGGGTCTGAGGGATCAGACCATGGTCTGGGTTGTTAAAACGCTCTAGGGCCTGATTTTGTGGGTTTTAAAATTCAGCCCACACCAATTTTGCCTTATATTTCAACCCCTTTCATTTTTTGTTTTTAGTTAACACCTTAACAAAAATTCTACAAATAAATTATAAAACCAAAACTACAAAATATTGATTAACTCATAAAAACAATTAATATACAAGTTAAAATATTTTATTAAATATAAAATCACACAATGGCACATTTAAATGACAAAAATAGAATAAATTTATATTTTTGTGATTTTTCCTTTTTAAAACCAAATCATAGTTTAATCAATTCCTAAGTGCACGATTAAATCCTAAATATGTATGCAAAGTATTTTTGTATGTTTTTATTAATTAAACAAGATAAGCCTTCACACACAAAAAATAATTACCGAAAATGTCACGCAAAATTCTCAAAATTGTACCCAAAAATAATTTGTTTTATTTTTGATTTCTTTTGGAGTAATTTTCGTGAAGCAAAAATCACGTGCTCACAGCTGCCCCTCTTTGTCCGAAAACACAAGGAGTTTTCGTGCAAAGATAACGTGAGCGGATAAGAGTGATTTTTGCCTGTTAGAATATTTCGTGTGAAGCTTTTTTTTTCAAAAGATTTAATCGAACCTTTGCTTCAAAGGTTTCCTACATATCCCTGGCTAAAAGGGAATCAGGTTAACGTAGTTCAGGAAGTTTTGGTAGCTGGGACTACCATGAGACTACGATTTTGCTGTTACTGCTGCTGCATGCTGTTACTGCTGCTTTACCGTTCTCCTTATTGCACCTTGCTAAAAAGAAAACAAGAAGCTAGGTTAGACTAAGGATTACAAGATCTTATCTATCCTCAACTCGCTCTTGTTGCCTTGCTTTCTATTTGGCTTGTGTTTCTTCCGGTGCTCATTTCTTCCGAAAACTGCTGGAATGACAGTGACCTTTTGCTTTTCTGAGCACAAGTTTCATCATTTCGTTTTGTCTGCTGGGGACATTGCTTCCTTCATTTAAGCTTGTTATGCTGGGGATTTTTGTTGTAACCCTCCGCATTACTGACTTCCGATTTGATCTTGAAATGCATTTCTCTGTTCTGCAGGCGGGCTCCTGACTCCATCATCAATTTATAGGTAATTTTGCCTCCATTCTCCAGGGGGGATCCTGACTCCAAACATCAGTTTTAAAGATAATTCAGCCTCCATTCTCCAGGTGGGATCCTGACTTCTCCAAATTAAAATGTAACAAACCCCCGTTCTATAGGCGGGCTCCTAACTCCAAACAAAAACTTAAAGATAATTCAGTCTCCTTTCTCCAGGCGGGCTCCTGACTTCTTCAACTTAAAATGTACACAACCTCCATTCAATAGGCGGGCAACTGACTCCTTCAATATGACAAATAACAACCTCCGTTCTGTAGGCGGGCTCCTGACTTCATCAACTTAAAATATAATAACCTCCGTTCTACAGGCGGGCTCTTGAATTTCTCAACTTCAAGTTTAAAATAAACACCTCCGTTCTCCAGGCGGGCTCTTGACTTTCTCAACTTCAAGTTTAAAGTAAACACCTCCATTCTCCAGGCGGGCTCCTGACTCCTTTAACTTAAAATATAACAAACCTCCGTTCTACAGGCGGGCTCCTGACTTCATTTTCAACTTTAAAAGAAACAACCTACATTCTCCAGGAGGGCTCCTGACTTCATCAATATTTTAAAATAATATCCTCCATTCTCCAGGTGGGCTCCTAACTTCATCAACAATTTAAAATAATATCCTCCATTCTCCAAGTGGGCTCCTAACTTCAACTTTAACTTTTAAAAACAAACAACCTCCGTTCTCCAGGCGGGCTCCTGACTTCAACAACAATTTAAAGGTAAATCAGCCTCCATTCTCCATGCGAGCTCCTGACTCCATCATCAATTTAAAGGTAATTCAGCCTCCATTCTCCAGGCGGGCTCCTGACTTCTCCAACTTAATATGTAATAACCTCTATTCTACTGGCGGACTCCTGACCTCAACTTCAACTTAAAATATAGCAACCTCCATTCTACAGGCGGGCTCCTGACTTCTTCAACTTCAAATATATCGGCGTTGTTCTTTCCTTGCCTCCTAACACCTTTCTTCCTTTGAGCTTCCTTTGAATTGATTTCCTTTGCAACTTGCATTGGTTTCCTCTTTCCTCCGAGAAAAGTTTCAACAATGGTAGAAACTTTTCTGCCCAGTTTTGGTGATCTTCCTTGTGGCATGTTTCTGCGCCATCAGCAACATTTGCTTTCCCATCTTCAAATCAAAGAAAATTTTGTTAGTTTAAAATGCAGTGAGTGGTCGTGCCACTCCTGCTGGGGATGGTTTTTCCCTCCGCTGCATTTCATTATGCTATCAAAACTTGCTGGGGATGATATTACTTGCTGGGGATGATATTCCTGCTGGGGATGGTTTCTCCTTTTCTTCCTTCCCCACTTTGCGTTGTCCGACCCTCTTGGAACTTGGTCAAAAATCTATTGGGGATGCTCCTGCATGTCGATGATCTGATGGGTACCCTCTTGAAATTTAGTCCACAATCTTCTCGACTATTGTTTTCTTTTTTTTTCTCCATACACCCCAAAAATTCTATACCAATTCATCATCTGGTCTTGCAATAAACGTCTTTTCGTTTTATTGCCTTATCTTTGGCCTGTCCTGTTCTCTTTTTGCTTTTCACCACTTTGGCAATTGGCAGTAAGCTATGAAAAATCCTTCTAAAAACAAACTACTGGAGAAAAAGTCTTTAAACAAAGAAAAAGTATGACTTTAAAAAGATAGAAAAGAAGAAGTCTTTCTGAACAAATGCCAGGGAAAAAGAATTAAGAAGAACTTATATTAATGGTATAACCGATCCCAACGACCATGTCATGCATTCCGGATTAATCAACCTAGTCTATTTGTATCGATCACTCTTTTTGACGTCCTCATTTTGCTGGGGATAAACATGCACCCAATCTTTGCCGAATGCGGATTCTTTCCGCCACTCCTTTGTTGTCGCCTCATAGTGCCCTTCGAGGGGTTTTCACTAATAAGACTCTCTCATTTCTCTCAACTCCGGTCGCCTTATGGTGGCTGTGAAGGTTTTCACCATAAGACTCTCTCATTTTTCTTCTCTCAACTTCCGTCGCCTTATGGTGCCTGTGAAGGTTTTCATCAATAAGACTCTCTCATTTTATTTTTCTTGGATTGAAGGTTTACCAATAGGATTCTCTCTTCTGGGGATTCTTTTGGCTATCAATCCCCTCATCTTATGATCCTCTTTTGGTTGGGGATCAGTCTGTTGTTCTCGGCTTTCATTTTCCTGACTTGGAACCTCTTGGATACTGATCGGAAGGTCTTTTTCGGATATCAAGTTTGGGTTTTTGTGTGGGGCTAAAAAAAAGTGTACCAAAATTCAAAACAACTTTAATGGGTAAAACATTACAACTCTTGGAATCCAACCTTTTTCCCAAAATTTAAAACATAACTTTTGCCCCAGTTTTCTTGCTTGGGAAATTTTTCATTTTTATTACAATTTGGCCGAGACGTGAGGCACTTACATATCCTCTTCGAGGAATCAGGTCGAACATAATTCACTTGATTCCTTTGTTTTTGTGACTTTTCTTTTGTTTTTTTATTATTTTTCCTTCTTTTCTTTTCTTCTTTTCTTCTCTCTTTTTTTCATTTTCATTAGTGACTCCAAGAGAGGGGTATGAAAGGATAAATAAGGCTCAAATGGGCTAGCAAAGGTTAAAGTGTTTGGATAGTAGAAAGAATTGCCTCCGTCATTTCATTAACCGATAAATGCCAAGTACAAACAAACAAACAACAACAACTACAGTCAAAGGAATTACACATAATATCTCTTGACTACGTCAAAATTTATAGCTATGCCGATGCATCTTCCCTCGAGATCTGTCAAACATAAAGCGCCATTGGATAACACTCTGGTCACAATAAACATCCCTTGCCAATTCGGGGCGAACTTGCCCTTTGCTTCGGCCTGATGTAGCATGATTCATTTCAGCACCTGTTGTCCCACATCAAGTTTCCTGGGATGCACCTTTTTGTTGTATGCCCTTGCCATTCTATTTTGATACAATTGGCCATGACACACTGCTTCCAATCTCTATTCATCAATTAAGCTCAACTGCTCCAATCAGGATTTGATCCATTCATCATCATCAATCCCAGCCTCTGCGACAATCCGAAGGGACATAATTTTGACCTCTACTGGTATCACTGCTTCAGTTCAGTATACCAACGAATAAGGAGTTGCGCCTATTGAAGTTCGAACAGTAGTGCGATAACCCAACACTGCAAACAATATATTTTCATGCCACTGTCTGGACCCTTCTACCATCTTCCTCAATATCTTCTTTATGTTTTTGTTGGCTGCCTCAACTGCTCCATTCGCCTTGGGGTGATACGGGGTGGAATTAAGGTGTGTAATATTGAACTGTTGACATACTTGTTTCCTCAAGCTGCTGCTAAGATTAGCACCATTATCCGTGATGATCACTTGGGGATCCCAAATCTACAGATTATATGGGAATGAACGAAATCCACCACTGCCTTCTTGGTTACCGACTTGAAGGACTTGGCCTCAACCCATTTAGTGGAATGGTCGATGGATACAAGAATGAACCTATGACCATTGGAAGCTGCCGGCTCAATAGGTCCAATGACATCCATGCCCCATGCAACAAATGGCCAAGGTGGTGAAATTGTATGCAATTTTATTGGCGGAGAATGAATCATATCTCTGTGCATCTGACACTTATGGGATTTTTGCACGAAGTTGATACAATCACGCTTGATAGTGAGCCAATAATTTCCTTCCTATAGAATCTTCTCCGCCAATACATATCCGCTCATATGTGGCCCACAAACTCCAACATGTATCTCTGTCATCACTGTTGTGGCTTGACCAACATCTATACATCGCAGCAATCCCAAATCTGGGGTTCTTTTGTACAATACTCCTCCACTAAGGAAAAATCCATTTTCCAATCACCGAATGGACTTTTTTTATCTTCGGTGGATTGCTTCGGGTATATCCCCATCCTGAGGTATTCCTTTACATCATAAAACCGTGGCTCGCCGTCCATTTTTTCCTTTATCATGTTGCAATAAGCATGCTGATCACGAACCTGAATATGGAACGGATCAACGTGAATCTTTCTTGGGTAGTGCAACACTGATGCTAAGGTGGAAAAAGTATTAGCAACCTCGTTATGAACTCTTGGGATATGTCTGAACTTTACTGATCGAAATCTCTAGCTCAGATCGTGCAAATTTTGTCGATATGGTATAAGCTTTAAATCCCGTGTTTCCCATTTACCCGAGATCTGATGTACTAGGAGGTCCAAGTCTCCCAAGACCAAGACGTCCTAGACATCCATGTCCGCAGCTAACCGTAAGCCCATAATGCATGCCTCATACTCAACTATGTTGTTGGTACAATAGAAACGTAGCTGAGCCGTAACATGATAGTGATGTCCTGTTTCAGAAATAAGTACCGCTCCTATTACAACTCCTTTCGCATTCACAACCACATCAAAGAAAAGCTTACACCCTGGTTCCGCAGTCAGTTTTAACTCCTCCATATGCATCGCTTCTTCATCTGGAAAATATGTCCTCAAAGGCTCGTATTCTTTATCAACAGGATTCTCAGCCAAGTGATCGGCGAATGCTTGGGCTTTCATGGCCGTCCTCGTCACATAGACGATATTGAACTCTGTGAGTAATATCTGCCATTTTCCCAATCTCCCTGTGGGCATAGGCTTCTGGAAAATATACTTCAGTAGGTCTAGGCGTGAAATGAGGTAAGTAGTATATGACGACTGATAATGCTTAAACTTCTGTGCTACCCATGTTAGGGCACAACATGTCTTCTCAAGTTGAGTGTACTTAACCTCACAGACTATAAACTTCTTGCTGAGATAATAGATGGCTTTCTCCTTCCTTCTTGTGATATCATGTTTCCCTAGTACGCAACCAAATGAATTCTCCAGTACCGTTAGATAGAGACTCAACGGTTTTCCTGGTTTATGTGGGACCAACACATGTGGGTTTAATATATACCCCTTTATTTGGTCGAAGGCTCCCTGACATTATGCCGTCCATTCTACCGCATCATCTTTCTTCAGTAGCCAAAAGATGGGTTCACAAGTCGCTTTGGGTTGCGCGATGAACCTACTGATATAATTTAATCTTCCCAACAGACTCATCACTTCTGTTTTGTTCTTCGGCAGTGGCAATTCTTGGATGGATTTGATCTTTGATGGGTCCAACTCAATGCCTCGCCGACTGGCAATGAATCCCAACAACTTTCCAGATGGAACACCAAATGCATATTTGGCCGGGTTGAGCTTAAGATCGTACATTCAAAGTCTTTCGAAGAACTTCCTTAGGTCTGCTACGTGGTCTTCCTGACGCTTGGATTTTATGATCACATCATCTACGTACACCTCGATCTCTTTATGAATCATGTCATGAAACATAGTAGTCATTGCTCTCATGTATGTTTCCCCAACATTCTTCAAGCTAAACTACATTACCCGATATAAATAAGTCCCCCACGGTATAATGAAAGCCGTCTTTTTTGCGTCTTCTTCATCCAACAGAATCTGATGATACCCCGTATAGCAGTCCACAAAAGACCCGATCTCACGTCTGGTACAATTATCAATTAGAATATGGATGTTGGGTAATGGAAAGTTATCTTTTGGGATCGCCCTGTTCAGATTGCGGTAATTGACGCATACCTTTATCTTCCCATCTTTCTTGGCCACTGGCACCACATTAGCCAACCAATCGAGATATCGCGTGACCCAAGTAACCTTTGCCTGCAGCTGCTTGGTTACTTCTTCTTTAATCTTAACACTTATATCTATTTTAAATGTCCTTAGTTTCTGCTTGACGGGAGGGCATGCCAGACCAGTGAGCAATTTTTGAACCACTAGATTGGTGCTTAAGCCCGGCATGTCATCATACGACCATGCAAAAACATCTTTGAATTCAATTAGTTCCTCCCTAATGTTCGGCTCAATGTGGATGCTTATTTTGGTTTCCCTGATATCGCCAGCATCCCCTAAACTGACAACTTCGGAATCGTTCAAATTGGGCTTAGGTTTCTCTTCGAACTGGCTCAATTCTCTGTTTGTCTCTTCAAAGGCCTCATACCCATCGCATTCTGATTCATCACCACAATCGACCTCTTGTACAATTAATTCGGAATCGGATTGACTATTTAGTCTAGGTTGAAGATCCGTTGTGCATGCCATGTCATTAGAACTAGTATAAAGAGAACTGTTCAGAAAGAGAAAAGAAGAAAACAGAATTAAAACAAAATAAAAAGAGAAAACTTTCACTTTATTAAAATGCGGGATAACAAAGTTTCATACTTTTGCCGAATATAAAAATAAAACTAAAACTGGATTACAATTCTGGAATAATCTAGGAAACAAGAAAGAAAAATCCAGAGCCTACTACCAAGACTCCCTGCGGGTAGGAAGAGGAGTGACTTCCCAGTTGTTGATCCTAACATGTGGCCCGATGTACTGAATGTATGCATTGCTCGAACTTTCACCCGCCTCAACTATGTTTACTTCGGCAAACACCCTTTCAAACACTTTGTCCAAATTTCCCTCTGTACCAATCAGTGGACCCGACACCTTTGTCAATGACTGCTTTCTGGCACCCGACCGGAGGAATGACATGGACATGCATGAAATTGGATTAGGAAGAACCCAAGCCTTCTTCTTCATTTTACGAGCCCTTCTAACATCTACTGTTGTCGGCTTGAAGCCCAGCATGAAGGTATCTAAATTCTTGGGAAAAGAGACAGGTTGAAAAAAACCCTGAAGCTCAGCCCCCAGACCTTTCCTTGGCACGAACCATTACTTAACATCTCTGAAACTACCATGATGGTTACAACAGCTACCCTGGGGAGTGGAATGCTTTTACCCTCCGGCACCTTGTTCATCGGGATCGTGTCGAAGACCTGATAAACCCACGGCCCCTTATCATCATCAGTTTCTATGAAGGGCACGATGGTATCTTTTACAGCGCATGTGGGGTCCTCCCCATGTAGCACGACCTCTTGTCTATTCTATTTGAACTTGACCATTTGATGCAATGTGGAAGGCATTGCTTTGGCCGCATGGATCCATGGTCGACACAACAAAAGATTATAAGATACTGCAACGTCCAATACCTGAAATTCCTTAGTGAACTCGACTGGGACAATGGTCAACTCGAGTATAATATCTCTCATTGTGTTTGTTCCACCTCCGTCAAACCCTCGGACGCAAACATTATTCTTGTGGATTCTATCATCATCAATCTTTAACTCGTTCAGTGTAGACAATGGACAAATGTTGGCACAAGACCCGTTATCGACCAACGCCCGAGTAACCATTGAGTCTTCACACTTGACCATCAAGTAGAGAGCTTTGTTATGTTCTGTGTCCTCCACTAGCAGTTCGTTGTCAGAAAACGTCACCCTGTTTACCTCAAAGATCCTGGTGGCAATTGTCTCCAGGTGGTTCACTCAAATTTTGTCGAGCACATGAGCTTCATTCAGTATCTTCATCAAAGCTTGGCGATGCTCGTCAGAGTGTATTAGCAATGACAATAACGAGATTTGGGCAGGTGTTTTTCTCAGTTGTTCAACAACAGAGTAATCCTGTACTTTCATATTTTCCAAAAATTCGTCTGGTTCCTCCTACGTAACAGCCTTCTTGACCAGTACTGGATTGTCTTTAGTAATGATGGCCTTTCTCAACTCTGCGGGAGCAAAACAATGTCCCAACCGAGTTAGTCCTTGTGCCTCACAACTTTCTTCCTCCACTTTCTTTCCTTTGTATGTCACCACTACCTTTTCATACTTCTACGGCACGGCTTTGCTATCAATCACGGGTAATTGGACTACCGGCTTTATGATAACCGGTTCTATGCATGCTCCCTTCACAACTATCACGGGTGCAGATGATGCCCCTGGTACTACTAACTTGACTGGATCAAACTTCTTTGCAGCAACACATGGCCTTTTCCCCATTACCACCACCAGCTTATTATTTCTCTCTTTTGACTGAACCGCTGGCTTTGCACTAACTGCCTTTTCTTTGAACTTGGCTTCCGTAGAACGGATCATCATGACCGTCTGCGAGGGATTTTTAGGCTCCGTCCCCTTGTGTATCAGCTCAATATTATTGGTTTCATGATGCGCTGGTAACGGGTTTTGATTGATGTTTGGAGCCTTCGGAGCCTGTACTTCAATACGGTGATTATCAATAAGTTCTTGTTCCGCATTTTTAAACTTCCAACAGTTTTCAGTATCGTGCCCCGGAATTCCTGAACAATATTCGCAGCTAACCGAATGGTCTAGGTTTCTTGGAGGGGGGATTTAATGCTTTGGGCTCAACTGGGGTTAACATTCCCAACTGTTTCAATGGAAACGAGAGGTGTAAGATTCTCCCGATTGGGTAAATGTTTTTTTTTCTGGATCCTCTCATTTCTAAAAGTTTGGTTCGGGCAAAATCCGGACCCTGGTATATTAGCCCTGGGAGGTGTACAGGTGTTTTGAGGAGGTGGATATGTGTTTTAAGGAGGCGGTGCACGCCATTGCGGGTGCGCCCGAGGCAGAGTGTATATCTGGGCATGGTGGACAGAAACGTTTGGTTCTGGTGGTGGATAGTAATGTTGTGATGGGCCATATGGGGTATACAGATAATTCGGGTGGTGGGGTTTGGGTTGGTTGTAGTGGGGTGGAGGTTTTCTGGACCTGGACCAAGTGGTAGCTTCAACTGTGGCAACTTCTTCTTCTTTCCCAACACACCACCAGTGCCGCTTTATATGGCCTGGGTGGTTGCTTTCAATACTGAATAACTCAAGATTTTGTTAGACTTCAATCATGGCTCCCATCTTTACCACTTCACTGAATAATTTTCCTACGGACATCACTAGATGACCAAAGTACGCCGGTTCCAATGTCTGCAAGAAGTAGTCTACCATTTCGTTCTCCCTCATAAGAGGATCAAATCTTGCTGCTTGTTCCATCCATTGGAAGCTAAATTCTCTAAAGCTCTATGCAGGCTTCTTTTCCAGCTTCTACAATGACAGACGATCGGGGACTATCTCAAGGTTATACTGAAAATGGCTAATGAATGCATGTGCCAAGTCATCCCACGTATACCATCTACCGGGATCCTGTCTCGTGTACCATTCCAACGCGGACCCGCCCAGGCTTTGATCAAAATAGGCTATCAACAATTCATTTCCCCCCCAGCTCCTCTCATTTTACTGCAAAAACCTCGTAGGTGGGCCACCTGGTCGCCATGTCCCTTGTATAACTCAAACTTGGGCATTTTGAATCCTGCGGGCAACTGGACATCCGGGAAAGGGTACAAATCTTTGTAGGAAACACTGAATTGGTATCCTAAACCGTGCATGTTTCTGAAGGATTGCTCCAGGCTTTTGACTTTTCCAATCACTTCCTCCTGTTATGCATTCTTAATCGGTTTCTCAGCTTCCTTCAGGATCCCAAAATGGGGTGTATATGTGTATGGATCAGGAGCTTTAAAAGTGGGTACATGAGGGTAATATTGGGTGTCGTGAGCTTGGAACGGTGGCTCACTAGACGATCTTTGTAATGTGACTGGGGGAGGTGCCAAAATGACAGGAACATTTGGTGGAGGAGGGTTCTAATTGGGTGGTGGAGCTTGGGGATCAAAGGCATATCTTCCCTGATAGTAGTGATGGCTTGGGAAGCTTGTTGAAGGGTCGGGGGAAGGGTATTCCGGCGTGTGTCCTAGTAGGAGAGTAGGAGTAACAGGTGGTTCGGGCCCCTTTTGTACCCTAGCCAAGGCTAGCTGCATTTCGTTCATCTCTAGTCTCATCTTTTCCATTTTTTCCATTGCCTCCTTCAACATTTGATTTGCCGTCTTTTCCGACTCAACACTGTTGTCTGAGCCAGTCATGCTTTCCCATTTTTATCTTGTTTGATAATGGTATGGTGCCAGTATGCTCTAACAAACTAACTGGTATTTTGCAAAACAACAAACTTGTCACCGTTAGAGTTTGAACAGATATTGTAATTGCACATTGGGGAATGCAATGTTCTTAGACAGTTAACCATTTCTAACATGTTTTTGCTTCGACCGCATGCATCATCCCGGCTTATTTTATTTGTGCCTCTTTCAAGTGTTTCAAAAACCTCTCTTTTTCTTCCTCTCTCTCTTTTTTCTTTTTCTCTCATATATTTTCTCTTATTCACATTCTCTTTTATTTTTTTTAGCGGTGATCGAATCTTATGTGGATTGCCTACGTATCATGTCCCCGCATGAATCAGACCGCGCGTAGTTCTGCCACATGAAACTTTCACCTTTTGGTTCTAAACAAAAATATTATTCATTGATTTTCAAATTTCTTTTTGGTACAAAAGTTGAAAAGCAAGAGTGCATAAAGATAAACAAGACTCAACACTCTAAATATCATGTCCCGGCATGAATCAGACCGCGCGTAGTTCTGCAATATGAAACTTTCACCTTTTGGTTCTAAACAAAAATATTTTTCGTTGATTTTCAAATTTCTTTTTGGTACAAAACTCAAAAAGCAAGAATGCATAAAGATAAACAAGACTCAACACTCTAAAACAACTTTTGCAAAACCGAACAACAACAGCATAATAATAACAAATGACTGATAATTGGGAGATGATTTGATCTCTGCCGTAGAATCCACTAGCGTTACTGTAATCAAGGCTCTTGTTCTCGTGGTTGACCCCCAACACTGCGGTATATCCTCTCCAAATCTACGAATATATGACGAGCAACGCTCAATGATACTTCTGCAAATTTTTTGGGTGTCATTCCCTGACAATTCTTGCATGCTCTTGCGGTGTTGGTGGCTACCTCGAGGATATTTCCCTTAACGTATTCCTGAGCCATATACAAATCTTGATTTTGCCGACCACGCATCTCCGCTAGATCCAGTGCATCATGCTCGCATTCCAAGGTCATATCTTTCTGGCGCCGAACTTCTAGCGACTCCCCCTCTAACCGATTGATCATATTCTGGTAGTGGTTTCACTCCACTTCAAACTCCGCAATCAGGCTCACTTTTATTGATTAAACTTCCTCTAACCGGTCCCACAAACCTTTGATTAGTGGAGCGTAACTCATGCGCTCTTGATCACAGACTACCTTGAACTGAGCTTCTCTTTCTCCTTGTTGCTGAGCAGTTGGAATGTGGGATTTGAGTGCATCCCTCTCTCGTGCCCAATTATCCCTCTCTTGCTCAAAATCAGCCTGTTGTATGTCCATGGCTGCTTCCAGTATTCCCTTATCTTCTTGTAAAGTGTTGATACGAGATTGGAACTCTTGTGCCACTTCTTTTTTAGAACGTCTAACTCTGGATTCTATCTCCTTCTCCCAATCCACTGCATGTCTTACGGTTCTTTGGGGTCTCTTCTCAGGGATATCCTGGTTGTGAAACCATTCAAGGTATGCTAGGCTCACCTCTCCATGTTCGCGTTTTGCTACCATCTCGTATGTATCAGAAAATCGACCACCGAACCAGACCTTTTGTGCATAAGATTCCCTTGGGATTTCCTCTCCTGTGAATTCCCATACGAACGGACACTTGTCCTCTATCGGAGGCCTCTTTTGCTCTCTCCTTAGCTGACGCATGATGTGTAAGGGTGCGTAGGGTTGGAAACCTCTGAAACCCATGAGTATGCAGATTGGGCAATATGTTGACATGTGCATGACCCTAGGCGAAAGGAACCAATAATAGTTCCAATTGAGTTTACCCGCATCCAGTAAACCAAGTAATTCCTGCCAAGCCCTCAATCCATTTGGAAACTACAACGTGTGGCCCTACTTGGATGAGAATGAATGTGGTTCAACTAGCCTTCTTTGAAACATATCAGTGTTGGGTGATGATATAGATGCTCTATGAACCACATTTGCAACAAAATGTTGCATCCTTCTAAATAATCTCCACCCACTTGGCATCGGGTCAAAGCTCGAAAAATGTCCCCCAAAATCATAGGAAGAATGGTATATTCTTTGTTGCTTTGTAAATACGAGTGTACTGACGATAATCGAATTCTGATGCGCTCCTTACACTCTGGAAAGACCATGGTCCGTAGAAACGAAACCATGAATGCGAAGATCCTCAAATCTTTCTAGGCATCATAACTTAGCTGGTTAACAAATTCTGTGGTTTAGAATTTCTCAAATCCTTTCTCGTCCCCAAATCCGTCATACAGGTAGCCCAATGAAACGCAGCCTTCATTTACGCAACCCATTGGGATTCGACGAAGGCATAATTTCTTCAAAAATTATTTCACACCCACTTTCCTTTGAGCGACAGGTTATTTCCTATGAAGGTCTTTCCCGAATCCCGTAAACCCACCTAACTCTTCCAGTGTGGGTATCATTTCACAATTTTTAAACCTGAAGACATTGTTTGTCGGGTCCCAAAAACTCACCAAAGCCTCAATCAGATCCCTGTCAGGCTCAATTCCCATGATGTCTGTGAGGAACTTGAGGTGTTTAAAATCTTGATATTGTTCCCAGAGAACAAAACTAGTCCACCAATTATAGAGACTACTTGGGGTCTTATCTCGGATCATGAACATAGGAGGTTTCTCGTCCCTTGCTCTTTTCTGGCCACTTATTTGTGGAGTACTCATGATGATCCTAAAAATAAAGAAAAAAAAAAATTAAGGCTCTCCTAATCCATATACAGTCTTTGAAAAGAAAATCCTAAGAAAATATTCGGTGTCGTCAATATGGCCTTTTAGCACTCGAAAAAGATTTAAAGGTTGTGTTTTGATTACCGGAATTTTTCTTAAGAAAGGACCATAGGTAGATGTTCTTGCGAAACAGTCCCCCGGTGCCCTTTTTCTAGGCGTTTGGCTATTTTACTCAAGAAAGACATTACCTTTACTCATGACAAAATCATTGACATTTTTATATTTTTCACAAAACAGTTGAACACGATATGGGTCCCCTACGTATCTCACATTCGGTGAGAATCAAACTTACGTAGTTCTATCAAAGAGAATAAACTAAATTTGAAGACAAGACTCTCTCTTTTTTTCCAAAATTTTGGCAGAGCTTAAAGGACAATCGGAACGAGATTTAGTTATTAATTATTCAGAGCCTCCACTTGGGAGATTAATAGGGTACCAAGTCACCAATTTTAATCCCGAACCGAAGAAAAATATGACTATGTATTACAGTATGTGAACCATAAATTCGGATTCTTATCATTTGGTAGATCCAAGTCCATGGCCTATTTCGGGTTCACTCGGAGCTTTGGCAACAACCGTAGGAGGTGTGATGTACATGCACTCATTTCAAGGGGGTGCAACACTTCTCAGTTTGGGCCTCATATTTATCCTATATACCATGTTCGTATGGTGGCGCGATGTTCTACGTGAATCCACGTTCGAAGGACATCATACCAAAGTCGTACAATTAGGACCTCGATATGGTTTTATTCTGTTTATCGTATTGGAGGTTATGTTCTTTTTTGCTCTTTTTCGGGCTTCTTCTCATTCTTCTTTGGCACAAGGAATTTTGTTAATCCGGGAGAAGGTGTTAGGCATTCCCGAGTTCCGTGGTTTTAGCATGGTCGCTCAACTGTCATATTCGGCTTATTTATCTGATTTTAACAATTATGAACTTATATACAAACTTTTTAACTCTTTTACCGCTTTATTATTATTATTATTATTATTATTATTATTATTATTATTATTATTATTATTATTATTATTATTATTATTATTATTATTATTATTATTATTATTATTATTTTAACAAATAATTGCTACGTCGTGAAAATGTATCTCTAACCACGTCACAATCAATGTACCTGTGATTATTGACACAATTCGACTCCGTTGAGATTTGAATTTGGTTCACATATATGTGCACCCGAATTTAAGAAAGTAATTTATTAAAAGCACGCCTAAAGCGACTAGCGTATCATTATTTTGGTCAAGGCCGTGAAATTTGCTAAACGGCCCTTCCCGAAGTCTATACAATTATCAACAAATTATTGGGGGCCCAACAGCTTGTGCATTTTATTTGGCGAGGCTCATCTTGCCTATTTTAAAAAGATAATCCTAAAGTGACTACATTTATTCTATTAAAGTCATCTCTAGAATAAAAGAGAAAAATCCATATTAATTACATGCTTGAAAAAAAGCCGTAAAATATTTATCGAATTAAAACAAGTGCAACCAGAAAATTGCAATCAAACTTGCGCAAATGGAGATTAGTTCGTGCCTTATTTTATAAGCCAATATTACTAAAATTGAATTTAGAAAATAGAATACGGAATGGGCAGAAAAACAATATTACCAAAGCAAACTAATTATTCTCTAGATTGATTTAATCTAACATTTCTAGAGGATTGAGACTAGTGGAAATGACAGTTAGGAAATGTTATCAACATGGATTCGAACATTGACCTATATATTGCCTAGCGTAATCAAACGCTAGCCTATTTAAAATCTGCCTTAAACACAAAAACTAGAGATGAAATATAATTAACTAATCCATTAACCATTTGTTCATTCTATAAATTAGTTAACTAACTTCGTTACTTGTACAACTGACAACTACATATTGCAATTTTAAGAAAATAAAGTTTCAGTTAGGTACAAAACCTACACCATGCATTCTTATTGAATTATGAAACTAGACTATACAGATACTTATCACCTATCTATTTAAGCTACAGGTACAACACTAGTTCATCAATCATCATAGCATTTCATTTCACTTTTAAAACTCACAGCTACATCAGTGTTAATTCGAAAGTGTACCTGTTATTAAAAAACAGGAAGAGGAAGATGAGAAATAAACAGAGCAATAACAGTACAGCAACATCAACAAACAACAACAGATAAAACCCATCACAATAAATCCCAGGAATGACCCCAAGAAAACAAACAGAAACCGAAGGATTGAAAAACAACAACATCAAACAGAAACAAACAGAATGAACTCCAATAAACTCAAACCAGAATACCAACAGCCACACCAAACAGAAACAATGACCAACTGGACCCCAAAACTCTTCAAGACCAAGACACAAATACTCTGATTTAATGAAAAAATAACAGTACAAATACTAATTTTTTCAATAGTAAAAGAAAACAAAATTCTTCTATTTTTTAGCTCTCAAAGCACTGAACTTTTTTTTAGGATGCAAAAGCTAGCAGATTTTTAACTTAAACTCTGAATTTTTAGTGTTGATTAAATCCAGCTCTTAATCAATCAAAACTCCTTCTATTTATAAGCATTACAGACCTTCCCCCTCTTAAAATGTAAGTGCCCGACCCCCCCCCCCCCCCCCCCCCGCCAGTTACAAATAATCTATCCATTCTAATTTAAATCCCACTAAGGAATATTTTCCTGATTTTCAGCCCTCAATTAAGTCATATTATAAGTCCTTGTTTCCCACTAACTTACTACTTTAAAGATATTTAATATCCCACTAACAAGACGTTATTATTAAAAAAATAACCACACTATTCCATGCCCAAATTACCCCTGAATCCCCTATGTTTCTGTCCTAATACAGAACTTCAGCAAACAGAACCAAACCTGTTAATTATCTAAAACTAATTTCTCATTGACAGCTATAACCAATCCTAAATATCAATTAAACGAAATCACAGCACTAAACACAATTAAAAATGGCCTATTTCAATCAACATTCAAACAATAGAAACAATTATCTTCTAAAAAAACAAAATGAGCTGAAACCATTTGACGAGAATCAACGAGCTACAAATAAAACTGAATTAATCAATGACAACTAATTAATCGATTGCATATAGCTATTGATAATGAACATTCAAAATTAGATAAATAGGCAAACAAGGATTCGAGAGGCATTTGACAGAAATGGGGACTAAAAAGAAAATAATTAATCGATGAAACTTATCAAACCAATTACATAATTCATAACATATAATCAACTAACAGAAACAAATTTAGATCAAATAAACGGTCAGATGGAGAAGAAGCAGAAAAGTTGACAAAAATTGAAAAAATAAAAAGTAACAAAAATAACAAAATTAAACACATAAACAGATATTAATAATCTCAAAATAGAACAAAAGGAAGGAGAAATACCTCAAGAAGATCAGAAATCAGATGGACGTTGACCAATCTCGGACTCGAACGTTTTTTAGGTCAAACAGACCTTAATCAAGTGTTCTCGATTGAGAAAACTGGACTAAGGTTGGTTAAACCACCCAAATTCCCTTCAGTTTTGGAAATAAACCCGTTTTGGTTTTCTACGGTTTTTACGTTTTGGGGTTCGAGTGTTTCTAGCCAGATTCGACCCAAACCAAAGGTGGTTTGGGCACGAGGGAGGTTAGGGGGTGCAAGGGTATGAATTTGGGCTTGTTTGGGATATGTTCGAGTTTTGCTCGAATCTTCAAATGAAGATTTGATAAGTTTCAGGTTGATTCAAGCAACGGTTCATGGATTTGGATTGCGGGTGGTTAGATGGTCTAAGGGTGTTAATTTGGTGACTGGCGGTGTTGTTGCCGCCGGGTTTCAGATGGAGGTGCAGGGTGGCGGCTAGGGTTTGGTGAAGGAGGGGGTCTGTCTCTGAGAGAGACGATGAACAGAGGGGTCTGGTTTTGGGGGGGCTGGGTAGAGATTAAGGTTGTATAGGGAAGGAGGTGGTTTGATCTTGGCCGTTTGATCTAACGAGATTGACGGCCTGGATCTCTTACTTAAGGGACGCGACATCGTTTGGTTAAGTGATGAGATTGGGTTGGTCTCAAAAGGGAACGGTTCGGGTTATGGTAGAGGATTGAGACCGTTGGATTAAATGGAAGGGACGACTCTGATTAAATATTCCAAACGACATCGTTTGAATTAAGTTGGGAGCTGAACTGGACCATTATATCTGCTTGATCAACTGTCCAGATCTGATAGACCTATACGACGCTGTTTGGTGGGTTTGAGGGTCCAGGCCATGGACTGGGTCGTTCAAACGCTCTTGGGCCTGATTTGTTTTACGTTTTAAAATTCAGCCAAAAACGATTTTTCCTTATATTTCAACCCCTTTCATTTTCTTCTTTTTAATTAACACCTTAACAAAAATTCTACAAATAAATTATAAAATCAAAACTATGATTAACTCATAACGACAATTAATACACAAGTTAAAATATTTAATTATAAATAAAATCACGCAATGTCACATTTAAATGACAGAAATAGAATAAATACATATTTTTGTGATTTTTCCTTTTTAAAACCAAATCATGATTTAATTAATTCCTAAATGCATGATTAGATCCTAAATATGTATGCAAAGTATTTTTCTGATTTTATTAATTAAACAAGATAAACATTCATAGACAAAATATAATTACCCAAAATTCCACGTAAAATTCTCAAAATTGTACCAAAAAATAATTTGTTTTATTTTTTGATTTCCTTTGGAGTAATTTTCGTGAAGCAAAATCATGTGCTAACATCAGGTACCTTTTATCTTCGGCTCCACATGTCACTTTCTCATGCAATCATTTGATATAAACATATTTTAGCCTATAAAGATAGCCCATGCTTTCTGGTGGCATAGCTTTGCATCACCGGAAAGTTTGTAGAAATATTTTTTTGGCGGGAAATTATTTGGCCCCATCTGAAAAGTTTCTGACAATTAATTAGACGCATATCTCTCCACATTTAATATCGCAAACACGCGTCATACTACAATTTAACACCACTTTTATCGGTAATAGAGGTAATTATGGCCATGATTTTAACCGTATATACCTTTACTTATACGCATCACACTTATTCATTTACATTTCATAGTTCTCTAAACTATCAAACTTTCATTACTCAACTCGTACTTTGTCTTCAGCATTTCTTTAACTTTCTTCTTGAGATAAAATCCTTCCTTCTTTTTTGATAAAAATGACCTCTTCTTCCAGAAACCGTAGTTTTGAAAAAACAAAGGTAAAGCTGATGATGATGCTCCTCCTATGGTGAGCTCCATCATCCCAAAGAGTCTTGTCACTACCAAAGACTTTGAAGAGAATTATCCTTCTGCTCACCCTCGTATATGGGTCGTTAGCGTATACCCCTACTTCATTCGTCCTTGCAGTATCCTTGTTGTAAAAGAAGACTGCCACGGTCAAGATTTAGACATTATCACTCCCTGAGCTGGCGGAGTGGATAACCTTACCGAAGAAGGATTTTACATATTTTTACATGTATCCCTTCACTTTAGGACCATTCTATTTGAGGGGACAGCTTGACTCTGTTGTTGTGGAGTTCTGCATCAGCTATCAGGTGTGCTTGGCACAAGTAAGTCCTTCAGTGTGGAGGACATCTGCTTCTCTTCGGCATTACTGCTAGGAGACGCGATACTCTAGCTCGATTTATGAACCTTTATTTCCCAAAGATCTTCCACGCAAAATGATAAACTTCAGCAAGCGCGGCCACCATACTCTGCTATCCAGCATCGATGATAACAATGACCTTAGGTGGATGGAACTGCTTTTTTCAGTAGCCAATAGTGACATCATCCTTACCAGAGCTTCAGTCTTTCTCGAATTATGGAACCTCATCCGTAAGTTCACCATTTGATTTTTCTTCCGTTAAAGACCATTTCATATCATTATTGACCCTTCTTCTTTAACTTATTTCAATGACTCGATGGGTACCACCTAGGGTTGAAGGATTGGACCAGTGGGTCCAAAAATATTTGGATATTACAACACCAGAGATCTGCACGAGGAAAATGGACCTGAAATACGAGTGCAAAGTTAAAAAATCATGGTAAGTCGAACTCATTTTATTTTTACCTTTTCATATAAAGAAGTTGTTTAACCTATCTCTCCTATTGAGTTTAGGTCTACCTCAAGGCTTAGTTGTCGTCCCAGAGGAGGACATTTTGGCTAATCTTGCTGATGCGGCGAGGCTACTGCATGAGGCTTTTACACAGACAGATGTCTCCGAGCCTACTTCTGGTGTGAGTGCTTCTTCTCGGCGTCCTCGTCCGGAGGACAATCAACCAAAATTAAAATATTCCCCTGTGGCCAGGGAAAAAAATAAGAAGGAAAAGAATGGCACTCCCTAGTTGTCACTAGAAGTTCTACAGATGAGCCTCCCACTCGGGCCAGCCATGGACACTGCGATGATTGATGATGATTGGAAAGAAAGAGAGGATGGTGCTTATCGACATAGAATACAACGATCTTCCTCACCGCAACAGATAGCTCAATCTTTCAAGTTAGTTACACCAACCGAGGATGATGCCTCGACACTTGGGGGGGGGGGAAGTTTGAGATAGTGGAAAATGCCAACTCCCTCTTTTGGATCCCAGTTGCCGTGCTCGGCTCCGTGAGGCTGAGTACCCGGTCTCTCCTGTCTTTGGTTGACGAGCAACCAACAACAAACATTGCACTTCCCGCAACCACTTCTCTTCCTTCAACGCAATCAATTTCATCTGGTTCTTCACCAACTCTTCCTTCACCACCAGCAATTGCTACATCATCTCTACCGGCCTTAAATGCCCGAGACGAGGATGTCCCTCTCCCCCGGTCCCCATCTCATGAGAGTTTGGGGAAAAATTATGCTTCCCCCACATAAGATCCACAAAGGAGAATGAGCGTTGGTATCTACTAGATGCCACCTGCTGTCCCGGTTGGACGAACTTTCTAACTATCTAAAACCTTCGACTTCAGAAAAAATAAGGAAAAAATACAATCTTGTCCGGAACTGTGTTTATTGAACAATATTACACATAATGCAGATGCGGTATATTCTTTGTTTCCTTCGTTATCTCTTCTCTGTTTAATATAGTAGGATTTTGAGATTGCACTTTTGGTTCTGCAGGCCAACTTTCTTGATTCCGAGGGAATCCAATGGTTGATTCGAGATAAAGAGGAAATCATTTAAGTAGGATTAACCTTTGGCCGAGCCGGACCAAACTGCTACTCGCCTCTCAGAACTGGAAGCTAGAGCTTCCGAGGGTGTTGTGTTGGAGGCTCAGTTGTAGCAAAGCGAGTAAGAAGTAGAGACCCTTAGCCAATATATCTCTATGTTGAGGTCTCAATTTGAATAAGCTAGGGCCAAGTAGGATGAAGTCCATAGTGTCTTTCTCGGTGCATCCAATTGCGAGACTGCCTCCGCTGAAAGATTGAATAATTTAGAGGCAACCTTGAACTCCAAAACTGCAGAGCTTTCTGCTGCAAGGGGGGGGGGGGGGGAATTCCCAAACGGAGGAGAAGCATAAGAAGATCATTGATCATTATACACTATTCTGATCGACTGTTAGTGAGTTTGATGTCAACCTCCAGTCTGTTACATCCGTGCAAAAAAATATTTCTGCTGAGCTTGACCAACTTAGAGAAGAACTCAACTGTCGAGCGGCTTCCCTCTTTGTTGAAAAAACATATGTTATGTACAACATGAGGAGAAAAACCTTAGAAGAGGATAAAGAGGGTGTAAAATTGTTAAATCCCGTGAGCTGGAGTCAATTGGTAGAAGGGGTCTTCCAGCGAGGCCTGATGCTACTGACTCTTCTTGTTCCGGTTTTGAATTCTCAGGAACTAAATAGGAACTGGAAGGTGATGATGCTAAAGGCCAATATGACAAAGGCCAAGATATCGAACCGGCAACGATTCTACCCACTTCTCCCGGGGGCGTGGATGTTTCTCTTCATTCGGGTTCTGGAGATGCAATAGCTTTGTTTTGATTTCCTTTTCCAACTATTGTACTTGTGATGCTTGGCACATTTATTGTAAATAAAAATGCTTTTTTTCTCAAGTATTGTATAAGTTTTCCTTTATGCGTATTTTCATTTAAAGTTTTGTGCAAGTTTGATCTTTGCGTCATTTTTTGTTTAAGTGTTTGCGCAAAGTTTACTATTTGCGTTTGATCATGCAAGGCTTTGGGTGCATTTCCTCCCGAATGCATTTTGATTATGGGGCATAAGTTCATCCGAAGCCAACCCTTTTACGAGAGGGTTTTAATAAGAAAGGGCCCTCTTATGTTTACGGTGCTCTTGAAGATGACGTCTTCTGTTCATTACAGTACTAGCATTTGAAGTACTTGTTTAACTTTCAAATGATAAAATCAATTCATATTTCATACAAGAAACAAGATATAAATAAAAGGACTTTACTTTATTCCTTCCATTTTCAAAAGTACATAAGCATTCATTGTGCTAAAAGGAAATTACCATTTCTTGTGGCTAACTTGTATAATTTATTTCTATGGGGATGGCTGCGCAGTCCCCGGTCCCGAGGATACAACCGTTATAGTATCCTCATATCATTCCCCCCAGTGTTCAAATGTGAAGAATGCAAATTTGAACAGTGGAATTTTTACACCTTCGAGGATTTCACTACTGAATTTCTAGATAATCTTCAGTTCGGAAACAAATTTCACTTTCCCTGAGGAATTTATGCTATCGAGCCAAAAATTATCCAATAATCCCCTAGTGTCTTGCACTTGTGAACGATCGGGTAGTCTCTGTTCGATAGCAAACGTAACTTCCCCGTAGGAACTTTACTATCGAGCAAAAGACTATCTAACCGCTCCGGTGTGGTTCTTTACTTGTATGCCTTGTCACTAGGTCTTATTGGTGTTCTTGAAACATCCAGTGTAATATGGTTTCCGTTGCTGCCTCGTTGAAAACCTTGCAAGAAAAATCCAATTGGGACAAAATTGGACGAAGAGAAAAAGAGTACAACACAGACTTTCAATAGAGGTGATATTCATCAGGAATAGTATCTCTTGAGGTGTGCCACATTCCAAATGCTTCGAAACTTTTCTCCATATTGATTCTCCAATTCGTATGATCCTTTTCCGGTAATAGCTGAAACCCGGTAAAGGCCTTTCCATGTTGGACCTAGCTTTCCTGCATTGAGTGTCCGGGTGTTCTGAGTCACTTACCTTAAGACAAAGTCACCCACTTTAAAATAATGGAGACTGGCTATTCAATTGTAATATCTTTCTATTCTTTGCTTTTGGGCCGCCATCCTTATGTGCACCAAGTCCCTATGTTCATCAAGCAGCTCCAAATTGACCAACATTGCATCATTGTTTCTTTCTTCATTCGCCTAGATCTCAGGGTAGGCTCCCCTACTTCCACCGGGAATACAACTTTAGCTCCGTAGACAAGAGAAGGCCAGCCAACAAACTCAAATTTCCTTTCCAAAAATAGTTAAACATGAATAAGCAGTCTAAATATGATTTAATATTAATATTTAGCGAAAGTACAACCTAGACACAGCCTAAATCGTGGTGTCACAAGTTACGAGCACATAAAAGAGTTTAAATACAACTACAAAAGACCAGTAATATACAGAATGGAATTTAGAATCTGAAGGAAGAAATCTGGTGCTGCGAACACTGGCGGTCACCTTACTCAGCTGCGATAGCAAAATCTCCAATCAGCCTAAAACCCGCTACCGAGTGAAGAAATACCTGCATCTGCACATAAGGTGCAAAGAGTAAAGTGAGTACTCCAACTCAGTGAGTAATAAAAGTAAATAACAATTGAGCAGTAAGAAATCATGTATATTAGATCACCATGCTATATAGAAGTAGAGAAAACATTTTTGAGAAAAACTGTTAAGCTGTGAAAACTTTAGAGAAACATTTTAGTTCAGTTTTAAGACTATTCTGGAAATGCCTTTTTCAATAGTTATGCAAATGAAGCAGTAGCAATAGTGAAGATAAGCATAGAAGTCCGCCCCTCCAGCCCAACACTCAGTGATCAGATAATACCAGAACAGCAGGTAAAGATTTCAATAAATAGCACTAACAACAGATAATAAACAAATGCATGAGTGTAATGCAATGCATATGAAAATACACTCTGTTACCCACTGCAGCGTCCAGACCGATCCACCCATTTATTTGTTGTCGACGGCACTCACTGGGGGTGTGTACAGACTCCGGAGGGGCTCCTACAGCCCAAGCGCAATATCAAGCCATCTCGTGGCATCAAACAGGCTCTCGGCCTCAATATTAATATAATCAACCAGTATCTCAGCCTCAATATCAATGAAATCAACCAGGCCCTCAGCCTAAATATAAATGTAATATTGCTGAGCGCGCGTAACCCGATCCATGCTCAGTCTAGAAATTATCAGAAGCCCCTTGGGCATTTGTAAAACAGTAGTCCTCAGCCCAAAATATCACTTACAAATATCATATAAGTTTTCAAATCTTAGAAAGATGGTTGAGTTGCAAAGTAATATTTAACACCTTAGACTGATATCAAATAATATGTAAAAATGTGCGAAAACAGTGTTATCAATCCCTGAAGGATTCAAGTAATTGGCACAAAGCCCAAATATAACAATAAATTTCAAGTAGGATGATTAGCAAATAAGTTCTAGCCAAAAATCACAGTAGAAACATCTCTCGGGACGGACCAAGTCACAATCCCCATTAATCAACGACCCCACCCTCGTCATAGAGTGAGTCTCTCGCCTCAATATAGCGCTACGATGTGAAATTCTAGGGTTTCAAACCCTCAGGATATCATTTACAATCATTACTCACCTCGAACCGGGGAAATCTCAAGCTCATGATGCCTTTGCCCCTCGAATCGGCCTACACACGCGTCAAATCTTACCAAAACCACAATGAATATGTCACGATGATAAGAGAACAAAACTCAATCGAAAATAATAAATAACTGGCATAAATCCCAAAATTACCAAAACCCGAGCCTGAGGCCCACTTCTCAAAAATCAGAAATTTTCATATCAACGGGTTCCTTATCTCGGCATGAGTCTATACATATCAAAATTACTAATTTCCGATAATATTTCGATCCTTAAATCCGAAAATATATTCTAGAGGCGTTTCAAACTTTTTCCAACTTAAAATCACCAATTTCATGTTAATAATAACAATGGATTCGAGTAATCTAATTAAAATTGAGATAAGAACACATACCCTAATGTTTTCCTTGAAACTCTCTCGAAAAATCGCGTCACCCGAGCTCCCTTGGTCGAAAAATGAAAGAGTGAGACGACTTTGGACTTTATTGTGCTGCACATGTATTTGTTCTTCGCGTTCGCGAAGAACACAATTTCCAAAAAATCAATTTTCAAATTCTTCTCGGACAGGCTTCAGTATAATGGTCATAGCATTTTAACACAACTCCAAATGACAAATGGTTTGATGTTGTAAAAATTATACACAAAGGGCTATAATTTTATATATTGCACATTTCCTAACTCTTTATACATTGCTAGATATAAGCTTCCAAATTCAGCCCTGTGTATTAGAGACCTTCTCGGACAATGTATAGTGTAACCACCATTACATTTTGTACACAACTAGAAGTTCTAAATAAATTTACATTTCTGAAAAGTAGATTCAAATAGCTACAACTTTTGTTTTTGAATCATCTCAAAATGCATTGTAGATTGAGAGATACGAGCCTCCGAAGTAAGACCTACACAACAGAATTACCTTTTCTTTCCAAACGCGAGTCTCTCTTCACGAACGCGAAGAACAAAATCCCCGAAGACATATCCTTCTTCGCAAACGTGAAGAACAATACCAGATACCAGCTTTGGCCATTGCAAAACAGCCCAAAATAATCCGAAACACACCCGAGGCCCTCAGGACCTCAACCAAACACGCCAACATATCCCATAACATTATTCAAACTTGTTCTAACCTTTCGAAACGCTCAAAACAACATTGAAACACAAAATTTGCATCGGATTCAAGCCAAACAATTTCAAGAATTTTCAAATTCCATTTCTGATAAAAAACCCAACAAAACCACGTCCGAATGACATGAAAATTTGCACACACATACAAAATCACATAACGAAGCTACAAAAACTCTTGGAATTCCATTCCGACCCTCGGATCAAAATCTCACCTATCAATCGGAAATCGCCAAAATACTAAATTCGCCAATTCAAGCCAAATTCCACATCGGACCTCCAAAACACATTCCAATCGCGCTCCTAAGTCATAAATCACCTAACAGAGCTATCCAGCTCATAATATTTTGATCCAAGATCATATACAAACGACTCAAGTCTTGGTCAAACCTTTCAAACTTTAATCTGAGAATTATTCTTCCAAATTTGTTTTGATTAATCCTGAAACCAAAACCAACAATTTACATAAGTCATAATACACCACATAGTGCAAATCATGCCCGAGAACTAGTGATCAAAGTGCAAAAGCTCAAAACGACCGGTCGGGTCGTTACATCCTCCTCGTCTTAAACACACGTTCGTCCTCGAACGTACCCAGAGTTGTTCTAAAAGCCAACCAATCATTGAATAACCTTAGCATGCCTATACCCCGAGGTGATACCATGTCACCCTATATCATATAGGTCTGATAACACAAAGAAACTGAAATTACACAACCAAATCTAGCATATGAATCATAGAACCACAATTTCACTTCTAAAACCATCAATACAGTCAAAACCTCACACTCATGCACTGAATAGGCCCGAACCAGCTGTAATATACCATGCCAGAAACCTCGGGTGCAATTATATGATATACCACATAACTCAAACACATGCAGCGATAACATCCATTCACAACAGCTGCACATAACGACCATACCGATAGGAAATCTCTTATCAGCTCAAGTCTCATTCCAACACTTTCATATACTACCAACGATAAATGAAACATGTATTAAACTATAACTATTTCTCATATCAACCATTCAAGAAGCCATTTATCCTCTGGTTATTACCATAGGAAATTTTTATGTCGAACCTCGATATTATCCTTCCAACATGCTGAAATCAAATTTGTTCTACTCATTAATATCCCAACGATCTCCTCCAATCCAACACACAACTCTGGTGACATGACATATCAACATGGGCCTAAGACACATCTAGCATAATTCGCGAACCAATAAGCAACGGTATGAACATACTCAAATCATGAAAATGACTCAAATGAAAGAGTTGTAGCTCAAGCTCACCAGTACCACCACAACGCAAGGCTGAGAACCCGTCTCATATCATAGAATAGAACACACGAATCTAACCCGCAAGGTCTTATCTCCACATATTCAAACACTGCCCCAAATGAAACACCTCAAGTCCTTATGCTCGAAATAAACAACCACGCACAATTGATATCTGGAACCCAAGCAAATCATCATACCCACAATGAAGCAAGTAACATACACCACACAACCCTGAAAGGACACAACCGATGCGCCATTCAACAAGCAACACCCAATTACTCTTCCCACTCGAGTTTCACTATGAACCCCGAGGGAACCGCACCATATGTGCCCATAACCACAAAATCATAATGTCTCAAAACACATAAACAACTCCGGCCAAACAAGCCGACTTAAGCTAGAACACACATCCACATTGGCCTGCCAACGAACTTCTTACCAAGGAAACCTGAAGTTGTTCCTTTCCACTACTGTAACTCCTTGCAGTACCATCCGACACGGTTCCTGGCACTGATGTCGTCCAAATCCACTACTCAAAAGCAATAGGTACGGTGGATTGCAATATAATTTACCCAACTAAGAGTCGGTGTCGAATCCACAGGGACAATGTGTAGGTGACTAAGGATGTAGGAGAATTATCGCATATGGTGTAAAGCAACCGGGTTAAAGAGATGTTTTTGGAATTATACTGGTTTAATTGCGAAAATATAAACTATTCTATAAAGTAAGAAAAATAATCAATGGCTACAAGTATAAATGCATCAGGAATTACATATCGAGTAACGATCCAACGTACTTTATATCCCTTCCAATAATGGCCACAAAGGTATACTTAGTTGCTTCTATCAATCGTGAACTCTCTACTTATCATAAATCTCTCTCGAGTAATTATAATAATTTACTAGACGCACTCTCCCGAGCTACGCTAGCTAGATTCGCATAACGGTTCACTAAGATTGCACCCGAGGTATCGCTATCTCTAATCCAACCTCCAAACCCTCGGTTATGACTCTCGTCTATACTGCGGGAGTGATGTTGTTCAACAACTACCTAAATACGCACTCTCTCCCGAGTAGATACACACTAAATAGGCATGGTTAATTGAAATCCCTTTCAATTAACTAATAATAATTATGTAGTTGAACAAATAAAGATTCAACAAGTAAAACATATGTTAACAATACAAGAAATTCAATTAATACATAAGCACAACAAGGTATTAAATCCACACTTTAATTATGAATATTCCCATAAACAAGATTAAGTGTTGAAAATAAATACTACACACTTAAATATACAATACAAAGCAAGGAAATAAAGAAATAAACATAAATCGGTAAGAAAATCTTAACCACAAGCTTCAATCTTTAAGACCCAAGTGTGTTTGTGCAAGAACCCTAGCTTCAAAATTGTTCTCTCTAGTCTCTATGGACTGAAAATAAGCCAAACATCTGTTCCTAATGAACTGATATTGGGTTAAAAAGTGTGAAGTTCCAGAACTGCCCCTAATTAACTCTATGCGATCGCAATAGAGAGAGTGCGATCGCATATAATTAGTTCCGGCCTTCTATGCATTCGCATAGAGTAGTTTGCCAACTGCTGACCAGGCTCCCTTTCTTCTGTGCGTTCGCACAAGAGCAGTGCATTCGCATTGCTTTGAGTCTTGGGTCTATGCGATCACATAGCATTCATTGCGATCGCATAGTGTAAAATATCATCTGGGTCCTGGGCTCTATGCCATCGCATAGACTTCATTGCGATCGCACAGTGCAATTAACTGGCAGCATCATTTTGTCCAATTTAATTCCGTTTTGGCTTTTTTTCAGTTGGTTCCTTCACCATTACTTCTAAATCACATAAAACCTGCAAAATAGAAGTAAACGACATTAAAACACACGACTTCTATCACTCAACACATGAAAAGTATAGGTTTAATGACAAGATGAGTGGGTATTTTACCCACTTATCACACCCCCAAACTTAGACTATTTCTTGTCCACAAGCAATGAAGGTGACAAAATCTCCTCCCAAGTATTTAATTCAACAATGCATCTATATCATCCAAGCCAAATATGTCTAGTATAAGCACAAAAAGCATGACTTTGATTGGTACAACCAATTACTTCAAAGCATATGATTTATTGAGCACTTCACATAAACTTCATTATACTTCAAGCGCTCAAACACTAATGAAAATCAAAGTAGCAATCTACTCATGACACTAAAAAACTTAGTTCAAAATCAGTTAGGACTTAAAGGGTTGTAGATTAGGCAATTAGTTAAGGTAAGGCAAAATTTGGTTAAAGTGACTCAAAACTTTCCCAAGCACAACAAAATTTATAATTTAAGGTACACTTCCTTCAAAGATATTTTCCACCATTTTCTTCATTTTTCATACCACGCATAGTCTTCCCTTTATTCACATCTTTTATCAACAAATATTATATACACATTTTTTTTTTATAAACCTTTCACCTTTTCAAACAAATTTCATATCACAACTTTCCTAACTTTCACCCCCAAACTTAGGCTTTTAGCCTACATAAACATTTTCAAGGAAGTAGGATGATAAAAGATATATCATTTAAGAACAAAGGATTTAAGCATGTAACATGGTTGCCAAAGAATAAGGTTCAAGGCTCAAAGTTGGTTGACTTGGGAAAATATTTAAGGGTAGGAATTTTTAGGCATACTAGCGGTCCAAGGAAGGTCTAATATCATTTTTCATACCAAGTTAGTCTAAAATTTCGCCTCAAAGCACATTCCGAGCAAGTTCTAGACCAAAGTACTACAAAAGAACAAGCAAATACATCTCACCGCACATGGCACATGAAAACTCAAATGGAATACAAATCCACATTCCAGTTAACACAAATGACTCAAAGAGATTATATTGCATAAAGGAAGCTATTTAGTGAATCAAAAAGCCAAAAATTGAATCTAAAAGGTCAAGACATTTTTACTTTAATAATTTTCTTTTTCAACAACCAAAAACTCATATGCCAAGGTTTAACTATGTTGGTACCAAGAAAGCCACAACTTAGACAATGGTCAAAAATCCAAACTCAACTCAATTCATTTAATTTAACAAAACCTAAATCTAACTACAAGACTAATTCCCTTAAGAAAGCCATCAATGATCGGGAAAAGTCGATAACAACAAATAAACAAAAATCAAAATTATCTAGAATTTTCCGGTTCAAGAAGAAAATTGGCATCCTTGGAAAAAGAACCGTGGTATAAAGAAAACCAAGGATATCGCCACTAATATAAAGCACACTAAATATTAAAAAAATATTAACATACTAGTAATAAATAAAATTAAGAAGTTAATGCATCATTACTAATATAATTAATGTCAAACATCACAAAAAATAAAATAAAAACAACTACAATATTATACTAATCCGCCATAACCACAGTTATACAAGAAGCTACCCCCAACAAAAGATACTGCATTGTCCCCAATGCAACTAAACATGAAAGAATAAAAAGGTGGAAAATGCTCCCGGAATACTGCATCACTCGAAGTCGGATGTGGGAGGAAACTTTAGCTCAACATCTCCATCATCATCATAATCATCAGAAGAATCTTGTGAATCACATAGTGAGCTTTGCTTATGCATCATCCTCGACAGGAACTTGCTTTTCTTCTTCTCGTGCTATTTGAATTTCACCTGTCACCTTTCAATCTTTCCTTGTCTCCTACTCAAGTATTCCAACCTGGTCTTGATGACCTTTTGGTCTTGCACTACATCATCCAAGGTCGATATCTTTTTGCTCGATGAACCCGACCTAGTTAAAGTGCCCTCACCAGATGGACCTGAGAGAAGACCTGCAACAAGCTGTCGAATGTGGGTGTCAACACCATGTATCTGATGGGAAATATGGCGCATGGTGTGAGGGCCTGAATGAAGTGGTCCCATGGGGTCATGTGATGGGTCATGAGATCCTGTTGTAACTGTGGGGTCATGTCCGGATCCCTCGGCAGAATTGTCAAAACTGCCCAAACGAAGGAGATAGCACATCAATCCTTCGCTTCTTCTTCTTGCCAGATGCCCCTCGGCGAAGCAATGGATAAATTGCTACAGCAGGGTCCTTCTCAACATCATCGGGGTCGTAGGCACATCAGTAGTATAGCACAATTGAGTGATCAATGAAGGGAAGAATAAGCTTCTAGTCCTTCCGTTGCAAGCTTCCTCTATTTCATTCACAATGTGCTGGCCCATATTTACAGGCAAGCCGTCCAGAATAGAAACAATCATCATTGCCTTTTCAGGCGTCACTTCAGTCTTGTTTCTTGATGGCACAACCCTTGCACAGATAATGGATATCCAAGTCTTGGCTTCTCCTGTGAAATCATGCGAATCAACCCCTTTGTGAACTCTTACCCAAGTCGGCTGCACCCCGTCGTAAAGTTTTTCTACCATCCAGTCTGTTCCCCTCTCTCTTCCGATATCCCAGTACACCTCATCATCAACATTAGGAAGCCCATAATGTGCATTTATCACTTCGGGACCAAAGTTAACCCGCTTGCCTCTAACAATTGTGAATAACTCCCCCCGGAAGTCAATCCTCAAGGCATTTGCGTAAAATTCGCGAACTATTGTGTAGTTCGCCCTGACTGGATCAGGAGCAAAGCATATCCATCCACTGTCGTTTAGTCGTTGAAAAAATTCCGGCATTTTGTCTTCAATAGTGTCCAAACGGATACCCCTTTCTTTGACAATGCTCTTTCACATGAGCTTGTCGTAATTCCATTCACACTCAGCTGCCATGAATCTCGTTGCATCAATATACTTTAAATCCGGAGCTGGGAGAGCATATTATTGGACATTTTCATACTCTTAAGAGGCCATTTTATGTAAAAAGTACCAACAATCGGAGACCAATTGCTAAATGCTTGAACAAATACTTTATACACATTATTATGATGCAATTAGGCTAAAGAAAAAAATTCATAAAGCGTTTGGATGAGAATCTGCGAACACACTGTTTTTCACTGCTGGGCGTTAATGCTATGCGATCGCATTTCACTGTTGTGATCGCATAGAATTTTTTTTTTGAACTTTAGTATTCCAGTGCTATGCGATCGCATTGCATTGTTGCGATTGCATATGTATTTTCAGGCTACAGTTTTCAGTGCTATGCGATCACACTGCACCTATGCGATCGCATAGTGCAATTTCATTCTGCCCAGAATTTTATTTTAATTTGGACATTTTTGCAAAAACCTTAAGGTCATCAATTTTTCATGTCCATTTTCAACGAATTTCCCACAGATTTACACCCAACCTTTTCAATAATTTAACCCACACACTCTCAACTAACAATACCCAGCAAGCAAACACACATTCACGTTATTTTGAACCAAAGAATCTAACATTCTAACCCTAAACATGAAGATAAGAGAAATAAGAAGAAACACAAGATAATTTTATACCTTAAGAATACCAAGAATGCAATTTGAAAGGAGTAGATTTTAGAGATGACATACCTTGAGAGTAGAGGTTAAAAATTGCTAAGAGAATTGAAGAAGTGAAGATTTAAAATTTTTGGGGTCTTGGCAGAAGGGGGGTTCGTTTATTTTGAGCAAAATGGGTTCACATATATCGCTATATCTAATCCAACCTCTAAACCCTCGGTTATGACTCTCGTCTATACTACGGGAGTGATGTTTTTCAACAACTATCTAAATATGCACTTTCTCCCGAGTAGATACACACTAAATAGGCATGGTTAATGGAAATCCCTATGAATAATAATAATTATGTAGTTGAACAAAGAAAGATTCAACAAGTAAAACCTATGTTAACAATACAAGAACTTCAATTAATACATAAGCACAATAAGGTATTAAATCCACACTTTAATTGTGAATATTCCAATAAACAAGATTAAGTTAGAAATAAATACTACACACTTAAATATACAATACAAAGCAAGGAAATGAAGAAATAAACATAAATGGGTAAGAAAATCTTAACCACAAGCTTCAATCATCAAGACCCAAGTGTGTTTGTGCAAGATCCCTAGCTTCAAAATAGTTCTCTATAGTCTCTTTGGTCTGAAAATAAGCCGAAGATCCGTTTCTATTGAAGTGATTTGGGTATTAAAGGATTTGGGGGTCAAAAAGTGTGAAGTTCCAGAACCGCCTCTAATTAACTCTAAGCTATCGCGATAGAGAGAGTGCGATCGCATAGAATTAGTTCCAGCTTTGTATGCGTTCACGCTGTACTCTCTGCGTTCGCATAGAGTAGTTGAACAACTGCTGATCAGGCTCCCTTTCTTCTGTGCGTTCGCATAAGATCAGTGCGTTCACATTTCTTTGAGTCTTGGGTCTATGCGATCGCATAGCAGTCATTGCGATCGCATAGTGTAAAATATCATCCAGGTCCTGGTCTCTATGCGATCGCATAGACTTCATTGCGATCGCACAGTGCAATTAACTGGGCAGCTTCATTTTGTCATATTTAATTTCGTTTTGGCTTGTTTACACTTGGTTCCTTCACCATTACTTCTAAATCACATAGAACATGTAAAATAGAAGTAAACGACATTAAAACACATGACTTTTATCACTCAACACATCAAAATTATAGGCTTAAAGACAAGATAAGTGGGTATTTTACCCACTTATCAGGCACCAAATCAATGCCAAAACAGAAAACTCTGCCCGTCCATAGGAAACACATCCGAAAAGTTCCTCAACACTGGAATTGACTCATTGATAGTAACCTCTGCACTGACATCCATCACAAAGGTCCAATTAAGAAAGACAATCATTCCAAGCCGTCCTCCAGATATTTATAACATAACCCACTCTATTAGAACATAATCCAACGCACCTCGCCACTGAACCTGCGGCATTTCTGGCGTAGCCCATGGCGTCATAGTCCAGAATAACCCAACACTCAGATAACCATTCTGAATTCCCACTTCACATCCAAAATCTAACATACCAGCAAATAAAGATCCACTCAAGCCTCCAAATCCCGATAGCCGCTAAACGGTGCCGATACATACGATCCATAACCATACATAGCCTGCACATGAGAACTCCCAGTATCCAACTCTATATAGCACACCGAATCATCGTACCTGATCCCAATTTGCCGTCTGAAAGCATACCACAGTTTAACTGCCCAATCATTCAATGGTAGATACTCAGAAATTTCTCTGTGCCACCAAGCAAACCCGAGTATCACCAGTCGGTCTAACAATAAAGCTGCAATACTACCGTAGTGCCATCAACTAATCACATTACCCTTTTTCTGAATATATACTGCTGTCAAATAACTTCCGATTAGAAATATCATTCCCTTAACTATCTGAGGCTACTCGTTGCTTAAGAGTTTTATGAACTTCCTTTCAGAACTGAATTGTGACTTATCTAGCCAAGAACTTTCATTGATCCCATCTAGAAGAAAATCATTGTATATCCCATACTCCGCATGCCCATAGAAAAATACACATCTCCAAACCACGGTAAAACCCAACAAGAACTCTTCTTATTCCATTTGCATCAACTAACTGCCAGGATTAGATCCTTCTAGTTAGACCAAGCTATGCAAGTCACCGAAACCTAAGAGCATTGCTGCAAAGTACCTGTACAAACTCATTCCCTCGGATACACACCACGAATTAATCATATCCTTACCATACTGAACCGATCTACTATCAAGCTACTCCATCCATCTAAGTTTCCTCTGACTCGTTTTCGATTTGATATTTCCCCTTGCTATAGTACTAAAATTCCTCAACACGGGATTACTACATGAGACCCAAGTGTAAAACCACACTGTCTAAGACTCATATACCGCTGAATACTCTCCCAAATATTCCCAGAGACACCACACTCAAGAATACCTTACTCTGAAGAACTTCCTCCGAATATAACGTTGTTTCCTTTACTCTCCTGATACTGTTACATAGGATCCCATAATTAACATAGAAGTACCACAATTCTAGACCTGTTCTAATGAGAACACAATTTCTAATAACACGTGCAACTTTAGAATACTCAATTGATGTACACAGACCTTTGAACACCCGTGCCTCACTGGCACGCCGATACCGCAGAATGGAATCCTCATCCCATTACAACCAAGCAACTTCCTGCCCTGTGCACCGAGCATTCTTTACCAACAACAACTCTAGAAACTCTGTGATTCTCATACCCTACGAAGCATAATATAACCTTTGTCAACATTTCCTTTACTCTAGCCATAGCTAATTTACTCGCACACCTCAAACTGGAACCAACATAGCACTTAATTGTGCAATCATATACTCACAGTAGACTCCTCCACTTGGCTCGAAGCTGATGATCAAAATATACTCAATAACTCATAACATTTATACTCTATTGATGCCACAATACCATAGTGAGATTAAAATCAAATCCTTCCTAAGCTTGTGGAAACACAACTTATCTAGAATTATAACTCTTCTGCAATTCTCTCATTCGCTCTCGCAACAGTTAAGCCAACTCTCTTAAGCGACCCAAAATTTAAATTTCAATACTCTCACTTACACATGAGATCTTCCAACATACACATAACGATGACATCACTTCAGAACACTCCGCAGGAGATAACACTCCTGCTTCGCCTCAATATAACATTTCTGTATACCTTCTACCGTCATACACATTACACAGTCAACCAGTCTTCCTGAGTCTGAACTCAAATCGCAATAGGAAATTTACTTCACTTCCAAATATGAGACTTGAAAAGATTCTTCACGCGCCCAACTCGGGGCTACACATCCATCACAATGGAAATCAAACACTTAATGGTTTATCTATCATCCAATAGACCTTCTTCGACACTTCCAAGTTATATAGAAAAATCTCGCAGTACTAACATACTCATCACGTAGCTATCCAGCCGTCATTCCAACTAATAGGGATAATACCAAACATATAAGTTCAAAACACTTACTCACACAATCAACACCTCGGTGCTCAAGCCATAGGAAAATATCCAGCCTCAAGTTCTTCAGATTTGCCCAACATCAACTCATAGAGATCACGTCTCGCCCCTCGATCGGGGAATCACAGGAAATCCAGGCACATCTGATACTGATCGCGCATGTGAACGTATGGAAAGAGTCTCGAGAGTTATATTTCAAGCTAAATCAAGGACGCACGAAAAAATTTCAAGAATGCGAAGTTTTCCTAAAGGTTCTGCAGCCTCTCGAGGATAAATAAAGACATCTCCGTACCGATCCGTGAGACTCTACTTAACCTGCTCATGACTCGTGAGACCTATGCAACCTAGGCTCTGATTCCAACTTATCACGACCCAAACCCCGCTCCGGTCGTGATGGAGCCTCTCGTGAAGACAATGCCAGCCAACCAACTCAAATTGCCTTTTCAAAAATAGTTATACATGAATAAGCAGTCTAAATATAATTTAATATTAATATATAGCGAAAGTACAACTGAAGCACAGCCCAAATTGGGGTATCACAAGTCACGAGCATCTAGAAGAGTCTAAATACAACTACAAGACCAGTAATATACATGATGGAATTTAGAATCAAAAGGAAGAACTCTGGTGCCGCAAACACTGGCGGTCACCTTACTCAACAGCGATAGCAAAATCTCCAATCAACCCAAAACCCGCTATCGGGTGAACAAATACCTGCATCTGCACACGAGGTGCAAGGACTAAAGTGTGTAGTCCAACTCAGGGAGTAATAAAAGTAAATAACAACTAAGCAATAAGAAATCACGTATAACAGATAATCATGTTGTATAGAAGTAGAGAAAAACTTTTTGAAAAAAACAGTGGAGCTGTGAAATCTTTACAGAAACATTTTAGCTCAGTTTAAAGACTCTTTTGGAAATGCCTTTTTCAAAAGTTACCCAAATAAATGCAGTAGCAATAGTGCAGATAAGCACAGAAATTCCCCCCTCGGGCCCAATACTCAGTGATCAGATAATACCAGAACAACAGGAAAAGATTTCAAGAAATAGTACAAACAACAGATAATGAACAAATGCATGAGTGTAATGCAATGCATATGACGGTACACTTGGTACCTACTACGGCGTCCAACCTGAGCCATCCATTTATTTATCGTCGACGGCGCTCATTTGAGGTGTGTACAGACTTCGGAGGGGCTCCTACAGCCGAAGCGTAATATCAAGCCATCTCGTGACATCAACCAGGCTCTCGGCCTCAATATCAAAGTAATCAACAAGGCCCTCGACTTCAATATAAATGTAATACTGCAATGGCACGCAACCCGATCCATGATCAGCCCAGAAATTATCATAAGCCTCTTGAGCATTTGCAAAACAGTAATTCTCATCCCAAAATATCATTTAAGTTTTCAAATCATAGAAAGATAGCTGAGTTGCAAAACAGTATTTAAAACCTTTTGCTGAGATCAAATAACATGACAAAAATGTGTGAAAACCGTGATATCAATCCCTGAAGGATTCAAATAATTGGCACAAAGCCCAACTATAACAATTAAATTCAAGTAGGATGATTATCAAATAGGTTCTAGTCAAAAATCACAGTAGAAACATCTCTCGGGACGGACCAAGTCACAATCCCCATTAATCAACGACCCCACCCTCGTCATAAAGTGCGTGTCTCGCTTCAATATAGCGTTACGATGTGAAATTGCGGAGTTTCAAACCTTCAAGATATCATTTACAATTAATACTCACCTCGAACCAGCGAAATTTCAAGCTCGTGACGCCTTTGCCCCTCGCATCGAACTACGTGCGCGTCAAATTTAACCAAAACCACAACCAATACGTCACAATATACTAAATGAACAAACCCAATCGAAAACAATAAATAACAGGCATAAATCCCAAAATTACCAAAACCCAAGCCCCGTGCCCACTTCTCGAAATTTAGAAATTTTCACGTCAACGAGTTTCTTATCTCGCCACGAGTCTATACTTATAAAAATTACTAATTTCCGATAACATTTCGACTGTCAAATCCGCAAATATATCTAAGAGGGTTTTCAAACTTTTTCCAATTTAAAATCACCAATTTCATGTTAAAAGTAACAATGGATTCGAGTAATATAACCAAAATTAAGCTAAGAACACTTACCCCGATGTTTTCCTTGAAAATCTCTCGAATAATCGCCTCACCCGAGCTCCTTTGGTCCAAAACATAAACAGTGAGACGAGTTTGGACTTTATTGTGCTTCCCAGGTATTTGTTCTTCGTGTTCGAGGTCCTCTTCTCGCGTTCGCAAACAACACAATTTCGACAAAATCCTTTTTCAAAACTCTTATCGGACATGCTCTCGTATAAAGGTCATAACGTTTTACACACAACTCCAAATGACAAATGGTTTGATGTTATGAAAACTAGGTACAAAGGGCTATAATTTAATATGTTTCTCATTTCTTGACTCGTTATACATTGCGAGATATAAGCTTCCAAAGTTAGCCCTATGTATTAGAGACCTTCCCAGACACCCAATAGTGTAACCACCATAACCTTTTGTACACAACTTGACATTCCAATTAAATTTACATTTCTGAAAACTAGATTCAAAGAGATACAACTTTTGTTTTTGAATTATCTAAAAATTCATTGTAGATTGAGAGGTATGAGCCTCCGAAGTAAGACCTGAGCAACACAATTGCCTCTTTTTCCCGAACGCGAAGCTCTCTTCGTGAGCGCGAAGAACAAAATCCCAGAAGCAAAATCCTTCTTCGCGAATGCGAGGAGACCCTCGCGAACACGAAGAATAATACTAGATACCAACTTCAGCCATTGCAAAAAAGCCCGAAATGATCCGAAACACACCCGAGGCCCTCGGGACCTCAACCAAACACGCCAACATATCCCATAACATTATTCAATCTTGTTCCAACCTTCGGAATGCTCAAAAATACATTAAAATAACAAATGTACGTAGGATTCAAGCCAAACAAATTCAAGAACATTCCAATCCTATTTTTAATAAAAAAACCCAAACAAAACATGTCCGAATGACATGAAATTTTGCACACACATCCCAAATCACATAACGAAGCTACAGAAACTCTCGGAATTCCATTCCGACCCTCGGATCAAATTCTCACCTATCAATCGGAAATCACCAAAATATTAAAATTGCCAATTCAAGACAAATTCCACATTGGACCTCCAAAACCAATTCCGATTGCGCTCCTAAGTCATAAATCACCTAACGGAGCTAGCCAAATCATAAAAATATAGATCCAAGATCATATACAAATAAGTCAATTCTTGGTCAAACCTTTTAAATTTTAAGTTTTACGTTGAGAATTATTCTTCCAAATTCATTTTGATTAATCCTGAAACCAAAACCAACGACTTATATAAGTCATAATACACCAGACAGGGCAAATTATGCACGAGAACTGGTGATCAAAATGTAAAATCTCAAAACGACCGGTTGGATCGTTACACCAACCCATTTAGAAAAATAGCCGGTCAAAATAAAAAGAAACCATACCTTACTAGGGCCCGACGATAATGGTCCTTCGATATTCATTCCCCAATTTATGTACGGTCATGGAGACAAAACTGAGTGCAATAGTTCTGCTAGTTTATGTACCAACGGTGCGTAGTGTTGCCGCTTATCACATTTTTAAACATAAGCTTTGGCGTCTTGTTCGATCTGGGGTCAATAATATCCTACCCTTACTAATTTAATACTAAGGAATTTGCGCTCGAGTGATTTATGTAAATACCCTTGTGAACTTCTCGCATAAAATAAATTGGTTTGGAGGCTTTGAAACATCGGGTCATTGGGCCTTGTAAAGATTTTCGGTACAATTGATCTCCTTAGAAACTATATCATGCTGGCATAGTGCAAAGAGCCTAAGATGCCTTGGGATCTTCAATCAACTTTTCGTGCTCGAGATAGTCGATGATCTCATTCCTCCTGTCCTAGATCAAATTAGTCGTGTTTACCTCATAGTAGTTATCTACATCCAGAACCGAGTGCCTAATCTGTACGACCGTGCTGGAGTTTGATCCCTTCATTTTCACAGACGAGCCAAGGTTAGCTAGTGCATCCACTTATGCATTGTCTTCCCTCGGGATATACATAATTGACCATGTTCGTAACCGAGAAAGGAGAGCCTGAACCTTCACTATATACTTTTGCTTGCATTCCTCTTTAGCTTCGAAGATCCTGTATACCTGATTTACCACCAACTATGAGTCACATTTGATTTCTATAACCTCGAAATCTCGTCCCCGGGCCAACTCGAGCCCTGTAATTAAAGCTTTATACTCCACTTCATTGTTAGTCAGAGGAACCATTCTTATGGCCTGCCTTAGGGTTTCTCCCAAAGGCATGGTAAATACTATGCCGAGTCTGGACCCATTTATATTGGAAGTTCCATCCTTGAATAAGGTCGAAAATCCCGATGTTGATTCTGATACCACACTACTTCTTTGGTTGCCAAAGATAAGCTAAAATCGGCGACAAAGTCGGACAAAACTTCTGACTTAATCCTAGTCCTAAAAAATTCGCTCATTTCGACGGCCCACTTGGCAAGACTACCTATAAGTTCGGTTTTATGAAGGATATTGCGATGGGAAAGATGGTCATCAGAACTATCGAGTAATATTAGAAGTATGGTCTTAGCTTTCGAGCGGCGACTACGAGGGCTAAGGCCAACTTCTACAGATATAGGTAGCGATTTTCTGCTCAGGTTAAAATTAATTCTACTAAAACAACAAATGGGAGATTGCGTACTTAATTCTCATGGACTAAAACTACGTGTGCCGCTACCTTCGAGACTGCTAGGTAAATTAACATTTTTTCCTTCCTCCGACTTGGATAATAACAAAGGACTTAACAAATACCTTTTCAAATCCATAAAAGCTTGCTGACATTGTGGGGTCCATTCGAAGTTGTTCTTCTGCTTGACTAGCGGGAAAAAATGATGGCATTTATCTGGAGACTGGGAAATGAACTTGCTCAAAGCGGCTAATATCCTTGTGAGCGTTTGAACCACTTTTATGCTTGATAGCTGGTTCGAGATGTCTTCAATGGATTCGATTTTATTGGAGTTAACCTCAATCCCCCTTTGTGACACCTGGAACCCCGAAACTTGCCGGAGCTGACCCTGAACGCATAGTTCTCGGGGTTAAGCTTCATTTTATTCTTTCTTAAGATGTCCAAAGTTTCTTGCAAGTGTTTAAGATGATCACCTACATTTAAAGACTTAACAAGCATATCGTCTATGTAAACTTCCATGGTTTTCCCTATTTTCTTTTCAACTATTTTGTTCACCAGCCGGTGATAAGATGCTCCCCCGTTTTTTAGCCCTTAGGGCATCACATTATAGCAATATGTTCCAAAATTCGTTATGATTGAAGTTTTTTTCTGATCCTCCGGATTAATCTTAATTTAGTTGTACCCAGAGTAAGCATCATGGAAACTCATTAAATCGTACCCATCTTTTGCATCAATCATTTTATCAATGTTTGGAAATGGAATGAGTCTTTTGGCATGCCTTATTTAATTCTTTATAATTTACACACATGCAAAATTTATTATTCTTCTATGGAACTACTACTACATTAGCTAGCAAGTATGGATACTTTGCCTTTCGGATTGCATCAATATCAAGAATGCGAGTTACCTCTTCTTTGAAGAATTTATTTTCTGGCCTTCGCAATAGTACGTTTTTTCTGTCTAACCAGAGGAATGCTTAGATCCAAGCTTAGCTTGCGTACGGCCAATTCCGACGGGATACCTGTCATATCCTCATGCGACCACGCAAGACAATCGACATTAAATTTAAGAAATTCAATATATCTAGACTGAAGTTCGAGGTGCAGTCATGTCCCCGAGTGGAATTTCCTATCCAAGAACTTTTTGAATAATGCGACTTGCTGAAGTTCTTCCATTGTGGACTTTGTTGCGTTCGTCTCTTCTGGTACCTCGAAATACCTTGTCACTTGATAATATTACAATGCCTCTTCCCATTGGTTGACTTTTCTTGACTCGGGAAAAGGTGTCGGCTTCTGTAATTGCTATGTCGCATGCTCCATCCCTTTGTTATTAGAGAGTGAAATTGCATTCATCTCCCTTGCTGCCGGTTGGTCACCTCTTATTTGTTTAATTCCCCCGGGAGTTAGGAATTTCAACAACCGGTGATATGTCGATGGCATAGCCTTCTTCTTGTGCAACTATGGTCTATACAGGATAATATTGTATCCCGGCAACCACCACTTTGAAAAGGGTCACCTTCATCACCCCTTCGGTATTCGCAGGTAGCAAGATCTCTCCTTGGATTGCCACGCTTGCTAGGTTGACCCAACAAGGAGTTTTGTGGCCCGAATGATGCTTCGTGTGAGTTCAGATTGCTCTAATACCCTCCATTATATAATATTGGCTGAAATTCCTGGATTTACCGGAACACGCTTAATTTTAAAATCTAATGGATTTTAAGAGATTACCAATGCGTCATTGTGCGATAGCAAAAATCCATTTACGCCTTTCTTCGTGAAAGTGATAACGCCTTCAACGACTTTCCAGAGCCTCTTGCTGTGGGTTACTAACACCTTCATCTTTTTTGCAGCCGAGAATGTAGCCCCGTAAATCTCGTTCCCCCCGAAAATCATGCTGACCGTCAGCCACGGGGGTTCTTCTTCTGCTTTTATGGGATCTGTGTTATCACGATTGCAACCGTAATTATTTTTAGCCTAGTCACTTAAAAATTCCTTACGATGGCCATTTTTTCAGCAACATCGCCAACTCTTCGCGCAGTTGCTGACATTCCCCAGTCTAGAGACCATTTGTCCCGTGGTATTTACACTACAAATTAGGATCCCTCTGGCTGGAATCAGATCTCATTGTATTTAGAAATTGTGCTTCATTAACATTTCACATACCCGACAGCAACTCCACTACACTTACGTTGAACTTATATTCTGAAAGTCTAGGATAGAAAGAATCTCGAGAACCAGATGTTTCCTTGTCCCGTAATGACATGTTGTTCCGACCACAATCAACCCTCCTATCAGTAACAAACCTATTTGTCGATCAAATACCTCTACCGTATCCTTCAGCCCCGTCATAGGTAAAAATTTACTCCTCAAAGACCATCGATCTATGTCGAAATCGTCTTTTGAAATCTCTTTATTCTTCTCCCGCTCCCAACCTTTAACCGACGCTGGAAAATCAAGCTGATCATCCTCAATCCTTATTTTTAATTCGAACTAGTTGTGCACATCCGCCCAAGTAATCACCTGGAACTCGAGCAAACTTTATTTCAAGTTTCGGGAATCTACGGAGCTTCTCGGATTGAGATCCTTGGTGAATGCTTCACCCGCCCAATCATCCAGAATGGCAGGTAGCAACATCCTTTTCTTCTGGAACCTGGTTACAAACTCACGCACTAACTTGGACTCTTCTTTTGCAATCCTGAATATATTGGCATTTCGAGCCTGTACCTTTCTGGACCCGGTATGGGCCTCAATGAAAGAATCCGCGAGCATCTCAAATGAGTCTTCGGAATGCTTGGATAAAAGCGAATATCACGTCAGCGCTCCCTTCGTGAAAGTCTCCCTGAATTTATTTAGAAAAATTAACTCAATCTAGTGGGGAGCTAAATCATTTCCTTTCACCGCTGTTGTATAGGTGGTGATATGCTCCTATAGATTTGAAGTCCCATCCTATTTCGGCACGTCTGGCATTTGAAATCGCTACGGGATCAATTCTGGTTCCCCGCTTGGTTTGTACGGAAATTTCATGTACTTATTTGAGTTCGGCCCTTTCAGCACATGTGATGCGCCGGAATTTGGTCTATACAGGTGTTCACTTCCCTTAGAAACTGCATGAGTTCGATTTTGAAAGGATCGATCTCGTTGTTACCCGGCCCTATCAAAGCCGACCGTGTCCCTCGGGATGTTATTGTCAACCCTCTATGTTGTTTTATTTGCGGGAGCACCTAGAGGAACTGGACCTCATTTATTCGCATTATTGGAGGCACATGTTAATGCATGCTTCAGATCTATCATAACCTTATCATGTCGTGTGAGATAGCCTAAAAGAGCCTCTTGTTGCTCCTGCAAGACCCTAACTGCTTTGACGACGTGCTCTTCTTTAGCATCAGGAGTTTCCTCTCGAACATGTCGCAGGTATCGTCTACCGTGGACTGACGTAACCTCGTTCCCTTCACTGCGGGTATCACTGATTAAATCCTCGTGCTGAGGCTGATATCCTTGGGCCTCAAGATTGTGTGTGGTTCTAACATCATTATCTGCGATTTTCTGTGATTTTATACTAAGAATAAATAATCAAATGTGTCAGTAAAAAAGGCAAGGGTCAACTTAATTACACAATTGTCTAATCCCCACGGTGGACGCCAAACTATTAACCTGTAAAACGGTACACTTAAATTTATACGTGGTTTATAGACAAGTAAGTTAATTTGATCATAAAATAATAGATGAATTAGACAAAAATGCAAGACTTAGCTTTGAAATTGAAATGATACTGCAAATATCTTGATACTGTGCGCAGAGCTTCCAAAGGTAGTACAAATAGTATACATAAGCAAGAAAGTGAAATGTTATTGAGTTAGTGATAGAATATATTGTATGCTTGTGAGAGAATTAGTGTCCTTTACAATGATAATAGAACTCATTATTATAGCTGCACCTAGGGCACAAGGTCCTAGGATTAAACGCCTCTTTAATGATAATTATGAGGACCATTGAAAAACGTGTAACAACACGCAGTGGATGCCATATTTCTTGTAACGAGTCGCGTACTTAATGTTGTAGAATATTCCTCATTAAATTCTACTGGGTGATAGCATTTAATTTATCTTTATAAGTAACATTCTCTCCGGTAACAGACAGGATCGTTGCTTCCGTATTCAGCTACCCTCAGTGTTCGGCTCCACGTGTCACTTTCTCATGCGACCATTTAATATTAACATATTTTGCCCTATATATTGCATGGCTTCATGTGTCTTAATTGACTGAACATGAAATATAAAAATATATCTGAAGTATAAATCTAGTGGTAAATAATAATTTTTCTTTTTAGTACGTCATGTTATAGTGACAATGGATTAAACTTAAGATATGATGTGAATGCTAGAAGTAAAACTTAGAGAGGATTAAACATAAAAATGTGATATTTTTTTTTAAAAAAAATAAGACGTATAAATTAAAACCGAGAGAGTATATGCATACTGTATATTCATTCATCAATGTGGGGAATTTCAGAATACATGTACAATATAACAAGAAAGCAAAATCAACAAATACATAATATAGCAAATAATGCTAGGAAATATTATATAAATAGCCGGCCATATTTATTATTTATTTTAGTCTCATACATAAATTATAGATAATTATATATATATATATATATATATATATATATATATAAAATAAATTGTGCATATAAACATATTGGGCTGCTTATGAGAATTGGATTCTCTTTTTGGTACATAATTCTACAGGCCCAGGTGGCCCACTATTTAATATCTTTGATTTGGGGCCCCAGAACTGATCTTCTTTAGATATTGTTAATTCCTAAAGGTGGGGGAAGGTTAAGGAAATGACTAATGAGTTGTCTGTACTACTACTAACAACTTCATATTGAATAGAGGAAATTAAGTCAAGTGCAAAAATATGTAGCCCTCATTTTCCAAGTTATTCTTTGAGTCCCAAAAACAAAAAGATAATTCCAAATAATATTTTCAGTCCAAAGTTTGCTGGTGATTCGAGACAAGAATGTTGTCGGATAATTTTTAAATATCTAAAATTTAAAAGTGAAATGGAATCTTAGAGTTGGCGCAACGGTAAGAGTCAGTGTCGTGTGATCAAAAGGCCACAAGTTTAAATCGTAAAAAAAACGCCTTCCAGAAATACAAAATAAGACCACATACAATAGATTCAATATGGTCAGATCCTTCTATGGAACTACAAAAGTTAAACCTAATGAAGATTTATCTCATAGCGATTCAATTTTCCCTCATCCCTTTCTACACGACGCCAAACAACGCCCTAAAAAAATTTGAAAAAAATCACATGCAATATATCAAATTGATTAATTTTACTTCCATTTATATTCTTTAAATACAAACAGCAATAATATATTCAGTGTATTTTTATAAGTGGGATTTAGAAAGAATAATGTATGTATAGTCCTTACCTGTATATAGATAGAAAAATTATTTCGGTAGATCATCGGTTTAAGGAAAGCAAAATTACATTAATTTAAAAAGAAATACGATAACGAAGAGATTTGAAATACAACATAAAAGAATTAAAGAGAATATAAAAGAGTAGGACCTCTAGCTGTTTGATAGACAACTCAATTTTTTGTTTTTGTATGAATGAATCCTAATTGTCCTTCATATATGGAGACATCTTAGTATATACCCTAAATATTGATCAATTTTGAATAGTTACTCAAATTCTAAAGCTGCCAATCACATCAAAATATTTTCTAAACTTGTTGATTGGCTAGGAATAACCAAAATTAAGAACTTGACGCAAATAACAAAACACGAATTACGAAAGAAATTGGGAGAAATTTAAAAATGACCAGATTTATAAGTGGTCATTCAAAAATAGCTATAGTATAATATACTGGAATTCCAGTAATAATATACCGGTCCAACATAATATACTGGAGTTTGGAACACCGGTACTCCGATCTCCAGTATATTATACTGGAGCCAGCAAAGTATACCGGTCCAACATAATATGCTGAAAGTTCATACACAAGTGCACTGAACTCCAGTATATTATGCTGGCCCAGTCTCTGTTGCAACAAAATAGTTGTTATTTTTCATTGACTTGGCAAACGCTAGCTATTTTTGAATGACCAATCCAAAAACTGGCTAGACCGTGCTATTTTTTCAAAGAAATAAGCTTTCCGAGAAGCGATTTTTGATGAAAATCCCATCAAAAATATTTTCGACGAGCTACTTAGTAGCCAGTCTAAATGACGCTATTTAGGAATTAGCCAATACGTCCTGAATTTCAGTTTTTCAGTTCAAATTTTGGACAAAAATATTTTGAATTGTCCTAATGTTAAGATTTTTAGTTTAAAAATTTTTGACAAAAAAAGTACTACTAATCAAATCTCTAAATAGTATCCCTTAAAATGGCTATTTGTGCACTTACACCTCGAAATTTTGCATTTTTAGAGGGATTAGGAAGACAAGTGGGTCAGCGGCCCAATTATAGCATCGGCCTTTGGAGGCCCAATTTCATGGAACATGATTGAGAACTAAAAGCAAAATACAAAATTGGCCGATCAGTCGAAATTAATTGCATTCATCAGGCAATTAGCAAATAAAAAAAGATAATATATATATATATATATATATATAAATAATATACACATATACCAAAATAAAATAAAATTATTGACTGTTAATTTTGAGAATGGCTATATATATATATATATATATATACCCACTATTAGTTATACATGCATGCATATGACCTAAAATTGCTTGAAGTTTTTGACTCCTAGGCTGATCTTGTCAACCTAGACATATGTAGCAATGTCAGTAGCTCATCAAAATTTATAGATACTCCTAACTTAGCCTTATAATATCAAATTACACACATATGATTATATATGCTTGAGTGGATAAAAATTAAGCGAGAATATACATATGGTTAAGTGAGAAATACGTTGAGATACACAAGTTTTTCATTCATTTATTTATTTGAAAACGAGATGCGAACAAGTTTTGCATCGGAATATAGTTTTGATGTCAAAGCTTTTAGTGATCAGTAATGACCGAATTTATTTTGGTTGTATTTGACCAATAATGACCGTATTAGAACATTTAGCGATCAGATTTTCCCTCGCTAAATGCCCTTTTCTTGTAGTGACACTTGAGATTAAGATACCTATTCAACTTCCATGTTTTTTTTAAGAATTAACCCAAATAACTGCCCACCTAATCTCTTAAACTGAAAATGACTAGTTAGTGTATAATATATGTATATATATGTATAATCATTATATAATCTATGTATACCGGCTATAAAAAGTAAGCATGGAATCTGGCCGGCTATTTATGTAACAATCCCTTCGTGTTTACTATATTGTACTCATTTTCCAAGACAAATTTTACATGATTGAACAAGCATTAGGGTTTTCATCACTAAACATAGAAGTGAGTATCTCAGAAGGTGTATTTGGAATTTGAAGAACTTGAGGATCAATCTTGACATAACCAGAAGGTGCCTTCTTGTCATATACTCCAACAGCATAAGGATTTGATACTAAATTATATTTAACATATGGCCACATTTCAGCTCTCTTTCCAGTTTTCTCTACTTTCTTTAACACCTTGCTTTTTTCTACATAACCACTTACAGTCACCCTGCTATCTTTTCTGTTTATTTCCACTGATTTCACACCTAAAAAATAGAAATATAGAAGAAAAAATAAGTTTCAATCTAAATGGGAATCATGTATTGTAAGGTGGTGGAATCAGAAGTTTTTGTTAAGGGGTGTCAAAATATAAAAATATTAATTATACGTAAAAGTCAAGGGAATTTAATATATAGTATATGCATAAACTTTTTTTTACACCTAACATCACAGTTTAATTTTCCGGCGAAGGGGTATCGTTGATAAATTTATATTTTACTCGCGCTCTTCAAAAATTAATGTTGTCGTATTCATGTGGGATCTTTAAAAAATGTACCGTTTTAGAAAGATCCGATATGTACCGGTAATATTTTTGAAGACTTCGAACAACATAGATAGTAAATTAATATGGAGAGTGAGTAGAATTAATATGATAAGGACATTGTAGCTATCATAAGAAGTAGCCTATAATAAATATGAAAAAGCAGGTTTGTGATTGTAAATAAAAGGGCCTATATATTGTTTATTTTTCTTCTTATTAGATATGTTTATTTAATTTTGTTTGTTGAGAACACAAGGTGCATTTATGAAAGATGTGTGTGTAGCACCAAAATAATAGTAATAGAAAAAGTTGATGGGTGAAAAAATATAAACTGGAAATAATTTAATCCTCATCTTCTAGATAATTTTGAGACTAAAAATTACATTATAAAAAAGGATACATAAAAGGCTACAACAATAATAACGACCCTCTGAAATTTTACTAGTGGGGTATGGAGAAGATAATGTATACGCAAATCTTACCCTTATACCGAGAGATAAATAGGCTGTTTCCGAAAGACCCTCGTTTCAAGAAGACGAAAAGAGACGATACATAAAAGGCTGACTTAATCCTTTTATAAAAAGTAAGTGTGATTTGCTACTGATCTTTGTATTCGCTGAAACGCTAGCGTTTGGAGTACCACTACACCAGTATCCCGAAAGGAAATAATCCATAACCTGGGTGCTATAAGGGGATTAAATTTCTTAAGGAGACGCTGTGAATTCAATGTGCTCGGATTGTTTATGATCATTTTTGTTTATGTCATTTCTGTTTATCATAATTTATATTTCCCGAATTATTTTACAAATACAATTTAATAACAAGCTTAAGAAATTTAATATATTTTTGTATTTGTATTATTGTTTTTGGAGAGTGAAACCTTTGGGGTTTGTACTCTATTAAAATCTATGTGATTTTAACGTTGGTGTCATTCTTTTATAGAAATGACTAATGGAAATGAGAACCAAGTCGTTCCTATAGTGACTGCCAATGCTTCAATGAGCCGAACACCGACAGCATTGGCACCGGCGGAGAAACCCGAAAAATTTTCCGAGATTGATTTCAAGCGCTGGAAGCAAAAGATGTTCTTCTATTTGACTACCTTAAGTCTTCAGAAGTTCATCAAGGAAGATGTTCTTGTGCTGGCCGATGAAACTCCTGTTAATGAACGCTTTCTCGTGACTGGGGCGTGGAATCATTCAAATATCTTCTGCAAGAATTACATTCTTAGCGGGTTGGAGGATGCGTTGTATAATGTCTACAGTAGCGTGAAAACGTCAAAGAACTGTGGAATGCGCAAAAGAAATACAAAACTGAAGATGCCGAGTTGAAAAAGTTCGTGGCTGTAAAGTTTTTGAACTATAAAATGGTAGATAGCAAATCTGTTATTATCCAAGTCCAAGAACTGCAAGTGATTATTCACGATCTCCTTGCTGAATGTATGAATCAAATTAATATTGATGTTGAAAGTAGTAATCTTAGTATTCTTACTAACAGAAATTTCACTGAAGGTCTTGTCATCAATGAAGCATTCCAAGTAGCAACAATGATTGAGAAGTTGCCTCCTTTGTGGAAGGATTTCAAAAACTACTTGAAGCACAAGTGCAAGGAGATATCCATTGAAGATCTCATTGTTAGATTGAGAATTGAAGATGACAACAACGCTGCCGAAAAAAGAGGCCGTGGAAGTTCAACAGTAATGGGAGTAAATATTATTGAAGAGAACAAGAAGAGAAAGAAGGCTTCTGGTACGAAATACAACCCAAGTAAGGAGCGGTTCAGTGGAAACTGCTAGAACTGCGAAAAAATCGGACACAAATCTACGGAGTGCCGTGTTCCGAAGAAAGACAAGAAGAAGGGTAAAGCAAACATGGTTGAAAAGCATGATGATGTTGATGACTTATGCGCCATACTTTCCGAATACAACTTGGTGGGCAATCCTAAAGAGTGGTGGATTGATTCTGGAGCCACTCGCCATGTTTGTGTTGTCAATGAAGCTTTTTCTACTTATGCTCATGTTGGACCCGATGAGACAGTTTCCATGGAAAATGCTGCAAAGGCCAAGACTGAAGGATGTGGAAAGATATTTCTCAAAAGATTTCCGGCAAAGTGGTGACTTTGAACAACGTCCTTCATGTTCTCGAGATTAGGAAGAATTTAGTCTCTACTGGACTTCTTGTTAAGAATGATTTTAAATGTGTTTTTGTTTCCGATAAGGTTGTAATAAGTAAGAATGAAATGTTTGTAGGAAAAGGTTACCTCACAGAGGGCATTTTAAAGCTGGATGTAATGGTTGTGGAGAATAATAATAAAATTTCAGCTTCGTCTTACTTGCTTGAGTCAAATGAATTATGGCATATATGTTTGGGTCATGTTAATTATAAAACCTTATGAAAAATAATTAATGTATTGCCTAAATTTGAATGTGACAAATCAAACTGTCAAGTATGCGTGGAATCCAAGTACGTTAATCATCCTTATAAGTCAGTTGAAAGGAATTCAAATTCTTTAGACTTAATCCACACAGATATTTGTGACATGAAGTCAATACCATCTCGCGGTGGAAAAAAGTATTTCATAACTTTTATTGATAATAGTACTCGATGTTTCTATGTTTACTTAGTTAATAATAAAGATGAAGCAATAGACGCATTCAAGCAATGCAAAAATGAAGTTGAAACACAACTTAATAAGAAAATCAAAATGTTAAGAAGTGATAGAGATGGTGAATATGAATCTCCTTCTGAACAAATATGTTTAGAATATGGAGTTATTTATCAAACAACGGCCCCTTACATGCCCCAATCCAATGGGATTGCAAAAATAAAGAATCGTTCATTAAAGGAGATGATGAACACATTATTGATAAGTTCTGATTTGCCACAGAACTTGTGGGGGGAAGCCGTTCCTACGGCTAGGCGAATACTAAATCGAGTACCCCATAGAAAAACACAATCAATTCCATATGAAAAATAGAAAGGAAGGAAGCCCAACTTGAATTATCTTAAAGTGTGGGGGTGTTTGGCAAAAAAATGCTAGTTCTTAAACCCAAAAAGGTAAAAATAAGACCGAAAATTATTGATTGTGTTTTAATAGGATATGCAACTTATAGTAAAGTATATCGATTTCTGGTTCATACATAAGAAAATCCCGACATTCATAATAATACGGTTATAGAATCAGATAGTGCTGAGTTCTTTGAAAATATATATCCGTATAAAAAGGAATGTTCATCGGCTGGTGAAGGATCTAAACGACCTCGGGAAGAAACAAAAGAAAGTTCACATAACCAGGAGGATCCAAGACGTAGTAATCGTCAAAGAACATCTACCTCATTTGGACAAGATTTTGTGACTTTCTTATTGGAAAATGAGCCTCAAACATTTAAAGAAGCTATGTCTTCTTCAGAATCAATGATATGAAAAGAGGCAGTCAATAGTGAAATTGAATCCATACTGAACAACTATACATGGGAATTGGTTGATCTTCCTCCTGAAAATAAACCATTGGGGTTATAAATAGATCTTTAAGAGGAAAATGAAAGATGATGACACTATTGACAAATATAAGGCAAGACTTGTGGTCAAAGGGTATAGAAAACGAGAAGGTCTTGACTATTTTAATACATACTCTCCAGTTACAAGAATTACGTCCATACGAACGTTGGTAGCGTTAGCTGCAATTTATGGTCTTGAAATTCATCAAATGGATTTTAAGACATCCTTTTTAAATGGAGAGTTGGAGGAATAAATTTACATGAAAAAACCTTAAGGGTTTGTGGTTCCAGGTAAAGAAAAGAAGGTCTGTAGATTTGTTAAGTCCCTTTACAGACTAAAATAAGCACACAAACAATGGCGTGCGAAATTTGACCAAATAATGTTGTCAAATGGGTTTAAGATAAATGAATGTGATAAATGTGTGTACATTAAATATGTTCCAAATCACATAGTCATTGTTTGCTTATATGTGGATGATATGCTCATAATGAGTAATGAAATTGCCAACATAAATGCTACTAAGCGTATGCTAACTAGCAAGTTTGATATGAAAGACTTGGGAGTTGCTGATTTAATTCTGGGAATTAAGATTCATAAGACTTCTCAAGGTCTGGCATTGTCACAATCTCATTATATTAAGACAGTACTTGAAAAATTCAAGCACTTGGGCTTTAAAGTTGCAAAGACTCCAATTGACATGAATCTTGTATTAGCAAAGAACAAAGGCCAAAGCATATCACAATTGTATTATGCTCGTGTGTTGGGATGCTTAATGTACATCATGAATTGTACACGACCAGATATAGCTTGTGCTATAAGTAAATTGAGTCGATATACAAGCAATCTAGGTCAATCTCATTGGATGCCCATGAAACGAGTTTTGGGGTATTTAGTACATACCCTGGACTTTGCTTTGCACTGCAGTAAATATCCTGCAGTTATTGAGGGATACTGTCATGCAAATTGGATCACTGGATCAACTGATTCTAAGTCCACAAGTGGATACATATTCATTATTGGTAGATGAGCAGTATCTTGGAAGTCTTCGAAACAAACTTGTATTGCCCACTCTATAATGGAGGCTGAGTTCATAGCCTTGGATAAAGCCAATGAAGAAGCTGAATGGCTCAGGAATTTCTTGGAAGATATTCCATTTTGGCCCAAACCATTAGATAATTACTCTATAGAGGAATTATCACGATTGACTATGTAAAATCAAGTGATAATGTGTCGGATCCACTTACAAAAGGCCTAACTAGAGAGGTAGTTGAGAAGTCATCAAGGGAAATGAGACTGTGGACAAGAACAAGTCATAGTGGCGGTAACTCTACCTAGAAAACTGGAGATCCCAAGATCTAGGTTCAAGGAGATCGAACAAAGTCATTTTTGACGGTTCAACATTGTCAACTAAACTTTTGGTCCATTTGTCGTGATGAGACAATGTTCAATATAAAGGATAAAGCATTAAGGCTTTTTAATGATTTCTAAGTTTGATACAGGGTATATCAAATATTATATCTACGGGATGACACGTTTAGGAATCACCTATGTAAGCGTGAAGTGTTAGCCGTTTCAAGGAGAACTTTATAAGCCCAGTTCTCTACGCACTTATGAAACCAGGCGGTGTTCATGGATGAAACGAACACAACATTGAGAACCAAAGACGGTTAAGGGTGTGACTTGTGGTTGTTTAGGTATACACAAAGTTTGACGGTTCAAAGATATCAAATCTACCGATTGATCGAGTATATCCGACATAAGTTCACTACGAAAAGTTCAAAGGAAAACCTACTTATCCAGTGTAATTAATCCTTACTTGCAAATCACACAGTTTTGCATGCATACTTCCGTGATATAGACATTCCTCATTCATGTGGGGGTTTGTTGGGTTTTTAAGGTATTTAATTAATATATTAAATACTTAAAAGAGGGTGAATGAGAAATGGAGGAAAATGAAATTTTTGAGTGAAATTTCAAGTTTCCCCCTTGACATATGGATATTGTCCCATATTGGAAGATGAAGAAATTTTTTATGGGTTTATAATCAATTGCTCTTCTTCTAGCTCCTAAAGAATTGAGAAGAAATCAAGCCTCGCGCCGTCGTCGTCGTCGCTCGGCTCGGCTTCGGATTTGGTCTAATGATTCATTGATTAACTTTTTGGACCAAATTTATTTGTTAATAGTAAAATATTAACAGAAATGTGTTATTATATATTTGTTAACAACATAATATTAATATTAAATCCAATCCGTTTTTTTATTTTTGTAACGAAAAATTAACTAGCCATCAATTTTTCCTCTTTATTGTTGAGTAAATAGCCATTTATGTAATGGTATTTATGCTATGGCCATTTTGCAAAAACAACCATTCTGAAGAGTTGCACCTCTTCAGATTCCAGCGCAAATTTGTCTATAAATACAACATTATTCTGCTGAGAATTTCACTACGAATTTCTGAGTTTTCTCTCCTTCTTCTGCATACTTTTAGCATACAAACAAAGCAAAAAGTAAGTGTGATTTGCTACTGATCTTTGTGTTCGCTGAAACACTGGTGTTTGGAGTACCACTACACCAGTGTGTAATTCGTTCTATCCTGGGAGAAGATAATCCATAACCTTGGGTGCTAGAAGGGGATTAAATTCCTTAAGGAGGCATTGTGAATTCAGTGGGCTCGAATTGTTTATGATCATTTTTGTTTATGTCATTTCTATTTATCATAATTTCTGTTTATATTAATTTATATTTCCAGAATTGTTTTACAAATACAGTTTAATAACAAATCCAATTTCTTTTGTTTATACCCTGGTTTTGTATTAACATGTTTCTAAATTATGGAGTAGATAAATATTTAATTACGAACTCAATAACTAAGACGAGCTATGAGGTTCGATGACAAGATCGAAACCCATAAATTTTAAATCCTAGCTTTGTCTTTGATGGACGCTCAAGTATATTAACCTAGACAGTGGCGAAGCCACAAGGTCACAAGGGTGGTAACTGACTGCCCTTTGTCGAAAAATTACACTGTGTATAAATGTAAAATATTACGTTTTAGAGGTATACAACACACATTGAACAGCCTTTGTCGTGATCTTTTTTTAACTTCTGTCAAATTTGAATACCCTTATGAAAATTCCTAGCTTCACCATTAAATCTAGGTAACGGGACAAGTTAGAGGAAATTTGCTTGGCCACAAATAATTAATCAATAAATAAATGGAATTGCTGATTTAAAAAAATTATAATCTTTTGAAACTTAATTTAGTTGCCACCAGATCTTGCATTCTAAATTTATTGTTTCCATTAAATGTTGCATCTCCGCTTAGATTCTTGGACATGATTATATTTGATAGTTTTTAGTCCAAAAATGCAGCATTTACTAGTGTAGCTTTCACTAGCCCATCTTCTTGCATTATTTTAATTATAGGAATAAATGGCTATGCTTCAACTTTGATTAATACTAATTTATGTCCATAGGCCACTTTCATAATTATAATATTGATTGATTGTGACACTCATGTACATTATGAATATAGTTCCCAAATGTTACCAATAAGGGAATTCCATCATTTTTAATTAGTGATTTCGGACCCTAAATATGAAGTCGTTTTTATTAGGAAGCATTTTAGTTACTCCAAATGTAGGTTTCTCGACGCAAATTCAAATTAGTCAGTATTAGTCAGGACCTAACAAGGTATTGGATGCCGAGTGAGAAACCCAAACAAATTTCCAAAAGTTATCATTTACAAGGAGCTCTTTAAGTTTATACGTACACACACATCATGTTACAATTAGGGACTTTTCTAGTAACTTAGTCCCATTATGTACACTACTCATACCATGTCTATGTAGTGTTAACTATACTATATTTGCAACCTATGTAAAGATATATAAATTAATGAAATTGTTTACAAAATTGATAGAATCTCACTCCTATTATATATGTTGCATTGAGTCTCCAAAATTACTGTCGTATTTGTGTCGCATCCTTCAAAGTTACTATTTTTGAAGGAACCGACATGATTACACTCAGCGATATTTCGAACTAGTCCGAGCAACATAGGTTTTTATCGACCTATTTCAATGGTGACAGTCAGCTCATTATTGGAAACAACATCTGATTTAGCAGCAGAAGAAGAAGATGTGTTATTAGCACATTTTCTTGTCATAAAAGCTGGTTGATTTGGCCTTGGAAGAGAAATAATATTTTCACTACCAAGCATCATTATTATATTTGTTGTGTTGGGTCGATCTTTTGGATCTTCTTGTACACACAAAAGCCCAATATTAAGGCATTTAATTGCTTCTTCTTTGTTGCATAATTCTTGTAGTGATTGATCCACTAAGTCCATTGCCTTATCTTCTTTCCATAATCTCCATGCCTAAAATAGTAACATATGTTAGCCAAAATTGTAATATGAGAAAGAAGAAACAACAACCACCACAACAATAACAACAACGAGCCAGTAGAATTTCATTAGTGAAGTCAGGGGAGGGCAGTGCGTACGCAGACTTTCCCCCTATCCCATAGAATAGAAAGATTGTTTCCGAAAGACCCTCGGCTCATGAGAAAAAGAAATAAGTTTTAAGTATTTAATATCAAGAAGTTCCTCGTGACTTTAATTGGGAGTCTTAATTTATTTTGTACGAGCTCGCCAAAAATATTGTCTCACTCGGGATAGATACTCTAAAAATATAATATTGGCATGCATCCAAAGAAATTTTTTAAGAGTCCGAGCAACATGTAACCGGTGGTATCAAGGATGTACTTAAGGGAGCAAACCAGGTTGATGATGGTATGTCAAGAAAAAAGTTTAAGGGAAAATGATCGAAAGTGCAGCCTGGTGCACTAAACTCCTACTATACACGGGATCCGGGGAAGGACCGGACCAGAAGGGTCTGTTGTAGTAGTCTTACCCTGCCTTTCTACAAGAGTCTATTTCTACGTTTTGAACCCGTGACCTCTTGGTATCATGGCAGTAACTTTACCAATTACACCAAGGCTCTCAATCTTTAAGGGAAAATGATGAATACGATATTTTGTTTTTTGAAATTGGACCTGTTTTGCTTCTTTGGAATATTAGGCTGTTTTTTTTTTTGAAATTTGTGTACGATAGGCCTGTGTGGTCCGGCCTTTTCTTGTATCCTGTGCATAGCGAGAGCTTAATGTACCAGCTGCTCGTTTAGACTTAAAAGTACAACTTTGAGTATCCCTGGTTGTAATTGTTGTAATATGATGCAATAATATATAGTAATATGATGCAATAATATATAGAATTTAAGTAGTTCTTTACTCACATGGCCTAAGAGGTTTGATGTTTCTTCTTGGTGAAAAAATCCAGTATTTCTTCTTCCACTGATGATCTCCAGTATAACTATTCCAAAACTAAATACATCCGACTTAATTGAGAATAATCCATCTATTGCATATTCTGGAGCCATATAGCCACTGCATAAATAGTATTAAACAAACATATTAATGGATGAGAAAATCAATACTAGACCATGCCACTCGGACTCTTTTAAAAATAACGCTATATGTGTGTCGAATCCTCCAAAACTAATACATATTTGAAGGATGACATGAATGCGCTGATATTTTTTAAGAGTCCGAGCAACATAGACACTAAATTTTTCCAATTTAAATTTCAAAATAATATATATGAGGAAAATAGGAAGGACTTACTAGGTTCCAACCACTTTATTTGTGTTTGCTTGTGTAATTTTCCCTTCAACAACTCTCGCTAAGCCAAAATCTGATATTTTTGGGTTCAACTCTTCATCTAATAATATATTACTTGTTTTGAGATCTCTATGAATGATCCTTAACCTTGAGTCATAGTGTAAATAAAGAAGTCCTCTAGCAATTCCCTCTATAATTTCAAATCTCTTCTTCCAATCCAATTTCATGCATAGTTTTCGATCTTGCGAAGTCGTCACGAAAAGAAATAATTAAAAAAATTTTACACTATCAGATCAACAACAATTACCCAGTATAGTCCCACAAAGTGGGGTCTGGGGAGGGTAATATGTAGACGAGCCTTACCCCTACCCGAAAGGATAAAGAGACTGTTTCCAATCGACCCTCCTCGGCTCAGTGAAGTAAGATATATACGTTAAACTCGTAAACAAAATATACTAACCAAATACGAAGGTGTCTAAGCTTTTGTTTGCCATATACTCATAGAGTAAAATCTTTTCATTTGATTGGACGCAATAACCCAAAAGTCTAACAAGATTTCTATGTTGAAGCCTTGCAATCAACATTACTTCATTTTTGAATTCATTTATGCCTTGTCCAGAAAGACTTGATAGCCTTTTCACTGCAATTTCTCTTCCTCCTGAAAATATACCCTAAACAAAAAATTCCAAGAGTCATATTACAATCAAGAAATAATCACCCACTTGATAATAACATGGCAAAATTTTTTGGAAAAATGACACTGTATAGCCTCCCTCAAAATAATAGGCAAAAAAAAAAAATTTTTTTGTATATCTTTTGTATATAATATATACATTCTGTATGTTATATACAAAAGTTATACAAGTGTTATACACTTTTTTGGCTACACAATGTAAATAGTTTCTGGTGCGGAATAAAATGATAGTACCCCAATTTTTTTTAAAAAAAAGAACTGGTCGTGTTGGTTAGGCACACGTCAGGGGTTCGACCCGTCGCAAATAAATGTGTTGTATTTAAGTGAATTAAGCTAGAGAAACTGGCTTATTATCTACCATTTCGACTATGTGCAACTGGCTCTCGATTATCAAATTTGTAACATAAAGGGATATAGTAAAAACCTTGTAAACAGGACCAAATCCCCCTTGTCCAAGTTTATTTTGTTCTGAGAAGTCATCTGTTGCCATTAATATGCTTTCAAAACTAAAGAATGGAACTTCAATATTGCCTTTATCATCATCTTGAATATCAATTAGCTCTGCTTCTCCTTCAGTATTTTGCATGAGAGATTTTGTAGTACTCTCTGTATATTTAAACAAAGAAAAAAAAAATATTTTTATTAATAAAAAAAATGAGAAAAATAAGAGAAATTGTGATCCATGAAAAAATAGACATTTATTGTTACCTTTGATTTTTGTGCTTCTTCTTTTTCTATAATATATGTAGGAAAAGCATGAAAGAAAGAGAAGTGCAGCAATTACACCAATAGGAATGGCAATTTTCAGCTTTTTTGATGTTTGCTTTTGATGTTCATCTGTTAATCAAGAGAACAAATTAAGAAGACATTTACTTAGGAAAAAGAATGAAAACAATTAATAAGCTCATAAATAAACAAAATAACAGAGGAGATAAGATGTATTTAATAAAAATGCTATTTTGTTTTAAAAAACTGTGTAATATAAAGACGCCCACTGAGCCACCAAATGATGCAGTAAGATGGATAAGATCCCTCCACACTGAAGATCTCGAGAATAAGAAATTCCTGGTGGAGAGCGTTTTCGCTTAATGGCCTTATGCGGCAGCACCTATTGAGTTCCGAACATAAGATGGAGAAATCTAGAGAAATCCCTAGTAGATTCAAAAAAATTATGTAATTTAAAAACGACCATTAAGCCTCCAAAGGATGCGGTAAGATGAATGAGATTTCCCTACACTGAATATCTCGGATTCGAGCTCCAAGAATGGAGAAATCCCTATTAGAGAATATTTTCCCTTAATGGCCTAACAATCTAAATTACTCGGACTATTAAATTCTACACACCAGATGGTTAATTCATTAAACGTGTTGCTTATGCTTTCGTGAGCCGAGGTTCTATGAAAAACAACCTCTCTATCCTCACAAGGTAGGGGTAAGGTCTGCGTATACACTACCCTCCCCAGACTCCACGATGTGCGATAACATTGAATATGTTGTTGTTATTAATAAAAAATAATAATTTGTACATTCCAAAAATTATAAACTTAGGACAAATTGTAAACCATTACCTTTGTTACTTGAAAATTCAGAAGCTGCAAGCCTAACATAGATTGTGCTTCCATTTGCATTATCTTGAGATAGTTGTTGCAAATTAAAGATTTCTCCCCTCCAAATCAAACATCCATTATTATAAGCATAAGCAACACAATCACAATTCTTTAAACATGTATTTTCACATTCAACTTCATTCTGAACTCTCATAGACTCATTATTTGCAGGTAATCTCATATTTTTCTGCATCAAAAACTTGTCTTTCTCCCCATCAACAACACTAAAATTACTACATTTCAATCCAATTTTCCTCATACATCCACCAGAAAAACTTTTCAAATTCCAATCTTCGTCCGATTTAGGCTTAAAACCAGGCAAACAATCACATACTGAAGCCGCGGAGCTTAGCTCATTACAAATACCAAAAGCTCCACAATAACCAAAAACATCACAAACTTGTTTCGGATCAGCATAAAACACGTTCCATTCGTTCGTGCTATCCATCCATAGGAATTGTTTCGTTTGTCCATCGAAATCCATAATAAATCTTGATATAAGTGCAGGATTAAAGAAATTGTACTGATAATAAACCTCATTATCATTGTTAACATATGTGTAATTAAACATAGGATTTTGTTCGTAAGGTACACCAGTAAAATTGTTACCAGTCCAAGGTCCACTTTTCCAATAAATTTCACTATCGTTCCACATATTAACACCTTCACCACTATATTTATCCATGTTGACTTCATGTGTAAAGGGTCCAGGAGAAGGGTTATTTGCGTTCTTCCATGATATCAGAGCCTGTTTTAGTTTCGTACGTTTGTTGTACCCGAATTTTGAACCGGGCATAAACGTATGAGACGGATGATCAAAACTTGTCCATATGTGATTTCTTGAATTATTAATATCTCCATTACTCAATATCAAATTCCCATCATCAAATAAAGTTGCTACAACTTGAGAAGTATTAGAATTGGTGGAGAAATTTAGACTTGTGGACCAAATTATATGTCTAGTTCCATTGAAGAGAACTAAGTTTCCATTTTGAATCTTGAATTGTGCAAAATCCATTTCATAAATGGAAACTGGTGTTACTCTATTTGCTACCCAAATAGCAGTTTGTATACTTAATTTTTTGTACCATATGCCTATGTAATAATTAGAATTATTACCTGGTGTGAAGAATCCCATCTCAAAATTTCCACCTGATGAAACTATTGTTGAGGCAATAGAAATCCATTTATTTGCATCAATTGTGTCTCCAATTACTGAATTTTTCTGGCTTGTTACAAAAGGAAGAGGGGTTTTTAGAGAGATGTAAGAGAGTACAAAGAGATAGACAAAGAGAGAAGGCATTTCTTTCTATTTTCTTTGGTTGTTGAAATTGTTTTTTTTGTGTGTATTAGAATATATTTATGAATTAGGAATATGATTAGAATATTTGGTTGTAAAAATTTATCTGCACTCGATGTGTATATTAATTTATGTTAGTATATGTTCGAAGAATAAATCATAATTGTCCACTTATTAAATTGACTTAATAGTTGTCCACTCATAGTCAAGTCTACCTTATTAGATTTTCTATGGAAGGTTCCTACTTTGATTTTCTTATGTTAGTATTGGTCAAAAATTGGAGGTTTGTTTATTCGTTGAACCAACAATTTTCTCCTTCGTCTTATATGTTACGAATTCAAACGGTAGAATTAGCTATCTATATCACACCTATAAGATGCGTCTCTTCCTCGAACCCTGCATAAATACGACATACTTTATACATCAAAAAAAGAAAAAATAATTGAGATCAGTTTAATTATTTTTCACTATTTCATGAGGTATTTACTACCTCACACCAGAATAAATATTAAATAATATTGTCCACTAAAATTTAGACAGATAGAAAGAATTCACCTAATTCCATACGTCACTTTTACTTTCACAATTTGATTAGAGCCCTACTGAATTTGGTGTCAATTTGTAAAAAGAGTTAGGAAATGAACACGAAAGGAAAAAAATATAATATTAATAAAAGAAAAGGAAAGGAAGAGGAAAGAGATAATTATTTGATAAACGCCTAATATTCCACTTTGTTACCTATTATTTTTAACTCACGTCATTTTCTGTAGAAGTTGATATCAATTTCTTTGTCTCTTTGGGGTTTTTATGTGAAACTGAGATTGTGAGATAATATTACTTAGAAAATGGTTTTCTGGTTTTTGTTAAATATAACAATGAAAGGGAAAACCATTATACATGCACTATATTAAAAACATGTGACAAATTTTCAAGTAGTATTCAATATTTATTTTATTGCTGACTAATTTAAATTCATGTTGCATAAGACTTATTTAAGGGAAATATTCCTTACCATGATTTTTTTTTAATTTTTATGGCTAAAACCTAAAATCTCATATTATATATATACATATATTCCACCAACATTTTGAAATGGTAATTGTTTGACTCATGTTGAAATTTTTTTGAACAAATTAATTAAAGTTGAAGGGCTAAATCTTAGCTGAGAATAATAATCTCTAGAAAGAGCGATATATAAAGAAAAGATGGATCGCAAGACTTCTTTTCATTCATACAGCAGTGTAGACAGAATCCGAAACCCCCCTTTACAAGGTTATTATCTTCTATATATATAGAAAGAGCGAGCCTCTTCTAAGTAGCAGAAGACAAATTACAAGGAATTATTCGAAGGAATATTCTTAATATCCCCTAATGGGCATACATTATTACAAGGATCGTCCAGTCTGGTCTGTTTTAGGATCGTCTCCTTCAGGACATCAATTCAAGGAGGCCCTGTCAATTATCATACTCGTGGTCGATCGTGATTGGTCAAATTTAAACCCATATATGAAGTGTTTTATTTTCTGTTTTCCCGTTCTTATTTGTCACTGCACCGGTCAAATACTGAGACTAATGTCAAGGCAATTGAGCGTAGAACAGTGCTGCGTTTCAAACGGCGGCTTCAATCGGTCGTTGTAATTAATAATATTTTTCATAATTTTATCTATAATAATATGAACATTGAAAAGTCTTGACCAATAAAATGATCAAGCAATTTACGTAAGAAACCACCAACTTGACTACCATCATATTCCAATTACTTTCACCTAATACATTATATACATATGTATCAAGACGATGAGTGTCTTTATCTTAGATTAACTATATGCTTGGGTAAAAGAAATTTCTACAAGCAAATACTAGTTTCAGGTCGCGACGGGTCGATGATTTTTGGGAGCTTATTAGGGAAGCCCATTACATCCTCGTATCGTTTGTTTGACCAAAAATATAGATCTTGTTTCAACCAATTAAATTTAAATAAAGAGGAGTTAATTTTAATTAAAAATTATATTTCAAAGATAAAGTTATCAGTGTTGTGACAAATATCTAGTATATTTTTCTGAATGGCGACAGATTAAGCAACAATAACAACATTCAATGACTCAAAAAGATGGAATATAGCATTAGACAGTAATAAATGGCAATAAATAATATTTACGCAAGTAAAACATGTGAGTCACTTGAAAAAGGGTGAAATCAGTGAATATTCTTTCTGACAATAATAAATGATTGATAAGCCCTTGAACACTAAGGTTGTTCTTGGATAAAACGTTATATAAGAATCTTAGTAAAAGGTTGTTTTTGTATCTAATTTGCTAAAAGGGTCCTTCGGCCCAATCAATCTGCTCGCAAGTGGTTATACAAGAGAAAGTCAAAGTCTGATGGAACTATTGATCGCTACAAGGCTCGCGTAATCCGTAACAACGCTTGGAGACCTCCGACTGGATTTGAAGTGGATCAGCTAGGGGATCCGTTTACGACGTGGGTGCTTGCAATAAAGCCAGATTCTCTCTGTAAAGTTAATGTGTTTTTTACAGATGAATGTCTCATACCCCCTATCATTGTGTCTCTTTCTATTTATATGGAATATGTTCCTTGAAACCCTAATAGCATAAGAGCAGAGAATATCCACTAGAATATTTTCTTTAATATCATATCTTGAAACTAGTCGTTATAACTCTATCAAAGATATATGACCTCGACCTTAATCTGTGATGACTCCTCGACTTTAATTCTTGTCGACTCTTCGACTGCAACCTTCATTACTTTTGGAACCATTTCAAACCCGGCAGGTCTCTATTAGAGTCGCATCGGTGACATGTGGCAGCCTGTGCACGCCTAAATAATACTAACATGACTTAATCATACATTATCAAGTGTTTGTCCACGATTGGTCTTTACCAGAAACCCGGTATTTCTATTGGTAAGACATTAATAATGTAATAGGATGCTGGAATAAACCATCTAAAAGATATGAATAAACCTTGATTTGTTATAAACTAAAGCAAAAGACAAGAACAATAGAACAAGAACAATAGCAATAAAGAGAAGAGTAGAGAGAGTTCTTCTTATTGAGTTGAGAGGGGTGAATTACAATGGTAAAGAGCACCTCTATTTATAGGGAGGAGGAAGATCTTGCTACCAATAATAGGACTCTAAAATCTCTCTAATTAAGTACATTAAAGACATTCACCTTAAATAGAAGTGTAAGAATCTTCTATTTCATAACACTCCCCCTTGAATGTCTATTCAATGATGTGCCTCGTTAAAACCTTAAAACAAAACCCAATGGGAAAAATTAAAGTAAGGAAAGAGTACACATGTTTGAATATGCGCCTATTGGTTGCCTCGTTAAAAACCTCGCAAGGAAAACCCAATTGGGACAAAACCTTGTAAGGGAAAAAGAGTGCAACGCGCATTGACTCCCCCTAATGAGAACATCAATTTATATCCTTGAGCATTTGCATTCCAACCTTGTGCATCATCTTCAAAACGATCTTTGGTAGATGCTTGATAAATAAATCAACCATATTGACTTGAATAAATATTCCGCACCTTGAAATCATCATTCTTGATAGGTATGAACATCTTCATATGATGTCGTGGAATAGCTCTTCAATATCTCCATAGATGCATTCTCAATGCCATCATGCTTATAGTTATAGCAAGATACATATGTACACAAATTGCACTTAGGATGTGGTACTTCAGGACCACGAATTGCATATGCTTCAAGCAACTTAAATCTTTCAAGTTAAGTCATGTAAGTCACATAATAAACTTTATCTGCATATCAAGCTTTCATTAGTGATACTAAACAAATAAGATATTGAAAACTGACTATACATACCTTTGACTTTTATCTTTCAAGCATTTGAACTATAGGTTCAAAACTACATGTCTTTCATATGGAATCAATTCTTCTTGAATTGTATCTCTTCCATTTAGTTGCTTTCTTTTGAGTCAGCAAATGCGTATAGCATGCTTTGCAATATGTTGCAATTGCATTTCCTTTTTATGAACTACAGGTTCATATCATGATATTCGGGGATATACATATACAAATGAAAATTCATCCCATGTAACACTTTCTCAAGTGTTTATCATGTCTCCCCCTCATGTTAGTAAAGCTAACATGTTTCCTCAACTTTGGAAAATCATCTTTGTGCATTATGTCAATATACACAGCACCTTAATAATAAGATGAAATTATTTGGTTCCTGACCTTGAACCACTTGTGAGGGGAGAATATACTCTCGTATACAACTTATATCAAACTGATATATATATAACTTAGTTCTCATAAGAAACAGTTTAGCTATTAAGTGGCAGCACTCAATAATTATCTTGCTAAACCAACTTTAATATAAACCAACTTATCAAGATGAACTGTCTTGAGTAGAGAATCTGGAAACTATGCTCGAAGTTAGATTACTGAGCGATTTACCTCGCAAGCACTGCCAGGCTGCGGGTTAATAACAATGGCGCATGTAACCATATCATAGATGCATCATATGTGGTATACATGGCAGGTGAATGAGCCCATACTCACCTTTCATATTTCCAGAATTTATGGGCTTCAACCCGAATTCTTTAGTTGGTCAGTTCATTAATGAGAACAAGTGATACAAGAGTATTCGTAAAGAACTTTCTAGTTCTTTAATATTCACCTATGTGAATTTGCACATCATACTTAAAATGAGATTGCTAACATAAATTATCAATATTGGTAAACTTCAAATTTACACCATGACATGTGCACTTATCAATAAACTTCGAGTTTATTATGACATGGCTTTATATACCAATAGATATCCACTTTATTGTGGCATTCTTTCGTTTGTGTAGTACAAACTGGAGAACAAAGCGGGTAGCTTTTCATATACAAATTACCCCGCTACAAGTTGTAGTAATAGGAGAATCAAAGCCTTCCTTTATTTATAGTCTCAATATAATCAATCGCTTTCGCGTGTACTTTGGAAACTGAATAAGTTTCTTTGAGACTTACTACAGCACAATACTCAATTGTGTTTCTCCAACATAGTAATAATTGGCTCTTCGAGAGCTCTCAATTAATTTTGTACTACCACAGACTGAGGTTCGAGATCCTCACATTCTTGCATTCCGTATTTTCAAGAGTCTCAGGCTCAATAGATTCTTCGTGAATCTCGGAATTAATCAAATCATGAGCGTCCTCATGTGATTCTTTTATAGTGTCATTTAGATCGTTCTTTTTCCTCTTTCTAGGATTTCGATCTTTGGAACCTAATGGTCTGCCACGCTTCTGGCGTGCATTTGACTCATTGGATATGACACTAGATATTTGTCCAATAGGGACTTCAATACGGATCGGAACTTTTTCCCGCGTGAATGTGTGATTTCGTTATCCTCTTCAAGTCCGTAAATGCGTCAGGCATTTGATTTGCTATTCTTTGCAAATGGATAATCTTTTGTACCTCTTTCTTTCAAATAGAGGTATGTGGATCAAGATGAGATAATGATACATTTTTCCACAAAATTTCCCATTTGGTTTCACCGACTTCTCCCCCTAATTTTGGGAAAAGTGTCTCATCAAATTGACAGTCTGCAAATAGTGCAGTGAACAAATCTCCTGTCAATGTTTCGAGGTAGCGAATAATGGAGGACGATTCATACTCAACATATATTCCTAACCTTCTTTGCAAACCCATTTTGGTGCGGGATGGCGGTGCTACAGGCACCTATACTGCGCATCCAAAGCTTCTTAAATGGGATATATTGGGTTCATGACCCAAAACCAATTGCAATAGGGAATATTTGTGACAATTCGTCAGTCAGAGACGAACTAGCATTGCTGTATGCAAAATGGCGTGAACCCAAACCGAAATGGGCAGCCTCGTTTTCATGAAGAATTCAAGATTATTCTCATCTATTATCCATTAACTTTGCAAACGCAAGGTTGCGTGATGGCAACAAGCACACATTAGACCATCTACAGGATGCGTCTATCAAGACCATGAAATACCTAAACTACCCACTAGGTGGGTGAATAGGTCCACAAATGTCCCCTTGTATACGTTCCAGAAACTGGGGTGACTCAGTCCCAACCTTTGTTGGGGATGGTCTGGTAATCAGCTTGCCTTGATAACACGAAGTGCAAGGATATTCATTACTTGAAAGAATTTTGAAATTCTTTAACGGATGCCTATATGAGCTTTCTATAATCCGTCTCATCATGGTTGATCCTGGGTGACCCAGTCGATCATGCCAAAGTACAAATGTATTGGACTCAGTATTCTTTAGATTTACTGTTGAATGTGCCTCAATTGCACTAATTCTTGTCCAATACAGGCCACAAGATAAAGACGGGAATTTCTCAATAACCCTCTTTTGGCCGGAGACATTCTTTAAAGTGAGGACGAGATATTCAAGATTATCTTCATCCATTGTCTCAATATTGTAGCCATTCCGGCGTACATCTTTAAAACTCAACAAGTTTCTTCTTAGACTTGGAGGAGAATATTGCATTCTCTAAGATAAACGTCATGCCTTTGGGCAGAGTTACATTTGCTCTTCCGGAGCCTTTCAATCAATTTACTTCCCATGGTATGACATACAAAAGGAATACATGAACATAAGAATAAACAAGTTCAATTCTTTTGTATCACATAATATTTTCAAGATCTGCTACTAACAGTTGACTAACAAAATCAGATATGTTGTCCATAATCAATTACTATGCAGTTTGAAAATTTCAGCGTTTTTCATAAGACAATCGATTATTAAACACACACAATCGATTGTTGGAACATAGACAATCGATTGTTAAACATAGACAATCGATTGTGGATGATTTTTGAAAAATTCCAGATTACACTGCCTAACGACAATCGATTGTTAGATATAGACAATCGATTGTGGATGATTTTTGAAAAATTCCAGATTACACTGCCTAACGACAATCGATTGTTAGATATAGACAATCGATTGTGGGTGATTTTTGAAAAATTCCAGACCTCACTGTTTCAAGACAATCGATTGTTAGACAAAGACAATCGATTGTTGGCTATTTTTGAAAAATTCCAGAACACACTGTTTCAAGACAATCGATTGTTAGCCAAAGATAATCGATTGTTGATCAATTGTTTTTCAACTTTAATGCGAAAATAGTTGATAATCGACTAGTTTTTCAGGCTAGTCGATTACCCCCACTGGAAAATAAAAGTTTTATTGATATTTGAACATATTGAAGATATTCTAAAGAACTACTGCTAACATTGCTTTATGAACTAACTAATACGAGCTAATGCTATTAGTTTATTCACTAACTAATACAAATAAGTAGAACAAAATCAAATAACTCCATCTTCTTTCATCACGGATCCATCGCCGATTAGGTGGTCTATTTTTCCATCGGGTTGCTCAAAGAAGTCTGCCACATCCAGGTGGGTGATGTCCTCATTGTCGTCATAGACAAAGTTTGTTTCAGGGCCTTTTCTCTTTCGAGATGCTTGATAAAGGTCAACCAAATTTTATGGTATACGGCAAGACTTAGACCAGTGCCCGTTTTCACCGCAACGATAATATATAGTTTATAAACTATTTGCTTTTGGATTCTTATCGTATCGTGCTTGTGGCAGAGTGACCAACTTCAGGTTGTCATCTTCTTTAAGCCTTTCCACAAGATGGGTGAATCCTTGATGTTGAGATATTCAATCTTCAAACTTTCATCAAGGTGATGGCGCAAGAAAATCAAGGCCTTCATACAGTTCCAAACCTTCCATAAGGTAATGGCGCAAGAAAATCAAGGCCTTAGCATAGGTTCAAACCTTCATCAAGGTGATGGCGCAAGAGAATCAAGGCCTTAGTATAGTTTTGGGTGGATGCACTATTTCTGTTTTTAATGGCGTCTTCGAGACCCATAGCATCAAAGTGGATTTCATCATCCAACACCATAGTTCTTGCCCGAAATTTCGAGGGCAACGAACTTTCTTTTCATATGACACAATTACATCAAGAGCGTGTTCATACTTACGGGCTCTATTACAATTATCACATTCACTTCAGGGAATGGATCAAAATCATGTGCTTTACACAAGCTGCTACCACATTCTCTAAAGGGAATGGAGCAAATTCAATTGGACGGAATTCTTTGTCACGTCCACAATCATACATGAATTTAATCATGGCAGGACATAGAGATTTTACCACTTCGTGTGGTTATAATTTCTCACAAACTCCATTAGAGTTATAATCAAACTTTGTATATAAAATTTATAGAATTCCAAGAATTTGAAAAGAAAAAGTAAATTACTTACCTTTAAGGTATACCAAATATATTTTTAATATTTTCTTCCTTTCTTCCTTTCCTTTCTTTCTTTCCTTTCTTTCTTTCCTTTTTCTTTTCAACTTTTCGTTTCTTTCTGCCTCCTCCTTTTTTTTTTTCTTTTTCTTTCTTCATTCTTTCTTTGAAGAAAAACCCTACACAAGTAAAAGTTAAGACAATCGAAAATTAAATTAGGAAGAGGGAAATACCTTGGATTTTCGAGAATGATACTTGAGACGGTAGAGTCTCGTGCTGATAACGTGTTATAAACTAAAGCGAAAGACAAGAACAATAGAACAAGAACAATAGCAATAGAGAGAAGAGTAGAGAGAGTTCTTCTTATTGAGTTGAGAGGGGTGAATTACAATGGTAAAGAGCACCTCTATTTATAGGGAGGAGGAAGATCTTGCTACCAATAATAGGACTCTAAAATCTCTCTAATTAAGTACATTAAAGACATTCACCTTAAATAGAAGTGTAAGAATCTTCTATTTCATAACATGATTATCGATTATTGTATTATATGGACACCTCATTTATCGTAAAATGTGATCTTACACTAAGAAAAGAAAAAAAACTAGGTTAATTAGGTCTTTTATTGAGCACAACTCATACATTAAGCAAAGACTATCTAATACTTTTGAAAAGTATTTACCAAATAAAAGCAAATTCAGTTTGGGGATATGATATACATGTGTGTACTTTTATATACACACTCGCACACACTCTCTCTCCTCCCCTGCGAGAAAGCTTGGAAAGGAATTGACGTTTATAAATAGGAGAAAACACTGCTAATAAAATAGAAATTAGTTGTGATGACCCAAAAGGTCATCTCTTATTTTAAAAGTCGAATTCATATTTTAAATCTTAAAAATTTCATTTTTATCTCCTTTTAATTTACGTGTACAGTCCGAGCGCGTATTCGGAAAGCCCTTATATGAAAAATTTAAGAAATGATAATTTTGGCTTAAAAAGATGATTTTTGTTGACTTTGGTCAACGATTTGGGTAAACGGACCTGGACCCTGACCCGTATTCCGACGGTCACGGAGGGTCCGTAGTAAAATGTGAGACTTGAGCATATACCCAGAATCGAATTCCGATGTCCTTAGCCCGAGAAATAAAATTTTAAATAAAATTGTTAATGACTTTTGAAAATTGAATAATGTTTGATCTTGTTGGTATCGGGATCATATTTTAGCTTTGGAGCACGGTATAGGTCTGTTATGATGTTAAGCCTTATCTGTGAAATTTGGTAAAAAATCGGAAGTGATTTGATGTAATTCGGACTTTTGGTTGAGAAAATAGAAGTTTTAAAACTATCTTGAAAATTTCATGTATTTTAGTGTTGAATTCGTAGTTCTAGGTATTATTTTAGCGATTTGATCGCGCAAACAAGTTTGTATGATGTTTTAAGACTCGTGTGCATATTTGGTTTGGAGCCCCGAGGGCTCGGGTGAGTTTCAGATAGGCTACAGAGTGTTTTGAACTTAGAAATTTTGCTATTGTGCTTCAGTTCTGTTGCAGAGCCTCCGATCTCACAATTGTGAGATCAAGCCTTGCATTTGCGATCATTGTTGGGTTCGCATTTGCGACCTACGCATCACATTTGCGAAGGGTAGCTGTGGAGGCAATGTTCTCAATTGTGAACAACGTCTTGCATTTGCGATGGGAGTTGCGGAGCGGTGTTCTTCGCATTTGAGATCACATGGTCGCAAATGCGGTTTTGACCATGTTCGTATTTGCAAACTATTTCTTGCATTTGCGAACAATGTAGAGGTGAGAAGGAGTTCGCATTTGCGATGCCTCCTTCACATTTGCGGGCTTCACAGGTCGCAATTACAACATCTGCAGCTAGGTAAATGAGACTTGGATGGGATTTTTCATTCAAATTCTAGAACCTAGAGTAGATTCTCCCAAGAGAAATTCTTCCCCTAAACTTCAGTAAGTGATCCTAACCCACTTTGTTTCAATTTTCTATCGTATTTCATGAATTTTTAACCAAAAAAACTTAGATTTCTATAGTGGAAATTGGGGGCTTGGGTAGAATTAAATTTTTTTATAAATTGGGGATTTAGACCTCGACTTGGGGCCGAATTCTAAAACCAATTATATATTTAGGCTTGGGGGTGAATGGTTAATCGGATTTTGATCTGAATTTTAAGTTTTGGACCAAGCAGTCCCGGGGTCAGGTTTTGATCTTTTGGGGGAAAAATATGAAAAATCTTTAATTATGCATTGGAATTGATTTCTTTAGAATTTATCGATGTTTTAAGTTAATTATGACTAGATACGAGTGAGTTGGTGGTGAAATCGAGAGGTAAAGCGGTGATTAAGTTTTAAAATACCTGTTGGCTTAAGGTAAGTATTTGGTCTAACTTTGACTTGAGGGATTAGGGATACCCGACTTATTTGCTATGTGAAATTCCATGTGTGTGGCGTATAAGTGTGGTGACGAGTACCCATGGGCCACCAAATTATTATTTTAGCCTGTTTCCTTCCCCGTTCCCTAATATATTGTTTCTTGTCTTAGTTACTACTTGCTCATAAATGTTTCTATGTCTACTTGCTCATAAATATTTCAATGTCTACTTGCTTCATATTAACCGTTGTTTTCACCATTGAAGTATTAATTATTTCATAGTTTCATGTTATTACCTTGTTGGTTGAAGTTGGTTTGTTGGTGCTTCATGGTATACTTTGGTTGGTCTCATTGTGTTGTTATGATTTGAGGTATAAATGTTGTGGAAGGTTTTAAGTTACATTGTGAAATACTTGTTCTTGTGTTTTGATTGGTACTGAAATGTTGGGATAGGGTGGCACGCCACAACAAGAGGATTAAGGAACAAATGTAATTGTCTGGTGGGGTCGGATTGCACGCCGCAATTAGGAGTAATAAGGATGGACATGTGGGATCGGACAACAGGAGGAATAAGAGCGATATGTATTGAGGAGCAATAAGAGTGGACAGGTGGGATTGGGTTGCACGCTGCAATAAGGACCAATACGAGTGAATTTTTATACTGTTGTTGATTATATGGTGGGATCGGGATGCGCGCCGCATCAAATGTTGTCTATATATTCTTTTCTACTAAAATTTATTATTGTAATATTAAACTCTCTTATGAATTGGTTATAACTGAGTATTGGTAGATCATCTGGGTTCCGTTTTTACTTAATGCAAGTTTATATATTATTATTATTCCCCTATATATATATATATATATATATATATATATATATATATATATATATATATATATATATATATATATATATATTATTCCCGGTCGTAGCCTCGTCAATATTTCGTCGAGTTTAGACTTGATACTTACCAGTATATGGGGTCGGTTGTATTGATACTGCAATCTGCACTTTCTGTGCATATTTCGAAGCTGGTAGTGGCTGATTGAGATGTCGGTTGGTGACTCTGCATTCAGGAGACCCAAGATAGTTCTGCAGGCGTCCGCATGCCCTGACATCCCCTCCTATCTTTACTTTATTCTATTTTACCTTTTTTTAAGACAGATGTATCTTCTTTCAAACCATTACTTGTAGCATTCATAGAATGTTCAATAGTTGTGACACCAGTTTCTAGGTAGCATCTATTTCGTCTTTTGTTAATCATATATGATCAATCATTTAAATTATATACTTACGCTTTTATTTTTGCTGATTTAGCTTTGTTAAATTTAATTATAAAAGGATAAAGGAAAATTTGTAATATTTTGTAACGTTGGCTTGCCTAGTGAATATAATGTTAAGCGTCATCACGGTCCTGAAGGCAAAAAATTCGGGTCGTGACAAGTTAAAAAAAAAGGTGTAATATTCTGTAATGTAGGTTGTCGAGTGAGTACAATGTTAGGCGCCATCACATTCTCGAAGTGAAAAATTCAGGTCGTGACAATAGTAATGGACAAATACTATAGGTAAACAAAAAAGTTATTTCTAATCCTATTTACCAACAGATTAGGGATAAATTATCAAAAAGTTTTGTTAGCTACGAGTGATATATAGATAGATTAGCGATGAGTTTGTAGCTAATTTTAATTTTTGTGTGAAAGTAAAACTATGTAGTAAGCTAAAGTAGTGTAATCAATTGTAAAACAGTTACTCCAATCAAATATAAAGATTAAAGATTAATTAAGATATATGTATGTGTTGATAAGGAAAAAGTTCTATAGTCATGTAAACACTTAATTATCTTTTTGTGTTTGGTTAAAACGGTTTAAAGGTACTCTTTGTATGGTGTGATATTATCCGTTTGAATCAAGTCCGTTCAATTTTTCCAAGAGGCCTCACACCATTAAGAGATCCCTACATTTTATATGTAGGCTCCCAATCTTTTTCAGCTACTAATGTGGGACATTGTTCACACATCCAATAATTTTCCTCTCGAACTAAGTTCTACGTTGCGTACTACCATGATTCATAGGTCTCACCTTCAAACTAAGTATCATATGGCCCACTACCATGATCCACGGGTTAATTTCCGAGATTACTGTGTGCCACCCATAATATTGTTAGAGTGTTATGGCATCTGAAGCCCGCAACTAGCTTCTTCTTGTGTGTGTGTCGGCCCGTACCATTACTCCGCCATCTCCATTTTCGTCCCGCTGAGCTTGGGCTCTGATACCAAATGTTGGGCTAAAACGGTTCAAAGATACTCTTAGCATGGTGTGATAGTGTTGCTTTTGGTCAAGCCATAATATTTTTTTTCAAAAGGCACCATACCATTAAGAGATTCATATACCTTATATGTAGGCTCCCGAACTTTTTTAGCTAGCAATGTGGAACATCAACATTTTGTTAATAAATACACTTTTGACTTTAGATAACTAGAGATTACATAAAATTGCACAAGTTTCAAAACTTAAACGTCCAAGTATACAACCCAAAAAAGAGAACTTATATATTATCAAAGATAATTGATGATTAAGTATAATAATAACCACAAATTAATTCAGTTTATAATGATCAAATTTGACTTGTTCGCATGTGCACTACTAGATGCAAGCTAACATAATTGGAAAAATCAGATCAATTTACTGTCAATATTCTTATATTTTCATGTGTAATATCGTCTCTAACTTTTTATATCTTTAAATTATTGGTTCTATTTTTATTTTGAAGGAATTCAATTTCGAGCTTTGGGTTGCTGTTTGCAACAAATTTTCGTAAGACAAAAAATAAACTGCAACAAAAATAATAGTAAGAAAAAGAGATTTTATTGATAAATAATTGTGAGTACAATTCTATGTATCCCTTGATTCTCCTATCTAAAAGTCTCTGTAATTCGAGGGCTTGAGAAGCGTCTTTCTCGAATGTAGGATAATGCAGACCTCCTTGTGATGTATTTGATCGCCAAGAACGTCGAGCATCACTTTGTTGTTACGGTCTGATCCCTGGAAAGAACTCCGTTGATCACTCCTTTGTTGAAGAACTAAGCACTTGATGATTAATCTCTTTGTTTGTGGATTCCTTCACCAGTTGCGCAGTATTTTTCTCCTGTCCCTCGAGAGTTATGTAACCCTCTATTTATAGTTGTAGGATGAACAGTCAAGCTACATAAGATTCTCTTGCTTGATTTTGATTGGCCCGTGTCATTTTAGCCACTTGGCGACTTGTGGTTGGTTCTTGCTTTTTGACTTGGATTGACATATCATTTAACACGTGGTGTCACCTTATTGGCCCGGAGTTTGACTGGATATGCCATGTCACATGGCATGAGTCTGGGCCTTAAGATGAATGGACTTTGGGCCTGAAAATAATAAAATGAACTAATTTAACTTGTAAAGCCCAAATTAATTATCTAACCCAATTGAATTTAATCCAAATTTTGTATGGATTAAACCCAATAAATTTTATATGTTTACAGATACCCCCTACTTCAAGATTTATCAAAGTATAGGCTTCTTGAAACGAATGTCAAAACTTGAAGTACCGACTAATGGTGATTGAAAAATTCTTGCAAATTATAGACAACTTTCCATGTTTGTCTCACGCTAGGCATATTACCCAGAGCAAACAAGGAAAATAAATGGGTGAAATTCATACATGCTAATTTAATTTGGGTTGAACAAAACATTCCATGTTTGTTTCAGGTTAGCCCTCTTTTCCAAGAATAAGAACATGTGAACAACATGATTCCTTCAAGAAATAAGACTCAATCTCTTTGAGAAACCTATACTCATGCACACCTAATTTGAGACAGCTGCCTTTAAGCAGAACCACAACACAAGAGCTGCATAACACTAATCGCAATGCTCTTCTGCTTTTACCATTGTAGACTTCCGTTCAACATCCAAATTGGAAGGACTCGGAGTACGGCATTGCTATTCACCATGCCGAATTAAACTGTATGTCACAATGTTCCCCATGCTTATTTGAGCCTCGATGTCTATTATGTCGAATCGAAGCATTGTGCTGCCGACATCATATCCGCAGAAGCAGAAACATCGTGCTATGGCACCGATATCCATTAATCGAGTTGCTCATCGTGCTACTCGCACCGTATCTGCAAACACATCATCTTCTTGGCACCGAGGGCTCCAAATCTTTTCTTATTTTTGCAGGTCTTCAAGATAATACAACAGCAACTTGGTTCATCCCTTCTTGCAGCTTAACATTTAGAGTATTCCTAAGTGATCTTGATCGACGAGGCATATTCCCGCTTTGCAACATGCGAGCGAGAACATAGTGCATCTCTGCCTTGCGACTTGGCTCGAAGAGACTTTGAGTTGGGGCGACCATATTCTTCTTTGCAAGCGAGCATAGCATTCTTTTCTTGCGGCTTGGCGAAATTGACATTACTTGGAGCAGTCCTTTCCAACCTTGACGAGCAAGCACTTGGTATATCTTCGCAAAATATCCATTCTTTGGCGTAGGCGCAATGAAATCACAAACCGCTTCTTCCTAAAGAATCAGAACTCAAATATCTGCCGCTTGGACTTTATAGCACTGCATGCCCTCATTAAAAAAAATCGTATCTCAACCTAAGAATGGCCAAACTGCAACCCGCTTGATTCTACAGAATCATAACTTGCATCACAGTGACGTCCAAAATTTGGGGCCGAATTTCATAAGGACAAGTCGGAATGAACTTTTGAAGGCGATGCACAAGTCTGTCATTTCGGTTTCACAACACTGCATGCTATTACTGGAACGTTCATATCTCAAGCTAGGGGCGTCCAAATCGCGAGCCGTCTGCGCCATTGGAAAGAAGACTCAGATATAATGAAGTCTTCAAAATATCATAGAATAATTCCTAGCCGATCGTCCGCAGCGACTTTCCGAATTTGACCCATCTGTTCGCGAAATTGCTTTTCAGCTTTGCGCGCTATGGTGGAAAAATTCATATCTCGAGCTAGGAGACTCCAAATTGTAATCCGTTTGTGCCTTTCGAAAGTAAACTCATAGATATTCAATACGTACGAGTTTCATGGCAGAATATTTCCGAGCTAGCAACAGAAAATTCTCAAAGTCCACCTAGCTGCAGTAACTTTAAGATTCGTGTAGTTCCGGCAAAAAAAAAAATCATATCTTGAGCTACAAGTGTCGGAATAACAATACGTTTGCACCGTTAGACAGAAAACTCATAGACCTGAAGGACCTATAAATTTCATGGCCGAATTCCTTTCGGGATATCAACAGAAAATTCGAGACATCGACTTAACTGCAGTGAACTTTCAGATTAGCGTACCTTCAGCGAAAATACTTGTATCTTGATCTAGGAGTATTGGAATTACAATCCGTTTGTTCTGTTGGAAATAAATCTCCTAGAGTGCAACACACAAAAATTCCATCCTGGAACTCTTCTCGGCCTAGAAACAGAAAAATATTGAAAGTCAAACTGGCCGCAGGGAACTTTCAGGCTTATGTGATTTTGGCCAGAAAAACTTTATCTTGAACTAGCAGCGTCGACATCACCAACAGTTTGATCCTATGAAATTCGGACGTCGAGAACTATAGTCTCGTTGAAGATGAAGCTCCATTCATTCTTAGTTAACCTAACAAATATTTTTTTGAAGTTGATTTTACAGCTTTGTAATGGATTCGGCTATCATCACGAATCTTATCTCTTTGTTTATTTCTTTTGCAGACTTGCAAAGAAGTTCGATGAGTCCAGATATCAGTCTGAGATGTCACACAAGATGCGGAGTCACCCTTCACCAACATTTGCACTTGATTTGTTGACGGTCTTGAAGTTTATCAATGGCGGCTCCCGCGGTGATTGAAGGTTTTTTCAAGAGAGATGACTTCTTATATACGAGGCATTGAGGATAGTATATTTAAATTTGTAGACGTCATACGGACTTGGAAGAAGCATTCAAGACGAGTCGGCCGAAAAGCCTAGTTTACGATTATTTTCATGACTTAAGCTTTTGATAGGAAAATGTCTAATTCCTTCTGTCTCTACATTTTTTTCTGATGTCTCAACTTTTGTATTATTGAAGCAATAAAACATCTTTTATACTTCAAAGAACATTTTCTCTTTTCCTCATAGATATGTGCCTCTACACTCGGAAGAATTAATATAATGATCAGACGACGCCCAAACTTTTGTTTTTCTAAAACTCATGCGGCTGAACTTAGAATGAAACTTTAAGTTGCCTACGTACCTCGGTGAAGAGGATCAAGTCATAACGTAGTTCAGAGGGGTGAGTTCTTTTTTTTTTGGTCTTGACTATTTCCTAGGCCGCCTCTTTCGAGGTTTTCAACCTAGTAGACTTTTTTTTTGCTGTACACAGTTTAGACTCATGCGGACCAGGAGTGTAGCAACGTGCAATTTAAGCTCATGCATCAAGGAGCGTCATGACATGCAGTTTAGGCTCGTACGTCGAGGAGCACCATGACTTGCTGTTTGGGCTCGTACGTCAAGGAGCACCATGACTTGCAGTTAGGCTCGTACATCGAGGACCATCATGACTTGCAGTTTAGGCTCGTACGTCGAGGAGCATTATGACTTGCAGTTTAGGCTCATGCGTCGAGGAGCATCATTACTTGCAATTTATGCTCGTACGTCGAGGAGCGTCATGACTTTAATGGGAAGTACTACAAAAAATTTCCATTGATTCGGACCAACTCTGAGACATTCCTTATCGACAATTTTGTATGCGCCATTTGAACAGGCTTTCTTCACAACATATGGCCCATTCCATTTGAGGTAAACTTGTCACCTATGCGTTTGTTGAGGATTATGGGTCGTCGAACAGCTTAGAATAAGTCTCCCACTTGGAATAATCGTGGCCGCACTTTCTTGTTGAAAGCTCTAGCTAGTCGAGCTTGATAGCACTCAAATTTTTATTGCACTTCCAATCTTTTCTCATCTAATGCCTCTAACTCTGCTAGGCGAAGGTGAGCATTCTCTTCGGACGTGAGTTCTTTTTGGATTACTATTCGCAGTGATGGAATTTGTTGCTCTAACGGAAGGACTGCTTCCACGCCATATACCAAAGAGTAACGAGTTGCTGGTGTAGCAGTTCTGAATGTTGTCCGGTATGCCCAAAAAGCTTCACCAATTCTCTCATGCCACTCTCTCCTATTCTTTGCAACAACGTTTTTCAAAAGATTACCAAATGTCTTGTTGAAAGCTTCAACAAGGCCGTTGGTAGGTGCATTATACATTGAAGACTTATGTTGTTTGAAATTGAACTTCTCGCATAGACTTTTCACGAGCTTGTTGTCAAATGGCATTCCATTATCAGTGATTATGTATCTTGGTATCCCATACCTAAAAATTATATATGACTTGATAAAATCGACAACAGTCTCTTTTTTCACCTCCTTGAGTGGAATAGCTTCAGCCCATTTAGAGAAGTAGTCCGTAGCGGTCAATTTGTACATCTATCCCTTTGATGACTTTAGGAGTGGTCCAACAACATCAAGTCCCTATGCATCAAAAGGCCATGAAGCTACAGTTGGGTGAAGAGGCTCTAGAGGTTGGTGGATGTAGTTTGCATGAGATTGACAAGCTTGACATCTTTTGGCATGATCCATGCAATCCTTCACCATTGTCGCCCAGTAGTAGCCCATGCTCTTGATGCGAAAATGGAGCTTGGGACCAAATTGGTGTGCTCCACATGAGCCAGAATGTGCTTGCTCCATCGCTTGGTGGGATTCTTCTTTGTCAAGACATCGTAAGAATAGTCCTTCAAAAGAGCGGCGAAACAATGTCCCCTTATAGAAGATGAATCGTGGTGCTCTTTGTTTGATGTGTGTTCTTTGTCGCGGATCTTCAGATAACTTTCCATGTTCAAGGTACTCTATCATTGGTTGCCTCCAATCTTCTTCTTCAATCACTCAAACTGACGTATGATGACTTTCATTCACTTGAAGATCCAGAAGTCTAGGAATAACCCATCAATGACACACATATACCTTTGTTGACTCATTCTCTCCAAGCGCCATCGTCGTGGCCAAGTTAGCCAAAGCATCAGCCTTGCAATTTTCTTCTCTTGGGACGTGTTTTCAAAACACTTGGTCAAATTTTTCAAGTAAACCAGAAGCGTATTCATGGTATGACAATAGATCTTCCTTCTTTACCTCGTAACTCCCCAAAAATTGGTTGATGATCAGCTTAGAGTCACCATATATCTCCAACTGTAGAATCTTCATTTCTAATTCCATTTCGAGACCGACAATCAAAGCTTGGTATCCTGCAGCATTGTTGGAGCATGTTTCACCTAAAATAAAGGAGAATGGAAAGACTTGTCTTTCTGGTGAGATCAACACAACACCTGCCCCCGCACCATTACGACGTGCAGATCCATCAAAGAACATTGTCCATGGTGGCAATTATTCGATGAAAAAAACATCTTCATCTAGAAACTCATCTGAAAGCTCCCATTCTGTCGGAAAAGGGTGGTCAGCCATAAAATTGGCTAGTGTTTGTCCTTTCACAGCTTTTTGAGGTGTGTATGTGATCTCATATTGGTTAAACAATATGGACCATCTTGCTAGGCGTCCAGAAAGAATAGATCGTGTCATCACAAACTTCACGGGGATCTGCTCGAGAGATGAGTTTGATAGTGTATGCTTCAAAATAATGCCTAATCTTCTTTATCTCATAAAGTAACGCTAAGCATATTTTCTCAACAATCGTATAGTTTATCTCAGCTCATATCAGAGTTCGGCTAAGGTAGTACAAGGCTTGTTCCTTTCCTTCCTCATTCTATTGAGCAAGTAGTGCTCCAAGTGAACGTTCATGTGCCGCGATGTAAGGTATCAATGGCTTCCCAAGCATTGGCGCCCTTGGCACATGTGGATTCAGCAAGTAAGTTTTGATGTTTTCAAAATCATTTTCACATGACTGTTCCCAATGGAAAGGGATATCCTTCCTTAATAGATGATTGAAGGGTTGACACCGTCCGGCTAGATTAGAGATGAACCTTCGGATGAATGCTAAGTTTCCTTGGAGAGTTCGAAGCTCCCTCAAGTTCTTTGGCTTAGGCATTTTCTGAATGGCGTCAATCGTTGCAGGATCAACTTCAATTCCACGATGATGCATAATGATGCCAAGAAACTTTCCTGAGGTAAGTCCAAATGCACACTTGAGTGGATTCATCTTCAGGTCGAATTTTCTTAACCTTTCAAAAACAATCTGAAGGTCTTCAAGGTGGTAACGCCTACTCTTCGTCTTCACCACTAAGACATCGACGAGCATTCTACCCTCTTATGAAGCATGTCATCAAAGATGTTTTTCATCGCACATTGGTAGGTTGCACCAGCATTCTTCAGACCGAAGGGCATCACTTTGTAGCAATATATCCCTTTTGGAGTTCGGAACGCAGTATACTCTTCATCTTTTGAAGACATTCTGATTTGATTGTATCCAGAGAACCCATCCATGAATAACATAGACTCATGCCCTGTTGTAGCGTCCACCATAAGTTCAATAATTGGTAGCGGGATGTCATCGTTTGAACATGCCTTGTTTAGGTCTCAAAAGTCAACACAAACACGTATTTGACCATTTTTCTTCTTGACGGGTACAATATTTGATATCCATGATGGGTACTTCACCTCTCGAATAAATCCCGCTTCGATGAGCTTGTTGACTTTGACTTCAATTTGTGATACAAGCTCGGGTCGGAGCATGCGTTGTGACTGCTTCATAGGGCGTGCTCCACTTTTGATCCCTAACTAATGAACAACTACTTTAGGACTAAGACCAGGCATTTCTTTATACGACCAAGCGAAAACATCTTTGTACTCGGTCAACAACTTGGAGTATTCTTCCTCCTCTTTAGGCGTAAGAAGCGCACTAATGAAGGTGGGGTGTGGATCTTTCGGAGTGCCTAAATTGAGTTCCTTAAGCTCATCCACCGTTTATTGTCCGCCATCTTCTAGTTGAGGGGGAGCCTTGTGTACTTCGTCATCAAAGTCACATCATGGGCTATCTTCCATAGTTATGTGATAGGATGCTTCCATAATGTCTAAGTTTTTTGTTTGACTTTGTTGGATAGTCGGCATGGCTTCTTTGTCTTTCTCTGCTTCTTTACGATCCTGGCAAGTGTAATCAATGGTTGTCCTTTGAACCTTCAGTGGACCATCTGTGGATATTGACAAAATAGACTTCTCTTCATACGCGAGGGGAAAGCACTACGAATTTCTTTGTCAGCACAACATCAAAAATGATCCCGCTCCTCATGGACTTGCTCCTTATTGTGAGCACGTGATTTTTGTTTCACGACAATTACTCCAAAAAATAAAATAAATTGTCTTTACGTATAATTTTGAGATTTTTGTTTGCGGGACATTTGGATAATTATTTGTGTATGTGAAGGTTTATTTTGTTTAATTAATGAAAAAAATAAAAAATATATGTTGCATGCATAATTAGGATTTAATTGTGCATTTAAGGATTAATTGAACCATAATTTGGTCTTAAAAGAGAAAATCACAAAAAAATATGCATTTTTATCAATTAGTGCACAATTGTGCGACTTTATTTTTAATTAATGTCTAACTGTGTGTGTTAATTGTTATTAAGTCTTAATTGATATATTTTAAGTTAATTTTGATTTTTACAAGTTAATTTAAGAATTTTTGTATTAAAAAAAAAAGATATGAAGAAAAGAAGAAGAAGAAGAAAGTGAAAATAAGAAGGCAAAGTCGGAATTGGGCCAACACATTTGAACCAAGGACCAGGCCCAGACGAATTGGCCCAAGGCGACCCAGATCCGCCCGTTAGCCAAACGACTTCGTCCTGTTGGCACCCCAATCTCGACCGTTAATATAACTTGATCAACGGTTTAGATTAAACCCCCATAACCCGCCTCTAGACCGACCTATTAACCCATCGGACCGCCCCAATCATTAAACAAAACGACCCCGTCCCACCGTTCATCAATTAATCCAAGCCGTTGAGATCATGTGATCAAACGGCTCAAATTAGTTGATACACTTTAATATACCAAACACCCCCCCACACCCTCAACCCGCTTCATTTACACACCCCATCATCTCCTTCGTCTCTCTCAAGAGACTCAAACACACCCCAAGAACCCTAGCCGCCACCCCTCCCATCGCCTGAGAACCCAGCGGTGCCGGCTCATTTCACCACCGAATCAACACCCCTGAACCTCCTAACTCCCCTCTCCACGAACCCAAGCCCCGTTTAGTTCGAATCATGTTGTAGCTACTCGAATCTTCAAGTCAAACCATCCCAACCGGCCCCAAACTCATCCCAAACACTTCCCTAGCCTCCCTCGTCATCAAAACATAGCTGGTTTGGTTCCAATCAAGTCCTAACTCCTCGAACCCCAATCCGAGCCCTCAACAACCCTAAGAAAACCAGATGAAGGATTCTGTCCAATCAATTAGGGTGTAGGGTCTAATAGAATTTCATTGAGGTGTTCTCAGTTGAGAACACTTCGATTAAACTCTGTTCGACCTCAAAATGCTCAACCCGAGCTCAAACCCTGAAGACATTTACTTCTGATTTCTTTTGGAGGTAATGCATTTTTCATTTTCGTGGTTCAATCTTGTTATTCATGGCTGAAAGGATTTTTTACTTTAAGTTTTCTTGTTTGTTTTCCTTCTCTTCTTCTCCAAATCAAAGACCTTTTATTTGGTCAATTTTATTCTGTTTGTTTTTGTTTGTGACTGTTATAGAATATATATTCGATTCGATTAATATCGTCGAATATTTAGTTTCGTATTTCCCCTGTTTGTCAGAATGCTGTGAATCGCATTGTTTTGTGTTGATTATTTGTTATCGATTATATGCATTTTAATCGATTTAATAAATGTCGTCGATTAGCTGTATAGGCTTGATTGTTAGATTAATGTTGATAGTAGTGATATTGATACTGTTTAATTTGGTCCAGACTATTGTTTGACTTAAAATCTGAGTGGTCTACAGTTGAATTTAAGTTGAATTGGTTATATGAATCTGTTTCACATTTGTTAATCTATCAGATTAAAGGGAGGGCTAGGATTAAATGTACATAGGGATTAATGGACTGTGATTTGAAATTATGATGAAGTGTGAGGACATGTGCTGTCAGGCACGCCTGAATTTAATATTCAGGCTGCACCATGCCCATTTATTGTTTAATAACTTGAAGGACTGAAAAACAATAGGATGTCTATCAACTTTCAATTAAACAAATGAACAAAACATTCAATAATGGAAAATCAGGGAATAACCCGGGTATTAGACTAAAACAAACTGAAAAGATATTAAGACATTCTGAAAATGTTGAAAAGCATAGTGCTTTTAAGGGCTGGAAATCAGAAGTAGTATGTGGTTAATGATAAAAGGGTATAAATGCACACGGGAGGGAATAAAACGGAGAAAAAGTGGAATCTTTGAATTAAAAAAGGGTTAAACCTTAGTCTTTAAATACAGGGATACACACAGAAAAAAAGGAGGAGAAGGCAGTCGAAAAGAATTGAGAGAACGGTTGTGAGTAGCAACTTTTGAGTGTTTAAATAGAGTTTTGAAGTCTTTTTTTGAAAAATCAGAAAGACAAAAATTTTGAGCGATCAGTTTTAGAAGTCTTTTGAAAAATTAGAAAAGAGAGATTCAAAACAGAAGAAGAAACCACTGTTTCCATTCTTTCTTTCATTCAGTTTTGGAAAATCAGAAAGATTTTAAGAGAGCATATTGAATAAAATATAGATTGAAAGTTGAACTTATATTCAGGTTGTATGTTCTTCTTGAGGGTGAAATATCAGAAGTTATTGTTTCCTCGCAACCAGTTCCTTTCCTACTGTGATTCCGAGCACATTCTGGTATTGCTAGTATCCAATTGATAGCTGAGTTCTTCAGTTGGTTTCTCAAGTATTGCTTAGTGTTTTTCCTGGATTTCAGTGTGGTGTTTTTGGAACTCTGTTAGCCTTCAAATACTGTTACGTTGGTCTTCCTAGGCTATTTCTTTTGGTTTTCTGTTTTAAAGTCCTGGTTTGTGCTTGTTTAACTTCAAATCTGTTCTGGGATCTTTGACGCCATTTGCTATTGGTTCTGCTGTGTTGTTGAACTTGTGTTGTTGCTGGGTTTGTGCTATTGCACTACTGACTCCCTTCTTCCTTTTTGGCATTTCCAAATACCAGGTACATATATCTGATACACTGGTTCGATGTAGCTGAAATTCGAAGCATGAATGAAAAAGGAAGTTTTAAAGTTCTATATTCATTTAGTTGTTTCGTATCTTAAATGGTATATAGGTTAATTAGTATCTTTTACTAGAATCATGTAATTTGATGTCATGTATAATTGAGCACTAAGCTGTAATAGTTTAAATTGTGGATTTTCTTGTTGCTTAAAAGAATTATGACGTAGTAGTGATACCATGCTATTTCGGTTTTCTTGTTCTAAAAGCATAGCATGTCTTAGTTAGTTAATCATTAATAAATTTGATATAGTTCAATTAAGTTATTTCAATTCAAATAGGTTGTTCACATTCTTATATTTCTCTGCTTGTTCAATCCTTAGTATACATAGGATAGATGTAATTGAACAACAATACATGAGTTAGGCGGCCCATGTCCAGTGTCGCACTATGCACGTTGGGCTTGGGTCCAAAATTGCTAAATGGATAACCTTATTGTATCATTTTCGGATTTAACAAGTTGTTTTTCAACGCCTGTTTATAATAAGTTTCAAGCATGTAAATAAATTAGGCATTTCTTTAGTTTCAAGCATGTTAATAACTTAAGTATTTTCTTTTTTTATTTAGAGACGTAACGAAATAGAAAACGTAGACGCTTTAAGATATCCTCTAAAATAAACGGGGCGTGCCTCGCCAAAATAAATTACAAATTGCGGAGCCCTCAATGGATGTTAATAATTGCTTGGATTTCGAGATAGGCCGCATGGTGAATTTCACGGTTTTTCTCTAAATAATAATGCGTTAGTATCTTTAGGATGCGTCTTAATAAATATTACCTCCCTACACTTGTGTATACATTTATGTGACCCAAATTTTTAGGACACGCCTTAATTCGGGGCACGTTTTCACGACGTTGCAATTCTATTAAAAATAATAATAAAAGCGGTTTGAACTTAGTAAAAGCCATAAGTTATAGCATGTTTTAAAATCAGATATTTAGCCATTACAATAATTTAAGCGACCATGCTAGAAACACGGGATTCGGGGGTGCCTAACACCTTCCCTCAGGTCAACAGACAGGCCGATCTAGCCAGTGAGCAAGCATGTCTGCTTTCGACGTGTGCTCGGGGTAGAAGTTCTGTATAAATGTCAGAATTCCTTAGAATTTCTGGTTCGCGGACTTCACTTGTAAAGTCGAATAATTTTCTCGGATCGGGATTCAAGATAAACCGGTGACTTGGGACACCAAAAGCCAAACCTTTTCCCAAGTGGCGACTCTGAAATTAAATAAATAATCCTATTTCGAATATTGTCACTTAAATTGGAAAAACTCCCTTGTGTATTTTAGCCTCCGGGGTAAGACACGCAAAAAAGAGGTGTGACCCTACAACAAACAAATGTCTGTTATGTGGCTTAGACCCCAGCAGCAAGTCATCATCCGTGAAGGAAATTGTTGCACAACATGTAACAAATTTTCGGTTATCATGATGTTCTTGCATTTTCATCGGAGCAAGCTCATCGTTGCTTTTTTTTGTTTTGTCAGTACTAGAAACTACATGAGTTGCACTAACATGACCTCCATGAAAGAATTTTCCAGGAAAGAATTCATGCAATGTGATAGCTTTCGGAACTTCGGCGATAAGGCACCATTAATCTTCTTGCTAATGGAAGATTTGATAATTCTTGGTGGTAGTAGGCTCTCCACATCGTTTATTTTTGCTCTTGGCTTAGGAAGTGGTAGCCTTAGAACTCCTTGATGTCTTCATTTCTTGTGAGTGACTAGGGTCCAACCCGCATCATCTTTGTCTTTGGACTGAGTGTCTAGCTCTAGTGAACCTTCAAGAGTTTTCCTTGGAATATCAACTTCAACGGGCTCGAAACTTCCAAATTGTAAGAAGGCAATGCTTGAAACGTTATGCAACTTTGAACACTTCTTTTCCTTGAGTGCGATACTTGGATGATTTGCTTCTGCTGTTTCATACATGTCTATGATGATTTTTCCTTAACTTACAAGAGCCATAATTTTCTCCTTCAAGAGGAAACATTTCTTTGTAGGGTGGCTAATGACGCGATGAAACTTGCAGTATTTCGAATCACCAACTTTTCCAATTTCCTCTGGCCTTTTTGATTCAGGGAGATCGATGACTTTCTTGTCCAGCAGTTCATCAAGGATTGTGGGTACGTCTGAATCTGGAAATAGATAAACCTTCGCCTCCAATTCCTTCAAGGTGGTACGACGCTACTCCTCTTTGGTCTTATCCTCCTTCACTTTTTGCTTAGTAGTGACCTTCACGGAATTGCTTTCACCGCTATCGATTCTTTGGTTTGGTTCTTTGATGCAACATTTTTCTTGAACTCTTTTTGATCAGCAAATGGAGATGCCTTTCCATGACTTGCGATGCTTAACTCCATGTCGTGAGCTCGTGTTGCAAGTTCTTCAAAAGTTTGCGGTTTGATCCCTTGTAGAATGTACAAAAGTCCCCAATGCATTTCTTGACTGCACATATCCACAGCAGATATCTGTGAAAGGCGATCTTTGCAGTCCAAAGTTAACACCCTCCAACGATTAATGTAATCCACCATGGGCTCGTCCTTCCTTTGCTTGGTGCCTTTCAACTCTATCATGCTTACGGTTCTTCGGGTACTGTAATAACGATTGAGGAATTCCTTCTCAAGTTGATCCCAACTATCAATGGTCTCGCGCTCCAAGTCAATATACCTGTCAAATGCAACAACAACAACAAACAACAACTACCCAGTATATTCCCACCAGGTGGGGTCTGGGGAGGGTAATATGTAGACAAGCCTTACCCCTACCCGAAAGGGCAGAGAGGCTGTTTCCAATCGACCACCGGCTCATAGGATAAAAGGAAAAACAGCAGTAAAACAAAAACAAAGACAAAAACAAAAACAATAAAGCATTAATAACTCCAGCAGAAATAACGTAAATAGCGTAAATAATTATCTAAACATACGAAACGTAAATACAATCACATGCAATAATATCATACTGTAACTACCATAACTAACAGCCATAGAGGGGACATCAGCTAAAACACAAATCATCTATGGGTAACCCTGTCGACCCACACCCAACCCCGGATGAGGCGTACGAAAAAACTCTAGGAGCCCCTATCCTACAACCCTGATTCTAGACCTCCAGACTTTCCTATCAAGGGTCATGTCCTCGGAAACCTGCATTCTAGTCATGTCCTGCCTAATTACCTAACCCCAATACTTCTTAGGCCTCCCTTTGCCTCGCCGACCGCCAAGAATCTCCAGCCGCTCGCAGCTCCTCACCGGGGCATCGGGACTTCTTCTCCGCACATGCCCGAACCACCTCAGCCTCGCTTCTCGCATCTTCTCATCCACCGGGGCCACCCCCACCTTCTCTCGAATAACTTCATTCTTAATCTTATCTAGCTTGGTGTGTCCGCACATCCACCTAAGCATCCTCATCTCCGCAACCTTCATCCTCTGAACATGCGAGTTCTTCACGGGCCAGCACTCCGCCCCATACAACATCGCAGGTCTAACCACGGCTCTATTAAATTTCCCCTTGAGTTTGTGTGGAACTTTCTTGTCACACAGGAATCCTGATGCAAGCCTCCACTTAGACCACCCCGCTCCTATACGATGAGTGACGTCCCCGTCAATCTCTCCGTCCCCCTGAATCACAGACCCAAGATATCGTACACTGTCCCTCTTGGCGGTGGTCTAAGAACCAATCATCACGTCCCTACCTACTTTGCTCGGCTCGGCGCTAAACTTGCACTCCAGGTACTCTGTCTTAGATCTGCTATTTTTGAAACCTTTAGACTCAAGAGTCTGTCTCCATACCTCTAACCTTTCATTAACACCGACCCTCGCTCATCTATCAATACTATGTCATCAGCAAATAGCATACACCAAGGCACATCCCCTTGAATATGTCGGGATAGAGCATCTATCACTAAGGCAAACAAGAGGGGGCTCAGCGCCGATCCTTGATGGAACCCCATGATCACTGGAAAATGGTCTGATTCGCCACCCACCGTCCTAACCCTAGTCTTAGCTCCATTGTCCACAATCTTGAGCTCTGATGGTGTTTGTTATCATGTCTTTGAATTGTTGGACAGATAACGCCGCAACTGAAGTGGATTGATTTTCTTTTTAAATGTTGATCTTGGCAAGTGATTCCTCAATAGCCGTCATTGTAGAGGTGAAGACATGTGAACAAGGAGGGATGTGGATTGACTCTCCTGGTGCATAGGTCTCCAATTTGTTCATGAGTTGAGCGATTTGAAAGTCTTTGTCTTCAACATATTTCTTCAAGACCTCTATGGTCTGTTCCATCATGGCAAACTTTTTGTCCACGTTAGTAGCATCAGTCATCAAGGCGTTGACTTTCATTAAAACTGAAGAATCTACCAAATCTTCAAATCCGCCAAGGTTTGAAGCTGCTTGAGAAAGTTCGTCAAACATCGAGAATGGGGTGTTGCCCCCAGAGATTGCGGTTGCAAACATCATATGACCTCTGCTCTTCTTTGCGATCTCCAAGGAGGCGAAGTATTCGGATCCATCCAAGCCACTAGACTTAAACTTGCTTCGAGTGATTGGTCCAATATGACTGAGCTGAGATGATGCGGCAACAGTAGCATCTTTGCATGAAACAACACACTTGTAAAAGGCCATTGTAGCAGTAGATCTGAAGCTTGTACTTTTCAACTTGTAAGAAGGAGAGATGAAGGGCATAATTGGTCCGACTGGGCATGCCAAAATTTGTTTGCAACAAATTTTCGTAAGACAAAAAATAAATTGCAACAAAAATAATAGTAAGAAAAAGAAATTTTATTGATAAATAATTGTGAGTAAATTCTATGTAGATTCTCCTATCTAAAAGTCTCCGTGATTCGACGGCTTGAGAAGCGTTTTTCTCAAATGTATGATAATGCAGACCTCCTTGTGATGTATTTAATCGCCAAAAATGTCGAGCATGACTTTGTTGTTACGGGCTGATTTTCGGGAAGAACTCCGTTGATCACTCCTTTGTTTAAGAACTAAGCACTTGATGATTGATCTCTTTGTTTGTGGATGTCTTCACCAATTGCGGAGTGTTCTTCTCCAACTCTGAATGTCCCCTGAGAGTTATGTAACCCCTCTATTTATAGTTGTAGAGGATGGAAAGTCAAGCTATATAAGATTATCTTGCTTGATTTTGATTGGCACGTGTCATTTTAGCCACTTGGCAACTTGTGGTTGGTTCTTGCTTTTTGACTTGGATTGCCATATCATTTAACACATGGCATCACTTATTGGCCCAAAGTTTGACTGGATATGCCATGTCACATGGCATGAGTCTGAGACTTAAAGATGAAATGGACTTTGGGCCTGAAATAATAAAATGGACTAATTTAACTTGTAAAGTCCAAATTAATTATCTAACCCAATTGAATTTAATCTAAATTTTGTATGAATTAAACCCAATAAATTTTATATGTTTACAGTTGCAAAATAGAGGAAAGCTTTAGAATAATATATTGGTTTTGACTTTTGAAGAATTAGTGTTTTCATGTTAAAATGGTGGCTGAAGTTATTGTGTAAAATGGGAGCATAAAATTAGAAGTAAATACTTTTAAATGGTTGTGGATAAATTACTTGCATCAGGAATTTTGTTTTACATTCTCTTATAAATTGTAATCCTATGCTACTGTTGATTTTTAATGCATAATCTAGAAAATATTACTCATAAGTTATAAATTTAATATTTTGTCTTCTAAATGCATATTTATGATTGGTTTGCGTAAAAATTTGAAAAGACTTACTTTCCTTATGATTATGCATAGATTTATCACAATTGAAATTTGTGATGTAAAACAAGTTGTAAACATTTGTTTAGTCGTAATTTAAGAACTTCAAAGACAAAAGAAGTAATTTAATAGACCATTCTGTAATTTATTACATTGCAGAACTTCATAATTTAATAGATCATTCTATAATTCTCTAAACTAAGGGTAGAACTTTTATATTTCTATAAATTTACTAATGTAATAGACCATTCTATAATTTTAATATTTTTACAGTAGCGAAGAAAAGGAAAGGAAAATTATGGATTAGTTGAAAGAGCTTTAATACACTTCAAAACTTCATAATTTAATAGACCATTCTGTAATTCTCAAATAAGGGTAAAACTTTTACATTTCTACAAATTTACTAATTTAATAGACCATTCTGTAATTTTTTTTTTGGTAGTTAAAAGTTTTTATTTACCAAGTAATATTTACACAACATCTCTCTCTTAAGCCTGATCTGGACATCAGTCCCAGATTCGGCTTGTCTTATCTGTCCTGCTCCTTCTATCTACTATGCTATTTATACAACACTAGGATAGTAGATTAACGCTAATAATCTTCCCTTCTGTCAATGGTTCATACTCCCTCGACAATGAACTTCTTGAGCTAGTTGTCTAGTAATTTCTTCAGCACTCCTTTGTCTTGCTTGAAATATTTTCGCATTTCTCTCTTGCAATATGTAGTATATGCTCCCAGCTAGAACCATTCTATTTATAACTACTTTACAATTCTTCCCTTTGCATTCCCTTTCAGCCCATTCTGGTTCTTGTCCCCAAGTCATCACCTGTCTCTTTATTCCTTTCCATTCTAACATTGTTGTCCAAACTTGTGCTGAGTATGAACATTTAAAAAATAAATGTTCAATATTTCCTTCTTCACTGTTGCACGGTGCACAAGTTGTATCTTCCAGTAAGCTCCATCTTCCTAATCTTTCACTTGTTAATAGCTTTCTCTGAGCAGCCAAATATAATGTGAATATCCATTTAGGCAATCCAGCGTTATTGCATGTCATCCTCCTCCATGATACCTTTGTGAAATCTCCTCTAAGCTTCAAGTACATATCTTTAATTGAGAATTTATCTATTTGCAGCACCTCTTCTTCTTAGTACCCTGCTTCCTCAAAGTATTTCTTTGCTTTAATTATTTTTTGGATCACCCAAGATGCTTGTTTTGGTTGCTCACCCCATGTAGTGTATCTCTTATAGTACAGGTGCACCTGTTGTATCCACATTTTATCTTTCTTCTTACTCAGAGTCCATAGCAGCTTGCATATGGTTGCCTTGTTCCATATGCCTATGTCCAATATATTCAGTCCCCCTACTGATTTTGGCCAACGTAGAAACCTTCTGCATATACTTTCTATCAATTGGATCATTTTCTTAAGCATCATGAATACTTGTGACCAGAATACTTGAATGAAAAATAGTACACTCTTAATTAGTTGAATACTTCCTGCATATGACAGGAACCTGGCAGTCCATGATTGAATCCTCCCTACCGTCTTTTCAATTGGTGGCTGGCATTGCACCAGTGATAGCCTTTTGGTACTTAGTGGCGCTCCTAGATACCTCACTGGTAGTGACCCTTTAGAGAAGCCTAGTTCTTGTAATATTTCCTGTTGTATCTCCTTTCTGACTCCCCCAAAGAAGATGGAACTCTTATCAGCAATTGCAACTAAACCAGAAGCTTGGGGAAATGCTTGAAAGCATTGGTAGAGTAGCTGCACAAACATAGTATCACCTCTAGAAAACAACATGAGGTCATCAGCAAAGCTAAGCTGTACTATACTCATTTTAGTACACTTAGGGTGGTAATTGAAGTTTGGATTCCTCTTTAGAGTATTCAGTAATCTGGTCAAGTATTCCATAGCCAATACAAATAGGTATGGAGAAAGGGGATCACCCGGCTCAATCCCTTATTTGCTTGGAATGGAGTTGTATGTTTCCCACTGATAATGATGGAATAATACACACTTCTCACACATTTCATAATCCATTGGACAAATCTTCCAGGCATCTGCAAAATATGTAGTACTTGCTCCATATAGTCCCATTCAATAGAATCATAGCCTCCTTCATATCAACTTTCAGCATACACCTTGGAGATATACCTTTCGTGCCATATCCTTTGACTAGTTTATGACTTAATATGATGTTATCTTTTATCAGTCTCCCCGGTATAAATGCAAACTGATTCTTGTCTACTATATCATTCATTATCCCCTGTAGTCTGTTTGTTAGCACCTTAGATATAATTTTATACTAAACAGTACAACATGATATTGGCATATATTCAGTGATTTTGGCTGGATTTTTCACCTTTGGCATAAGAGTGACTGCTGTGCAGTTGATAGGTTTATAAAGCTCATTATTTGTAAAGAACTCCATCACTGCCTCTGTAACCTTGTCTCCAATCACAGAACATGCCTTCTTAAAGAATAGGGCATTGGAGCCATCGCAACCTGGTGCTTTGTTGTCATTAATACCAACAATGCCTGGAATACTTCCTCTTTAGATACATCTTTCATTAACTGAATACCAAAGCTCCATCCCTCATCACCATTGGATTAATACCTGGCAGGTCCCTAGCTGATGTTCCCAGTAGCTTCTCCTAGAAGCCAAGAACTTGCTCTTCAATCTCTTGCTTAGTTTGCACCATCTCTCCATTGTCCCTTATTAAGCTCTTTATTTTCTTTTGAGAGTACATGTTCTTCATGTTTGCAAAAAAATAAGTTGTGTTAGCATCACCTTATTTCAACCATTGTACTCTAGATTTTTGTTTCATGATACTTTCTTCCACCCCAAGCCATTTCTCTAATTTATCCTTTGTGTTCTTTTCATCTATCATCACATCTTCAGGTTGACCAGGGTCTCTCATTTGTTCCTGTAGTGTTGAAACACGTTCTCAAACTAAACGTGTATTGATCTGTGTAGGTTTTGATAAATGACAAACCAACGAGCATGGAACGTTAACAGTCAAGCACAAGAGAAACAAGAACAAGATCAAGTAAAGCAACGAAGTTATACTTGGGTCGTTTTATAGTGTGATCTTGATTCAACAACAGATTCAACTATTGGCTGCTCTCGTAAAATCATTTTCATCAAGACATGCATCTTTGAATTAAAACAAAATGATTCGCATTTTAGCCAAAATGATTTTTAAACATGTCTTTTAAATCTGGACATATATAATCAATTATATATGCTAAATAATCGATTATATTAAGACCGCCAAAACTGGAATTTTTCAAAAACAACAGAACAATCGATTATATACTTGTTTAACAATCGATTATATTGAGACAGTGCTTAAACTGAAATTTTCAAACTGCAAAGTAATCGATTATATGTTTTCCACAATCGATTACATTGAGACAATGTTTAAATGAAATTTTCAAATAAGCAAAACAATCGATTATCCTTTTCAAGTAATCGATTATGTTCAGACCGTTGCCAAAGTGTTTTTTTAAACTTTAAAAAATAATCAATTATACACAGCTAATAATCGATTATGTTAGCACAGAATCTTAAACTGATTTTTGAGTTAACGTACAATCGATTATGTTTCATAAACAATCGATTATTCTCCTTAAAATCAGGATATGATCTTTTGAAAGATTTGCATATAATCGATTATACAGTCTACATAATCGATTATTCTCCCTAAAATCACGAGACTGTTTTTTGAACGTTGGTCAAATAATCGATTATATAGACCATCTAATCGATTATATGAGCACAAAATCAGGAATTTTGTTTGACAATTATGCAACGGTCTGGGGCATTTTGAGGCCTATAAATACACCTCTAAATCACTTTTTTAAGTACAACAACTGAGCATAAACTTACAAAAGCTTACATACTCTTGCATCAATTATTTCATATTGAATTCATCACTTTTGAGAGCCAATTTCTTGAAGAAGTTGTTGTATTCTTGAGCTTATTAATTTGTACTCATATCTACTCTTTGAGAGAGCAATTGTATAAGTGAGTATTGAGTGTTTATACACTTGATGGGAAATTCTATAATCCCTTGTTGTAAGAAGGAACATTCTATTCCTTCGTTTGAAGTCTTGAAGTGCGGTATCTTCGAGCAACGGTTGTTGAGGCTTGTGTGACTCAAGTTCTCAGTTGTAACGGTTTGTTAAGCACCCGGAAGCTTAACGAGTTTAGTAGAACCTCGAGAGAGTCTCTCGGGAGACTGGACGTAACCACACTTGTGGCCAACCAGTATAAAATCGGTGCATCTCTTCCATACTCTTTTAATTCCGCAATTTGATTCAAGTTAATTTTTATTTCTGCCGAATTTTTTATAAAACGCTATTCACCCCCCTCTAGCGTTAAGCACTTATTCTAACAATTGGTATCAGAGCCTAACTCTCTGTAAGACTTAACCGTTTGAGAGAAACTTTCCATGGCTTCTACTCGTAGTGCTTATGCAGGAATAGGTGAAGGTTCATGCACCACAAGGCCACCACTATTTGATGGAACCAGCTACACCTATTGGAAAGAGAGAATGAGGATATTCATCCAGTCAAATAATTTTCATATCTGGAAAATTACTAAAAATGGAGAGCAACTACCAACTAAAAAGGATGGTGATAAACTCATCCCAAAATTAGAAGAGGAGTATGATGCGGATGATATAAGAAAGGTAGAGAACAACGCAAAGGAAATTAATATGTTGTACTGCGCAGTAAATCCTGATGACTATCGGAAAATATCATGCTGCACAATCGCAAAACAAATGTGGGATAAGCTCGAAATCACATACGAAGGCACAGACCAGGTACGTGAAGCAAAAATTGATTTCTTAACTCACGAGTATGAATTGTTTCACATGAAGGAAGGTGAGAAAATAGACGACATGTCTGAACGATTTTCAAAAATCGTCAATGATCTTCACGCCCTTAAGAAGACATTTACGGATCGGGAACTTGTTCGTAAAATTCTTCGAAGCCTTAATCTGGAATGGCGTTCAAAGGCCGATGCTATCCAGGAATCAATCGGGGTAACAAATGTCACAATCGACAGGCTAAGAACATATGAGTCTACTATTCTTAACCCTCCTGTAGATGATCAAAGGCAAAGGAAAATTGCCTTACAAGCAAAAACGGCTCAACCTCAAATTGATGAGGACTCAAGCAACGATGACACCGAGCTCGGCCTCGTCATCAAAAGATTCCACAAGTTCATGCGAAAGGAGTATGAACGAAAAGGTAAGAAACAAGGAAGTGAGTTAAAATGCTATGGATGCGGAGAACTCGGGCATATTAAACCAAAATGCCCAAACGCCAAAGTGGAGAAGAAGGTAGGTAAAAAGCAAAGAGCCTACATCTCTTGGGGAGGCGACTCCGGCGACGAATCTAGCGACGGTGAAGAAGAGGAGACCGCAAACTTATGTCTCATGGCAAATGAAAAAAACAAAACGAGGTATGTACCACTTCCAAAAATAAATTCACTTTTGAAGAATTGCAAGACGCCTTTGATGAACTTTATGATGAATTTATATGTGCTTCAAAAACAATAACTGATTTAAGAAAACAAATTTCTTTAAAGCAAAAGGAAGTTGAAAAATTAAATTTCGATAATGAAAAGTTGAAAGAAGAAAACTGGTTTTATGGCAAAAGAAGCATGGACAAACCCGAAGGCTCAAACAAAGATTGTTCTTCTTGCAAATCTTTGAAAGAAGAAGTAGATAGTCTCAAAAGCACATTATACAAGTTTAATTCCTCGCATAAAAATTTGAATAATGTTCTTGATAATTTGAAATCCACTAAGCACGGTTAAGAATTTAAAAATGAGCCTAAAGAAAAGGTTGAGTCCATTCCTAAATCACCTAAGACTCAACCTAGGGAAATTAAAATAAATCCACCTAGAAATAGTAACCCTAGAAATGTTAATCATCCTAGAACAAATGTTCGAATAAATGTTAGCATGTTTAGACCACCTAGACAAAATCCTCGAAAAGTGCATCAAAATTATTTTTATAAAAATAGGATGAACGGATTTAGACCACTATCATCCTAGAAGAATGCATAATCCAAATGTCATTTGTCACTACTGCAACAAAATAGGGCATATAGCTCCCGTGTGTTTTACTCGACATCGGCACATCAACACGAGTCAATCACACTACCACGTTGCACCTAACGTACAAGGACCCAAAATGGCTTGGGTACCAAAATCTCATTGATTTGTTTTGTAGGTATGTTTGAAGGGATTAAGTGTACTTTGGTACCTTGATAGTGGATGCTCCAAACACATGACCGGGGATGCATCTAAATTCCTTCAACTAGAACCCAAGGAAGGAGGAAGCGTTATTTTTGGTGACAATAACAGAGGAAAAATTATCAGTATTGGCTCGGTCGGTAAGGACGAAACCTCCGCTATTAAAAATATCTTGTTAGTTAAAGGTTTAAAACATAATCTCTTGAGCATAAGTCAAGTATGTGACAAGGGAAATCTTGTTTTATTTGATTCCGAAGAATGCTTGGTTATTCGTCGTCGTGATTTCAAAATTATTCTTCGTGGTATTAGAATAGATAATATCTATATGGTTGATCTAGAAAATTCTTCATCAAGTTTTGTAAATTGCTTATTGAGTAAAGTAGACGACATGTGGCTATGGCATCGTAGAGTAGCTCATATAAACTTGAATCTTTTAAACAAACTAGTCTCACAAGATCTAGTAATTGGTCTTCCAAATATTTCTTTTGAAAAAGATTCTATTTGTGACTCATGCCAAAAAGGAAAACAAACAAAAGCTTCTTTTAAATCAAAGAATATTGTTTCAACCAATAGACCTTTACAACTTCTTCACATGGATCTTTTTGGACCATCTCGAGTTAAAAGTCTTGGTGGAAATTTATATGCTTTTGTAATTGTTGATGACAACTCTCGATTCACATGGACATTGTTTCTAGCTCATAAAAGTGATGCATTTCATGCTTTCAAAAGTTTTCTTAAACGTGTGCAAAATGAAAAGATTACAACCGTCACTTCCATAAGAAGTGATCATGGGGGAGAGTTCGATCATAATCTCTTCGCGGATTTTTGTGACGAACTCGGTATTGAACATACCTTTTCGGCTCCACGTACACCACAACAAAATGGAGTGGTGGAAAGAAAAAATCGTTGCCTCGAAGAGATGGCTAGAACCATGCTCGATGAGTCAAAGGTTTCCAAGAAATTTTGGGCGGATGCCGTGAGTACCGCTTGCTATGTTTTAAACAGAGCAGTCATTCGACCGATACTCATGAAAACCCCATATGAACTCAATAAGGGAAGAAAGCCTAATATCTCCCATATTAGAGTTTTTGGTTGTAAATGTTTTATCCATAATAATGGAAAAGATAATTTGGGAAAGTTTGATGCAAAATCTGATGAAGGTATTTTTCTTGGTTACTCATCTCGTAGTAAAGCGTATAGAGTATTTAATAATCGTACTGAAACTGTCGAGGAGACCCCTCATATTGTATTTTGTGAAAGTGATGCTCGCTTGGCGAGAAAGGAATTTTGTGATGATCTTGCAGAATCTTTAAACAAGATGAATATTCAAGACAAGGAGCAAACGGAAAATTCAAAGGAGATTCAAGATGAACCCATGGAACAACCGCAAGAGGAGACACAATCACAAGAATCGATGATGCCTAAGGCTTGCGTCTAAAGACCATCCTCTCGACAAGGTAATTGGCGACATCGAGAAAGGGGTAAGTACTCGAAACCTTCTCAAAGACACCATAAGTCATATGGCATTTGTTTCCCAAATTGAACCTACTACCATCTCCGAAGCAATTGGGGATGAGCATTGGACCTTGGCAATGCAAGAGGAGCTTACCCAATTTAAACGTAATGACGTTTGGGAATTGGTGCCAAGACCCGATAATCATACCATAATTGGTACGAAATGGGTTTTTCGGAATAAATTAGACGAAAATGGAATTATCACTAGAAACAAAGCTAGGTTAGTTGCAAAGGGTTATAATCAAGAAGAAGGCATTGGTTATGAAGAAACATATGCACCCGTAGCACGTTTAGAAGCTATACGTTTATTACTTGCATTTTCTTCCTCAATGAATTTTAAATTGTATCAAATGGATGTCAAGAGTGCCTTCCTCAACGGATTTATTCAAGAGGAAGTGTATGTTGAACAACCCCCGGGGTTCGAAGACTCTAAATCTCCGGATTATGTCTTTAAGCTCAAGAAAGCACTCTATGGTCTGAAACAAGCTCCACGAGCTTGGTATGAACGCTTGAGCAAATTCCTATTAGAAAATGAATTCAATAGGGGGAAAGTCGACACTACACTTTTTATCAAGAGTAAAGACAATGACATTCTTTTAGTACAAATTTATGTTGATGACATTATTTTTGGTTCCACTAACAAGTCTCTATGCAAGGAATTCTCAAATTTAATGACTAGTGAATTTGAGATGCCAATGATGGGTGAGCTTACTTTCTTTTTGGGGTTGCAAGTGAAACAAATGAAAGAAGGCACTTTCATTTGTCAATCTAAGTATTGCAAAGAATTGCTAAATCGATTTGAAATGAGCAATGCTAAAGCAATGGGCACTCCAATGAGCACATCCGACCATCTTGACAAGGATGAAAAAGGTAAGGAAGTCGATACCAAAAAGTACCGAGGTATGATCGGCTCTCTTCTTTATTAAACTGCTAGTAGACCGGACATCATGTTTAGCGTTTGTTTATGCGCTCGATATCAATCATGTCCGAAGGAGTCTCACCTAACTGCGGTAAAACGGATAATGAAGTACCTTGTTGGAATGATAAATGTGGGACTTTGGTATCCCAAAGGTTCTTCATGCCAACTTGTTGGCTATTCCGATTCCGATTTTGCTTGATGCAGATTGGACCGCAAGAGCACTAGTGGCACTTGCCATTTGCTCGGTAGCTCATTAGTTTCTTGGTTTAGCAAGAAACAAGCAAGTGTTGCGTTATCCACAACAGAGGCTGAATATATAGCCACGGGGAGTTGTTGTGCACAAATCCTTTGGATGAAGCAACAACTCTCGGATTATGGTCTTAGTATTGACCACGTACCTCTTCGATGTGACAATACAAGCGCCATAAGCTTGACGAAGAATCCTATTCTTCACTCAAGAACGAAACACATAGACATTAGGCACCATTTTATAAGAGATCACGTTCTCAAAGGTGATGTCGAAATTGAGTTCGTTGAAACTAAACTTCAATTAGCCGACATCTTCACCAAACCTTTAGATAAAGAGTCGTTCTTCCGTATTCGAAGTGAACTCGGAATTCTTGACTCTACGTTGATTTAATGCATACATTTAGGTTGTATTTATTTTTTGAATAATTACTGACTTGAGCGTCGGAGGCGCCTAATTTTCTTTTGCAGGTATCGCCCCAAAGACAGGGGGAATTCTTTAACACTGGTGTCATATAATCGATTATTTACTACGCATAATCGATTATTTCTAACATCTGAGTTGTGCAGGATTTTTGCAATCATATATAGTAATCGATTATCTGTATCGCTAATCGATTTTGTTAAGATTGTTTTACAAGTTTTTGAAAATAATCGATTATTTACATTAGCAGAATCGATTATCTCTTACCGTCTCTGTTGTCCGTATAACACTGCCTTCATATAATCGATTATCCAAAATTCCATAATCGATTATCCAACAATCACTCGGGACATTATAACTCACTGCCTTAATATAACCAATTATTCAAAGTCCCATAATCGATTATCTCAGAATCACTTAACCATACAATACTTACTGCCTTCATATAATCGATTACCCCAATCGCATAATCGATTATCTGTCTTCTGACTAATTCAAATATTGTCCATAATCGATTATTCAGGTTTAATAATCGATTCTCAAACGGTCAATATTCGAATTTTGTTACCGTTTGGCTCCTGCAACACTCACATAATCGATTTTTTTCTTCTGAGTACAATTCAAAAGTCCTTAATAATCGATTATTTCGACTCCATAATCGATTATGCAACGGTCAGTGTTCAAATGTTTTCCGTTTCTGACTGTTTGAAATCTCCAAAATTGCAGCCTTGTCCCATTCAATGCTTTTCTTTCCTCCATTCTATAAATAGGGTCTTCCACCTTCAGTATATTCACCTCAACATCAATCTAAGCTTCAAAAAAAAAATTTCTTGAAAATCTCTCCAAAACTTCTTCAACAACTCTCAATCTTTCATCAAAATGACGAGCAGGCACACCAAATGCTCTCGTTCCGGCAAAAACGTTGCTTCCTCTTCCGCCGCTCCTCCTCCCGTTTTTCCTTACAAAGAAGGCTCTTATTTGCGGTTCGACACTGCACCCGAACTAACTCGATTCACGGAAAAATTTGAAAACCGAGAAATCCTTCCTCCTCGCTTTTCTACTAATCAATATCTTGAATCTAGCGCCCCCACGGCAACTGCAAACATACTTAGGCAAAGCTAACTCCTTGATTTTCTATATCTTAAATATCCTCACATTCATCCTCCCTTGATTCGCGCCTTCTATTCAAATCTTCATGAGGATGACAATGAATAATTTTTTCTTGCTTGTAGTTGATTAATTTTCTGTTTTTAAGTCTTATTATGTATTCCACTATTTTCTAATAAAAATTTTATTGCTTTTTGTTAATGTCAAAAGGGGGAAGAATAAGGGCTATGCACACTAATAAACATTTGCAGGGGGAACTCATAAATTGAGGGGGAATACTTGTCTTGAACTATCATTAACATGACTGTCATTAATATGCATATCCCGATATTGGTTTGCCATTATCAAAAAGGGGGAAATTGTTGAAACACGTTCTCAAACTAAACGTGTGTTGATCTGTGTAGGTTTTGATAAATGACAAACCAACGAGCATGGAACGTTAACAGTCAAGCACAAGAGAAATAAGAACAAGATCAAGTAAAGCAACGAAGTTATACTTGGGTCGTTTTATATTGTGATCTTGATTCAACAACAGATTCAACTATTGGCTTCTGTCGTAAAATCATTTTCATCAAAACATGCATCTTTGAATTAAAACAAAATGATTTGCATTTTAGCCAAAATGATTTTTAAACATGTCTTTTAAATCTGGACATATATAATCGATTATATATGCTAAATAATCGATTATATTAAGACCGCCAAAACTGAAATTTTTCAAAAACAACAGAACAATCGATTATATACTTGTTTAACAATCGATTATATTGAGACAGTGCTTAAACTGAAATTGTCAAACTGCAAAGTAATCGATTATATATTTTCCACAATCGATTACATTGAGACAGTGTTTAAATGAAATTTTCAAAGAAGCAAAACAATCGATTATCCTTTTCAACTAATCGATTATGTTCAGACCGTTGCCAAAGTGTTGTTTTAAACTTTAACAAATAATCGATTATACACAGCTAATAATCGATTATGTTAGCACAGAATCTTAAGCTGATTTTTGAACGTTAACGTACAATCGATTATGTTTCATAAACAATCGATTATTCTCCTTAAAATCAGGATATGATCTTTTGAAAGATTTGCATATAATCGATTATACAGTCTACATAAACGATTATTCTCCCTAAAATCACGAGACTGTTTTTTGAACGTTGGTCAAATAATCGATTATATAGACCATCTAATCGATTATATGAGCACAGAATCAGGCATTTTGTTTGACAATTATGCAACGGTCTGGGGCATTTTGAGGCCTATAAATACACCTCTAAATCACTTTTTTAAGTACAACAACTGAGCATAAACTTACAAAAGCTTACATACTCTTGCATCAATTATTTCATATTGAATTCATCACTTTTGAGAGCCAATTTTTTGAAGAAGTTGTTGTATTCTTGAGCTTATTAATTTGTACTCATATCTACTCTTTGAGAGAGCAATTGTATAAGTGAGTATTGAGTGTTTATACACTTGAAGGGAAATTCTATAATCCCTTGTTGTAAGAAGGAACATTCTATTCCTTCGTTTGAAGTCTTGAAGTGCGGTATCTTCGAGCAACGGTTGTTGAGGCTTGTGTGACTCAAGTTCTCAGTTGTAACGGTTTGTTAAGCACCCGGAAGCTTAACGAGTTTAGTAGAACCTCGAGAGAGTCTCTCGGGAGACTGGACGTAACCACACTTGTGGCCAACCAGTATAAAATCGGCGCATCTCTTCCATACTCTTTTAATTCCGCAATTTGATTCAAGTTAATTTTTATTTCTGCAGAATTTTTTATAAAACGCTATTCACCCCCCCCCCCCCTCTAGCGTTAAGCACTTATTCTAACATGTAATTCACTGAGATGTTGTCTGCATTATTGTATCTTGTTCCCTATTGCATTATACTCTGCTCTATTCAGACTTTCCATAGCTTGCTTCACTTGTTTGAGTCTGCACCATACATCCTTCATGATATTCCTTTCATTTCTCTTTTGCCATGCTTCTTTAACTTTTACCAGAAGCTCTTTATGCTCAGCAAGATGGTTTAGGAATTTAAAAGGCCTTGGACCTTTAGCCTCAGTATCTTCCAGATTCATACACAAAGGATAGTGGTTAGAACAACCTGGATCCATTACCTTACTTCTAGATGTGGCTTTTGTAGCATCCATTTAGCATTCACCAAGGCTCTGTCTAATCTGTTGTATGTGTGTCCATTTGTCCATGTGAAGTTCCTTCCAGTAGTTCTGATTTCTATCAAATTATTATGCTCAATGAAATTGAAGTCCCTAATCTCATATTCTTGGACACGGTTCCCAATTGGCCTATCCTCCACACTCTAATGGCATTGTAGTCTCCCATTACCAGCCATGGCCCCTGAGTTACATTGCTCCAATTCTTTAAGTCACTCCATAAGTCTCTCCTTTCTTCTACTGTATGAAGCCCATATACTGCATTAAAGTTAAATCTCGTGCTCATACTCTTTATTTGTACTATAGTGTGAATATTTGGGAAGACTTCCCCAATTCCACACATTCTATCTCACTGCTATCCCAGAGAATCCAAATTCTTCCTCTATTACTATACTCATGATTGCTAATACAAGCCCAACCTGAAGTGATTCTCCTTATTATTTGTAATTCCTTCTGCTCTTTTATTTCGTGTGCTAGTAGTGCTATCATTTTTACTCTATTACTGCATATGAACCTCTTGACCTCTTTCTGCCTAGGGATCTTGTTCACACCCCAAATGTTCCATGTAGTAAGCATCATGCAGGGATAAATAGAGGTTGTGGCCCCCTTCTACTTCTTCCTGACTCTTTTGAGTACTTGTGCCCTTTTCCATTTGTCTGTGATAGGCCAGCTTCCAGATTCTGTCAGTATGTTGAAACCATTTATCATGCTAATGGTTCCACCATTTGGCTTCTCCATGCTTTTAATCACTGATTTCCATGTAGCTTTTTTCCATGCTTGTTCCTGCTCTCCTGTAGGTAGTACCATCTCACAAGTACCCCTTTCCTTATTAAGCATAGCCTTGTTGTTATTAGTTACTATGTTATGTTGATTCCCCTTATCATTCTGATTCACTTTGGGCAGAATAGTGGCCACCATAGTCAGATTTAGAGGTGTTTTCATACCTGCCTGCGCAACTGACAATGGTGGCCACTGTTCCATTGAAGTTTCTTCATCAATTCCGATCGGAAAATTTTGAGTTTTCCTGTCGCATCTTTGATTGTTGTTACTAGGTCCTATAGATTCCATCTGCTGAATTGCGACTGTATCTCTTAGGTCTTCCCCTCCCCATTTTTGTAATTCTCAAAACCAAAGGTAAAACTTTTACATTTCTAAAACTTACAACTAATTCTAATTCTCTCAATGTAGCTTTGCACTAATTTGGGTTGAAACTTGCTACTGCACATGTGTCATGGTCCTAGGCGGAGCTAGAAGGTGACGTACTGCTTCAACCAAACCATTAATTTTAATTTAAGTTTTATATTTATACTAAAAAGGTTTATTAAATACATATTTAAATTAAATTAAAACTCAACTATTAACACGTAATTAATTATAATGTAGAAAAATATAATAAAATATAAAAATTATCTTTAAATCTCAATTTAGTACAACAACAACAACAACTACCCAGTATAGTTCTACAAAGTGGGGTCCTGGGAGGGTAATATGTAGACTAGCCTTACCCCTACCCGAAAGGGCAGAGAAACTATTTTCAATCGACCCTCAGCTCAAGTATAATATTCTAAATCTCAATTTAGTATAATATACAAAAGAAACATAGAGGTATTGATGATTAGGGGGAAGGTTTATGCAGAAGCTATTCACTCAAATACTTCTATAGACCATTCTGTAATTCTCAAAGAGGTACTATTTTATAATTTTACAAACTTATAACTAATTCTGATTCCCTCAAAATAACCGCCAAAAACCCCCTACATAAATCCACACACTCTGCAACAGAAAATTAAAACGAAAAATCGAACAACAATGGCAGCATTCTTCTTCTTCATTATTTTCAGTTCAGTTCTCTCATTTTCCACTTCACAAACCACCGCCCCACCGCCACCGCCGCAATCCTTCTCAAACGCCGCCGAAACACTCTCAAACTCCGGCTATGTTTCCATGTCACTCACTCTCGATCTCATCTCTGATACCATTCTCTCACTCGCCACCAAAAACTCACTCTCACCTTCCGCCCTTACCATCTTCACTCCACCTGATTCCTCTTTCGTTAACTCCGGTCAACCTTCTCTCCCTCATCTTCTCCTTCATTTCTCTCCTCTTTCTCTTTCTTTCTCTTCACTTCAATCCCTCCCTTTTTCGTCCAAAGTCCCTTCTCTCTCCCCCTCCAGCTCCCTTTACATCACGAGCTTAGCTACTGATCTTCAAATTTCAATAAATAATATCAAAATCGTTGGGTCTCCGATTTACGATGACGGGTACGTTGTCGTTTTTGCAATTGAAGATTTCTTCAGCCAAAATTTCACCCGCCCGAATACAAATCAAAACCCGAATTTCAAATCAAGTCCTCAGTGTATCACATTTGATCCATTTTCTCGGTTTTATGAGGTATCGTTGATGTTGAAATCAAAGGGTTATTTGATTATGGCTTCGTTTTTGGAGTTACAGTTAATTGGGTTTTTGAAAAGTAATAATAATGATTCACCGCCGTTAAATTTAACGGTATTTGCACCAATGGATGACGCGATTGTTGGGTACGCAGGAGATTTTTCTGAGTATCAGCAATTATTTTTGAGGCATTTAGTGCCGTGTGTTTGGTACTGGACTGATTTGAATAATGGAACTGAGATTAAGAATTATGTTAGTGGGTTTAATATGATGATTAAGAAGGTTAATGACGTGGCGTTTGTTAATGGAGTGGAAATTACGTATCCGGATTTGTATTATAATGATTGGCTTGTTGTGCATGGGTTGCAGAGTGTGATTCCTTTGCCTGATGAGATTGACGAAGAAATGGGTGAAAATTTTGGTATGGGTGAAAGTAATAATGCGGTAAATTTTGATGTTTCTATGGCTCCTGATCACAGTGAATTTTGAGGTAATGCGGTAATTTCTTTTTGAGTTTGTTTGGTGCATTATTTTTTATTTATTGATTCTGATTTTTCAAGATTTGTGTCAGTGTGTGTGTGTGTGTTTTCGTACCCTGAACGCAGTGAATTTTGGGTTAATTGATTTGTTGTGCATTGTGTTTGATTGATTTTTCCATATTCAAGATTAGTGTGTGTGTGAGAGAGAGAGAGAGTTTGTGTGTTTCCATAGCCATTGATCCAGTGAATTTTGAGGTATAATTAACAAGATGTTGCAGTAATTTTGGGAAATTTTATAAATAGTAATTTAATTTTTATTTTATTGCCTATGTTTCATGAAAAATATCTTACTTGTTTCCTTCTAGTAACATTTTGTAATTCTTAGGTTAGTTATAAATGATTTTTGTAGTTACATAAAAATAGTTTAGTGACTATCGTGCTAACGAAATATAGTTTTTGATCTTTTAATTACAGCATTTTAAATTATTTGGAACATTGTGTTTGATTGATTCTGCTTTTTTAAAAGATTCCTTTTGTGTCTGAATTAATTTTGATATGTTGGTGCTTTTGTTTTATGATACAGGATAGGTTGATGGTGGAACTTTAGTTGCTGTGACAATTGGAAACTGGAAATTATATTGCTGGTTTTGGTAACAATATGGTGTTTCAATGGTTTTAGAGCTTAAGTGAATGAAAATGTAGATTTCTAACTTTTAGTAATATAAAATAGTTTGACTAGTAGAATTTAGATGTATTTCAATACCACTCTTGATCTTGAAAATATTACTATTCTGTAATGCTAAACATTTGTGGTTCTCTATTTTTCATCTATGTTTCCACTTTTCCTTAGCAATGGTTTTAAACGGATTTAGAATTACTTAATTGGCATTTCTTTCATCAACATCCTATGTAGATCAAGACTTTAATTTGAGTTTAGCACCAACTACTCAGCGAGGTGCTTAGAAAAGTGTAGAATAACAATATTAAAGAAGAAACATAATAAACAATTACCATTAAAGGTCTCCCAAAAACAGCCTCTCTATCCCTCTCGGTTAGGGGTAAGGTCTACGTACACTTTACCCTCCCCAGACCTTACTAGTGGGATTATACTGGGTTGTTATTGTTGTACTACGATTCAGCACCAAACAAGTTAGACTTGGCTATTGAGTCCTCATTACACATGAAAGAAATTCATTTTGCAATTGCCTCATTTCGACAGCAATTGTAGAAAAATGTTTGCAGTATCCATAGCCATCTAATTCTCAATTTCTTTGAAAAAAATTTGATGAAGTGACATCAAATTAAGAATTGGGGCCTCACAATTACTAGTCATTATGCCTTTCTCTCATGCCTAGGATGCCGCCCCCTCGGGACTACCAGTATCTTCAGTTGTTGAATCTCATGCAAGTTATAGAGGTTGTGATTGTATTGGCTGCAAGCGGGAACACAAGTGAAAATGGACATAATGAGGCACCTTGGATGTTCCAAAAAAAGTCAATCAATTAAAATGTGAAGAACTTTAAAAAAAAAAAGTCAATGCACTAAACTTCTGTTATGTGCGGGGTCCGGAGAAGGGCCAACCACAAGGGTCTATTGTACGCAGCCTTATCTTGCATTTCTGCAACACACTGTTTCTACGGCTTGAACCTGTGGTTCCACCTTAAAGTTGTCTCTATCCAACTAAGTTGCTTTTCCTTAGTTTCTCAAGTTTTCTCCACAAAGCTTTAACAGTATCCTCTTTTCCCTCTTCAAGAAGTGCCCGTTTTAGATTATCAAACAAGGAAAGTGGAGGTCTCATGCCCATATCAAGCATTTCTTGAAAGTATCTGCAGGCATCATCCAATCTATTCTCATGGCAAAAGCTGTTAATCAATGTCGAAAACATATGCATTCCGGGAAGAACTCCCCTAGCTTTCATTTGATCCCATACCCTTAGAGCCATATCGGTCCGGTCCTCATAGCAGAACATCCTCACCATTATCTCGTATGTGCTCACAGTCGGTTCGCAGCCAGGATCATTGCTCATTTTCTGAAACACCGAATAAGCCTCATTCGTTCTTCTGGCCTTTATAAGATGGTGAAGAATGATATCATATGTTCGGGAATTTGGACCAATCTTACATCTCCTCATCTCATCAACTAACTTATATGCATCGTCCATACGCATAGACCAACAATAAGCTCCAACCATTGCGTTAAATGTGAATACCTCAAGATCGAAACCACTACCCTTGTATAGTTCAAAATATTTAAGAGCCTCAACCAACCTTTTCTCTGATCCCAAACCATTTATCAACGTGCAATACACATGAGGTGTCACCCTAATCTTCTTCCTTTCCATTTCGTGTAACAACTCAATCGCCTCATTGTACTTCTTAACCTTGCAATGAGCATGGATCATGATTCCATAGCTCACGACATCGGGCTCAATATCATCAGCCTTCATCTCCTGATAAACTTCATTTAGCCTCAACAAATTCTTCTCTCCACCCCAACCTTCTAACAATATAGCATAAGACTTAATATTAGGCTTAAATTTCCCATTTTTCTTCCATTTATCAAACACCTCTTGTGCTTTCCCAACATTCCTAGACTTGCTCAATGTATCAAGCAATCTATTAAAATCTTGTAACTCAATAACCAACCCATATTTCTCCATCCTCTCAAATGCCTCGATAGCTTCTTTAACCTTCCTAGCACGAGCATATCTCCGTGAAATAAGTGCAAATGCCTCTTTACACAACAACCCTTTCTTCTTCAACTCATCAACCAAAATCCAAACCATTTTGAACTGTTTGATCTTTCCTAGAGCTTCAATCAACCCATGATAACTCTCTGAAGAATGCACGAAACCGCTCTGTTTCTCAGCCCAACGGAAAAAAGACAATGCTAAAACCCCAGAATTGCTGAGCTTCTTTATAACCTCCTCAACTAATAAAGGACTCACATTTACTGAAACAGAACCCAAAGCATCAGCTACACATTTCGTCGAACAGGTGGTGTTCAATAAAATTTTACAGATTTTTTCTGCCTCTTGGATAATTTTTGAGTTTTTGGGATTCGGATTTTGGTCATTAGAATTAGAAATGACATGGGTATTTACTGAATAATAATTAATTTGAAAAAAGGGTAATAATTTGCGAAAGGGGATTATTAGGGTTCTAGGGGTTTTAGGTATGCGAAGAAGGGATCGATGAAGACTCATTTTTGGGATATATTCTGAGCGACAACGGTGTAAATAAAGAAATTGAATTGCAAAGAGGTTGGCGGGGATAAGGGGAAATTATTTCTCTTCTGCTTTTCTAATTTATTGTATGATGTTTGAATACTACAACGAGCTAATGGGGAAAATATTCTCTCTTGTTTGGACGGGATAGAACACATTATATATTAAGGAATTTTTACGTTAGGTTAATATCTTATTTATTTTAAATAAATATTATTTTAAAAAATTATATTATATAAATACATTTTAAAGTTTATTGCGAAATATTTAATTTACCCAGAGGCCTAAGCCACTAAATACGATGATCAGTTATACTATTTTTCTCTCTCTACTTTGATACATTCCATTCTCTTCCCACATCCCATTAAAATTTCTGATCTCCTCCTCCTTCAACGGATTTGTGCAAAGCCCACTTCAGAAATTGCTCCGGATCCCACATCCGATTCAGAGAAATCCAGTCCAGAAACCTCTTTGTCTAAAGTTTCTAATAGTAAAATCTCTCTTCTTTAAGCTTTGATTTTGATAGTCACAACATATGGGGCTTATCCTGCTATTCACCACAAGTTCCCTAAGATTGGTCGTCCGAAAATTGTTTATGGAATTATGGTCGGAATTGCTTCAAATTCTATTACTGGTGATCGAAATTGCTTCAAGTTCAAATATAGTAAGATACATTCAAATTGCTTATGAAATTATGGTCGGAATTTGACGAGTCATCGAAAAATTATTGACTAAAATAAGTCATATGAAGTTTGGGGTAGATCGATTGCACCAAAAAAATAACAAAGCTATACATCTGTTTTTAGTGCTAACTAGAGATTCCATTTTGCTTTAAAAATTCTCGCGTTTATTCCTTTTCAAATGAGCCACCAATTACTGATGAAATGGTGGTCCAAATTTTCCTGTTTTCCTTCCCCAGACCTTGTAAATTCCAGCCCAACAGCAGCTCTTTTTCAGTTTTCGGCATAGTCCTTGAGCAATTTATAGATCTTGTTACCTTTTTTTAATAGCATTTCAATATATTTTGTTGTATCTTTATGTATTTTATTATATTTATTATTTTTCTTTCATAATAATTCAATATATTTTGTTGTATTTCATTGTACCAGTGTCTTTTTTTCTTATTTTAATGTATTCCTCTGTATTCTATCTATTTCATTGTATTTGCGGTTGAGAATCTTTTTTATAACTGAAAAATATAAATTTTATGTGTTATAATTGAGTTTGTTGAGTTATATTAGGAGTTTATTATGTTAATTAATTCACTTTCCGTTTTAAAAATAGTATAATCCCCTATTTCACGCCGTAAATACAGTCGAATACAATAATTTGTCCAACTGTAATTCCATGCTTCACTCCATAAATACAGCTGAATACACTCGAATACAATAACTGATTAGTTGAACTTCTCTGATTCACGCCTATTTTTTCAACTGTATTCGTGAATACAATAGCTTAAATACATCAAATACATCTTATAACTACAGAAAATGTATCTATATTCCGTAATATAGCAAATGATATTTATATATGGCTAGTTACTACTAAAAGATAGTGTTTTATAAAAATTTCTCTTATATTTATATTAACTAGTCTATAATATGCGGGTTGCGCGTGTACCTATATCAGTAAGTATAAAAGGTTAGAAAATTGCGTGCATAAACTTATTAAACAATATGTTTATGTTATAAAATAAAAATTAAAAAAAATATAAATTCTTAAGAATAATAAGTGTTGATCCTGTCGATTAGCAAATTCAATCAAGAAATAAATCACGCCCCACTCAAATTATTGGTTGTCTTAATTATTATTTTGTATGAGTTTTATATTGTTTTTAAAGATTAAAGAAAGTGGTACAATATTGATTTGTACTCATTCTGCTTGTAACAACATATTACTTATCTTTAATTTTTAGAGTTCTCTACGAGGAAACAACTTTGAAAATATTATTGAATGTTGTAAGTCTACATCGTTTAATAAATCTTTAATATAAGGATCGTGTTATAAAATATATTCAAAGTAACAATATAGAACAAGAAAATAAAAGCAATTTAGTAAAGCATGAACAAGAAATGAAGATAGAGAAATGGAAGAGATTTTCTTTTTCAAATGTGTGTATTTTTCTATCTATTACATGCCTTTATATAGGCATACAAAGTGAAGAAAATATGTTATGGAATATGTCATTGAATATGTCATTAGGCATTTGAGATTAAGATCATGGAAGAAGAGTAGACATCCACCATAATATGATATTTATCACAACACTCCCCCTTGGATGTCTATAGATAATGTTACTCGTTAAAACCTTACTAAAATAAAACCCAATGAAAAAAAATCTAGTGAAGGAAAAAGAGTACACATGTTTAGAAATATGCCTTTTGGTTGCCTCGTTAAAAATCTTCCAAGAAAAATCCAGTGAGACAAAACCTTATAAGGGAAAAAGAGTGCAACACGCATTAACTCCCCCTATGAGAGCATTAATTCACATCCTTGAGCCTTCGCATCCCGATCTTATGTACTAGCTTCTTGAAGGTTGACATTGGTAGAGATTTTGTGAACAAATCAGTCATATTATCACTTGCACCAATTTTACTAAGATATGGTACTTCAGGACCAAGTAGCTCTTCATTCTTTTCTTGAGGTAGGAATAGATCCTTATTCACATCAAGTGATCGAACAACCATCGGGGTACTTAATGGATGTGTTCCATCCATGTGAAACTGTTTCAATACCTTTTCTATATAGGCATATTGATGAGCAAAAGTTCCGTTCGCCAAATTTTTAAATTTACAAACCAAGACATAATGTTGTCTTTCCAAGATATTTCATATCGAATTACTTCTTTAAATAATCAATTGCCTTTTGAAGTTCTATAGGAGTTCCAATAAGCTTTATATCATCAACATATACAGCATGTACACGAATTCCGATGTTGTTTTCTTTATAAAAATACATGGGCAAAGGCACCATTTATATAGCCTTTCTTTAATAAATACTCACTAAGACGATTATATCACATTCGTCCTGATTGCTTTAAACTGTACAAAGATCCTTGCAATTTGATAAAAAAATATTTTCCGGAACTTTGAATTATGTGGGTTAGGCATTTTGAATCCCTCATTAATTTTCATGTATATCTCATTATCAAGTAAGTCATAATGGTGTGGTAACCACATCCATTAAATGCATGTCAAGCTTTTCATAGACAACAAAATTAATGAGATAACGGCATGTTATAACATCCATAACGGGTGAATATGTCTTTTCATAATCGATACTAGAATTTTATGAAAATCCTTGTGCAATAAGGCGTGCCTTATATCTTTGTACCTCTTTTTCACAAATAGAGGCACGTGGATCAAGATAAGATAATGATGGATTTTTTCACCAATTTTCTGTTTGGTTTCACCAACTTCTCCCCCTAATTTTAGGAAAAGTGTATCAACGAATCAATAGTCTGCAAATCGTGAAGTAAAAAAATCACCCGTTAATGTTTCGAGGTAGCGAAAAATGGAGGGAGAAACCCAACATATATTCCAAACCTTCTTTGCAGACCTATTTTGGTGTGATATGGTGGTGCTACATGCACGTATGTTGCGCATCCAAAGATTCATAAATGGGATATATTAGGTTCGAGACCCAAAACTAATAGCAACTGGGAGTATTTATGATAATTTATCGGTCCGAGACGAACTAGTATTGTTGCATGCGAAATGGCGTGACCCCAAATAGAAGTAGGCAGCCTTGTTTTCATGAGTAACAGTCTTGCTGTCAATTGCAGATGTTTAATTAGATGTGACGATCCAGCCCGTCATCTCATGTGCTGCTTCCCCGTTTTCCCCGTTTAATTCTTCTTCATGGTTCATTATCGGTATTTGGTGAGTTAGAGTCAAATCGATTTGGCTTTAGTAGGAAATGAGACAAATAGTATCTTTTAAAAAGGCTTATATTGGAAATGTCAACCAGATATTGACTATTGAGTTAGAGGGCTCAGATGTAAATTCCGGTGATTAGATTAGCTTTGGGGTAGGATTTATGACTTAGAAGTACGATCGAAATTGATTTTGGAGGTCCGGTGTAGAATTACGCTTGAATTGGCGAAGTTAGTATTTTGGCGAATTCCGGTGGATAGGTCAGATTTTGACCCGAGGGTCGGAATGGAATTCCGAGAATTGTAGTAGCTTCGTTAGGTGATTTGGGATGTGTGTGTAAAATTTCAGTTGAATCGGAGGTGTTTAGGTCGGGTTTTTGATCGAATGCGGGTTTCGGAAGTTTTGGTTGAACTTAGGCTTTGATTTGAGGAAATTTGATGATTTTGATGTTACCTATAGTATTTTGAAAGTTCGAGCAAGTTTGAGTAAGGTATTGGGTCACATTTGTGTTTTTAGTTGAGGTCCTGGGGGCCACGAGATGAGTTCGGGTGGTTAACGGAGAGTTTTGGGAGTTTTGCATGATAAAGTCTGCTGGTATCTGGTATTTCCGCATCTGCGGAAAAGGGACCGCAGATGCAGTGGGGGAGGTGGCATAAACGGTCCTTGAGGGCCTTGGCTTTTCCGCAAAAGCAGACAGGGGTTCGTAAAGGCGGTCTCCGCAGACCGCATAAGCGGTCGTGGGGGATTTGGACGTAGAAGCGGGAGTCGCAGAAGCGGTATTAGGACCGCAGAAGCTTAATCTGGGATATGTTAAGTGAACAGTGCTTTCGCGAATTTTAATGACAACAAACATTTTGGACTTCGGACTAAGGAGGTTTTGTGCGATTTTTGAAGAGGGTTTTGAGGGCTTTCATCAGGTATGGATTCTTGGACTTAGATTATGATATTATGGTATGAAATTATGGATTACCACTAAAAATTTCAAGGAATTAAATGGTAAAAATGGAGGTTAGGGCTTGAAACTTAAGAGAGTTTAAACTAGTGATTTGAGGGGTCAAATGGACTCCGATTCTTGTGAATTTGATATGTATAGACTCGTGGAGAGATAAGGAGATAAGGATCGTATTGATGTAAAATTTTATGGATTTTGAGTAGTGGGCCCGGGGCTCGAGTTTGCGAATTTCATGATTTTTGATATTTTTTGAGTCTTTTCGATTGGGTTATATTCCCTCAGCCTATAACGTATTCGTTGTGGTTTTGGCCATATTCGACGTGCGAGGAGGTCGATTTGAGAGGAAAAGGCATTGCGAGCTAGTCTTTGGCCGGCTAGTGGTGAGTAATAGATGTAGATGATGACTTGAGGGTTCGAAACCCTGAAATATCACACTGTGACGCTACATTGAGGTGAGACACGTACTCTATGGTGAGTGCAGGGTTGTTTGTGATTGGGGATTGTCACTTAGTCCGTCCCGAGTGTTGTTCATACTGTATTCTTGACTAGAATATCTGGTAATCATCCTACTTGGATTTTATGGATATATTTGGGCTTTGTGCCGATCATTTGCATCCTTTAGGGATTTTATCACTGTTTCCATATCACTTGGCATAATGTTTTCAGTCCTGAGTTTAAACACTGTTTGAAATGTTCAGCCATACTTCTAATATTTGAAACTTAAACTACATTTTTCTGACATTGTGAGCTGATAGCTATTACTCTAATATTACCCGAGGGGTTTACGTGCATATTATGGACTGAGTACGGATCGGGTTGCACGCCGCAGCGATGTTACGTTGATATTGTGTTTGGGTTGTAGGAGCCCCTCCGGAGTCTGAACCCCTACAATGAGCGCGGGTACCCAAATAGACGGGGTTGTGCGCCGCAACAGTCATGTGCATTGCATTGCATTCATGCATTGATATCTAGTTATTTTATGTGTCATTAATTTGCTATTATTTCACCGTTAAATGTGCTAGATTGCCAGTTATAGCCTTACATTGTAATATTTTGTGATTTCTTATCTTCAGTCATTATATATGTTTATTACTCACTGAGTTGAAGTACTCACTTTACTACGTGCACCATGTGTGCAGATACAGGTATCCCGGAGTCTCAATAGAGTTTTTGGCTTCTCTCAAGTTCATCATGGAGTTGTCGAGGTAGCTGTATGACGTCCGCAGGACCCGACTTCTCCCCTATCCCTTTGTTTTTTTCGCATCTTAGACTCTCATTTGTTTAGATTTGCTACTCAGTTGTATTTAGAGGCTCTAGACTCGTGACCCCAGATCTATTGCGAGTTGTATTGACAGCTGTTATGGTTTCTGTATTATTTCTATCTATTATCACTGGTTGGAACTAGTTTATCAGGTAATTTAACTCTATAATTTAGAAATGGGTTTGCGTACTTGGACTGTGAGTGTTCATATAGTCGGGCTTTCCTATCAATTGTGTTGGGCGCCATCACCACCGAGATTGGGGTCGTGATAAGTTGGTATCAGAGCCTAGGTTACTAGGCTTCGCGAGTCATAAGCCGGTTTAATAAAGTCTCGCAGATCGATATGGATACGTCTGTATTTATCCTCGAGAGGCTACAGAACCTTTAGGAAACACTCTATATTCTTGAAATTCTTATCGTGCGACTTTGTTGATCCGAGAACTAAGCTTCTGTATTCTATTCTCTTGAAGATGGCGAAAACCCATGCTACCGGACGTGACGGACGACCACCGTTACCACCCGCTAGAGGCTTTGAGCGTGGTCATGGTCATGGTCGAGGCAGACCAGTGAGGGCAGCAACGACAGTGCCCATTGTGATTCCTGGTCTCCACGAAGCCTTAGCTCAAATACTATCCGTCTGCACTGGCCTGGCTCAGGCAGTCTCAGCCACCTGCAGTAGCTACTTCTCAGACCGGGGGTGGTCATTAGACCCCCGCTGCTCGCACACTCGAGTAGGGGTTCATGGATTGCAGACACTGGGAGCAGCCCCAGCTCAGCCAGTTGCACCAGTTGCCCCAGTTGCGCCAGTCACACCAGCTCCAGATTTTGTGGTTCCATCTATGCCAGACGATGAGCAACATCGACTAGAGAGGTTCGGTAGGCTTCAACCTCCTACGTTCAGTGGTGCCTAGGGCAAGGATGCCTAGGGTTTTCTAGATAAGTGTCAGTGTATGCTTCGCACCCAAGGATTTTGGAGTCGAGTCGAGTGGCTTTTACTACTTTTCAGTTCTTAGGGCCTGCATTTACATGGTGGGAGGATTTTGAGAGGCATAGGCATGTTGGTGCCGCGCCCCTCACATGGCAGAAATTCTACTCTCTTTCTGGAGAAGCAAGTCCCACAGTCTCGCAGAAAGGAGATGCGGCGTCAGTTTGAGTGGTTAGTTCAGGGGGACATGTTTGTGACCCAGTATGAGATGAGGTTTATGCAGTTGGCTCAGCGTGCACTTGGATGATCCCGACAGACCGGGAGAGGATTAGGAGGTTCATGGATGGCCTCAACTATTCACTTTGCATTTTGATGACCAGAGAAAGGGCTATGGGTTCCTCGTTCGATGAGGTAGTTGACATGGCTCGAGAAATCGAGACGGTTCGCCATAGGGAGCGTGAGGAGAGGGAGGCCAAGAGGCTTCGAGGTTCAGGTAACATTAGTGGTGCTCCGTCTAGGGGCCAGTTCCAGCATGGCAAAGGTCGTTCCTTCAGGCCTCCTCAGTGAGGTCATCTAGAGTACAGTGGGGCTTCTTCAGGCCGTGGTCATCAGCAGGGCTAGTCTTCATTTAGTGCCCTCCCAGCACAGAGCTCTAATCCTACCTCTTCAGCCCAGTGTTCTTCAACAGCGAGGGGTTCCCTTCAGTCCCCTTCTCCAGCACTGCGTAATTGCTACGAGTGCAGTGATTTGGGTCACATGAGGAGGCAGTGTCCTCGGCTTCGTGGTAGTCAGCCTCAACATAGGGATCAACCCTCATCTTTTGCTCTTGTTTCTTCAGCACCCATCCAGCCAGCTAGGGGTGGAGGCCAGGTAGCCAGGGGCCGCCCCAGGGGTGGAGGCCAGACAGGCGGTGGTCAGGCTCGATTTTATGCTCCTCCAGATATGAGGGATGCCATTGCATCAGATGATATTGAAAAAGTAGAAAAAAGGAGAAAAATGCTTGATTTGCAAAAGAAAGAGTAACAATGTGTCTCTCTACCCCCTTTGAAGAGGTGAATTGCCTATTTGAGTCAAGAAAGTGTGCCAAAACAAAACTAAAGAAGTGCTTAAGGGAAGATTTAACCCATGAAAACAAATCAATATCCTACCTTTACCCAAAAGCCTTCACAATGACTCCTCGAAAGCCCTACATGATCTTGAATTAAGGAAAAACCTACATTAGTGGATACTTACATAAAGGGCAAGCATATGGTAATTAGAGCCGAACTTAGGGTCTCATCTTTGTGAGTGATGAGTGATAGAGCCTTCTACCTCGATTTGTGTGCATATATATTCAACCTCGATTTGTAAGGGTGAGATTCACTTAGGGAGAGTCGAGGATGTGCGAGTTTGGGTTCCACAATGACCAAAGTACTTGAGAAAAAGCTCCATGATGAAATGTGTCAACTCTTGAGACTCTTGTGCCACACTTGATCCTCAAGTTTGCAAAGTTTTAAGTGTGTTAATGATGCATTTGCATTGGAGACAATTGTTAGTCCCAATTGAGGCTTGTTGAGGTTACATTAGGGCAAACAGGAATTACTGGGTTGTTTTCTATTGAGGGGTGTGTTAAATTTTAGTTGCTTGAGGACAAGTAAAGGTTTGAGTTTGGGGGAGTTGATAACTGTGAATTATACATGTTTTATGCCCCTTATTACCTTAGCTTTGTGCATAAATTGCCCTTGATTACTCCTGAATTACTTACAAGTTGCGCTTGATTGCAGGTTTTAGTGACAAGATAATGAAAATCACAAATCGGCTCAAGAAGGAGTGAAATCTGCCAAGTGTTAAGAAGATGACAAAAAATGGGAATTAAGAGACCTACGCGGACCGCACTGTTCTGGTGTGCGGCCGCGTAGGAAGGTTCAGAGACTGATCAATCACCAATGCCACATGTGCGGACCGCCTGATTTTATGGTGCGACCACCTGGAAATAGTTCAGAAACATGACAACTTTGAGGAAAACCCACGCGGTATGCTTGATGAAGATTCAGAGGCTAACATATTCAAGGCACAAGACCCACGCGGCCGCACACCAAATGCAGGTGGTCCACATGGGCACAATCGGAGAACCAGCTATTTGGCAAGTCCTTCTGTGCGGCCGCACAGCATTTCCATGCGGTTCGCCTGACTCGACCTACGCAGCCGCGGTGCATTTCCATGCGGTCCGCCTGACTCGACCTACGCGGCCGCGGTGCATTTCTATGTGGTTCGCATCCCTTATCCAGAGGCGACTGAAGTGAAGACACATTGCCCTAAGCGGACGCACGCCATTTCTGTGCGGACCCTACCAGACCCTCTGGGGTATTTTTCTTCGGTTTTTCCTGTGTAGCATAAATAGAACACTTTACTTTTTTAGGTTAAGTTGAATGTTCTGAATAGTAGTTGCGCTTGTGATATTTTATATTAGCCTATTTTAGGCAACTTTCTCTTGTAATTAACGTGGATTCAAGTAGATTTAGCATATAGTTAATGACTATGTTCAACTCTTCTATTATTTCTGCCTTTTCTACTTATTCCATGTCTATCTAAACCCATTAGCTAGGGTTGTGACTCAACCCTAGTGTGGATGATTAATGGGTGTTTTGCCTAATACTTGGATGTTGTTGGGTATTTGGTATTTGGTATTTGGGTTGTTTGTATGATTTCACTTTGATTTGGTGGTTGCAAACACTAAGTTAAGCTTAGTGGGTCTTGACTCTTCTTGATAAAGAGAGTCTATGACCTCACATTCAACCCAACAAGGATTTGGGATGGACCCATGAGAATGGCAGTCCCAAGTAACGGGTTAAATCTCGAGAGAGTAATTACCCCACTTGAACCTTGTGCTGCTTGGGAAAATTGGCCTAGCCAATTGGTCTCGAGAGAGTCAATTGAGCAAAATCGTTCTCTCTACCGAAAGGTGTGAGAGCGAGTGCTAAATGTGCAACGGTTATCCATATTCCCCATAATTAACATCCTTGTATTAGAATTCTACACCCGTTTATTAGCCACCTAAGTGAGTGTCACGACCCTAGTGCTTTTCTCTTATTGCTTAAATCTAGCATCAATCATCTTTAGCATAACTTTAGATCATAATAGTAGTTGATAATTGTAGTTTATAAATATATAAAAACCCAAAAATGATAGAAGATCAATTTGAAGCTAGAACACATCTCTAGGCCATACATTTACTCATCTCCAACTTGAAGCTCCCTGAGGAATCATTGACCCTGATACACTATTGGTTATTAGTATTCGTGCCCGCTCATACTTAGGTGTGAGTCTGCATCGATCACTTTTTGGCGCCGTTACGGGGGAGCTTTACGGTGTTTGACTATTTGATGGCTAGTGTTGTGTTTTTGCTTCTCTTTACTTCTTTTTACTTATTTTGTTTGATAATTTCACTCAGGTACCAATGGATTTAAATGTGAATGAGCCTCTTAATGTTGGAGTGGAGGAGGTGGAAGATGTGGAACAAGATGAGATTTTACCCCAAGCTCAAAGGAGGGGTAGAAATGCTAATGCGAATGCTAATGACAACATACCAGACCCTCCTCCACCTACCCCAAGAGTTGCTCCACGAGTTCTACCCAATAAAGGGTACGCAAGTGAAATAGTCCCTCCCCAAATCTGGGCGGGGAATTTCCAAATCACCAATGTCATGCTTACTTTGCTCGAACAAGGAGGGTATTTCACAGGCGCTTCGAACCTAAACGCCTACAAGCATTTGAAAGGGTTTGTGGATACATGTTGGGGGAGCAAACAGACGAATGTTTCGAAAGATGCATTGAGGCTAAGGCTTTTCCCCTTCTCACTTCAGGGGAAGGCAATAGATTGGTTGGAGGGGTTGCCAAATCATTCCATCACTACTTGGGATGAGTTGGCGGATAAATTCATTGCGAAGTTCTTCTCACCATGTCATATGGCGGCTCTTAGAGATAAGATCCTAGCTTTCAAGCAAGAACCGACGGTGCCTTACATGAGATATGGGAGAGATTTTGGACAATGGTGAAAGAGTGCCCCAACAACGATATGAATAATGTGATGATCCAACAAACGTTCTATCGGGGTATAAATAGAACAAACCAATGCATTGTTAATCAATTGGCCGGTGGTAATTTTATGAAGCTTCCATACAACGAAGCTTGTGATGTTCTTGACGAAATGGCCGACACTTGTTCGGCATGGCAAAGTCGGGCTAATGTTCCTCAAGGTGATCCCAATGTTATACACTTGCATAAGGAGTTGCATGATCACGGTCAAGCCATCGTCGAACTTACAAAGATAATGAACCAATTGGCTAAGGCGCAACTTCAACAAGTTAAAAATCCGCGCCAACTCAATGCCATGGAGGGAGTGAGTATGATGAAAAGAAGGCAAAGAGGGCAACAACAATAACCTCTGGAAAATTTTGACAACTTTGATGATGGGAATGGTGGTTATTCGAATGAGTGTTATGATGACCAAAGTGAAGAGGTCCAACATGTGAATAACTACCAAGGTAATAGAGGAAATCAAAGGAATCAACAATGCCGCTCCCAAGGCAATTGGGGGAACCAACAAAATAGTGGAAATTGGAACAACAATTGGGGTAATCAAGGTAATCAAGGTAACAATTGGGGTAATCAAGGCAATCAAGGAAATTGGGGCGGAAACAACAATAATTGGAACAACAACAACAATGGTGGGTGGAACAATAATCAAGGAGGCAATCAAGGCAATCGGGGGCAAGGCTTTCAAAGGCCCCCAATGTTTCAACAACCGAACAATCCTCCCCCCTTTCCAATCTCAAGGGTCGAGTTCTTCGGGTCAAGATATGGGTAGAATTGAGAACATGTTTGAACAAATGATGAAGAGGAATCACGACTCGAATGCCCAATTAGCATCCCAAAACACTTCGATCCGGAACTTAGAGGTGCAACTTGGACAAATATCACAATCTCTCAACAGTCGCCCGAAGGGTGCACTACCAAGTGATACGGTGGTGAACCCCAAAGGTTGGCACAACAACCATGTCATGGCAGTGAAAACGCGTAGCAGGAGAGGGGGTGATGTGCAAGAAAGTCAAGCTAGGGTCAATGATGATGAGTTGCGGGAAGATGATGTCCCATTGGTGGTTGAAGATATTGATGAACCAATTTTGAGGAATGAAGTGAGAATAGATACTAATGAGGGTGAGGAGGAGACTCAGGAGGCCTTGAAACCGTCTAGGGAACACGTCATTGACATGCCGGAACTTACAGTGCCAAAAGCCAAGGCACCTTTACCTAGGCCTACTCCGCATCCTCAAAGATTGGCAAAGCAAAAGGGTGACAATCAATTGAAAAGGTTTATTGAGATGATGAAGAGTTTGACTATCAATGTGCCTTTGGTGGAGGCACTTGAACAAATGCCGGGATATGCAAAGTTCATGAAGGACTTGGTTACCAAGAAGAGATCTATAGACTCTGAAACTATCAAGATGACACATCAAGTAAGCTCCAACTTGATAGAAGATCAATTTGAAACTAGAACACATCTCTAGGCCATACATTTACTCATCTCCAACTTGAAGCTCCCTGAGGAATTATCGACCCTGATACACTATTGGGTTATTAGTATTCATGCCCCCTCATACATAGGTGTGAGTCCGCATCGATCGCGTTTTGGCGCCGTTGCCGGGGAGCTTTATGGTGTTTTACTATTTGTTGGCTAGTGTTTGTGCTTCTCTTTCATTCTTTTTACTTATATTGTTTGATAATTTCACTCAGCTACCAATGGCTTTAAATGCGAATGAGCCTCTTAATATTGGAGTGGAGGAGGTGGAAGATGTGGAACAAGATGAGATTTTACCCCAAGCTCAAAGAAGGGGTAGAAATGCTAATGCGAATGCTAATGACAACATACCAGACCCTCATCCACCTCCACCAAGAGTTGCTCCACGAGTTCTATCCAATAAAGGGTACGCAAGTGCAATAGTTCCTCCTTGAATCTGGGCGGGGAACTTCCAAATCACCAATGTCATGCTTACTTTTCTCGAACAACGTGGGTATTTCAGAGGTACTTCGGACCAAAACGCCTACAAGCATTTGAAAGGGTTTGTGGATACATGTTGGGGGAGCAAACAGACGAATGTTTCGGAAGATGCACTGAGGCTAAGGCTTTTCCCCTTCTCACGTCGGGGGAAGGCATTAGATTGGTTGGAGAGGTTGCCAAATCATTCCATCACTACTTGGGATGAGTTGGCAGATAAATTGATTGCGAAGTTTTTCTCGCCTAGTCATATGGAGGCTCCTAGAGATGATGCTAACTTTCAAGAAAGAGCCGACGGATCCTTTACATGAGATATGGGAGAGATTTCGGACAATGGTGAAAGAGATCCCCAACAACTATATGAATGATGTGATGATCCAAATAACGTTCTACCGGGGTATAAGTACAACAAACCAATGCATTGTTAATCAATTGGTCGGTGGTAATTTTATGAAGCTTCCATACAATGAAGCTTGTGATGTTCTTGACGAAATGGCTGACACGTCTTCGGCATGGCAAAGCCGGGCTAATGTTGCTTAAGGTGACCCCAATGTTATACACTTGCATATGGAGTTGCATGATCACGGTCAAGCCATTGACGAACTTACAACAATAAAGAACCAATTGGCCAGTCGCAACTTCAACAAGTTCTAACTCCGCGCCAAGTCAATAAAATGGAGGGAGTGAGTATGATGAAAAGAAGGTAAAGAGGGAAACAACAACAACATCCGAAAATTTTTTACAACTTTGATGATGGGAATGGTGGTTATTTGAATGAGTGTTATGATGACCAAAGTGAAGAGGTCCAATATGTGAATAACTACCAAGGTAATAGAGGAAATCAAAGGAATCAACAATGGCGCTCCCAAGGCAATTGGGCTAACCAACAAAATAGTGGAAATTGGAAAAACAATTGGGGTAATCAAGGCAATCAAGGAAATTGGGGCGGAAACAACTATAATTGGAACAACAACAACAATGGTAGGTGGAACAATAATCAAGGAGGCAATCAAGGCAATCGGGGGAAAGGCTCTCAAAGGCCCCCAATGTTTCAACAACTGAACAATCCTTCCCCATTCCAATCTCAAGGGTTGAGTTCTTCGGGTCAAGATATGGGTAGAATTGAGAACATGTTTGAACAAATGATGAAGAGGAATCACGACTCGGATGACCAATTAGCATCCCACAACACTTCGATGCGGAACTTAGAGGTGCAAATTGGACAAATATCACAATCTCTCAACACTCACCCGAAGGGTGCACTACCAAGTGATACGGTGGTGAACCCCAAAGGTTGGCACAACAACCATGTCATGGCGGTTAAAATGCGTAGCAGGAGAGGGGGTGATGTGCAAGAAAGTCAAGCTAGGGTCAATGATGATGAGTTGCGGGAAGATGATGTCCCATTGGTGGTTAAAGATATTGATGAACCAGTTGTGAGGAATGAAGTGAGAATAGATATTGATGAGGGTGAGGAGGAGACTCAAGAGGTTGTGAACCCATCTAGGGAACACATCATTGACATGTCAGAACCTATGGTGCCAAAAGCCAAGGCACCTTTACCTAGTCCTCCTCCGCCATATCCTCAAAGATTGGCAAAGCAAAAGGGTGACAATCCTTTAAATAGTTTATTGAGATGATGAAGAGTTTGACTATCAATGTGCCTTTGGTGGAGGCACTTGAACAAATGTCGGGATATGCAAAGTTCATAAAGGTATTGGTTACCAAGAAGAGACTATGGAGTGCGAAACAATCAAGATGACACATCAAGTAAGCTCTATTGCGCATTCCATGGTGTGAGTCTGTATCGATCAGGGGTCTGGAGACCTGAGCTGATTTGTTATTGCCGAGCATGGTATATTTCAGTATTATCCTGGGCATGGACTCGTTATCTCCGTGCCGTGTTGTTCTAGACTGTCATTCTAAGACAGTCACATTGGCCATACCAAGTGTTCCAAGGATTGAGTGGTGTGGTATGACTGACTATGTACCTATCAGGGTAATTTCTTTCCTAATGGCCCGGATGGTTGGAAAGGGCTGTTTATCGTATTTGGCTTTCATGAGAGATATTGGAGCTGAGACTCCTAGTCTTGATTCTGTTCCCATTGTGAGGGATTTCCCTGATATGTTTCCAGCAGACCTGCCGGGTATGCCGCCGGATAGGGACATTAATTTCGGTATTGATCTGGTGCCGGGCACTCAGCCTATCTCAATTCCTCCCTATCGTATGGCACCAACAGAGTTAAAGGAGTTGAAGAAGCAGCTTCAAGAACTCCTAGATAAGGGTTTCATTCGCCCGAGTGTGTCACCGTGTGGTGCACCAGTATTATTTGTGAAGAAGAAGGATGGCACGTTGAGAATGTACATTGACTAGAGGCATCTGAACAAGGGGATAGTGAAGAACAAGTATCCACTACCCCGTATTGAGGATTTGTTTGACCAGCTTCAGGGGTAAAGGTATTCTCCAAGATTGATCTCCGTTCAGGCTATCACTAGTTGAAGATTAGGGATTCAGACATTATGAAGATGGCTTTCAGGACGAGATATGGGCACTATGAGTTTTTGGTTATGTCATTTGGGCTGACTAATGCCCCAGCCGCATTCACGCACTTGATGAACAGTATATTTCTGTCGTATCTGGATTCATTTTTGATTGTGTTTATGGATAATATCCTGGTGTACTCGTGTAGTCAGGAGGAGTACGCACAACATTTAAGGGTGGTATTGCAGAGACTGAGGGAGGAGACGCTCTATGTAAAGTTCTCCAAGTGTGAGTTCTGGCTTGGTTATGTGGCTTTTCTAGGACACGTCGTGTCCAGTGATGGTATTCAGGTTGATCTGGGGAAGACAGAGGCGGTGCAGAGTTGGCCTAGACCGTCCTCAGCCACTGAGATTCGGAGTTTCCTTGGTTTGGCGGGTTATTATCACCGGTTCCTTCAAGGTTTTTCATCTATTGCTTTGCCCTTGACCAAGTTGATGCAGAAGAATTCTCCATTTATTTAGTCGGATGAGTGCGAGGAGAGTGTTGGACAATACGCTTTACGCTAGAGGGGGGGGGGTGAATAGCGTTTTTAAAAATATTAAGCGTTTTAGTGCGGAATTTAAAAACTTTGCAGAAATTAAAACAAGTGCAGTAGAATAAACTTACACAATGATGTATCCTGGTTGGCCACAAACGTGGTTAGTCCAGTCCCCGAGAGACTCTCTCGAGATTTCCACTAAACTTGTCAAGCTTACGGGTGCTTAACAAACCGTTACAGCTGAGGACACAAGCCTCACCCAGGTGCTCGGGGATCACAATCCCAAAGACTTCAATTGCTCGGGGATACCAATCCCAAAGACTTCAACTGCTCGGGGATAACAATCCCAAAGACTTCAACTGCTCGGGGATAACAATCCCAAAGACTTCAATTGCTCGGGGATAACAATCCCAAAGACTTCAACTGCTCGGGGATAACAATCCCAAAGACTTCAACTGCTCGGGGATAACAATCCCAAAGACTTCAACTGCTCGGGGATAACAATCCCAAAGACTTCAACCGAGGAATCACAAGTTCCTCAACAAACGAGAATCGCAATTCTCTTACAAACACAAAACACACTAACTTTACAAAGCACTCCTTAATGAGTAGATATGAGTAGAAATAGTACGCTCAAGATCACAACAACTTAGCTCAATAGAATGGCTCTTCAAAAAGCTTTATGGATGAATGGAAAATGATGATCAATGTAAGAAAGCTTTTAGCAATGAAAATACTCAAAGTGTATATGTTGTTGTTTTGAAAACACTGAGTTGAAGCTGTATTTATAGGTGAAAAACTCAGTCTTACCGTTGTCTAATTGCCAATTAAGGATTGCTGAAATTACTCAGTGACAATCGATTGTCAAGACTAAACAATCGATTGTTTGCCTATCAGATTAAAAATTCAATCCCAGATTTTACGTCAACAATCGATTACTTCAAATCAATAATCGATTATTTATAACGTTAAGAAATCCTTTCCAATTTTTGGCATAAAACATCGATTGTCCGGAAATCAACAATCGATTATTTTAACAACGTTCAGAAAATCTTTTCCAGATTTTAAGCAAAACATCGATTGTTAAATATCAACAATCGATTACCTGAAGGTAATTGAAAATATATGACAACGGTCAGCTTCAACAATCGATTATCAAATGGAATAATCGATTATTAATTAATTTCAAAACTCTCTGTCTCATATCTAATCGATTATCAAAAGCCACAATCGATTATCATTTTATTTAAAATCACTGGGAGACATTTTTCTCATTCTAATCGATTACCATTAGTTCATAATCGATTTTTATGAGTTTTGAAAACTTTGCCTCAGTTAACAATCGATTATCATAAGTACACAATCGATTGTTATGCAGTTTGCAAAAACCTGATGTTAACTGACTTACTCACAATCGATTATCATTAATTCACAATCGATTGTCATGCAGTCTTGGCTTAGAGATACTCGATTATCATAAATACATAATCGATTATCTTAGCCCAGATTTTTGCGGCATGCTTGGAAAACATTTTAACAAATGTAAATATGCATAGTTTAAAATCATTTGACACTTAATTTAAATATGCATGATTTTGGAAAAATAATTTTAGTAGAGAAGCCATGTTATGAGCCAAGTTGAGGAATCAAGATCACAATTAATATTGACTCAATTATAACATTTCTAAACTTTGTCTTGAGCTTCTTGTAATGCATCCATTTTGTGCTTGTCCTTGAGTACTGCTATATATCGCTTTTTGCTTTGTTTGACATTCATCAAAACCTACAAAAGAACACATGTTTAGTATATTGCATTTGAAACGTGTTTCCAACAATTTCCCCCTTTTTGATAATGGCAAACATAAGCGGGATATATGCAATAATTATTTTGATAATCCAAGACAAGTGTAAAGTATGCAATTTGATGTTCCCCCTCAATTCATGTTCCCCCTCACTTTAAGCATGAATGAAGTTGAGAGTGATATAGCATACTTCTTGATATCCCGTTTCTTCCCCCTTTTGCCATTAGCAAAAATATATACAAGGGAAGAATATGCAAAAAAAAACATATGAAATAAACAAAAGTTTATTTATTGGAACAACAACTAACCAACCAATAAAACGAACAACAACTAACCAACCAAGGAAAAACAAATCAAAAACAACAATTTCACATCATCAAAAACAACAATTTCATCATTCATCACCCCCATCCCCTTCATCATCATTGGGAGGCGCTTGATATGGCACCACCTAAGCATAGGCATAATGCACGTGATCAAAGTAACCATGGACCTCACGGGTTAATTGAGTAATTTGGTCAGAGATAGTCCGGAGGGTAGGCTCCTGAGGAGGATGAGCACGACGGGCTTGTCGATTTTGAGGAGGAGCGGGAGCATGATCACCATCATGATGAAAGGAAGACTCCGAAATTTCCCAGATTTTGGTGCTCTTTTTGAGAGGACCATTAGCAATATTGACCCCGGAAGCTTCAAGAAATTTCATTATTAAGAGGGCATAGGGGAGAGGTATGTCATCTCTGGTGGCATTGAACATATGAGATTGAATAAGCTTGCACCAATTGATTTTAACACCGGTGATAATGGCATGAAGAAATTTGGCATCCTCTTGGGAAATGGTGGTGTGATTGAGTTTACGGGGTTTGAGAACACGAGTGATGAAATAGAGAATGAAACGATAATTCGGGTCCATACCCTTTATGGTGGGACGACGGGAAGAAGACTCATCATAGGCGACTCCGGCTTGGCGGAAGAGATTAGCTTCATCAATCATGTCCCCGGCATCATTTATGTACTGGTAGATGTCTTCACCATCATGCGGAATGCCGGCAATGAGGTGGAGGTTATCTTCAGAAATTAGAATGGAAATGCCGTTAATATTGGTAACGAGTTCACCCTCATCATCTTTGTGAAGGTTGGAGTAAAAAGCTTCAACCAAAGTAATGTTGTAGTAGGGGTGAGTAAGGAGTAGGAAATTGAAAAGTTGGCACTCTCTTAGCATATTCGCGGCTGGAATGAATGGTGCAACAAGAGCGTTTGTTGAAAAGCGAGGAGGGAGAATAAGGCGTTTCTCAAATTTGGTTAAGAAACGGGTGAGCTCTTCATCGGATTCAAAGAATAGAACCGATCCATCTTGATATGGATGGCGAGAAGAAGAAGCACCTTGTTTGGAACGAGCACGTTTGGAGTTGCGGCTTGACATTTTTGAAAAAGATGTGCTAGGATTTTTCAAAGATAACAAGATAATTTGATGCTTGGGAGGCTTGAGTGAGTATACAAGAGCATATGTGCAGCCTATATATAGAGAAGGAATGAATCTTACACTTATTTGAAAAGATTTGAAGAGATTTGAAGAGCTTTGAAGTCTGAAACGGTAAAAATAAATTCACTGACCGTTCAATAATCGATTGTTTGAATAGAATAATCGATTGTCATTAATGAAAATGATCTGACACATCGATTACACGCCAGAACGGTAAAAAAAATTTGAAAAAGATAGTCGATTGTCAAACTTGGTAATCGATTGTTTTTCATATTTATGACCTGACAGGAATCGATTGTAGAGCCAAAACGGTAACATAAGTTTAAAACAGATAATCGATTGTCAATATATAGTAATCGATTATTTCACTCACAGAGAGTTTGGATTTTGGCAAATAATCGATTGGCAGAACAAATAATCGATTGTTTGGAAGGGGGATGCTAAAATGATGAGACTTAATTCTATCAAGCAATGTAAACATTCAACAAGATTTCATGACAAAAAAAATTGAATCAACAAATAATCGATTATTGATACTGATAATCGATTGTAAGCATAAATAATCGATTATGATCGATTTTTCTTGTATCAAGACAATTTATACTTTCCTCTTACCTTTTGGGGGATACCTGCAAAATAGAATTAAACATCTCCGACGCTCAAGTCAGTAATCTATAAATGAAATAATAACTTTGAAACTAGTGTAGTCGGGTGAAAAACGTGAACTCTTAAGAATTTTGTCCTAGGATGTTCTTAAGAGGGTTTAGGGTACTTACCTTCCCTTCGACTTTGCCAATTACCTGATTTTGAACATCCTCCGTTCATTTTGGTCTTTTGGCTCATTCTTCAATTTAAGAAGCTTCTTCCACAATTTTGCCTTTGTCTTCCTTGTATTTTGTCTTTTAAATTTTTCGAAAATACTTCCGATTTTGAAAAAAAAATGCCTAAATCGACTTTTCCGTCTCTTCCTCCTTCTTTGTGCTTTAATTTAAGGAATTTTGAATTCGTCTCCCGTCAAGTGTTTGGAGTATCCACTACACTTGATTCCTTCAAGCACACCTGCAAAACAAATCAATGCTCTTTTGGTACCCATGCCATTTTGGGTCCTTGAGGGTTATGCATACTATAATGATATGTTTGAGTAGCATGTCTATGTCTAGTAAAGCATGCGGGAGCAATATGACCAATTCGTCTACAATAATGACATGTCACATTTGGATTATGCATGCGTCTAGGCTCATAGTAGCTAGAATAATGCACATTGTTTACTCTATTTTCATTTCTCCTAATTTGAGCACCATAATCATTTCTAGGTTGAACATTTCGGGATCTTCTAGCATGATCACTGTTGTGCCTAAAATATGCATCATGTCTATGGTGACGATTGCTAGGCGGAAGGTCATGTCTAGGTCTCCTAATATTTTGTCTAGCATGCATGTTTGTTTTAGGAAAGGCATTTTTGTTATTAATCCTAGATTGAGCTCTAGGTGGTTGGGTTTTTGCATCAACCTCTTCTTCATTTATGAAGCCTATTCCATGCTTGGTTGATTTCAAGTTATCAAGCACCACATTCAAGTTTTTATGAGAGGAGTTGAATTTATCTAGTGTGCCTTTTAATCTACCTACTTCATTCTTAAGGTCTACACAAGAAGCACAATTTTTTGTAGAACTCTCGGGCTTGTCAGAACTTCTTTTCCCATAAAACTTGTTTTGTTCTAGTAGCTTCTCATTTTCCAAAACCAATTTTTCTAATTCTTTTTCTTTTAATGAAAACTGTTTTTGAAAATCTTGTTCTTTTAGAGAAGCACTTTCTCTTAAACTAGTGACGGTTTTTGTAACTTTGAGAAATTCAGCATACAATTCATCAAAGGCATTTCTCATGTCATCAAGAGTATAAAAATTTTGAGAAGAGATTTGACTTACCTCACTTTGATTTTCTTCCTGTGCCATGAGGCAGAGATTTGCCGCTTCTTCATTTTCTTCTTCACTGGATTCGTCTCCGGAATCTCCTCCCCAAGATATGTATGCTCGTTGCTTCTTGAAGGGTTTCTTCTCCTTTTTAAGATTTGGGCAGTTTGTTTTGATATGCCATGTTTCACCACATTCATAACATTTAACTTGCTCACCTTGCTTTTTCCCTTTGCGGTCATATTCTTTTCGCATGAATTTTTGGAACTTTTTGATGATGAGTCCGAATTCGCTATCTCCATCCTCTTCAATTGGTGATTGACTTGTGCTCGCCTTTAGAGCAATCTTTTGCCTTCTTTGTTCATCAATAACAGGGTTAAGAATAGTGGATTCATAAGTCTTAAGATTACCTCTAAGAGCGTCTATGGTGACGTTCGTGATTTCAATTGACTCTTGAATCGCATCGGCATTTGATCGCCATGCCGGTGTTAGACTCCTAAGGATTTTTCGAACTAGTTCTTTGTCTGTGAACGTCTTCTTGAGCGCGTGGAGATCATTCACTATTGATGAGAACCGCTCAAACATCTCGTCTACCTTTTCGCCTTCCTTCATATGGAACAATTCGTAAGCATGAGTTAAAAAGTCAATTTTAGCTTCTCTTACCTGGTCAGTCCCTTCGTAAGTGACCTCAAGCTTGTCCCACATTTCTTTCGCTGTTTTGCAGCAGGAGATTTTCCTGTAATCATTAGCATTAACAGCACAAAGTAATAAATTAATAGCTTTAAAATTATTTTGGACCATTCGATTATCCTCGGCGTTGAATTCCTCTTCTGATTTTGGCACCCATTCTCCTTCCACCTTTTTGACAGGAACCTCATTTCCTTTGGTGTACACCTTCCACAAGTAAGGGCTGTTTGATCTGACGAATATCTGCATCCTTTCTTTCCAATATGAATAATTAGTCCCGTTAAACAAAGGAGGTCTTGTGGGGCACTGTCCTTCATCAATACCTGCAAAAGAGTCTAGAGTAGAAGCCATGGAAAGATTCTCTCAAACGGTTAAGTCTTTCAGAGAGTATGGCTCTGATACCAATTGTTGGACAATACGCTTTACGCTAGAGGGGGGGGGGTGAATAGCGTTTTTAAAAATATTAAGCGTTTTAGTGCGGAATTTAAAAACTTTGCAGAAATTAAAACAAGTGCAGTAGAATAAACTTACACAATGATGTATCCTGGTTGGCCACAAACGTGGTTAGTCCAGTCCCCGAGAGACTCTCTCGAGATTTCCACTAAACTTGTCAAGCTTACGGGTGCTTAACAAACCGTTACAGCTGAGGACACAAGCCTCACCCAGGTGCTCGGGGATCACAATCCCAAAGACTTCAATTGCTCGGGGATACCAATCCCAAAGACTTCAACTGCTCGGGGATAACAATCCCAAAGACTTCAACTGCTCGGGGATAACAATCCCAAAGACTTCAACTGCTCGGGGATAACAATCCCAAAGACTTCAACTGCTCGGGGATAACAATCCCAAAGACTTCAACTGCTCGGGGATAACAATCCCAAAGACTTCAACTGCTCGGGGATAACAATCCCAAAGACTTCAACCGAGGAATCACAAGTTCCTCAACAAACGAGAATCGCAATTCTCTTACAAACACAAAACACACTCACTTTACAAAGCACTCCTTAATGAGAAGATATGAGTAGAAATAGTACGCTCAAGATCACAACAACTTAGCTCAATAGAATGGCTCTTCAAAAAGCTTTGTGGATGAATGGAAAATGATGATCAATGTAAGAAAGCTTTTAGCAATGAAAATACTCAAAGTGTATATGTTGTTGTTTTGAAAACACTGAGTTGAAGCTGTATTTATAGGTGAAAAACTCAGTCTTACCGTTGTCTAATTGCCAATTAAGGATTGCTGAAATTACTCAGTGACAATCGACTGTCAAGACTAAACAATCGATTGTTTGCCTATCAGATTAAAAATTCAATCCCAGATTTTACGTCAACAATCGATTACTTCAAATCAATAATCGATTATTTATAACGTTAAGAAATCCTTTCCAATTTTTGGCATAAAACATCGATTGTCCGGAAATCAACAATCGATTATTTTAACAACGTTCAGAAAATCTTTTCCAGATTTTAAGCAAAACATCGATTGTTAAATATCAACAATCGATTACCTGAAGGTAATTGAAAATATATGACAACGGTCAGCTTCAACAATCGATTATCAAATGGAATAATCGATTATTAATTAATTTCAAAACTCTCTGTCTCATATCTAATCGATTATCAAAAGCCACAATCGATTATCATTTTATTTAAAATCACTGGGAGACATTTTTCTCATTCTAATCGATTACCATTAGTTCATAATCGATTTTTATGAGTTTTGAAAACTTTGCCTCAGTTAACAATCGATTATCATAAGTACACAATCGATTGTTATGCAGTTTGCAAAAACCTGATGTTAACTGACTTACTCACAATCGATTATCATTAATTCACAATCGATTGTCATGCAGTCTTGGCTTAGAGATACTCGATTATCATAAATACATAATCGATTATCTTAGCCCAGATTTTTGCGGCATGCTTGGAAAACATTTTAACAAATGTAAATATGCATAGTTTAAAATCATTTGACACTTAATTTAAATATGCATGATTTTGGAAAAATAATTTTAGTAGAGAAGCCATGTTATGAGCCAAGTTGAGGAATCAAGATCACAATTAATATTGACTCAATTATAACATTTCTAAACTTTGTCTTGAGCTTCTTGTAATGCATCCATTTTGTGCTTGTCCTTGAGTACTGCTATATATCGCTTTTTGCTTTGTTTGACATTCATCAAAACCTACAAAAGAACACACGTTTAGTATATTGCATTTGAAACGTGTTTCCAACAGAGAGCTTTCAGAAGCTCAAGACAGCTTTGACCACAGCTCCGTATTGCCATCAGCTTCGGGTTCTTACACGGTGTATTATGTGTATTGATGCAGGAGGGTAGAGTTATTTCATATGATTCTCGCCATTTAAAGCCCCATGAGAAGAACAATCTTGTACATGACTTGGAGTTGGCTGCTATAGTTCATGCATTGAAGATTTGGAGGCACTATTTATATGGCATATCTTGTGAGGTATTCACTGATCATCGCCGTCTTCAGCATCTGTTCAAGCAGAAGGATCCTAATTTGAGGCAGGGTCTTGAGTTACTCAAGGACTATGATATCACCATTTTATATCACCCAGGAAAGGCCAACATAGTGACTGATGCTTTGAGCCGGAAGGCGGTTAGTATGGGTAATTTGGCGTACATTCCAGTTAGGGAGAGGTGCTTTGCATTTGATGTCCAGGATTTGGCCAATCTGATGGTGAGACTAGATATTTCGGAGCCTAGTCATGTGTTGGCTTGTGTGGTTTCTCGATCTTCCTTGTATGACTGCATTAGAGAGCGCCAATATGATGACCCGCATTTGTTTGTCCTTAAGGACAAGGTCCAGAATTATGATGTCATAGATGTGACTATTGATGGCGATAGTGTGTTGAGGATGCAGGGCCGGATTTGCGTACCCAATGTGGATGGGCTTCGAGAGTTGGTATTAGAAGAGGCCCACAACTAGCGGTATTCCATTCATCTGGGTTCCATAAAGATGTATCAGGATTTGAGGCAGCACTATTGGTGGAGGAGAATGAAGAAAGATATTGTGAGTTATGTAGCTCTGTGTCTCAACTGTCAGCAGGTCAAATATGAGCATCAGAGGCCCGGTGGTGTATTTCAGCGGATGGATATTCTAGAGTGGAAGTGGGAGAGGATTACTATGGATTTTGTGAGTGTTCTCCCTCGTACCTCGAAGAAGTTTTATTCGATTTGGGTGATTATGGATAGGATGACCAAGTCTGCGCACTTCATTCCGGTATGTACTACCTATTTTTCGGAGTGGCTGGCAGGGATTTTCATCCGGGAGATTGTACCGTTGCATGGGGTCCAAGTTTCTATTATCTCAAATAGGGGTACTCAGTTTACTTCCTAGTTTTGAAGGACTTTTCAGCGAGACTTGGGCACCCAGGTAGAGTTGAGCACAACATTTCATCCTCAAACGGACGGGCAGTCCCAGAGTACTATTTAGATATTGGAGGATATGTTACATGCCTGTGTTATTGATTTTGGAGGTTCTTAGGCTGAGTTCTTGCCACTTGCAGAGTTTGCCTAGAACAAGAGCTATCAGTCCAGTATGCAGATGGCACTATATGAGGCCTTATATGGGAGACGATGTAGATCTCTGGTTGGTTGGTTTGAGCCTGGCGAGGCTAGGCTATTGGGGACAGAGTTGGTCCAGGATGCCTAAGTGATCCAGGAGAGACTTCGTACAGCTCAGTCGCGTCAGAAGAGTTATGCGGAACGAAAGGTTCGAGAGGTATCTTATGTGGTGGGCGAGAAGGTCTTGCTGAAGGTTTTGCCTATGAAGGGTGTTATGAGGTTTGGGAAGAAAGGGAAGCTGAGTCCACGGTTCATTGGACATTTTGAGATACTTAGGAGGATTGGGGAGGTGGCCTATATGCTTGCTTTGCTACCCAGCTTGTTGGGGGTTCATCCGGTATTCCATGTTTCTATGCTTTGGAACCCGTCTCATGTGTTAGACTTTAACATGGTTCAGTTGGATGATGACTTGACCTATGATGTGGGGCCAGTGGCTATTTTGGGTCATCAGGCTCGAAAGTTGAAATCAAAGGATATAGCTTTGGTGAAGGTGCAGTGGAGAGGTCGGCCCGTGGAGGAGGCTATTTAGGAGACCGAGTAGGAGATGCGGAGCAGATATCCTCACCTATTTGAGGCTTCAGGTATGTTTCTTGACCCGCTTGAGGACGAGCGTTTGTTTAAGTTGGGGAGGATGTTATTACCCGGCCCGTCGTCTCATGTGTTTCTGCCTCGTTTTCCCTATTTATTGCTTCTTCATGGCTCATTATCAGCATTTGGTGAATTAGAGTCGAATCGGTTTGGTTCTAGTAGAAAATGAGACAATTAGTCTCTTTAAGGAAGGCTTATATTAGAAAAGTCAACCGGATGTTCCCTATTGAGTTATAGGGCTAAGATGTGAATTTTTGTGATTCAGTTAGCTTCGGGGTAGGATTTGTGACTTATGAGTGCGATCAGAATCAATTTTGGAGGTCCGGTGTAGAATTAGGCTTGAATTGGCGAAGTTAGTATTTTGGCAAATTACGATGGATATGTGAGATTTTGACCCGATGGTCAGAATAGAATTCCGAGAGTTGCAGTAGCTTCGTTAAGTGATTTGGTATGTGTGTGTAAAATTTCAGTTGGATCAGAGGTGTTTAGGTCGGGTTTTTGATCGAATGCGAGTTTCAAAAATTATGGTTGAACTTAGGCTTTGATTTGAGGAAATTTGATGATTTTGATGTTAACTATAGTATTTTGAAGGTTCGAGCAAGTTTGAGTAAGGTATTGGGTCACATCTTTATTTTTGGTTGAGGTCCCGGGGGCCTCGGTATGAGTTCGGGTGGTTAACAGAGAGTTTTTTGAGTCTTGCATGATTAAGTCTGTTGGTATCTAGTATTTTTGCAAATGAGTAAAAGGGACCGCAGAAGAGGTTCCGCAGATGCGGTGGGGGAGGTCGCAGAAGCGGTCCTTAAGGGCCTTGGCTTTTCTGCAGAAGTGGACGGGGGTCCGCAAACGCGGTCTCCGCAGGAGCGAAAATGGACTGCAGAAGCAGTCCTGCCAGATTTAAGTTAAAACCGAAAAAGCGGTGATTTGGACATAGAAGCGGTATTAGGAACTCAAAAGCGGAATCTGGGATGTGTTAAGTGAATACTGTTTTCGCGAATTTGAAAGAGAACAAACATTTTGGACTTCAGACTAAGGAGGTTTTGGGCGATTTTTGAAGAGGGTTTTGAGGGCTTTCATCAGGTATGGATTCTTGGACTTAGATTATGATATTATGGTGTAAAATCATGGATTAACACTGAAAAATCCAAGGAATTAAAGGGTAAAAATTGAGGTTAGGGCTTAAAACGTAAGAGAGTTTAAACTAGTGATTTGAGGGGTCAAATGAACTCCGATTCTTGTGAATTTGATATGTATAGACTCGTGGCAAGATAAGGATTGTATTGATGTATAATTTTCTAGATTTTGAGAAGTGGGCCCGGGGCTCAGGTTTTGAAAATTTTGTGATTTTTGATATTTTTCAGAGCTATTACTCTAATATTACCCGAGTGGTTTACGTGCATATTGTGGACTGAGTACGGATCGATTGCAGCGATATTATGTTGATATTGCGCTTGGGCTGTAGGAGACCCTCCAGAGTCTGAACCCCCACAGTGAGCGCGGGTACCCAGGATCGGGCTATGCGCCGCAGCGGTCATGTGCATTGCATTGCATTCATGCATTGATATCTAGTTATTTTATCTGTCATTGATTTGCTATTGTTTCAACGTTAAATGTTTTGATTGCCAGTTATAGCCTTACATTGTAATATTTCGTGATTTTTATCTTCGGTCATTATATATATTTATTACTCATTGAGTTGGAGTACTCACTATACTCCTAGCACCATGTGTACAGATACAGGTATCCCTGAGGCTCAGTAGATTTTTTGGCTGCTCTCATATTCATCTCGGAGTTGTCGAGTAGCTGCCTGACGTCCGCACGACTCACCTTCTCCCCTATCCCTTTGTTTTTTTCACATCTTAGACTCTCATTTGTTTAGATTTGCTACTCAGTTGTATTTAGAGGTTCTAGACTCGTGACCCCAGATCTATTGGGAGTTGTATTAACAGTTGTTATGGTTTTTGTATTATTTCTATCTATTATCACTGGTTGGAACTATTTTATCTGGTAATTTAACTTTATAAATTGGAAATGGGTTTTCGTACTTTGACTATGAGTGTTCATATGGTAGGGCTTGCCTAGCAATTGTGTTGGGTTCCATCACGAAAGGGATTGGGGTCGTGACATTAAAGATTTTGCAAGACCATTTTGAGTGTGAACATGAGCTATAAGTTGTTCTACTTTCATCCCAATTGATATGAAATAATCATTAATTTCTTGGGATGAAAACTCAGCAGCATTATCAAGTCTAATAGACTTAATTGGATTATCGGGAAATTGCGCCCGTAATCGAATTATTTGTGCCATTAATTTTACAAATGCGAGGTTGCGAGATGACAATAGGCACACATGAGACCATCTAGAAGATGCGTCTATTAAGACCATAAACTAGGTGGGTGACTAGGTCCACAAATGTCCCCTTGTGTACGTTCCAAAACGCAAGGGACTCAATTCCAACTTTTGTTGGTGATGGTCTAACAATTAACTTGCCTTGATAACATGAAGTGCAAGAAAATTTATTATTTAAAAGAATCTTTAAATTCTTTAATGAATGCACATTTGAGTTTTCTATAATTCGTCTCATCATAATTGATCCAGGTTGTCCCAATCGATCATGCCAAAGTACAAAAGTATTGGAATCAGTAACCTTTTGGTTAACGGTAGAATGTGCCTCAACTGCACTAGTTTTTATCCAATACATGCCACAATATAAAGATGGGAACTTCTCAATAACCCTCTTTTTTTTTGCCAGAGACATTCTTGGTAAAGATGATATACATAAGATTATTCTCATCAGTTGTTTCAATATGATATCCATTTCGATGTATATCTTTAAAACTCAACAAGTTCCTCTTTGACTTGGAGGAGAACATTAGGGGTGTTCATTGGGCGGATTGGGCGGCTTTTTACTTTAACGGTTTGGCTTAACGGTTATCGGTTTTTAAATGTATTCATCCGTTAGCCACCCGATAAGATATCGGGCGGATTGGTATCGGGTTAGCTCTTATCGGGCGGTTAATGGGCGGTTTATCGGTTTAATACCTAAGGGCTCAAATGTATTCTGTCCGCACACTATACTGAAATATCAAGTTCATAGCTTTGACAATTTGTTGATCAGTATATTGATGAACTTCTTAAGAGGTCACCAACTAAGACGCAGCACACCAAATAACTTTTATTTGCTATCTGTATAGACAATAGAGTACAGAAGTGACGGTGGGGGGTTTTGTTTTTCTAATTTATTTGTATTATTATTTTATACACTTATACTTATTCATTTTAAGGTTTTTTATTTTTATATTTCATATATATAATTATGTAAGTAAAAATAAATTATATATATTTATATTCTTAATGGCTTAACGGATTACCCGTTAAGAAAATTGAATAATCCGCCCCCAAACCGCTAGGCCGTTAATAAAAAATATTCAATCCGTTCTCCGTCCGTTAAGCCGTTAAGCCGTTACCATTAAGCCATTAAGCTTCGGTTCGGTTCGGTTTTCGGTTTCGGATCGGTTTTGAACACCCCTAGAGAACATTGCATTCTCTATGATAATTATTGTTCCCTTAGGCAAAGTTATAGTAGCTCTTCTAGAGCCTTCAATTAGATTACTACTACCAGAAATTATAGTAACATCTGCCTTATACATACTTAAATGAGAGAAATAATTTTCTCTTTGAATATTGTATGTGTCATACACAAATCAATTAAACAAATCTATCATAGATTTCATCAACGAACATTTTATATCAGTTCCAACCTCCTTATTTTTCATAAAGATATAATGCAAAGACCTCTTCATTCATATATTCAGGTACCTGAATCTCTCATGAAATTTTATGAAGTACTATGTCATGTGATCTTCTAGATCACTTGCCTCCTTTATTATGATCATTTTCTCATTTTCTTTATCAAGAAGTTTATTTGAAACCGATTGTCTATACGCTTTAAGTGTACCATCGACTTTATCCTTATAGGACTTAATATGAGCATTTGCAATGAGAATATAGTTACTTTCTTTCAGTCAGCAAATGCGTCTGGTATGCTTTGCAATATATTGTTGTTGAATTATCTTTTATGAACTTCAAGTTCATATTATCTTATTCGAGGATCTAGATGGATCTAGATGTACACATGATAATTCATTACACATAACTTTTTCTCAACTGTTTATTTTTTCTCCCCCTCGTTTTAGAAAAACTAACTTGCTTTCTCAATTTTGAAAATTTTTCTTTGTGCGTTATGGTGTTAATCAAAATATACACCACACAACAGTAATAATAAGATTAAATTATTTGGTACCTGACCCCCAACCACTTGTGAGGAGAAAAAATAATATACTTTCGTAAATAACATATATCAAACTGATATACAAAATTTTGTTCTCATAAATAATTATTTAGTTATAAGTGGAGGCACTCAATAAATTATTTTTCTAAACCAACTGTAACGTAAACCAACTTATCAAGATGAACTATCTTGAATAACAAATCAGTAAATTGTGCTCTAAATTAAATTATTGAGCAAGTTACCTCGCAAACACCATGTTGTGGGTTAACAAATAATCGCGCATGTAACCATCTCATAGATGCATCTTATGTGGTATACTACATGGCATGTGAATGGGCCCATATTCATATTTGATATTTCCAGCATTCATGGGATTCAATCCCAGTTTAGTTGATTTACTAATTAATAAGAACAAATAATATAAGAGAATTCGTAAAGAACTTTCTAGTTCTTTTAATATTTACCCATGTGAATTCTTTATTATTTTTGCACATCATACATAAATTGTTATGGCTAAATTAATTATGCCTACTGAACAAATTATAAATATTGATAAACTTCATATTTACACCATGACGTGTGCAATATGGGTTTTTATATCAATAAATATCTACTTCATTGTGGTATTCTTTTATACATGTAGTACATACTGGAGAATAAAGCGGGTAGATTTTCACATACATATACCCAGCTACAACTTGTAGTAATAGAAGATATTAAATCTTTCTTTTATTTATAGTCTCAATTTAATCAATCGCTTTCGCGTATACTTCGGAAACTAAATAAGTTTCTTTGAGACTTACTACAACACAATACCTTGTTGGTAATCAATTGTGTTTCTCCAAAATAGTAATAATTGGCTCTTCTAGAGCTCTCAATTAATTTGGTACTACCACATATTCATCAACATACATATGGTAAATATCTCCTTCAAGGAGAAAGTTATACCATTATGGTCATGGTCAAAATTATATATAAGATATGTTTCTTGCATTATTATTATCCTTTAATAATCACATTGTAAAAATATTTTGACGTATAATAGGTACGTGACCAATGACCATTCATGCCATAATTGCAAAAATATTTTGGCGTACAATAGGTACGTGACCAATGACCATTCATGTCATAATAATGACATTATCTTCTTATATTATCTCAAACCTCCTTCTAGAGGTGAGTGTGGTATATTCACTACCACTAGCATGTTCATATTCTTTGAAGAATGAACATGTATTCATAAACCAGATGTTGTCACAGTCACATCATGAATGGACCATAATCATCTGTATGTGCTTTATAAAATCTCATGTCAAATCGATGACAAATATTACTCGCACAGAGTAAAGGATTATTTTGAGAATCCTTATTATTCTCATTATCACAATGATGACTATTATTATTTTGTCTAATACCACGTCCACATTCATTGATACCTTCACGGTAATAATTTTATCTTATTTCAGACTTATCACATATTGCTATCACATTCTCTTAAGGGAATTGGAATGGAGCAAATTCAATGGGAGGGATTTTCATTTCTTGTGCTCACGATCATACATAACTTTGATCATGGCAAGACAGAAATTTTACCACTTCTAGTAGTTATAATTTCTTATTAACTCCATTAGAATTATAATCAAATTTTACTTGTATAGAAAAATAAAATAAAATACTTACCTAACAATATCTCTTACAAAAGCAACTTCAGATTAGTAGTTAATAATTACAAGAAAATATCAATCAAGACCATGTTATGTGCTTTAATTTATTATTAGATTTTAGTGAGTCCAACTATCCAATCAAATTTTCATGCTCATAAACAGTAAGCTATTTTAGTACTCCACAAATTAGTAACCTAATCAATTCACTATACGATTAGTAAAAAAGTTTACGTAATAATTGTTACCACAAGTAAGTATGTCATGATATCTTTTATCATTTTTAGCATATATATACCTGGGAATTGCTCTGGAATTCACGTTAAGACATTTCATTTTTCTTACTCCATAAGATAATATCAAGTATATCGTTGTTGGGAATAATACAAAATCCGACTAGCGCAAATAATTTCAATTAGTTAGAGACTCGTGTTGATAACGTGTTATAAAATATACTCAAAGTAACAATATGGAACAAGAAAATAAAAATAATTTAGTAAAGCATGAACAAGAAATGGAGATAGAGAGAAGGAAGAGATTTTCTTCTTCAAATATGTGTATTTTCCTATCTATTATAATGCCTTTATATAGGCATACAAAGTGAAGAAAATATGCCATTGAATATGTTATTGAACATACAAAATATGTTATTGAATATGTCATTAGGCATTTGAAATTAAGATCATGGAAAAAGAGTAGACATCCACCATAATGTGATATTTATCACAACAGATCGCCAATATTGATAACATAAATAGAACAAAACAAAGTGGAAACTATTTTATCATTGGCTCCATAACACTCTCTCCTTATGGTTTTGTGATTACTCTTACCTCTAAGTCGTTATCAATTTATAACCATTGTTTTAAACTATTCATCACTAATGTAAAAAAATTATAATTTGACCAATTTGATGTAATGACCTGGCCGGTCATTTCGAGAGTTATAGATCCGTTCCCCACTTCCTACTTCTTTTGTATTCTACATCTATATTATGATATACCGGGTTACTTTGTTCGGGTTCGGAGTGGTTTTGATGAATTGAGACACATAGTCTCTTATTTGGAAGGTTAAGTTGGAAAAGTTGACTAGATATTGACTTATATGTAAACGATCTCAAATTTGAATTTTGATGGTTCTGTTAGCTTCATTAGGTGATTTTGGACTTAGAAGCACGTTCGAAATGTAATTTGGAAGTCCGTGGTAGAATTAGGCTTGAATTGGCGAAAGTTAGAATTTTGGCGATTTTGGCCGGCAGCCACAATTTTTATATTTAAGGCCGGATTTGATTTCTGGAAGATAGAGTAGGTTTATGATGTTATTTCTGAATTGTGTGCAAAATGTGAGGTCATTCGGACGCGGTTTGATAGGTTCGGCATCATTTGTGGAATTTGGAAGTTTAGAAGTTCTTAGGCTTGAATCTGGATGTGATTTGGTATTTTGATGTTGTTTTGAGTGATTTGAAGGTTCGACTAAGTTCATATGATGTTATGAGACGTGTTGGTATATTTGGTTGGGGCCATGAGGGCCTCGGGTGAGTTTTGGGTGGTTAACTGATCAATTAAGGCCTTTGAGAGATAGTTGATCTGCTGGTTTTTGCTGTTGCTAGTTTTCTCTTACGCGTTCACACGACAGGTCTCGCATTCACGAAGAGTATCTGGAGATTGAGGAAGAATTATTCTTCGCATTCGTGAATTCAGGGACGCGTTCGCGAAGGTTTAGGAGTAGTGTGCATCGCGGACGCGAGATGAGTAACGCGTTTGCGAAGAAGAGAAAAGGCGGCTGGGGACCCCATTCGCGTTCGTGAGGGTGAGATCGCTTTCGTGATGAGAAGGTTCAATAAAGATATGCGTTCACGAGAGGTAGGTCGCGTTCGCGCAGAAGGTATTTCTGGCCAGAGGCAGCTTGTGCTTCGCGAATGTGAGAGCTCTTCCACGTTCGCAAAGAAGGAATCTGGGCAAGCATTATTAAGTTTCAAAATCGAGGGTTTGAACCCATTTTTCACTTTTTGAGCTAGAGACCACAAATTTAGGCAATATTTGAAGGGATTTTTAGGGAGTTGATTGGGGTAAGTGTTCCTCACTTGATTTTGGTTAAATTCTATGATTATATCTTAATTTCTATCATCTAAATTGTGATTTGTGGTGAAATTTTGGGGGAAAAGTGGAAGAGTTATTACGATATAATTTTGAGGTTTGAAAGAGATATTGTTGTCAGATTTGAGTAACTTTGGTATGGTTAGACTCGTGAGTGAATGAGCTTTCAGATTTTGTGACTTTTGTCGGATTTCGATACGTGGGTCCGGGGGCCGGGTTTGAAACAATTTCGGCTTTTTGACTATAATTTAGTAGTTTTTTCTTGTGGAATTGATCCTTTTGCATAGATTAAATGTATTATACTGCTTGTGGATAGATTCAGGATATTTGGAGGCCAATTCGAGAGGCAAAGGCATTGCGGAGTAGGAATTTGCTCGGATTGAGGTAAGTAACAGTTGTAAAACTGGTTTTGAGGGGTATGAAACCTTGACTTTTGTGTCATGTGGATATTTTGAGGTGACGCACATGCTGGATGACGGACGTGTGGGCGTGCACCGATGGAGATTGTGACTTGGTTCGTCCTGTAGAAACTGTTAATTTGTACAACTTGTTGTTAGCTATATGCTCCCTATGTGTTATAGAAAGATTGCCTGTAAATCATGCTAGACACAATGTTTAGGCTTTATGCTGGTATTGTTGGGACCCTTAGTGGTTGTTTCTTGTTGTCATCTCACTGTTTTCATTGATATTCCGTAATCACTCATGTTCATGCATTCTTATATCATATCTCAGTCTCTGTTATTCTATTTGATGCATCATGTCATTGCTGTTTGGGCTAATTATCTTGATTTTTTGAGAGCCCAAGAGACTGGAGAGATTGATGACTGAGTAAGATCGAAGGCCTGATTGTGAGGACATTTATGGGATCGGGTTGCACGCCACATCATGTTTCATTGATTCTACCATGATTGGCATTGATACAGCGCTTCGGCTGAAGGAGCCCCTCCGGAGTCTGTACACGCCCCTTGTGAGCGCAGGTACCTACTGAGTGCGAGTGCTGAGTGCCGAAAGCCTAGTGCCGAGCGATTGTGATGAACGGGTGACTGTGAGGTTGGAGTGATTGGGAGGACTGGCTGATGATTGCCTGAGGGATAGTATATGGTTTCATTATTGATACACACCTTATATCCATATTTTTAGAACTGTTGAAAGATATTTTATCTGACTTTACTTGAAATTGACTTAAACCAACTGATTTGACTTAAACTCTGGATTGAAAGCATGCCTACACTTTACTAAATTTTATGAAATAAGCTGTATTTGCATAGCGCTTCACTACTTCTCAGTTCCCTATTTATTTCTTTTACTTACTGAGTTGGTGTACTCACGTTACTCCCTGCGCCTCATGTGCAGATTCAGGAGCAGTTGATCGTGGAGGGTGTTGATAGTCCTCGTAGTAGATTTTGGAGATAGCAAAGTAGTTGCCCGGCATTCACATCATTGCTTTCTTCTCCCCTATCTTTCTTTTAGTTGTATTTTGGATTCCAGACTATGTTTGTCTTGTTATAGTCAGATCAGGTTTGTTATATGCTCATGACTTAGTGACATATGTTTGGGGCTTTCTTTCCACTTTTCTATATTAAGTTCAACTCTTGTTTCTTTTTATGAAAATTCTGTTATAAAAAGGCTTTTTAACGTATTTTTGAATAAATTATTGAAGTTTGTGAAAGTCGACTGGCCCAGTATCATCGATATGAGCCATCACGACAGGTTTAAGTTTAGGGTCGTAACATTTGACCTCTCTAATATTACCCACTTTTTCTTAATTAGTATTAGCAATTTCATTTTTAAGAAAATCATTACAAAAACGTTATTCCTATACCCTAAGCTCACGTCAATTAAATCCTTAATTGACATTTATGTAGAAAAGTTAACCTTGCAGCCGGAGCAAATTAAGAGACATTATGCACAATTTATAACTACCTTTTCAAAAAATTAAATATTTTTGTTTGTTTGATCTTATTTTAGCGTAAATGTTTCAATACTATCTTAACATAAATTTAATTATGTGATTCATCCAAAATGCATTCGAGTTTTAATTAAGTATTATTTCGATTCCTTTAGGATAAATAGTATTAAGGTTAATTTTTCAAAGAAAATAAATAAGAAAAGTTAACATGAAAAACTCCTAAATATTAGGATTGGGTAAATTAAAATTTTGATTGATTTTATGCCTTAAATATTGTAGGATCTTTTACTTAGTTCAAGTAAGAAAATATTTTATAACCTAAATTTTAGTTGATTCAAAATACTAAATATTAGGAATATACTTTAATTTACAATTTTGTCCAATATAAAATTTATTTTTAAATGGTAATAAAGGCGAATGATATTTCGTTAAGGGCCTTCGTGCTTTTAATATAGTCTAGATAGATAAACATCACATAAAGAATTGAACGACTTAATCTATGTGAGAAACGCTCATGAGGTTCATAGTGCAAAAGCCTTTCCCAGGTTCCGAGCATTAAGCCGACGAAGAAGCTAAGGGAAGTCAATCAATGTACAGTATATATACATAAAATAAAAAGATTATCAAACTATACAATATAATTTTTAAGCGAAGGAATATTCATTGGCACCTTATTATTTATGTAAGATGTTAGTTTGATTGAGTCGACAACTATGTCTCAATCCCAAGCTAGTAGGACTGACACCTGTAGTTTCTTAAAATTTAGAAGCAGCGGACGTAAAGGTTAATTTTTCGAATGGTCATTTAACTTGTGGCTATTTTTAGAGAAGTCACTAAATGTCACTTTAAATTATATTAGCAAAAACAAGAAGAAGAAAATCAGACCTATTAGGATTTGAAAAAAATTCTCAAGTGTTAATATGATTTATTCTCATCCGTCTAACCCTTGGTAGGTAATCTCCGTTATTCAACAACAACAACAAATTCAGTGTAATCCCACAAACGGGGTCTGGAAAGGGTAGTGTGTACGCAGACCTTAATCCCACCTTGAAGGTAGAAAGGTTGTTTCCGATAGACAGCTAATCTCTGTCCTCCCAATACGTGTAATTGTATCAATCTATTGTTGATAGCTTATAAGTTTATTCACTATTAACACACATACAGAACTTCTCTCAAATCAAGACAAAAAATTAGATGCAAAAATCGCTCAAAGATGCAAAAATAGTTGCTTTAGATAGCATTTTACCAGACTTCTATAGAACAAAGCATAGCTACCAACCTGAAAAACAACGAAAATGTACGATGACTTGGTTCACATAAACCTCAATGGCTATATTTAGACTGCATATAACACAATGTCAAATAGTGATAAAACCTCAAACGGCGTACATGTACTAGAAAATGTGAATACTCATTAATGCCTTAAAAATGAAAACTATAGATGTGGTACAGCGGGAGATTCCTCTTATTGCGCTAGAAGACCGTATATGGTGGCTCTACAACTAATTCGTATGAATGTCACAGCCCAATGTCAATGCTTCTCAACTTGCAATCTCAAAATGAACACTGAAGAATCCGATAACTAGAACAAACCTCCCAAAAAGAATGTCGACCAAAAATGCATCTAAGCTGAAAGTACACAAACCTGGTCATCACTCAGAGCCGGTAGAGATAATGGACATTCAAGTCGTACTTTTGCTCGTCATCTACATTGATTTGACTGTGAGCTCAAATCTTTAAGCAGTCTTTGTACAGAATCCCCGAAGTTTTTCACTTGAGGTCCAGGCTTCAAAACGTTGACATCACCCCATCGGGAACAAGGGTCCATCCTCCAACTCTTTCGACCCGTGCACCACGCACCTGGGGTGACTCTATTACGGCTACGCTTAAGGATATTCTGATCAATCATGTCAAGTACCGTCTCGTCTTTATTAAACTGTCTAGCAAATGCAGCTCCACTTTGCACCATAAGATCGTAATCTGAAGTGTTAAGGAAGAGGGGTTCCATCTTAGGGGGATTATCCCACACCATATATCTCATATCACTATTGACTGTTGTATTCTTAAACTCCGGTGAATTGCAAACAACAGAATGGAAATAGACTTCTTGTGACAATACTGCATTAGTAAAATACATAAGAAGGGTTCTTGGAAGGTTGTCCCATCCAAAAACACAGAACTCGAGAAATGGTCGGCTCAAGATAACCCAAGGAGAGCCTGTAATTGAATAAATAAGTATATCAATTAGTCATCAATTCAAAAAATATATATGTAATCTGTAAATCCATCAGATAGTAATATGAATATGAAGAACTCTACCAGTAAAAACTTGGAAAGCCTCAGGCAACGGCCGCTTTTCGGTCGCATAAAAAATTTGCGTCTTCCGTGCTAGGTAAAGCCCTGGATCAACTACAATGGGCTTTATACGTTGACCCCTACAATTCCATTAAACCAAAAACATTATTCAAGTTTTTGGACATATATACAACAACAACAACCCAGTATAATCCCACTTAGTGGGGTCTGGGGAGGGTAGTGTGTAGGCAGACCTTACCCCTACCCTTGGGTAGAGAGGATGTTTCCAAATAGACCCCTGGTATCCTTCCCTCCAAGAAATTCTCACCTTGCTCTTGGGGAGACTCGAACTCACAACCTCTCGGTTGGAAGTGGCGGTTGCTTACCATCAGAGCAACCCCTCTTGTCTTTTTGGACATATATATGGTAATAAAAAGAAATTGAAAACAAGATTTTGCCTACTCTTTCCATCCAAGGTCGCTGGTGTGATCGATGAAATTTAGGTCTCTACTAACAGATGAGAGGACATGAGATAAATCTGAAAGCAAAGTAGAAACCATGCCATAGTCAGAAAATGAACAAGGAAGTCAATTAATAAATAGTATGCAATTATCGCGAAGTCAAGCAACACCTAGTATTCAAATTTCTTAACAAGGCAAATTTTAGATTAAACACGGAACTGGAATCTCATGCCCTCGATGATTCAACATTTACCGAGGACATTCCTGTATGATTCAACAGTCAAGGCCAATCCTTATCATTCAGCATATATCAGCAGACTATTATGATCATTAAATTAAGCAAAGTAGCCTATCCTTTCTTCCACTCCGCTCAAAACCTGCTTCTAACACATAATTTCACCTTCTTAAGCTTAGCATACCCCCTACAATCCGCACCGCCCTTCCCATCCCACCAAAAGTGAGGAGGAATGATAATTTTATCACTTTCTCATCTGTATAATAAGGAAAGTAGCAGGAATGCTCTCTTTCCCCTTCTCTTTCAATCAATAGATCACTCAGCAACGCCTCAATTCCTAACAATGTTGGGGAGGTGGCGCTTTTCATCTTTATTATCTAGGATACAACAACAACAACAACTACCCAGTATAATCCCACTTAGTGGGGTCGGGGAGGGTAGTGTGTGCAGACCTTACCCCTACCACTGGGTAGAGAGGTTGTTTCCAAATAGACCCCTGGCATCTTTCCCTCCAAGAACTTCCCACCTTGCTCTTGGGGAGACTCGAACTCACAACCTCTCGGTTGGAAGTGGGGGTTGCTTACCATCAGAGCAACCCCTCTTTATTATCTAGGATAATTTCACCAAAATGCAGATGGAAATTACTCTGAGCCTCTCACTCCTATAATGGTGAATCGTTATTGGCAAGACAATTACTTGCAAATAACTTTCAAATACAGTTTTCAGATTGGTAGGCTAGATGATCGCATAGTTGGATCAAATAAATTTAAACAGACTCATGGTTTTCAAGGTGGAAAGGTGGTATCATATCAGTCAAAATGGCGCATGAAACTCTTGCTGCAGATGAACTGTATTTTTTTATTTTTTTTTGAAAATTATTCAGATTATTAATCAATCAATTATTGTATCATCATGTTTTGAGTTAACGCGAGTTGCCAACATCTCGGAGAAGTGCAAAACTACCAGTAGGACATGCAAATCCAACCATATTATACTGAGTAGTTATTCCACAAAGAGAAGTAAACCAATCAGATATCACAAGAATGAGATCTGTCATATAATTACGAGGAGAGTAATTAATAGATTTTTCTCTGACTTTAGTCACCACTAATATACCAGAAAAACACAATGTTCTAACCACGTTGAATGAGCTTGATCCAGAAAGTTAACCACAAACCTAAAATACACTTAGAGATAAATTTCACTACTGGACACTAATCCAGTTGGCAACATAATATAAGTCAATAATACAACAAAGTGAGATCCAAAATTCAAAATTTCAATCTTCACACAGCTCATATCTGAACAACAACAACAACCCGTTGAATCCCACAAGGGGGTCCAGGGACTCGGCTCAAAAAAAGGAAAAGACAGCTCATATCTGAACCATAATAAAAATTCAAACCCCACAAACAGCTCCTATATGGAAACTTAAACTCATCCATAGAGACGAAAAATTGGAACTTTAAGCAAAACTATAAGTCTCAAAATTCAAAACCCGCGAATCTTATCCGCAATTAGTCATAAATAAACACAATTATGAACAAAAAAATAACCAATTAAGCTGGAACAAAAACTGAAATAGCTATACATACCATCTTGAGTAATCAAAGGATAATCAGAGGCACTTAGATTAACAAACCAATCCCATCCACCATCCATCTTCAACAAAATCGCGACTGCCCTAAGCATTGCAGCTATATTAGTTGAACCCATATAAGTAACTGGATCAGGCTTTCCAACTACATCTACATTTCCAAAAGCCTGAATTACAGGCACAGATTTCACTAACATCCCGAGCTTTCGCCTTTCCTCTTCACTCCCATCTCCACCAATATGCAACAAGTACCTATTCCTAGGATGATACACAACTAATAAAAGCCTAAAAATCCTATCACTATCACCTCTTCCACCTGAAATATAGTATCCAAAGGCCGGGGGATGACCCGGCCCGTGATGCACAGGAGTAGCAAATCTCCTCTGCAATGAAAATGCATAATAAGATGAGCTAAAACCTGAAATTGAAGACAAGAATATGAGAAATGATACAAAGGCTGCACAAAACAGTGCATATAGCCATTTTTTCTCAGCTCCCATCTTATAGCATGAGGAAAAAAATTTGGAAAATTTTCAAGATTGAAACTTTTTCCAAAATTCTGATCTGGGGTCGGATTCTTTTGTGGAAATAATGATTTCTTGGTATTATTGGGTTTATGAATCTTTAGCTAAAAATGGGTTCTTTTGAGATCCCCTTAAGAAATATAAATTTCCTCAAAATCAAGAATTTTTATCTCAAAAATGAGTTTTTTGAGATCTTTGATACAGTGAAAATAATTCACTTAAATCAAGAAACTTTTCTGACAAATTCACTTTCAAAATGGTATATATCATGAAAAAAAATACTCTCAAGAGTATTTTTCTGATATGGAAAAAAATGGAAATTATGGAAATTTCCTGATTTAGGATTAGGGTTTGAAGTAGGAGGGTATATAAGTTTAAAAAGAAGATGAGAAACAAAGAAAAGAGTAAGATTAGAAATGGAAGCAAAGTTTCTTCTTTTTAATTTTTCACGAAATAGATATGGAAATTAATATTATTCCAATTTTTATCTACTTAACTATACAAATAAAAATAGTAGTATTAGTACTATTTAGAATAGTGGATTTGATTGTGGTACTCGCAGATAAGAGCGTGAGAGCACGATAAGGAGGATTGGATAGAGCTGTGTGAATTACGTGCTTAGGTAGCGCGTGGGGTGTGATGAATCTGAGACATATTCTATTATTGTCACAGGTGAATTTATTCATCTGCTTTTGTTGTCTTGGTTTTTGTAGAACTTTGGGAGTTGGGGAGTTAAAATAAACTTTATATTTTTTTAATTATAAATAAATTGGAATTCTCTCTGCCTAACATCGAGTGGTATGATAAGATAGTTGGCATTTCATCAATTTTAATTAGACATTTTCGGGTAGTTTGATTAGAAACAAGTTTCACTTGAGTAAGTATCTCGAGATTAGTTATCTTATCTTCTCACGAGAATTAAAAGATATTACAATCCCGAAATAATTAATCTTAAAATTAGTTATACAACTGTTTTACTACAACAAATATGAAATTAACTTATCTTAAATTTAATCTCGGGATTAATTATCTTTTATTCCTTGTACCAAACGAGCCTTTAATTACCTTAACGCATTTGTTTGGTGTCTGATTAGTGAGTTTTGAATATCAAATGCTTAAATAAAAAGAATCAAAAAAATGTTGATTGTTCCCCTTTTTTCTTTTTTGGTAAACACTATTATCTAAAAGAGGAATAGTAAGAAATTTAGAATTTTTGGGAGGTCTTGGATGAGTTGGTGAGTAGTATTCCCCAATCTGAGAAGTTAGTTATTGGATGGGACTTTAATGGTCATATTGGGTCTGATGCTGGTGGTTATGGTGAGGAGCACGGCGGCTTTAGCCTTGGGGTTAGGAACTGAGGAGGCACTTTGCTGCTTGATTTTGCTAGGGCTTTCGAGCTTTTGATTGCGAACTCGACATTTCAGAAGAGGGAGGAGCATTTGGTTACTTTCAAAATTTTGGCGGCGAGGACTCAGATTGATTACATCCTCCTCAGAAGGAGCGATAGAGGTTTGTGCAAGAACTGCAAGGTTATTCTGGGAGAGTCCCTTTCGACTTTTCATAGACTCCTAGTGATGGATGTCGGTCTCTGGGTGAAGAGAAATAGGAGGGGTGCTCGGGGCCGACCGTGGATTAGATGGGGTGCTTTGACTAAGGAGAAAGCCCGGGAGTTGGAGAGGATATTAGTTGATGGTGGAGTTTGGAGAAGTTTTGGGGAAGCGAACGCAATGTGGTCAGAGACGGCGAACTTGGTTAGGGAGGTAGCGCGGGATGTGCTTGGGGTAGCCAAGGGCTATTCAGGCAGACATCAAGGTGACTGGTGGTGGAACGATGTAGTCCAATAAAAAGTGGAGGCGAAGAAGGCGGCGTTTGCTAAGTTGGCAGGGAGCACAAGCGAGAAAGAACAGAGAGTGAACATGGAGAGCTACAATGTGGCGAGGAAAGGAAGCGAAGATGGCGGTTACGGAAGCTAAAAATGCGGCGTTTGGTCGTATGTACGAGGAATTAGGGGAGAAAAGTGGGGACAGGAAGTTATTATGGTTGGCTAAAGTGAGGGAGAGGAAGGCGAGGGATCTAGGCCAAGTTAGGTGCATCAAGGACGAATATGGTAGAGTTCTGATGGGGGAGTCTCAAGTCAAGCAGAGGCAGCTGGCGTACTTTCTAGACCTACTTAATGAGGATAGGAATCGAGACATAGAGTTAGGGGAGCTAGGGCATTCAGAGCGTCATAGAGAACTTGGGTACTGCCGGCTGTGAGCACGTGATTTTTGCCCTATATATGAATTACTCCCAAAAAATTCAAAATAAAAGCAATTTTTGTTTGTTCGCAATTATTGTGAATTTTGTGTTATTTTTCGTGTATTATTTACATTTGCATGTGTGTGTTTATTTGTTAAATTAATAAAAAATTTAAAAAATATGTCGCATTTGCATTTAGGATTTAATTCTATAATTAGGAGTAACTAAGTTTGTTATACAAAAATGAAAATAAAAAAAAATAGACATCTTTTGCATTTTTAGCATTCAATATCAAATTGTGCAATTTTGTTTTAATTGGTGTTTAATTGTGTATGATAGTTGTTGTTAGGAATTAATTAGTATTTTTGATAAGTTAATTTGGTTTCTAACTTAATTTAGAATTTTATTTTTATTAATTAGAAAGTAAAAGAAAAGAGAACAAAAAATAGGAGAACAAATTCGAAATTGGGCCTCTTCTTCAATTTTAAACCAAGCCCAAATCATCCCATACCCAAGCTCAAAGAGCCTAAATCTGGTCCAAAAGGGGGCTGCCAAGAAGAGCTTAAAACGATGTAGTTTTGTCTTGAAACTACGTCGTTTTGGTTAAGTGACAAGATTCAATCTCATCCACCCATCTTGATTTGATCCAACGGTCCTAGTTTGATCTTTATCCTAGGTATTTAAAGTCTAAAATTCCCAAAAATTACCCCATTTTCCTCATTATTTCCTCTTTGTTCTTTTCCTTTCATCACTCTCTTTTCGCCCTAGACTCTATTAGGTACAGCTTTAATAAATTCCTAAATACGGGCGGGCATTTTATGCTGCCCAAATCCAAATCCTAAAATGTTGGATAGAGTTTTCCTAGGATTGCGGGCTCCGGCGGCGCAATCCGTAAGCACACTTTAAACGACGTTCACCTTCTTAAATAAATAAAAGCGGTAAAAAGTAAGATTGACACATAGGTTCTTCATGTAAAATCAGATAAAAGCTAAATACAACAGCTGAGCGACCGTGCTAGAACCACGGAACCTGGGAATGCCTAACACCTTCTCTCGGGTTAACAGAATTTCTTATCCAGATTTCTGGTTCGCGGACTGTTAAACATAGTCAATATTTTCCTTGATTCGGGATTCAACCGATGACTTGGGACACCATAAATATCCCAAGTGGCGACTCTAAATCTTGTTAATAAATCTCGTTTCGATTGTCCTTTAATTAGACAAATTCCCTTGCGCCCTTTCGGGGCGGAAAAAGGAGGTGTGACACCGGCGAATTAGGGTGGATGAGGTCGTGGGGGCTTTACGTAGGATGAGTAAGGGTCGAGCGACCGGGACAGACGAACTTCCGATGGAGTTTTAGAAATGCATAGGTAGGTCAGGAGTGGAGTGACTTTCCAGGTTGTTCAATGTGATCTTCATGACCAAGAGGATGCCGGAGGAGTGGAGGTGGAGTACAGTGGTGCCCTTGTACAAGAACACATGTGATATCCAGTGTTGCAACAACTATAGGGGTATCAAATTAATAAGTCACACCATGACGGTTTGGGAGCGGGTGGTTGAGGCGAGGGTCAGGGAGATGAAATCTATATCGTGAACCAATTCGACTTTATGATGGGTCTCTCCACTACAGAAGCTATCTACCTTGTCAGGAAATTGGTGGAACAGTTCAGGAATAAGAAGAAGGACCTGCACATGGTGTTTATCGACTTGGAGAAGGCATATGACAAGGTCCCAAGGGGGGTGCTATGGAGGTGCCTGGAGGCGAAGAGCGTGCCGGAAGCCTACATCAGAGTAATAAAGGACACGTACGATGGAGCTAAGACTAGGGTTAGGACAGTGGGTGGCGACTCAGACCATTTTTCGGTGGTTATGGGGCTTCATCAAGGATCTGCGCTTAGCCCTCTCTTGTTTGCCTTGGTGATGGATGCTCTAACTTAGAATATTCAAGGGGATGTGCCTTGGTGTATGTTATTTGCTGATGGCATAGTCTTGATAGACGAGACGAGGGTCAGTGTTAACGAAAGGTTGGAGGTCTGGAGACAGACTCTCGAGTCTAAGGGTTTCAAACTAAACAGGTCTAAGACAGAATATCTGGATGCAAGTTTAGCGCGGAGTCAAGCGAAGTAGGCATGGACGTGAAGCTTGGATCTCAGGTCATTGCCTAAAGGGACATTTTTAGATATCTTGGGTTGGTGATTCAGGAGGGCAGAGAGATCGACTGGGATGTCACTCACCGTATAGGGACGGGGTGGTCGAAGTGGAGGCTTGCATCAGGAGTCTTGTGTGACAAGAAAGTGCCACAGAAACTCAAGGGGAAGTTTTATAGAGCTGTGGTTAAACCTGCCATGTTGTTTGGGGCGGAGTGCTGGCTAGTGGAGAACTCTCATGTTCAGCGAATGAAGGTTGCAGAGATGAGGATGCTCATGTGGATGTGCAGGCTCATCGGGTTAGATAAGATTAAGAATGAAGTTATTCAGGAAAATGTGGGGGTGGCCCCAGTGGATGAGAAGATGTGAGAAGCGAGGCTCAAGTTGTTCGGGCATGTGCGGAGGAGAAGCCCTGATGCCCCGGTGAAGAGTTGTGAGCGGTTGGCGGTGGTCGGCGTGAGGCGAGGCAGAGGAAGGACTAAGAGGTATTGGGGAGAGGTGAGTAGGAAGGACATGGTAGAATGCAGATGTCCGAGGACATGGCCCTTGATAGGAAAGTCTAGAGGTCTAGTATTAGGGTTGTAGGATAGAGGCTTCTAGAATTTTTCATACTTCTTCCCCGGGGCTGGATGGGGTTCGGTAGGGCTCTCCATAGATGATTATGTATTGGATTGTGCCCCCTATGGTATTTACTATTTGATATTATTGCATGCCATTTTGTTTATGGTTTTTATGTTTAGATAATTATTTATGTGATTTCTGTCGGAGTTACTAATGCTCTTTTGTTTTGTTTTTCTTTTCCTTTCCTGAGCCGAGGACCAATTGAAAACAACCTCTCTGTCCTTTCGGGTAGGGGTAAGGCTTGTATATGTATTACCCTTCCCAGACCCCACTTTGTGAGACTATACTTGTTAGTTGTTGTTGTAGTCTATCGACTAAAAAAGATTCAAATTTTTGCTTCTTAAGTGTAACTTTTCTTTGACTAATCAATTTGGTTTGTGGGATTGAAATATTGATAACCTTGAATGGAATGACCTAACACAAATTATCTAACTAATGTATTTAATATCAAATTCTATTTAAAATGATTGCTTTGGATAATTATGTGCATGTAGGAATGTCAATATGTTTAGTATATTTCTAAATTAAGTTTTTCTATTGACAGAACATGTTGGAACTCTTCTACTTCGTGAAATTGGCATTTGTGATATGTTAAGTTGAAGTCTTTGTCGATCCTATGATAATAATAAGATCGATGTCATTGCAGTCATTTTCAAGTAATGTTATTCATCAAATTTTTTTTACTTACAATAATACTTAAACCCTTTTCTATTATTATTAATAGTTTAATACTAGACGTGTACAAATCGAATCGGAAAACTCTACTAAACCAAACCGATTCAAAACCCGACGTGGTTTGGTTTGATTCGGTTTGGTATTGAATAAAAAGACCCGAACCAAACCAACATATAAATATATAATTTATATTTTTTTTAAAGATTTTTTATAGATTTTTTAAAAATGTCTAGAAATATTTGGGATTCTCTTATGCGATATAATATTTAACAGAATATTAAGTGTTATATATTTTACTAACCTTAAATAATGAGTTGTATGATCACTTTCTTTTCAAGTATTATTGAAATGTGTCAATATTCTTCCAACTTCATATACCAAGATCTATTAAATTCTTATATCTTTTTTAGAATTTGAAGTGCTTATTATTATTTAGGTATCTTATTGATTTTATGTTTAATTACTAAATTTGATTAACCTTGAAAGCGTACATCAACGAAAAATTATTGTCAGATGACTAAAAAATAACTATATTGTGTTGTTATGAAAATTCTCCTATAAGAATATTTAGTGATAATGTGTTTGTTAATTTTTTAGATTTTTATTAAACATGTATTTATTATCAAAAATTTTAAAAGATAGAAATAATATTAAAGTAACAAAAAATTCGAAAAATCCGATAAATTCGAACCAATCCAAATCGATATAATTAATTTGATTTGATTTTGATAACTCAATCCATGTACGCCCCTAGTTAACACAATAAGTGTCGTTTGGTCATCTCTTTCTCGTTGGAAGAAGTGATATTTTCATATTGATTCAATTTGAATTGCAGTTTCATACTCTCATTAGGCTGCATATCATACAAAAGAGGTACTTATGTGTTTGTATTTGGTATGACATAAGTTATTGTTTTAAAACTAACTTATTGTTCGTATTGTTTGGTAATTTTTAAAAATTATTTATTTTTTAAAAAAGATTTTCTAGAAAATGCATGTCCGTGTACAAAATAGTGTCAAAAGTATATGCAGAAAACTTGGGTTTGTATTCCCCACCCATTATTAAAAATAGAATTTTACGTGCTTAATCATGATGAGATGATCGCACATGCTAAATAACTTTTCACTTTTTAGTAAAAAATACTTTTTCTAAAACTAATTTTTGGGAATCAAATAACAAAAAATTACGATTAAATTTTCCATCATAGCGAAACACATATAAATGGATGAGCTAACATAATTATTGACTAATTAAAAATTAATCTTCTCTAGGGGTACCATGTGCCTAAATTTTGCCCCCCACTAACTTCAAGTTAGGTTTACGAAAAGGATGGGATTTATGTTCCTAGCATAGTACAAATTTCCAATATTATATACAATTATATTTACTGAGGCGATATTTAGAGTTCTTGAAGTTTAAGATATGTGGGGATTATTATTAATTAATTTAGAAAGTCAAAGAGGCATTTGCTTGAACAATTTCACAAACATAGTCTGCCAAAAAAAATTGAGTGTTTATGTTATTCTGTTTAAGCTGCTTTCTATTAAAACTAAATAAATAAAACTTTGATATTTTCAAACTTAATTTTAAAAATATTTCAATAATTAATTTATAAAAATTCAAAAAAGTGAAAACAAGCAAATTTTAAAATAATGAAAAATAGGTAAAAAGTAGAAAGAGGATAAAGAAACCGATCGAGTCGATACTTTTCAAAATTATAGTTTTTGGTGGAAGTAAAGTTATGGATTGCCTTGCCGTATTTCGAAAAAGTATAGACAATAAATGTAAGTCTTTGACTAACAAAGGGAGTCCATGCATTACCTAACAATATGGGAAAAAATTGAAGTCTAACACCAAATTGTCAAAAGTTAGGAAGAAAAAGAAAAGAAAGAGTTCCTTGGTATATGAGCATCTCTTTTATATGTTTTCTTTTATTTACTCGTCTCTTATAATAATGAGTAGTATTTAAAATATAATTTTCATGTGTAAAACATTATCAAATAAAGAGTTATCAGTTATCAGTTCTCTATTACGAGCTCAGTTTCAATTTCAGTATTCCTTTTAGTTGCTTTAGATATCAGTCCAATTCTAATGTATTGACGTCCCTTTTTTTCAATGTCTGTATCTCACGATGTAGGTAATGATTTACAGTTTGATGTTCAGAGCTCGTACCCATTATTTGGTGAGCCCTAATTCTTTCGGGGTATTATCATTACATTACCGTCTTTTAATATTTACAGATAATCAGTATTTTCAGTACTTCATTATAGGCTTCATAGATTAGAGTAACAATTAGACAGAGTCGCAAGCTTTTCATGTTAATCAATATTTGCTACAGATGTGTTCCAGGATTATATTAATGTTTCTGCCTTTTGATTTATATCATTCAGATTTTCAGTATATCACCATGTGCTAGTTTATCTTCCGCAGTAAGGATGTTATTATATCACATGTTGATTTAGCCAGCAGTTGATTCACTCGGTCATATGTAGTCAGGCACCGGGTGTTCTGTTACATGCGGACCTAGGTTCGGGATGTGACAAAGCTTGGTATCAGAGCACTAGGTTCAAGTGTCCTAGGGAGTCTATGAAGTCGTGTCGGTGGAGTTTCCTTTATATGTATGTGCCAGCCATGCATATAAATGGTTAACTACCAAGGCATTTAGGATTGTCTCATTTCTTTCTACTCTAGATCGTGCCCTGAAGCTTAGAGCAATAGGTAACCTTTTCTTCCTATCAAATTTTAGACGTATCGAATGCCCAAGCGACGAGCAAGAAAAAAACCCAAGGTTCTAGAAAGGATGATTTCCCATTGGGATATAATTATGGAGTATAAGTTTATAACCAATGAGATTTGAGAGGATGTTGAAAGTGGGATGTAATGGATACTAGTACAGATTAGAGCATAACTTAACCAGAAAGTACAAAAGCAGTTATCATATTTTATGGTTATCAGTTTACCTCAGCTACCAGTTATACAATCTTTCAGCTATTAGGTTTATGGTTATTCAGTACGCCAATATTCAATTATTCAGTTACCAGATCTCCAATTTTCAGTCTATCCAAATTTTGGTGACTTATGAGAATACATTAATGCTTATGAGTAATAAAGAAAATTAAGTGATTTATGAAATGATGTTATACTCTGAAGGACAAGTTTGTATATGGTAGTATATCTGTATGATAGACCTCACAGTGTAATGGGTTAAGAATTTAACTGCATGAGCATGAAATATATCATTATAGTTTTGAACAGAAAAGAGCCTAAGAGCAAAACCTAGGAGTCAAAAATATTTGTTATTACCAAATATGTATTTTTGTATAACTCATGCATAAGACTAGAAGATATGATGTACAAAATGAGAATAAAGAGAAGTCAATATTAGATTCAGGGAATGATTTTTGTGAGCACGTAATTTTTGCCACGCTTAAACTACTCCTACAAGATCCATTAAAATTAGAAATTTTCTTTTAGTATTTGAATTTTTAAGAATTCATTGTGTGATTTTGTATTTTGCTTTTATGTGCATTTTTAATTAAAAGAAAGAAAATTTACAAAATAGCATATTTGTATTTAGGATCTAATTCTTGATTTTTAGGTTAATTCACACCATGAAAAATAAGAGAAAAATAACTAAAATGGTCCTTTTATATTTTGTCCTTTTTATTTCACCTTTTGTTTAATTTTCCTCTTAATATTAGGACCTAGTTAATTTTAGAAAAATGTAATTAGTTATTTTGGAAGTAAATCAGGTTTTGGTTGTTTTTATTTTTGCATTTAATAAAATACAAAATTTAAATAAATATAAAAAAGAAAGAAAACAAATAAAAGAATAAAAAAGAAAAGAGGTATGAGGCCATTAATATTTGGGCCGGAAATCAAGCCCATACCCCCTCAAAATTCTGGATCAATTGAACCCAACTAGAAAATAACCCGGTCCAGACCCCCCCCCCCCCTTTATTAAAACGACACCTTTTTGGCATCGATCAATCTGGCCATCCATCATTTTAATCCAGCGGCCCTGGTTTGTTCTTGACTAATTAATAAAACTGTCCGAAAATCCAGAAACCCTAAAAAACATAGAACCGTCTTCCTCGTACATGTGAGGAAGCGTGTCAAGATAATAGAAGGGAAAGAATATTTAGGAGAGAAAAGCAATAAGTTGCACAAGACAAAACAAGACAAGATTTACGTGGTTCGGCAATTGTTGTCTACTCCACGGCCACAAAAAGAATAACTATTTATTACTTGAAGAGAGAAAGAAGAAGTTTTGGGATGATCTATAAATGAAAATGTAGACCCCTATTTATAGGCATTTGGAATGCCGTGCCGAGGTAAGTGCTTACATCATAAGAATGCTGATGTAAGCGCTTACATCACAAGAATGCTGAGGTAAGCGCTTACATCACAAGAATGTCAATGTAAGCGCTTACATCATATTTCATCTCTTTTTTATTTTTCTTTCTTTTGTCTACTTTCACATACAACAATAGGTTTGCTACTATCAATCTCCCCCTTAAACCTATGTTACATCAAGAAAGAAAGAAAAAAGATTTGCTATTATCTGGTGGCGCCTTCACGCTATCAGTCTTGAAGGCTAACTGAGGCAGTGCACAGCCTCAGTTTGTCAATATCGACAACTTTGGTCAACATGTATGACGGGTTCTTTGATCCTGGTATCTTCTGTAGGGAAAGAGTTCCTTCATTTATCAACTCTCAGATATGATGTTACCTCAATTGGATATGCTTCTATCTTACATGAAACACTAGATTTTTGGAAAGATGAATTGCACTCTGGCTATCGTTGAAAAGCTCACAATTGTCCTGCTCTTTACCTAGCTCTTTAAGAAAATTCTTGAGCCAAATCATCTCTTTTCCAGCTTCTGAGATTGCCATGTACTCTGCTTCAGTGGTAGATATAGCAACACTTTTCTGAAGTCTGGACATCCAACTAATAGCAGTGCCACCCAGGTGAACATGTATCCCGTGGTACTTTTTCGACTATCCAGATCACCGCTTATATTTGCATCAGCAAAACCTTATAAGATGATATTGCTCTTTTTAAAACAAACTGTCATATCTGAGGTGCCTTTGAGATATCGCAATATCCATTTTACACCTTCCCAATGCTCCTTTTCTGGATCTGACATGTATCTGCTGACAAACTCCAACAGGATATATCGGGTCTAGTGCAAACCATAGCATACATCAAACTCCCTACTGCTGAAGCATACAGAACTTTGGACATGTACTTCCTTTCTTCATCTGTCTTAGGTGATTGGTCCTTTGACAGATTTAGATGGCTTTCGAGTGGAGTGCCTCTAGTCTTTGCATCATAAAGATTGAACCTGCTTAGTACCTTGTGTATGTACTTTTCTTGAGACAACCTTAAGGTTCCTTCCGACTTTTTTCTACTAATCCCCACCCCAAGCATTTGCTTAGCTGGTCCTAAGTCTTTCTTTTCAAACTCCTCCGCCAGTTGTTGCTTAACCAAGTTGATCTTATTTATGCTAGATCCTGCAATTAGCACGACAGTAAAATGATATAGGATTCATCAAGATTTTTGATATAACAACAATGGTCCATCTCACATCGTGTGAAACCATTTTTATATCAAATTTCTTGTACCATTGTCGGGGAGCTTGTTTCAAAACGTACAAACTATTCCTCAACTTACACACAAGGTTTTCTTTACCAGAAACTTGAAAACCTTCAGGTTGCTTCATGTAAATGTCTTCTTCAAGGTCACCATGCAAGAAAGCAGTTTTAACATCTAGCTGCTCCAAATACAAATTTTCTGCAGCTACGATACTTAGCACCAACCTGATAGTAGTTAATTTGACTACATGAGAGAAGATCTCGGTGTAGTCAATTTCTTCCTTCTGCTGAAAGCCTTTTACTACTAATCGTGCTTTGTATATCTTCTTACCATCATGCTCTTCCTTGACTCTGTACACCCACTTGTTCTGCAATGCCTTCTTTCCTTTTGGCGACTCCGTAAGTATCCGTGTTTTATTCTTTTGAAGCGAATTCATCTCTTCTTTCATGGCTAGCTTCCACTTATTAGAGTCTATCACCTGCGTTGCTTCAACAAAATGCTCCAATTCTCCAGCATCAGTTAGAAGTAAATAGTGAAGAGAGAGATTTAACTTATATGGAGGATTCATGACTCTTTTAGATTTCCTCAATATAGATTCATGAGTAACAGAATCCGAATTTGATTCAGGTCCTGATTCCAGATTTGCTTCTACATTTGATTCTATCTCTGGTTCTGGTTCTGGTTCTGATCCAGGTTCGGCTTCTAATTCTTCTTCAAATTCGGCTTCTGGTTCTTTATCTTCAATTTCATAATAGGTTGTAATCCCTCTAGCCACTTCATTTTCTAAGATTTCTTCTAACTCAAGTGTTTCAGATGTCTGTTTGCTGGTGCTGGTTGGTTCTACTTCAAACTTGTCCTTGTCCTTGTGCATCACATTTTCATTAAATATGACATTTCTGTGTCTTAGGATCTTTCTATTCTGATCATCCCAAAATCGATAACCAAAATTATCATCGCCATAACCAATAAAGAAACATTTCTTGGCTTTAGGATCAAGCTTATCTCTATCATTAGAGTTTACATGCACATAAGCAACACAACCAATAAATTTCAAATGTGAGAGAGTTACCTTCTTTCCCGTCCATACCTCCTCAGGAATTTCAAAATTCAGCGGTACGGAGGGTCCCCTATTTATGAGGTAAGCTGCCGTGTTAACAGCCTCAGCCCAAAAATACTTCGGCAATCCAGAATGTATTCTCATACTTCTTGCTCGTTCATTCAGGGTTCGATTCATCCTCTCAGCAACGCCATTTTGTTTCGGTGTTCCAGGAACTGTCTTGATCATTCTGATCCTATTCTCCGAGCAAAATGCTTTGAACTCTCGGCTATCATATTCTCCTTCATTGTCAAACTTCAGACATTTTAATTTTAGGCTTGTCTGATTTTTATCTTCAGCGTCCCATCTTTTAAAGGTAACAAACACATCATATTTATTTTTTAGAAAATAAACCCATACCTTTCTTGTAGAGTCATCAATGAAGGTGACATAGTAGCGTGAGCCTCCTAGAGAAGTTACAGGAGTTGGTCCCCACACATTTGTACGCACTAGTTCCAGCTTCTCTTTCTTTGGCGTCATTCCCACCTTTGAGAAACTAACTCTCTTTTGTTTACCGTAAATACAATCTTCGCACAAACCTAATTCAACACGTTTTAGGTTTGGCAATTTTTCTTCGGATGCCAACAGCTTCATTCCCTTCTCACTCATATGCCCGAGCCTCCGGTGCCACAATGTTCTATCACGACCATGATCAACTATTGCTATAGTATCACTTTCTATTGCAGTTGCATACAATGTTCCCCTTTTGAAGCCTCGTGCCACAAATCTTCCACGATCTGTTGTCGAATGCTCTTGTATATCCTTCATCGTCAATCTGACCCATAGATATCAGATTTTTCTTGAGTCTAGGAACATGTCATACATTTTGCAATTTCCATAGCGTGCCTTGTGAAGTCTTTATATGAAATTCACCTTTTTCCGGCAATGTCGAGAGGTTCGCCGTCTGCTAGATAAACTTTTCCAAATTTTCCAGAAATATATTTATGCAATAATTCTTTGCATGATTTAGAGTGAAAGGATGCACCTGAATTCAGAATCCAAGATTCGACTGGACTGTCTGCACAACAAATTAGTGCATCACCGACTTGTTCAGCAATTACATTTGCTGAATTTTCTTCCTTCTTCTTCTTTGGTTCTCTACACCGGCTACTGAAGTGACCCCTTTTATCGCAATTCCAGCAAGTAATGTCCTTGAGATTTTTGGATTGTCCTCTTCTCCTTGACTTTGATCTGCCACAACCATAAATTTGTCCTCTTTGGTTGATTCTCCCCCTGCTTTCGGTACTAAAAGCAGATCCTAGGGAATCACTTGATTCTCTTCGTCGAATATCTTCACTTAGAACCAAGTCTCTGATATCATTCAATTTGAGTTTGGTACTTCCTGATGAACTGCTAACTGCAATTACTGTTGCAGACCAACTCTCTGGTAGAGATGATAGTAGAATCAACGCCCTGATTTCGTCATCAATTGTTATGTTAACAGAACTCAACTGAGTTAATATTGTATTAAACTCATTAATATGTTATGTGACTGATGCACCTTCTGTCATCTTCAAGTTGAAAAATCGACGCATCAAATAGACTTTATTTGAAGCAGATGGCTTCTCGTACATATTTGATAACGCCTTCATCAGGCCTGCAGTGATCTTCTTGTTAATGATGTTAAACACCACATTTCGTGTTTGCGTCAAACGAATCACACCAAGAGCTTGATGATCTAATAGATCCCAATCCGCTTTTGACATATCTCTAGTTTTACCTCAGTCAGAGGTAAGTGTAGTTTTTTCTGGTACAAATAATTCTCTATTTGCATTTTCCAGAATCCAAAATCTTTGCCATTGAACTTGTCAATCTTAACCTTCCCTTCTTCCGATGCCATTTTTCACAAAAAAATTATGTGAATAGTATCTGGACCAATACTGTTCTTTTCTGCTAGAAATACACTGTCTGTGCTCTGATACCAGTTTTTTGGAAGCGTGTCAAGATAATAGAAGGGAAAGAATATTTAGGAGAGAAAAGCAATAAGTTGCACAAGACAAAACAAGACAAGATTTACGTGGTTCAGCAAATGTTGCCTACTCCACGGCCACACAAAGAATATCTCTTTATTACTTGAAGAGAGAAAGAATAAGTTTTGGCATGATCTACAAATGAAAATGTAGACCCCTATTTATAGGCATTTGGGATGCCCTGCCGAGGTAAGCGCTTACATCATAAGAATGCTGATGTAAGCGCTTACATCACAAGAATGTCGATGTAAGTGCTTACATCATATTTCATCTCTTTTTGATTTTTCTTTCTTTTGTCTGCTTTCGCATACAACAATATGTTTGCTTCTATCAGTACACCTTTTCTGCTCCACTATCCCTTTGTCGGCGCTGCTGTTCGAAAATCGTCTCCGCCGGTGGTGATGCTCCGATGGACCCCAAATTAACATCCTAGATCCCCCTTATTCTCCTCTTTCCATATCTGGCCATGGTTGTCTTTGAATCGTTCTCAGGCCCCTCGAGTCTTAGATCGAAAGTTTGGTTCAAAACCCTAGTTCTTCAAAATTCCCCAATATCACAGCACATACTCCCCTCACCTCCCTATTCCTAAATCTATAACTAGCTTCTCTCGAATCTCACCAGGTCGTCTCGAATTTTGCATCTAGGGTTTGCTGTCAAGGTCTCTTGAATTTCCAGCTGGTGTTTAAATGATTTGAAATCATATTATGTGTTTGTTCTTAGTAAGAACAAACACAATATCATTTGAAGATCAATTCCAAGCTCAGTCAAGTCGGATGCTCAAATCAGTGAGTTCGTCCTTTGTTCTCTGTTTTCATTAGTTTCTTATTATTAAGGTTTTGTTTTCATTCAGTAAATTTCTATGTGTTTAGAATTAAATGTTAGATTAGTTAGATTAATTTTTGTTTAAGTTTGTGTTTGGATTGATCATTTATCCTAATTAGGTGGATTTAACATTTGAATTGATTTCTTGCATACTAGTGTTAGTTGATCAATAATTTAGCCTAGGTCTTCCCTTAAGATTAGTTTTGCATCTATATTTGTTTTTCTGATTTTTTTGGGTTAGCTTGGATTTTGTTCAGTCACTGATATTCTAATTAGTTGTTTGAATCGACGATTAGTTGATTTCTAGCTCATTAGTCGTTCAATAATTAGTTCATGGTTCAAATTGGTTAATCCAAGTTCTTCTGATGTATGATTGATAAATGTTCTTTAGTTTCAAAGTTAATTAGCTTTAGGAGATTGGTTACAACTGATAGAGTTTAACTAGTGTTAGTAATTTCAGAGGGTCTTCAGGGTTAGTTTTGGCACCTGAAATGGTTAGTTTGTTAAGGCTGTGTAATTTCAGAACTCAAGTAAGGGTCATACAGGTATTCCATAGGCAGAAAAACACCCTAGGTCATTCTAGAAGGGGGTCTTACTGTAAGTTTCAGGATTCTTAGAGCAGTAATTTGAGAAACAAATCAAAAATTGAAGGTCTAACAAATGAAATCTGAAACTAAAAGAGGGAAAAAGTATGAGTGCCATCTAGAAGCTTCCCACCCCTCCTTTGCCTATAAAAAGGCAGCCTATCTGCCTTATTTCACAAGTTTTACACAATCTGAAAATTCCAAAAGTTTGAAAGCCTAAAATTCTCCCAAAAATACTCTTCAACCCTCTTCAAACCTGAAATTCAAATTTCATATCAAAATCTTCTTCTAGATCTTAGTTCCTAAATAAACAAAAACAAACAAAAAATTCAGTAGAAAAATCCAAAATACATTGTTTTATTCAATGCTAGTTTATAGTTTTAGTAGATGATAGGCATTTCTGGGTCAGTGTTCTGGTAATTTGAAATTTCAAAGGTATTCCTGGTTGATTTAGAGTAGTTTCGGGTTCAATCGAGACATTTTGGGATCAGTTTGGGTGTTGTTTTGCTGTGAGGTGTTGCTGGTTTCATTTTGGAATTCATTTGTGCTTAGTTGAATTTGCTTTGGATTGATCTTTTGATCATGTTGGTTTTAAAGCATTTTTGGACTCCTTACTCATTTCTGGGCTGCTTGGTGTAATTTCGGCTATTTGAATTCAAACTGTTGTTGCATGTTCTTCCTGCCTCAGCTGACCTCTTCTTCTTCTTCATTTTGTGTTCCAATTCCAGGAGTTCCCTTGAAAGAAATGAGCTGAAGACGTGATAGGTTGCAAAAATCATTTGAAATAGTTGTTGTTGTATTATCCGGATTTCATAACAAAATTGAGTTTGTTTATGGTAAATAAAGTGAAATAAGCTTTGTCTAAGTGAAATAACCTGAAACAAGTCCAGGGGTAATTGTTCAAATTGAAACGTTGTGTTTGGTCTATCCACTTGGGCTTAACAACCTCTTTTTTCAGAGGTGTATTTTTCAGTTCCATCGCGAGAAGCCCAGGTCCAGCTCTAATGACCATGTACGTTTGGGCTTGGGCTGAAGTCTATGACTGGCCAATTTTTGACGCAGGCATGAGTGCAACTCTCTTTCGTTGGGCTTGTCTTGAAGTGCAATGGCTAGCTTTGGTACAAAATAATCACTTGGTTGGTTTCAATCTAGTAACAATTTAATTAGGACTTTTTCTTTATTATAATATATAAAAATAAAGTATAGAAAATCGTAGTTTACTTTAGGTTGGACCTTTAAATAAAAAATGAGATGAGCCTCGCCAAATAAAATGCATAAATCACGGGGTCCTCGATAAATGTTTATACTAAAAGTACTTAGACTTTGGGATGGGAAATTTAGAGAATTTCACGGCCTTCTCCAATGATAATAATGTGTTAGTCTCTTTAGACGCATATTTTAATAACATTTACCTTCCTAAACTCGAGTGCGAATTTATGTGACTCAAATCCAAATCTCAACAAAGTCGAAATGTGTCAACAACCATATGTGCATTTATGTGACGTGGTTCGAGAGCATTTTTACGATGTTGCAATTCTCTTTAAAATAATGATAAAAGCGGTTTAAAGTTAAAAAGAGCATAAGTTATAACATGTATTAAAATCAAATGTTAGCTATTTATAACAGTTTAAGCGACCATGCTAGAACCACGGGATCCGGGGTTGCCTAACACCTTCCCTCGGGTCAACACAATTCCTTACTTAGAACTTCTGGTTCGCAGACTCCAATTGGTAAGTCAAAAAATTTCCTCGATTCAGGATTTAAGATAAATTGGTGACTTGGGACACCAAAAGCCAAGCCTATCCCAAGTGGCGACTCTAATTGAATAAATAATTTTGATTCGAATAATGTCACTAAAAATGGAAAAACTCTTTTATATATTATTTTTCGGGGTAGGTGTGTAAAAAGGAGGTGAGTCAAATTTATTTAAATTAGAATTAGAAACTACTATGCTGGTGTATTACTATGAGAAACAACTATTATTGTGAGATAAAAGATATAGCAATTTCCGCTTAGGTTGCGTGACTTAAGTTTTTACCGAGATGTTTATAATCTGGTATGATTTTGAAGTAGATAGAAAGCTTGGGGGTTAGATATTCTAATTTCATTTAAGACAGGTGAATTTCCCTAAGTATGATCCATGTATGTAGTTCAAAAAAATAAAGATAGTATGCGACCGTAGAATAGGGTCATATGGCGAGGGAAGTTAGAAATAATCGTATGGTTCACTTTAGTTATTCAAAGCAGAAGAAGAAAACATGATTCTAGCAGGTGTTTAGTAAAAGAATAGTAAGTAAGTTTTGAGTAGATATAATGAATTAGCAATTTCAGCAGAGCTAGTAGAGATACGATTAGATTTACTTAGCCATATTAACATTAGTGAGTGGGTAAAAGTTTAAACCCTACACGCATTTTAGAACACACAGAGTTTAAGTTAAACCCAAATTTTGGTGACAGTGGGAAAAAAATCAGCTAGTATAAAGAGAGGAAGCTATAGAAGAATACCCTTTAAGAGTTATCGAAAAGAGTTTTCCCCAAGATTGATAGAGTGAGCAGAGTTAAATCATTTAGATTGTATATGATAGTTGTGAATACATTAGCTTTCTGTTTATGTAAGTAATCTAATTTTTCCTAGTAAGGAAGCTTGCTCATAAGTAAGTCGGAAGATGAGTCTTTATTGACATAAAGTGCAAAGAATTGCAGAAGATAAGAAATGGTTTTCGGATCCAAACAAAAGAGAAGGATCCGCATGTACAAGACCTTAACCTTTGTTCTAAGGGAGATGTGAAAATTGTCAGTAAGTCTAGTTGGAGATTTGCAATCCGCATAGTTATCATGGGATATAAAAAATTATAAAATCTTGCCGAGTTATATATCACGAAGGTAGTATTATTGCACGAGACTCTAATCTTCGGAGTATTGGTCAAAAACACTTAAGTCACAACAATTCTATAAGTGTTTTCACGAATTACCTTAAAGAGATAATTAAGCATGGGAAATATAGCTCATTATTGAGGCCGACAAGAGAACTGTGGTGAAAGAAGTTCTTCGCTCAACCAAAGGAGTTCAACTTTCGGACTCCAAATATGGTAGAATTATTGTTTAGAACATGACATGTTCCTCCTTAGTAGCCAAAGTGAAAGATAAATAGATGGATGATTCCTACTGGTTACAACTTAAAGAGGGGATCACAAGCATAAGATGATGTCTTTTGAATAATGGGGAGATTATGGTACTTTGAGGTACCAAGGCAGACTATGCGTTCCAAACACAGATGGTTCAAAGAGCGGATTATGTCTGAAGCCTAGAATTTTAGGTATTCTATGTACTCAAGTTGTACAAAGATGTATCATGATCTTAAGGTTGTAGAACGATATGGAAAAGAACATTACAGACTTTGTGGTCAAGTGTCGAATTATCAGCAAGTGAAAGTCGAGAAGCAGAAAGCCTAGTGTTTTACCATAGAATACATACATTCTTGAGTGGAGATGGTAAAGATGAAATTTATAATAGGATTATCTCACTCATTTTGAAAGCATAATTTTGTTGGGTGATTGTAGACCGACTTAGCAAGTGAGTGCACTTCTTGCCAGTAAAGAGTACAGATTCAGCAGAAGATTATGCCAAGTTGTACATTTAGGAAATCATCTTATTTCATGGGACTCCGTTGTCCATCATTTTGGACCGTGATGCTCAGTTTACAATGAACTTTTAGAAGTCGTTTCAAAAAATATTAGGCATAAGAGTAAACCTTACCATAGTTTTTCATCCTCAGAAAGATGTCCAGGAAGTGCGCACCATCAGACACTTGAGGATATATCCTTGCTGTTAAAGATAATTGGGATGATCACATACCTGTCATTTAGTTTGCTAATAATAACACCTACCATTCTAGTATCAAGATGGCATCGTGTGAGACTATGTATGGGCGAAGGTGTAGATTGCCAATTGATTGGATCAAAGTTTGTGAAGAAGGATTGTTGGAACCAAATTTGTTCTATTAGACTTTCACGAGTGTATACAGACGGCTCAGAGCCACAAAAAGTCCTACTCGGACGTGTGACATAGAGACCTAGAGTTTCAAGTTGATAATTGGATATTTCTGAAAGTTTCGCCTATGAAAGGTGTTATAAGATTTGGGAAGAAAGGAAAGATGAGTCCCAGATACATCAGGTCGTATATGATCCTACAAAAGATCGGGCAAATAGCTTATGAGTTGGAGTTGCCACCAAAATTAGTGGTGGTACACCCACTACTTCACGCGTCATGATATGACATTTAAGTTTCTAGTACTTAGATAGTGATTTCAGTCCAGTAATCAAATACTCATATCAGTTCAGTACACAGATACTCATGTCATGCAAGTACTCATATACTCATGTCAGTCCTATACTCAGGTATTCATGCTAGCTTAGTACTCAAATATTGATGTCAGTTCAATAATCAAATATTCGTGCCAGTTCAATATTCATATATCCATGTTAGTTTAGTATTCACGTATCCATGGCAGACTACTATTCACGTATATATTTCATATTATGCGCATTATGATGACCCGTGAGGCTTGTGTTATGCCATGATAGTTGTCGGGTGTTTTTTAGAAATGTTGGAGATAACTAACCTTCTCATTCAGACCTTATATTATAATCTTCATGTCTTTAGTATTCAATCAGCTCAATATTCAGTAGTCATTCAGTTCAGTATATCACCAGTTCGGTAATCATGTATTCGTTCAGTTTAGTGTTCCAGTTTTCATGAAAGTTCAGTGTTCACATGCTTCCATCCAACCCGTTTTGATAGTTAGGGCAACCATTCGAGGATGAATGATCCCAATGGGAGATAATGTAACACCTCATACATTCGGACTAGGTGTGGATATGTTAAATGGGTATTAATTTGATATTTTAGATATGTGAAGTCTTATCGGGATGAGTACGAGTGGAAATAGTTGTTTTTGGAATAAAAACGGAGAGTGAGGTGCATAAGATCCGATAAAATCAACAAAGCTTATGGAATAGCTTTCTTCTATTAGAATTTATTGAAAATTAGTACGGAATTTGGGAATACACAAAACATAAAAGTTGTATGCCTTTGAAAAAGATTTCCAAAGATATATTGTGCAGACCAAGCAGATTTCTGTGCAAAACATTATGTGCACTTTACTGATAATGCGCAGTATACGCGCCCAGATGGTCCCGTGCGCCGCCGCGCACTTTTGGTAGTGCTACTGCCCTGATGCATGTCCAGGTGCATGGTTGGGCCTTCAGGTGCATGAAAGTGCACGCGGGTGGTCAATTTAAAAGCCTAACTTCGTTCCTCAAGCCCAAAATACAAAAACTTGCTCCAGAAAGGAAAGCTTTCAAGAACCTAACTCCTCAAAGGTCCCTCCACCATCGAAGGTAAATCCGAATGGTGATTCTAAGTTAATTTCAATTCCCCAACACCTTATTAACATGGGTAAAGCTCCAAATCATTAGATATTCGATTGGGACATCATGGTTGAGAAAAGAAACCCTAGAACTCGATTCAAGAGGATTGAATGTCAAAAGGTAATATCTTCATCCTCTAAATGATTATAGCAATTGATTAATGTATAGACCCTAAGTTCATGAGATATGAGTTGATGGGTTTGATAGAAAAGTATGAACGGTTGAAGGTTTGGGTTGTTGATTGTTGATTATGGATAAAAGTGTTGTTTATCTTATGGGTGATGAAGAATGATATTAATTATAATAATTGGAAATTTTAGAATTTATCTAAGAGCAAAAGAATGGGTTGTTTGCTGTAGAAACACTATTAACGAGGGCTATGAAGTTTTATATCCACCAAGTGCTTGATAAAATTCCTAAGTAACCAAAATATGAGTATTATTGCAATATGTAATCCCTTTTGACTTGATATAAATTAAAGTTGAAAAGGTTGGCAGATGTTATATTATACTCAAGAGCAGGAAGTTAAGCTATGTGAGGCTAACTCTCTATGTATGGAAATTTTAATGATTCACTCTACACTATGCTCCTTCTACAACGTTACTAGTTGCCTCAAAAATATAGTTAAGTTTAGTTGCTTGAATAGTTGTAGAACTTCTATTCTCTAGATTCGTAATTCATTCATGAATTTCATTCTGAACATTGTGAGCTCAGTGCATAATCAATATAGACTTGTGTTTGATGCTCACGAGTATCAATCTAGATTATTCAGCACGTCATAAACATTTGATGTTTCAGTTTTCATAATCAGTTTATGAATACATGTCTCAGTATGGCTCTATTTATCATTTAAGAATAATGTAATTTGATATGGTTCAGTATTTCAGTATCATGTATTACGGTACGATTCTCAATTCATATTTCTATATTCCTGAATATTAAACACTTCTATTTGGGTCCGAGGCCGCAGTTTATGCTTTATGCATGTTTGGGCCTAGGGACAAAGTTTATGTTTTATGCATTTTTGGGCTTGAGACCGAGGTTTATGGTTTATGCATCTTTGGGCATGAGGCCGCAGTTATGTATACATATATTTGGGCCCGAAGCCGCAGATTGTGCACACACACACACACACACACACACACATATATATATATATATATATATATATATATATATTGGGCCTGAGGGTGTATTTTATTTATTCAGATAAACAGGTTGTTTATCATGCAAAAGAGGGAGTATTCATATCCTTACTTCCTTTGTCCAGTAATTAGTTATCATTTCAATTATTAGTTATTAGTTATCATTTCAGTTATCAGTTATCGCTTATTAATGCAGTTTCAGTTTCAGCAGTTATCATTTTAGTTATTAGTTATTAGTACTCTATTATCAACTAAGTTTCAGTTTCAGTATTTACAGTTCTTATGTTTAGTTTCTTTACATACCGGTGCAATTCAAATGTATTGACATCCTTTTTCCCAGTGGCCTACATCTCACGATGTAGGAAATGATTTACAGGTTGAAATTCAGAGCTCGTACCAGCTATTTGTTGAGCCCCAGTTCTTTCGGGGCATTACCAGTACTTTGCAGTCTGTTAGTATATAGAGATAGTCAGTACTTTCGGTACTTCATTAGAGACTTCATAGACTAGAGTAACAGTTAGACAGAGTCGCAGGTTTTTCATGTTAAGCAATGTTTTCTACAGATATGTTCTAGAATTATATTAATGTTTCCGCCTTTTGATTTATATCATTCAGAATTTCAATATATCAACATGTGCTGGTTTATCTTCCACATTTAGTATGTTATGATATCACATGTTGATTCAGCCAGCAGTTGGTTCGCTCGGTCACATGTAGTCAGGCACCAAGTCCCCTGTTAAATCCAGGCTCAGGCTCAGGGCGTGACACAATGACACACTGGTAATTTATTTAAATGCGCTAGATTTTAAGATTAAACGTGTTCTAATGGATCTAGGAAGTTCGGCTAATATCCTACAATTAAGAGTATTAGAGCAAGCTAAACTCACCGAAAGTGTTATTCAGGCCACAAAGCTCCTCACGGAATTCAACCTCGCGAGTGTGACAACCTTAGGAGAAATTTTATTACTCACAAATGCGGCATGAGTAATGAAAACAACTCTCTTCGGGATGGTAGATGATGATATGGGATATAACATCATTCTGGGAAGGCCATGTTTGCACGAGATGAAAGCTTTACCATCAATATATCATCAATTGCTGAAGTTTCTAATGCCCGAATGAGCTAAATAGATAAGGAACGACCAACCGGCAGCAAGGGAGATAAATGTAATTTTGGTCTCCAGTAGAAAAGGAAAGGAACACGCGGCATAGTCATTACAAGAACCGACGCCTTCTCCAGAACTAGATAAAGTTAGCCTGGGGGCAGAAACGTCGGAATATTATCAGGTGCCGAGGTACTACCAGGTTCTAGAAGAGACAGATGCAACAAAATCTACAACGGAAGAACTTGAGCAAGTTGAATTATTCGAAAAATTCCTTGAAAGGAAATTACACTTGAGGACAAGATTGTACCTGGAGCTCAGGTATGGCTTTATCGAATTCCTTAAATTTAATACCAATTTTTTTGCATGGTTGCATGTAGATATAATAGGTATCTCGATAGAGGTATCCGTACACAAGTTAAGTTTGGATCCCAACATACACCCGGTAAGACAGAAGATACGCCATATTGCCGAAACTAGGAATAAATTCATCAAAGAAGAGGTAACTCGCTTACTTAATATCAGTTCGATCCGAGAGGTAAAGAATCCAAACTGGCTAGCTAATGTAGTAGTAGTTCCTAAGAAGAACAATAAATTTTGCATGTGTGTAGATTATAATATTTGAATAAAGCATGCCCGAAAGACACGTTCCCACTGCCAAACATCAATCAAATTATTGATGTTATGGCCGGGCACGAGTTAATGAGTTTTCTCGATGCTTAGTTCGGGTACTACCTAATTAATATGGACCCAGAGGATCAGGAAAAAACTTTATTTATTATGAATTTTGGTACATATTGCTATAATGTGATGATCTTCGGGTTGAAAAACCCCGGATCCACTTATCAACGACTCATGAACAAGATCTTTGAAAATAAAATAGGAAAAACTATGGAAGTTTATATATATGATATGCTCGTTAAGTTTATAAATGCAGGCGATCACCTTAAACATCTACAAAAAACTTTTGACATCCTAAAGCATAATATGAAACTTAACCCTGAGAAATGCGTGTTCAGAGTCAACTCTGGAAACTTTTTGAGATTTTTGGTATCGTAGAGGGGAATTAATATAAATCCCGATAAGATCAAGGTCATCGAAGACATCCTGGACCAACTGTCGAGCGTGAAGGAAGTCCAAAGACTCACAGGGAGATTGGCAGCTTTGAGTAGGTTCATTTCCTGGTCATCAGAAAAATGTCATTGTTTCTTTGCACTACTCAAAAAGAAAAATAATTTTGAATGGATTGTTTCTTTGCACTACTCAAAAAGAAAAATAATTTTGAATGGACACCAGAGTGGCAGTAGGCTTTGAGGGATTTTAAAAGGTACTTGTTTAGCGCTCCACTGCTTTTGAAAGAAAAATAAGATGAGACATTGTTATTCTACCTCACGATCTCGGAGGTTGTGGTAAGTGGAGTTTTAGTCTTTGAGGACGAAGGTACGCAATCTCCCATTTATTATGTTAGTAAAAATTTTAATAGGAGCAGAAACTCGCTACCCACATTTGGAGAAACTGCAATCGTAGTCGCCGCTCGGAAGCTAAGCCCCTACTTCCAATGTCACCCGATAATGGTGGTGACCACTTTACCTTTGTGAAACATCCTTCACAAACCCTAACTCTTGGGTAGATTTGACAAATGGGCCGTCGAAATGAGAGAGTTTGACATAGAATACAAACCCAGGATTGCATTTAAATCACAAGCCTTGGCTGACTTTGGGGCCGATTTCAGTTTGGGGTTGCTGCCTCTGGCAACCAAAGATGCAATAATGGTGTCAGAATCATCATCGGGGTTTGGACCCTATTTATGGACAAAACTTCCAACGTAAAAGAGTCCAGGCTCGGTATAGTATTATTCACGCCTTCGGGGAATACCCTAAGGCAAGCCATCAAAACAGTCCCTTTAACTAACAATAAAGCGGAGTATGAAGCTTTCATTGCAGGGCTCAAACTGGAACGAGGTCTTGACTCCGAGGTCATCAAAATCAAATGTGACTCACAACTGGTGGTAAATCAGGTATATGGGATCTTCGAAATTGTCACGAACCAAACCGATGGGCTGCGACGGGAACCCGGTACTTTACTAAATCGAGTACCAACGTAAAAATATCTTTTTTTATTATATTATCATATACACATGACATACATGCCTAATAGGCCAACATGATCATTTATAAACTGAAAACATAGGCCGATAAGGCCGTACAATCTTTCATATACATGACATATGTCTACAAGCCTCTACTAGCACAAAAATACCATAAAGGTCGGGATAGAGTCCTGCCATACCAGACAATACACGTCTAAATCATACTAACCGAACGAGCAACTCCGAAGCCAATAGAGCGCACCAACATTTTTCGCCGAACTGATAGCCTACTTGCAGGGCTCTCAACCTGTCTATCGGGACCTGCAAGCATGAAATGCAGCATCCCCAGGCAAATGAGACGCCAGTACGAGAAATTTACCAAGTGTGTAAGGCACATAAATAAGTACATAACAAACATAGAAGAAATATAGAGTACTTCAATCAACCTAAGTCTGAATAACTCTGTAAATTATGAAATAATTTTAGCGTCATGCATATGCATATGCATTTCATGTTGTGCATAGGTACATGTCTCATAACATCATCAGCCTCTGAGGGCATCCCATCATATCATACGACCGATGTAGGCAAAATCATCAACGTATACCAGCTGATCAGGTGGTGGTGTGTATATAACGCTATAGCCTCTTCCCATATCCCATATACATATATACGCGTATTTAGCGCCATTTGAATCATATTTCAGCCACTGTGGGCAACATCATCATTATATACCAGCTGATCAGGTGTGATGCTTATATAATGCTGTAACCTTTTCCCATATCCCAGATACATATATTTACATATATACGCTTATATAACACCGTCTGGTCATAGGTCAATGCACATGTATAAATGAGTGAAATGCATAAAAAATACATAATAATCTCGATATTCCTTTTGGATGTATTTTTCTAATCGCGTATTATTCTGAGACCCATGAACAAAAAATAATAATAATTTTCACGGGAAATCAAGAATATTGTCACGACCCCAACACGGTCGTGGTGGCTCTCAATCCTAAGGCTAGGCAAGCCTGACCAACAATCGCTTTCAATTTAACACTAAGTCTCAAAAACAGAAAATTTAAGAATATTAAAGTAATTTTAGAATAATAATACAAAAATATTAATAAAGTAATATAGATAAATACAAAAACTGATAAACACACCCATGAGATCTGGGGTCACGAGTCTAGAGCCTCTAAACAAAACTGGATAATAATATCTGAATGAAAATAACAAAATCTGAAAATGTATATAATAATAATAATAATAAACTGGAATATGGAGAGCAGCCAGGTCCCGCGAACATCAAGCAGCTACCTCAACGAGTCTGAAAATATCTGAAGACTACGAGTGCTCAACTAAGCCTCTTGTGTACCTGAATCTGCACACAAGGTGCAGAGAGTTGGGATGAGTACTACCGACTTAGTGAGTAATAAACATATATAATGTCTGAAAGTAAGAAATCCACAAAATGCCATAAAGCAAAGCTAAAACTAATAGTCCTATTCCTTACCTACGAACTAACAGCAAAACAATATCACATATAACAGCCAAGTATCAGATAAAAGATGCAATGCAATGCACATGAATACGCTGCGGCGTGCAGCCCGATCCATTTGACGTCGACGGCGCTCTCTGGGGGTGTGTACAGACTCCGGAGGGGCTCCTTTAGCCCAAGTGCAATATCATCATATCACCGCTGCGGCGTGTAACGCGGCCCATACTCAATCCACAGTATGCATACAAGTCACATAACAGATTCATTCTAGTTTTAGTTTCCAATTATTATGGTGAGTATAATTTAATTAATCAATTTCAGGAATAAGGTGACTTAGCATTTAATAGCAATGGTTTAACACAGGACTGAGATCAACTATATGAAAATCATATTATCACAAAGATATTCATCCTAGACAGATGCTACAGATCGGCACAAGGTCCCAAACATGGCAATAAGCCCAATTATCAACAATACAATGTGCGTATCAGCCACCAATAATTATATTTAGCTCTTAGGATGGACCAATTCAGAATCCCCAATAATTTACAATTCTGAACCTACCATGGGGTGCGAGTAATGCCCTAACATTGCGTCACGATGTGATAAATCGGGGTTTCAAACCCTCAGGCCATCATTTATACAAACCACTCACCTCTAACCGGTCGTAGACTAGTCCGTAATGCCTTTTCCTCTTGTATAGACCTCCTCGCGCGTCGAATCTAGTCTAATTCACAATGAATACATAATATGGGCTAAAGAAACATAACCCAATAAAAAATACTCGAAAAGTATTAGAATTCACGAAGTTGGTAAAACCCGAGACCCGGTCCCACTTCTCGAAAAAATTTCAAAAATCACATCATCGAATTTCTCGTCTCGCCACGAGTCCTTACATATAAAGTTCACCAAAAACGGAGTCCGTTTGACCTCTCAAATTCCAATTATACACCTTCCTAGGTTTCAAGCCCTAACCTCCATTTTTACCCCTTAATTCCTGGGTTTTTCAGTATTTAATCTATGCTTTTACATCATATCAACATAATCTGAGTCTAAGAACTCTTACCTGACGAAATCCCACGAATTCTCTTCAAAATTGCCCACAAATTGCCTTTCCCCAAAGTCAAAAATATTTTCTAACTTCTGAAATTCGATAACACTGTTTATTAAAAACCCTGTGCGATTTTCGCTTCTGCGACAACTAGACCGCTTCTGCGGTTGTCGCTTCTGCGGCCAAAAAACTGCTTCTGCGTTCTCTTGCTGCTTCTACGGTATCTGCTTTTTCGGAACTTCTTTCGCTTTTGCGGACGATGCCAGCCCTCATCAGGACCGCTTCTGCGACCATTTAGCCTCATCCGCGGAACCGCTCCTGCGGTCCTTTTTCCGTAGATGGGGAAATAGCAAGAGGTTCAAATAACAGACATTCTGCACTTCAAAAATCCTCGCTTTATTCATCCGACATCACCCTGATGCCCTCGGGACCTCAACCAAATGCACAGATATGTTCTTTTACTTCATTCATACTTGCTCATAACATAAAAGCAGTATCATAAACATCAAAATCGTCAAATTACCACGGATTCAAGCCTAAGTTAAACTAAAACTTTCGAAACTTGCATTTGATCTAAAACCCGACCTAAACACCTCCGAATGATCTGAAACGTTTCACGCATATCCAAAATCACCTAACGGAGCTACTTCAACTGTGAGCATTCTATTCCAACTTTCGGATCACAATTTCACCTATCAACCGGACTTCGCCAAAATCCTAAATTAGCCAATTCAAGCCTAATTCTACACCGGACCTCCAAATTCAGTTCCGATATTTCTCCTAAGTCACAAATCACCATCCAAAACTAGTAATCATCGAAAATCCATTCCGAGTCCTCTAACTCCTAAGTCAACATTCGGTTGACGTTTCCAAACTAACCTTCTCATGAAGAGACTAACTGTCTCATTTCTATCCAAACTCCATACGAATTACTTCAAACTCTCCAAACACATATAATGGAACATATAGAAACTTAAAACGGGGAAAATGGGGAAGAGATACCTGGGACTACGGGTCGGATCATTGCATCCTCCCCAACTTAAGCAAACACTCGTCCTCGAGCGTGCCCAGAGTTGTATTAGGGTCCAACCAATATTCGAATGACTTTACTAATCATATACCCGAGGTGACCCCACTTCACCCTAACTCACATATGCCCGATAATACAGCACAACTAAGATTTCACAGGACATCTAGACCATAACCGTAGAACCACATTGCACCTCCGAACCCATACACCAGATAAGAACTCACATTTATACTTAGAATAAGCCTGAACCGGCTGTAATACCCCTTATTAGCTGGAGTCTTCTTCCAACACTGCTATATACTTCCAACAATAGATGAGACACGCAATAGTGTAAAAATCTCTCAGATCAACCATTCTTGAAGTCACTTCTATTTAGACTACTATTACAACAGATTTTTGAGTCGAACCTCGATATTAACCTTCCCACAAGCTGCAACCAGATCCGTTCGTATTCAATAATGACTCCAACGATCACCTCGAATCCTACATACCATTCTGGTGATACAACACCTTTTTCACGGCCTAATCCACACTTGCATAACACGCGCACCAATAAGGAACGACTTGAATATACTCAAATCCTGATGTTGACTCAGTGAAAGAGTTGTATCTCAAGCTCATCAGTACCATCACAACACAAGGCGGAGACCCCGTCTTACATCATAGGAATAGAATACCTGAACCTTTCCCGAAGGGTCTAATCTCCATGTAGCCTCGCAATAATGCGTGATCTCATCTAATACCATTTCACATGAAGCACTTCAAGTCTCTATTCTCGAACTTGAAAACCACGCACAGATTGATGTCTGAAACAAAGCAATCCATCGCACTCACGGTGAAGCAAGCAATATACCATCAAATCCTGAAAGGACACAACCGATGCGCTATCCATCGAGCAACTCCCAATACGGATTTTCCTCAGAAACCAGGAAAAAATGCATACAAAGTAACATACGAAAACTATCCTCAAAATCAAGCTGTTGCGGCGCGCAACCCACTCCGGATAACATACCCTGTTGCAGCGTGCCATCCGATACACTCAAAGATCTCACATAGGGAGATGCACATTGAACTAAATTCGCTCATAGTTACAGAATACCGAGTGTCGGTCGTAAGCACATTGAGTGCATAATCATATCTACTTATGGAGGTGTAAGCTACAAGCTCAACTCCCACTATGAACCTCGATAGCACCGCAATTTATGTGCAACTGCCCAAATATCATAACGCCTCGCAGCATAGAAAAACAACTCATAGATCTTCCCAGATCACTAGCAGATCCAATAACGGTCGAATCAACCCATCCTTTATTAATACAATTCAGGACTAACCAATCCAACTCAAGTTAAACACGTATTCAATCAGCTTACCAATAAACTCATTACCAAGAAGTATGAGCTGCATCTTCCACTACTATAAGTCATGCTAGAGCCATACGATTCGGGGCCCGATACCAAATAAATACTGAAGTCCCCCATCTCACCCGGTGACATGCATGGCCACGAGGAACATCCAAAAAGGTCCCTTGATACCGGAACTGAACCAATGGCACAAACCTCTGCACTGACATTTGCCATGAAGGCCCAAAGAGGACAAGCAATCCTGCTTAGCCGTCCGCTGGTCTTTGGGATGCTACCCAGTCTCGTTATAGCATCACCTGATGCACCACGCTACGCAACCTGTGGCATCCTCCGGCATCGCCAATAACACCATAGTCCAGATTAACCCAACACTGAGGGAACCAGTCTACACCCCATCTTATAACCAAAATCTATCGTATCAACAGATAAATATCCACAACCATGACATAGAAGGTGTTGGAGAACTCCCAGTCTCCCAATCCATATTAACACATAGATCACTATACCTAATCCCACGTTCCGCCGGATGAATACAGATTACACATCGAGTACCAAATTAAGCCACAAAGGATATTTTGAAATTTCCATGCGCCATCAGCAATTCGAATATCAACAGTTGGTCCAACATGAAACTACTGAAATCCTACCGAAGTGTTATCAGTTACATCACCTTCCCCTCTTACTGAACATATACTCCCATCAAATTACTAGAATAGTAATACCATTTTTCTTAATCATCTGAGGGTCGATTCTTGAATCACATGCAGCTGCCCGTGCTGCTTAAGTATTTAATGACTTCCCATCTGGAACTGAACCGTACACTACACACACAAATCCCAACCTTCCACACCAAACCGCACATACCATACCATACTAGGATAACCTGAGAACTACATCTCCTTATTCCTAACCATAAGCTAAACTGCCAGGACTAAATCCTTCTATCCATATCAATCTTAGCAAGCTATCTGAGCTCAAAAGCTCTGCCGCCCAATACCCGTAAGGGCTCATTACCTCGAACATAAACAAGGAATTGATCATATCTTTACCATACCGTTTCAGTCCACTAACAAGCTACTTCAATTGTCTAGATTTCCTTCTGATTCATTTTCAACTTGAGATACTCTCTTGTTGTAGTACCACAATGCCCCACCCAGGCTTACCACACGAGATTCGAACGTAAGACCACACTGTCTAAGACCAATAGGCCACTATATACTCTCTCAAATGTTCCCAAAAAATACCACCTTCCAAAATACCCTACTTTGAAGACCTTCTTACGAATCTAAGTTCGTTACCTTTACTTCGAGATACTGATACATAGAATCCCGCAATTAGCGTAGAAATACCACATGTCTCAACTTGTTCTAACGGAAATACTGACTTGGTTACATACTCAACCGTAAAACACCCGAGTGCTACATATAGAATCTTGGACACCTCAAAAGCATTCTCAAGAGTCATCCACTCTTATACACACTGCAAATTTCTCGACTTAATGACTCGAACCACTCGTGCCTTATCAGCACTCTGACACTGCAGGACATGACCTCATTCTAATACAACCAAACCACTTCCTTCTCTTTACACTAATCATTCTTTATCAACAACTCAAGACCTTCTATTATTTGTTTTTCTCACATCTACTAAGCATCATATAGCCTTTGTCAAAATTTTGCTTCACTCGTGCCATCCTCATCTCAATTTCTGCAACCAAAACTGATTCACCCGCATGCATCAAATCGTAACTAACATAGTACCTAATCGTACAATCAGCTAATCAACAACAACCTCCCCAACTTAACTCAAAGCCATATATACCACAACACATGTACTCTTTTGCTGTCGTAATATCATGGTGAGATTAAACTCACTCTTTCATAAGCTTGTGGAAACACGAATCATCAGAAATTTTTAACTCCTCTGCAATACTGCATTCATTCACACAACATTGAAGCACACTCTGTAGGCGACAAAGTTTATTTTGCTAAGTCCCAATTTTTTTCAAAAATTTTGGCAGAGTTTCCTTTGTAATTGAGCCTATCCACCTGCCAGAGAATCACCAAAACCATCCTAACAACACGTCCACAACTTGATAAAGCATCACAATGTATATCAACAACATTAATCTCAATACTACATGTATTCTATTACCAAAATTGATACATGGACATGCGTGGCATCCATCCGAATCATAACTCATAGAAAATACCTTTCAGTTGCACATATAAGAATCACATCACTTCAGATCACCCCGCAGGAGATAACCCACTTGCTTCGCCTCAGTATAACATTTCTGTATACCTTCCACCATCATACACATTACACAGCTACTTAGTCTTCCTGAGTCTGAACTCATATTGTATCATGCAATTTACTTCACTCCCACTAGGAGAATCGAAACGATTCTTCACGCGCCCACAACTCGGGTTACTCATCGGACCACCATAGGAAACGAATCACTTGACAGTTCATCCATTATCTAGCAGACTCCTTCGTCACTACCAGGTCATATAATTGCATCTCGCAGTACTAGCATACTCATTACAGGAATACCAAACTGCCATTCCGGCTAATAGCGACAATGCCGAACATATACATTCAAAACACTTGCTCATGTGATCATCATCTCAGTGCTCAGCCCTAGGAAAGGCTCGGCCTCAAGTCCTCCATACAAGCCCACCATCAACCTCACGAAGATTACATCTGGCCCCTCGAGCGGGGACTCGCAAGCCATTAAGGCACATATATTACCGAGCGCTCATGCGTGCATACAGGCGTGAGGAAGGAATTTCAAGAGTTACTTTTTCAAGCTGAATCAAGGACGCGTGATAAGATTTCAAGAAAGTGAGGTGTTTCCTAAAAGTTCTGTAGCCTCCCGAGGATAGATACGGACGTCTACATACCGATCTGCGAGACTCTACTAAACCGGCTCATGACTCGTGAGGCCTAGTAACCAAGGCTCTGATACCAACTTGTCACTACCCCAACCCGGTCGTGATGGCGCCCAACCCTAAAGTTAGGCAAGCCTGACCATCAATCGCTTTCAATTTAACACTAAGTCTAAAAAACCAACAATATAAGAACATTATGGTAATTTTAGAATAATAATTTAAAAATATTAATAAAGTAATATTGATAAATACGAAAACCGATAAACACACCCATAAGATCTGGGTTCACCATTCTAGATCCTCTAAACAAAACTGGATAATAATATCTGAATGAAAATAATAAAATCTGGAAATGTATATAATAATAATAATAAACTGAATATGGAGAGCAGCCAGGTCCTGCGAACGTCAAGCAGCTACCTCAATGACTCTGAAAATATCTCGAGACTACGAGTGCTCAACTAAGCCTCCGGTGTACCTGAATCTGCACACAAGGTGCAGGGAGTAGGGTGACTACTATCGACTCAGTGAGTAATAAGTATATATAATGTCTGAAGGTAAAAAATCCACGAAATGACACAAAGCAAAGCTAAAACTAACAGTCTTATTCCTTAGCTACGAACTAACAACAAAACAATATCACATATAACAGTCAAGTATCAGATAAAAGATGCAATGCAATGCACATGAATACGCTGCAGCATGTAGCCCGATCCGTTTAACGTCGACGGCGCTCACTAGGGGTGTGTACAGACTCCGGAGAGGCTTCTCAGCCCAAGAGCAATATCATCATATCATCATTGCGGCGTGCAACCCGACCCATACTCAGTCCACAGTATGCATACAAGTCACATAACAGATTCAATCTAGTTTTCAGTTTCCAATTATTATGGTGAGTATAATTTAATTAATCAATTTCAGGAATAAGGTGACCTAGCATTTAATAATAATTATTAAAAACAGGACTGAGATCAATGATTATGCAAATCATATTATCACAAAATATTCATCATATTCATATGCTACAGATCGGCACAAGGCCCCAAACATGGCAATAAGCCCAATTATCAATAATACAATGTGCGTATCAGCCGCCAATAATTATATTTAGCTCTCGGGATGGACCAAGTCACAATCCCCAATCATTTACAATTCAAAATCTCCCATGCGGTGCGAGTCACGCCCTAACATAGCGTCACGATGTGATAAACCGGGATTTCAAACCCTCGGGTAATCATCTATACAAACAACTCACCTCTAACCGGCCGTAGAGTGGTCGTCAATGCCTTTTCCTCTTGTATCGACCTCCCCGCGCATCGAATCCAGTTAAAATCACAACGAATACATAAATATGGGCTAAAGAAACATAACCCAATAAAAAATACTCGAAAAGTACTAGAATTTACGAAGTTGGTAAAACCTGAGCCCCGGGTCCACTTCTCGAAAAATTCCAAAAATTACATCATCGGATTCCTCGTCACCCCACGAGTCCGTACTTATAAGGTTCACCAAAAACGGTATCCGTTTGACCCTCAAATTCTAACTTTACACCTTCCTAGGTTTCAAGCCCTAACCTCCATTTTGACCCCTTAATTCCTGGGTTTTTCAGTGTTTAATCTATGTTTTTACATCATATCAACATAATATGAGTCTAAGAACTCTTACCTGATGACATCCCGTGAATTCTCTTCAAAATCGCCCACAAATTGCCTTTACCCGAAGTCGAAAATATTTTCTAACTTCTGAAATTCGATAGCACTGTTGATTAAAAACCCTCTGCGATGTTTGCTTCTGCGACAACCAAACCGCTTCTGTGGTTGTCGCTTCTGTGGCCAATATACCGCTTCTGCGTTCCCCTCAAAATTTCCATGACCGCTTCTGCGATATCCGCTTTTGCGAAACTTCTTTCGCTTTTGCGGACGATGCCAGCCCTCACCAGGACCGCTTCTGCGACCATTTAGCCGCATCTGCGGAAACGCTCCTACGGTCCTTTTTCCGCAGATGCAGAAATACCAGGAGCTTCAAATAACAGACCTGTTGCACTTCAAAAATCCCCGCTATAATCATCCAACATCACCCCGAAGCCCCCGGGATCTCAACCGAATGCACAGATATGTTCTATTACTTCATTCAAACTTGCTCATAACATAAAAATACTATCATAAACATCAAAATCGTCAAATTACCACGGATTCAAGCCTAAGTTAAACTAAACTTCCAAAACTTTCATTTGACCTAAACATCTCCGAATGATCTGAAACTTTGCACGCATATCCAAAATCACCTAACGGAGCTACTGCAACTATCGGAATTCCATTCTGACCCCCGTATCACAATCTCACCTATCAACCGGACTTCGCCAAAATTTTAACTTAGCCAATTCAAGCCTAATTCTTCACCAGACCTCCAAATTTAGTTCTGATTTCGCTCCTAAGTTACAAATCACCATCCGAAACTAGTAGAATCATCGGAAATCCATTCTGAGTCCTCTAACTCCAAAGTCAATATTTGGTTGGCTTTTCCAAACTAACCTTCTCATGAAGAGACTAATTGTCTCATTTCTATTCAAACTCTATCCGAATTACTTCAAACTCTCCAAACACATATAGTAAAATATATAGAAATTTAAAACGGGGAAAACGGGGCGGAGATACCAGAGGCGACGGGCGGGTCGTTACAATAGACACCTCTAATAATTCTATGAAGAGAGTAATTTATGAAAACTGTGTGTTTGCTCTTTAGCATAATTTAGATCATGCGCAAAAGAAAGAAGGGATGACCTCAACATACCTGAGCCGATTCTCTTAAAAATCCTTCTAGCACACGTCAATTGTGATAACATATACTGGCGGATCGAAGTAGAAAAAAATCTGTATGATATTTTTGACGAGGATTGCACCATACTTTTTTATAATCGCAAAATTTTACGTTGCTATTATGCAAAAAAATATTCTCGTCGGAAGCTTTTCAGAATCGAATTTTTGCTTGAAATTTTGAAACGAAATGATCGTGCTTTCTCACGTTTTTGGTTTCAAAGCAGAATGCAAAATGTAAATTGTTGTTGCTCTTGAAATTTCAATTAAAGTTCTTTTGGCTAGGGTGTTGACAAAAAGGATCTTTACCTCACGTTCTTGGTTTTGAAAACCAAAACAATGAAAACTAATGTTAAAGATGACTCGAGGCAGATTGAACAACTTTAAGTCTTTCTAAGACTTTAGCTTCCTCTCTCCTAGATATATGACTACTTAGTGATTTTCTAGGTGTGTGGCTTCTGCCACGTGGGGTGGGAGTGGGAGGGATGTTAACTTTTATCTAGTTATTAGTTACCCGGGTAATGTTTCGATATCCGGTAATTAATTCATTACCCGAATAATTTAAAAAATTACCACAAATTACTAATATTATATTTATTTTTAAAATACTACATATATACGTTATATATTATACTACCATAGTCATATGGTACATTATATGATACTAGTTCATAATTATCGGGTATTATTGTTCAACCCGTACTTTATTCAAAATTGATCACTTTTAACGAAACTGGTTTTCTAAACCTGTGTACCGTCTTATTCTTCATAACACTTATTTATTTCTTGCTATAAATATCGTAAGTACGTTAATTTCAAGATGATCTCATCGCCGAGTCTTACATCAGTTAACCGAAAATGAAATTTTAACGTATAATACTTCAGGGTGCAACATCGTTGTAACTTAATACTATGAAATGTGATATTACCGTAATGTAATACTGCGGGACGTGACTTCTCACTTTCGGGTTCTCATTAATTTATTTATGACGTATTTTTATGTAGGAAAATATGGGGTGTAATATTATTCCCCCCTTTGGAACATTCTTCCTCGAATGTTGACTAATGCGCTTATCGTTCTCATATCCCATAGCTCTTGCGAATACTTTAGTAGTCATCTTGCCATCTCGACAACTGTTCTGTGAACAAAGGCCAGGGTATTCCTCCCCCCCGGGCCTCTTTCCCATGCCATGACTTGTGATCAAATTCTTCCAATATCATAATTGTTGTTATCTCCCATCATGCAGATTCTACGATACTGACCTTGTAAGTTTGCTTATGCAACTTTCCTCTCCTTTTTCCTCCAGTTTTTAACCAATCCTGAAGTTTTTCTCTTTTTGTCGAACATACGAATATTGTTATATCTTATTTTATGGAGGTGGTTATCCATTCGTATGACTTTACTGCATCTACATAGGTCATGCTATACCATAATTCTTACCTCGACTTCTCGTTACTAAGGTCTGCTACCAAATCCCAGGTTACTTTCATTGCTTATCCCATACGTATAAATCTATGTCTTCTAATGCTTCCACATTTCTGTTCTTCTTAAGAATGACAGCTTAATCTCTTCTCATACTTTATTACTTTTATCCATCCATTGTTGATTCACCTCAATTTTGATCCATAATTCACTTCTGATAACTTAACATTTTATGTAATATTGCTTCTAGGATTCACATTTTATCTGGAACATCTGAAATGATTAGATTGATCCACCTGGGGCGATACCCTGCTTTCATAACCGTATCTCACGGCATCCCAGTGTAGTTTACCTTGCGTGGGTATTTTAATCCTGTCCAATTCATGTGATCCCTTTCTTTTATTCGTCAGATTATTACTCAATCGAAGTCCCAAATGTCATTTTTTTCAATTATAATTACACCCGTTTTCTATTAATAAGGCAGCATTCTATCTCTTCTGAAAGTTATTAATCTTAGACTCCTCTGAGTTCATTCAGGCTATACTGAGCTTTATATAACTTAGAGAAACTATTAGCTTTCTTATTTTCATGGGTTTCAATCCCGAGGACTTATCCGTTCTCGCCACCCTTTCACTTGCCTTTCCTCATCCTTACTCATGTTTTGGCGAAACTTTGTCGCTCTACTATACTTTATCTTCGGACCTATATATATCTATTTATTCTATCTGCGACCTTCCTTCAACTTGTTTACAACATAGATTTCCTTATGTTGTTCTGGAACATCAAGCGAGACATCACATCGTCTCTAACTATCATTTAGTCTCATAATCAGGCTTTTCGATACCTAGACCATAGGCTGAAAGATATGATACCGACGCTGCTGCTATCATTCCTGGATATTGAATCCTCGCGCTTATAGACTTCTATCCGAAGTATGGATTATTCACGATCTCTGCCTTTGAATATCTCGTACGTTGTTCACCTTTACGTTACTTACCTTAAAATTTTGCATTGTAACTTTTATCTCTTTCATGACCTTCCCTCCACATAGGTATAATTCATGTCCATAACTTGAAGATCTATTATAGTAGTCGCACCTCTGCTCCATACACCATCCGATGAGAGTTTCATACTGACTTCTTATAAGGCTGGCACTTTTTCTATCTGGCTTTCTTGAAGAGCCATTATAGATTATGGTTGTTATGTTATTTCTCTTGAATATCTGATATTAAGAGTGATTTTGTCATGTTCTCAAGCACAAATTCTATAATTTTTCTAAGGTCCAATAATCAGACTCTTGATTTACTTGGGTGATGTGATTCTTTAGCGTCCTCTTCCATTCGATCAGCCTTTATGTAGGTTTAAGCTACCCTTCGATTCGTGGCTCATGGTATCAATTATTACCTTAGCCTTTCATGGGCGTTATGGAATATCCATGATGCAATCTTTTAATAATTCAATCATTTGTCTATGCTCTGGGCTCAATTCTTCTTTTTAACTTATACCAGAGTCTTCTGTGGCTGTATGATTTCCAACAAATATAATGCTCCAAAATCTTGAGTGTGTCCATAACGTACTGACTCTGGATCTTTGATCAAATAATTCCTTTCATTACATCTCAGCTCTCTTAAAATGTATGCAATTACTCTTTCTAGTCTTTGAACCCCTTGTTGAATGCATACTTAACTCATCCTAGTTCCCACATATGCTAGAATTTTTGTGCAACTCATACAGTCTCAAATATCACCTTCGATCTTTCTCCCCGTTCATTAGCCACGGTGTGAACACCTAATTTTACCACAATCAAATTCTATACTATTTTAGTATAAATATCTCTTTAAGGTCTAATCTTAATAAAAGAAAACTACAAAAATAATAACACTCTTAGAGTATGAATTTTCTTTATACACACACACACACACACACATATATATATATATATGTGTGTGTGTGTGTATGTATGTTATGTATGTATGTATGTATGTATGTATGTATGTATGTATGTATGTATATGATTTCTTGTAATTAGAATTATAATAAATAAGTTAGCTTTAGTATTTTTTATAGTATAATTTTAACTACAATGTAAATATTTAATTTTCTTATGTATATAATATTTAAGTATAAGTTAGCTAACTAATATTTTTAACTATGCATTTTTCTTTCTAATTTCTTCATTAATAAAGAATAAGTAAAAGTTATTAAACAAAAAATAATAATAATAAGAAAACTAATTCAACAAATAAAAATAAAAATAAATAATATATATAAGAAAGGGGATGAACATTGAAAGATTAAAAAAAATTATCTTAATTACTCGCCATTATCTTCTCGACCCCATTCTCGCACTCCAACTCCAACTCTAACTCCTTGTTCTTCACTATAAAAGGAAAACACTTAACCAAAGAAAAAAGAGGAGGGGAAGGAAAAAGAAGAACGACCTCCAGCAATAATCATCTGCTTCTTCTTCTGCTTCAAAAAATTACAGAAACCAAACCACCATTAAAGGTTGTCAAACAATCTTCAAGCCAACCAAAAAATACAGAAAAATTGCTTCTTCTTCGAAAAAAGTAGCAGCTCTAAAGTTGAGTTTGTCGGGGTCGAGGTCGCCGACTTGATTTTTGGTTCGAGGCACATTTCAGTCCAGATCTTGTCATCAGTTTTCTTGTGTTTTTGCTCCTTTCGAATCATTATTGTATAAAGCTTTGGGATAAAAGTGTTGGATTATAATGAAGAAAGCTTCTCACTATAAGGTTCAGTTTTCTTTTTTCTCTACTGTTGTATATTTTGTTTGCTTGTTCTCTGTGTAGCTCGGTGATCAAACACATGATATTTTTCTCCGTTAATGTTTTCGTTCATCTATAGTAGATTTTTTTAGAGTTTTGGGTGTTCGTTATTTTGGATTAAGGAAACATTCAAGTGAGCTTTAAATCATATTTAATGGATGTTGATTTTGAAACTCCCGATTAACAATATTTCGTTAATCATGCCTCAGCATATTTCCATGTTTTGTACATTCTTATTTGGCTCTTCTATTATTTACATTAATTAGGTATTTTGTAAGATAGGAATGCTAATACTTTATTAAGTTATTATGACTTTTAATATCTCTAAAGAGTAATTGATTCTATTAATGATTATAATATTAGTATCATGCTATTGCTTTCACAAAAATCTCTTATCCATAATTCACAACCTCACAATAATATCAAAGTAAGAAAAATAAAATTATTCGTAGTTTGCTTTAGGCGTGATTATAAATAAATTATCGTGATTATGCACACGTTCGCGTGACATAATTATAATGTCAAAAATAATTCAAAGTACGCATTCGCGCACTTCAACCAAACTTTTTTTAATAAAATAAGCAAAAGTGCTATTAATTGTGGACACATTCGCGTGACTTGATCTTTGACGCGCCAAAAGAAAAGAGTATACGTACGCGTAACTCAATTCTTTAATTACGAATAAATTAAGTTTTTAAAAGCGATAAAAATATAATTGCACATAGATTTTAATTTTTTTTTTAATCGAGATTGGCTTGGTCTTCAGTCTACCCTAATAAAACCTAAAATCCCACTCCCTCTCTTTCTCCTTCTGATAGACTAGCTTGCACATTTTCTCTTTGGCACAATGAGTAGTTAAATAATTAAGCCAAGTATAAATTGCTAAGCGACCGTGATAGAATCACGGAACTCGAAATGCCTAACACCTTCTCCCGGGTTAATAGAATTCCTTATCTAGAATTTCTGGTTCGCAGACTTCAAAAGAAAAAGTCGAAATTTCCTCGATTTGGGATTTAAAATAAATCGGTTATTTGGGACACTATAAATTATCTCAAGTGGCGACTCTGAGATCAAATAAATAATTTCATTTCGAATAACGTCACTTCAATTGGAAAAACTCCCTTATACGCCTCTCTGGGGTATAAAAAGGAGGTGTGACACACTGTAGGTGTTACTTTCTTTTGGAGGGCATGCAATTCTTCTTGTGAGACTGCTTTTACATGACCTTTTCTTCATTAGGTTATTGTGCTTAGGTTGAAGCCTTCTTCCTCATTTCCTAAGCTAGTCCTTCACTGTAGTACCTACGGAGGATCCTCTAACTCTTGTATAGATGTGAACTTATTATATCATATACTTGACGTACCTTCTACTGTCCTTCCTTGTCTATACTTATCCGTAGTTATTTATCTCCACGCCCTTGTGCTCTTGGGGTTGCTTTGGGACTGATATTTTGACCATCTTCCTAATGTCACTCTATTTTATTTTCGTAACACTCATATATGAATATATCTCAAATATTACAATGTCATAACTGCGGGGCTAAATTCTCCATGTTGGGTTTACTACATTTATCTTGCATGATCTACTGATTTATCTGTAACTTCTTGTCTAGTTATGACTAGGCTCTTCCTGAATCAACTACTAACTACTCGTTGGCCCATTCTCATGCGAAATCTTTCTTGGGTTATTTTCTTTGTCTTAACTTATATCTCGCACTGATTCCTTTTCTATCAATAACATCTCGGGTAGGGACCCTTTCTTCCTCTCATTGACATCGTGTTTGCATAATATTCTGGAATTTTAGCATATACGTAGGAGATGAATAAGTGTAATCTCATTCCTTTTTCGTTTTTACCGCATTCTTCATTTATTACTCTGTATTCCCCCCTTTAAGGGAGTGCTAAGACTTAGAGCTACGACGACCTTCCTACAGATGTTTTTTCCCTCTTCATATTTGATATCCTTTCATGTCATCAATGACCCTTACTCGCCTTGCGGCATTCTTTTTGTACCAAGGATGACAAATCCACTTACTCGCGAGGGTGACACTTAATGTAACTGGTACATACAGTCCTTTAAGCTTAACTTTGCTAACATTACTTTCTTTAGCGAAGCGTTTTCCTAAATGAACATCCTCTAAATTTCTCATGAACTTTCTTGTGTTATCCGTTCTATTATTGCTGGAATATGATATGAAATTCTTATGATGCCAACTATTATCAACTCACTCAGTCCCTATTTCATGTATATTTTATTTGTTCACCAATCGACATTATCTTCTATTACTCTAAGGTCTAACTTTTCCTTTTGGTAATTGTGTCAGAGTTGTGAACTTATTCCTTGAAGTGAGGATATGACTTTATGGCCTATATTCTTTCATTGTCTCATGGCCTGTCATCTTTTGACTTTCCCTTCACTTTACTGTAAATTCTGTAATACTGTCATCATTCTTTTACCCACCATTATCATCCATATATTATATCTTACTCATAATGCTTCTTTACTCTCTTCTGATCTCCCTCTAATTATCTATGTCTACTGCTATATTCTAAAAACACGAACAAAACATTCTTTTGCCTTTGGCGCCCTTGCTCCATCCCTTGGCTCATTCAATGGCCTAGCACTCTTTTTTTACTGGGGCGGGAGCCACACTAAGATAATATTTATTGCTTCAAGGCTTCTAATGCTCATATCTAGCTTTAACATTTTAGGGTGCACCATCTAGGTGTCTCACGAGGAGATCTACTAGTACACTTTCAATATCCTTCGGAAATGACAACTAACACAAATAATCCATTCACCATTTTGGTTTACTCTAACCCCAGCCAGGTCCTGATGTTTCGTCCTTTTCTTAAACTATACTTGTTAGCCCCAAAATGGTATAACTAAGATGGTTATGGCCAATTGTACATATCTCTATTACTTTTGAGGGTAAATTTTAATGTTATAGTTTTCTGCCGGAACTATAATACCGATAATCTTCATTAACTGGGCGCCTCGTACCCTTCTTCACTTTGCTTCTTTTACTTCTTAAAAGCATTATCTTTTACCATAAAGGTGGATAAATATTCTTGCCTTAAGGTCCCTCATCAAGAGGCTTACACCTTTCAGTACCCCATGATTTGCTAAAGACCTCACATTTACTTATCATAAGCAAGATACAAAATTGAATTCTTCTAAATCAATAATCTCATAGCTGTATCTTATCGATCGTCTTTCTGAATGTAGACATCGTCTTCTTACGACTAATAAACGAATTTCGAAATTTGAATTCTTATAAGTGAGCTCTACCATACGATCTAGAGTAAGAAGAAAGAGTGACAATCCTAAATGCCCTGTAGCCTCCTGTGAGCATGTGATTTTTCCTCTATATATGAATTATTCCCAAAAAGTTCAAACAAAACGATTTCTTTCATTATTTTGCAATTTTGTGAATTTTGTGTTATTTTCTGGTAATTGTTGCATTTTATTTGTGCATTTTGATTCATTAAAAATACAAATATATATTTGGCATTTGTTTAGGATTTAATTTCATATTTTTAAGATTAATTACTAGTTAAATTGTTTACACATAGAGAAAAATAACAAAAATGGTACTTTCACATTTTTAGTTTCATTTTGTGTTAATTGGTATTTTGGGAAATTAGCAAATATAATTTTAGAGTTAATTTAGGGTTTTGTTTTTTAATTTATCATTTTAATAAAATCAGAAAAATATATAAAATACAAAAAAATGAAAAAAAAAAACAAAACAAAAAGGAAAAGGAAATAAAAGAAAACAATGAAAAGAAGATGGTTAGTTTAAATTGGGCTATTTAATTCTTTGGTCCAAACCAGCCCAAATGAACCGACCCAAAAGCCATCCGAAAATTGCCAAAGCTTTCCATAACCCGGTCTGCCTTCAACCATCAAAACGATGCCATTTTAATCCGGCAAATCTGAGTCCTTCATCCTCTCCCATCCAACGGTCACCATTAAATTTGGGAGATTAAATAAAATGGTCTGAAATTATCCATTAAACCCTAGACACAATCCCTCTTCCTCGTACCCAATTCTCCCCTGTAACGCCGGTGTAACGCTGCTCTTTCTCTGCCGTGCCTCCACCATTCACCGCCAGCCAGAAATCGCCTCCGCCGGTGGAGGAGCTCCAAACGACCCCAAATTTTCACCCATGAATCCTCTCCTCCCATTTCCAACCCTCAAAACCATTTCCCTCTAATTTTGTGTTTACTTTTTCCTTCTGATTGTTTATTTGATTTTAGTTCGTCTCGAATTCTAGTCGGATTAACAGTATGATTTTAGGATTGGTTTTTTTGATATTCAATACTTGTTATGATTTGTTCTGACTTAGTAAAAGTTAAATATTAGCTTAGATCTTCTGTTTTAATAGTTTGTAATCAATTCTGTTTGGGTTCAACTAATTTTAGTTTGCTTGTAGTTAATCAGAATTGTCTTTAGTTAGCCTTAATAAATTTAGATTTTAGGTTAAACTGAATTGGTAGAAGCTGGTTTGGATAATCATTCATGGTTCAGTCAAAAGTAATTCCAGGGGTGTTCAAGGGGTATTTGGGTATTTAGGGCTGAGCAAAAATGTTGTAGATCATGCTAGATTTCCATAGATTTTTCTAGATAGGGGTACACGTAGAGTTTCAGTAATATTAGTAGTATTTACTTGAGAAAGAAGTCAGGACATAAGGGACTAAATGGGTAAATAAACAAGGAATAGACTGAAAACAGAAAAATAAGGGTTGCCCTCATTTGTGCATATAAAAGAGCATGCCATTTACTTCATCACAACTTTGGCAGCCTAAAATCACCCCAAAAAGTACTCTCCAAGCTTCCAAATCTTAAATCCAAATCTCAGATATGAAATTCCTTTAGAACTTTCTTCATATTAAAAAATAATAAAATAATACAAAACACAAAAAATAGAAAGAGAGCTATTGTTCCATTAGATGATAATTGAATTTCAACCTTTCAGTTGGTGATTTGCAATATTTCTAGGATCCAGTTCTTATTTATGAAGTTGCTGGGTTTACTGATTGATGTTTGAGTGGGTTTGGGTTCATTTTGAACTAGTTTTGAGTATATCTGGTCATCTTGTGTGATTCTCGAGCATCGTTGGATTTCTGATTCTTTGCCGGACTATTTTATATTCCATTGATTGTTGTTGGGAGTCAAAACTGGTTTCTGATTGCTGCTGGGGTTATTACTGTTGCTGCTAACCTCTCAATTTCTTATTCTACTTCACATTTCAGGTATTTTCCTAATCTCCAAAGGCCAAAGGCTAAGGATACTAATCAAAATTTTAACCTTGAAATGGAAAGCTGGTTCTATGTCTACATGTGGATATTTTAGACTAAGCTCCTTCCTTAGATTGGTTTTGCCTAAGTTTTCAGTCAAACGTGGTTCTCTTACACGTGGTTAAATTAGGACTGCTTTGTTATGAGTTGATCCGTTGATTGGCTCATGAATCGTAGTTGAAGAAATACTTTGTTGACTGGTTCTGCTTGTGAGAACTTTAATCCCAGTTTCAGCAAAAGAAATGCTTGGTCTCCTTTAATCCCATTCTGATTTCTGTCAAGTATCATTTCGTTTCAATTAGAATTTGTCATTCCAGTTGTTTGGTTGTTTAGTGGTTATAATCCTGTTGAATCTTTAGCCATAGCTGTGCACTGTGATAATTTTGAAACAAGGAAAAGTTATCAAGGTAGTTGGTTATATTGGTTAATGTAAATTTAAATGCTGATAAACTTTGGACTGCTTTTAGCTCAAGAGCATTAGGTACAGTTTGTGTATCCAGAACAGCTGTGGAACTCCAGTAGGCCTTCATATGAGCATCACTATATGGTGTTTGAATTTTCTTCATTTGTGATCATCTATCTATAATTCATATTTAGTGAGCAGTTGGTTAGTTAGTGTTCATGTTTGTTTTAAAAGAAAACAAAGGGAATCAGGAACAATGGGACGTGCAGGTGATTCTAAAATCAAGTGCAACTTCAAACTTTAGAGTAATTAACTCGTTCATTTTGTGCTAACCATTTTAAACCTATGTCCGTATGTCGACATGCACTTTGAAAAAGTAGGAATTTATATTTAATACGATATTTTATTGGTGTAGCTCTTATTAAGGGCTTGCATACTTTACACGGTTTGTACGCTGAAAAGCTACTTTATCTCCAGGCCTATTGGTGTGCGTAGTATATGGTTTTGGCCTGTTGGGCCTGAGAGTGAGATTGGCAGTTTATCCGTTAATGTTTAAATGGTTTGCTTCGGGTCATGAGTTAGGTAGCAGTTTCAAACTAAAAGGTTCCTCCTTTTGTTTGGACCCGGACTTGAACTTGAATCCCGAATTCTGATAATAATCAATTAGGATTTTTTTTATCTTTAGAGACAAAACAAAAAATAGAAAAAATCGTAGTTGCTTTTAGGTTTGCCTTTTTGAAATAAAATGAGCCTAGCCTCGCCTAATAAAATACAAATTACGGGTACCTCAAGAAAGGTTTTAAAAATGTTTAGAAAATCGGAAAGAGCCGTTTAGCAAATTTCACGGCCTCCCCAAAAGATAATAACGCGTTAGCCTCATTAGATGCGATTTTAATAAAGTTACATTCCTAAATTCGGGTATGCATTTCATCTGACCCAATCTGAAGGCACTTTTTAAACAACGTTCAACTTTCTTTTAAAAAATACATATTGAATGAAAGCGGTTAAAAGTAAATATTGGCACATAGGTTCTTCATGTAATTAAATCAGACAAAGGCTAGATGTAACATTTAAGCGGCCATGCTATAACCACGGAACCCGGGAATGCCTAGCACCTTCTCCCGGGTTAATAGAATCCCTTATCCGGATTTCTTTCGCGGACTGTTAAGAGAGTCATCTTATTCCTCGATTCGGGATTCAACCGGTGACTTGGGACACCACAAATCTCCCAAGTGGCGACTCTGAAATCTTAATAATAAATTCTGTTCTGATTGTCCTTTAAGTGGAAACACTCCTTTACGCTCTTGCGAGGTGTAGTAAAAAAGGAAGTGTGACAGCTCTGGCGACTCTGCTGGGGACAAGAACCCAGACATTTTATTCAGGGTTCAGAATTCGAGCTTAGAATAATTGTTGTGTTTGGATTTATCTGATTGTGTTACATGATCTGTGCCTAATGTGCTAATTGACTGCTTTTACCACTTCGATATTTCGTGAACTGTATATAAACTGTACTGAAACCCGTCTCCTTTCTGAGTCGTTTAAATCATGAAGATGGGTACACCTCGTGTGACTTTTTTCTATATAGTGTCTAATTCCCAATTTAGAACGAGGTTTGGATAAGTTGCAAAGCCGGTGAAGCTTCTGTATTCCCGGTACACTGCCTCCCCCTCGGATCGAGCTGTCCGCTCAGGTAGGACAGGCCTAGAACAAACACGTTCTGAACCTAGAATAACCCAACTTCATGCCGGATCCCTAGTAGGAAAGCTTATTTGCATCATGTGCATTTTTGACTTCGGGGACTCAACACAGGGGTTGGGTCCGTCTAGGAATAACTAGCTGAAACGGAAAAGACCATCTTGATGCATCTTACTTGTGTTCAGTGTATTTATTTGTTTTGAACCTATATGTTGACCGGTTTCTAAATCTCGGGAATGTTGGAAAATTGAAAAAAAAGGAAAAAGAGAAAAAGAGAGAAATAGCACTTGGAGAGTTAATTGATTATATTAGGAAAATCCAATGACCAACTGCCAAAATTTTGAGAAAATAAGAAGAAAATATTTTATGTCACGACCCAACCCCGGTCGTGAAGGCGCCCAACCCTAAAGCTAGGCAAGCCTGACCAACAGTCACTCTCAATTCAAAATTAATTCTCAAAATCGACAATTTAAGGAGAATGTAATAGTTTTAGAAAAATAATCCAATATTTATAGTAAAATAATACGGAGAGATACGAAATCTGATAAAACACTGCCATAAGATCTGGTGTCACGAGTCTAGAGCCTCTAAAACAAACTGGATAACGATTATCTGAATGAAAATACGCAAGTCTGGAAATGTGTGTGTGTGTGTGTATATATATATATATATATATATATATATATATATATATATATATATATATATATATATATATATATATAATAAACTGAAATAGGAGGAGTAGTCAGGTCCTGCGAACGTCAAGCAGCTACTTCAACAACTCTGATAAGCTCTGGAGACAGTGACTGCTCAGCTAAGCCTCCGGTGCACCTGAATCTGCACACAAGGTGCATGGAGTAGGGTGAGTACTACCAACTCAGTGAGTAGTAAGTATATAAAATGTTTGAAGATAAGAAATCCACGAAATGCAACAAAGTAAAGCTAAAGCCAACAGTCCGACACCTTAACTACGAACCAACAACAAAGCAATATCAAGTATATTAGTCAAGTATAATGCAAAGATGCGATGCAATGTACATGACCCGCTGCAGCGTATATCCCGATCTATTGGGTACCCGCGCTCACTCGGGGTGTGTACAGACTCCGGAGGGGCTTCTACAGCCCAAGCACAATATCATCATATCATCACTGCGGCGTGCAGCCCGATCCATACTCAGTCCACAGTATGGATATGAGTCACATAACAGATTTAATTAATTTCTCAATTTCCAATTATTAAGAAGAATATAATTCAGTTATTTAACTTCAGGAAAAGTGACTTAGCATTTCATAATAGTGATTAAACGCATGAATGAGATTAATGATTATACAAATCATGCTATCACAATGATATTCATCCTCTGAGGATGCTACAGATCGGCACAAGGCCCCAAAATATGGCAATAAGCCCATATATATTCAATACAGAATGTGTATCAGTCGCCAATATAGTAATATTCTTTTTCGAGATGGACCAAGTCACAATCCCAGTCCTAAACAACCCGCACCTGCCATGGGGTGCGAGTCACGCCCTAATATAGCGTCATAATATGATAAACTGGGGTTTCAAACCTTCATGCCATCATCGATACAGACTACTCACCTCTAACCGGACGTAAACTAGCCCGCAATGCCCTTTCCTCTTGAATCAAATTCCGCACGTCGAATCTAGCCAAAACCACAATGAATACATCACATTACGCAATAGGATCAATACCTAATCAAAAATAATCGAAAAGCATCAATAATCCCGAAATTGACAAAACCCCGAGCCCCGGGCCCAATTCTCAAAACTCAAAATTTTTTACAGAAAAGTATTCTTCATATTCTCCCGATTCCGTAAATATAGAACACTAAAATTGGAGTCCGTTTGACCCCTCAAATCGACCCCTAAAGATCTCAAAATCTCAAGCCCCAAAATCCTATTTTTCTATTGTTTTTCATGAATTAAAGGCTGGGATTATGGTCTATAATCACCCATATACGATTTTTAATAATTAAATAACTTACCTCTGCGATACCCACTGATTTTCTCTCTTAAAAATTGCCTCGGAAGATTCTTCCCGTTGAAAAATTGGAAGAAAACTCGACCTGCTCATTATAGGTATACTGTTCATGCGTTTTACTGCTCCCAATGGGTTCCATGTGAAATGATAATAAATGTAGGCTTTTGAATCACTCAATTTGACCTTATGATGAAGGAAATATATAGGTTTTACGATTTGTAAATAGTGCAGGTTTTTAATACGCCGTCACGGGCAATTTCGTTATTAACTTAAACATTTGCGCAACCTTGGTAAAGCGGCCATAAAACCCTCATACGATGTCCAAAGTCGACGATTCTTTTTGCTACCGGTCCATAATTACGATACAGATCTAGTGCTTCATTCAAAACAGTAATCAGAGCACATTTATTCAATATAATATCATTTATGCTTGAAGAAACGACGTCCATGCATAAGAAAAACGAGCACAACGCAGCCCAAACCTATCCGAAACTCACCCGAACTCCTCGTGACCGCATACGAACATACTAAAACATCACATATGATCATTCAAACTTAGTTTCACTCTAAAACACCAAAACTAACATCAAACACCAAATTTTTATAGGATTCAAGCCTAAGTTCTTCTAAAACATCTGAAACACACATTTAATCAAAAACCCAACCAAATCACCTCGGAATGACCTGAAATTTTGTAAACACATCCTAAATCACCTAATGAAGCTACAACAACTCTCGGAATTCGATTCCGACTCCCTGATCAAAATCTCACAGACCAACCGGATTTTACCAAAATCCCAACTTCGCCAAAATAGGCTAACTCCTTCATCGAGCCTCTGAATTTACTTTCGATTGCTCTCTTAAGACTTAAATCATCCCCCAAAACTAGTCGAACCATCAGAAATCCATCCCGAATCCTCTAACTCACAAGTCAATATCCTTTTGACTTTCTCAAACTACCCTTTCCTTAAAGAGACTAATTGTCACATTTCCCACCAAACTCGATCCGAATTGACTCAAATTCACCAAGTACACATATTGAAACATGAGTAAGCATATAAGGGGGAAACAGGATGGAAATACATGAGACGACAGGTCGGGTCATCACATCCTCCCTAACTTAAACAAACGCTCATCCTCGAGCGTATCCAGAGTTGTTCTAAAAGCCAACCAATAGCTGAATGGCCTTACCATGTATAAATTCGGGGATGAACTCACGTCCCCCTATCTCACATAGGTCTGATAATACAATACACTGAAATTTCGCAGCCATTTACACCATAAACCGTAGACCCACATTGCACCTTCCGAAGTCCTACCCAGAATTAACTCAAACTAGCTGTAATAACTATTAATCCAACACTCGGAACGATAGCCTCTATTCATAGCAGTTGCCCACAATACCCAAACACCGATAGAAAACATCTTGTTAGCTAGAGTCTTATTCCAACACCTTCATATACTGCCAACGATACATAAAACGCGCGATAACCCGTAACAATTCCTCATATCAACCATTCATGAAATCACCTCCCTTTCAACTACTATCACAACAGATTTTTTGAGCTGAACCTCGATATTAACTTTCCAACAAGCTAAAACCCAATCCATTCGTATTCAGTAATGACCCCAACGATCACCTCTAATCCAACACGCCACTCTGATGATATAACACCTCTCACAGGCCTAAGCCACAACTTGCATAATACATGCCCCAAAAAGAAACGACCTGAATATACCCAGATCGTGAAATTGACTCAAATGAAAGAACTCCACCTCAAGCTCATCAATACCGTTAGAACACGAAGCGGAGACCCCATCTCTCATCATAGAAATAGAGTACTTGAATCCTCCTTGAAAGGCCATAACTTCACGTGGCCTCGCCACAATGCACGATCCTATCAAAACATTGTTACACATGACGTACGTTGAGTCACAATGATTAAAATAGACAGCCACGCACTGATTGGTGTCTGAAACCAAGCAATCCATAAAACCCACGGTGAAGCAAGTTATATACACCATTCAATACTGAAATGACACAATCGATGCGCTATTTTCCGAGCAACATCCCAATACGGACTTTCCTCAGAAATCAGGATGCAAGGCATACAAAGTAACATACGAAAACTATCCTCAACATCACACTGCTGCGGCGCGTAACCCGATCCAGATAACATACCCTGTGGCGGCGTGCCACCCGATCCACTAAAATATCTCACATAGGGAGATGCACATCGAGTCAAATTTGCTCATTATAACAAAATATCGAGTATTGGTCTTAAGCACACTGAGTGCGTAATCCTATCTACTTATGGTGGTGTAAGCTACAAAACTCAACTTCCACTATGAATCTCGATAGCACCGTAGTTTATGTGCCACTGCTCAAAAATCATAACGCCTCGCAGCACAGAAAAGCAACCCATAGATCTGCCCCGATCACTAGTAGGTTCAATAACGATTGAATCCACTTATCCTTCATCAATACGATTCGGGACTAACCAAGCCAACTCAAGCTAAACACGTATCCAATCCGCTTACCAACAAACTCATTACCAAGAAGCCTAACGTTGCTCCTTCCAATACTATAACTCATGCCTGATCCATACGATATGATGCGCGGCACCAAGTAGATATTGAAATCCACAATTTCACCCAGCGACATGCCCGACCACAAGAAACGCATCCGCAAGGTCCCTCAATATCGGAACTGAATCGACGGTTAAAACCTCTGCACCGACATCCGCCACGAATGCCTAATTAAGAAAAGCAAATCCTTCCCAGCCGTCTGATGATCTTTGGAATACAAACCACTCTTGCTATAACATAATCCGATGCACCTCGCCATGCAACCTATGGCATTTTTCGACCTAGCCCATAGCACAATAGTCTAGAATATCCCAACCCTGCGACAACCAGTCTATACCAAACATCATGTCCAAAATCTAACATATTAACAAATAAAGATCCACTCTAGCCAACAAATCCTAATTGCCGCTAAACGGTGCCGAATACTTACGATTCACAATTGCGACATAGACTGTGTCGGAGAACTCCCAGTCTCCCCCTCCATATAACACACAAATCGCTATACCTGGTCCCACGTTCCGCAGTATGAATACATATTACACATCAAGTGCCCATCATTCCACAAAGGATATTCTAAATTTTCCCTGTGCAATCTGCAAACTCGAATATTAGCAGTCGATCCAATGAGAAGAATATTGCAACACTACTGATGTATTATAAGTCTATTTACATTACCCTCCTTCCGAGACATATACTATCATTAAATCACTTCCAATTACCAGTACCATTTCCTTGATTACCTGAGACTACTCGTAGCCTAAGAACTTTATGGACTTCCTTTCAGAACTTAACCGAAAACTCACACACGCCTGTCCCGGCCCCCTACAACATACCGCACCTACCATACTTTCCAAGGATAACACGAGAACTTTCGTTCCCCTTCCGCGCTGCAGACTTCGACGCACTCAACTAGTCCAGAATCTTTCATTGATCCCACTTAGAAGAAAAATCATTACGCATTCCATGCTCCGCATGTCTATAGAAATATACATCCCCAAACCCTGATGAAAGCCGATAAGAACTCTCCCAATTCCATTTGCACAAGCTAAACTGCTAGGACTAAATCCTTCTACCTGAACCAAGCCCAGAAAATTGTCAGTACTCATGAGCCTCACTGCCCAAAGCTTGTATAAACTCATTACCTCGAACGCATACAAAGAATTGATCATATCTTTACCACAGCGATTCGGTCCACTAACAAGCTACTTCATTTGTCTAGATTTCGTTCTGATTCATTTTCAACTTGATATACTCTATTGTTGTAGCACCACAATGCCTCAACCCAGGCTTACCACACGAGACTCAAACATAAGACCACACTATCTAACCACTCGTGCCTTATCAACACTCTGATACCGCATGACATGATCTCATTCCGATACAACCAACTCACTTCCTTCTCTTTACACTAAACATTCTTTATCAATAACTCAAGACATCCTATTATTTTCTCACATATACTAAGTACCATATAACCTTTGTCAAAATTTTTGCTTCACTCGTGCCACCTTCGGCTCAATTTCTGCAACCAGAACTGATTCACCCACAGGCATCAAATCGGAACTAACATAGTACATGACCGTACAATCAACTAACAACAGCAATTTCCCCAACTTAGCTCGAAGCCACATATATCACAACACATACACTCTATTGCTATCGTAATATCATGGTGAGATTAAACTCACTCTTTCATAAGCTTGCAGAAACACGAATCATCCAAAAATTTTAACTCTTCTGCAATTCTTGCATTCATTCACACAACAGTTAAGCCCACTCTGTAGGCGACAAAATTTTTACTAAGTCCCAAATTTTTCAAAAATTTTGGCAGAGTTTCCTTTGTAATTGAGTCTATCCACATGCCAGAGAATCACCAAAACTATCCTAACAACACGTCCATAACTTGACAAAGTATCACAATGTATATCAACAACATTAATCTCAATACTACCTATATTCTTTTATCAAAATTGATACATGGACATGCGTTGCACCTATTCGAATCATAACATATAGAAAATACCTTTCAATTACACATGATATCTTCAAACATACACATAAGGATCATACCACTTAGGGACACTCCGCAGGAGATATCCCACCTGTTTCGCCTCAATTTAGTATTTCAGCCTGCCTTCCACCATCATATATGTTACACGGTCGTCTAAGCTTCTTGGGTCTGAACTCAACCCGCAACATGCTATTTACTTCGCTCCCAACTAGGAGACCTGAAAATATTCTCCACGCCCCCACAACTCGGGGCAACATATCCAATCACAATGGAAATCCAACACTTAATGGTTAATCTATCACCTAGTAGACCTTCTTCGACACTTCCAAGTCATGTAGACACATCACACATAACCAACATACTCATCACGTAACTATCCAACCGCCATTCCTACTATTAGGGATAATACTAAACATATTAGTTCATAACACTAGCTCATACAATAAGCACCTCGCTGCTCAATCCATAGGCAAAGATTTGGCCTCAAGTCCTCCAGACTGGCCTAACATCCAAAGCGATCACGTCTCGCCCCTCAATCGGGGAATCACAAGCCATCAAGGAACATCTAATACTGAGCGCACGTTCGTGCATACGTTCGCGCGGAAGGAATTTCAAGAGTTACTCTTTTAAGCTGAATCAAGGACGCACGATAGGATTTCAAGAAAGCGAAGTATTTCCTAAAGGTTCTGTAGCCTCCCGAGGATAGATACGGACGTCTACGTACCGATCCGCAAGACTCTAGTAAACCGGCTCATGACTCGCGAGGCCTAGTAACCTAGGCTTTGATACCAACTTGTCACAAACCAAACCCGATCGTGATGGCGCCCAACCCTAAAGCTAGGCAAGCCTGACCAACAGTCTCTCTCAATTCAACATTAGTTCTCAAAACCGACAATTTAAGGAGAATGTAATAGCTTTAGAATAATAATCCAATATTTATAGAAAAATAATATAGAGAGATACGAAATCTGATAAAACACTCCCATAAGATCTGGGGTCACGAGTCTAGAGCCTCTAAATAAACTGGATAACGATTATCTGAACGAAAATATGCAAGTCTGGAAATGTATATATATAATAAAGTGAAATAGAAGGAGTAGTCAGGTCGTGCGAACGTCAAGCAGCTACCTCAACCACTCTGAAAAGCTCTGGAGACAGCGACTGCTCAGCTAAGCCTCTGGTGCACCTAAATCTACACACAAGGTGGAGGGAGTAAGGGTGGATACTAATAACTAAGTGAGCAGTAAGTATATAAAATGTCTGAAGATAAAAAATCCACGAAATGCCACAATGTAAAGCTAAAACTAACAGTCCGACACCTTAACTACGAACCAACAACAAAGAAATATCAAGTATACCAATCAAGTATAATAAAAAATGTGATGCACGACACATGACCCACTGCAACATAGAACCCGATCCATTGGGTACCTGCGCTCCCGGGGGGTATGTATAGACTCCGGAGAGGCTCCTACAGCCCAAGCGCAATATCATAATATCATCACTGTGGCGTGCAGCCCGATCCATACTCATTCCACAGTATGCATATGAGTCACATAACAGATTTAATAAATTTCTCAATTTTCAATTATTAAGAAGAATATAATTTAGTTATTTAACTTCAGGAAAAGTGACTTAGCATTTCATAACAGTGATTAAACAGAGGACTGAGATCAATGATTATACAAATCATGCTATCACAATGATATTCATCCTCTGAGGATGCTACAGATCGGCACAAGGCCCCAAACATGCAAATAAGCCAAGATAGATTCAATACAGAATGCGTATCGGTCGCCAATATAGCAAATTTCTTGTTCGGGATGGACCAAGTCAATATCCCCAGTCCTAAACAACCCCTCATCCTCCATGGGGTGCGAGTCACGCCCTAATATAGTGTCAGAATGTGAAAAACCGGGGTTTCATACCCTCAGGCAATCATCAATACAGACTACTCACCTCTAACCGACCGTAGACTAGCCCGCGATGCCCTTTCCTCTTGAATCAACCTCCTCGCGTGTCGAATCTAGCCAAAACCACAACAAATACATCACATTACGCTACATGATAAATACCTAATCGAAAATAATCGAAAAGTATCAATAATCCCGAAATTGACAAAAACCCAAGCACCGATCCCAATTTTCCAAACTCAGAAATTTTTACAGAAAAGTGTTGTTCATATTTTCCGGATTCCGTATATATAAAGAACACTAAAATCGGATTCTGTTTGACCCCTCAAATCGACCCTTAAAGGTCTCAAAATCTCAGGCCCCAAAATCCTATTTTTCTACTGTTTTTCATGAATTAAAGGCTGGGATTATGGTATATAATCACCCATAAATGATTTTTAATAATCAAATAACTTACCTCTGCGATACCCACTGATTTTCTTTCTTAAACATTGCCTCGGAAGCTTCTTCCCGTTCAAAAATTGGAAGAAACCTCGACATGCTCATTATAGGTATACTATTCACGCGTTTTACTGCTCCCAATGGATTCCTTGTGAAATTCTAATGAATTTAGTCTTTTGAATCACTCAACTTGACCTTATAATGAAGGAAATATGTAGGTTTTAAGATTTGCAAATAGTGAAGGTTTTTAATACACCGTCAGGGGTAATTTCGTTATTAACTTAAAAATCTGCGCAACCTTGGTAAAACGGTTATAAAATCCCCATACAATGTCCACATTCGACGATTCTTTTTGGTACGGGTCCATAATTACGATACGGATCTAGTGCTTCATTCAAAACAGTAATCGAAGCTTATTGTTCAATACAATATCATTTATGCTTGAAGAAATAACGTCGAAGCATAAGAAAAACGAGCACCACGCAGCCCAAACCTATCCGAAACTCACTCGAACTTCTCAGGACCGCATACTAACATACTAAAACATCACATATGATCATTCAAACTTAGTTTCACTCTCAAAACACCAAAGCTAACATCAAACACCAAATTTACATCGGATTCAAGCCTAAGTTCTTCTAAAACTTCCGAAACACGCATTTGATCAAAAACCCAACCGAATCACCTCCGAATAACCAGAAATTTTTTAAACACATCCCAAATCGCCTAACGAAGCTATAACAACTATCGAAATTCGATTCCGACTCCCTGATTAAAAATCTCACATACCAACCAGATTTCATCAAAATCCCAACTTTGCCAAAATAGGCTAACTCCTACCGAGCCTCCGAATTTACTTCCGGTTGCTCTCCTAAGACTTAAATCATCCCCCAAAACTAGTCAAACCATCAAAAATCCATTCCGAGCTCTCTATCTCACAAGTCAATATCCGGTTGACTTTCCCAAACTACCCTTTCCATAAAGAGACTAATTGTCTCATTTCCACCAAACTCGATCCGAATTGACTCAAATTCACCAAGTACACATATTGAAACATGAGTAAGCATATAACGGGGAAACGGGATGGACATACATGAGACGACGGGTCGGGTCGTCACATTTTACTTTTTAAGTTATTTGTTTTACCCAAAAAAGCAAAAACAAATGTGTGAAAAAGATTCTTTTATTTTAGTTTGTTTTGTTTTCAAAAAATGGAAAAGGAAAAATAGTTTGCGATGAAAATTGAAAGAAGAGACTTGATTATTTTTGGGATTTCTTGTTTTTAAAATAGTTTATTTGCTAACGGAAAAGAAAAATAGTTTGTTTGTTTGCTCTAAAAGAAAAAAAGAGAAAAAAATTTTGTTTACAAAATAGTTAGCTTAATTTTCCCAAACTACGCATAGTTTGATTCTCACAGGGTGTGAGATACGTAGGCAACCCTCATCGGGTCCAACCTTCCTTTTGCAAAAATAGCCAAAAAAAATCAGAAATTTTTTCATAAATAAACCGGGTGATGTCGTTTTTGTCAAAAATAGCGAAACGTTCCCAAATGGGGCGCCGGAAGGCTGACTTTGCATAGACATCCACCTTTGATCATATTTTGATTTTTGACCCTCACAAACATAAATCTTCGTCCCCGAGGCGATGGAAGGCCGTGTTTGCAATACCGGGTCATTTATTTAATAAGAAAAACAGTTAGTGGTCAAGTGAATACCGTTCGGATTTTGGGTCAAAATTGGCATATAGAGGAAGGAATGTGTCATTTTGTTTTTGGGTTTGTATTTCTTTTGATGAGTATATGGGTCGTTTGATTTTCGAGTCTGTATTTCATTGTTAAGTTGGTCAGTTTTGTTGTTGTTATGAAAATGGAAAATTCCAAAAGTGTTTTATTGTCGTTTACCTTTTATTTGCTAGAACTACGCACGGTCTGATTCATGTGGGATCATGATACGTAGGCAATCTCCATAAGATTCGACCACAACCAAAAAAAATGAAATGAAAAATGGAAAAAAGAAATTGAAAAATGCGAAAAGATGTTTAATAATGAGGATCGACTCAATCCATTCTAACAGATTTTGTTTTGAATTATGAAGAAAGTTGAGGTGGTCGGTTGTGGTAAGCTGGAAACACAAGATCCAAGGAATATGATAACTGGCATCGAAGCTGTTACAAGTGCTCATGAGACTCAGGGTCAGAGGGTTCAACAAGGGTCTACTGTGGTTGAGCAAAATAGAATCCTGAAACAACAAATGACCAAAATGCGTCAAGATTGGGCCGATGGCCAAGGACAACCTTGTCACGAGTCACGATTTGCTACACAACAAGAATAGTGCCACACGTACTCATCTGATATTTCTGCAAACATCGAGAAGCTTGCCCGAAAGAGGGTACAGGAAGAAATAACCCAAAGAGTGAAAAGCTTAGACCAACGGTTGAAAAATACGCAAGCAATGGAAGGTCAAAAGAGTGTAGCCTTCAGAGATCTATTCATGTTCCCCGATGTCCACTTGCTGCCTGGTTTCAAGGTTCCCAAATTTGAAAAGTACAATGGAAATGGAGACCCCATAGCCCACTTGAAAAGGTATTGCAACCAATTGAGAGGTGTGGGAAGAAATGAAGAATTGCTTATAGCTTATTTTGGGGAAAGCCTCTCGGGAGTAGCATCTGAATGGTTTTGGGATCAAGACACATCTTGCTGGTACGCCTGGGATGACATGGCACGGGCCCTTGTCAAACAGCTTCAATACAACATCGACGTCGCCCCAGACCGCATTTCCCTTTCTAACCTGAAAAAGAAACCAACTGAAAGTTTCAGGGAATATACCATCAAATGGAGAGAGTAGGCAGCTAGAGCTAAGCAACCCATGGATGGCCACAAGTTAATCACTGTTTTTCTACAGGCTCAAGAGCCAGATTATTTTCAATACATGACGTCCACAGTGGGTAAATCCTTCCCGGAAGCAATCAAAATGGGAGAAATGGTGGAGAACGGTCTAAGACAGGCAGAATTATAAGTCAAACAGCTCTCAAAGCTGCAACTCAAGCTGTCCAAATTGAATCTGGTAACACAAATAAGAGGGATGAAGAAATCATGTGATATCAGGGTTGAGAAGAGGTCCTAGGAGAACATCTCGAAGGTATGTGCAGCCTCATCAGGTTTTCCATTACCCCCTAAGCATTACTATCCACCTCCGAACCCCCCAACTCTATTTATTCATCCCAGTATGTTGCCGAGCCATCAAATAACCCAAGAAGGCGAGCACGAGTATCATAAAATCTCCACCAGCCTCCGCAAAATCTTCAAGTACCTCATAACCCACATCCAAGCCATGGCTACAAAAGGAAACAAAAGTTGAAAGATAGTTTTACACCAATAGGAGAGTCCTACGCAGGCTTATTTGAAAAGTTAAAGCAACATGACATGATTGCACCCTTTCCTCCAAATCAGGTGGACCGACGTGTGAGAATCTTTGACTCAACTAAAAGGTGTGAATACCACTCGAATGCTCTGGCGAATGATGTGGAAAATTTTCGGGATTTGAAAAGAGAAATAGAAAGGATGATCCAGGAAAGTTTGATTCAAGACAGTGGCACCCGGAATATCACGTTGCATCCCTTACATGAGAAGGCACACTTGGTGGGGATGATGCCTCGTGGCACGGGGTATGAGAATCCTCTTGGGAACTTGTTGACTGCAGTTAAAGATACTGAAGCAGATAGTGGTCATGGAAATACGGATGCGAAGCTTAGTGGCTAAGATGCCATGCTTGGAGACGCTTCATTCCTAAGTAAGCCGGGGAGGAGCTTTGGTGGTCCATTTTGCTGTCGTTTCTGTTGTCCGGGTTATTTGCAGGGTTGTAATCCTGATATTATCCTGTGATTAAATACTCTTATCCTTTCATTTTTGTCTCACTTGTTTAGTCGTAGTGGTTCATCTAGTGTTGTCCATGATTGTTTCAGGTTCATTCTAGGGTTGTACTCTAGTTTGTTTGCTTGTTTTATTATTCGAGTTATTATCATCATTGTCTAATACAAATTCTAGTCTTTTGTTACTTCTGATCATTTTATCTTTTGTTAGTTCTTTTCTATCCTTTTTGTTTTGTCTTTTTTCTAATGCTGGTTCTAGTAACATGACATGCACGCATAATTCTCAGTCGGATCTTTAAAAGCTATGTTAGCCGGGAAGCAATGAAACAATTTTGAAAACGATGGGGGCACTTGAGGAAATAAGAACATATTTGGACGTTTGAGATTGTCGACGCCCGAACCATGTGAAACTGGGTTAAATAAAACATAATAAATCCACGTGAAATCAAGTCGACCAAATTGACAGGGAGCTGGTTGTGGTAATAAGAGTAAGAGTGTTGCCCAATGGCACATTATATCTGACGGATGTAAAAGGAAAATGTGTGAAAATGGCATTCAATTCTGATGCGGTCAAGAGATGATATGCATGGTTTCTTTATTCTGATTGTACTTGTTTCTATTTGGCATATTGTGAAGTTTGAAATGACGAAGGCGTTTTGTTCTGCTATCTAAACACTTTACCTTTTTGTCACCCTCTTTGAGCCTTATTTATTTTCTTTCATACCCCTCTTTCAGAATCAACGGCTCAATCAAAGCAACGCAAGCGTTGGAGATAAGAAAATGGAAAAAGAAAGAAAAAGAAAAGGAAAGAAAGGAAAAAGAAGATGAAACAGAAGAAGAAAAAAGGGATAAAGAAAGGAAGAAAAAGGGAAAAAATAAAAAATAAGAGAAAGGAAAAGAAAAGAAAAGAAAAACAAGAGAAAAGAAAGAAAAAGAAAAAATGAAGAAAAGAAAGGAAAATGCAAGAAAAAACTGAAAGAAAAGCTGGGAAAGAAAATCACAACAACGTAGTTTCTATGACGTGAACTACGTTTCACTTGATATCGAAAGGGTACGTAAGTAGCCTCTCTGATATTCAGTCATACCAAAATAAAAATTAAAAAGTCCCCAACCAAGAAACTAGGGCAGAAGTTGTGATTGTTGAAAGAAATCGAATTCCAAAAGTTGTAGTTCTAAACCCATTTTGAATTGTTTTGAGCCTTTATATCCTTTCTTTCTAACCCTATCCAAAAGCCCACATTATGGTACAAAGAAAGACCTTCTGATCAGTCTTTGGGAAATTCCAAGTCAAGCAGGTAAGGTAATTCATGTCAGGGGAAACACTCCAGTCCAAGTAAGAAAAATGAAAATGAGAGAGTCGGGTTGATGAAAACCCTCACGGGTACTGCAAGGCGATGAAAGCTGAGAGAAATAAAAAATGAGAGAGTCTTATTGGTGAAAACCTTCACGGGCACCTTGAGGCAATGATAAGTTGAGAAAAAGAACGAAATGAGAGAGGCTTGATGGTGAAAACCCTCCGGGCACCACAAGTCAAATAAGGACAACAAATCAAATTGGATAAGCGGAGCATTGAAGCCCAATTTCACAGCGAAAGGTACAACAAGAGTTGAACGTCATAATTGATTGACAGAATGTTTACAGGTGTATGTCATGGTCATTAGAGTTGGTATCCTCATTTTATAGGTTTCTACTTTATATTTTTCCCTTAAGGATTCATCTCTTTATTTTCCTTCACTTCGTTTCTCTGTTTTGTTCATTTTCCCTTTTTTCTGAGTCTTTTGGTCATAACAAGTGAGAAATGATTTTAAAATTTGGCACCAGCTTTCCAATTGCAGAAAATAGGGTCTGGCTCGCATATCAAAGCATCACAAGTCAAGAAAAATAACAATAGCATTGAGCTGGTAATAATCAACATGCTTTGGGGTGAGGCACAAGGATTGGTTAAAGTCAGTCCAGGAGCAGTGCAACAAACAGAAGGTAATGGGTCTTGAATGCATAAGATGTATGACAAAGGAAGTAGTTAGGCAAGAAACAAGTGGGGTTTTCAAATAAAAATGAAAGCTATCGGCAAGTGAGGGAGCAACAGACCTCAAGGCCAAGTCCATCATATAAGACAAGAGACAAAAAGATACTGTGGGGCAATGGACGTAATTTGGGAATTCATGTAAGACTCAAAGGTCAGGAATATGCCATTTTCACGAGCAATGCCCCAAAAATATTGGATTTGAACGGGGAAAAAGGTATTTTGTTCACATAAATGACAGGGAAAGTGGTTAATCAGTAAACATGGAAGATCTTCAAGAAGAATCAATTGTCATAGAAAACATACAGGGGTCAGATAAGAATACTAGAAGTAATAATTGAGAGGTAGTCGTCAAGAACGGTGGAAGTTATCAGCAAAGTTTTAAAGATGATCGGACAACGCATGACATGGAAAGGAGAAAAGGAAAGTCATCCCCAGCAGGAGTACCACAACCAACCACCGCACTTTAAACTGACAGAATTTTCTTTGATTTGAAACTGGGGCATGAAAATGTTATTGATGGCGTAAAGATATGCTACAGGAGGATTATCAAACTGGGGCAGAATATTTTCTGTCGTGTTGAAAATTTTCTTGAAGTCGGATACCCATCCGAAGAAAATGAAGGTCAATACAAGCTTTCTTTTACAAAGAAGAAGAGGGAAGTAGTTTTCAGGAGAGAAACACCAATTTTAAGAAAAGTAATTTTCGGAGGAATGAACCATTAGTTTTAGGGAAGTGGTTTTTGAAGGAGGACAACACCAGTTTTTAGGAAAACAGTTCTGACGGAAGTTAATTCAAGAAGGTATATAAAACAAGTTTTGGAGGAAAATGGTTAAAAGAAAAATCTTAGTCTGATGAATTTTTCACCTAAGATGAAGAAATCTTAGTCTGTTGAATCTTTCACCTAAGATAAAAATCTTAGTCTGATGAATTTTCCACCTAAGATAAAAATCTTAGTCTGATGAATCTTTCACCTAAGATAAAGGCAGAAGTTGGAAAAAAGAAAGGAATGCATAATTTAGGAAAAGTAATAAAGGCATAATTTGGGAAAAAATAAAGGAAGGCATAACTTGGGAAAAAGAAAGGAAGGCACAATTTTAAAAAGAAATAAAGGAATGTTTGAATTTGAAAGATTAGGAAAGTTTGAATTCGAAATTTAGACCTAGTCTGATGATTTATCTACTAGGATAAAAATCTTAGTCTGTTGAATCTTTCACCTAAGATAAAAATCTTAGTCTGATGAATTTTTCACCTAAGATAAAGATAAAAATCTTAGTCTGTTGAATCTTTCACCTATGATAAAATCTTAGTCTGATGAATTTTTCACCTAAGATAAAGATAAAAATCTTAGTCTGTTGAATCTTTCACCTAAGATAAAAATCTTAGTCTGATGAATTTTTCACCTAAGATAAAGATAGGAATCTTAGTCTGTTGAATCTTTCACATAAGACAAAAATCTTAGTCTGATGAATTTTTTACCTAAGATAAATATAAACATCTTAGTCTTTTGAATCTTTCACCTAAGATAAAAATCTTAGTCTGATGAAATTTTCACCTAAGATAAATATAAGAATCTTAGTCTGTTGAATCTTTCACCTAAGATGAAAATCTTAGTCTGATGAATTTTTCACCTAAGATAAATTTTAAATTTTAAGATACATTTCATTCTTTAAATTTTTAAAGTTGTATTTCAATCTTATCACAATTCAAGTTTTAGTTCTTATTAGTATGTGGTAACAAGCACTCAGTTTTCCAAGTTGGGACAGAAAATTTTCTTTGTTTGTTTGTTTTTGTAAAGTCAGGAGCCCGCCTGGATAATAGAGGAATACATTCAATTTCAAGTTCAGTAATCAGGAGCCCCACTAGATAACAGAGGAATACATGCAATTTCAAATTCAGAAATCAGGAGCCCGCCTGGATAACAGAGGAATACGTTCAAGATCAAGACTATTCAAGTTCAGCAATTTGGAGAGAAGGAACAACATCGCAGTCAACAAGTTGAAGAAACGACAATGGATCTCACCAAGGAAACACAAGATAATAGGATAGAACAAGGAAGTACAAGAACAAATTTGAAGAATTTAGATAGGATTTTGTAATTCGCAGCTCGTAGCTTAGGCTAGCTTCTTTTATTTTTGATTGGTGTAATAAGGAAGGTCAACGAGCAGTAGCAGCAACAATCGCAGTAAAATCACAGCTCCTGGTAGTCCCATCTACCAGACACTCCCAAACTACACTGACCTGATTCCAATTTAGCCTAGGATATGTAGGCAACCTCTGAAGCAGGGTGCGGTCAAGCTTTTCAAAAATGCTTCACATGGAATTTTTAAACGGGCAAAAATCGCTCGTATTTGCTCACTTATCTTTGCACGAAAACTCTTCGTGTTTCCGGGCAAAGAGGGGCAGCTGTGAACACGTGATTTTTGCCCTATATATGAATTATTCCCAAAAATTCAAACAAAATGATTTCTTTCATTGTTTTACAATTTTGTGAATTTTGTGTTATTTTCTGGTAATTGTTGCATTTTATTTGTGCATTTTGATTCATATGAAAATACAAAAATATACTTGAAATTCGTTTAATTTCATATTTTTAAGATTAATTAGTAGTTAAAATTGTTTACAAATAGAGAAAAATAACAAAAATGATACTTTCGCATTTTTAGTTCTAATTTGTGTTAATTGGTATTTTGGGAAATTAGAAAATATAATTTTAGAGTTAATTTGGATTTTTAGTTTTTAATTTCTCATTTTAATAAAATCAAAAAAATATAAAATACAAAAAAAAGAGAAGGAAATAAAAAAAAAATAATGAAAGGAAGATGGTTTGTTTAAATTGGGCTATTTAATTCTTTGGTCCTAACCAGTCCAAATGAACCGACCCAAAAGCCATCCGGAATTGGCCCAAAGCTTTCCCTAACTCGGTATGCCTTCAACCATCAAAACGACGCCGTTTTAATCTGGCAAATCTGAGCCCTTCATCCTCTCTCATCCAACGATCACCATTCAATTTGGGAGATTAAATAAAATAGTCTGAAATTATCCATTAAACCCTAGACACAACCCCTCTTCCTCGTACCCAACTCACCCCAGTAACGCCGGTGTAACGCCGCCCTCTCTCCGTCGTGCCTCCACCGTCCACCGTCGGCCGGAAATCGCCTCCGCCAGCGGCGGAGCTCCAAACGACCCGAAAATTTCACCCATGAATCCTCTCCTTCTCCTATTTCCAACCCTTAAAACCATTTCCCTCAACTCCCCGCCGATTTTCTCGAATTTTAGATCGAAAATTCAGCCAAAACACAAACTTGTCCAAATCCGACCGAACTTACACCATCGAGTCTACTTAACCCCCTTAGCCACAAATATTCAACCATCTTCCTTCGAATATTATCATAACGCTTCGAATTTCAAATCAAATTTGGGCTGAAAAATCCTACAATTCTAGGAGTTGGGGTTGTCTTTGATTCTGGGCTATAATAGCCCTTAATCATGTGTTTCATGATTAAGGAAAGTTGTGGTCCAAATTTCCAAGAGTCTGAGAGTAAGTCTGTCAAGGGAAGTCAGGTAAGTGTGTTTCTTTCTCTTTTATTTTTGTTCAGTCTTCTTCTTTCTTGTGTTCTCATAATTGTTAATCGTTAGTTTAATTTCTGTCTAGTTGTTATCATTTTTAGTTCTGAATTTTGGGTTCTAATTTTGTGTTTAATTTTTCCTTCTGATTGTTTATTTGATTTTATTTCGTCTCGAATTCTAGTCGGATTAACAATATGATTTTAGGATTGGTTGTTTTGATATTCAATACTTGTTATGATTTGTTCTGACTTAGTAAAATTTAAATATTAACTTAGATCTTCTATTTTAATAGTTTGTAATCAATTTTGTTTAGGTTCAACCTATTTTAGTTTGATTTTAGTTAAATAGAATTGTCTTTAGTTCATTAGTTAGCCTTAATAAATTTAGGTTTTAGGTTAAACTGAATTGGTTATAGCTACTTCGTATAATCATTCATGGTTCAGTCAAAAGTAATTCCAGGGGTGTTCAGGGGTATTTGGGTATCTAGGGCTGAGTAAAAATGTTGTAGATCATGCTAGATTTCCCTAGAACTTTCTATATTGGGGTACAAGTAGAGTTTCAGTAATATTAGTAGTATTTACTTGAGAAATATGTCAGGACATAAGGCACTAAATGGGTAAATAAACAATGACTGGACTGAAAACAGAAAAATAAAGGCTCCCCTCAATTGTGCCTATAAAAGGGCGTGCCCTTTACTTCATTCACAAGTTTGGAAGCCTAAATCACCCCCAAAAAGTACTCTCAAAGCTTCTAGATCTGAAATTCAAATCTCAGATATGAAATTCCTTTAGAACTTTCTTCATATAAAAAAAACCAAAAATAATACAAAATACAAAAAATAGAAAGAGAGCTACTGTTCCATTAGATGATAATTGATTTTCAGCCTTTCAGTTGCTGATTTACAATGTTTCTAGGATCCAGTTCTGATTTCTGAAGTTGTTGGGTTTACTTATTGGTGTTTGAGTGGGTTTGGGTTCATTTTGAACTAGTTTTGACTATATCTAGTCATCCTCTGTGATTCTCGAGCATCTTTGGGATTCTGATTCTTTGCCGGACTATTTTATATTCCATTGATTGCTGCTGGGAATCAAAACTAGTTTCTGATTATTGCTGGGGTTATTACTGCTACTGCTAACCTCTCCATTTCTTATTCTACTTCACATTTCAGGTATTTGCCTAATATCCAATGGCCAAAGGCAAATGATACTTATAATTGAAGTTTTAACCTTGAAATGGAAAGCTGGTTTAAGTGTACGAATTGTTTATTTTCCTGTTTATTCATATGTACTGTAATAAATAGAGTAATTCTGTTCTATGTCTACATGTGGGTAGTTTAGATAAGGCTCCTTCCTTAGATTGATTTTGCCTAAGTTTTCAGTCAAGCGTGGTTCTCTTACATGTTATGAGTTGAACCGTTGATTGGGTCATGAATCATAGTTGAAGAAATACTTTGTTGACTGCTTCTGCTTGTGAGAACTTTAATCCCAGTTTCAACAAAAGAAATGCTTGGTCTCCTTTAATCTCATTCTGATTTCTGTCAAGTATCAATTCGTTTCAATTAGAATTTTTCATTCCAGTTGTTTGGTTGTTTAGTGGTTATAATCATGTTGAATCTTTAGCCATAGTTGTGCACTGTAATAATTTTGAAACGAGGAAAAGTTATAAAGGTTGTTGGTTATATTGGTTAATGTAAATTTGAATGCTGATAAACTTTGGAATGCTTTTAGCTCGAGAACATTAGGTACAATTTGTGTATCCAGAATAGCTATGGAACTCCAGTAGGCCTTCGTATGAGCATAACTATATGGTGTTTGAATTGTCTTCATTTGTGATCATCTAGTTATAATTCATATGTAGTGAGAACTTGCTTAATTAGTGTTCATATTAGTTTTAAAATAAAACAAAAGGAATCATGAACAATGGGACGTGCAGATGATTCTGAAATCAAGTGCAACTTCAAACTTTGGAGTAATTAACTCGTTCATTTTGTGCTAACCATTTAAGACCTATGTCTGTATGTCCACATGCACTTTGACAAAGTAGGAATTTATATTTAATACGATCTTTTATTGGTGTAAGTCTTATTAAGGGCATGAATACTTTACATAGTTTGTACGCTGAAAAGCTACTTTATCTCCAGGGCTATTGGTGTGCGTAGTACATGGTTTGGGCCTGTTAGGACTGAGAGTGAGATTGGCAGTTTATCCGTTGATGTTTAAATAGTTTGCTTCGGGTCTTGAGTTAGGTAGAGGGTTCAAACTAAAATGTTCCTCATTTTGTTTGGACCCGGACTTGAACTTGAAACCCGAATTTAGATAATAATCAATTAGGATTTTTTAATCTTTAGAGACAACAAAAAATAGAAAAATCGTAGTTGTTTTTGGATTTGCCTTTTTAAAATAAAATGAGACGAGCCTCGCCCAATAACATACAAATTGCGGGGCCCTCAAGAAAGGTTTTTAAAATATTTAGAAAATCAGAAAGGGCCGTTAAACGAATTTCACGGCCTTCCCAAAAGATAATAACGCATTACCTTTTTAGGTGTGATTTTAATAAAGTTACATTCATAAATTCGGGTGTTCATTTCATGTGACCCAAATCAAATCTCAAAATATTAAATAGAGTCTGCGTAGGATTGCGGGTGCATTTCATGTGACGCAATCTGAAGGCGCGTTTTAAACGATGTTCAACTTTCTTATAAAAAATACATATTGAATTAAAGCGGTTAAAAGTAAAAATTGGCACATAGGTTCTTCATGAATTAAATCAGACAAAAGCAAAATGCAATAGTTAAGCGACCGTGCTAGAACCATGGAACCCGGGAATGCCTAACACCTTCTCCCGGGTTAACAGAATCCCTTATCCGGATTTCTGGTTCGCGGTCTGTTAACACAGTCATCTTTTTCCTCGGTTCGAGATTCAACCGTGACTTGGGGCGCCACTAATCTCCCAAGTGGCGACTCTAAAATTTTAATAATAAATCTCGTTCCGATTGTCCTTTAAGTGGAAAACTCCTTTACGCCCTTGCGGGGTGTAGTGAAAAAGGAGGTGTGACACCTCCTGCTTATAAGTATGGTGTACGACACACCCATAAACAAGACTCTACTAGACACGACTTATAGGCTCCATAGGACAGAACTGCTCTGATACCACTTTTATCACGACCCAAATCGATGGGCCGCGATGGGCACCCGATACTTTACACAACCGAGTACCAAAGTAACGTATCTTTTTTCTTACATTATCATGTACACATGACATACATGCCTAATAGGCCAACAAGATCATTTATAAACTGAAAATATAGGCCGATAAGGCCGCACAATCTTTCATATACATGACATATATCTAAAAGCCTCTATGAATACATAAATATCATAAAGGTCGGGACAGAGTCCCTACATACCAATCAATACATTTCTAAATCATACTAACCAAACGAGCAACTCCGAAGCCAATGGAGCGCACCAACATGTTCCGCTAAACTGATAGCCTACTTGTAGGGCTCTCAACCTGTCTATCGAGACCTGCGGCTATGAAAGGCAACGTCCTCAGGCAAAAGAGACGTCAGTACGAAAACTATACCGAGTATGTAAGGCACATAAATAAATACATAATAGACATAGAAGAAATATAGAGTACTTGACTCAACCTAAGTCTAAATAACACTGTAAATTATGAAATACTTTTAGCGTCATGCATATGCGTTTGAATTTCATGTCGTGCATAGGTACATGTCTCATAACATCATTAGCTTCTGAGGGCATCCCATCATATCATATGGCCGTTGTGGGTAAAATCATCAATGCATATACCAGTTGTTCAGGTGGTAGTGCGTATATAACGCCATAACCTTTTTCGATATCCCATATGCATATACATACATATATACGCGTATAACGCCGTTTGAATCATATTTCAACCACCATGGGCAACAACATCATCATATACCAGCTGATCAGGTGGCGGTGCGTATATAAAACCGTAACCTTTTCCCATATCCCACAAACATATATTTACATATATACGCGTATATAACACCGTCTGGTCATGGGTCGATGCACATGTATAAATGAGTGAAATGCATAAAAAATACATAATAATCTCGATATTCATTCCGGATAAACTTTTCTAACCTCGTATTATTCTGAGACCCATGAACAGAAAATAATAATAATTTTTATGGGGAATCAAGAATATAGACACCCGTAATAATTCTATTAGAGTAATTTATGGAAAATATGTGTTTGCTCGTTTCATCAGTATAATTTGAACCATACCCAAAAGAAAGATGTGAAAGCCTTAACATATATGAGTAGGTTTTGTTGTCATCTTTTGTTTGTTTTCTAGGCAGGTAGACTTCTTTGAATGTTCTAAGTAGGCCATCAGTTGCTTTGGAGGACTAATCTAAATTAAATGGGAACAATCATATTCCCATTTAAAATTATGTTAAAAATCAAATTCCGCCCAAACTTTAGATTATATACATTCTCTTTCATCTCGATATTTGACAATTAACTGATGTTTTTGGAACGAGAATGTCAAATTGTCAATTCTTTGACATCTAAAGACGATGAAATAATGGACAATGGAGTGCAAATCTTGGAATTATAGCCTAAATTCAAGTAAAAACGAAAAAAGAGGTGAATTGTACATGAATTTTGTGGGTAAAGTTATTCAATATACGGTATAATTAATTAGGATGCATACAAGATGATCGTCGTTCAATGAGAATGTATAAGAAGTTTATGGGATTGACATGAGGGAACATGAATGACTATATTCTGGGAGTAAACTCTGGGCGAATATAAAGCGCATGAATACAAGTTATGCCCCCGGCTTCTACTATTTTTATCTGTGCCTTTTCTTTTCTTTTATTTTTCCCTTGTTTATCCTTTTCCTTTTCCTCTTCTCTTTTTGTTGGTTCTTCTCTAGATTCTATAATCTTGAATTTTCCTTCTTTATTGATCAATTTTGAAAAATTAATTAAATCTATCAAAAGAAAAAAGGGAGGGGGTAGGGGGTAGGAGAGAGGTTATACTTTATGAATCTGATTTACTATTAGAACATCAATTTTTTCTCTCTCTCCACTTAAAGTATTTTATCTATAACTTGATATTCTTTCTTGTTTTAAATTGTGATTCAAATGTCTTCACAACATAAATAAAGACTCTTTTATGAATTCTGCAAAACTCTGCTACTTGAGACAATTGTTATTATTAACTTTTCAATTTTGATATTTAGCACTACTTTGTGGAAAATGGTTATGACTATAATTAAATTGACTACCCGTCAATTTACACAAATAATCACTAAAATTACTTAAACATCCGAATATCTTATCTCTTCACAAAGGACACGTGTTCGTTCGTATAATACACACTGTCCCTTCACCATATCCCAACAAATTTCTGTCTTACTCAAAAATCACTTAAACGACATCGTAATAACTCAATTACTTTATATACGACGTCGTAATAGTGCGCAGACCAGTTCTCATCTTTAACTGAACGACTATGTGACTGTGTGAGAGAGAGAAGAAGTCGAGCTCAACGTGAACGGAGAAAATGTTGCCAATTGGCGGCAAAGGCGGCGGAGTTGGCCAGTTACTGGCGGCAGTTGCGGCGGCGTTACTGCTCCGCCTTTTCTCTTCTCCTGGTCCGGCGCTTTTGCCGGGAAATGAAGCTCTTCCCGACGATGACGATGAGAGAGAAAGTGAAAATGGCGAAGCTCCAGCTCCAGCTCCGATCACTGGAAAAGTAGCTCCGGTTACTATTAAATGGACTAATATTACCTGCTCTCTCTCTGATAAATCCTCTAACTCTGTGAGTCCACTGCCTTGTTACATAAAGCATGCAAACTTATGTTGATAAATGTTACAGTAATCATTTGGTGAACTTATGAACAGTTTTTTTTATTTGGCTATTTATAAAAAAAATGGTAAAATTCAGCTGAAATTGATGAAAAAGCTCACAGCTTATTAGTATTACCAAATGTGTGTATGTGTTGATTATTTTCTAGATATTTAGATTCTAGAATTTGCTCCAATCAAGCTGTCTAGTAGTTCGGAGTAACACATGAAACTTAGCTTAACGATGAACTTTTGGTTAGTCGACTTCATCAGTTTGCTGATATCTGTGAGGCATTTATGCATTTTTACTTGTATATTTAGAAATAGATATTTCTGTTAGTGAATTACAACAAAATATAATTCTTGTTAAGTTTCTGAAGAATTATCAGTTACCGTATACCGAACTAGTAATTGTGTTATATGATTCAATATATAGCATAAATAACATTATATCGTGATAGACATTGTATTCTAGGACAGGGAATGCACAGCTATCTTAAAATTGATCTATATATTACAACAATAGCAACTAAGCCTCAGTCCAAACACGTTAGGGTCGGTTATATGAATTCTCACTGACCATGTTACTTCACATACGCACATTCTAATAATATATAATATACAAAATAACATACTAATAATTATCAGTTGGGGGCTATGTATATATATATAGTCACATAGATACTGGTGGTTGTTTGAGAGACAACCGATAATATATACTGATGTAACTCTATAACCAATGAATATTCTCAATGACTATGAAAAGGAAACCTTTCTGCTCATCTCTTTCCTTCTTAGTAGCCAAACATATATAGTTACTTCAAAGCGACTTCACAGTTTCTTTGATACTATCTTCGTAATCTAGACTATTTCCTCAGTCTTTATGACTGTGGCCTGACCTTATAAGTTACTGTGTCTTCCCCTTAATTTTAATACTCATCTACATATTCTTTTGCTCTCCCTTTAACTTTTTCTCATTTTTGCTTTGGAATAGCTAATTTCTGGTTATAGTGATTTAAGCAACTTGCAAGTTCCCATGATTGGAATTGTGTAGTTATTTTAAGAGCCAGATTCAAATGATACTGACATTGACATTCACAATCTTTCTGGTTATCTTTTCCTTTCCCCCAAACTCTAGGTGCGGTTTTTGCTAAAAAATGTGACCGGAGAAGCCAAACCTGGTCGATTGCTAGCGTTAATGGGTCCATCAGGATCAGGAAAGACAACTCTTCTCAATGTTTTGGCAGGTCAGATAAACGCATCACCCAAGTTACATTTGTCTGGCCTTTTGGACATTAATGGGGTGCCATTTTCAAACAAAATATACAAGTACGCTGGCTTCACTAACCACTGTCAATTAGACTGATTACTTTTCTCTTGAGAGAAATTCTTAGTAAGATGATGTAAGTTCTTGCTACTGCAGGTTTGCTTATGTTAGACAAGAGGACCTTTTCTTTTCCCAGTTGACTGTTCGAGAAACACTCTCTCTTGCTGCTGAACTGCAGCTACAGGATGTATCTTCAATAGAAGAGAGAGATGAATATGTGAACAATCTATTGTTTAAACTGGGTTTGGTAAGGCTTCCCTTCGTCTTATCTTGGTAATTGTGTAGGAACCGTTCTAGTTAAAGAAATTGTTCCACGAAACAAACCTCTCGTTCTCTGATGGCTGTAGATTTTTCTAGTCTTTTCCTCAAGTTTAGTAGAGAAATATGGGTGTAGATTGTTCTAGTCTTTTCCTCAAGTTTAGTAGAGAAATCACTCTGATTTGTCCTTAGCCTTGTTGGTTTCATGTCACTCCTAAAGGTCAGTTGTGCTGATTCACGCATTGGTGATGCAAAAGTTCGTGGAATTAGTGGAGGTGAAAAAAAGCGCCTGTCGCTTGCATGTGAGCTTATTGCCAGCCCATCTGTAGTTTTTGCGGATGAACCTACTACTGGTAAGTTATGCTATCGCTTTTTGCAGTCCACATTTGCTGACATTACGCTTTGACCATGATGGCATCATCCAAATTTTCTGCTTTTATTGAACTCAGTTGACCAGTGAGTGCTTCTTGACTGGTTGATATTATATGCTTTAATTCTTATAATGCCTAGACATTGCAACATTGCTTGAAGATCGTATAAACCAAGGAGGGCCGTTATAAAAGCTTAAAGGTTTTAAATTAGGATAATAACTATAGATTTCCCTGTCAATTTTCCCTATGAAGTCGAAATGGCAAGGACTCCCAATTTTTCACAGTAATGTCTTCTATCTTTTGTTTATAATGGTATTTCCCTCCTGGCCACGACTATGTTATCCCAGTTGTCCTGATTCCTTTATGACGTGATAGTGTCAAGCTATTTTTGGTGGAAGTCAGAATACTCATGGAAATGTAGAAAAAGATTATTGGGCTTGCATAGGAATTGGAATCTTGTGACTATATGGTTATAGAAAAGTCTAAAATCACGATTCAGAATATATCTTATATTCTTGTAGAACCTGGGTCAGTTTGTTCTTCTACTTGCCCAGAGAATATGCTGTACTCAATAATGTCCAAAATCAAAAGCCTTCACTTCTACTCTGTAGTCTGAAGGGAATTCATTAGATGATGTAGTCAGTGTGGAGCCGAGGGTCGATTGGAACAGCCTCTCTGCCCTTTCGGGTAGGGGTAAGGCTCGTCTACATATTACCCTCCCCAGACCCCACTTTGTGGGACTATACTGGGTTGTTGTTGTTGTTGATGTAGTCAGTGTGGAATTAGGGTGCTATTAAGGACTTCAAAACCATGCGTGGGGATTATGTATTGTCCTGTCCTGTTGTATGCCTAAATGTAAACGCTTGATTTTGTTTATGTGCCAAGGAAACCTTGTGGGTCTTTACTTAGACAAATGATTCTAATTCTGAAGTACTTTAACAGTTGCATTCGGGTTGTAGAAGCTTCTACATGTAGAAGGGTAAGGAGTAAGCATATAAAATGAAAGCTAACAAAATGAGCTTCTGGAAAGAAAACATTCAAACTGGAACTAAATCAATGTCATACATTTATTAGTTCTATGAAAGACAATCTCAATGAATGTCTCCCTCTTTTCATATAGAGTTCATTTATGCATCCAAGTCTTGTTAGGACCGGAAAAAATCAGGTGTCATGCGGAAGCTAGCAACGCAAACCTTGAACGACAATAAATCAGACGATAAAGGAGAAATCTTCCAAAAGAGACATAAACATATAACATGGTTTGGTCAACTGACCTACGTCCACAACGGAGATGAGTAATCCACTATAATAAAAAGAGAGTACAAAATATCGAGAGAACAACCTCACGAAGAGGCAAGCACAAGTGACTCACTAAAACTTGTCCCGTAAAGTTCTCCCCCTAAACACGACTCTCATACTCCATATGGCTACATTGTGGATGATACTGAATGAGAATAATGGATCTTCAATTTATAGAGTCCCAAACCTTTTCATACAACAAAAAGGACTAGCCAAATATGAAAGAATTATATTTTCCTTCTAAGAAAATTTTTTTTCAATTATGGTAAATATGTTGTCCTTTCCTTCATGAAATAGGAAAATCAATTATGGTAAGAAAATCTGGACAAACACCTAACAATTCTCCCCCTTGGCCTGAATTTGACAAAATAAACTTGATTCACTTCTTCACATAGCCTTCAACAGGTCGCATCTCCAAATCTCCACCACGAAGTTTGTCTCAATGTGCGTAACACACCGGTCAAATTTCTCAGACAAAAAATATGATTACCGTCAAATATGTTGCGGCTAGAACTGAACCCACCAAGATGAATCTGTCTTGAACCTCGCTCGAAGCTGGCTCTGATACCACTTGTTAGGATCGAAAAAATCATGTGTCATACGGAAGCTAGCAAAACAATCCTTGAACGATGATAAATCAGACAATAAAGGAGAAATCTACCAAAAGAGACACAAATATATAACGTGGTTCGGTCAACTGACCTACGTCCACAACGGAGATGAACAATCCACTATAATAATAAGAGAGTACAAAATATCGAGAGAACAACCTCACGAAGAGGCAAACACAAGTGACACACTAACACTTGTCCCGTAAAGTTCTCCGCCTAAACACGACTCTCAAACCCCATATGGCTACATTGTGGATGCTATTGAATGAGAATGGTGGATCTTCAATTTATAGAGCCTCAAACCTTTTCCTACAACAAAAGGGACTAACCAAACAACAACAACAACTACCCAGTATAGTCCCACAAAGTGGGGTCTGGGGAGGGTAATATGTATACGGGCCTTACCCCTTCGCGAAAGGGCAGAGAGGCTGTTCCCAATCGACCCTCGGCTCAGTGAAGGAAAGGAAAAACAAAAACAAAAACAAAAGAGCATTAGTAACTCCAACAGAAATAGCTTAAATAATTATCTAAACATAAGAACCATAAATAAAATAGCATGCAATAATATCAGATAGTAACGACCATAAATAATTACCATAAGGGAGACACAATCCAATACACAAATCATCTATGGATAGCCCTGCCAAGCCTCACCCAACCCCGGGTGAGGAGTACGAAAAACTCTAGGAGCAAAAGGGACTAACCAAATATAGAAGAGTTATAGTTTCCTTCTAGGAAAAGAAAAATCCAATTGTGGTAAATATGTTGTCCTTTCCTTCATGAAATAGGAAAACCAATATGGTAAGAAATTTGGACAAACACCTAACAAGTCTGTTATTCTCTTCTATGTTAATAATTTCTTTAAAAAGGATCTTCTATGCTAATGGCATGCCTCTTTTATTAATGGTTTCCTGGTATCTGGATTCTTTAACCTCCTGCAGTGGAGGTTCAACTTGAAAGTTAGATGTATTATGTTTTACTTGACACTGAATCATAAACCACATTGTAATTGTTGGAAGTTTTCTACCCATACTTGTACAAAAGATGAACTTCACTTTCCTTGGTGGCAGTTGCAAAATATTACTAACCCTGTAATGTAGGACTTAGTATATTTATAATGTAAAACAATCTGATTTTAATAGAAATAACTGAAATCTACAATTGAAGTCATAATAATTATGTGAAGACTAGGATTTTCTTGAATGGTTCCTTTCTCACCTTTTTACTCCCTGCCCACAAAACCCTGCTTTCAGGACTTGATGCTTTTCAAGCAGAGCGAGTGATGGAAACACTAAGACAACTAGCACAGGATGGACATACTGTTATATGCTCTATACACCAGCCTAGAGGTTCTGTGTATGCCAAATTCGACGACATTGCTCTTTTGGCAGAGGGTTCACTCGTCTATGCTGGTCCTGCACATGATGAAGTACTGGCATACTTCTCGAAATTCGGGTGTGTTATATGATCTATCCCCTAAGTTAGTTATATAGTTTATATAACCTTATAGTGTTGTGCTGCTATTGGCTCTCACTTTCTGGCATTGTATTCCTGGAATTCGCCTATTTGTGTTTAGTGGTCTAAAGAGATAAATGTCTAGATGAATCCAATTAATCAGAAATATTCTTCTTCTGATTAAGTACAAAAAAGTCATGTTGATAAACTTGAGGCGAGTCCAATGTTGCATTTTATCCTTAAACACATAGATAACAAGTTAGAATGTGGTAAAACGAAATAGCACGCCAGCGTGATAATGCAGTGTCCTATAATAATTATAAGTATGATTGTAACACTATGATGTGCTCTTTTTTATTTTTTTCTGGTTATTTTTGTGTTGGTGGTTGGGAGAAGAGGGATGTGCATGCATATATAAATGTGTGTGCGCGCATGCGCGCGTCTGTGTGTGTCTAAATTTTGCATTTATTCTTTGCCATTGCCATATGGATATGAGCCAGCTTGCTTTCCTATGATTTACATGAAGTGTGAACTGCAATGTGTTAATCAAGTATTGGTTGGTGGTTACTAAATGACAGGTACATTTGTCCAGATCATGTGAATCCTGCTGAATTTTTGGCTGATCTAATATCCATAGACTATAGTTCGTCCGAGAGTGTATACGCTTCCCAAAAGAGAATAGATGGTCTAGTTGAGTCATTCTCAGAACAGATATCAGAGGTTTTATATGCAACTCCACTTGTAAGGGATAGCTCGAAAACCCGTGTAAACTTAACAAAGAAATCTATTTCACGTAAAGGTGGTTGGTGGAGGCAGTTCTGGCTACTTCTCAAACGTGCATGGATGCAAGTGAGTTCCATCTCTCTCTCTAATTCTCTTCCAATCTCACTTCTCTGATTTAACAGCATTTAGGGATTATAAAAAGGGACGTAATGCAATTGCTTCATTAATCTGCTGGAACTATAAATCCTATAGAAGAAATGTTCAAATACTTGGATGAGTTTGTTCCTTTGTTTGTAAATTTTAACAGATAAACAAAGAGTAATTACAGCATTACCATGTTATGTAGCTAGTTGGAACTGAACTTATCATCAATAGTGTATGCTTTATTTCTTTTCCTTGCTGCCTGAGGCTTCCTTCCTTCTAATGCTCAATAATCTTTAGTACTTCTTATACCAAAAAAATTGTGATATTTGAAGCAATTTGCTTCTTTGGGTCTGTTATAATTGAGATTAGTCATTGATCAATAGGCTTCTCGAGATGGACCAACAAACAAAGTTCGGGCAAGGATGTCAATGGCATCAGCGTTGATTTTTGGCTCTGTTTTCTGGAGGATGGGCAGATCCCAGACGTCAATACAAGACAGAATGGGATTACTTCAGGTGAGAAATGCCACTATATATATTTATATCAGATCCTTTATCAATAAGATTAATTTAGTGTCAACAAGTAATCTTGATTGCACATGAATGAAAGAGATGAACATCTGTTATTTTTTTTATGTTCAACAGCGATTTTCTGCTTTCAGCAATATTTTGTTCTTTAACCAATTGGCCAGCTAATAATCTGTGGCCAAATAACCAACATTGAGCAAGGACTCAGTATTTCCACCCATTGAAAGGCATCAAATATGCAAGTACATGTGCCAAGTGATAAGGCCATGGGGTTCCTGATCAATTTCCTTCCCATTTTCCTTTGTTCATGCTTAGGTTGCTGCAATAAACACTGCTATGGCAGCTCTCACAAAAACAGTTGGTGTCTTTCCCAAGGAACGAGCAATTGTTGACAGAGAGCGTGCCAAAGGGTCTTATGCTCTGGGACCTTATTTGCTTTCCAAGTTGATTGCCGAGATTCCTGTTGGAGCAGCATTTCCCCTACTCTTTGGTAGCATCCTATACCCTATGGCTCGACTTCATCCTACCATTTCTAGGTGAGCTTCACACTGTTTATGAGTTGTATACGTATATGAGTTGCTGATAAGGATACCCTACTAAGACTATTTCATGTAAACTTCCTCCGCAAATTTGACCATGTTTTTTTTCCAATGACTGAGGTCTCTCCTTGATTTAAATATTTAACAAAAAAGAGCCTAACAATGAAAAGGTCTAAGGTACCAGCAGATCCTTGAGGCTGTTTTGAGTAAAGTATGGAGAAACTGTATATCAATGCATTTTCCTGTGACTAATATTTAGGAGAAGACAGAGAACAAATGAAACTTTTAATATCTTTATTACAAGCATCCACATTCCCGTAATTTTTGTAGGTTGAATAGCAACAAAGGGTGTAACAATCTCAGTTATAATCAGTTCATCTCTCTCTCTCTCTCTCTTTTAAAACTCCTCCCAATTTAGGAGGATCTATAGTGTTTCTACACTTTCCCTCCAGTGTGACTCGGACTCGAATTCAGGACCTAACGGTCGTGGGTGGAGATGCTTTTACCTACTGAGAAAGCCTCACTTGTCGTTCTCTGTCTTTTACAAAAGACGTGGTTAACTTTTTGTTTGTTGTTCAAATTTTTCTTGAACAAAGTAATTGAAACGGGGACAGACATTTGGAGGTTTTCTTCTTTTATCAACTTTCTGAGCCATCCTATTGATTACTTTAGACCGTCAGTAAGATGCCATACAAGCTTCTTCACCAGTCACTGTGATGTGGCGAATATTTATTAGCTTTAAAGAATATATTTACCCTGAAGTTTTACTTTGCCTTTATACTCGAAACGGGATTTATAGTCAATCTTTTTACTCTAGGGTATTCATCCATTCTCACTTACCGAATTTTACTGGCATCATGATCCTTTTTTCCCATCCGGTGAGATGCTACCAGTAGCTATTAAATTAAATGCAAGCATTTGGTGCAGAAGAGGATAGAAACACACACTATAATGAGTGCTGACATCTTTATACTTTTGGTTTATAGATTTGGGAAGTTCTGCGGAATTGTAACTGTGGAGTCTTTTGCTGCATCTGCTATGGGTTTGACTGTAGGAGCTATGGTTCCAACAACTGAAGCCGCATTAGCATTGGGTCCCTCTCTTATGACAGTTTTTATTGTCTTTGGGGGGTACTACGTCAATTCAGAAAACACACCGATTATATTTCGGTGGATTCCTCGAGTTTCTCTTATAAGATGGTACTAATGTTCCTTCATATGCAAAAGTACTTGGCGGTTCCTTGACTTTACTATTCTTTCCTATCCAAGGACCTTAACTCTGGCGAATTTCTTGTTACTTTCAGGGCGTTTCAGGGGCTTTGCATCAATGAATTTAGTGGCCTTCAATTTGAGCATCAAAATTCATTTGACATACAATCTGGTGAACAGGTGACCGAAGACATAGAACTATTTGTTTTGCTTGATAGAATTCTCCTGAATTGCGTTAATATCTTTCACCCCCCTTGGGATGCGGCCCTTTCCCGGACCGTGTGTGAATGCGGGAGGCTTCATGCACCAGGCTGCCCTTTTGTTTTTTGGCGTTAATATCTTTCCGTTGAAATCTTCATATATGTTCATTAAGTTTTCAAGTCATTGAACTGAAACTTCCTTTTAGAAGGCAAAATTTTCTCTAATCCACCCAGAACATCATGTTGGGGTCTTTTAATCTGGTGAACAGGTGAGCGAAGACAGAACTTTTTGTTTTACTTAATAGAATTCTCCTGAATTGCGTTAATATCTTTCACACCCCCTTGGGATGCGGCCCTTTCCCGGACCCTGCGTGAATGCGGGAGGCTTCATGTACCAGGCTGCCCTTTTGTTTTTTGGCGTTCATATCTTTCCGTCGAAATCTTCATATATGTCCATTAAATTTTCAAGTCATTGAACTAAAACTTCCTTTTAAAAGGCAAAACTTCTCTAATTCACCCAGAACATCATGTTGGGGTCTTTTCACACTGTATGCGATTGAAGTCCTGAAATATAGGTGCAGAGAGAACTAACACCAGCTCCAGATGGAAAACGTAAACTAGCTTCGTTCAATTTTAGAAGTGTCATTTTAGGCCAAGGCAAAACCAAGTAGTGGGTGAACATAGTAAGGTGATGATAAACAAAGATAACCCGTAACGTGGAAAATTGAAGTCAATACACAACAGAAATCTGTAGTGACACTAAAGTAGCAGCATAATATTTTTGTGCGGAAAAAAGTGGACTATTGCTACTTTTTGGATCTTCAGGAGTTGGTTCCGTTGCAAGAAAGATATCATTCAGTGTCGAACTTCAATTTTGAACCCATTTCCTCCCCTATCCTCATATTATGCTTACTGATGGGAAACCCCCAAGAATGAGATCCTTGATGTGGAAGAAAAGTATTTGATCTTTGTACAATAGTGATGCTGAGTGACTATAATAGAACGTGATTGTGAAACTGTTTTCATTGTTGCGTACCAACATCTTGAGTTTCCCTTATATGCAGGCACTTGAGCGGCTATCATTTGGAGGCAGTCGAATAAGTGATACAATTATTGCTCAAAGTAGAATACTAATGTTTTGGTATTACACAACTTACCTTCTCTTGGAGAAAAATAAACCCAAGTATCAGCGGCTTGAACCACCAGCACGTCTCAAAGAAGTCGAGGAAGAGGCCAAAGAGGTCGAGGAAGATCCAGAAAAGGAAGAGCCAAAGTTTCAGACTGTAAAGGATGATGATTTGCCTGAACCAGCTCAGCAAGTTGAATCTCCTCCCACTGATGAAGGTAAACCCAATCAACAGCAGGAAATTTCTCCTACTGAACTTGATCTGTTTAACCTTGACGGCTTCTAAATTGCTTGGGAAAATGGATGACGTTGATACAAAGATGTGCCACTTTTTCATTAATTTATCTCCTACAGGTGCTAATCAAAAGGAGATGCCTGTGCAGTAAAAGGAGGTCTTTCTTATGTGAGCTAGTGAGCTAATTCTAGCATATTCATCTCCTTCCTGTATCTTTAGGTGTCAAAAGCATTAGAAATTCCATGAAGATGGTCCAGAATAGTCTTGAAGTATGGTAAATATGAGCAGAATTCAGATGTAAAGCTGCAAAGTACGAACTTCTTAGCCTATTTTATTTCTCATTTTAAAAAAAAAAGGTTCACTGCATGTTGGAAACCAAAACCTATGATGGATCGGTAATGGTTGGTCGTATCAATAGCTTTTTCATCCTTGAATTGTAGGGCTGAAAATTTGATTTTCTAATGATTAGACATGGTGAATATCTGTGGTGATATTTCAGTTGGTAGAGCATCGAGGTGATATTTCAGTTGGTAGAGCATCGATGAAGTTATCTCCATGTGACCTATAATGTTTGCATTAGGGTGGGTTGTGTATATCACAACCCTTGGGCTGCGGCCCTTTTTTCGGTCCTTGCGGGAATATGGGGTGTCTTGTGCACCAGGCTGTCCTTTTATATTCAGTTGGTAATCCATTAGTGATGGGTATAATGTTTTGCCATATCTTTGTTGATTTATTAAAGGCTATGTAGGAATCTTGCACCTAAGAGTGTGGCCTAGCTACAATAAAATGAGTGAAATCTTTAGTTAACTACCTTTCGCGTAGTAAACCTTTGACGGATTTACCATAGTAGTTATGGCTATTTAACTTCACCAAAATTACTAGAAGGACAATTCGAATTTTCATCGGGTTTTCTCCCACCAAGTCATTGAGTTTTAACGAAAATAATGATAATAATAATACTAAAAAAGGCACTTTGTTATAGTAACACCAAAAATAATAGTAAGGAAAAAGCAACAAGAATGATAATTTGTACTAGAATCACATTCGAATTCGTTTGACTTTAAAATTAATTCTATTAAATAATCCATTGACAAAAGTAGTCAACATGCTTAAGCACGTCTTAACCTGATATAATCATTGCAGGATCTATGGTCAACTAGAAATTTTTATTTATTAAAGCAAAACAAAACAGAAATTAAAAAACAAGGTCCAACCAAATATATACTACAATATTTCTCTTTGCTTGACATTTCCTTTATATTGCAACTGTCTGAGGTCTTTTAAATGACGGGAATACAAATTCCAAAAATAAAATGAAATGATGGGAATACGTAAAGCCTCCTAGCCTAGCAATAAATTATATGAAAAGTACTATGAGTTGTAATTATTTTCAAGTCAATGATAAAATATATTTTAAAAATTAAAATAGAGTAGAAGACGAGAAGAGAGAATTCTAAGTCAAAATTGAAATCTCGTACCTCAACATGTATGGCAACATTTCCTTTATACCATATTTTGTTTACAAAAATTGTACCAAACCAAAAATAGATAGATTCTACCCTAAAAAGACTCCAAAATTGTAGGAATCACATTCAATGGTGATTCTATCACCATTAATTTCGAAATTTAAAACGGTAAAAAATCTATTGCAGCGTAGTTCTCTCCTTCTCCATATATTTTCCACCATTGATAGCCATTAAAAAGTTTGAAAGCTTTGAATCCAAATTTGGATTTTCAAAAATCATTATTTGTTTGGATTGGGTGTTGTTGTAAATAATTCGAAATATATTTAGGAGTTTATATCTCAATTTTGAGGGTTTTTGGTGAAGATTAGACTTTGTTTTGACTGATTTTCAGATTGAAACTCGTCGAAGAAGAAGAAGACATATTTTTCCAGAAATTGTAGTTCAATTGTAGTTAAATTGTAGAATTGTAGATAAATTGTAGATAAAATATAGATAAATTGTAGATAAGTTGTAGATTGGGAAGACTAAAACTTCTACAAGTCTTCTACAATTATGTCGAAAATGCCAATTATGCTACAATTAAAAATCCCTTGAATTGGGTGTTCTTGTAAATAATTCGAAATATGTTTAGGAGTTTATATCTCAATTTTGAGGGGTTTTGGTGAAGATTAGACTTGGTTTTGACTGAATTTCAGATTGAAACTCGCCGAAGAAGAAGAAGACATATTTTTCAAGAATTTGTAGTTAAAATGTAGTTAAATTGTAGAATTTTAGATAATTTGTAGATAAATTGTAAATTGTAGTTAAATTGTATTGTTACATTTATACTACAATTAAACTACAATCTTGTGTCAAAAAAAATTTAAGCATACCAAATTTATGTCATTCAAATAAATAAGTATAGAATTACAAGTTGGATAATTAGAACTAGAAAAGTGTGCAGTAGCAAAGCAAAATTATCCTAAAAATTTAACTATGTCTTCACATATATCCCAATTTATGTTATTTAATCCATTATTTTCCTTATAAACAAGAGATTCATTATATGCTTCGATAAGAATGGGTTTGCACATAAAGGCAAGGACTAACATCTCATATGTACTATTCCACCTTATTGGAATATCAGTTGTTAGGTATTTTGCTTTGTGATTTTGATTTTTAGACTGGTATTTTGTTTACTTCATAATGTTCGACTGTACTCATCAATAAACGGTATATACCTACACGAGCCACTTGCATATTTTGTTTACTTCGTTATAACAAGGAGAAACCAAAAAAGCTTTTTCTTAATTATTTCTTCCATATAGCAAGTTCTCTTATTTTCCTAAGTTCAGGTTCAAAATAAGTAATTCCATTAGGAAAGAGAACAAGAAAAAAAGGAAAAAAGGAATATATGCTCTTAAAATCATGCCTAGAATAAATGAAGCAATAATTATATCCTTAATTTGAATTATGGTACATAAATTGAAATTTGGTATGCTTAAATGTAATAAACACAAAATACTACTAATATATAGAATTTCTGGGGCCTTGTTTGGCAAATTCTAGCCCTAGTTCCTGGAAAACAACCTGATGATCTGTATTTCCAACTACTTTCCAATTAAATTATTAATAGCTCTTTAATTTCTTACTGAATGGATATTTTATATTATAACGTCCAACCTTACATGAATAAAAGAAAGCAAAATGGCAAGATACAAAGAACTTAAATTAATTAAAGAACCGTCTTGCCTTTAAACAGGCCACAAAAGTCAAGCCATATCCAAATGGTTAGAGTCAACTGAAATTTTGATGATGACAGTTATGACACGGTTTTGCATAATTAATACTTTAATTAACACTTTAATAACACTATTAATCATATATCCCTAGCATCTATAAATAATACCCAATGGTTCATAACTCAAAATCACATAATTTCAATACTTATTATACAACTCAATATCACTCTAAAAAATGGCAACTACATCAACTTCTTTTCTGTTCTCTTCTCCACTTCTTCCTTCACCATTTGCACCAAAAAAAAGATCATCATCATCATCATCATCACGAGCTTCGAGCACAACTACTTTGGCAATGGGTAGAGAAGCCCAGGATCAAAACTACTACAACAGTCGTATTGTAGATGAAAACTTAATTATTCTACGTAAGAGAATTCACGAGATGAAGATGATCGAGAGGAATTATGAGCCTCCAACTGAATGGATGAACTGGGAAAAAAGTCTCTACACGAATTACGACTCGAATATTTGCCAAGCAATGGGATTTTTGCAATCCCAATTGATGGATAAAAGACCAAGTTTGGTTTTGGGCATTGCTGCACTTATTGGATTAAGTGTACCAACTTCAACTGTTGTGCTCTTGTTTCATTTGATTGAGCTAACTAAAGGGATTTTAGCTGGACTGCATATTTCTTGAGGACGTTCATCTTGTAACGAGACAAGAGGGGTTGCTCTGATGGTAAGCAACTCCCACTTCCAACTAAGAGGTTGTGAGTTCGAGTCTCCCCAAAAGCAAGGTGGGAAGTTATTGGAGGGAAGGATGTTGGGGGTTTATTTGGAAATAGCCTCCCTACCCAAGGGTAGAGGTAACGTCTGCGTATATACTACCCTCCCCAGATCCCGCTAAGTGATGATTATACGAGGTTTTTGTTGTTGTTGTTCATCTTGTAACGATTTAGACTCAACTGTCAAGTTATTATACGTTGTATTATATGACGCCTAAGTTGCCTGTTACACAAAACTTCAGTTTTTATTTCTTCTTGGGATCTGTATTAGTCCTTTCAAGAAGAAGATTTAAGATTTTTTGTATATTTAAATGCAGAACACAAGAACTAATTAATGCAAGACCTCTATTCTTTTCATTCTTTGTTCAATACAGTGTTTGGATTTGTGATATTTGCCAGGTTTAAGCATCGGGCTTTAATTTGTTTTACACAATAAATGCATTTTACTTTTCTGTAGTATTCATCATCGCTCAAGATAATTGTTTAATAGGTTTTTAAGAGAATAAATCAAGGTTCAACAAAAATGTAGCCATTCTGAGGTTTTTTCCTTTTTTTTAATTAATTTATTTTTATTTATTGTGAGTTTCCAACTCAGTTCGGCGTCAGCCAATCTATATATATATATATAAAGGAGGGAAGTGAAAAGATGACTTGACACATCTCTTTGGCCAAAGAACTCATTTATCTTTTTTCTCCTTTTTTTAGACTTTTCCCCCTCATTTCTCTATTTATCTTATTTTTAAAAGCAAAAAAAAAAAGTCTTTAAATACAACTAGTCAACTTTTCTCCTCCTCATAATTGTATCTTTAATTGGATATCTTAATATCTATTTACTTGCTCTTCCAAACTTTTTCGCTTTCCTCTATATTCAGTTGCAACATTCTTTAATTTGTGATTATGTCAATAACTCCAAAGTCCTAAATACTATTTAATGAGTGATTTTATGGCATTCTTTTGTATTCCCCATATATGCCTATATAAGTTTACTAGATACATTAGAAAGCCTAAACCATGATTTATTCGTAAAACTATTATCTATTCAATAGTTAATGGAGTTTGCTTTAGCTTAAAGAATAAAATGTTACGGCCGTTACACATGCACTCACAATTTGGTTGAATTGTAATGTTGGTTTCCGCCGATGTGCATTTCAATGTGGATGCTTAGTTTGATGCTTTGTCCAAGGAAGATATGCGGCGCTAGAAGATGATGAATGCATTCATATATTGTAAGTTCTCAATTTAGACAAATCGAGTGCATACTATCTTTTTTAAGCCTTTCTGCAATTCTATAAATCATGCATGAAGCTTTACCAAAATGTTATTTTATGTAAATGTCAATGTTACAAGAATACGAGAAAAGGCAATTGCAGGGAGGTGGATGCACTGGTATGACATATAGTGTCAAATGACGACAGAGATAACCAAATTAATATGAGCTTCATGAATTCTGGTTGGAGAATATTTACCATGTCTAAAATGTTAGGGATTGTATTTATCTTATACTTTTTATCCCGAATTCCCTATTACTCTCGGTCCTTGTTCTTGGTCTCTGTGAAAGATCCAGTCGATGGGAATGAATCCATGTTCAAATCTTATTACCGGGTTCGATTACGGGAAGGAAATAGAGAAGGTAAGGGACCGCTTTCCTTGTTCAAGCCGGTATTGTTTGAGTAAGTAGTAAGTAAGTGAGAAGTGGTGAATTGGCCTTAATTCAAATTAAATTTTTTGGAATCGTTTTATTCGCGAGGAGCTGGATGAGAAGAAACTCTCATGTCCGGTTCGAAATCTTAGTTCAAATAAGTCAAAGAAGTGGGCGCCCTCTAAGTTGACCACCCTACCAACTAATGGACTATGGGGGGGGGGGGGAAGGGGAACGGGAACCGACCGAAAATCCTCAGTCGAAACATTGTGATTGAGATAAAAAGATTTCTATGCTTAGTTTGATAGGAAATAAGATATTCAAATAAATAATTTTATAGCGAATGACTATTCATCTATTGTATTTTCCTCCCGTTTTTGGTCTTTTCCTTATATTTTTCTATTTACGCTATTGTAAAAAATAAAGTCTAATAATTTTTATCTACTTTTTCTTAAGTAAGCATGTTGTATGTTCTGTTTTTTTCCTCTTTTATTTATTTACAACTGATCTTTAAAATTGAATCATGCAAGTTATGATAATAATATTTTCAATGTAACACAATATATCTTCCAATATTTAGGTAAATGACAATGCAAATTATTATTTAATTTCTTAATTAGTTAGATAAAAAAATTCTTATATAAAGAAACACTTCATTATGCGCATCCAAACATTTCATGTGTACCTATGAGGTTTTTGAGTCATGACTACAAGTATCAAGTGTTGAAAAAGAATTACATGTGATAAATATTTTTGTTAAAATGAAAGAATGCTTATTACTATAATGAGGATAATAATAGTTACAAGTATTCTCTAAAATTGAAGGTTTGTACATAATAAAAAAATAACCATGAGAAAGAGACTCTAGCAAAAGATTTATGTTTGTGATATAAAATTATTTTTTACTCATATATATTATCTTTTTAATCCCTTCAGTCTCAACTAAACCTTGCAAAAATTTATTTTATGTATTTACTATTCTCTTTCTTAGCAGCACAATAATTGTAAGTGTACGACATAAAATTGAAGCTTCTAAATTCTAATGATATGTACATAAAAAGAACAACCATGAGAAGAGAATTGTGATGAAAGATTTATTAATATGATATAAAATTAAGTATATAATCATATAAAATAAAATTAATCTCTTCTATCTCAACTAAACTTACAAAAATAAAATAAAATTATGTATTCATTTTTTAAACGCGCAAAGCGCGGATATATTCACTAGTGAAAATAATAAAGAGAATATTTAGCGCCTTCCGTGTAAAATTGTCAAAATAGCACGGTATAATTAGTTTTTCGCACAGGTCAATCAAAAATAGCCAGCGTTTACCAAGTTAATGAAAAATAGTCACTATTTTGTTGCAACAGATTCCGGTCCCGTATAATATACGGGAGTCGGTGCATTTTTGTATGTATACTTTGCTGATTCCTATATAATATAGGGGAGACTGGAGCACCGATGCTGCAAACTCCAGTATATTATACTGGACATTTTGTACTTGCTGGAACTCCAGTATATTATGCGTGAGTTCCAACATAACTATACTTGAACTCCCGCATATTATACATGAGTTCCAACATAATTATCCTGGAACTCCTGTATAATATGCGGAGTTCAAACATACTTATGCTGAAACTCCCGTATAATATCTTTACATGAGAAGTGGCTAAATTTCGATTACTTTTGAAATTGGGCTATTTTTGAATGACCAGTTGTAAATCTGGCTATTTTTAAATTTCTCCCTGTAAAATTCACTGTTTCTTTCTTTCCAGCTAGTTATTAAGAGCCCTTTTGGATAAGCTTTTTTAAGTGACTTTTAAGCATAAAAATTGCACGGGGCGCCCTATTTGGTCGCCCCCATTTAACCTATACCCATTTTTAAAAGGTTTTACCTTGTACCCACTTTTTAAATAACTTCAGCCCCCTTTCTCCTTATCCTCCTCATGCTTCTTCTTCTTCTTCTTCAATGGTTCTTTCTTTCCATCTAGTTATTAAGAGCCCGTTTGGATGAACTTTTTTAAGTGACTTTTAAGCATAAAAATTGCATCGGGGCGCCCTATTTGGTCGCCCTCATTTAACCTATACCCAGTTTTTTAAAAGGTTTTAACTTTTACCCATTTTTAAACAACTTTAGCCCCTATCTCCTCCTACTGCTTCCTCTTTGTGACAACGCAAAAGGGTCATCACCATAATTCTCCCTTTTTTCGTGCTTCCTAAAACCTTGCTTTTAGTTACCTCGATTTGCGTGCACAGTACGAGCTCAAAGCCGAAAAAAAATTCTATGTTAAAATATGTGAATTCTGTGAAAAAATTAAAAGAATTTTGATATTAATATTGACATAGTTGACTTCGGTCAACATTTTGAGTAAACGGACTTGGACCCGTAATGTGACGGTCCCGGAGGGTCCGTAGGAAAATATGGGACTCAGGATATATTCCCGTAATCGAAATCCGAGGTCCCAGGCCCGAGTACGAAATTTTTGAAAGAAATTGTTTATCTGAAAATGATATGAAAAATTAAAATAAAAATGAGCTGGAAAATATAGTTATTGGGCTCGTATTTTGGTTCTGACGCCCAATACAGATCTTAAATATGCGTTAAGCGCTTCCTGTGAAATTTGGTCGAAATCGGACGTCGTTTGACGTGTTTCGGACCTAAATATCTAAAGTTAGAGGTTGATGAACTTTGAAATGAAAAATGAGGAATTTAAGGTTTAATTCTTTGAATTTGATGTTATTTTGGCGATTTGATCGCTCGACTAAGTTCGTAGGATGTTACTGAGTTAGTGTGTGTGTGTTTGGTTGGGAGCCCCGAGGGCTCGGGAGTGATTTGGAGGTGGTTCGGGGTAATTTCACACTTAGAAACATAGCAAATTTCTCTTCAGCTGTTGCAGGTCAGTTTTGCTCTTGCGGTCTTCTCCACACGATCGCAATGCTGGTAGGGTCCCTTCCTTCGTGTTCGCAGACTTTTTCCTGTGTTCGCATAGTTCCAGCTTCTCCTTCACCGTGTTCGCGACCCTTACCCCGCGATCTCATAGACCAACTTGGACCCCCCCTATTTTGCTTCTTCGCGACCGCATACTCCCAATCGCGATCGGGCGATGGTTTTCTATGCCAACCCTTCGCAAACGCTTCCCCATACCTGCGATCGCGAAGGGCATTTTTGCCCAGCGAATTTTTATGCTTAAAACAGAAACAGTACACGGGATTTCACACTTTTCTCACACGGGCTCTTCTCCTTCACCCTACAATGACGAAATTCAAGCTCCCCTTCCTTCATAGTTCTTTGGGTAAGTAATCCTAACTTCATTTCCTCTTACTTCCTTTATCTAATTACTAAATTTCTAACCTTAAATCATATAAATCAAGGTAGAATTTAGGGGATTTGGGTAGAACTAGGGCTTTTGGGATTTTGGGCAATTCAACCTCAATTTGAGGTCGAATCTTAAAACAAATTGCATATTTGAACTCATGGGGTTATGGGTGATTGGGTTTTGGTCCGAGCCTCGAGTTTGACCATGTGTGCCCGGGGTCGGATTTTGGTATTTTTTGAAGAATGACAGAAAATTCATTTCTAGGCTATGGAATTGTGTTTTTGAGCCATTATTTATAATATTGGACGAATTATGGCTAGATATGATTGTTTCGGAGTTGGATTCTAGAGGAAAGGTGGTGTTAGAGGTTTGATTGCTATTTTCGGATTGAGGTAAGTGTTTGATCTAACTTTGTCTTGAGGGAATATGATTAGGACATTATTTGCTGTGTGCTAATTGTGGAGTACGGTGTATTGGCATGGTAATGGTTATCTATCACCAGAGTCTAGCATGGCCGTGAGTCTTAATTGCTTTTAATTCAAATGATGTGATACGGCTTCTTGTTTGAGTTGATTTAGTTCACATGATATGAACGATTGAGGATAAATAGTGATTTGTATAATTTTGGAGCATTGGCTCGATTTGGAACTTGTTGGTAGTTAAGTGTTTAAAAGCGAAAGTAATGTGATTATTCCCTTGACAGGATTTATGTATTTGTTGAATTCTCCCTGGCCGGGATATTTGGGCTGTTAGTTGTATTCCCTTGTCGGGATTCCTTGTATTTTGTTGTTACTCCCCCCCCCCCCCCCCGCACTTGAGTTGCGTTTGTTTGGGTTAGATCTTGTTGTTAAATATTGAGGATCGGGTCGCATGCCGCAACAATATTGATTGTTGAAGATCGGGTTGCTCGCCAAAACAGATATATTTGAGGATCGGGTTTCTCGCCGCAATAGATATATAATTGAGGATCGGGTTGCTCGCCACAACATATATATATATATATATATATATATATAATTGAGGATCGGGTTATTCGCCGCAACAGATATATAATTGAGGATCGGGTTGCTCGCCGCAACAGATATATTTGAGGTTCGGGTTGCTCGCCGCAACATATATATATATATATATATTTGAATCGGGTTTCTCGTCGCGACGGATTAAGTGTGCTTGATTTCATATGTTGAGTTTCCTGTTATTCCTTATCAGTTGTTGTTGTTGTTTTGTTTTACTTCTTATCAGATAATGGTATATTAAACTGCCTTACCCTATAGCATGTTCCGCTACCTCTTAACCATTAAGTAGAATATATTTTCCTGTTATTACACATACATCTGTACAGGTTTATTTGTGGTAGGTCCGGTCTAGCTTCACCACTACCTCGTCGGGGTTAGGCCAGGGGTTTACCAGCACATGGGTCAGTTGTGCTGATGCTACATTCTGTGCATCTTTTTGCACAGATCCAGGAGCAGTTTTTGGACCTCATTAGCAGTATTGCTCGTGCGCTGATTTCAGTTCAGGGAGTTCCGAGGTAGCCTAGCTGGCGTTCACAGGCCGATGCCCCTTTCTTTAGTATTGTTTTCTTTCTTTGTATCGAGAGATACATTTATATGTATTTAGTACTCCTTAGTGGTCCGTGAGTAGTGACACCAGATTTTGGTAGAGAGATGTTTTAAACTTCCGCATTTATGGTTTCATTTTTATTGAACTTAAAATCTTCCGCTTTTATTTAATTGTCTTCTGCATAGTGTATTGTTGAGATTTATCGGAGAATGTTCAAAGTTTGGCTGGCCTAGCTCCGTTAGGAGGCGTCATCACGACTCCCGATGGTGGGAAATCTGGGTCGTGACAAGTTGGTATCAGAGCACTAGGTTACTCAGGTCTCACAACTCGCGGACAAACTCGGTAGAGTCTGAGGGATCGGTACAGAGACGTCTGTATTTATCCCCCAAGGGCTACAGAGTTGGGAAAAATTTTACTTTGTTATTTCTTGTTGTCGTTTCCATTTCTCAGACACCGATTGAATTTTCTACTCTACACTTCTCAGATGGCGAGAACACGCGCTTCCTCTTCTACAGCTTAATAGTCTGATCCCCTAGCAGCAGTTTCCGCAAGGGGCAATGGTTGAGGCCGGGGCAGAGCTTAGCCCCGAGCAGCAGTCCTAGAGGTGGAGCCTCATGTTGACTACGATGAGGAGGTTCCATCACCAGTAGCTCCGGTGGGCCAAGCTCAGGTCCCAGAGGGTCTCATAACCACCCCAGTTCTCCAGGACGTTTTAGTCAGATTGATGGGCTTTGTGGAGAGCATCATTCGAGCGGGTTTGTTTCCAGTGGTTCAGCCAGCGGTGGCAGGTCAGTAGGGTGCAGTGGCTCAGGCCGAGAGTGAGATCATCTTCCAGGAGGCGGCCGATGTGGGCCGTAGAGTTGAGATTTTACTGCCACAGGGAGGTGGCCATAGATTGGATAAGAGGCCCCATCATGCAGGCATATTCAACGGTACCTCGTTTGGAGGTAGAGGTTCTTATGGTTCAGGCCATCCTCCCAGGCCCTTTCAGTCAGCTCCTCATGTAACTCATGGTACTTTAGGTGATCATTTAGGTCGACAGGGCCAGCTGCAGTTTTGTCAGTTGCATCGGTTGTGTAGATGTCATGAGTGTGGAGAATTTGGTCACATCAGGAGACATTACCCGAGGTTGGGGAGTGCTCAGCCGCAGCAGTCGAGGTTTTTCCATGCTTGTGGTGATCCGAGGCACATTGTCAGATTTTGCCCTCGAGTTTCAGGTGGTTCTCAGTAGCAGGATCTTCGTCCTATGGTTCAGGCACTAGTTTCCCCACAGCCTACCCAACCCACTAGAGGCGAGGGTAGAGGTCTTAGAGGTGGAGTTCAGACCACCGGAGGTAGGGGTCAACCAGCAGCCAGTTTGGAGGTTGAGTCTTCAGATGTAGACATCACAGGTACCATTCTGATTCGTATTAGAGGTGCTTCAGTGCTATATGACCCCGGATCTACGTATTCATATGTGTCATCCTATTTTTCACCCTATTTGGAAATGCCTAGTGAGGCCTTGGGTATTCCTGTATATGTGTCTATACCGGTGGGTGATTCTATAGTGGTCGACCGAGTGCATCGTTCCTGTGTAGTAGTATTTGAGGGTCTTCAGACCCGTGTTGACTTATTGCTCTTAGATATGGTGGAATTCCACGTTATATTTGGAATGGATTGGTTGTCCCCGTGCCATGCTATTTTTGATTTTCATATTTGTGTGCCGTAGCCTATCCCATGTGCATGGGTCCGGGCGATCGAACTCGAATCACCTAAAATTATTGAGACCCTTCAAAAATGACCCAAGAAATTTAGTATATTCCTAGATTTTTATATGCAATAGTCCACGCCATCTGCATGAATTCGAGCGATCGACTCTAAATAGCCTAAACTTTTATGGGGCCATAAAAGGCGACCTAATAAATAATAATCGTTGCTTCAACATTACCATTTCGATATTTTTGTCATATTAGGGCCACAAAATAAGAATTTAACGTAGTCTCCACATTTTCATGTGTTATAGTTCACGCCATTTGCATGAATTTTGCAACCAGCTCCGAATAGCCTAAAATTTTACGGGATCATAAAAAGTAACCTAATGAACAATAGTCATTGCTTCTCCATAACCGCGCTATATTTTTGGCATTTTAGGACCATTAAATAGGAATTCAACTCAATATTCAAATTTTCATATGCTATAGTCTACGACATCTGCATGAATTCAGGAAACTGGCTCCGAATTGCCTAAAATTATGCGGGATCATAAACAACGGCCTAATGAATAATAGTCATTGATTCACATGATCATTCATATTTTTTTGGTATTTTAAGGCCATAAAACATGAATTCAACACGATTCCTAGAGTTTCATGCGTGATAGTCCACTACATCTGCATGAATTCGAGCAACCAGATCTAAATCGCTCATAATTTTGCGGGACCATAAACAAATAACCTAATATACAATAGTAATCGCTTCACCATGATCGTTCCTCGTTGTTTGGCATATTAGGACCATAAAATAGGAATTCGGCACACTTTTTAAATTTTTGTATGTTGTAGTTCATGCCATCTGCATGAATTCAGGAAACCAACTCTGAATTGATAAATTTTGCATGACCCTAAAAACAATATGATAAAATATAGCTATCGCTTTGACATGACCGATCCTCATTTTTTGGCATTTTTGTGCCATAAAATAGGAATTCGGCAAAATTCTCAAATTTTCGTGTACTATGTCCATGCTATCTGGATGATTTCAGGCAATCGGATATGAATCGCCTAACATTTTGGGAGACCATAAAAATGACATAAATCATCTCTTCGCTATGACCGTTCATCATTTTTTGATATTCTAGGGCAAGACATGAATTCATCATGATTCCTTGATTTTTGTGTGTTATAATCCACGTCATCTACATGAATTCATACGATTGTCTGCGAATCGCCTAAAATTTTATGGGAGCATTAAAAATAATCTACTGAATAATAGTCATTTCTTTGGCATGACCATGTCTCGTTTTTTACAATTTAGGATCATAAAATATGAATTTAGTATAATTCCTAGATTTTTATATGCTATAGTCCATCTGCATGAATTCCGACAATCGAATCACGTAAAATTTTGTAAGACCATCAAATACGGCCTAATGAACAATAATCATTGCTTTTCCATGATAGTACCTCATTTTTTAGAATTTTAGATCCATAAAATAGGAATTCAACATAATTCTCATATTTTTCGTGTATTAATTCCACATCATCTGCATGAATTTGGGCGTCTGGCTTTGAATCACTTAAAATTTTGTGGGACCATAATGAATAATAGTCATTGCTCCATCATGATTATTCCTCATTTTCTGGTATTTTAGGACCATAAATTAAAAATTCGGCACGATTCCCAATTTTTATGCACTATAGTCCATGCCATCTGCATGGATTCGGCCGACAAACTCCGAATCTCTTTAACTTTTGCGGGACCATAAAAATGATCTAATAAATAAAAAATAACGCTTCATCATGACCCTTCCTCATTTTTTGGCATTTAGAGCCATAAAACAGGAATTTAGCACGATTCCCATATTTTCGCGTGCTATAGTCCACACCATCTGCATGAGTTCAGACGACTGGCTCCGAATAACCTAAAATTTAACGAGGACATAAAAACTACCTAATGAATAATATTCATCACCTCGCTATAATCATTCCCCATTCTTTGGCGCTTTAGGACCATAAAACATGAATTCAACATGATTCTTAAATTTTTGTGTGCTATAATTCACAACATATGCATGAATTGGGGTGTCCGGCTTCGATTCGCCAAAAATTTTATGAAATCATAAAAACGACCTATTGAACAATAGTCATTATTTCGGCATGATCGTTCCTCATTTTTTGGCATTTTAGAGTCATAAAACAAATATTCAGCACAATTCCTAGATTTTCATGTGCTACTATGCCATTTGCATGAATTCGAGCTACCGGTTTCGAATCGCCTAAAATTTTGTGGGACCATAAAAATGACCTAATGAACAATAGTCATCGCTTTGCCATTATCGTTCCTCGTCGTTTGCATTTTAGGGTTATGAATAGGAATTTACCATAATTTTTAGATTTTTATGTGCTATAGTCCACGCTATTTACGTGAATTTGGGCGACTGGCTTTTGAATCTTCTAATATTTCATTAGTTATAATCTTTTTCTCTTCTTGATTGATTAGTGTGTTTTGTTATCTAAATCAGTGCTCATCTATGGTAGTTTCCGTTGGTACTTTTCTCAATTAGGACTTTCAATTGTTTGCGGATTGAATGTGAAAGATAGGTTAACAATAATTAGTATATTCAAGTTTCAACATTATTGGACTTCGTTAGGTTTGAGAATCTCACCACCTAAGAGTACGCTAGCATCTACATATATTTTCAATTCGATTAAGCTACTTAATTAGCTACATATCACTTAACAAACCCAATTTAATCCCAATATATTGGGTATGGAGCTATATATCACTTAACTATAACTAATTTGTTATGAAATAATATAAAAGACAAGAACAATAACTCAAGAACAAGAGCAAATAGAGAGAAGAGTAGAGAGAGTTCTTCTTATTGATACTTAGAGAATGCTAGGAGTGATTTACAATGGTAGAGAGCACCTCTATTTATAGGGAGGAGGATGATTTATCTACCAAGAATAGAACTCTAGAATCTCTCTAATTAAAGACATTCACCTTAAATAGAAGTCTATTTATAACACTCCCCCTTGAATGTCTATTCAATGATGTGCCTCGTTAAAACCTTAAAACAAAACCCAATGGGAAAAATTAAAGTAAGGAAAAAGAGTACACATGTTTGAATATGCGCCTATTGTTTGCCTCGTTGAAAACCTCGCAAGGAAAACCCGGTGGGACAAAACCTTGTAAGGGAAAAAGAGTGCAACGCGCCTTAAACTCCCCCTGATAAGAACATCAATTTATGTCCTTAAGTCTTCGCATCCCGATCTTATGAACTAGCTTCTTGAAGGTTGACTTTGGTAGAGATTTTGTGAACAAATCAGCCATATTTTCGCTTGAACGAATCTGTTGAACATTGATATCACCATTCTTTTGAAGATCATGTGTGAAGAATAACTTTGGTGAAATATGCTTCGTTCTATCTCCTTTTATGAATCCTCCCTTCAATTGAGCTATACATGCTGCATTGTCTTCATACAAAGTTGTGGGTAGTTTATCACACTTCAAACCACATTTGTCTTGGATATGATGTATTATCGACCTTAACCACACACACTCCCGACTTGCTTCTTGAATAGCAATTATCTCGGCATGATTAGATGAAGTAGCCACAATTGATTGCTTAGTCGATCGCCAAGATATGGCGGTTTATCCACAGGTAAACACATAACCCGTTTGAGATCGAGCCTTGTGTGGGTCGGACAAATATCCAGCATCAGCATAACCAACAAGATCCGGGCTGCAATTCTTGCCATAAAATAAGCCCATATCGGTAGTTCCCTTTAGGTACCGTAATATGTGTTTGATCCCATTCCAATGTCTCCTCGTAGGAGCCGAGCTAAATCTTGCTAAGACATTAACTGAAAAGGATATGTCAGGTCTTGTAGTATTTGCAAGATACATTAGTGCGCCAATTGCGCTAAGATATGGTACTTCAGGACCAAGTAGCTCTTCATTCCTTTCTTGTGGTCGGAATGGATCTTTATTCACATCAAGTGATCGAACAACCATCGGTGTACTTAAAGGATGTGCTTCATCCATGTAAAACCGTTTCAGTACCTTTTCTGTATAGGTAGATTGATGAACAAAAATTCCGTTTGCCAAATATTCAATTTGCAAACCAAGACATAGTTTAGTCTTTCCGAGATCTTTCATCTCGAATTCATCCTTTAGATAATCAATTGCCTTTTGGAGTTCTTTAGGGGTTCCAATAAGGTTTATGTCATCAACATATACGGCAAGTACAACAAATTCCGATGTTGTTTTCTTTATAAAAACACACGGGCAAATGGCGTCATTTATATAGCCTTCTTTTAACAAGTACTCACTAAGACGATTATACCACATTCGTCCAGATTGCTTTAGACCATACAAGGATCTTTGCAATTTAATTGAGAACATTTCCCGAGATTTTGAGTTGTGCGCGTTTGGCACCTTGAGTCCATCAGGAATTTTCATGTATATCTCATTATCAAGTGAGCCATAAAGATAAGCAGTAACCACATCCATTAAGTGCATGTCAAGCTTTTCATGGACAGCAAAACTTATGAGATAATGAAAGGTTATCGCATCCATTACAGGCGAATATGTCTCTTCATAATCGACACCAGGCCTTTGAGAAAAACCTTGTGCAACAAGGCGTGCTTTATATCTTTGTACCTCGTTTTTCTCATTTCTCTTGCGTACAAAGACCCATTTATAGCCGACAGGCTTAACACCATTAGGTGTTTCAACTATAGGGCCAAAAACTTCACGTTTTGCCAGCGAATTCAATTCTGATTGAATTGCTTCTTGCCACTTTGGCCAATCCTGTCTTTTTCGACATTCTTCAACAGATTGAGGTTCGAGATCCTCACATTCTTGCATAATGCTAGATGCTACATTATAAGCAAAGGCATTATCCACCACAATATCCACTCGATTAATATTTGCCTCAATATTAATTGGATTTAGGGATAGTTCCGTATTTTCCAGAGTCTCGGGCTCAATGGATTCTTCATGAACCTCAGAATTTGTTAAATCATGAGATTCTTTCGTGGTGTCATTTTGATCGTTCTTTTTCCTCTTTCTAGGATTTCGATCTTTGGAACCTAATGGTCTGCCACGCTTCAGGCGTGCATTCGACTCATTGGTTATGACACTAGATGATTGTCCAACAGGGACATCAATACGGATTGGAACATTTTCCGCGAAAATGTGGGATTTCGTTATCCTTTTCAAGTCCGTAAATGCGTCAGGCATTTGATTTGCTATTCTTTGCAAATGGATAGTCTTTTGTACCTCTCTTTCACAAATAGAGGTATGTGGATCAAGATGAGATAATGATGCATTTTTCCACAAAATTTCCCATTTGGTTTCACCAACTTCTCCCCCTAATTTTGGGAAAAGTGTCTCATCAAATCGACAGTCTGCAAATCGTGCAGTAAATAAGTCGCCTGTCAATGTTTCGAGGTAGCGAATGATGGAGGGCGATTCAAACCCAAAATATATTCCTAACCTTCTTTGCGGACCCATTTTGGTGCGGGATGGCGGTGCAATAGGCACATATACTGCGCATCCAAAAATCCTTAAATGGGATATATTGGGTTCATGACCCAAAACCAATTGCAACGGGGAATGCTTGTGGTAATTCGTCGGTCTGAGACGAATTAGCATTGCTGCATGTAAGATGGCGTGACCCCATACCGAAGTGGGCAGCCTCGTTCTCATAAATAATGGCCTTGCAATCAACTGCAGGCGTTTAATTAACGATTCTGCAAGACCGTTTTGAGTGTGAACATGAGCTACAGAATGTTCAACTTTTATCCCGATTGATAAGCAATAATCATTAAATGCTTGGGATGTAAACTCAGCAGCATTATCCAGTCTAATGGACTTGATTGGATTATCTGGAAATTGTGCTCGTAGTCGAACTATTTGTGATATTAATTTCGCAAACGCAAGGTTGCGTGATGACAACAGGCACACATGAGACCATCTACAGGATGCGTCTATCAAGACCATGAAATACCTAAACGACCCACTAGGTGGGTGAATAGGTCCACAAATGTCCCCTTGTATACGTTCCAGAAACGTGGGTGACTCAGTCCCAACCTTTGTTGGTGATGGCCTGATAATCAACTTGCCTTGATAACACGAAGTGCAAGGATATTCATTATTCGAAAGAATTTTGGAATTCTTTAACGGATGCCCATATGAGCTTTCTATAATCCGTCTCATCATGACCGATCCTGGGTGTCCCAATCGATCATGCCAAAGTACAAAGGTATTGGAATCAGTAACCCTTTGGTTTACTGTTGAATGTGCCTCAATTGCACTAATTCTTGTCCAATACAGGCCACAAGATAAAGACGGGAATTTCTCAATAACCCTCTTTTGGCCGGAGACATTCTTTGTGATGACGAGATATTCAATATTATCTTCATCCATTGTCTCAATATGATAGCCATTCCGGCGTACATCTTTAAAACTCAACAAGTTTCTCTTAGACTTGGAGGAGAACATTGCATTCTCTATGATTAACGTCGTGCCCTTGGGCAGAGTTACAATTGCTCTTCCGGAGCCTTCAATCAATTTACTACTTCCAGAGATTGTAGTAACGTTTGCCTTACACATATTTAGTTGAGAGAAATACTTCCTTTCTTTGAGTATTGTATGTGTAGTACATGAATCAATTAGGCAAATACTTTTACAGTTGGATGTTGATCCAAGTTCGCTTTGTGAGATATCCATATTTGCTATCCCATAGTTTGACATACAAAAGAGATACAAGAACATAAGAATAAACAAGTTCAATTCTTTTGTGTCACATAATATTTTCAAAATCTGCTGCTAACAGTTGACTAACAAAATCAGATATGTTATCCATTACTTTGCAGTTTGAAAATTTCAGTTTAAACGTTTTCTTCAGAAAATCGATTGTTACTTACAAACAATCGATTGTTGAACATTGACAATCGATTGTTATGCATAGACAATCGATTGTTAGCTATTTTGAAAAAACTTCAGATCACACTGTCTTAAGACAATCGATTGTTTTGCATAGACAATCGATCTGTTGGCTATTTTGAAAAATTTCAGAGCACACTGTTTTAAGACAATCGATTGTTAAGTATAGACAATCGATTGTTGGCTATTTTGAAAAATTCCAGACCTCACTGTTTCAAGACAATCGATTGTTTAGACAAAGACAATCGATTGTGGATGATTTTTGAAAAATTCCAGATTACACTGTCTTAACGACAATCGATTGTTAGACAAAGACAATCGATTGTGGGTGATTTTTGAAAAATTCCAGATTACACTGTCTCAACGACAATCGATTGTTAGACAAAGACAATCGATTGTTGATCAATTATTTTTCAGTTTTAATGCGAAAATAGTAGATAATCGACTAGTTTTTCAGGCTAGTCGATTACCCTACTGGAAAATAAAAATTTTATTGATATTTGAGCATATTGAAGATATTCTAAAGAACTACTGCTAACATTGCATCATGAACTAACTAATACGAGCTAATACTAATGACTATTAGTTTATTCACTAACTAATACAAATAAGTAGAACAAAATCAAATAACTCCATCTTCTTTCATCACGGACCCATCGCCGATTAGGTGGTCTATTTTCCCCTCGGGTTGCTCAAAGAAGTCTGCCACATCCAGGTGGGTGATGTCCTCATTGTCGTCATAGACAAAATTTGTTTCAGGGCCTTTTCTCTTTCGAGATGCTTGATAAAGGTCAACCAAGTGTCTTGGTATACGACAAGTCTTTGACCAGTGCCCTTTCCCACCGCAACGATAACATATAGTTTCTGAACCATTTGCCTTAGGATCTTCATGACCCCGTTTCTGCTTTCGGCGGTTATCTCTCTTTGGGGGGTGACGGACTTCATTGGAATTTCTTCCTTGTCTACGTCCCTGGCTATGACCCCGTTTACGACCATGACCATGGTCCTTTTCATGTTTGGCATAATGAGAGTGCACCTTATCTGCTTCAGGCAGTGGTGTAGACCCAGTGGGTCGATTTTCATGATTTCTCATGAGCAGGTCATTATTTCGCTCAGCCACTAGTAGAAGAGAAATCAGTTCAGAGTACTTTGTAAAGCCTTTCTCTCTGTATTGTTGTTGCAGTACTATATTGGAGGCATGAAACGTTGTAAACGTTTTCTCAAGCATATCATAATCGGAGATATTATCCCCGCATAGCTTCAATTTGGAAGTAATTCTGAACATAGCAGAATTATATTCAGAAACGGACTTAAAGTCCTGGAGCCTCAGATGAGCCCAATCATATCGTGCTTGTGGCAGAGTGACCAACTTCAGGTTGTCATATCTCTCCTTTAAACCGTTCCACAAGACGAGTGGATCCTTGACGGTGAGATATTCAATCTTCAAACCTTCATCAAGGTGGTGGCGCAAGAAAATCAAGGCCTTCGCACATTCTTGGGTGGATGCTTTTTCTCTATCTTTGATGGTGTCTCCGAGACCCATAGCATCTAAGTGGATTTCAGCATCCAACACCCATGTCATATAGTTCTTGCCCGAAATTTCAAGGGCAACGAACTTTCTTTTTGTAATGTCAGACATAATCGAAAATTAAATTAGGAAGAGGGAAATACCTTAGATTTCTCAAGAATGGTTCTTGAGACGGTAGAGTCTCGTGCTGATAACGTGTTATGAAATAATATAAAAGACAAGAACAATAACTCAAGAACAAGAGCAAATAGAGAGAAGAGTAGAGAGAGTTCTTCTTATTGATACTTAGAGAATGTTAGGAGTGATTTACAATGGTAGAGAGCACCTCTATTTATAGGGAGGAGGATGATTTATCTACCAAGAATAGAACTCTAGAATCTCTCTAATTAAAGACATTCACCTTAAATAGAAGTCTATTTATAACATAATTAATACTTTTTCATATATATGTATATATACACAATATCAAGTAATTCGGATTCGTGCCAACTAATACTGTAAAACGCTCTCTATCAAAAAATTTCTTTGTAAGGCTCGAGAGTGAAACCTCTCCAATAAGTAAATTTTACTTGAGAGTGCTTTTACATTGTCGTTCTTATATGCCAAGACATTGGTAATTCTAAACTCTAGAGGAACTGTGAAACGAGGTCTCCCCCCACCCACACACACCCCACACCCCACACCCCAAGAAAAAAAAACTCCTTTACTTGGTTGTTAGGAACAGTGAAGAAGAAAGATTGAACATATACAATCATTAAAATAGACTTTTTCACAGTAAATGCTTGTCAGAGGTTGCCCTAACCATTGAAATCTAAGAACCTGCATAGATTTTGAGACTCCCCAGCCGTGAATTTAGATGCATGTGTTTATGATTTTGACTCTTTTTTGGGGGTGGGGGGTTCTTTTACCTTTTGAAGTTCATGTTGAGAAGTCATATCTTTCTATAAAAAACCCTACTTGTGCCATATACAATCCAAACTTTGAACAGAAAAAAGTAGTCCACGGTGGACAAATCATCCTGTATTTATACAGAATGAAGAAAAAAAGATCGCACCCCAAGAAATTTAATATAGTCAGTATGCAAACATTAATTAGTGAATATTTAGCTTTCACAGCTCGAACATGCCCGAACTTTGAACATTCTAGAAAATCAGAAGAAAGTGACTACTAAGATATGAAAAGGAGGAGAAAGGTCTCTTCATTAAATTTTTACTAGCAGAAGAATGTCGTCAAACACAAATTAATGTGCTTTCTCATACATATTTTATGAATTTGAATATATATATAAATATATAAGAACTTTGAATCTTCTTCTTCACAAAAACTATAAGCTCTACATGTCGATGAATCCATGTGCAACCTGCTATTAAAATGAGATTCAGTTTGGAACCAATTCATTATATAGTAACAAAATCAACAAAAAGAGTTCAGAAAGTATTAGTATATGAATTAATGACATAAGAACTAAACTTAGTAAAACAAAAGCATGAACAATGATAAATTCAAGAAGAGTTCAAAAGTACCTGATACGAAATTTCACACTAGGAAAACTAGAATTAATGCAAGCAACTTTGAATAAAGAAAATCCGATATTTAAACAATTGGTTCTAGATTTTGAAATTCTTAAAAATATTGTTCTAAACATGATATTTATACTAGTTTTTAGGGTTTTTACATTCTTAACATGTATGAAATACAAAAGCATGAAAAACTAATTAAGAGGGCAGTGGCATAATAGGGAGCTCCCTTCAGTCCAAGACGTGACAGCGATAGCTAAACATAGCTCATGCATCATTGAATCCCAAAACACGTCAATTTCCCAGCGCTAGTTGACATGCTTAAGAATCAACGAGTCATCAGCTGTGTTTATAGCCTTCTATCTGCCTCGGACTGGACTGGAGAGAGCTCCTTAATTTCTCCACTGCCCTAAATAATGATAGAAAAATTTAAAGGTATCAACTTATGCTTGAAACCAAAAAATTACACATGCATGGCACATAAAATAAGACTCAAAAAATCACTCCTTTTCTTTAACTATATTTTTTAATGGAAATATTGAGTGTTGTTCTTTTGGCTCAAAAACATATTAAATTAAACACATGGAACTATCAGAGAATTGTGTGTGTATGGGAGCTGAGATTGACAATGACAAGTTAAGGGTGGAGAGAAATATATAAGGAGGGAAACTAGGAAATTGGGGACAAGAAAATCTAAGAATAGATTGAGAGCAGTTGTACAACAACAACCCAGTATAATCTCATTTGGTGGAGCCTGAGGAGGGTAGTATGTACGCAGACCTTACCCCTACCCTGGGGTAGAGAGGATGTTTCCAAATAGACCCCCGACATCCTTCTCTCCAAGAACTTTCCACCTTGCTTTTGGGGAGACTCGAACTCATAACTTCTCGATTGGAGATGGGGGTTGCTTACTATCATAGCAACCCCTCTTATCTCTATTTAGAGCAGTTGTACGAAACCATAAAATAAAACTACTTCAAAAAATAGATACTCTTTCTGGCTACAACATAATTATTTGGAGAGTCAAATAAGTTCTTTTTTGACCAATATTTTCATAAATAATTTGAATTACTAACTATTAGCTTGACTTATTCAAATACTTTTAGGGGTCTTTTACTGCGATGGATAAGTAAAAATATTCTCGGATAAAAATTTAGTATCGCTTTATCCCTTGTTTGATTACTATTCTTGGGATAAGTTATTCTACGATAAAAATAGTATCGAGATATATAACTTATACAGGTGGAATAGTAATTCTAGGATATATTATCCCAGGATAAAGCTATAAAATTGATAATTTCGGGGTTAATATGACATGCCAAACAACAACGGCCTAGTGAAATCCCACGAGTAGGGTCTGGAGAGGATAGTGTGTACGAAGACCTTACCCCTATCTCAAGGGGATAGAGAAGCTGTTTCTGATAGACCATCGGCTCAAAAAGACGAAAAGAGATAATATATCATTAACATCAATAAAAATCTTAGAAACATAACAACGTCACATCAACCAGAAAATAGATGAAAAGCAAAATAATAACCAGCAGATAAAGCCCAGTACTAAGAGAAATGAAAGAGTGGTGTGAACTGAACATTAATCACTAGTAGTCTAAGGCTAAATCCTAACAGACTAACCCCTCACTCTGGAGCGCCGTAGAGAAATGCACAACTATCCCCTTACCTACAGCCTTAATGCACAACCTCTACAACTTCCACCGCCATGTTCTCAGTAATCTGAAGTCACGACATGTCCTGTCTGATCATTTCTCCCCGGTACTTATTGGGCCGCCCTCTATCTCTCCTCGTACCCACCAAAAGCCAGCCGCTCACACCTCATTACCAGGGCATCTGGGCTTCCCCTCTTAACGTGCGAGAACCATCTGAGCGTTGCTTCCCGCAACTTGTCATCCATGGGTGTCACACACACCTTCTCCCGAATATCTTCATCCCTAAGCTTGTCCATCCTAGTGTACTTGCACATCCAGCTCGACATCCTCATTTCAACTACTTTCATTTTTAATTAATCCTAATATAACTAATCGCAGCATAATTGTTTTCAAACCAAACAACCTCTAGGGGTATTGATTATAACGATACAAGTACCCTGATAGAATTTGAAATTGTATTTATCACATGTTTGTTATAAGTAATATTAGTTATCTTGGAATAAATTTTACACCAACATAATGGTTTAGCTACCCAATATAAATGGTGGAAATAGCTTCATCCGATAGGATGACCCAACTCATGAATTATCCTTATTTATCTCATAAATGAACCAAGCGAGCCCTTAGAAACTTAAAGAATTTATGCCTAAGTATAAATTAAAAAATTTAATATTTTGATCCTCGTACTCCAGAACTGTCATATAAAAATGAAAATGAATGATTGATTAGTTTTCATCTTTTACAAGTGTATCATTTTAGCTATATATATTTTTTTCTCAAAGCATTCGTATTAGGATCCGATTAAATTCAAATTTAGTTGAGTAAGTCCCATTGAAAGTTAAAATATTTTATAACAAATGTGATTTTACACTCAAAAGCTCGAATGCATTCCTTCTAGTTAAAGATTGAATAGTACTTGCTATTCACCACCACAAATGTACGTTGGTTGGTATTTTTTTAGTTATATATCTGAGAATAGGGAAAAGGGAGCTTTGGTACACTGATTATACATCAAATCAAACAGCTGTATGGTTCAATATGAATAGGTTAAAGTTACTATTTAAATTCAGGCACGACATCATAATATTCTAAAATTGGAATGGTCTACTTATAATTGTAAGCAGGGTCCAATAATGGAAGTACTCTAAGGTTCAGACAACAGTAGAGTTTAGGTTTGGATTGTAGTATGAGACAGGGTAAATATAAAGTAAAACTTATTGATTTACCCAAAAATTGAGAGAAATGTAGGATATGTAGTTGCATAAGGATCAAAAAGTTAATATGAAATTAGATCTCTTTTAATAGAGTAATTCAGTAAATAACTGAAATAATCACTGTTAGTAGTACTTCTTTTACCCACTCATTCAACTTTTCTCCCCAATCACACGATCCAATTTCATAGGAAGAAGTTGATCTTTTATTTTATTATAATCATTCTGTATTAGAAATTTTACACCGAAATTCAGTGGCTCGACTAATCAAAATGACGTCATGTCTAATCTATTTAGAGAGAAATACTTAGTATCAAGGATTTCTCCATTTTTAAAGCTCGATCCAAGACATGTGGTTAGAGTGAAAGGGTCTCATCTATCTCATCACATATCATAGAGGTGAAAGGAATAACTTTATTTACCCTAAACATCGATCGAGAAAGCGAAGTACACTAATTGGTAGGGTGGAGCTAGAGTATTAAGTATGAGTTTGAACAAACACTGTAACATTTGGCTAGAATTATGTATATGTATTAAAAAATGCATTAAATATCTATAAATATTTAATTAATATTTCTGAATTTGAGGGATGCTCCCTCCAGCATGAGCGAACCCCCTTCAGAACTGGTTAAGAATAAGCGGCACTATACCAGCCCGGATCCAGCCAGGTTCTATTGATCATGCCCCTTTCCAAACAGTTGTACCTTGTCTTGGGGCGTCTTTAGCTTTACGATAGAAAGCTCGCCGGAGAAAGCCATGTGCTGTAGGTAAGCTCTATTCACCCAGAGCATTGATTTCCCATAACGAATAGGCTAGCTCTGTACTCTTTACCCGCTTATGCACTCAATGCACAAGACTTTACTACTCAAGCTACATTATATATCCACCACCAATATATCGCAGGATTCATCATGACAGGAGCTTTTTCACATAGAGCTATATTTTTCATTAGAAATTACAATCCGGAGTAAAATGAAGATAATGTATTGGCAAAAATGTTAGAGAATAAAAAATCTATCATATCTCATTTAAGTTGGGCAGCCTCTTTCTGGGATTCCATACCTTAGGACTTTATGTTCACAATTATGTCATGCCATCAAAATCATAGCTCGTTTTAGTATAATTTCTACCATGTCTTCACGCTAAACGTTACATCTCTCATGTCTTCACACTTAGCCTCGGCAAAATACAAGAAAATACTATGTATATAAGTTAACAAGACAAAAACCTAGCAACGCGTTTTACAGAAATCTTAAATAAAAAACGGACAATATTATTACTGGGCTAGCTTTTACAACCATTACCCTAGTACTCAATCTCTTGATTTTACTAATAATGAAGTTTGAAAGTTATAGTTGCCAAAAGTGTAAAGTTCTGCTAGAAACTGTGCGTCCACCAGACTGTATAGAGAACTGGGTTCTCTATATGTTTCCTTTGAAAGTACTAATAAACCAAATCGTATAGTGATCTGGTCCTATATCAGTTTGGTACAGTGCTAAGTTCGTGTGAGTCCACCAAATAGTAGAGTACCTGGTCCTTTATCAGGTTCTACAGTGAATGCTAGTAAAGCATAATGTAAATAAGGCCGAGGTTTCATACATGAAAAAATCCCACACAAGGGGATCAAAAAATCACGACCTACACCTGTAGGCTTTTAACTTCACTAACTTGTAATCTTATTATTACACGCCACTTTAATTTACAAGAATATATTGCAAAGACTTCAACTAATTTATGATGCTCTCATCACAAGCCACTATATAACTATCTTAGTTACAAAGAATTTGACTAACTTGTGGTACTTCTACCACAAACAACTTAGTCACCCTACGGTTACAAAGGCTTTGACTAACTTGTGATGTTTCCACCACAAGACACTTTGCAATACTTCAGATTATAAATGATTTTTCTTATGACTCAACCTAATCAATGCTTCTAAGAAAGCTGGATAGGAGTTACAATGAAAAACCCGTTATAAAGACTCTACAAACCTAAGGACTTAAGATATCTTCGATCTTGGATCAGGTCCTTGAGGTTGCAACAGCTTTATTCTTAAGAGAGGTTCTTGAACAATTAAGAGAATATTTTTCTTTTCTAGTTTTGCAAGTGTTGAACCCGAATCTTATGCCTTGCATAAGGTTTATATTACACAAGATAACCTTAGTGATGTCCAATCTCAATGGTGATGTCCAATCGAAATGGAAAGTGCCTGCTGGACCGTCTGTTGTACTATCTACTGCACTGTTGTAGGTAGTCACTTTTTGCAATTGCTTTCCAGTTGTAGTTGACTTGTACTTCTGTCAGAGAAACCTAAGGGATCAGGTCCTTGTTGTGTGGACAATCACTCAATTGCATTCCATTTGTATAGTTGACTTGTACTTTTGTCAGAGAACTCTAAGGGACCAGGTCCCTGTTGTATTTCTCTTTGTAGAGTTGCGAATAGTCACTTTCTGTAGTTGTGTTCTAGCTGTATAGTTTACTTGGATTTCTACCAGAGAAGTACCGAGGGATCAGGTTCCTGATCTGGTTCTTGTGCACACCGCCCAGATTGTCTTGAGTTGAGTAACTTAAATGATGCTTTGTATAGACTCATTGTAGGTACACTTTGAGAATGATCGCTTGAAGTGATGTGAGCACTTGAGTAGTGTCACGACCCAAACCCGGTCGTGATGGCGCCCGGCCTCAAGGCTAGGCAAGCCCGACCAAACATCTTCCAAAGAACGACATTCCATCCCCAAGAGATACGAATTTAAGGTAAAACAGCAGATTTTGAAATATCAACTCCCAAAACCATGGGGTCACGAGTACAGAGCATGTAACAATACTGAATAAAAGTTTGAATGTAAATGATACAAATGTCTGGAAAAAACTACAAAGGAACAGACTGATAAAGACAGAGTAGGCAGTCCTGCGGACGCTGGGCAGCTACCTCAATACTCTGATAGCTCGGATAACCAACAGTAGCAACACTAGATCTCTTGAGCACCTGGATTGTGTGTAGGGAGTATGGGGTGAGTCTACCAACTCAGCGAGTAATAAGCATGTATCAAAACCCGAAGATAAGAGAACATGAAATAACACAAAATGAAGTTATCTAGCAGTTCTATGCAGTACAAGCCTCAGAGACAGATGCAATGCAATGCATGAACACTGCGAAAGGTGCAGCCCGATTCAATTGGGTAGCCGCGCTCACTGTGGGGGTTCAGACTCCGGAGGGGCTCCTACAGCCCAAATGTCATATCATACGGTGCCAATAGTTACCACTATTTCCATCAGAATATACGGTGCCAATAGTTACCACCATTCCAAGAACAATATACCGTCCATAAAATAGTGAGATAGTGATCGTCTGCCCGAAATATCATTTAAGAAACATTTGAGTTTTCAAAACGTATAAATATGGATGAGTTTGCAAAATAGTGTTTAAAATCCTGGACTGAATTCAAATAATATGCAAATCATGAAAATTCTGAAATAACGATCCCTGAAGGATTCTACAAGTCGGCACAAGGCCCTAAACATGACATCAAGCCCAGATATCATCAATATAGTATGTGAAGCCATGCCAACATAGCACAATTTATCCCTCGGATTGGACCGAGTCACAAATTCCAACACATACGACCCCACGCTAACCATGGAGTGCGTGTCTAGCCTCATAGTAGAGCCACAATGTGATATACCGGGGTTTCAAACCCTCAGGTCAACATCTACACCCATTACTCACCTCAAGCCGGCCGCAACTAGCTCGCAATGCCTTTCCCTCGAGAATCAACCTCTGCGGATGCCAAATCTGATCAAAACCAATCGGAATACGTCACAATAGGCTAGTGGAACATAACCCAATCGAAATAACTCGAAATACACCCGAGCCCCGGGCTCACTTTTCAAAAATTACAAAATTCACATTTTTGGAATCCTTGTCTCCCCGCGAGTCCATACATATAAATTTCATCAAAGTCCAATAGCCGCTTAAAATTCCAAATTTTTGATACCAAAAACCAAGCCCTAAATTCTCCAATTTCCACCTAATTTCAGAGATTTAGATGACGATTCTTCAATAAAATCACATAATTAGCTCATAAAATCACGTAAAATCACGTAATTAGCTCATAAAACTTACCTCAAGTCGAAACCTAGGTGAAATCCTCTTACTCCCTCGTCCAATAGCTCCAAAAAGTGCTCAACAATGGTGAAAAATGATATTTGCTTGCGGATGACATGCCATAAAACCCTTCTGTCCGCCCAGTCTTTTCTTCATCGCGTTCGCGACACAACCCACGCGACCGCGATGACCAATATTTTAAAATTTCAACTGCCCTACGCGAACGCGGAATGATCCACGCGATCACAATGCCTTATAGTCTGACTCCACGTGAACGCGACCTTCTCTCACGCGATCCCGTATAAGAAACTCCAATGATCCAAAAGTCCCTCTTCGCGAACGCGGACATCCATACGCGAACGCGGAGACCCAAATTCCACCACTACGCGTTCGCATCACTTCCTTCGTGAACATGAAGGCAAAACTCCCAGGCTCCCAAATTTCCCCTACGGGTTCGCGTCCACCACCACGCGATCGCGGTGCTTTAATGTCTTCAACACTTATGACAGAAAATCTGATCTCTATGCAAGCTAAAAATGATCTGTTCGAACCTCTGAAATCACCCCGAGGACCCCTAGACCCCAACCAAAATTACCAACCTACTCCAAAACATTATACGAACTTGTTCCAATCATAAAAACACGTCCCTAAACACAAAAATAATTAAATCATGACGGATTCAAGCCTAAGTTTCAACTATAACTTCCAAAACTAACATTTGATCACCAACCCAATCAAAGGACGTCCGAATGACCTGAAAATTTGCACACATATCCAAAATCACCTAACGAAGCTATTGCAACTCTAGGAATTCCATACCAACCCCCGGATCAAAATATCACCTATCAACCAGAATTTGTCGAAATTCAACTTAGCCAATTCAAGCCTAATTCTACATCGGACCTCCAAATTCAGTTTCGTTTTCATTCCCAAGTCATAAATCACCATACAAAATTAGTTGAATCACCGAAAATCCATTCCAAGCCCTTTAACTCATAAGTCAACATCCGGTTGACTTTTCCAAACTAGCCTTCTCTTAAAGAGACTACTTGCCTCAATTACAACCAAACTCTGATCGAATCACTTCAAACTTTAATAACATATAAAACTGAACATATAGAAGCATAAGACGGGATAACAGGGCGGAGATACCTGGGACGATGGGTTGGGTCGTTACAAGTTGGTCAGAGAATGAGTGGGCACTCGAAACAGTGCAGTGCGGCATAATCTTTGTTTCTAGCTGTGTCCAATTGATTTTGTACTGCCATGAGGAACCCACAAGAGTATCAGGTCCTTGTCTGGTTCCTACCTCCTCAAATTGTAGCAAGTTCATATTTGGCTGGAATCTGTTAGATGTAGTGTAATCCAAGTGAGTCAGGTTCGCTATCTGATTCTTGACAAGTTTATTAGATCATCAAAACATAAGGCAAAGATATTGAAAAACTATCAATCCTATCAAGTTCTAGTAAGTTTTTCAATTAGTACTCCTTCCATTCACTTTTACTTGGCATATTTTGACTTTTAGAGTCACGACCCAGATTTTCCCACTTCAGGAGTTATGATGGCGCCTACTGTCGAAGCTAGGAAAACCAACCCTTTTTATTTATTTTTACAATAAACTTAATATAAAACAATATAGATACTCAATTAATCAATTAAAACTACACGAAAGTCTTTTAGCAACAACAGCAATAACAAAAATGCGGAAATTAGGAACACGCCTCTTCCCAGTATCTGGTGTCACTACTCACGGACGACTAAAAGAGTACTAATAGCAATAGTATGAAAGAAATACATAACATGTCTGTTTGATACGATAAAACAAACTGGAAGAAGATAGAGGAGAGTCAGGGCCCGCGAACGCTAGCGAACTATCTCAGTGTCTCTGGACTGAAAGATCGCTCCCTAACTACTGCTGCGGTCCGTAAGCTGTGTCTTGACCTGTGCATAAAAAGGTACATAAGAGTAGTATCAGCACAACCGACCCCAAGTGCTGGTAAGTGGCTGGCCTAACCTAGGCGAGGTAGTGACGAAGCTAAACCGGATCTACCACAAACAACCTGTACAGATATATGTGCATTAACAGAAAGAGAGCAAGAATTTAAATAGATAAAAGGGGAGGGGACATGCTGGGGGAGTAACAATTCAATTATAACTTCAACAAACAAGAGATGGAACTGAACAATAATAATCAAATAAAAAAAGCCAGTGAATCAACAATTGCACGGCACCACACTTCGTGCTTTTACTCTCATTTCTCACCAAAACATATCAAATATAATGCACGGCATCACCCTTCGTTCTTTTACTCTCATTTCTTACCAAGACATATCAAATATAATGCACGGCATCACCCTTCGTGCTTTTACTCTCAATATACAGCGCACGACATCACCATTCATGGTTTTACTCTTTCTTCCTCACCCAATCAATGGTCACAACAAAACGGAAAAGGAAATATATAACAAGACAAAAATATCCCGGCAAGGGAGATTAATTCAACAATAAATCCCGGCAAGGGAAAAGTACCGAAAATTCCTTTTTAGTTCATTTGCTTCTCAACTATCACTTCATAGTTCATTTAACGAGTAATTACCACAATTGTTCGCTTCATTCGAAATTTAATAGAAAATTTGACTCGTGGTCATGCTAGACTCGGGCGCATAGGTAGCCGTCACCATGCCTATACACCATCTCCACATAGGACATAGCAAACGTTAAACTAATCCTATTCCCTCAAGCCAAAGTTAGATAAAACACTTACCTCGAATCCGAAAATAGCAACTCAAAGCTCAACAATCGCCTTTCCTCTAGAATTCGACCCCGAACCAACGATATCTAAGAACAATTTACTCACATGTATCAACAAGTGATAGTTAAATCAATTCGAATGCATAAGAATGAAATTTCCAAAGTTTTACCCAAAAATTCCCAAAATGCCCCCAGGTCCACGTGGTCAAAACTCGAGGTTCGAGCCAAAACGGGGTTACCCATTCCCCTACGAGTTCATATATGCAATTGTTTTTGAAGTCGGACCCCAAATTGAGGTCCAAATCCCTAATTTAAGAAAACTTAGGTTCTACCCCAAAACCCCAAATTCTCATTTGTGAAGACCTTTGATTAAAACTGAATCATGTTAAAAGATGTTAAGGAGTAAAGAAATGAAGTTACAAATCACTTACCAATCGCTTAGAAGGAGAAAAATCGGTTGGATAATCGCCTCTTAGGTTTTGGATTTTTGAAAAATGGAAATATGGCTAAAATTTCGAACTTATATACCTTTCTGAGAACCTGGCGCAAACCGCACAAAAATGTGATGCGGCCGCGCCGAGTAAGAGGCAAGGTTGGGCTCCTCTGAACCCTCCTAGCGCGGACCGCACTGAAATGCATTGCGGCCGCGCGGCTCCAGCGTGGACCGCACACAAATGATTGCGGACGCGCTGGTGTCTCCAACACATGTACTGTTTTCCTCCAAGTGAAAACCATCCCGGACCACCTACGAATTACTCCCGAGCCCCCGCGGATCCCGACCAATCGTACAAACTAACTCAATAACATCCTACGGGCTCGCTCGAGCGATCAAACCGCTATAATAACACCAAAAACAAAGAATCAACCTCCCAAAACTCATAATTTCATTACAAAGTTCATAACTTCCAAATTTTCCAATTCTTTGTCCGAAACTTGTCAAACGACATCCATTTTCAACCAAACATTACAGATAGCGCTAAACGCTCAATTAAGACTTTTAGCGGGCGTCGGAACCAAAATACAAGCCCGATACCATTACTTTTGATCAAATCTCGTTTTCATTTTTCCTTAAGCATTTTCAGAAAATAATTTCACAAAAAAATCTCATACTCGGGCCTGGGACCTCGGATTTTGATTCTGGGAATACGTTCGGGTCCCTAATTTCCTTATGGAACCTGCGGGACCGTCACATCACGGGTTCAGGTCCCTTTACCGAAAATGTTGACCAAAGTCAACTATGACATTATTATTATTATCAAAATTCATAGTTTTTAACACAGAATTCAAATATTTTCACATAAATATTTCCCGGCTTCGCGCCCGGACTGTGCACGCAAATTGAGGCAACCAAATAAGAGATTTTCAAGGCCTCAGAAGCACAAGAAAGGGAGAATTACGGTGATGACCCTTTGGGTCATCACATCCTCCACCAATAAAACAACCGTTCGTCCTCGAACGGACAAAAGAAAGAAGTACCTGAGTCGGGGAATAGATGGGGATAACGGCTCCGCATATCAGACTCGGACTCCCAGGTCGATACCTCAGGGGGCTGACCTCTCCACTGAACACGCACTGAAGGAAAACTCTGCGACCTCAACTGTCGAACCTGCTGATCTAAAATAGCCACCGACTCCTCGTCATACGACATATCTTTGTTCAATTGGACAATACTGAAATCTATCACGTGGGTGGGATCACCGTGATACTTTCGAAGTATGGATACATGAAAAATTTGATGCACCGCTGACAAGCTAGGCGGAAATGCAAGTTTATAAGCCACATTCCCCACACGGTCAAGAATCTCAAATGGGCCAATATACCTAGGGCTAAGCTTTCCCTTCTTCCCGGACCTCATCACGCCCTTCATAGGCGATACACAGAGCAATACCCTCTCTCCAACCATGAAAGAAACATCCATGACCTTACGATCTGCAAAACGCTTCTGCCTAAACTGAGCTGACCGAAGTTTGTCCTGAATGATCTTGACCTTATCCAAGGCCTCCTGTACCAAAGTTGTACCCAATAACTGAGCCTCTCCTGGCTCAAACCATCCGACTGGGGACCGACACTGCCTACCATACAACGCTTTATATGGAGCCATCTGAATACTGGACTGGTAGCTGTTGTTGTTGGAAAACTCCGCTAAAGGCAAGAACCGGTCCCATGAGCCTCCAAAATCAATAACGCAGGCTTGGAGCATATCCTCAAGAATCTGGATAGTCCTCTCGGACTGACCGTCCGTCTGGGGGTGAAATGATGTGCTCAACTGGACCTGGATGAACAACTTGTGTTGCACCGCTCTCCAGAAATACGAGGTAAACTACGGAGCCCGATCCGAAATAATAAATATGGGTACCCAATGAAGACGAACGATCTCCCTGATATAAATCTCAGTTTACCCCTCGGATGAATAGGTAGTGGAAACTAGGATAAAATGCGCTGACTTGGTCAGCCTATCAACAATAACCCATATAGAATCAAACTTCTTATGAGTCATCAGATGGCTAGTAACTATATCCATGGTGATCCTCTCCCACTTCCACTCGGGAAGCTCAATCCTCTGAAATGCTCAAGCGGGCCTCTGATGCTCGTACTTAACCTGTTGACAATTCAGACAACGAGCCACATATTCAACAATGTCTTTCTTCATTGTGCACCACCTATATTAATGTGTCAAATCCTGATACATCTTCACAGCGCCAGGGTGAATAGAATGTTGAGAACTGTGGGCCTCCTATAAGAACGACTCTCGAATACCATCAACATTGCGCACTTACATTCGCCCCTGCAATCTCAATACGTTGTCATCTCCTAAAGTCATCTCCCTGGAACCTCCCCGCTGCATCGTGTCTCTCAGGACACACAAATGGAGAGCATCAAACGGCCGCTCCCGGATATGCTCCATCTACGACGTGCGAGAAACCGTGCAAGCTAACACCCTGATGGGCTCAGAAATATCCAATCTCACAAGTCTATTGGCCAAGTCCTGAAAATCCAAGGCAACCGGTCTATGCCTGACCGGAATATAGGCAAGACTACCCTTGCTAGCGGACTTTCTACTCAATGCATCGGCCACCACATTGACCTTTCCAGGGTGGTATAAAATAGAAATATCATAGTCTTTCAACAACTCCAACCACCTCCGCTGTCTCAAATTCAACTCTTTATGCTTGAAGAAGTACTTAAGGCTCTTTTGATCCGTGTACACCTCACACGTCACACCATACAAATAATGTCTCCAGATCTTCAAGGCATCAACAATGGCTGCCAACTCTAGGTCATGAACTGGATAATTCTTCTCGTGGATCTTCAACTGCCTCGAAGCATATGTTATGACCTTGCCGTTGTGCATCAACATTGCACCAAGTCCGATGCGGGAAGCATCACAATATACAGTTTAAGGCCCAGATCCTGTGGGCAAAACAAATGACGGTACCATAGTCAGAGTTGTCTTGAGCTTCTGGAAGCTCGCCTCGTACTCTTTGACCACCTGAACTGGGAACCCTTCTGAGTCAATCTAATCATCGGGGCTGTGATGGATGAAAACCCCTCCAGGAAACGTCTGTAGTAACCAGCTAACCCCAAGAAGCTCCTAATCTCTGTAGCTGAAGCTGGTCGAGGCCAGTTCTTGACTGCCTATATCTTCTTTGGGTCCACCTGAATACCCTCTTCCGATACGACATGACCCAGGAATGCGATTGAACTCAACCAAAATTTGCACTTTGAGAACTTGGCGTACAACTAGCTATCCTTCAGAGTCAGAAGAAACACTCTGAGGTGTTGCTCATGCTCCTCCTAGCCGCGGGAGAATACCAAGATATCATCAATGAATACAATCACACATAAATCCAAATAAGTCCTTAACACTCGGTTCATTATCTCCATGAATGTTGCCGGGGCATTGGTCAACCCAAACGACATGACCAAAAACTCATAATGCCCATACCGAGTACAAAATGTTGTCTTAAGCACATCAGACGCCCTAATCCTCAGGTGATGATAACTAGACCTCAAATCTATCTTCGAGAACACCCTGGCACGCTGGAGCTCGTCAAACAATTCGTTAATCCTCGGCAGTGGATACTTTTTCTTTATCGTTACCTTGTTCAACTGCCGGTAATCAATGCACATCCTCCTCGACCCGTGCTTTTTCTTCACAAACAACACTTGGGCACCCCAAGGTGATACCTAGGCATAATGAAACCCTTATCAAGCAAGTCTTGAAGCTGCTCCTTCAACTCTTTTAACTCTTTCAACTCTGGTGGGGCCATGCAATACGGTGCAATAGAAATAGGCTAAGTACTAGGAGCTAGATCAATACAGAAATCAATATCCCTGTCGGGCGGCATACCCGGCAGGTCTGCAGGAAAAACCTCGTGGAACTCCCGAACAATAGGAACAGAGTCGATAGATGGAACCTCTGCGGTGGAGTCGCGAACATATGCGAACATATGCCAAATATGCTAAATACCCCTTCTAAACCATATGTCGATCCTTGACATACGAAATAACACTACGGGTGGCATGACCTGGGGTCCCTCTCCACTAAAGTCGGGGCAAATCAGGCAACGCCAAAGTCACGATCTTGGCGTGACAATCCAAGATAGCATGATTCGGGGACAACTAATTCATCCCTAATATAACGTCAAAGTCCACCGTGTCTAAAAGCAATAAGTCAACACAGGTCTTAAGACCCTCAAATACCACCATACAAGAACGATGCACTTGGTCGACTGCTATAGAATCACCAACCGGTGTGGAAACATATATAGGAATACCCAAAGCCTCACTAGGCATGATCAAATAGGGTGCAAAATAGGATGACACATAAGAATAAGTAGATCCTGGATCAAATAATACTGAGGCACCCCTATAACAGACCAGTATAGTACATGTACTCACAACATCAGATGACTCGACCTCCGGCCTAACTGGCAATGTATAACAACAGGCTGGCCCCCACCTCTCTGAACTATATCTATGGGATGATCTGCTGCGGGCTGACCCCTACCTCTGGCTGTCCGAGCTCCACCTCTACGATCTCTCCTTCCACCTCTATGATTCCTACCTCCGCCTCTAGCTGGTTGGGGGCATGTAGATCACCTGTTGCCTGGATCGTGGGGCAATGACCCTGCTACTGAGAACTACTCGCGGCTCGAGGGAAAAATCTGACAACATGACCTATGTCACCACAACCATAACATGCCCTTGGCGGTGGAGACTGCTGGCCCTGTCGACCGATATGTCCTCCCTTGAAGCTCTGAAGTGGCGGTGCATTGATGTGGGCTGGTGGTGCGTTGAAGGACTGCTGATTCGAATAATACTGCTGATGACCACCACCGCCTGGTGTACCATGAGAAACATGAAGTGTCGACTGGAAAGGTCTCGAGGGATGGCCTCTGTGATAGGAATCCATACCTCTAGATGAGATACCACTAAATCTGCCAGAATATCGAGGCCTCTTGTCTGAACCCTAGCTACCTCCTCGACCCAGTGCCATCTCTACCCGCCTCCTGAAAAGTAATATCACTGCCAACCCCCATAGCCATCTGAAGGAGAATCGGCTGAATAAATCCACCAATGAACCTCCGGATCCTCTCTCGATCTGTAGGGAGTATCACCACTGCGTGGCGTGCCAAGTCAACAAATCTGGTCTAATACTGTGTAACTGTCATGGAGCCTTGCTGAAGGCGCTAAAACTCTCTTCGAAGTGCCTCCCGCTGAGTGGCGGGGAGAAAGTTCTCCAAAAATAGCTCCGCTAACTGATCCCATTTCAAGGCTGGTGACCCTGCTGGTCTAGATTGGCACATTAATCCCTCTACCAAGTCTTGGCGGATTTCACAAGCCTGAAAGTGTAAAAATCAACCCCATTGGTCTCTACTATCCCCATAGTCCTGATGATCTCATGGAAACTGGATAGAAAATCCTGGGGATCCTCCGATGAAGAACCACTGAAAGTGGTGGTGAAAATCTTGGAGAACCGATCAAGTCTCCACAAAGCATCTGAAGACATGGCCGTCCCATCTCCGGCCTGAGCTGTAATGCCTGTCTGAGCTGCCACTGCGGGCTGAACCAACAGAATCTGAGTCTGGAGAGCTACCTGCTCCGGAGTACGTGTAGCAGGAGTCTGAACCCCTCTTCCAGCCTGAGAAGTGGCTTGTGCCACTGGCAGCAATCCCGCTCTAGCAACACTATCCATAAAGCCTGCTATGCGGACAAGAGCATCTTGAAGATAACATCACTTCTTCTAAGACCTGAGCTAGGCCCACTAGAGCTGGTGGGGCTGGAACCTCCTCATCAAAGTCAATATGAGGCTCCACCTCTGGAACTGTTGTCTCGGGCTGAGCTATGCCCCTGCCACGGCCTCTAGCAGGACCTCGGCCCATGCCCCTCGCGGAGCTGCTGCTCGGGGCTCAAGCTACTGCGCGGAAGAAGAAGACGCACGTGTTCTCGCCATCTGCGAAAGAACAGACTAGAACGACAATCAGTATTTGAGAAATAGAATCGCACAACAAGAATGAAAAAAGTGAAATTTTTCCTAACTCTATAGCCTCTAGGGGATAAATACAGACGTCTCTGTACTGATCCCTCAGACTCTACCGAGCTTGTCCGTGAGTTGTGTGACCCAAGTAAACTAGTGCTCTGATACCAACTTGCCACGACCCGGATTTTTCCACCATCGGGAGTCGTGATGGAGCCTACTGTCGAAGCTAGGCAAGCCAACCCTTTTTATTCATTTTGACAATAAACTTAATCTAAAACAATATAAATATTGAATTAATCAATTAAAACTACACGAAAAACTTTTAGCAACAATAGCGATAACAAAAATGCGGATATTAAGAACATGCCTATGCCCAGTATCTGGTGTCACTATTCACGGACGACTAAAAGAGTACTAAAAGCAACAGTCTGGAAGAAATACATAACATGTCTGTTTGATACAATAAAACAAATTGTAAGAAGATAGAGGAGACTAAGGGTCCACGAACGCCAGCGAACTACCTCAGAGTCTCTGGACTGAAGGATCGCTCCCTAACTACTGCCGCGGTCCATAAGCTGTGTCCTGACCTGTGCACAAAAAGGCACAGAAGTGTAGTATCAGCACAACCGACCTCATGTGCTGGTAAGTGCCTGGCCTAACCTCGACGAGGTAGTGACGAGGCTAAACTGGATCTACCACGAACAACCTGTATAGATATATGTGCAATAACAGAAAGAGAACAAGAATTTTAACAAATAAAAGGGGAGGGGACATGCTGGGGGAGTAACACTTCAATTATAACTTCAACAAACAAGAGATGGAACTGAATAAATAATAATTAAATAAAGAAAACCAGTGAATCAACAACTGCACGACACCACCCTTCGTGCTTTTACTCTCATTTCTAACCAAAACATATCAAATATAATGCACGGAATCACCCTTCGTGCTTTTACTCTCATTTCTCACCAAGACATATACAATGTAATGCACGGCATCACCCTTCGTGCTTTTACTCTCAATATACAGCGCACGGCATCACCCTTATTGCTTTTACTCTCTCTTCCTCACCCAATCAGTGGTCACAACCAAACGGGAAAGGAAATATATAACAAGACAAAAATATCCCGGCAACGGAGAATAAATCAACAATAAATCCCGACAAGGGAAAAGTACCAAAAATTCATTTTTAGTTCATTTGCTTCTCAACTATCCCTACATAGTTCATTTAATGAGTAATTATCACAATTGTTCGCTTCATTCGAAATTTAATAGCAAATTTGACTCACGGTCATGCTAGACTTGGGCGCATAGGTAACCATCACCGTGCGTATACACTGTCTCCACATAGAACATAGAAAATATTAACCTAATCCTATTCCCTCAAGCCAAAGTTAGATCAAACACTTACCTCTAATCCAAAAATAGCAACTCAAAGCTTAACAATCGCCTTTCCTCTAGAATTCGACCCCGAACCAACGATATCTAATCACAATTTACTCATATGTATCAACAAGTGCTAGTTAAATCAATTCAAATGCATAAGAATGAAATTCCCAAAGTTTTACCCAAAAATTCCCAAAATTCCCCCGGGTCCACGTGGTAAAAATTCGAGGTTCGAACATAAACCGGGTTACCTAGGTTCAAATCCCTAATTTAAGAGAACCTAGGTTCTGCCCCAAACCCCAAATTTCCATTTGTGAAGACCTTTGATTGAAATTAAAATCATGTCAAAAGATGTTATGGACTAAGGAAATTAAGTTAGAAATCACTTACCAATCGTTTAGAAGGAGAAAAATCATTTGGAAAGCCCCTTGGGTTTAGGGTTTTTGAAAAGTGGAAAAATGGCTGAAATTTTGAACTTATATACCTTTCTCAGAACCTGGTGCGGACCGCACAAATATATGTTACAACCCCGCCGAGTGAGAGGCATAAGGCTGTATCCGGTTCCGGTTCTGGGTCTATTTGGGTCTGCCGGTTCCGGTTCTGGCGGTTCCGGTTCCGCGGTTCTGGCGGTTCCGGAGCCGGAACCGCTACCATACGGTTCTGGAACCGCCCGGTTCCGGTTCTGGCGGTTCCGGAACCGCGGGTCTGGCGGTTCCAGGCGGTTCCGACTTAAATTTTTTTTTTTTAAATCAATATCTTGTATAGTAGTGATTAGTATATTGTACAATATATTTTTCTATGGTGTACTATGTTCTTAGTATAGTATATATTGTGTTTGGAAATTAGTATATATTGTGTATAAGTAGTGTATATTTTGTATATTGTGTAGTAGTTAGTAATTAGTATAAATTTTATATAAGTAGTACATATTGATAAAAGAATGTTGTCGTTAGTATTATGTGTTGTATGTTATATATTATATGTTATATAAATATTCAAGGATTGATATAGAAGTAAAGACAAATAAATATTGAGACAAATATATTCAAGGATATGATAAAAAGCGTATTTATTGACCAAAATGGCATATCTTTCTTAGTCTTCCTTCCCCCAATGGAATGAGCACAACATGGTACTAATACCACCATTAAAAGGAAAAAAAACTAAAAGAAGACATGCCAATGTACAAGTTACATGATAATTTATGTATTATTTCTAACAAATCTCATAAAACCTTCAAGATTTGGAGGTGGTTGTGTTGGCGGTGGTGGAAATGAAGCTTGTTCATCACCACTTCCGGGTGAAGTTGCTTCCTGAGCAAGTTCTGCTAGCATTTCTTCATAGCACTCATCTATTTCGGGTTGAGATTTAGCTAGCCCAAAGTTCCTTCTTTCAGAGCGGATCCAATCTCGGAAGAGCACTGATTTTTCCAAGCTGTCCCGCATCGACGCTCTATGATCTCCTATTTGTAGTCTGGCTTGACTAAATACGCTCTCCGATGCAACAGTTGACGCTTGAATGGATAGAACATCCCGAGCCATCCTTGCAAGAACGGGAAAAAGCTTTTCCCTTGTCTTCCACCAATCCAAAAGGTCGAAAGATCCGTCTGGATTATCATTCTCTAGCCCCTGCGACAAATAAACTTGAAGTTCTTTTAGATGGGAAATATCATCTAAATTCTCACCTTGAGTACCCCTGAACTCCGTCCACGATTTAAGATCTGTTAAGCCAGCAACTCTTTTAGACGCTTGTGATGTGGACGAAGTAGGGGTTGGAATAGTAGGCCTAGCATGCTCTAACGCCTGTTTATAAGCATTATAAACAGTTTGAGCATTCACTGTAATTGATGCTTTCGCATCAGATAGTGTGGCCATTTCTTCTGGTGATAGATCTAAAGATTGATAAATACTATTATACCAAAAGTTAGGACCTCCTGCTTTCATAGTAGGATTTAACATGGCAGCCACACCAAAAATAGGAGGGATTGGAAAAAAATATTTTTTAAATTTCTTTTTCATTTCAAATATTGCATTTTCATAAATTTCCCCTCCCTCGTTAAAATCAGCAAATAAATTAGCAAGTGCGGCAATATATACTAAACAGTTTGAAATTGTAGGATAATATTGGCCAGATAAAGCAGTTGTAGCCACACTAAAATGTTCTAAAAAATCTAAAAGAATCTTAACGTTATTCCAATCTTGATTAGTTAGCATGTCATTATCTTCATCCTCACAATCCCTAGAATTATAAGTAGCGTTTATTGGGTTTCTATATTCGTACGTCACTACTAAGCTTTCATACATGTAGTTCCACCTAGTGGGGCAAGGTTTAAGAACCTTTCTTTCTCTAAGGCCATATTCGTCACATTTTTATAATATTCTCTAAGTCTACTTCTACGGTTTGAATAAAAAAGTCAATTAAGAGCAAATTTAACTTTTTCAATTTCTATGTTTAAAATTCTCATACCATCTCCAACAATTAAATGATAAATATGGCATATACATCTAACATGGAAAATATTTGTAAAAGCAGGATTAAGTGTTCTAGTTAAAATACCTATTGCAGTAGTGTTGCTACTAGCGTTATCCATGGAAATTGACATTATTTTATCACTAAAACAAAAATATCTACATACATCTGAAACAGTGCTAGCAATAAACTTACCCGTGTGCCGTGAATTAATTATTCTATATGTTATAATGCGTTTTTGCATGGTCCAGTCTTCATCTATCCAATGACTGGTCACGGTTAGATAATCACAGTCATTTCCACTTCTACCAATATCAGTTGTAATAGACATACGATTACATATATGAGTAAATAAATAGCGCAAGTATTGTTCATATTCATGCTTATATTTATAAATGTCGGCCTTAACTGTGGCGCGAGGCCAACCTTTATATGTAGGATTAAAAACTCGTCTAATATAATGAATCAAAAAAAGCAGGATTAGAAGCAAAAGAATAAGGTAAACACATAACAATAATCATTTTAGCTAATTCTTCACGATCCTTATTTGGATCGTAATACAATATACCTCCGGTGACTGTGTTTATTCCTGGTTGAAGCATGTTAGAACCAGTACTTTGGTTAATTGTAGTATCAGGACTTGCCCTCCCCTCTTGTTGCGTTTTCAATTGGATATATCTAGCCTTATCGTTAGGGTGTAATTTTATATGTTTAACTAATCTGTGCCGCTATGATCTCCAGTATACCTATGCACAAGTAATTTCCCACAAGATTTACACTTAGCCTTATTCTGTTCTCTTAGTTGAATAAAAAATTGCCAAACTAATGAAGTTTCTGAACGTTTAGGAGGTTGTCTACTAAAAGTGGGAGTTTGTACGGGTGGGTGTTCCGGTTCATTAGTAGCAAGACTAGTAGGTGTATCATCTAAATCTACGGGAGCTTGGGTTTCGTCATCATCATCCTCATTTCCCTCTATTATAGGTGCATTAGGATAAAGCATATTCATAATATCATCGTCTATTCTATCACCTACTGCTACATCATGTAGAAAATCAACATCGCTAAATTGAAAACATGGGTGATTACTATCAAGTATTCCGAAATTTTCATTAGTATTTCTAGGTTGGCTACTAGTTTCAACTTGTTTATCTTTTCTAGGTCGGGGAGCCGGGGGAGGGGTAGGATTTTGGCGACTACTTTCACCGGATTTAGATTTACCTTTTCCGAACATGTTTTTCAATGAAAATGCCATAATAATTATAATTAAGCAAAATAACAACACACAACAAATATTCTTAGCACGTAAGAGTTGAAACGAGTTTACCGGATTGACGAACAACTTCTTGAAAATTGAAAATCGTTGTAATTGAACACTTGAAAACTTCAATTCAACAACTTCACAATGTTTCACGAATTTGCAACAAAAATTTAAGCACTTGCACTAGAAAGATTGAAAGAGAGCTTGAGAGAGATTGATGAATTAAAATGAAAGAATGATGGGGTATTTATAGATAAGAAATGGGAAATTGTGTAATTATATAAAGTTTGGGGTTAAATTAAATTTGAGGGGTCAAATGGCTAAATTTTAAAAATTCCAAACGGCTATTTCTGCAAGAGAGCCGTTCTGATTTTCAGATTTTTTTTAAAATTTTTTTTTTGTTTTTAAAAATCAGCCCGTTGGGAACCGGATAGAACCAGAACCAAAACCGGACCAGTTCAGGCGAATCCGGTTCCAAACGGTTCCGCCAACGGTCCGAATTTAAAATTTTTTTTTTAAATATCGGACCGTTGGCGGAACCGTTTGGAACCGGATGGAACCGCCTGAACCGGTCCGGTTCCGGCGGTTCCGGTTCCACGGTTCTAATGGGTGGAACCGCGACATCACGGTTCCGGGGAACCGCTAGGCCTGGAACCGCGGAACCGGAACCGCCGGAACCGCCGGAACCGCGGTTCCGGTCCGGTTCCGGTTCCAGAACCGCCCAACATACAGCCTTAGAGAGGAAAGGTTGGGCTCCTCTGAACCCTCCCAGCGGGGACCGCACTGTTGTGGTGCGCGGCCGCGCTGGTCATCCTAAAATCCCTGCCTCAGACACAGCCACGTGAACCACACTGAAATGCATCGCGGTCGCGCGGCTCTAGCGCGGACTGCACAGAAATTGTTGCTGCCGCAACACCTGAACTATTTTCCTCCAAGCGAAAATCATCTCGGACCACCTCCGAATCACTCTCGATCCCTCAGGGCTCCCAACCAATCATACACACTAACTCAATAACATCCTACGGGATCTCTCAAGCAATCAAACTGCTAATATGACATCAAAAACAAAGAATCAACCTCCCAAACCTCATAATTTGATTACAAAGTTCATAACTTCTAAATTTTCCATTTTTTGTATGAAACACGTCAAACTATGTGCGTTTTCAACCAAACTTTACAGATAGTGCTTAACGCTCATTTAAGACTTGTACCGGATGTCGGAACCAAAATACGAGCCAGATACCATTACTTTTGATCAAATCTCATTTTCATTTTTCCTTAAGCATTTTCAGAAAACAATTTCACAGAAAAATTTCGTACTCGGTCCTGGGACCTCGGATTTTGATTCAGGAAATACGCTCAAGTCTCAAATTTCCGTACGAACCCTCTGAGACCATCACATCAAGAGTCCGGGTCCGTTTGCCCAAAATGTTTACCAAAGTCAACTATAGCAATATTGTTATCAAAATTCATAGTTTTTAACACAAAATTCAAATGCTTTCACATAAAACTTTTCCAGTTTTGCGCCCGGACTGTGTAAGCGTACATTTGAGGCAACAAAATAAGATGTTTTCAAGGCCTCAGAAGCACAAAAAGGAGAATTAAGGTGATGACCCTTTGGGTCGCCACATTTCACGCCCCTTAAAAATAACACATAAAGTGCATAATTTACCATGATACTCATATTAATGCATATTTTATTAGATGTGAGAAAATAATTTGAAATGAGTAATAAATACTGCGGGTATAACATGAAAACAAGTTGTCTTCTCCTGATATGCGTAAAGTCGTAAGTTAAAATGAAATTTTATTTTTGATATACATGCCAAATAAAAGTGAATGCAGAGAGTAGTTTCGATCAAGCTCTATATTTTGGTTATGAAATTAAATAAATATGACTAAATAATATGTTCAAAACCCAATAAACTATATTTTCTTAGAATTTTAAACTCATAAACTTAAAACTGTAACTCCGACTAAGCAACACTTAGAAAGACATATCAATATATTCTTCTAGTGGTAATTCAGTTCATGTTTTACAAGCTCACTTTCAGGGTTCATATGGTAGGTAGATTCTTTCTACCACCATGCATTTCGGGTGTAATAATCATATCATAAACTGGATAAAATCGCGCATTGTGGCAAGGCCACGTGATGTTATGACCCTTCGAGGAGGATTCATGTACTTCTTTTCTATGATGTGAGATGGGATCTCAGTTCTGTGTAATGATCGTACAGGGGAATATGAATTATAGCTCTTTTGTTTGAGTCAGTTGTCATGGTTCGAGTATGTTCAGATCATTTCTTATTGGTGTCTGTGTCAAGCACGTTGTGGCTTAGGTCGGAATTGAGATGTCATATCACCAGAGTGGCGTAATGTAGTAGAGATGATCGTTGGAGTCATCAATGAGTATGAGCATATTGATTTCAGCTTGTTAGAAGGGTAATATGGAGGTTTGGCTCCGAAATTGGCTGTAGTATCAGTCAGAAAGGGAATGGACTGATGAATGAGTGGTCTGAGAGACGGGTTCGGTTTATCATGAGTTTCAGTTTTCATTTCCAGTATACGAAAGTGTTGGAATAAGACTTTAGATAAATAAGAGGTTCTCTATTAGTACTAAGTATTGTGGGCAACTGTTGTGGATAGAGACTATCGTTCCGAGTGTTGGAGGGTGTGGCATATTGTATGAATTCACCTGAGGTTGCAGGTGTGGGTTACTACAACTGGTTCGGGGTAATTCGGAGTATAGATGTGGGGTTCTTATATGGTGAGAGATTTTGGGAAGGGAAATGTGGTTCATGGTTTAAATGAACGGTGAAATTTCAGTTGTGTTCTGTTAGCAGTACCTATGTGATTTCTGGGTATGCGCCTGGTAAGGTCATTTGGCTATTGGGTTGCTTCTAGTATAGCTTTGGGTACGCTCGAGAAGCGTTTGTTTAAGTTGTGGAGAATGTGATGACCCGACCCGTTGTCTCCAGTATATCTGTCTCATTTTCCCTATTTTATGCTTCTTCATGTGCTATTATATGTATTTGGTGAGTTTGAAGTGTTTCGGATTGAATTTGGATAGAAATAAGACAAATAGTCTCTTTAAAGAAGGTTAAGTTGGAAAAGTCAATCGAACGTTGACTTGTGAGTTAGAGGGCTCGGAATGGATTTTCGATGGTTCAACTAGTTTTGGGAGATCATTTTTGACTTAGGATAGGAAACGGAAATGAATTCGGAGGTCCGGTGTGAAAGTTAGCCTATTTTGGCGAAGTTATAACTTCGGAGAAATCCGGTTGGAATGCGAGAATTTGATTCGAGGGTCGGAATGGAATTCCAAGAGTTGCAGTAACTACGTTATGTATTTTGGATATGTGTGCAAATTTTCAGATCATTTGATAGTGTCTAGGTCGGGTTTTGAATCGAATGCAAATTTGGAAAAGTTCTAGTTTGACTTAGGCTTGAATTTGAGGAATTTGGTGATTTTGCATGTTAATGTTAGTGTTTTACGGCCCGAGCAAGTTTGAATGAGGTAATTTGTCATGTTGGTGCTTTTGTTTGAGGTCTCGGGGGCCTCGGGGTGATTTCGGAGGGTTAACCGTGCTATTTTTGGACTTGGAAGAATATTGGTGCACAGCTATTGGTGTTGCAGAGAAATACTCTTCGCGTTCACAGGGGTGAATCGTGAACGGGTAGAGGAAATTTGGGAGGCCTGGAAATTGGTCTTCGTGTTAACATAGCTGGGTCGCGTTCGTGTTGTTTTGGGAAGTTAGGCATCGCTTTCGCGGTTCGTCGAACGCATTCGCGTAGAAGGATTTGGAGGGCCAAAATATGTTGCACTTCGCGTTCAGAGAGAGGTGACACGTTCGCGAAGGGGAAGCTTGAGGGAACCTGTGTTTGTGCATTGGATTCACGACTGGATGTCGCGTTCGCGTAGAGGGAGAGGAAGTTGGCCTTCGCGTTTGCAGGTGGGCTCCGCATTCGCGAAAAGGGGTCTTTCAGCTGTATAGAGAGTCTTTAAATGACATTTCATCCACGAGCAAGGTCTTATTTCCTCCATTTTTTGACATCTTGGAGAGATTTTGGAACAAATTGAAGAGGGATTCGAAGGGGACTGATTAGAGGTAAGTGTTATGGACTCAATACATCTTTTAAACATGAATTTAGCCCTTAAAGTTCTGGAATCAAATCAAAAGGGGATGAACTATGACTTGGAATTTTGAATGTAAATTGGGGATTTGAAGGAGCAATTGGACTATGATTTTGATGAATTTTATATGTACGGACTCGTGGCAAGCCAAGGATTCTGAAAATGTATATTTTGTAATTTTTCGAGAACTAGGCCCGAGGCTCGGGTTTTGCCAACTTAGTGTTTTTGGGTGTATTTCGATTGTTTTCGATTGGGTATTGTCCCATTTGCATATTGTGATGTATTCACTCTATCTTTGGCTAGATTTGACGTGCGTGGAGGCGAATTGTAGGGTCAAAGGCGTTGCGAGCTTGAGATTTTTGTCGGTTCGAGGTGAGTAATACTTGGGAATGATATCCTGAGGGCTTGAAACCCCAGATTTGCACATCTTAGTGCTGTATTATGGTGACTTGTACGCTAGACCAGAGCGTGGGGTAGAGCACCGTTGGGGATTGTGACTTGGTCCGTCCCGGTTGTTGGTTTTTACCGCGAAAGTGCAAATGATTTATTGTTATCATTATGACTTGGGCTCATTGCCATACTTGGGGCTTATTGCCGATTATTTGAACTCTTTATGAACTATCATCACAGTTTTCCTCACTATTTAAAAGATTATTTGAACTCGGTCCATGTGATTTGTACTATTCCATAAACTCAGCTATATTTTTCTCAAACTTAGAGATTTAACTGATATTTGAACTATTGTTTGGGCTGAGTATTATCGTTCGGATGCCCGAGAGGCTGATGTCATATGTTGTGAGTTAGGAGTGAGCCCGCTCTGATACTGTACTGAGAGGTTGATGCTGAGTCCGAGGGGCAGGTGTCTAATTACTTCCTACTTGTTGAAATTATCTCTGCAACTTTTGAAAAAGCATATTTTCGAATTAGATTTTGAATTGATCTTGAGATTTTCTAAAGGGATTTTTTCACAGTATTTCGGTTGTTCTCAAAAAGGGTTGCTCTGTCTTTTATAGTAGTTTCGTATGCTCATACGTGTTTTCTTATCGCTCAGATATTATTTTGTCTTATTACCATGAGTTGGAAGTACTCACTTTACTCTTGCACCTTGCGTGCAGTTGCAAGTATTGTTCACCCAGTAGCGGGTTGTTAGCATGACCGAGGTCCATATTTTGGCAGCTGAGCAACGTGGCTGCCAGCTTTCGCGATACCTTATTCCGACTTTGAGTTCCGGTTTTACTTTGTATATATATTTTATTGCCCTTATTGTAGTGTTCCTACTCATTAGATGTTTGTGACACCCCGGTCGGGTTGTATTTGAATGAAATTTCATAGTTAAATATCATTCAATAATATTTCTATTCATTTATGTTTGATAGCTACTTAAAGAGGATATTTAGGGTTGTTGGCTGGCCTTGTCTTCACGAAAAGCGCCACCACGACCGGGTATGGAGTTTGGGTTGTGACAAGTTGGTATTAAAGCCTAGGTTACTAGGTTTCACGAGTTTTGAGCAGGGCTAGTAGAGTCTCGCGGATATATATATATATATATATATATATATATATATATATATATATATATATATATATATATATATATATATATATATATATATGTACTGAGACGTCTGTATTTATCCTCAAGAGGCTGCAACACCTTTAGGAAAACTTCCCATTCTTGAATTCCTATCGTGCGTACTTGATTCAGCTTGAGATATAATTCTTGAAATTCCTTCCACACGTCTGTATGCGCACGTGAGCGCTCAGTAGTATATGTACCTTGATGGCTTGTCATCCCCCGATCGATGGGCAAGAGGTAATCTCCGTAAGTTCGGGTTGGGCCAGTCTGGAGGACTTGAGGCCGGATATTTGCTTATGGCTGAGCACCGGGTGCCGATTATGTGAGCAATTTTTTTGAACTTGTATGATTAGTGTTGTTCTTATTAGCTGGAATGGCGGCCTGATATCCATGTGATAAGTATGTTAGTACTGCGAGGTGTATCTATAAAATTTTGGTAGTGACAGAAAAGTCTGATGGATAATAGATGGGCTGTTAGGTGCTTGTTTCCTATTGCGGTCTGTTGTGTAGCCCGAGGTATGGATGCGTGAAGAATATTTTCGTATGTCCTAGCTGGAGAGTTAGGTGCAATACGTATGGCGGTATGAGTTCAGACTCAGAAAGACTAAATGGTTGTGTATTGCGTATATGATAGTGTACGGTATGTGGAAAATATTGAAATGTGGCAAAGCCTGTGGGTTATCTCCTGCAGAGGGTTTTGTACGATATGATCCTTATGTGTTTGTTAAAATATCTCATGTGTATGTGTTGTATTTTGAAGAATTGGGACGCTTAAGAAAGTGGACTCAGCTGATGGGGAAATGAATGCGAGGTTTGCAGAGAATGTCAGTGCTAGATGGTCTGTGTATTCACAAAACTTGTAAATGATTTGAGTTTGATCTCATTGTGGCCTCATTAGAGTAAAAGTGTTATGAGTTGTTAAGAGTGCCTTAATATATGGTTTCGAGCCAAGTTTGGGAGGTTGCTGTTGGTCAGTTGATTGCATGGTTATGTGCTATGTGGGTTCCGTTTTGAGGTATGATGGCAGATCAGGTCTGGTTACAAAAATTGAGCCGAGGATTTCACGTGTGAAGGAAAATTTCTTTAAAGTTTATGTTGTGCTTTCGTAAATGTGAGGAAATACTAGGATGTTTTGAGCTGCATTTGATAAAGAATGCTTGGTGCATGAAGAAGGAAAATGGTTGTTTGTATCTATATGAAATCATGTTCTGCGGTGTTAGGGTGCTAATAAGGCACGAGTGGTTCCGTTCATTTAGTGTGGTCTTATGTGCGAGTCTCGTGTGGTAACCCGAGTTGAGGTATTGTGGTGCTACAGCAAGGGAGAATATCAAATTAACGATGAATCAGGAAATTAGATAAATAGAATAGCTTGATAATACCGAATCGGTATGGTGAGGATATGATTAATTCTTGTATGTGTATGAGGCAATGAGCCTTACGGGTATTGTGCAACAAAGCTTTAAGTGCTGGCAGTTTGCTTAACTTGGTTTGGGTAAAAGGATTCCGTGCTGGCAGTTTAGCTTGTGCAATTGAATTGGGAGAAAGATCTCTTGATGTGTTTTGCCATGGTTTGAGAATGATCATATTTCCTATGGGTATGCGAAGCATGGACTGTGTAATAATTTCCCTCCTATATGGGATTTTGAAAGTTCTTGACTAGTTGAGTGCGTCGATGTCTGCGGCACATGAGAGAGATAGAAGTCCTCATATTATCCCAGTGTGGTATGGTCTATGTGTTATGATATGGAGAATTGAGATTTGCGTGTTCAAGGTTTTGGTTCAGTTCATAATAGGAAATCATTAAATTCTTGAGTAGCACAGTCAGCTACATGTGAGTAAAGAATTGATCTTCAGATGATTAAGGTAATGTAAATTGATGATACGTCAGTAGTATCGCGACATTTTTCCTGTTGGATCAACTGCGGATATTTGAGTTGTTGATGGCGTAGAAAATTTTGAATATCTTTCGTGGTATGAATGGATACTTGAGGTGTGTTATGTATTCGTATGGCAGAGTGTGGGATCAGGCACAGTGATTCATGCGTTATATGTATTGGAGACTAGAAGTTCTCGTGATCCGACCATGCGGTGGTTGTGGGTCGTGTGTATCGACATCGTCTAGCAGTCTTTGGAAATTGGAGGTCCAAACGAATCTTTATTTGTGTGGTATGTTAAATCTGGGTTAGGATATTTGATGGCAGACTGGTTGTTCCAGGGCCAGATTATCTAGACTAATGTGTTATGGGCTATGTCAGAAAATGCCATGCGTAGCAAGGTACATCGGATTATGTCCTAGCAGGGTAGCTTGTATTCCAGAGGCCAGCGGACGGTTGGCAAGTGTTTCTTGTTTAATTAGGCCTTCGTGGCGGATGTTAGTGCAAAGGTTTCTACCATCGATTTAGTTCCAGTATTGAGGGACTTTTCATATGTGTTTCTTGCGGCTGGGCATGAGCCTATATAGGTTTATTGTAATGAGCAAATTTGACTCGATGTGCATCTCCTTTTGTGAGATATATGTGCGGATCGGGTGGCACGCCACCATGAGTATATTATTTGGATCGGGTGGCACGCTGCCACGGGTATGATATCTGGATCGGGTAGCACGCCGCCACGGGTATGTTATCTGAACCGGGTTGCGCGTCACAACAATGTGATGTGGAGAATAGTTTCCTATATGTTACTTTGTATACCTTGTTTCCTGGTTTATGAGGAAAATTCGTATTGGGTGTTTCTCGGAGAATAGCGCATCGGTTGCGTCCTTTCAATATTGAATAGTGTATAATACCATATCTTAATCTGTGCGTGGATATCTGTATTGAGCATGATGACTTGAGATGCTTCATGGGTAATTGTGTTTGGATAGAATCGCGCATTTTGGCAAGACCACGTGATGTTATGATCCTTCGAGCAGGATTCATGTACTTTATTTCTATGATGTGAGATGGGATCTCAGTTCTATGTAGTGATCGTACGGAGGAATTTGAATTACAGCTCTTTCATTTGAGTCAGTTGTCATGGTTTGAGTATGTTCAGATCATTTCTTATTGGTGCCTGTGTCGAGCACGTTGTAGCTTAGGTCGGTATTGAGATGTCATATCACCAAAGTGGCATGTTGTAGTTGAGATGATCCTTGGAGTCATTAATGAGTATGAACATATTAATTTCAGCTTGTTAGAAAGGTAATATCGAGGTTTGGCTCCGAAATCGGTTGTAGTATCAGTCAGAAAGGGAATGGACTCATGAATGAGTGGTCTGAGAGATGGGTTCGGTTTATCGTGTGTTTCAGTTGTCATTGGCAGTATATGAAAGTGTTGGAATAAGACTTTAGCTAAATAAGAGGTTCTCTATTAGTATTGAGTCTTGTGGGCAACTGTTGTGGATAGAGACTATCGTTCTGAGTGTTGGAAGGTGTGGTATATTGTATGAATTAACCTGTGGTTGCAAGTGTGGGTTATTACAGCTGGTTTGGGTTAATTCTGAGAATAGATGTGGGGTTCTGATCTGGTGCATGATTTTGGGAAGGGCAATGAGGTTCATGGTTTAAATGGACGGTGAAATTTCAGTTGTGTTGTATTAGCGATGCCTATGTGAGTTAGGGTGAAGTGGGATCACCCCGGGTATGCGCCTGGTAAGGCCATTTGGCTATTGGGTTGCTTCTAGTACAGCTCTGGGCACGCTCGAGGACGAGCGTTTATTTAAGTTGGGGAGGATGTGGCGACCCAACCCGTTGTCTCCTGTATCTCCATCCCTTTTTCCCCGTTTTATGCTTTTTCATGTGTTATTATATGTGTTTGGTGAGTTTGAAGTGTTTCGGATTGAATTTGGATAGAAATGAGACAAATAGTCTCTTTAAGGAAGGTTAAGTTGGAAAAGTCAACCAGACGTTGACTTGTGAGTTAGTGGGCTAGGAATGGATTTTCGATGGTTCAACTAGTTTTCGGGGGATGATTTATGACTTAGGAGAGGAAACGGAAGTGAATTCGGAGGTCCAGTGTGAAAGTTAGCCTATTTTGGCGAAGTTAGAATTTTGGAGAAATCCGGTTGGTATGCGAGAATTTGATCCGAGGGTCGGAATGGAATTCCGAGAGTTGTAGTAACTCCGTTAGGTTATTTTGGATATGTGTGCAAATTGTAAGATCATTCAAAGTGTCTAGGTCGGGTTTTGGATCGAATGCGAATTTGGAAAAGTTCTAGTTTGACTTAGGCTTGAATTTGAGGAATTTGGTGGTTTTTGATGTTAATATTAGTGTATTAATGGCCCGAGAAAGTTTGAATGAGGTAATTGGTCATGATGGTGCTTTTGGTTGAGGTCCCAGGGGCCACGGGGTGATTTCGAAGGGTTAACCGGGCTATTTTTGGATTTGGAAGAATGCTAGTGCACAGCTGTTGGTGTTGCAGAGAAAAACTCTTCACATTCGCAAGGGTAAGTCGTGAACGCGTAGAGGAAATTTGGGAGGCCTGGAAATTGGTCTTCGCGTTCGCCTAGGTGGGTCGCGTTCGCGTTGTTTTGGGAAGTTAGGCATCGCGTTCACGGTTCGTCGAACGCATTCGCGTAGAAGGATTTGGAGGGTCAGAATATTTTGCACTTCGCGTTCACAGAGAGGTGCCGCTTTCGCGAAGGGGAAGCTTGAGGTTCCCTGGGTTTGTGCATCGCGTTCGCGACTGGATGTCGTGTTCGTGTAGAGGGAGAGGCCGTTGGCCTTAGCGTTCGCGGGTGGGCTCCGCGTTCGCGAAGAAGGGTCTTTCAGCTGGGCAGAGAGTTTTTAAATGACATTTCATCCGCGAGCAAGGTCTTATTTCCTCCATTGTTGGACATCTTGGAGAGCTTTTGGAGAAAATTGAAGAGGGATTCGAAGAGGATTGATTAGAGTTAAGTTTTATGGACTCAAAATATCTATTAAACATGAATTTAGCCCTTAAATTTCTGGAATCAAATCAAAAGGGGATGAACTAGGGCTTGGAGTTTTAAATGTAAATTGGGGATTTGAAGGAGCAATTGGACTCCGATTTTGATGAATTTTATATGTACGGACTCGCGGCGAGACAAGGATTCTGAAAATGTAAATTTCATAATTTTTTGAGAACTGGGCCCGGTGCTCAGGTTTTGCCAACTTTGTGTTTTTTGGTGTATTTCAATTGTTTTCGATTGGGTATTGTCCCATTTGAATATTGTGATGTATTCGCTCTATTTTTTGCTAGATTCGACGCGCGTGGATGCCAATTTGAGGGGCAAAGGCGTCGCGAGCTTGATATTTTTTCGGTTCGAGGTGAGTAATACTTGGGAATGATATCCTCATGGTTTGAAACCTCGGATTTGCACATCTTAGTGCTGTATTATGGTGACTTGCACGCTAGAACTGAGCGTGGGGTAGAGCATGTTAGGATATACGCATAACGCTAGAGGGGGGGGGGGGGGTTGAATAGCATTATAATAAAAAACAATATAAACTTGCGGAATTAAAAATTGCAGGATTGAAATAAGTGCGGTAAGTAAATAATAAGGAACGAACGCACCAAAATTATCCTGGTTCACCACAACCTGTGGCTAGTCCAGTCCCCGAGAGACTCTCTCGAGATTCCACTAATTTCGTTAAGCTTACGTGTGCTTAACAAACCGTTACAAACTGAGAACTTGAGTCACACAAGCCTCAACAACCTTTGCTCGAAGATACCACACTTCAAGACTTCAACCGAAGGAATGAAAACGTTCCTTCTTACAACCACAAGGGATTAACACTTCCCTTCAATTGTATACAAACACTTAGCACTCAAGATAAGACTCTCTTTAAGAGTAGATATGAGTAAAATAAATACGCTCAAGAGCACAACAACTTTCGTCAAGAGTTTGGCTCTCAAAAACTTATTAAATGAATAGAAAATGATGAATATGAGAGTATGCAAGCTTTAGCAAGAATATAATCAGTTGTTGTACTTAGAAGACTGATTTTGAGTTGTATTTATAGTGTTCAAAACCCCCACAACCGTTGCCTAATTGCCAATCAAGAATTGCTGATTTTGTGCTAAGATAATCGATTATCTGATTTGCATAATCGATGATTTTTCAATCGTTCAAAAATCAATCCCAGATTTTAAGCAGAATAATCGATTAACCAAATCGTACAATCGATTACCTGACAACGTTCAAAAAATCATATTCAGATTTTACTTAACATAATCGATTATTAGAATGTGTATAATCGATTACCTGACAACGTTCAAAAAATCATATGCAGATTTTACTTAGCATAATCGATTACCAGATTGTGTATAATCGATCATCTTTCAGAGTTTAAAAATACTTTGGCAACGGTCATTTGCATAATCGATTATGCTATAAGGATAATCGATTATCTTTTATATATTGAAAACTTCGGACAACACTGTCTTAACATAATCGATTATCATAAAGTACATAATCGATTATTTTACAGTCTTGTAAAATTTGATAGACACTGCCTCAGCATAATCGATTATCATAATGTGCATAATCGATTATTTTATAGCTTTGAAAAATCTGATGGACACTGCCTCAACATAATCGATTATCATAAGGTACATAATCGATTATCTTGTAGCTTTGAAAAATCTAATGTACACTGCCTTAACATAATCGATTATCATAAGGTAAATAATCGATTATTGTTCAGCTTTGTAAATCTGGTGTACATTGTCTTAACATAATCGATTATCATAAAGTACATAATCGATTATCTTTGTCCAGATTTGAGAGGCATGTTTAAAAATCATTTTGGCTAAAATAAAATGTTTGAAAATCATTTTGCTTTAAATTTAAATATGCATGATTTGATAAAAATGATTATACGAGAGAAGCCAAGTCTTGAGTTAATTGTCGGATCAAGATCACAATTAAAGAACGACTCATGTATAACTTTATTTCTTTGCTTGATCATGATCTTTGTTCGTCTTGTGCTTGAACCTCGTTATGTGTCAATTGCGCGCTTGTGCTTGGACCTCGTCATATGTCAATTGCGCGTCGTTTGTCATTTATCAAAACCTATAAATATGAACACACGTTTAGTTTAGTGCCTTGAGAACGTGTTTCAACAATTTCCCCCTTTTTGATAATGGCAAACCAATATCGGGATATGCATATTAGATAATTCATAATGACGATCCAAGACAAGTATATTGATATGCAATTAGTTCCCCCTCAACATATGAATTCCCCCTCAATCTATGCCAATAAATATTTAAGTGCATAGCCCTTATTCTTCCCCCTTTTGACATTAGCAAAAAAACATGAGTAAATAACTTGTTTATTGATTAACCAAAAATCCGAGTACATAAAAAGAGACAATGAAACATAGAACAAAAAGAAAGAAATTATTCATTATCATTATTAATTTCCGGCTCGGCATCCGGACATCTTCCCGAAGGACAATTTGGGCATATGGATAATTGACATGGTCAAAGTATCCATGAAGTTCATGGGAGAGACGAGTGACATTCATATCGATGCGATTCATGGATGTGGACAGAGACGCAATTTGCTCGGAAATGGTATTGAGGGATACATCGTATGGGGCCGGAGGACGACGTCGCTGAGTTGGATGAGGAGGTGGATGCTCACCGATATTGGGAAATGAAGATTCTTGTATTTCCCAATGTTTCGTCGCCTTTTTGTGAGGGCCGACGGAAGTGTCGACACCGGATGCAACAAGAAGGGTCATAATGACAAAAGCATAAGGGAGAGGCTTATCTTCCCCAATAGCATCATACATATGGGTCTTGACGAACTTGCACCAATTGATGCGAGCTCCGGTGATGATGGCGTGCATGAGTTTTGAATCCTCATGAGATATAATTGTATGATTGAATTTCCGCAGTTTTAGAACGCGGGTGATGACATACAAAATTAAACGGTATTCGGGGAGCATGTTTGTGATGGTGGGACGACGATGGTCCGGAGTTGGAAATAATTCACCGATGCCGATTTGAGTAAAAAGAAGTTGTTCATCAAACAGAGCGCCTTCTTCCCTAGTATAGCGTAAAATATCTTCCCCATTGCGCGGAAGTTTAGTGATGGCTTGAATATTTGCCTCAGATACAGGGATGTGAATTCCATTGACGGTCGAGAAGAGTTCATCATCTTCGTCTTTCTCGAGATTTGAATAGAAGGCCTGAATTAAGGAAGGATGAATGTAAGGGGTGTGAAGGTATAGGAAATCAAGGAGTTCGCTTTGTAGGAGCATATTTGCTGTGGATGGAGGGGCGCTTTGACTAAGAAATTGATTAGTGGAAAATCGAGGAGGGGGGATTTCTCGATTTTCAAACTTTTCAGCGAAGCGCATAAGTTGTTCTTCACTGTTGAATCGTAAGAAGGAGCCATCTTTATAACAATAAACTTGTGGACGAGTGGCGGAAGAGGAGGCAACATTTTTGCCGGCACGAGCACGTTTGGAGTTTCTGCCCGACATTTTGAACAAGTAGTAATAGCCATTGAAAGAAATTTGAGAAATTTTGAGAGTTTGGGAGATAAGTTTGATGTTTGAGTGAAGAAATTGAAGACTTATAGCACCTATTTATAATGAGAAGGATGGCATTGCATTGAAGATGAAAATCTGCAGAAATTTAAGAGACAAAACGGTCAGAAAGGGTAACAATTTTGAAATACTGACTGAGGATAATCGATTATTGAATTATGGTAATCGATTATTCTGACACAGAGTGCACAGTGATTTTCTGACTCGGGAAATAATCGATTATACTTTTGAGATAATCGATTATTTTAGGAAGTGCAGTAATGAATAGCCGAGACGATAATCGATTATACAGTTTTAAAAAATCGATTATTGTCACAATTAACATCTGAAAAATAATGTCAACAAAATCGATTGTAGAAATTGATAATCGATTTTTATATTTACCATCCAAAAACCTGCAAAGCAAAAACTGTTAGATAATCGATTGTAGTGTTGCATAATCGATTATGTTAATTTTCCGGCATAATAAACATAAAACGTAAATAATCGATTAGTGATACTTGCTAATCAATTTTCCGGCATAGTCAGCATAAGACAAAAAGAAGTAATAATCGATTATCGACTTTAGAGAAATCGATTATTCTACACCATCGTCTTATAATTCCCCCTGCTTTTAGGGCAATACCTGCAAAAGAGAATTAGGCGCCTCCGACGCTCAAGTTAGTAAATTTTTAAAAGAATAATGCAATGCATGACTTGGATCAATATGGAGTCAAGAATTAAGAATTCTTTCTCTAAGAGCTTTGTGAAGATGTTGACCAATTGACAACGTGATCTCTTAAGAAGTGTGTTCTAAGGTGTTCTTAAGAGTGTTTCGAGTACTTACCTTTTGTTCGGTGTCGCCAATTACCTTGTCGAGAGGATGGTCTTTGATTGTCCTCCACGCGTTGGGCAGTTTCGTTTCTTTCTCCAGTGGTGGCGCTTCCTCCGATGATTGTTCCAAGATTTCATCTTGAATTTCCTTTGGGTTTTCCTCTTGTACTTTGTCTTGAGGACTTATTGTGTTTAAAATACCTGCAAGATCAAAACCAGAATCCTGTCTCGCCAAGCGAGCATTATTTTCGGAAAACACAATATGAGGGGATTCCTCAACAGTTTCGGTTCTATTATTGAATACTCTATATGCTTTGCTACGTGATGAATAACCAAGAAAAATTCCTTCATCCGATTTGGCATCAAATTTTCCCAAATTATCTTTTCCGCTGTTATGAATAAAGCATTTACAACCGAATTCTCCAAGATGGGAGAGATTAGGTTTCCTTCCCTTATAGAGTTCATAGGGAGTTTTCATGAGTATTGGCCTTATGACTACTCTGTTTAAAACATAGCATGCGGTAATTATGGCATCTGCCCAAAATTGTTTGGGAATCTTAGCCTCATCGAGCATGGTTCTAGCCATCTCTTCGAGACACCTATTTTTCCGTTCCACCACTCCATTTTGTTGTGGTGTACGTGGAGCAGAGAAGGTGTGCTCAATACCGAGTTCGTCACAAAAGTCCGTGAAGAGATTGTGATCGAACTCTCCCCCATGATCACTTCTTATGGAAGTGACGGTTGTGTTCTTTTCATTTTGAACACGTTTAAGAAAACATTTAAAATTTTGAAAAGCCTCATTTTTGTGAGCAAGGAATAGTGTCCATGTAAATCTAGAATAATCATCAACAATAACAAAAGCATAACGATTTCTACAAAGACTTTCAATGCGAGATGGTCCAAAGAGATCCATGTGAAGAAGTTGCAAAGGTCTTGTAGTTGAAACAATATTCTTAGATTTAAAAGATGCTTTTGTTTGCTTCCCTTTTTGAGAAGAATCACAGATAGTGTCATTTTCAAATTTCAAATTTGGAAGACCAATAACTAAATTTTGTGAAACCAATTTGTTTAAAAGATGCATGTTGATATAAGCTACTCTATGATGCCATAACCACATATCGTCTTCTTTACTCATAAGACAATTCACATACTCTGATGAAGAGTTTTCAAGATCAACCATATAGATGTTATCAATTCTAAAACCACGAAGAATAATTTTAAAATCACTACGACGAAAAACTAAGCATTCTTCCGAATTAAACAAAACAAGATTTCCCTTGTCACATAATTTACTTATGCTCAAGAGATTATGTTTTAGATCCTTAACTAGCAATATATGCTTAATGGAAGAAGATTCATTCTTACCGGCCGAGCCAATGCCGATAATTTTTCCCTTGTTGTTATCTCCAAAAATAACGTTTCCTCCTTCCTTGTGTTCTAGTTGAAGGAACTTGGATGCGTCTCCGGTCATGTGTTTGGAGCATCCACTATCAAGGTACCAAAGTACACTTGATCCCTTCAAACATACCTACAAGACAATTCAATGAGTTTTTGGTACCCAAGCTGTTTTGGGTCCTTGAGAGTTAGGTGTAAAATGCTGTTATGCTTGACATGTAGTTAAGTGTCTGTGTACAAGCAGGAGCAATATGTCCTATTCGACTACAATAGTGACAAATGACATTAGGATTATGCATTCTTCTAGGTTGGTAGTAGTTGGAGGTACGAAAAACGTTTGCTCTATTCTTGGCAATATGGCTATTGCGCAATCCTTGAAAATCATTTCTCCTACTGTTTGTTCTAGGATATGCAGCGTTTCTAGAATAATTGTTTCTAGGTCGAGTATGTCTAGGTTGCGATTGTTGAAGGCCATTTCTAGGCATTCTAAAATGTTCAAAGTTTCTTCTAGTGTTTGGTCTAGGATGCATGTTGATTCCAGGATGGTTATTTCTAAGATGAATGTTTATTTTATTTATCCTAGGTTGAGCCTTGGATTGTTGGGGGATGGCTTCAACTTTTTCTTTAGGCTCGTTTTTGAAGCCTATGCCATGTTTGGTCGACTTCAAATTGACAAGAACATCATTCAAATTTTTATGAGAAGAATTGAACTTATCTAGGGTGCCCATAAGTCTTTCTACTTCATCTTTTAGATGCATGCAAGAAATACAATTTTTACTAGAACTCTCGGGTTTGTCGGCGCTTCTCTTGCCGAAAAATTTGTTTTCTTCTTTCAACTTCTCATTTTCCAAAATCAATTTTTCCAAATCTTTTTCTTTCAAAGAGAGTTGTTTTTCAAAATCTTTTTCTTTCAAAGAGGAATTTTTCTTTACGTCTCTAACAGTTTCGGAAGCTCCAATGAATTCACTATACAATTCATCAAAAGCATTTTGCATTTCCTCAAGAGAAAAGAAATTTTTTGAAGAAATTTGACATACCTCTTCTTGATTGTCTTCGTGTTCCATGAGACATAGATTTGCGGCTTCGTCTTCTTCATCGTCGCTTGATTCGTCTCCGGAGTCACCTCCCCAAGATATGTATGCTCGTTGTTTCTTGAAGGGTTTCTTCTCCTTTTTGACATTTGGGCAATTGATTTAATGTGCCCGATTTCTCCGCATCCATAGCACTTTACTTGATCTCCTTGTTGTTTGCCTTTTCGTTCATACTCTTTTCGCATGAACTTTTGAAATCTCTTAATAACGAGTCCGAACTCGTTATCTCCGTTGTTTGAGTCCTCATAATTTTGAGGTTGAGCCGTGCTTGCCTTGAGGGCGATTCTTTGTTTCCTTTGATCATTAAACGGAGGGTTAAGTATAGTAGATTCATAGGTTTTAAGATTACCTCTTAGTCCGTCGATGGTGACATTTGAAATGCCGATAGACTCTTGAATCGCGTCGGCCTTGGAGCGCCATTCCGGAGTGAGACTTCAGAGAATTTTCGGACAAGTTCCTTATCCGTGAAGGTCTTCTTAAGAGCATGTAGGTCATTGACGATTTTTGAAAATCGTTCGAACATGTCATCGATCCTCTCGCTTTCCTTCATGTGAAACAGTTCATATGCATGGGTTAGAAAATCAATTTTAGCTTCTCTTACCTGGTCTGTACCTTCGTACGAGATTTCCAGCTTATCCCACATTTGCTTAGCCGTTGTGCAACATGATATTTTTCTGTAATCATCAGCATTTACAGCACAATATAATAAGTTGATGGCTCTAGCGTTGTTCTGCACTTTTCGGATATCATCCGCGTCGTATTCATCTTCGGATTTTGGAACCCATTCATTTTCAACCTTTTTGGTTGGAATTTGTTCTCCCTTCGTTATAACCTTCCATAGATGAAAATTATTCGATTGGATGAATATTCTCATCCTCTCCTTCCAGTACGCATAGTTTGTGCCGTCGAACAGTGGTGGTCTGGTGGAGCATTGTCCTTCACCTATTCCTGCATTAAAGTCACGAGTAGAAGCCATGGATTATTTCTCTCAAACGGTTAAGTCTTTCAGAGAGTTGGGCTCTGATACCAATTGTTAGGATATACGCTTAACGCTAGAGGGGGGTGAATAGCGTTATAATAAAAAACAATATAAACTTGCGGAATTAAAAATTGCAGGATTGAAATAAGTGCGGTAAGTAAATAATAAGGAACGAATGCACTGAAATTATCCTGGTTCACCACAACCTGTGGCTAGTCCAGTCCACGAGAGACTCTCTCGAGATTCCACCAACTTCGTTAAGCTTACGGGTGCTTAACAAGCCGTTACAAACTGAGAACTTGAGTCACACAAGCCTCAACAACCATTGCTCGAAGATACCACACTTCAAGACTTCAACCGAAGGAATGAAAACGTTCCTTCTTACAACCACAAGGGATTAACACTTCCCTTCAAGTGTATACAAACACTTAGCACTCAAGACAAGACTCTCTTTAAGAGTAGATATGAGTAAAATAAATACGCTCAAGAACACAACAACTTTTGTCAAGAGTTTGGCTCTCAAAAACTTATTAAATGAATAGAAAATGATGAATATGAGAGTATGCAAGCTTTAGCAAGAATATAATCAGTTGTTGTACTTAGAAGACTGATTTTGAGTTGTATTTATAGTGTTCAAAACCCCCACAACCGTTGCCTAATTGCCAATCAAGAATTGCTGATTTTGTGCTAAGATAATCGATTGTCTGATTTGCATAATCGATTATTTTCCAATCGTTCAAAAATCAATCCCAGATTTTAAGCAGAATAATCGATTAACCAAATCGTATAATCGATTACCTGACAACGTTCAAAAAATCATATTCAGATTTTACTTAACATAATCGATTATCAGATTGTGTATAATCGATTACCTGACAACGTTCAAAAAATCATATGCAGATTTTACTTAGCATAATCGATTATCAGATTGTGTATAATCGATTATCTTTCAGAGTTTAAAAATACTTTGGCAACGGTCATTTGCATAATCGATTATGCTATAAGGATAATCGATTATCTTTTATATTTTGAAAACTTCAGACAACACTGTCTTAACATAATAGATTATTATAAAGTACATAATCGATTATTTTACAGTCTTGTAAAATTTGATAGACACTGCCTCAACATAATCGATTATCATAATGTGCATAATCGATTATTTTATAGCTTTGAAAAATCTGATGGACACTGCCTCAACATAATCGATTATCATAAGGTACATAATCGATTATCTTGTAGCTTTGAAAAATCTAATGTACACTGCCTTAACATAATCGATTATCATAAGGTACGTAATCGATTATTGTTCAGCTTTGTAAATCTGGTGTACATTGTCTTAACATAATCGATTATCATAAAGTACATAATCGATTATCTTTGTCCAGATTTGAGAGGCATGTTTAAAAATCATTTTGGCTAAAATAAAATATTTGAAAATCATTTTGCTTTAAATTTAAATATGCATGATTTGATAAAAATGATTTTACGAGAGAAGCCAAGTCTTGAGTTAATTGTCGGATCAAGGTCACAATTAAAGAACGACTCATGTATAACTTTATTTCTTTGCTTGATCATGATCTTTGTTCGTCTTGTGCTTGAACCTCGTTATGTGTCAATTGCGCGCTTGTGCTTGGACCTCGTCATATGTCAATTGCGCGTCGTTTGTCATTTACCAAAACCTACAAATATGAACACACGTTTAGTTTAGTGCCTTGAGAACGTGTTTCAACAGAGCACAGTTGGGGATTGTGACTTGGTCCGTCCCGGTTGTTGGTTCTTATCGCGAAATTGCAAATGATTTATTGTTATCATTATGACTTGGGATCATTGCCATAATTGGGGCTTATTGCCAATTATTTGAACTCTTTATGAACTATCATCAGAGTTTTCCTCACTATTTGAATGATTATTTCAACTCAGTCCATGTGATTTGTATCGTTCCATAAACTCAATTATATTTTTCTCAAACTTAAAGATTTAACTGATATTTGAACTATTGTTTATGCTGAGTATTATCGTTTTACGGATGCCCGAGGTTTTTTTGACTAGTTTGGACTGATTCAGGCTGAGGGCCATATGTGAGGGCATGAAGGTTCCGTAAGGAGGCTTTCAGGCCTCGAGTGTTATGTGAGCATGTGCATATACATGCATGGATCGGACTGCACGCCGCAGTAGCATATTGCATGGATCGGACTGCACGCCGTAGTAGCATATTACATGGATCAGACTGCACGCCGCAGTAGCATATTGCATGGATCGGGCTGCACGTCGTAACGGTCATGTGCATTGCATTGCATTCACAACATTTAGCACTCATATATCATTGGCATATATACTGTTACTTGCCTTGTTGACCAGATACCCTGGTGTTATATGTTAAGGAGTGCTGAGCCCGAGAGGCTGATGTTATATGTTGTGAGTCAGGAGTGAGCCCGCAGGGCTGATACTGTACTGAGAGGTTGACGTAGAGCCCGAGGGGCGGGTCTCTGATTACTTCCTACTTGTTGAAATTATTTTTGCAACCGTTGAAAAGGCATATTTTCAAAAGAGATTTTGAACTTATCTTGAGATTTTCTAAAGGGATTTTTTTCACAGTATTTCGGTTGTTCTCAAAAAGGGTTGCTCTGTCTTTTATAGCAGTTTGGTGTGCTCATACGTGTTTTCTTATCGGTCAGATATTATTCTGTCTTATTACCACTGAGTTGGAAGTACTCACTTTACTCCCTGCACCTTGTGTACAGTTGCAGGTATTATTCACCCGGGAGCGGGTTGTTAGCAGGACCGAGGGCCATATTTTGGCAGCTGAGCAAGGTGACCGCCAGCCTTCGCATCCAGTTTTACTTTGTATGTATATTTTATTGGCCCAATAGTAGTGTCCCTACTCATTAGATGCTCGTGACTTGTGACATCCCGATCGGATTGTACTTGAATGAAATTTCATGGTTAAATGGCATTCAGTAGTATTTTGGTTCATTTATGTTTGATAGCTGCTTAAAGAGAATATTTGGGGTTGTTGGATGGCCTTTTCTTCACGAGATGTGCCATCACGAACGGGTATGAAATTTGGATCGTGACAATTAGCGACTGATTTTTTTTATTTGCTTGCAGAATTTGTCCGTCATTAATTCCTATTTTTTTAGTCATACATGAAATAAGTATCGTTTTATCCCTTGTTTGATTGTCTAAAGTATATCATAACAAATACTTTTTTTCTTTTAGCCGGTAAAATTATGAAATATATAATACCGTTGAACATGAAATTGATATTTTACTCAATAGTTATTTTCTTAAAAATCAGTGCTCCATCATAACAAGTGTTTAACTTCATTATAATATTTTATGTTTCATACTGCATGAAATTATGATCCTTTCTTGTGATTACCATATTCACAATGTAGTTTATGAGATTTTTCATAATGATTGGATTCATTACTGTTGTGCGGTTAAACTAGGTTATTCGTTGTTTAGATTCTTCTTAAATGAAAGTATATGATAAAAAGTTTAAGGTGGAGACTTAAAGAAAAGTAAGATTCTATATCTAACATGAGAACAAGTTCCAATTTACTTAACTTTTATCTATTGGAATGAAATTTCTGTCTATGTAATTATGTGTATTTTAAATAAGGACGTTGCATACTTAAGCCTTATATTTATAGCAGACATTTATTCTTTGAATAGTGCTTGGTACTTTAATTTTCTACGGGCAAATTCTGCCACATTCTTTGAGTTTGCACTTACATACTATTGAATTCTACCTAATTATTAATTTTATTTTAATTTTGTTGGAAATTCTGATGAGCAATTAGAAATAGTAGCCAAAAGACAATTGGATGAACACTTTGGACAATTATGATTTTTGTTATTCCTGAGACCATAGTGATACATTTGATTTTGTAAAGTTAATTTCTAGTATACACCTTGAAATATTTGCATTTTTTGTTGATGTACTACATGAGATTTATTCCCGTTTTGAAGTTCATTGCAAGTACATGCATTTGAACTATTCTTTTATCATCTTCTATGTAATTGAGTGCTTGAGATTCCTACTTAAATGTGATTATAGGATATATACAAAAATTAATTTGTTGACCAGGAAAGCATGGTTTGTAGTGTGACTGTAGGAATTAACAAATTTGTGGACGACATAGCAGCATAGCAAAAGCTATACTTTATAATTGTTGCCTAAGGAGTAACAATGGCTTTGCTTTTAAAGTGTTATTGCAGTACACGAAAATTGTTACTATAGAGGGAGTAACAAGCGTGGCCTTTGTTACTCTTTATGCTACACTTTTCAAGCGTGACTCCTAACGCCATACTGGTAAAGCGTTGCCATAGATCAAAGGTTACACTCATTTAGGCCACTCCTCGAAAAGCGTTGTTTTAGATCGAAAAGTGTGGCCTTTAAACAAAAACAACAATTTTTAGTCATTTAGGCAATACTTTTTAAATATGATTAAAGACCTAAAATGTTGTAGTGACTTTTTAAGCTTAGGCGTTTTCCATTGTATTTGCATTTATATTAGTACATGGAGTATGTTGCGATATATAAGTCATCTTAACGTAGTAAGTTTAATCAACTCGCCCTAAGAATTTTGGGACGAACTGAAAAGTTTAAAGTTAAAAAAGTATCAATTAAGGGTCTGTTTGATACGATGGAAAACAATTTTCGAAAAATATTTTTTAATTTTTTTATGTTTAATTGGCTTAAATGTTTTACAAAATATTTTTCTTTATAAACTCATTTTTCTTCAATTGGAGGAAAATATTTACCCTATGAACAGAAGTAAAAACATTTTTCAAAACTCCTTCTCAACATTCCTCACCTTATTTCCCACCCTCACCAGCCCACCCCACACCCCCCACCTCCTCTCTCTATAAAGATTTTTTTTTTTAAATTTCACTTTTTTTTCTGTCACCACCCACCCTGCTCCCCCCTTCCCCCCCCCCCCCTCCCGGCAAAATATCATTTGCTTTTACTTTTTTTCTTATAATTTCAACTTTTTTTTCTGCACCACCCATCCTGCCAAACCCCACTCCCACCCCTACCCTGCACAAAAAAAAAATATAATTTCAAATTTCTTTTTTTCTGCAACCTCTCCCCCGTCCCCCAAGCCGAAAAAATATTTGTTTTATATATTTTCAGTTTTAGTTTTTTCATCTTTTGGCTTAAACGTTCGAAACTTTACAAGTTATAAAGTTATGAATTTAAAGGTTTATGTGTTTGGAAGTTTACGGGTTTAGAAATTATAAAGTTTACGGATTTGAAATTTCGCGGTTTCGAAAGTACTGTGGTAGTAGTTCGGAAGTTTATGAAATTTGTGGGTTACGAAGGTTGTTGGTTCAAAAGTTTATGGCTTCATATTTATTGTATCTAAATTATTTATGAATATTCTTGAGAAGTTATTTTTCTTAATTTACGTATCAAACATCAAAAAACAAATAAAATTACTACTTATTTTCCAAGGAAACATTTTCCATTATACCAATCACACCCTAAGTCATAACTCCAATTAGCGTAGCAAAGGTTCAAATCTTGGTCATGCCAAGTGCCAAATTAATTTTTCTTCTCCCCGGTAAAAGAAATTGTCCATATTCTACAATTACTACTACTTTACTAGGGTAACAGAGGAGATTTCCAAAAGAAGGAAAACACAAGTACCATGGACAAAAAACTTAAAGGATCCATCAACCCTAGAAAAAGAAACTCAATTTTCACCCATAAAAGAAAAGACCAAACGATAAAAGAAACACAGAACAATTACATGAAGTTTGTTGCAAAATGGGATGATTTAAAATGTGAGATGATAAGTTTTATTGTCTGTCATTTAGGGTTTGAAGGGGGTACTGCCTTGTCATAACTATAGTATAGAACCCCACCACAACATGGGAATCCTAAGAAATTAACGTTTGAGTCGTCTAAAACATCAAGATTACTTTTGACAATAATATTGAAATATTATAATGTCTTTTCTGAAAACAAGGACAATCTGATGAGATAAGTTTGAACAACTTCTTGATTTTTAGTTGCTTTTTGGAGTTTGAAATGATAGATGCATGGTTGGAGATGACCGAGATAGTTCTCAACTTGGGATGGTTGGTCCAGTTCTGGTTAGTTCTTAAGTTCAAACTGCTTAAGATTTAGTAATTATTCATTCCGTTTAAATTTAGATGATATAGTTTGACTTGACACAAAGTTTTAAAAAAAATTAAATTTGTGGTCTTAAAAGGTTAAGATGTAAAAGCTTTGTAGGGTTATGATATTTGTGTGGTTATAAAAACTTATTATTAAGGATAAAATGAAGAGCTTAAAGTTAAATTATTTCCAATTATATTATTTTCAATTGTAGAAATATGTCATTCTTTTTTTAACGGATTATTAATGAAACAGAGGGAGTAGTAAACAACGATATTATTGTCGGTCACCTACAGAATAAGAGCTCATTTGGATTAGCTGATTATAAATAGCTTATAAGCTTGAAGTGCAAAAGTTTTTTAAGTGTTGAAACTGATTTTTAAAATAAGCATTTATATATTTGGATAGAAGTGCTGAAACTAATAATAAGCAGTTGATGTGTTTTTTTAAAAAGTAGTGATTAGTTCATCTTTTTTTTAAATGACTAAAATACCTTTGAATTTTTTTCAAAAGATTATAAAAAAAAATCTATGCGAAGAAAAGAATTAACGAATATGGAATGAAGAGAAAGTCATAGATTTATTTTGAGAAAAGTATTTTGTGAATTAGAAAATATTATTAAGGATCAACTAGTAAAAGTGTTGGTCAAACTAAAAGTGTTTATAAACTGAAAAGCCTTAAGTTGTGGGTGACCAACTTATGACTTATGGCTGGTTTTAGCTTATGAGCACTTTAAGTATTTATCAAACGAGTAGATAAACCAAAAAATACTTATACGCAGAGCTGTCATATGGGCCAGACTGGGCTAGCTCAGCCTAGCCCAGCCCAGCCCACGTGGTCTTTAGCAATTGACGGGCTGGGATGGGCTAGCACACCATTTTGATTGGCTTTATAATGGTCAGTCTACCCTAGCCCTATGTGGGTCGCGAGCCCCCACGGGCTGGCCCATCATTTTTAAAAAATATAATGTTATATTTTTTCTTTAAGTTCTGACCTAAAAAAAGATAATTATTGAAAAGCTAAACAATATCTTGTTGAAAAAATTCGTAAAACTTAATAACTTTTTATATTTTCCAATATATTATAATAAATACAAAAAAAAAGTAAAAGACATGACTATATTTCATTCATTAAAAGTCAAAACTTAAAACAAACTATTCAAGAGAACGTTGATGATGCTTATGAGATATCCAACATATCATCTTCATCAAACACATTTGAATCCGCTTGTGACAAGGTTGTCTAATATCTTCACTTTCATCTACAATTCATATGCAATATTAATTAGTTAAATACTAAAAATAATTAAATTTTAAAAATTAACAATATTTAAATTCACATAAAAAATATTATCAGTTTGAGTTCGGAAAAACCTGTGCTGCCAATTTCAAGTAGTAACAAGTGTTTGGACATTTTCATAATAAATGCAACTTATGTACTTTATAAGAATATGCCACCAATGCTAAATGTTTATTCCAATGGTACAATAGCAATAAGAATGCAAAGTACATCACGCACCATCATTGAAAGATCGGGATATTTTCTATAATGGTCCGTCCAATACATGACAACATCATCGCTTGAAACTACTCAAGATCATATTTTAGTTCCTTTACTAAAGATCCAATTCTGACTTTGTATCTCTTAAGGCAGTATACTTTATTATTTTTATATATTTTAAATAAATATTTATTATGCCCACGGGCCGGGCCGGTCCAGCCTCAGTCAAGCCTCACAGGCCACATGCTTACTCGGGCTGGGCTTAAAAGCCTCATTTTTAAAAGGGCTCCAAAAATTATAGCCCAGCCTTGCTAAATTACGAGCTGGCTTGGTCCAAGCTCATAATGACGGCTTTGCTTATACGCCAGTTTAATGAGCATATAAGTTTAGCCAAACACTCTCTAACTTCATGTTATCGTTCATAAAAAATATAGTTGCTAATCCGAGAAATAAAAAAAAGTAACCAATTATAACATGTCTATACACAGATAGTGCCAAAAGAAATTACATACTATTAGTGTATATTAATTATATCCAATTAAATTTAACTTATATACAAGTATATAGATACTTTTACATTATTAGTTCTCTTAAAAGATATTTAAAGGTGCCAGATGCAATTTCAAGAACAAAAAAAATGTTCCTTCGGGGACATTGATAAGGGATTTTTTTCCTAATTATAGTATATATGAAACCTTATTACCTTAAATGTGCATAGTTTATTAATTATCCATCCAGTTCATATTTTAACTACAATTTATATATCATCTATCAGGCATTAAAAGGGCAGAATATTTCCTAAAAACTCGCTAAAATTAATGAGAGAATCTTGGTGTTAATTGATTCTACATGAAATTTAATTTTTAAAAAGAGAAAGGAGATTTCTCATCTGCGTATTTTTTTCCAGAACTACAATTTAAATTCTCGGAAAAAAAAAAAAGAATGAACAATTCAAATTTTCGAGTTTCAACAACTCAAAGTTGAAAAAATCTGTTCTTCCATATATTTTTCATATTGATAGCCATTAAAAAGCTTTGAATTCAAATTTGGATTTTCAAAAATCACTATTTGTTTGGATTGGGCGTTGTTGTAAATAATTCAGAATATGTTTAGGAGTTTATATCTCAATTTTGAGAGGTTTTGGTGAAGATTAGACTTGGTTTTGACTGAATTTCAGATTGAAACTCGAAGAAGAAGAAGACATATTTCCAGAAATTATAGATAAATTGTAGGTAAATTGTAGAATTGTAGATAAATTGTAGATTGGGAAGACTAAAACTTCTACAAATATTCTACAATTATGTCGAAAATGCCAATTATGCCACAATTGAAATGAGAATTGGGATATTAAAATTCAATGTATCCAGTTTGTAGATATCTTGTAGATAAATTGTAGATTATTTGTATTCTGATTGTAGATGCATTATTTTATGTTTTCACTAATTCAACGGCTAAAGCTTCTACAAAATCATTTGTAAAAAACAATCTACAATTTTTCTAATTTTCCAATTTAACTACAATTTCTGGAAATATATGTTCTTACTTTTAGGAAACTCCCTATTTGTGATCAATAGCATGCTCAAAGCATTCTATTTTGCATCCCTGGAATTTGACTTTCAGAAACCATTGAGTCATCATAGATGATAAGAAAAATGTAATTTTTCACTTTTATTAACGTCAATAAGTTTGTAAGTGTTCTTTTTTTCTTTCTGTTTTTGAAGTCAACTCCATAATTGATGAATCTAGTAACTAGATAACTGTAGGATTGACCAGAATTCAAGAGAACCATTATCATTTTGAATACGACCAAACACTGGACTGGAAAAATACATCTACCAAAAACTTAGAATTCTTGGATAGTTATGAAGATAGTATTTAGCAAAAGAGCAAAACACGTAAAAAGTAAAAATGATAAGAACAGTTAAGGAAACCATGGTCCTATTATTATGCTTAATATAAGTGTGCCCTTAATTATATCCCTTATTTAAATTATGGTATATAAATGATAATTTAGTATGATGAAATGTAATTAACTCAAATCTTAAACATTAAGGGTAATAAGGTTTCATATGTGGTATAGGAAGATTAAAATCTTTTAGATAACATTGAAACGAGACTAGGACATAAAAATAGGTCATTCATATAGTGTATAATGCATATGTAACTAAAAATTTGCATTTTGTTCTTTCTAGAGAGGAAAACAATCCAAGATCATGTATTTGTTTTAAATGGAAAAAGATATTGCAAATATGTTGTTACGAATATCAAGTAAAAAGTTCAACAATAATGTTCACAAACAAAGGGTACCTCGCCACTTGAGAAAAATCCAAATCTAAGTTTACAAACTCAATTTGTTGAAATTTTCAATAATAATAATAATAAAGTGCAACCTTGACACTTGAGGTCCAAATTGAAAATTAGGCAGGTTGGATTCACAAATAACCACTATTTAATCATGTAACAAAAAAATAGCTATTATCATTGAGTTTCAAATTTCATAGGTGGAGCCTTCAGGATATTGTCATGTAATTACTCCATAACAATTGCTATTTTTCAGTTACAGGATCAAAGTGGCTAGCCCACGCAATTACTTCCAAGTTTGTAAGTGTGACGACCCAAAGGATCAACACCGTAATTCTCTCTTTCTTTGTGCTTCTGAGGCCTTGAAAACCTCTTATTGGGTTGCCTCGATTTGTGTGCGCAGTCCGGGCGCAAAGCCGAAAAATTTTTATGTGAAAATATTTAAATTCTGTGTTAAAAATATAAATTTTGATACTAATATTGCTATAGTTGACTTTGGTCAATGTTTTGGGTAAACATACCTGAACTCGTGATGTGACAGTCCCGGAGAGTCCGTAAGGAAATTGGGAACGGGGTGTATTAGCGGAATCTAAATCCGAGGTCCCAGGCCCGAGTACAGATCTTTTCTCTGAAATTATTTTATGAATATGCTTAAGGAAAAAATAAAAATGAAAATTGATCAAAAATAATGGTATCGGGCTCGTATTTTGGTTCCGACGCCCGGTACAAGTCTTAAATGGGCGTTAAGCACTATTTGTAAAGTTTGATTTAAAACGGGCGTCGTTTGATATCTTTCGGACTAAAAGCGAAAAGTTTGAAAGTTTTTAACTTAAAAATGGAATTCATGAGTTTTAGGGGTTGATTATTTGATTTTGATGTTATTTTGGCGACTTGATCACTCGAGCAAGTTCTTAGGATGATATTGAAGTGTGTGCGTTTGGTTTGGGCCCCCAGTGCTCGGTAGTGATTTCGGGGGTATTTCGGGGTGTTTGAAACTTAGAAAAATACTAGATTTTTCAACAGCTGTTGCAGACCCATTTTCCCTTCGCGATCGCGTGCATCCAGTCATGTTCGCGTAGCCCAAATCCTCTTACCCTTCATGATCGCGTCCAATGCCACGCGTTCGCGTAGCTTAACCTCACCCTTCACCGCGTTAACGAGTCTGTTTCCGCGTTCGCGTAAGCCATGTTCCAGGACCCCTGAATTTCCTTCTTCGCGATCGCATGAACCCAATCGTGATCGCGATGGACCCAGTTTTCCCTTCAACACAAACGCATCCCCTATGTCGCGATCGCGTAGACCAATTTGCTTCAGTGAATTAAATTAAAAATAGAACAGTTACCTTCGCGAATTCCACACTTTTCTCACACTAACTCTCCTCCTACACTCTCCATTGACAAACTTCAAGCTCCTATTCACCATAACTCTTTGGGTAAGTGATTCCAACTTCGTTCTTCCATCATTTCTTCATTCAATCATCAATTTTCTAGCCCTAAATCATAGAATTTTGGTAGTTAGAGATTTTTGGGCATAGCTAGGGTTTTTAGAAAATTGGGCGATTCAACATAACTCTTTGGGTAAGTGATTCCAACTTCGTTCTTCCATCATTTCTTCATTCAGTCATCAATTTTCTAGCCCTAAATCATAGAATTTTGGTAGAATTTAGAGATTTTTGGGCATAGCTAGGGTTTTTAGAAAATTGGGCGATTCAACCTCAATTTGGAGTCGAATCTTAAAACAAACCATATATTTGGACTCCGAGGTTATGGGTAATTGGAATTTGGTCCAAGCCTTGAGTTTGGACCACGTGGGCCCGGTGCCGAATTTTAGTATTTTTGGAAGTAAGCTAGGAAATGCATTTCTAGGCTATGGGATTGTGTTTTTGGATTCTTATTGATAATATTGAACCTGAATATGTTAGATATCGTTGGTTCGAGGCCGAATTCTAGAGAAAAGGCGATCGTGGAGCTTTGAGTTGCTATTTTCGGATTCGATGTAAGTGTTTGATCTAACTTTGGCTTGAGAGAATAGGATTAGAGTATTTGATTGCTAATTGCTAAATGATCGAGTACGGTGTATAGGCATGCTGACGAGTATCTATGCACCGGTGTCTAGCATGACCATGAGTCGTAATTTTCTTTAAATTCGAAAGATGTGAATTAATTGAGTTAATTGGTTGCTAAATAAATTATGAATTGATAATTGATAGGTAAATGAGTTAAAGGAGGAAGTGTGGTGTTTTTTCTTGCCGGGACTTGGTGTTGATTTATCTTTCTCTTGTCGGCACATATTGTTGATTTATCTTTCCCTTGCCGGAACATATTGTTGATTTATCTCTCCCTTGCCGGGACTTGCTGTTGATTTAGTCTCCCTTGCCGAGATATTCTTGGACTGTTATGTTTGATTTATCTTTCTATTGTCGGGACATATTGTTGATTTATCTTTCTCTTGTCGGGACATATTGTTGATTTATCTTTCCCTTGCCGGAACATATTGTTGATTTATCTCTCCCTTGGCGGGACTTGCTGTTGATTTAGTCTCCCTTGCCGGGTTTGACTGTTATGTTGAGGAACTTCCCTAATAAGGCCTCCTTTGAGGAGATTGTTGGAGTTATTCAATAATACATCATGGGATCGTGTGGCATGCCGTCCACTTATATAATACATCATGGGATCGTGTGGCATGACGTCCACTTATTTAATACATCATGGGATCGTGTGGGACGCCGTCCACTTATTGTTATTGGCCTGAGATGTCGCGGAATCATGTGGCGCGCCGTCCACTTATACAGGGATCGTGTGGCATGGCGTCCACTGTAGATGAGTAGATCATGAAAAGCTGAGATAGAGTTATTGTTGTTACTGAAGTTCCATCTTCATCGTGTATTAACCCCCCCCCCCCAGTTTATTTCATATTATATTGCTATTGTCCTTCTTTTCGAGCTTGTATATCATTATTGCACAGGTTAATTGTGGTAGGTCCTGTCTAGCCTCGTCACCAAGGGACGACCCAGATTCGACTATGTTGAGTTACCGACTCGATGACAGTCAAAGTTGCCTACATGGCTAAGGCTATCAATTATATCATGGCTAAGGCCATCAATTATATTATGGCTAAGGCCATCGCCGCCAACGGAGACTCGGATTCGACTGCGGTGAGTAAATGACTCGAGGATAGTCAAAGTCGCCTACATGGCTAAGTCCATAAATTATATTATGGCTAAGGCCATCAATTATATTATGGCTAAGGCCATCGCCGCCAACGGTCGACCCAGATTCGACTACGGTGAGTAAACGACTCGACGACAGTCGAACTTGCCTACATGGCTAAGGCCATAAATTATATCATGGCTAAGGCCATAAATTATATTATGACTAAGGCCATCGATTACATCACGACTAAAGTCGTCAATCTAAGTTCGACTAGGGCCACCAATGCCGACAGTCAACAAAAAGTGCAATAAAAGCTCTAAAGAACGAAAGAAAATGACACAAAAAAGAAAGAAAAGGTCATATTTCATTATCTCCAAAAGATATACATACAACTGGCCTTATAAAAGGCCCCATCTACACAAAAAATATATATACATACAAGCCCTAAGAGCCTTCACCACCCCTCCTGTCACGACCTGCCTGGTCGCCGTCTGGTCCGTTGCCATCTCCAGTCTGATAAGCCCTAGAAATCCACAAGTTAGAGTCCAAACGGTTGACGTCCTCAGAGTCACAGCCCTCCCTACCAGGCGAGTCGGAGCTATAGCCGGCCGCTTTACTGGCAACACACGTCAAGTGTCGTTGCCTTTCAACTTCCGCCACGGAAGCTCGACCTGCCGCCAAAAACTCCTCAAAAACGACCAACCTGGCGTCATGATAAACCCACATCTCGTGGGCCTGAAGATGCACGCCATCCTATTGGGCAGTTCGCCTGAGAACTTCAACTTCGGTTGTCCTAGCATCAAGCTCATCTGTAAGGGCCGTGACCTGGGCCCCCAGTTCCGCCGCCACCCCACGACTTATCTCCAAGTCCTCCTCTTTTGATTGAAGGAGGGTCTCCAGCTCGATATTTCGAGCCAAAGCAGCCATCAGCTGCTCATCAATCTCCTTCAGCTCAGTCGTTCTCTTCTTCAAAAGAGCCTCTAATTCCTCAAGGCCCTCACAGAACGTCCGGAACTGGGGGTCCTGCTTAAGCATGTCCGCCAACATCAGATGCTTGGTACGAACCTCTTTATACTTCTTCACCATTTTATTGAAGGTGGCTGCCTTCTTCTGTTCACGCCACCTCCTATCTACCTCCAAGATGAGGGTCTGAAAAGAAGAGAAGAAATGCGTTAGTACATACCACACTCGTTTTTTATGACAACAAATAAAACAACTGAAAGCTACCTGCAAAGCTGAGCCGGCTAACCGCCTCGAGAGATCCGTGTTGCTAACACTTCTCAATGTCTCATGCTCCGCAGCCGCACACAACAAGGTCATGTCCATTACAACCTGCTCGCTGTCTTCTAACAAATTATATCCATTAGGGATCACGATACAGCAAGTAGACTTTCCCTCCCTCATCTCCACATGGGCCGAGCTGCCCGATGCTTCTTCGAGAGCGGCTTCAGAGCCCGTCCTCTCAATCTCCACAACCACTCTCCTAACAGCGGAAGAAGACCCGCCGCTTGAGGAACGGGCCAAGCGGGCGGCGAAAGATGGTCTCTAATGGGCCATTCTCCCATAACGAATGGCCTCGGCCATAAAAACTGGCCTCGGCTCCCGACGGGGCTCACTTGGCCTCGCACCCTCCGTAACAACTCCTTTACCAGTAATCAGTCGCTGCTTCTTTCTCTCCGGAGGCTCCTCTTCTTCGGCAGCCACCTCCATTTGAGTGACTTCAGATACTGGACAGGAACATTTTCTGGTGCCGTCATTGGTATGACCTCAGGTATCTCTATGGAAGCAGCCTCAGACACCGCCTCCGATACAGCCACTGACGTTGCCCCCTGCTGAGGAGCCGAAAGGGGTTATCTCTAGGCGAGCCACCCACAAATATGTCTCCCCCATTGGAGCTGGACTCTACCCTAGACGTTCCAACGTCGGTTTTCTTTTTCTTTGTCTTTGAAGAAACACCCCGACCTGCCAAACGAAAGCACAATGAGTAAAAAGGTCTCCAAGCCAAAACAAAACAAAAAAACAGGGAAGGTTGTTACCTGTTGGGCCGTACAATCTATGGAACTCAGCCCAAGTACGGCATCACTCCGCATGTGGTATCAACCCTCCCACCCACAACCTAATATCGTCAACGGGACGGGGTGAACGAGCCACCACTACAAAGGGAGAGAAAGTAAGTAAGAGTGATGGGTCAGTCAAAACAAGGCGTCGCAAAATTATATGCATAGATACTTACATCCTGCATTCCACATCCCTGGAAACCCTTCGGGATTGGACACCAGATGGCTCGTTCTAGCGTAAAAGAATTTACGCCAGAACTTGCGGTTAGCTTTGTCATCAGCCCTCACCACAAAGCTGCCCCTCATGTAACTAGGGCTGAACATCTGCAGCAGGTAATGAACGGAAATGACGGTCCCATTCTCACCCGCAAGCGTGGTAAGGATTTGACACACCTTCAGGGCGTAAGGTTTAAGCTGAGCCGAACATGTATGATAGAAGCGACAAAGCTCTTCCGCCAGGGGGTTAAGCGGAAAGCTATATCAGATCCTAAGAGTGTACTCATAGAATGTACAGAACCCGGGCATATGCACATTGGCATAATCTGTCCCGGCTGGATCCATCTCAACATGGCTGGGGATGTTATATCTAGTTCTGATGGCTTTCAGATGAGACTGCTATGCTCCCAGGGATAAGAGGGGCATGTCGTATTGAAGTCTTTTCAAACACTCAGATCTTTCAGCAAAACATTATTTACCGTCAAAGGAATGAGGTGTTCTCCGCTTCTTCCCATTCACCATCGGAAGATGGCAGAATCCTAGAAGGAGCGTTATCCTTAGTCTTTTTACTTTCCTGACGGCATTTCACCATGATATGATTTATAAGAATGAAGTGTTATTAATAAGTGATACGATCATCAGAAATGGTATTCCTCTGAAAGCGATGCAACTATTGAAAGAAAGAAAGATGAAGGAAGATACAAAGGGAAACTCTCTAAAGGTTCGAAAGATGAATCTCTTTGAACCACTCCTCTATTTATAGAACTAAGGCACATGGAAATCGAAGAGGCACAATTCAGAAACTGGCGTGGGAAACCAAAACGTCACTTCATATTCTGAACAGTCTCGAAAACAAGAATAATGATGATGCATGTGACTGATGACGTCACCTTAAAAGGGGGGTCTCATGTCAACGGCCCAACAAATATTATCCATACTCATGCTCTCTGAAAGAAGCGCCTATAGGCGAAATTTTCATAAAAAGTAAATCGTGCATGTCCGTCCATTGAAGAGGGTCATCGAGTACGCCTCTAACGAATGGAGGGACTAACTGTATAGGGTTAAATTTGGCTCATAACGCTCTCACGCCAAGTGGGCACGTCCCCTATAATAAGGGCGACCCAAGTGAGGGCACGACCCAAGTTGGTGAAAAAGAAGTGACGTAGTTTAGTGCCTAACCTTTTTTACTAAGTGGATGTCACCAACTTTTGTACTTTTTGATTATTTCGAGGAAGGTCTCTTACTATATAAAGGAGACCTTCACATTGTAATAGGCATCATTGTTATTCTCGATTATACAATTTATCTCTCTATCTCTATCTCTATCTCTTTCTTGATTTTCCAACTATTGCTTTCCTCTTAAGCTAAGTCTGTTTTACACATTTACAGATCTACAAACATTTTGAAGCGATAATCATCTCTTGGACTTATTATATTTTATTACGATTTACCCCTATATATTTTCTATTATTTTTAAGCTTATAAAATACAAATATAATTTTTGAGCTAAACACAAATAATAAAAGAGTAATGAATTATTCTTCAATATAACATAGCACATATTTATTAAAGACCTAAAAGGAACTGATAAAACACTATTAAGTACATATATACATTAGTGGATTCTACATTTCTCAAAAAAAAAATTAACAAGCATTAATTATATTGTTGATTTATCTCTCTCTTTCCGGGACTTGCTGTTGATTTAGTCTCCCTTGCCGGGATATTCTTGGACTATTAGTTGTACCCTTGCCGGGTTTGACTATTATGTTGACGAACTTCCCTAATGGGGCCTCCTTTGAGGAGATTGTTGGAGTTATTCAATAATGCATCATGGGATCGTGTGGCACGTCATCCACTTATGTAATACATCATGGGATCGTATGGCACGCCATCCACTTATTTAATATATCATGGGATCGTGTGGCACGCTGTCCACTTATTTAATACATCATGGGATGCCGTGGGATCTGGCGCGCCGTCCACTTATACATTACATTATGGGATCGTGTGGCGCGGTGTTCACTGTAGATGAGTAGATCATGAAAAGCTGAGATAGAGTTATTGTTATTACTGATGTTCCATCTTCATCTTGTATCCCCCCCCCCCCAGTTTATTTCGTATTATATTGCTATTGTTTCCTTCTTTTCGAGCTTGTATATCATTATTGCACTGGTTAATATTGGTAGGTCCTGTCTAGCCTCGTTACTACTTCGCCGGGGTTAGGTCAGGCACTTACCAGCACATGGGGTTGTTGTGCTGATACAATGTTTCTGTGCCTTTTTGTGCACAGGTCAGGACGCAGCCTACGGACCACAACTGTAGTCAGGGGGTGATCCTTCAGTCCAGAGACTCTGAGGTAGTTCGCTGGCGTTCGCGGGCCCCGAGTCTCCTCTATCTTTTCTAGTTTGTTTTATTTTGTATCAAACAGACATATGATGTATTTCTTTCAGACTACTGTTTTTAGTACTCTTTAGTTGTCTGTGAGTAGTGGCGCCAGATACTGGGTAGAGATATGTTGTTAAATTCTGCATTTTGTCATTTCTATCATTGCTAAAAGTCTTCCGCGTGTCTTTTATTAATTGGTTTCAATATTTAATTCGCTTTTGATTGAGGTTATTGTGAAAATGATTAGAAAAGGGTTGGCTTGCCTAGCTTCGACAGTAGGCGCCATCACGACTCCCAATGGTGGGTAAATCCGGGTCGTGACAGTAAGGTTCAATATGGGCACTCATTGGCATCTTTTCTTGTTAAATAAAAAAGAATTAACTCAAATAGTCGCTCATCCAACCACTTAAATGAAAAGTAATTGATGGAGGTATTATATATGCAAAAAAAATTATTATATGTATATAATTATGTATAACTAGTATAAAATTTATGTATATGGATAGAAAAAGAGCAATAAATATCGCTGACTATTTGTGTAAAGATTCCTTAAATCAATTGGGCTACTAAGCCAAAAATTAGGGATAACAACACTATTGGGCTTGGGTATGCAAACTTACGTCTGTAAATTAGGCTTGGTTTAGATAGGCAATACCTTTGGGTAAAAATAGCGTGTAGTAGCCACTAATTAAGGGTGTCTTTAGTTTTTATCCACTAATTATAATGCTCAGTAAAAATAGCCACTACTAATAGAAAAAAGATAATTTTACCCTTTCTTCCTCTCTTTCGCATTGCATTTTCATCTGGAATACCCAAGGAGATTTCACGGTCGGCCTCCTCCATGCTTGGTCAATAGCATCAGGTCTATTAGTGGCCCCAGTTACAAGGATATAACCAGGTTCATCATGAGATCCTTCTGATTTTGCTTCGCTATTTCTTTTACCAATACGTACAGTAGTTCCTTTTGCATCATAAAAATTTTCAAGTTTTGGATTTTGGAGCTGATGTTTCAATTACATACAGTAAATCTTATCTTTTTTTTGTTTTTTGAGTCTTTAAGTTTGACATGCAGATTTAAAAGTTAAGGACAGATAGTCGTTAGCAGCTTCAAATGATAAGGATAGACAGTCCTTAACTTATAGTTTCAAGTTCAAAACTTAAGGATAGTCTGTATTTAAGTTATTGTTTCAAGTTCAAAACATAAGGACTTTCTATCCTTAACTTTGAGTTTCAGGTTCAAAAGTTAAGGACAGACGGTCCTTAACTTATACTTTCAAGTTCAAGGACAAGGCAGTCCTTAAGTTATTGTTTCAAGTTCAAAACTTAAGGACAGGCAGTCCTTAACTTTGAGTTTAAAGTTTAAAAGTTAAGGACAGACAGTCCTTAACTTAAAGTTACACGTTAAAAACTTAAGGACAAGCAGTACTTAACTTACAGTTACAAGTTCAAAATTTAAGGATAATGTTTCCTTAACTTTGACTTACAAGTTCAAAAGTTAAGGACGCTTGGTTTTGAAGTTTGAGGTCCAAGTTTAAAATTAAAGGACATGTAACCTTGAAGTCCTTAACTTAGAGTTCCAAGTTCAAAAGTTAAGGACATGTAGTCCTGAAGTCTTGAAGTTAAGGACATGAGCGGAAGGGTATTTTCGTTCGAGCAATTAAAGTTTATTAAACCAGTGGTTAAAGACTAAATATATTTAAAACGATGGCTTTAAAATAAAGACATGAGCTGTTAGTGGCTATCTGTGCACATCGCCCTACCTTTGGTCCAGCTAATTCAATTTGGATAGAAAATCATAGGCCCACGAGACAATCTCATATACTTGTGAAATGGAATTTTTACATAAATAGCCAATTGGAGTTACTGTTTAATTTTCCTAACTAGTATAAATAAATTATATATTAATTAAAATATACATAAATTACACATATATTATATATTTATTGGCTATTTTTTTAAGCGGTTGAATGAACAGCTATTTAGGTTAATTCTTCTTGTAAAATCATGTGATTGCGGTTCGCCAAAACCTCAAGCCCAAAAAAATCATTAGTAATAAAATTGGTGCATTGACTTAGGAATACTTCTACATAATATATATATAATTTGCTGTTTACACTAAATTAAATAATATAATTTTAAGTTACAAATTAAAATATAAGCTAACCATGATTAGCTAATAAAAGTATATCTATAAATGTCTTACCTTGATTTATTTGGTGTAAATATCGTTAGTACTTTTTTCTGCACTTGGCAATATGGGCTGGCCTAGCCCAGCCCATGCAAGGCTTAGCATTTTACAGGTTGGGTATAATTTTTGACATCATTCCAATAGATTACAATAACATGCTGAAAAAGGACGATAATATTTTATTTATTAAAAGTGGATACTCAAAATAAATTACTCAAAAATATTTTCAAGGTGCTTATGACATATCAAACACCAACAAAATCATCTTCATCAAGTATATTTAAATCTTTTTGTGAAATAACGATATCTTAACATTTTCATTTTCATCTAGATCTATTATTATAGGCAACGTTAATTAGTTAAACATTAAGAAATAACTAAAATTTTAAGAACAAAAATTATTTCTGTTCTCATGAAAAATATTATCAATTTGAGATTGGACTAGTCTTCTCATTATTATTTTTTTGTATATTTTTTAGTAAATACATTATTAAGCTTACGGGCCGACCCAACCTAACTTCTGTCAAGTCTTATGGGCCATAAGCTTAATGGCCTAGCTTAAAAAGCCTCAATTTAAATGGACTCCAAAAATCTTAGCTCAATTTCATTAAAGGGATTTTTACATATACATCCCATATAACAAACCTTATAACCACTCATGTTTAAGGTTAGTATTTATTACATTTAAGTATACCATGTTTCAATATATGTACCAAAATTGACTTTTAAGGTTTAATTACCAATGATTTATTAGGGGCTTTATTTGTGGAACAAAATATTTCCATATTTTCTTTCCCCACTTTTTTCTCTTTCTTCCAACAGATTTTTAACCTTATTAATTACCTTATTAATTATCAAGATTTGTGCACAAACAATGTAGATTAAAGTCTTTCCTGCTTGAAAAAGTCCGTATTGAACTGGAGTATGTGATTGCTGATTTTCTAAAGTTGGTCGAAAAAGAAAAGCATAGGTGGATGAAGTGAAAACGGAAAAAGAGATACAATGGTTTATGATTATTGCGACGGAAAGGGGTAATGGATGATATGAAATATCTGAGTCAGTTGAATTCAATAAAGCTACTGCTCCTATGCAACAACAAATAGAACTAATAAAGTAAGAGAACGAGAAGAATAAGATAGATGGGAGCTCCATTTTGTTGAAGAGAACTATCCTTACCAAATTCAATCAAATTCCTGAAAAGTTAGTGACATAGTTATGAAACTTGATGAGGTCTGGAAAACTCTGGGAAAGTTATTGTGGACTTCTACTGACTTTCCTTAACAGCAACGTTTGTTTATTGGATGTACCAAAGTCACCATTCAATTTGACTTTTTCTGCTTTCCATCTCAATATTGGAAAGATTTGGATCAGAATTGGTCAGATTGGATTATAACTCATTGTTTAACCCTTATTACTATTATTGTGCCTTCTTCTTTAATTTCATCCATCCTCCATTGTCATCCTCCATTGTCGAAGGTTGCCATTGTTTCAGATCGAGAGTTTCATCCGCCATATTTTTCTAATAGCATATTTGTCGTAACAGCTATCTAATAGCATATATAATAGCTTCAGTTGCCATTCTATATAACTGTCAGTTCTTATATAATTGTGGGAATAAATTACTAATGTAGTGACTACAATTACCTACAATTGCATATAACTACACATCTATACTAGATATAACTACAATTGCATAACTACAAATTGTTGGAAGTCCAATGCTACATGTACTGTTGCAGTACATTTGCGCTGTTATGTTTTCGGATAAAACTTCTTGTCTTGAACAATGAAGAATAATGAATTGACGTTGCATAGAAATGCCATTTGTAGTTTTCAGCAACACATACCATCCAGTAGATACAAAAAAATACGTTATTCAGACATATTTTTCAACTGACTACGATTAACTACAAGTAACTACAATTAACTACAAAATTCATATAACTACAAAAATCTGACTACATTTTAAAAACACACTGGAAACACTGCATATAACCTTAACTACATTTACCTACATTTGACTACATTTTAAAAACTCACTGGAAACACTTCATATAACCTTAACTACATTTACCTACATTTGACTACATTTTAAAAACTCACTGGAAACACTTCATATAACCTTAACTACATTTACCTACATTTGACTACATTTTAAAAACACACTGAAAATAGTGCATATAACCTTAACTACATTTGACTAGATTTGACTACATTTTAAAAGCTTCTTCCTTTATTGGGTTAGTTGAATAGGATTGCCAAATCATAATTTCATGATTTTGTTTACTTTCATCAATATATATATATATATATATATATATATATATATATATATATATATATATATATATATATATATTATGTAAACCAAACACTCAAAAATTGATTGTTTCACCTTTTGCCCTGCATTTGAGACTCACAAATCTTGATTTCCAATTCCAAATGTTTCTCTCTTCATTTCTGTCTGCACAAGTAGACATGAATCTAATAACGAATTTAATTGATTGTTTCACCTTTTGCCCTGCATATATCACCACCTATTAAGGGGGGGGGGGTGATAGATATGCAGGTTCAAGGTTCAACTATGGCGTGATTTGTTATACATACACTACTTTCGTCTGACTTGTGAACATGAAAAAAGAAAAGGATTTACTAATAGTTTTATGGGATTTTAAAGAAAGTATGTTTGATAGATTATGCGCATTTAATATGTTACCTTAACTGATTTGGCATTTATTTGGTAGAAAATCAAAGATTAATTAGAAGCCATAAAGATAGGCGTTATTTTAGGCTACACTTTATTAAGAATCGTTTTTAGCCTTAATTATCTAGCGTTAATTTAGGATGGAAAATCAGCAAATATTTCGTTTGGTATATATTATGTAACAAAAACATGGGATATGAGGGTAATAAACAAACAATGCACAATAATGGTAGTAAGGTTTGTTATATGGAATGTATAGGTAAAAATCCCTTCATTAAAACACGGATTTCATTGGGCCGGACCAACGGGCCAAAGCCGTATTAACGGTTCTATTTTTTTCTTTATGAATGTGCAAAACTAAAATAAAATGGTACTTTCCAAAATATATACTATACTACTATATTTTTTCCGCAAACCTCCGAGTCCTATGTGATAAGGGATAACACAATTCGGCAAACGAAATTATTTCTTGCGTCCCTATTATTGTGATTCCACAGATTCTCTTTAACTCTTTTATAAAGAAGAATATTTTCACATTTCATTGATTCCAATGAAATTTTTTGAATATGATGCATTCTAGTTTGGTGTAAAATCTTCTTTTAAAAAACAACTGAAAGCTACCTGCAAAGCCGAGCCGGCTACCCGTCTCGACAGATCCATATTGCTAACACTTCTCAGTGTCTCATGCTCCACAGCCGCACACAACAAGGTCATGTCCGCTGCAGCATGCTCGCTGTCTTCTAACAAATTATATCCACCAAGGATCACGATACGGCCAGTAGACTTTCCCTCCCTCATCTCCACACAGGCCGAGCTGCCCGATGCTTCTTCGAGAGCGGCTTCAGAGACCGTCCTCTCAATCTCCACAGCCACTCCCCTAACAGCGGAAGACGACCCTCCCCTTGAGGAACGGGCCGAGCGGGGCGGCGACAGCTAGTCTCTAATGGGCCATTCTCCCAGAACGAATGGCCTCGGCTCCCGGGGGGCTCACTTGGCCTCGCACCCTCCCTAGCAACTCCTTTACCAGTAATCAGTCGCTGCCTCTTTCCCTCTTGCGGCTCCTCTTCTTCGGTAGCCACCTCCATTTGAGCGACTTCAGATACCGGACAGGAACAGTTTCAGGTGCCGTCATTGGTATGACCTCAGGTATCTCTATGGAAGCAGCCGCAGACACCGCCTCCGATACAGCCACTGACGTAGCACCCTACTGAGGAGCCGAAAGGGGCTATCTCTAGGCGAGCCACCCACAAATATGTCTCCCCCATTGGAGTTGGACTTTACCCTAGATGTTCTAACGTCGGTTTTCTTTTTTTTTCGTCTTTGAAGAAACACCCCGACCTGCCAAACGAAAGCACAATGAGTAAAAAGGTCTCCAAGCCAAAACAAAACGAAAAAAAACAGGGAATATTGTTACCTGTTGGGCCGTACAATCTATGGAACTCAGCCCAAGTACGACATCTCTCCGGATGCGGTATCAACCCCTCCACCCACAACCTAATATCGTCAACGGGACGGGGTGAGCGAGCCACCACTACAAAGGGAGAGAAAGTAAGTCAGAGTGATGGGTCAGTCAAAACAAGGCATCGCAAAATTATATGCAGAGATATTTACATCATGCATTCCACATCTCTGGAAACCCTTCGGGATTGGACACTAGATGGCTCGTTCTAACATAAAAGAATTTACGCCAGAACTCGCGGTTAGCTTTGTCATCGGCCCTCACCACAAATCTTTTCTTACCACGGCTCCTCAATTGAAGCATGGTGCCACTCATGTAACTAGGGCTGAACATCTGCAGCAGGTAGTGAACGGAAACGACGGTCCCAGCCTCACCCGCAAGCGTGGTAAGGATTTAACACACCTTCAAGGCGTAAGGTGTGAGTTGAGCTGAACATGCATGATAGAAGCGACAAAGCTCTTCCGCCAGGGGGTTAAGTGGAAAGCTATATCAGATCCTAAGAGTGTACTCATAGAATGTACAGAACCAGGGCCTATGCACATTGGCATAGTCCGTCCCGGCTGGAGCCATCACAAGATGGACGGGGATGTTATATCTAGTTCTGATGGCGTTCAGATGAGACTGAAGCAACTTGCTATGCTCCCAGGGATAAGAGGGGCATGTCGTATTGATGTCTTTTTACACACTCAGATCCTTCAGTAAAACATTATTTACCGTCAAAGGAACGAGGGTTTTCTCCGCTTCTTCCCCTTCACCATCGGAAGATAGCGGAATCCTAGAAGGAGCATTGTCCTTAGTCTTTTTGCTTTCGTGACGGCATTTTACCATGATATGATTTATAAGAATGAAGTGTTATTAATAAGAGATACGATCATCAGAAATGGTATTCCTCTGAAAGCGATGCAATTATTGCAAGAAAGAAAGATGAAGGAAGACACAAAGAGAAACTCTCTAAAGGTTCAAAAGATGAACCACTCCTCTATTTATAGGACTAAGGCACACGGAAATCGAAGAGGCACAATTCTGAAACTGGCGCGGGAAACCAAAACGTCACGTCATATTCCAAACAGTCTCGAAAACAAGAATAATGATGACGCCACCTTAAAAGGGGGTCTCATGTCAACAGCCCAACAAATATTATCCATACACATGCTTTTTGAAAGAAGCTCCTATAGGCCAAATTTTAGTAAAAAGTAAATCGTGCATGTCCGTCCATTGAAGATGGTCATCGAGTACGCCTCTAACGAATGGAGGGGCTAGCTGTATAGGGTTATATTTGGCTCATAATGCTCTCACGCCAAGTGGGCACGTCTCCTATAATAAGGGCGGCCCAAGTAAGGGCACGACCCAAGTTGGTGAAGAAGAAGTGACGTCGTGTAGTCCCTAACCTTTTTTACTAAGTGGATGTCACCAACTATTGTACTTTTTGATTATTTCGAGGAAGGTCTCCTACTATATAAAGGAGACTTTCACATTGTAATAGGCATCATTGTTATTCTCGGATAATACAATTTATTTCTCTATCTCTTTCTTGATTTTCCAACCATTGCTTCCCTCTTAAGCTAAGTTTGTTTTACACATTTACAGATCTACAAACATTTTGAAGCAATAATCATCTCTTGGGCTTATTATATTTGATTACGATTTACCCCTATATATTTTCAATTATTTTTACGCTTATAAAATACAAATATAATTTTTGAGCTAAACACAAATAATAAAAGAGTAATGAATTATTCTTCAATATAAATAGCACATATTTATTAAAGACCTAAAAGGAACTGATAAAACACTATTAAGTACATATATACATTAGTGGATTCTACATTTCTCAAAAAAAAAAAAAAAATTTAACAATCATTAATTATATAAGGGGGTTTACCATCAAAGGATAAACTTTTTAAATAAATGATTCACTATTCGACAATTATAAATAAAAAGTTAATTTTTAAAAGATAAATTTTCATATTAACCACAAACTAATCCAAAACGTGAATCAAAGAATGAGAAAAAAGCGAATCTTCTCTATCAGCGATTATAACTTTTTACGGTTTTCCACTTCAATCAATAGTGATAAGATTATTTACAAGCATTAACTTACAGAACATCATTTATACGCAAAAAATTAATCTACCAAATTAAAACCAACATAGTTTTGTTAAATTTAACTCTTTTTTTTTTTTTACATTAGAATGAAAATCTTTTAAAAGTGGGTGCATGTAATATCACATCAATTAAACACGAGAGAAATTGAACATATAAAAAAGTAAACTTTGAACGTCGTGCTGGCCTAAATTCAAAGCGAATAATATCAATAACAGACCTGACAATTACAAAAAGTCAGCCTTAACCACTAGCCCAAGATATTTCTTGATTCTAATTTCTAACTAGTAACTATACTTTATCTAGGGGTGTTTAAATCCGATCCGAAACCGAAAACCGATCCAAATCGAAGCTTAACGGCTTAATGGATGGGGAACGGATTGAATTTTTTTTATTAACTGCTTATCGGTTTAGGGATGGATTATTCAATTTTCTTAACGGCTAATCCGTTAACCCGTTAAGAATATAATATATATATATATATATATATATATATATATATATATATATATATATATATATATATATATATATATATATATATATATATATATATATATATATATATATATATATTATTTAGTGATTGTATTGAGTTGTCTAATACATATATGGTTCTATGTGTTTCATGGAAAAAGAAGAATTGAAAGGTTGGTTATGACTAGAGGAACGACACCCCCATGAAATAAATTTGTGCATTTTGGATGATTGCTTGTGGAAAATGGAGAGCGATAGTTATTTATAGAAGAGGAGTGTAGAGAGTAGAATTTACCAGAGCACTTCAGTTTATAAAAGTTCATTGTGGGAGCTGAATGGAAATTTGCGCGACAGATTTTTTTGGTTATATCCGAAGCTTATGAGTACACATGTAGTGTGGCCTCTAACAAAAGATAAGTTCTGTTTTATTTTTCTCGATACTGAACTAGTAGTGAATTTATCTATTTTACAATCTACATGCTGATGGCGATTGTTTCATTAGCTACATCATATTGCCTCTAAAATATTATTTTTTTATGGCAATTCATTATTTCTAAGACGAGGAGAATAAGAGATATTTAGTGAACATGTATGTTAGGCCGATAAACCCTCATTAACCGCCCTATAAGAGCTAACCCGATACCAATCCGCCCGATATCTTATCGGGTGGCTAACGGATTAATACATTTAAAAGCCGATAACCGTTAAGCCAAACCGCTTAGAGTAAAAGCCGCCCAATCCGCCCGATGAACACCCCTAACTTTATCAAAGACAAAAGATAGCCCCTACTATTATGAAAGATTGACAAGTTGAAATGCATTTATGGGTCAGACAGCATTTGTGGACACAAAGATGAAGTAATAAAAGCCCACAGCTCATACTTCCCTGAGCCCATTTCTTTTATTTTTGCAGCTAAACATACCAAACAAGAAGGTATGGTACAAATACTTGGCTAATGATGTTTGATAAATTATCACTTTTAGTCCGCACTCAAAATTATTTATATTTGATAATTAAAAAAGTATGGTATAATATTTGAATATAACATACAATATATATATATATATATATATATATATATATATATATATATATATATAGATATATATATATATATATATATATATATATATATATATATATATATATATATACTTGGCTAATTTTGTTGTTGATAGATAGGCTATTATCACTTTTAGCCCGCGCCAAAAATTACTTATATTTGATAATCAAAAAATATATAAAATTGCATATAACATACAATATATATATATATATATATATATATATATATATATATATATATATATATATATATATAAAATTTCAATTATTATTTTTACCGCGGCTATAAATTATCATTTTCTCTTGATAGATTGGTGATTAGACCAAGGTGTGCACGTATATGTAAAATTTGGCACAATGACAAGGAGATATAATTTTGTTGTCTGGTATAATATTAATTTAGTTATATGACTTTTCGGAGTATATCGTGATTTCTGCTGGAGATACTAATATTCTTTTGTTTTTGTTTTTGTTTCTATATTTCCTTTTTTTTTCTAAGCTGAGAGTCGATTGGAAACAGCCTCTCCATCCTTTCATGTGGGGGTAAGACCTACGTATATATTACCCTCCCCAGACTTCATACTGTGGGACTATATTGGGTAGTTGTTGTTGTAGTTGTTGACTTTTCGGAGTATAGAGTAGAGGTTTGTAGGCCGGTATAAATTCTTTTTTTAGTTATATGACCGTTTTAAGGAGATCATAAAAAATAATACAGAAAAATAACATAGGAAATTGCAGTATCATTTTCTTGAATTCAAATTGTAAATGGGAAAAGGAGATCATTTTCTCCCCGTGATAAATAGTGGTGGTGTTTTCATGGTAATTTAGGGCCATAATTATCAGTAATTAATGACTGATAAATTCATTTTAAAACCAACAAATGTAGATCTAATGTTCATTGACAAGTTTTATTTTAGCTTGTTATCTAAAAAAAAATTATGCGTTATTTTTTTTTATTTATAAAAGGTCGGATAAAAATAATGGGTGGTAAAAGCAACATTTACTTTATACTACTATCAAGTAAGTGAAAAATAATGGGTGGTAAAAGCAATATTTGCTTTATAACAACAATGGATGGTAGAGAAGTTATACGTGCCAAATTTGTCAAAAAGTTAAAAGTGTGAAATGATTAAAGCTAATTTTCCACTAAAAAGAAAGATGATCAAGGCTACAATGCCTAACAGTGGTAGATATATAATTTATGAATTTGTATTAAAATATGGAATTAATAGGGAAAATATTGATGGAAAATTAAGAGTGGGGGAAGCAAAACTTAGTTTATATAGGTGCTTTTTTATAATAAAAAAATTAATAATTTTCCATGCTAGCTCTGCAAGTCTTATGCTAGCTCCGCATCCGACTTTGTGTGTGAACTAATTTTTCCCCGTAAACTAGGGAATTTATACCCGCTATTCTTCCGGTGTACTTTGGGTATGCCCCACCCAAATGCAATAGCTAACAAATTACACTGGATCGAAAAAGTAAATCGCGCTAGACGAATCCCGTGTGACGAACTCAACCGAGAAAGCATGCAAGGAATTTTTAACCTGCAACCTCCCATTTGGAAGATCTCCTGCTCAACCGACTCGACTATCCTTGCGGTGTGAGAACTAATTTTACAATTAGCTTCTTCTTTTTTTACCAGAAAAATATCATGTATTTAGTGTCAAATTAAACTCTATCCTAACTGTTAATCCACAATTAAGTAAAGTAGCAATTTTCTTTTGCCAAATCAAGTGGATATCAACATTGATCTCTTTGACTATTGATTTGTCTGTATTAAGATTTAAGGCACGACACGTCTTAACTTTAATGTCACTATAACACAGATTACTTCTGATTAATAGTGGCGGGGCTATTTGCTTACGGGTTTGTCCGAACTCAACGATTTTTATACAGATTTCGTATTTATTTAGTGGAATTCATAAAATATGTATAAATTAATATTTTCAGAATCCAATAACTTAAATGAACAAAAATCCCGAACTTATAATTTTCAAATTTTAACTCTGACATTTTTTCCTAAAAAGAAAATATTGCTATTCAAGAAAACTAATGAAGGGTCTTTATCTAATAAATGAAAGAAATCTATGAAACCTATGTTTTTGCTGTTGTGATTTCTTTGGACTTTACCTAAGTTTAACTGCGTGGTATTGAAGTTGTTTCCATGTCCTAATCAATGATAAATGTTTGGTAATCTGCAAATCAAAGTTACAAATAAATGTTTATGACGATGATGTTCGGGTCAAATTATGTGCATCTCAGTAATTCTGTCGAGACAACACAATAATTAACCGATAATTTGGCTCGTCAAGACTTAAAATAAATCGGCAAAAAACATCTAACACTGTTTTATTCAAAAACACTTTTGGTGTTATCTAATTTAATTAATAATTATATAATTAATATTTCTAGTTGGGAAAACCATGAAGGCACGTAAAGTTATAAGCTACGGTCCATGTATTTGTCTATCCATCTATTCAATTATTCATTTCATTATCAACAAAGCTTAAAAGCAATAAATTGATCAAATAGACGGTCCAATATGGTTACTTCCTTTATTTTGGGACATTAATCTTGATTTGCACTTTAATATCACGATCAATCGTTTATTTATTATTTTCAGTCTATTATATGTCTTTTAAAGCGTTTTTGAAACCCTTTTTTTTATGACCAATTTTTCTTAAGGACCCCTTAAAATATTTAATACCCATAATCATAGATGTATTTTTCTTTTTGGCTTTTCTTTAATGTAGATTATTATTCATTGTCCATTGAGATTACATGAACTTGTAGTACAAGTTGTGGCACGTAGGCATGCAAAAGGCAGCTTAAAGCTTATGTCGAGTGACTCAATTTGTGTACATATTTTATATTCTTTCTTTTTATATATCCATTTCGTGAATACTACATAAAGTATAAAGTGATCCTTTCGTAAAGTGTTCATCACAACATGCAAAGATTGTATACGTCTCTATCCAAAGGTGGTTTCATAATTTAAAGTTTATGAGTGTTAAACTATATATCATCTCTTAATCCATTTTACTTTCTTAATTAACAATTAAATATTTTTAAATGCATAATATATTTTTATAAAGTAAGTGAGCCACCAGTTCAGGTACAAGATACTATCATTATCGCCTGGACAATTAGACATCCAACCCGTAGTCGTTGCAAGAGCGGAGCTCTGATCTACCAACTGAGCTATATCCCCCGAGCCAAGTGGAGCATGCATGAAGTAGTCAGATGCATTTTTTATTCATTACCCTGGCGGAGCTGGGCCATCCCGGACTTGAACCAGAGACCTCGCCCGTGAAGTAAATCATTGCACCTACGGTTCAATCAATAGGGAGAGAATCAATAAATTCCTTTTCGGGAGAGATTCATCCTTCCCGAAAAGGTATATGTATGGTTCAAAATATGACCTCCAAGATAATTGACAAGATTAATTATATCCTAAGCTAATTCGTAATTAATAAATGGTATGACCACTTATTAATCACGATATCCGACCATCAGCTGACTCGATTATTAAGGCTGCGACCTATCCGCCGTCGTAAGAACGAAACCTCAGCATAGTCACGGCCGTCATTGCCAGCTCATACATATTACATCTATAAATACTAAGAGAAAGAAGCCTAGAAGGGGGCTGTCTTCTTTTTCATAACTACTCTCAAAAAGAGAGAGAGTATCATTGTAAGGCTCTGAACCTCTCCATGGAGAGGCAAACCAAATCAACACTATCAATAAAAGATCTCAACACATCTTGTTCTAACAAAGAACACTTGTTTCTTGTATTTTTCATTTGGTCTCTTGATTATTACGATCTGCTATGATTGGCCCTCAATTTATTTTTATTATTTTATGCTTGCAAAGTAAGTGATAACTTGGAGCTAAACAATTTGGTGCCATCTGTGGGGATTTCATAGCAGAATTGCGTAGTTCTTCCCTGGACCAAAATGAAAGAAACACCAAATAACAACCCAACTCAAACAAGCTAAAGCGGTATATCAGACAAAGGGAACTCGAAGATCTCGAATCGAGACTCAAATCCTCTGCCACTCTTCTCTCGGATAGTGCAAGCAAGAAGAAGAAGAAGCCCCCCCCCCCCCCCCCCCCCCGAGGGAGGTTCTATGTAAGGCACCCTCGCATTCGTGATGTGAGATCCAGCCTAAAATCAGCACGAAGATATCTCGAACCGAGAGTCACCTCAAGCCAGCATACATACCCTCATCGGGAAGATAACATGTGAGCTACTCAAGATCTCGAATCAAAACCGAGATTCAGCTCTCAAACACCGACATAACAAGACTCAGGCTACGTGCCTTCACCGAAAAATTCAATTACAAGTTCAACTGGGACTCAGGCCATGCGTCATCACCACAAAAAGTATCAAGGTTCAACTACAGTTGAACTGGTACTCAGGCCATGCGCCTTCGCCAATAAAAAATTACAAAATTCAACTACGGTTGAACAGCGACTCAGGCTACGTGCCTTCACCGAAAAGTTCAACTACAAGTTGAACTGGGACTCAGGTCATACGCCTTCGCCAACAAAAAAATTACAAGATTTAACTACGGTTGAACAGCAACTCAGGCTATGTTCCATCACCGAAACGTTCAACTACAAGTTGAACTGGGACTCAGGTCATGCACCTTCGCCAAAAAAACTATCAAGGTTCAACTACAGTCAAACCGGGACTGAGGCCATGCGTCTTCACCAACAAAAAATTACAAGATTCAACTACGGTTAAACAACGACTCAGGCTACGTGCCTTCATCGAAAAGTTCAACAACAAGTTGAACAGGGACTCAGGCCATGCGCCTTCGCCAATAAAAAATTACAAGATTCAACTACGGTTGAAAAATGACTCAGGCTACGTGCCTTCACCAAAAATTTCAACTACAAGTTGAACTGGGACTCAGGCCATGCGCCTTCGCCAAAAGAATTATCAAGGTACAACTACAGTCGAACCGGGACTCAGGCCATGCGCATTCGCCAACAAAAAATTTACAAGATTCAACTACGGTTGAACATCGACTCAGGCTATGTGCCTTCACCGAAAAGATTTACTACAAGTCGAACCGAGACTCAGGCCATGCGCCTTCGCCGATAAAAATTACAAGATTCAACTATGGTTGAACAACAATTCAGGCTACGTGCCTTCACTGAAAAGTTCAACTACAAGGTGAACTAGGACTCAGGCCATGCGCCTTTGCCAATAAAAATTACAAGATCCAACTACGGTTGAGCAATAATTCATGCTACGTGCCTTTATCGAAAAGTTCGACTACAAGTCGAAATGAGACTCAGGCCATATGCCTTCACCATCACAAGCCCAATCTCACTCATACCACAAAACCGAACGCTTACGTCCCCAAATCTAAAAAACATCGGATGAAGAAACAAGTTAAGCTCCCTCGCCTCTCAAGTAAGTAAACCCAACTCGAGTTAAAATTCGGGCCAAGTAAAGTTTGGCCCTGGTCGAAGTACAAGGCCGCGTTTCTTACCATCACGGCCAGTAGTTCGACCACGCCCGAACTGGAACTGAGGCTAAATGACACCGCCACCAAATAATGGCCACAACTTGTTTACACCAAGTAAAAGAAAGCGATAAACAAAAAGCGCTTAATCAAGGCCAAGGCCGTCACCACTAAACAGCCAACCTAGTTTCCGACCAAGGCAACCAAACGACTCGACGACAGTCGAAGTCACCTACCTAGCCAAGGTCACCAACATTATCATGGTCAGGGCCGCCGGCATCATTACTACCAAAATACATAGGGGACTTAACACGCCTACCAGAGTCTCACTCTAAGGTAGATCACCCTTTGAACACATGCATAGAAAAATCAAAAGGACAAGGGAAAACTCAGAATAAGCACAACACATGTAATGGAGAAAGTAAACTTATATATACAAATATTTACAGTCTTGTGGGGGCAATGGCCGCTTACATTCGGCCAAGGCCGGTCAATACGAAAGAAAGAAAAAAGGAAAAATCTAAAAATATACAAACGCCCAATGGCGAACAAAATAAAAAATACATCGAAGCCTATAACACGGTGTCGCCCACGCCACCATCAACGGCATCATCAGTAAATTTGAATCAAAACCGCCGTCGGCACGGGCCTCACGAGCGTTTTGACGGGCCTCTTCATAAGAAGCTTCAAGCACAATATCGGCCTCCCACAGCCTCTTGTACACATCAAGTTAAGCCTCGAGAAACGTCCAACAATCACGAGCCGGGCCTAAAGAGGCAGCTTGGTCCCTTAAGCATTGATCCCGGCCTCGAAGGCCGTAATCCGATCTGCTGTAGTCTGGGTGTCCAGTTCATAAACGCCAATGCGGTCGTCCAGTGCTCCTTCCCGAAAGGTCGTCGCAGCCCTTTCCAGCTCCCGTTCCCGTTCACGAAAGCGATCCGCTGTCTCCAACGTCCTAAACCTCTACACTGCGTCCCTCGCTTGCAACCTCAATGCAGCAGCCTCAGTCTCCAAAGTGACCACCTGCCTGTGAGCACGTGATTTTTGCCTAAATGAAAATAACTCCTAAAAATAGTCCAAAAAACTTTTGTAACTTTTAGGAATTGTCCTTTATTTATTTTCATTTCAAGCATTTTTAACATTTTAAAATCATAGAAAAATCCTAAAAATTGTCACTTTTGCATATTTATCTTTTAGTCTTTAAAGATAGCATTTTTTTCTTTAGCTTTAGGTTAATTAGTTGTTTTAATATTAAAAAAATAAAGAGTTTTAATTTCTACAAAATTAGATTAATTTAGGATTTTTAATTTCTAGAATTTTTAATCAAAGAAAAAGAAAACAAAAAGAAAAGGAATTGAAAAGTTTGGTCTTAAACTCGAAATTGGGTCATGTGATGAGTGAGCCCAAATCCTTCAATACCCATTCTTCATTTAAACTAGCCCATCTCCCTACCCAACCCAAATTGCGTCGACCCCACCCGCCAAGATGCCAATAGCTGGTACACTTGGGATGATATGGCTCAGGCCTTTGCCAGGCACTTTCAGTATAATATGGAAATCTTCCCAGATCGCAGGTCCCTCTCCAAGATGGAAAAGAGGCCTAATGAAAGCTTTAGGGAGTACAGGCTCAGATGGAGAGAGCAAGCTACCAGAGTCGATCCCCCGATGAAAGAAAAAGAGATGGTCGACTACTTTCTTCAAGCTCTAGAACCAACTTACTTTGGGCATTTGATCTCGGTTGTGGGTAGGCTTTTTAATGATGTGGTAAGAATGGGCGAAATGGTAGAAGATGGGTTGAAGTCTAGCAATCTCATGAGTTATTTTGCCTTAAAAGCCACAACACAAGCAATTCAGAGCGGCACAGGAAGCTCGCTGGATCAGAAGGAACATGATGATGTTGCCATGGTTGTTTCAGAGTCACGACATGGACCAAAGGATGCGCCTCACCAATACACCCAGCCTCAACCCCAATCCCAAACATATCCCCCAGTTCTACATAATCTACCTCAGTATCATCCTCCAAACAATGTTTGGTCATCTGTCCAACCACCAAGCCACTCCCTATGGCGAGTACTAGCACCGCATAATGCATAATTGCCTTCACAACGTTCTAGAGCACCCAAAAACCCAAGAAACCAGGGTCAGGGAAGAGAACAAAGGAAAATAAGTAGCTTCACGCCAATTGGGGAGTCCTAAGCAAGCTTATTTGAAAAGTTAAAGCATTCTGGCCTGATTGAGCCGCTCCTTGGCTATAATCTAGACCCATATGCAAAAGGATTTGATCCTACTGTATGATGCATGTACCACTCTAATGTCCAAGGGCACAACATTGAAGATTGTCGTTCGTTGAAAAGGGAAATAGAAAAAATGATTCAAGAAGGGGTAATTGTGGTTAATGACAGTTACAGGGAGCACGCGAATCCTCTTGAGAATTTTGTTGACTGAAGTGGATGATATTGAATTTGGTAATGGTCTCGTCAATATTGATGCATAACTCAGTGTCTAAGATGTCGTGCTTGGTTATTGGAAAGACACTCCATCTCTTGGTCAGCCGGAGAGGAGCTTGGTGGTTTAGTTTGTTGTCATTTCTGTTGTCCGGGTTATTTCAGGGTTGTAATCTGGATATTATCTTATGACTCAAACCCTTCTATCCTTTTATTTTGCCTAGTTTGTGTAGTCGTAATAGCTCGTTTAGTGTTGTCTAGGTTTGTTCCAAGGTTGTAACCCCAGTTTAGTTTGCTTATTTTGTTGTTCGAATTGTTTCACCGTCTGTCTAATCTAATTTCTTGTCTTTTGTTATTTCTAGTCATTTTTCTATGTTTAGTTCTTTTCTATCCTTTTGTTTAATGCTAGTTCTGGTGAAATGACATGCACGTGTAATTTTGAGCCTGAGCTCAAAAGTTAGTTTAGTCGTGAAGAATTGAAACAATTTTGAAGATGGCAGAGGCACTTGACGGAAATAAGAACAGATTTGGAAACTTTGAGATCATTTAAAGCCCGAACCATGTGAAACCGGGCAAGTAAAACATAAAAAAACCGTAAAAGCAAGTTGGCTAAATGGGCAGAGGGCTGTTCGTGGTAATGAGAGCGAGAGTGTTGTCCGATGACGCTTTGTAGTTCACAGATGCAGAAGACGAATGTGTGGATATGGTTGTTTAATTGTGCAATTTGCACTTGGCATGTTTTGGAGATTGGAATGACGAAGGCATTTTGTTCTGCTATCTAAACATTTATCCCTTGTCATCCCTTTTGAGCCTTGTTTAGTTTCTTTCACACCCCTCTTTCAGAATCAATTCCACAACTAAGAAATGCAAGTGCCGAAAATGAGTACATAAAAAGAAAAGAAGAAGAAGAGAAAATAAGAAGAAAAGAAAAGAAGAAGAAAAGGAAAAAGAAAAAAAAAGAAAAGAAGAGGAAAAAAAAAGTAAATGAAAGGAAAAATGAAAGAGAAAAAGAAAGAAAGAAGAAAGAAACGAAAAGAAAAGTCACAACAACAAAGTAATTACTATTACGTGAACTACGTTTGACTTGATCCCAAAAGTGTACGTAGGCAGCCTCGCAGTGGTTCAGTCATACCAAAATAAAAGTCCAAAAATCCCCAAGCAAAAAATTGGGGCAGAAGTTGTGGTTGTTTTGAGAAATTGGATTCCGAAAGTTGTAATTTTAACCTATTTTGAAATTATTTTTGAGCCTTTATACCCTTCTTTTCTAACCCTGTCCAAAAGCCACATTACAGTCCAAAGGAAGACCTTCTGACCAGTCTTCGAGAAATGCCAGGTCAAGCAGGTAAAGGTGATTCATGTCAGGGGCAACACTCCAATCCAAACAAGGAAAATGAAAATGAGCGTGCCAGATTGATGAAAACCCTCACGAATACCGCAAGGTGATGAAAGCTGAGAAAAAATGAGAGAGTCTTATTGGTGAAAACCTTCACGGGCACCTTGAGGCGATGGTAAGTTGAAAGAAAGAACAAAATGAGAGAGGCTTGATGGTGAAAGCCCTTTGGGCACTACAAGTCAAATAAGGATTGCGAATTAGATTGGATAAGCGGAGCATTGAAGCCTAGTTTCACGGCTAAAAGGTACAACAAGACCTGAACACCAGATGTGCTTAACAGAATAGGCCGCAGGTGCATGTCAAGGTCATTAGAGTCTGTATTCACATCTGATAGGTTTCTACTTTGTATTTTTCTTGTTAGGAATCATCTCTTTCTGTTGTCCTTTATTCTGTTTCTTTTGTCTTGTTTACTTCCTACTCCTGAGTCTGTTTTGTCAAAACAAGTGAGAAATGACTTCAAAATTTGCCACCAGCTTTCTAATTGTACAAGACAAAATCTGGCTAGTACATCAAAGTGTCATAAGTCATAAAAACAACAAGCACACTGAGTTGGTAACAAACAACATGATTTTGGATTCGTGTGAAGTACAAGGGCTTGGTAAATGTCGGTTTATGAGCAATGCAACAGATAGAGGATATTGGGTCTGAATGGAGAAGAGATATTTTTAGTGATATGAGCGGGTGGAAATTGTAGTACTTTGAGATTCATCTGAAACACAAAGGTTCGGCAGATATCGGTTATGAGCAATGCAATAGATGGAGGGTATTGGGTTTGAACGGAGAAAAGGTATTTTGTGATAAGGGTGACAGAGAAAGAGGTTAGTCAAAGAACAAGCAAGGTATTTTAAGGTGAAATCAAAGTTATCATGGCAGGAGAAGGAGTAATCACAGCAAAGTCAAGGCCACAAACCAACCACCATGTTTAGACTCACAAGTTTTCTTTGTCTGAAACAGGGGCGGAAGCAATGTTCATATCAAAGCTTGGAAGGTTAAAATTGTCAGGTGTAATGCCCCAATTCTGCTTACGCAAAGGCTATTGAGAAAATCACACGTCACCACTAGGAGAAGCATTTCCTAGTATGGGTTTTTAAGTCATATTTTTGTTGTAGGAGACGCACTTCCTAAACTGAGATTATACCCTTAGGAGATGCACTTCCTAGTTTGGATCATATGAGTTTGAGTCATTGATGGTTTTACCCCTAGGAGACGCACTTCCTAGTCTAAGTCTTTCAAATTATATTTTACTCTAGGAGACGCACTTCCTAAGTTACTTTTCACCCCTAAGAGACGCACTTCCTGAATTGACAGTTCATTCATAGGAGACGCACTTCCTAAATTGACAGTTCGACCATAGGAGATGCACTTCCTAAATTGAAAGTTCATTCGCAGGAGACGCACTTCCTAGTTTAAATCATTGAGTTTAACCCATAGGAGACGTACTTCCTAAATTGAAAGTTCATTCATAGGAGACGCACTTCCTAAGTTGAGCTACACCCATAGGAGACGCACTTCCTAAATTGATAGTTCATTCATAGGAGACGCACTTCCTAGTTTAAATAATTGAAATTTCACCCCTAGGAGACGCACTTCTTAGTCTGGTTCATTGAAGTTTTACCCATAGGAGACGCACTTCCTAAATTGAGAAGTTCATTAGTAGGAGGCGCACTTCCTAAGCTGAGATTTTACCCATAGGAGACACACTTCCTAGTTTAAATCATTGAAGTTTCACCCCTAGGAGACGCACTTCCTAGTCTGGTTCATTGAAGTTTTACCTATAGGAGACGCACTTCCCAATCAAGGTCTTTCAAGTTATTCTTTTAGGAGACGCACTTCCTAACGTGAGAGTTCATTCATAGGAGATGCACTTCCTGAATTGACAGTTCATTCATAGGAGACGCACTTCCTAAATTGACAGTTCGACCATAGGAGACGCACTTCCTAATGTGGTTCAATCAAGTTTTATTTTAGCAGACGCATGTGCTAGTCAATTTCTTTTTTGGGTTTTACTCATAGGAGACGCACATCCTAGTCTAGTCTTTACTTTACTCTCATCATTACATCAATATTATGAGTGGTTTATAATTTTGCTAACAACTCACAAATCTTCCTAGTGCAAACTGGGGCAGAAAATTTTGTTTGTTTTGTTTGTTTTTGTTGCAGGATCCCACATGGAAAACAAGGTAACACAGAAAGTTTTAGCAGTGAGGAGCCCGCCTGAAGAATAGAGGTGATACGATTCAAATTTTAGTTTTCAATTAATTTTTTTATTTATTTTGAAGTCAGGAGTCCGCCTGGAAAACAGAGACATACATTTTGAATTTCAGTAGTCAGGAGTCTGCCTGAAGAATAGAGACATACAATTCAATTTTAGCAGTCAGGAGCCCGCTTGAAGAGCAGAGGTGATACAATTCAAATTTTAGTTTTCAATTAATTTCTTTGTTTATTTTGAAGTCAGAAGTTCGCCTAGAGAACAGAGACATACATTTTGAATTTCAGTAGTCAGGAGTTCGCCTTGAGAATAGAGATATACAATTTAAGTATCAACAATCAGGAGCCTTCCTGAAGAACAGAGGTGATACAATTCAAATTTTAGTTTTCAATCGATTTCTTTGTCTTTTTGAAGTCAGGAGCCCGCCTGAAGAATAGAGGTATACAATTCAAGTTTCGAAAATCAGGAGCCCGCCTGTATAACAGAGGTATTTCAAAGTTTTAGTCATATTTTTATTAATATCAGGTAACATGTACCCAGTTTCCAAACTGCGGCAGAAAGTTTTCTTTGGTTTGTCTATTTTTGTGAAATCAGGAGCCCGCCTGGATAACATAGCAATACATTCAAGTTCAAATTCAGCAATCAAAAGCCCGCCTGGATAATAGAGGAATACTTTCAAGTTCAAGTTCAGCAGTCAGGAGCCCGCCTGGATAATAGAGGAATACAGTCAATTTAAAAATTCAGAAGTCAGGAGTCTGCCTGAAAAATAGGGGAGTAAAATTCGAGTTTTAGCTTTCAAAATTTAAGGGGTATTTGGTAATGTGGTTTGTTTTATCTGTCTTGTTGTAGTCAAGAACCCTCTTGGAGAACATGGGAATGCATTTCAAGACAACGGTCAGGATCCCGCCAGGAGAACATGGGAATACATTTCAAGTTGAAGTCGGGCGTCCACCGGGAGAAAGGGAAAGCATCTCAAATTGCAATTCAAGTCAGCAACAAAAGAAGCTCGCGGCAAGAATGCAAGTCAACAGTCCGAGGTGATCAACAGAAGTTAGTCACAATAACGAAAAAAGAAAGGCAAGAAGTTAATCCAATTGCAGAAGTCGATGAATGATGTGGGCTGTTCAAGACGTGACCGAGGTCACAAGTACTGCGTACCTGATCCTGATCTGAAAAGCTGAAGAAGAATGAGCTAGCACCTGCTACTAGCAAGCATCAAGGTTCAAATCTAAAGTCTGCACGAAGAACCACTCAAGACTCAAGACCAAACTTCAAAAGACTTATAGATAGGAATTTTGTAACTCGTAGTTGACAGGCTTAGTTAGTCTTTTTCATTTCTTTTGATTTTGATGTAATAGCAGGACCGGAACCTCGGAAGAACGACACCTCGATTTGCTCTCCACCTCGGCATACTCCATCATCCCGCTCACTTCTGAACTACACTGACCTGATTCCTTTATAGCCAAGGATATGTAGGCAACCTTAAAGGCAAGGTTTAGTCAAATCTTTTAAAAATGCTTCCAACGGACAAACGGGCAAAAATCATCACTCGTATCCGCTCACTTTATCTTTGCACGGAAACCCTTCGGGTTTCCGAGCAAAGAGGGGCAGCTGTGAGCACGTGACTTTTGCCCTACATGAAAATAAATCCTAAAAAATAGTCCAAAAATAAATTTTGTTACTTTTAGGAATTTTCCTTTATTTATTTGCATTTTAAGCATTTTTAAAATGTTTAAATCATAGAAAAATCCTAAAATTTGTCACTTTTGCATATTTATCTTTTAGCTTTAAAATTAGCATGTTTTTCTTTACATTTAGTTAATTAGTTGTTTTAATGTTAAAAAAATAACTAAAGAGTTTTAATTTATACAAAAATAGATTAATTTAGAATTTTTAATCCAAGAAAAAGAAAACAAAAAGAAAAGGAATTGAAAAGATTGGTCTTAAACTCGAAATTGGGTCATGTGATGAGTGAGCCCAAATCCTTCAATACCCATTCTTCATTAAACTAGCCCATCTCCCTACCCAACCCAAATTGGGTTGACCTGACCCAACACCCGGATCTTTATTCTTCTTAAGTGACCTAGACCTATACAAAATAAAAAACCCGAGACTACATTATACAAGCTAGAGCCGCTACAGTAGGAAGGGATACGTTGCTTCTTGTTCAGACTTCCTCACCATGAACTAACACCCCAAAACCCTAGCAACCTAGACTTCATCTCCAGGGCAGCCTCTACAGTGATTAGAGGGAGGAGATACGCTGCTTTTTCTTCTCCACGCTTCATCACCATTAGAGCTCTTCGGATATGATTCTTCTTCATAACACATCTTCAACCTAGCATCCATCACCTCGAATCTCCAGAAAGCGAACAACCCCGACCCCTACATCAGTTCCCGATCTCCTCCAGAACCCTAGAGCAGCCGTCGTCACTCTCGTACCAAATGACCACCCAACTCCATGCACACCAGATACTCTACTCGCCGGAAATGCCATGAAATCCAGTGAAACTCCATGAAGACCGACGAACTCTTCTGCTTCTGCACTCTATCATCTGTGGTTATTTCCACCTTGCAAGTCAAGGTCGGAAAAGTTTCTGTGGTAACGGCGAACCCAACATGAACACCAATCCAAAAACTCACTCCATTCATCGTTTGCAGTCGTTCTCAGTCTCATGGCTATAGCTCTTTGGTCACTTTCGAACTATAAATAGGATACACGACTGTTCGATTGAGGAAAAAGAAGGAAAACATTTTGTCTTATTTTGGTTGTGTTCGGATTCATTTTATGTTTCCTATTTTTGTTCTTAATTAGTTTAAACATAGTAGTTAGTACTGAGATTTTGCGATCAAAACAAAAATACAAACAAAATAAAAAACATTTGGTTCCTTCTGTTAGATGTGATTTCATTGCTTGAGTTGGCTTGAAGTATTTAATTGGGAAATCCGTTTGAAGGTTGAATCTGTCGACGAAGATGTTTCTGTTTCATCATTTGGTTTTGATCTTTGTTTATTTGGGTATGGGAACGGAGTTTAGCCGAGGTTGATTCGAGTTCGTTGCCAGTTTTAGATTTTTGGTGCCGATTTGTGGTTCCCGTCCGCGGTTCGTTACATCTCGAGTTCAAAGTAGTGAAACAATCAATTGTCCGACTATATTGAGATTTAACTCTTCAATCCTCTACTTGTTTTATTCTAGCTAAATGTTAATCTCTTGCTTGATGGTTTGGTTCTGTGATTTGTTTGGCCATTGTCTCCGTTTTTGAGTTTGGTCATGAAGTTACCTACTCGTATGCTTCTCAAATTGGTTATAGCTGAACATGATTTCCCACGGTGTAGAATTGGGTTGCTATTGTGTAACTGAACCACATAATTAGACTATAGGAATTCGGGTTTTGAGTTAGGTAGCAGGTTTTAAACTAAAAGGTTCGTCCTTTTGTTTGGACCCGGACTTGAACTTAAGGCCCGGATTTTGAATATAATTAATTAGAATCTTTCTTTCTTTATTAGAGACAAAAATAATAAAACATAGAAAATATAGTTACCTTTGTAGGTTTATCCTTTAAAAATAAAATGAGACGAGCCTCGCCTAACAAAAACACAAATTGCGGGGCCCTCAGTAAAGATTTAAAATATTTAGAAAATTGGAAAGGGTCGTTTACCGAATTTCACGGCCCTCCCAAAGATAATAACACGCTAGACTCTATTAGGCGCGGCTTTAATAAATTACATTCCTAAATACGGGAGGGCATTTTATGCGGCCAAAATCCAAATCCTAAAACGTTGAATAGAGTGTGTCTAGGATTGCGGGTTTATTTGATGCGGCGCAATCCGAAAATACATTTTAAACGACATTCATTCTATTAAATAAATATTATATTAAATAAAAGTGGTTAAGCATAAAATTGGCACATAGGCTCCTCATGTAATAAAATCAGATAAAAACTAAATGCAACAGTTGAGCGACCGTGCTAGAACCATGGAACCCGGGAATGCTTAACACCTTCTACTGGGTTAACAGATTCCATATCCGTATTTTTGATTCGCAGACTGTGAACAGAGTCATCTTTTCCTCGATTCGGGATTCAACCGGTGACTTGGGACACCATTAATCTCCTAAGTGGCGACTCTGAAATCTTAATAAATAAATCTCGTTCCAATTGTCATTTAATTGGAAATTAAGCCCTTTTGCGGGGGTCTATAGCGAATAAGGAGGTGTGACACTGCCTAGTCAAAGTCTCAAATGCCTTTGCCGCCCTGGCCCAATCCTGGCGTTCCTTCTCAGCAGCGGCCCTCATCTCGGCCTCCATCTCCTCGTCTTTATGACGAAGCTGCTCCTCAAGAGTGTTAACCCTACAAAGGGTCTACAGTGATTGAAGTTCTCACCTCGCCAATTCTTCAATGAGGTCCCGATTCCGGGGGTCGTTCCTCATGCGCTCACGCATATCGCGCCACCAGTCTCGGTAGCGACGGTACTTCTCCAGCGCCCGCAAACAAATTCCTGAATGGACTTTAGCTTGGTGGATGCTCTCCACCTCCAACAAAAATAGCTACAAGAACGAAGCAATAATCAGAACAGAAAAATAAACCAAGTAAAACAAAAGAAAAAGACAAACTAAATGTCACTACACGTACCTTCAGGCCATGCGCGTCCGCCTCACCCATTAGCCCGACATCTACTATGCCCCTCAGCGACATGTTTTCCGCCTCCGAGCACAACATCTCGTACAATGGCGCCAAATTATCCTCTTGAAGCAACAAGTTCTGCTCCGTAGGGATCTCAACATAACAGAATTGCCCTTCCGCATGCACCATTGAGGGTGTGGCTGTCCTGAAGCATGCAGACCTCGTTTGGGTCCAGGTCGGACTTGGAGTCAGACCCTTCGGCTACGGCGCCCCTCCCTCCGTCCGCCGATCAGGAAGTTGAGGCTCCCGCCCCACCAACACGTTGGCACTTGATTCTCCACCCAAAACGGTTGCTGAGGAACTACCTCCCCTCTCAGCAACTGGAACTAATAATTTAATTGCCGAAGCGATAGTGTCACCTTGGCATGAGCCAACCGGTGCAACCCCCATTGAGTGCCCGCCCTCGAGGGCAGGCGCCGCCGCTGCATTCTCCTCCGCATCCGATGGCGGGGAATCCAAATTTATCACCATCGTAGCTGTCATAAATGCGACCCTACGCCTGACCAGCTGTCTCTCCTCCTCCTCCTCATACTCGCTTGAAGGCAACTCCGCCCTAGGGCGTACAATCCCTGAAGGCTCTTTGCCTCTTCATTGAAGACCGTGCTGGGGAATGAGCCACCGAAGATCCAACCGTGGTTGCCCTCAGAACTGGACGTGGGCGCCGGCATTGTCACGAGACGGGCAGTCACGCCCGGTCTCAGAAAGGCCAGTTGAGAGGCCCTCACACGGCGTGCTCTCCCTAATCAAAGAAAGAAAAAAGTTGAGAGGAGGAGAAAGGGAATAAAATAAAGACAAAAGGAAGCTAAAATTCTCACAAGAAGTAGGTCTAAGACCATGCCTTTCCTAGAAAGACGGCCATGTACGGATCCCAGCTGTGTGAGGGAGCACGGCCTCGACCCATTCGCAAATGCCGGGAAGTTGAGCCAACGGAGACCGTTCAGCTACAAACATGAGGTAAAGTTAACACTTATCAGAATAGGATAAACAAAAAAGAGGCGGAACAAAGAATCTGACGAATAAAAGGACTTACATGCGCGGTTCCAAGTCTCTGGAACTCAGTAACATACGCTACCAAATGTTCTGTTCTGATGTAGAAGAAATTCTCATAAGTTTTAGGCTCGACCTCACCATCTAATTCAGTAGTCAAGCCCCTCGCCCCACGAGGAACGCCCCGAATCATCGTACCATGGACCCTCTGAAGAGCGTAGAGGGTCAGCACGTGCTGCAACGTGATCTCCCTTCGGGCCAGCTCCGCATATTTAAGGAGCATAGCAAAAAACTTGTAGAGGGAGGGAACGAGATGGCCAGGACACACTCTATAATGACGGCAGAAGTCTGCCACCAACATCAAAATAGGGATCTTGAATCCCAATCTAAAAGGATAATCATAGAAAATGCAATACCCCCTACGGTCGATGTGGACCCTCTCCTGACGTCTGGCGAGGGAAATATTAGCAAAACGGGGAATGCCCCACTGCTCCCGTAGCTGACCAATCCCCACTTCTCTCATTAGTGTGGCTTCATTCACTTTATCCCCCTCTTCATCTGTGGTGAAGTCAATAGCCGGACCTCCGGCCAGGGACATGATATCAGTCACCGATGGAACCCCATCGGCACCTACCAGTTCTGACCTCTTACAATACGAGAAGGCTCTTCCTACTGTGAGGTCGGCCGGAAAACTTGCCCGAGCAGCATTTCTGGAGGAACTACTTGCCATTTTCGATCAAAGAAATCGGAAAGAAGTAAGAAGCAACAAAAAAAGGTGAAGATTACGACAACCGAAGAGCAAAAGCTAAGATGAACTAACTAAGCAAGGAAAATCCTTCAGAGATCTCTCTTAAACGAATCACGATAAGTAAGAGACAAATTCCTCAACCCCTTATATATAAGCAACACAAGTGGCTCTTACAAATTCCAATGGTCATCATTAACTACTTGACAACCACAAAACGGTTCGGTTCTAAAGAAACGTGTGTCATGATAACAAGACTCCATGAAGCGACTTTTCAGTCGCCAACCAGTACGTCGCCTTCGAAATGGTTATAACGACCCGAGAACGTCTCAAGAGCGTCCCGCGTACCTCCAAAATTTTGGACGTCGCCGAAACACATGACAAGTATGTTCGTACCCTCCCTGGCCGCGATGATTAAATAATATCAACACTGTATAAGGGTAAAGGTCATCGACAAAATAATCACGGCTATTCCCAAATAATAAAAGGCTACGGCCACCCCCACAGTATAAACAGTTACGACCATCCCCCATATGCACAAGCGGCTATGGCCACTCCTAACGCATACATGGCTACGGCCCTCTCCCAACAATGAACATTTAAGACCTTCTACAACATGCAACCAAGGTCACCAACTCGACTCTATTGTGGCTAAGGTCGTTCATGATCACTAAGGCTATGGCCATATCCAATATATAAACGGCTAAGGTCGTCCACAGCATTAAGGCTAAGGCCATCTCTCGTGTATAAACGGCTAAGGACGTCCACAGCATTAAGGCTAAGGCCATCTCCGGTGTATAAAAGGCTAAGGCCATCTCCAGTGTATAAACGGCTAAGACCGTCCACAACATTAAGGCTAAGGCCATCTCCAATGTATAAATGACTAAGGTCGTCCACAGTACTAAGGCTACGGCCATCTCCAATAAATAAATGGCTACGGTCATCCCCAATATGTATGCAAAGTGACTCGACTAAGGTCGAAGCCACATGCATGGCTAAGGCCATCAACACAAAATGGCTAAGGCCATCAATTTCAACGGCATAATCTCCCACATAAAAACGGCTACGACCATTATTGGCCTCGACCGAAATCACATCCGGAGAAGTCCGCTCATCGAGTCCGGTCAAGGCACGACCTCAATAAGCGGAGGGACTAACTGTATGGGTCAAAATATGACCCCAAGATAATTAATAAGAATAATTATATCCTAAGCTAATTCGTAGTTAAGAAATGGTATGGCCACTTATTAATCACGATATCCGACCATCAGCTGACTCGATTATTAAGGCTACGGCCTATCCGCCATCGTAAGGACGGAACCTCAGCATAGTCACGACCGTCATTGCCAGCTCATACATCTTACATCTATAAATACTAAGAGAAGGAACTCTAGAAGGGGGGTTGTCTTCTTTTTCACAACTACTCTCAAAAAGAGAGAGAGTATCATTGTAAGGCTCTGAACCTCTCCATGGAGAGGCAGACCAAATCAACACTATCAATAAAAGATCTCAACACATCTTGTTCTAACAAAGAACGCTTGTCTCTTGTATTTTTCGTTTGGTCTCTTGATTATTACGACCTGCTATAATTGGCCCTCAATTTATTTTTATTGTTTTATGCTTGCAAAGTAAGTGATAACTTGAAGCTAAACAGTATATATATATATATATATATATATATATATATAGAGAGAGAGAGAGAGAGACTTTTTTATATTTAATGTAATTAATTTTCCGATGAAGAGTGCTCAATTAAATACCCTTGACTCTATGTTGCTAGGCCAGTGATCTTTATCCATTATCTTTCTTCTTCTTATTGTTGTTCTTTTTTTTAAGCAAGAAATATATTTTTCAAACAAAACATAATATATAGTTCATTAATCAATTTGTTAAGTTGATTAACATCAATAAATATTAAAATCCAAGAGATCCTTCCACATCCAAAGCATATAAATTAAAGAAGCTGATATTTCTTTGCTAGTTTTCCCACTAAGTAAAGAAAAAATTAAAGAAAACCAGGAGAAATTAAAGAAAAAACAAAAATTAGTTTCCCACTGTTTCTCCATTCTAGTAGAGACAAATTTTCTCATCTTTTTTGTCTGCTAAAGTATGTGAGAAGAATAATAGGATATGGACTGAATTTAAAAAGAATAATAACGTAATCAAATATTATTATATATTGAAGCTTTTAATTAGAAGCGGATAAGTTCAATGACGAAATCCGTATGATTCTTTTTTACTTTTTTTTTTAACTTTACGTGACCCCAAAAAGTGTTAAATCTATCGTAATAATACACTCTTAAAGGGTCATCAAAAGTGGTATTCTTATTCTATAGTTGGTATTTTATTCTTGAATTTGACAATATTAGGCCGTGAATCGTTCGTATTATTATTGTTATTACTCTGAGGTTTGAATAGTCATCTCTTTGAAAGAGAGTAAAACGCTAACTAAACGTTGTTATTTCATCAAAGTTCATCCATTATATATGTATTTGTTTCTCGTTCTACGTCATATATGTTGGGGCATATAATCATGCATTTGGATATAGTATATTTTAATAATTATCATGGTTAAAGTCTAAGTGGGAGATTGTTGAGATATACTATTAATCATGAGTTTAGTTTAGATATAGTATTTATTATGAAACAACTGTTTATTCAGTTTTAATAAAGTTTTAAATAGATCATATATTAGTATGTGTCATTTGCTTATATAGTATATGATTTAGTGTATATAGTTTAGCTTATACACGGAATATTAAATCATCTGTTCTTATAAGTATAAAGTTTGAGTTCACAATCTAATGATGGAATTGGACAAACCATCAGAAATGATTGTAGCACAAGATTAAATATAATTTATCTTGATTATGGGAATAGTTTAATTCCAACTTCTTGTGCTAGTACATTTTATATGCATTGAACGGACCAGGTAGAGATAAATATTTTATACTGACTTAATAAAATAAACTCTCTAGCCATTAAATGTACTTATATCCTTAATCTTGATATAATTATTATTAGCTGTGTATATTATTATTGTTTTGATTTATTAAAAGGCGAGATTCTTTCGTGGGTCAATATGCCTTGTAAATTGGATAATAATAATGTACATTGGCGAAGTAATAGTCAGTTGATGGAATCCATGTCTCGATTTAGAGATTGATGATACACCTTTATGAAAGCTTATAAGTTTTCATGTGTAAACTCGGCCGGTAAATTTTTTATCCGATACATGAAATAAGTTAAGCGAAAGTCTAAAGAAAATAATCAATAAATTAAATCGTCAAATTAGTATATGAGTCTTAACAGTGGGGAGTTAAATAAGATTTAATGGATGAATTTCGAAATTGGATAAAGAGTGCAATTACGGATTTTTAGTAGAATAATTCGTAATTAATTATGGTAGATATTAATTTCAAAAACTAGAAATTAATTCCATAATTGGAGCCTTGTTAATTAAATTATGTGGTCCCTACTGTGCCTAAATAATAGGAAATAAAGGAATCTTTTTTCTCGTGGAAGAGAAAACCCAACAGGTTTTGGAAAAAGGGTCTTAACTCTTATAATGTGTGCTATAAATACATAAGGTTTTCCATCTAGTGGGGGTAGTACATGGTGGCTGAAATTTTCAGCCAAGTTTTCCTAGAAATTTTGCCCATGCGAAATTACTATTTCCGGTATTATTTGGGTAACAGAGTAGAAGACCGTGGAACGTTCAAGGATCACGATTGTACGGGTGATGGAGATTCTATTGATAAGTTATGGAATAGAAGGCTCACGTGGTAGGAGAGATGTTTACGCTTCAAAAGGTAACCCGTAAAATTTTTTTTATGCTAGTTATCTAGATTATTATAATCCATCGCTATATTGCTCCGAACTTGGTATTTGATGCTCAGAGAGTTTCACTTTAGAAGTAAAGTACTTCTTATAAAAAACGACTCTATCCTCACACTCAAAATTCATGACCGAAACATTTGTTCAAGGATAAAAGAATATTTAATATATATATTAAGTATAAAGAATCAAGCACTCAACTCAACTATATATAATTTTTGTCACAATTTACTATTTTAAGTTGATTTTGCTAGTCCAAATCGTTATGGTAAAACTATCAAAACATCAAATTAATCCTAATTTCCTAAGTTTTTCGTTTAAAGATCTTAGAGTTGGATAGTATTTTGTCTTGTTTCAGTAAATGTCTAGTGTTGTCTCATTAAATATGAAGATGAAATATCATATTTAGTTAATTCATTGACGATCAAATTATGATATCTAAATTAAGATAAAAAAGAGTTACGATTTTCTTTGTTGTTGGTCGCCAACTTGTAAAATAGTTATTGTAACCCACAGCTATATATTATGTACGGATTCAAAACTTAAACTTAATGGATTTAAATTTTAAGATTTTTAGTATTGATTACATTATATGTTTTAAGTTATGAATTTACATATATTATTTCTGTAATTTTAATATATTTTAATATATAAATTTTTATTTTACGTTCAAAATTATAAGTTCAATTGAACATATAATTAACACGCTACATCAGCCCGTGTACAACACCGAATAATTGGTCACAAATAATCTTAAGAAGTGAACATCTGTTAGAGCTGATGTATTTTGTTATTTCAATTTTAAATATAGTATACAATTTATTTTTGCGGGGTGAAAATGTCAACATTTTCGTCTCGAAGTTATTGACGACAAGGGGATCAAAGTCATCATAACGTCAGATGTCTATGGAATAGATATTTTATTTTTAAAAAAAAGAGTGGAGAATCATTAGATTTCATATTTAAATTCATCAAAGACAAATTAAAATATTATTAGGTGATTTATTCTCATATTTTTACTAATAGAAGATAAAATGTATGTACTGACACAGTAAAATACGCTCAATCTGGCAGAATATCATAAGTGTTATAAACTAAAGCAAAAGACAAGAACAATAGCAATAGAGAGAAGAGTAGAGAGAGTTCTTCTTATTGAGTTGAGAGGGGTCAATTACAATGGTAGAGAGCACCTCTATTTATAGGGAGGAGGAAGGTCTTGCTACCAATAATAGGACTCTAAAATCTCTCTAATTAAGTACATTAAAGACATTCACCTTAAATAGAAGTGTAAGAATCTTCTATTTCATAACACTCCCCCTTGAATGTCTATTCAATGATGTGCCTCATAAAACCTTAAAACCAAAACCCAATGGGAAAAATTAAAGTAAGGAAAAAGAGTACACATGTTTGAATATGCGCCTATTGGTTGCCTCGTTAAAAACCTTGCAAGGAAAACCCAGTGGGACAAAACCTTGTAAGGGAAAAAGAGTGCAACGCGCATTGACTCCCCCTAATGAGTACATCGATTTATATCCTTGAGCATTTGCATTCCAATCTTGTGCATCATCTTCAAAACGATCTTTGGTAGATGCCTGATGAATAAATCAACCATATTGACTTGAATAAATATTCCGCACCTGGAAATCATCATTCTTGATAGATATGAACATCTTCATATGATGTCGTGGAATAGCTCTTCAATATCTCCATAGATGCATTCTCAATGCCATCATGCTTATAGTTATAGCAAGATACATATGTACACAAATTGTACTTAGGATGCGGTACTTCAGGACCAAGAATTGCATATGCTTCAAGCAACTTAAATCTTTCAAGTTAAGTCATGTAAGTCACATAATAGACTTTAGCTGCATATCAAAGTTTCATGTCATGCTAAACAAATAAGATATCGAAAAATTGACTATACATACCTTTGCCTTTATACTTTCAAGCATATGAACTATAGGTTCAAAGCTACATGTCTTTCATATGGAATCAATTCTTCTTGAATTGTATCTCTTCCATTTAGTTACTTTCTTTGAGTCAGCAAATGCGTATAGCATGCTTTGCAATATGTTGCAATTGCATTTCCTTTTTATGAACTACAGGTTCATATCATGATATTCGGGGATATACATATACAAATGAAAATTCATCCCATGTAACACTTTCTCAAATGTTTATCATGTCTCCCCCTCATGTTAGTAAAGCTAACATGTTTCCTCAACTTTGGGAAATCATCTTTGTGCATTATGTCAATATACACAGCACCTTAGTAATAAGATGAAATTATTTGGTTCCTGACCTTGAACCACTTGTGAGGGGAGAATATACTCTCGTATACAACTTATATCAAACTGATATATACAACTTCGTTCTCATAATGAACAGTTTAGCTATTAAGTGGAAGCACTCAATAATTATCTTGCTAAACCAACTTTGATATAAACCAACTTATCAAGATTAACTGTCTTGAGTAGAGAATCTGGAAACTATGCTCGAAGTTAGATTACTGAGCGATTTACCTCGCAAGCACTGCCAGGCTGCGGGTTAATAACAATGGCGCATGTAACCATATCATAGATGCATCATATGTGGTATACATGGCAGGTGAATGGGCCCATATTCACCTTTGATATTTCCAGAATCAAGGGGCTTCAACCCGAACTCTTTAGTTGGTCAGTTCATTACTGAGAACAAGAACTTCTAGTTCTTTGATATTCACCTATGTGAATTTGCACATCATACTTCAAATGAGATGGCTAACACGAATATCAACTGAATAAATTATCAATATTGGTAAATTTCAAATTTACACCATGACATGTGCACTTATCAATAAACTTCGGGTTTATTATGACATGGGTTTTATACCAATATATATCCACTTTATTGTGGCATTCTTTCGTTTGTGTAGTACAAACTGGAGAACAAAGCGGGTAGCTTTTCATATACAAATTACCCCGCTACAAGTTGTAGTAATAGGAGAATCAAAGCCTTCCTTTATTTATAGTCTCAATATCATCAATCGCCTTCGCGTGTACTTTTGGAAACTGGATAAGTTTCTTTGAGACTTACTACAGCACAATACTCAATTGTGTTTCTCCAACATAGTAATAATTGGCTCTTCGAGAGCTCTCAATTAATTTTGTACTACCACAGACTGAGGTTCGAGATCCTCACATTCTTGCATTCCGTATTTTCAAGAGTCTCAGGCTCAATAGATTCTTCGTGAATCTCGGAATTAATCAAATCATGAGCGTCCTCATGTGATTCTTTCATAGTGTCATTTAGATCGTTCTTTTTCCTCTTTCTAGGATTTCGATCTTTGGAACCTAATGGTCTGCCACGCTTCTGGCGTGCATTTGACTCATTGGATATGACACTAGATATTTGTCCAATAGGGACTTCAATACGGATCGGAACTTTTTCCCGCGTGAATGTGTGATTTCGTTATCCTCTTCAAGTCCGTAAATGCGTCAGGCATTTGATTTGCTATTCTTTGCAAATGGATAATCTTTTGTACCTCTTTCTTTCAAATAGAGGTATGTGGATCAAGATGAGATAATGATGCATTTTTCCACAAAATTTCCCGTTTGGTTTCACCAACTTCTCCCCCTAATTTTGGGAAAAGTGTCTCATCCAATTGACAGTCTGCAAATAGTGCAGTGAACAAATCTCCTGTCAATGTTTCGAGGTAGCGAATAATGGAGGACGCGTCAAACTCAACATATATTCCTAACCTCCTTTGCAAACCCATTTTGGTGCGGGATGGCGGTGCTACAGGCACATATACTGCGCATCCAAAGCTTCTTAAATGGGATATATTGGGTTCATGACCCAAAACCAATTGCAATGGGGAATATTTGTGTCAATTCGTCAGTCAGAGACGAACTAGCATTGCTGCATGCAACATGGCGTGACCCCAAACCGAAGTGGGCAGCCGACGAACTAGCATTGCTTCATGCAAAATGGCATGACCCCAAACCAAAGTGGGCAGCCGACAAACTAGTATTGTTGCATGCAAAATGGCGTGAACCCAAGTCGAAGCGGGCAGCCTCGTTTTCATGAAGAATTCAAGATTATTCTCATCTATTGTCTCAATATCCATTTTGAATGATATCTTTAAAACTCAACAAGTTCCTTTTAGACTTGGAGGAGAACACTTTGATTGATATCATTAAAACTCAACAAGTCCTTCTTAGACTTGGAGGAGAACATTGCATTCTCTATGATTAACGTCGTGCCCTTGGGCAGAGTTACAATGGCTCTTCCGGAGCCTTCGATCAATTTACTTTCCATGGTATGACATACAAAAGAAATACAGGAACATAAGAATAAGCAAGTTCAATTCCTTTTGTGTCACATAATATTTTCAAAATCTGCTACTAACAGTTGACAAACAAAATAAGATATGTTGTCCATAATCAATTACTATGCAGTTTGAAAATTTCAGCGTTTTTCATAAGACAATCGATTATTAAACACACACAATCGATTGTTGGAACATAGACAATCGATTGTTAAACACACACAATCGATTATTTGTTATTTTTTGAAAAACTTCAGAGCATACTGTCTTAAGACAATCGATTGTTAAACATCGACAATCGATTGTGGATGATTTTTAAAAAATTCCAGATTACACTGCCTAACGACAATCGATTGTTAGATATAGACAATCGATTGTGGGTGATTTTTGAAAAATTCCAGACCTCACTGTTTCAAGACAATCGATTGTTAGACAAAGACAATCGATTGTTGGCTATTTTTGAAAAATTCCAGAACACACTGTTTCAAGACAATCGATTGTTAGCCAAAGACAATCGATTGTTGATCAATTGTTTTTCAACTTTAATGCGAAAATAGTTGATAATCGACTAGTTTTTCAGGCTAGTCGATTACCCCCACTGGAAAATAAAAGTTTTATTGATATTTGAGCATATTGAAGATATTCTAAAGAACTACTGCTAACATTGCATCATGAACTAGCTAATACGAGCTAATACTAATGACTATTAGATTATTCACTAACTAATACAAATAAGTAGAACAAAATCAAATAACTCCATCTTCTTTCATCATGGTCCCATCGCCGATTAGGTGGTCTATTTTCCCCTCGGGTTGCTCAAAGAAGTCTGCCACATCCAGGTGGGTGATGTCCTCATTGTCGTCATAGACAAAGTTTGTTTCAGGGCCTTTTCTCTTTCGAGATGCTTGATAAAGGTCAACCAAGTGTCTTGGTATACGGCAAATCTTTGACCAGTGCCCTTTCCCACCGCAACGATAACATATAGTTTCTGAACTATTTGCCTTAGGATCTTCGGGATCCCGTTTCTGCTTTCGGTGGTTATCTCTCTTTGGGGGGTGACGGACTTCTTTGGAATTTCTTCCTTGTCCACGTCCTTGGCTTTGACCCCGTTTATGACCGTGATCATGGTCCCTTTTATGTTTGGCATAATGCGAGTGCACCATATCTGCTTCAGGCAGTGGTGTAGACCCAGTTGGTCTATTTTCGTGATTTCTCATGAGCAGGTCATTATTTCGCTCAGCCACTAGTAAGAGAGAAATCAGTTCAGAGTACTTCGTAAAGCCTTTCTCTCGGTACTGTTGCTGCAGTACCATATTGGAGGCATGAAACGTTGTAAACGTTTTCTCAAGCATATCGTAATCGGAGATGTTATCTCCACATAGCTTCAGTTTAGAAGTAATTCTGAACATAGCAGAATTATATTCAGAAACGGACTTAAAGTCCTGTAGCCTCAGATGGGCCCAATCATATCGTGCTTGTGGCAGAGTGACCAACTTCAGGTTGTCATATCTCTCCTTTAAGCTGTTCCACAAAACGAGTGGATCCTTGACGGTGAGATATTCAATCTTCAAACCTTCGTCAAGGTGGTGGCGCAAGAAAATCAAGGCCTTCGCACAATCTTGGGTGGATGCTTTTTCTTTATCTTTGAGGGTGTCTCCGAGACCCATAGCATCTAGGTGGATTTCAGCATCCAACACCCATGTCATATAGTTCTTGCCCGAAATTTCAAGGGCAACGAACTTTCTTTTCATAATGTCAGACATACTCGAAAATTAAATTAGGAAGAGGGAAAATACCTTGGATTTTCGAGAATGATACTTGAGACGGTAGAGTCTCGTGCTGATAACGTGTTATAAACTAAAGCAAAAGACAAGAACAATAGCAATAGAGAGAAGAGTAGAGAGAGTTCTTCTTATTGAGTTGAGAGGGGTCAATTACAATGGTAGAGAGCACCTCTATTTATAGGGAGGAGGAAGATCTTGCTACCAATAATAGGACTCTAAAATCTCTCTAATTAAGTACATTAAAGACATTCACCTTAAATAGAAGTGTAAGAATCTTCTATTTCATAACAATAAGATATTAAAATACATACTTTCTCCGTTCAATTTTAAATGTCGTACTATCGCTTTTCAAGTTGGTAAAAAATACACGAAGTATAATTTATTAACTTACTCCTATTAAATATTTTTTTGAAAATTTATTACTTTTAAAATATTCAAATATAGTTGAAAATAATTGATAATTTTGAATTCTTAAAATAATGTGATTATTTTGAGACAATCATTTTGAGCTAAAGTTAATATTAAGAGCATGTTTGGACATAAAACATTTTCCTTTTTTTTCAAAATTTTTACTTTTTTCGAAATCGGTATTTATTCATAAAATTTTTTAGTTAAGATGTATTTTAAAAAATTTTAAAAATTACTTTTTAAAATTTTTACTCAAATCACTCACAAAATTTCAAAAATAATCCAACAACCGAATTAGTTGCATATCGACGCGATGTTTAAATGTTTTCTTACAAGTAAAATTATTTAAAAATATGTATTAATCTCAAGTTTGGTGGAAAGAAAACCTTTTTGACTTGAAAAATGTAGAAAATTAGGCAGTCTTTGTGTTGTGTTCATTATCAATGAAGATTCTGTTCATACTCGGCGCTCAGCTTTTAAGTCACCTTTGGGCCCCGCAATTTCTGGGCCCACGTCGAAGTAATGTCCCTCACGTGGGCCCACTATTCTTGACTCCGTGCCAATCCTCCTCGTGTTTCTTGGAATTTCTAGACTACTAGCCCATAAATTAAAATAAAAAAATGTTGACAATAAAATAATAAATAAAATTAAGAAAGGAAAAGAACCAACATTATAGTTTTTGTGTTTCATGCTTATTATGTGCATTACCAAATTGTTGGTCTAATAACATGCATGATTCATCCCGTTGTTTCATGCTAGTTATTGTTGATTAATATGTCTTTTTTTGTGTGGGGGTGAGGAGACTTACTTTTGTACGTAATAGTTATATTTTTCGAATCAGTTTGTGTGCACCTTAACTGGTCAAGGGTTAAGGTAAAGTTCAATTATCGAGTTTGTTTATCCTTAAAAATGGATAACAATTGAATTTTTATGCAATTTTAAGAATATGTGATTTAATTTAATATAAAAATTATTAATAACATTAGATAAGCAATTAAAGGATAGAGTAAATAACCAAATAAATAATCATACAGAATTCGGGCTCGGTTCAAGGCTTAACAAGAAGTTCGCCTTCGATTTCGGACAGGTGGTTATGAAGAACTTATGAACAAGAAACAAGAACTTTCAATAATCTTCACAAACAGAGAAAAATAGATGTATATTACTTTGGTATGCGTGTTGCAATGTTTACCATCACTAATTAGCTTTCCCTTTGTATAGTAGGGAGTTCTATCTTAGGTACAATTCTAAGAAAGGTAAAAATTTTCCTTTTCGCTAGTCACCGATTTTCTGTTGATACGGGTCGAAATTTACGTCGTGATATCCGGTTGGGAACGGATATCACGACCCTTTGTTAATTGTGTGCGGTTGCTCGGTAATCCTCTCCGAGGTCATGAGACTCGAACTGGACCCGGAACACATGGTCTTAATGGCCCCAGGGGCAGATGTTTTGCTCGGGCCCTGGTACGAGAGGCTCCTTGGTTTGATTTCTATTCCTTGTAGTCACGTTCTAACTCTGTTTGCCTCACCAAGAAATGAGGGTGCTCATTAAACTCCATTTTACCCGTATATAGAGTTCATCTGAAATTAGTATTTTTATACGTAACATAAATTTATGTGTAAAATATACTAAAATTGTAATAACTGGTAGATTTAAACCTATATATTAATAATATAGTAAATTCGATGTTAAGAACGTTAAAACTCAATTAAAATCTTGAATCTAACTCTGTCGTAACTAATTCAATAGAGCAAATATTATCTTTCATTAGCACAGATACATTAATTCTATCCGTTGTACTATTTTTGATATCTGCTTAAATTATAAGAAAGAAAAATAGTTAACTCAATAGATGACTGGTTAATATTTGATTGAAATTGAAAAAAATATTTCAGTTGAAAGGAGGACAGTAAAGTAAAATTGTATTTCATTCGATACTCATCATACAAATATTTCAAAATAAGAACTTGTATTTTATATGCTGAATTTTGTATCTGCACATACTGTCATCAAATACTAAAATTCAATCTTTACAAGTATTGAATACACATAATAAATATCAGATAAGTACAATTTACAATTCAAGAAATTAATACAACTCATTAATGAATGGCCAATCAAAATGAGACACGTGGAATTAAAAAAAATTAAAAATTAATGACGAGGCAGCTGTTAGTTTTAGGGGCAAAAGTATGCCACAAATTTAACGGTAGGGACATTTTCTTTGAAAAAGATTAACGAAGGACAATTTTGTTCCGGAGTCAATACGTTGGGGACAGCTATAACCATTTTCCGCATTTAATTTTTTCCCCATATCTTCGTTATTCTTTCCTCTATGAGAAAAGGTAAAAAATGGAGACGAAAAATGTTACTTTTATTTAATATTTCAACTTTTTGATATTTTCTTATGATATGAATGGTCTATAAATCTTAAATTAATACAGCCGATCTCAATTTATTTAAAATTAAAATGTATACGTTATTATTTAATATTTTCTTATAATAATTGAATAAACTTGAAGGTTCGTTAGTGGAACTAACTTTAACCGATTTCAATGTTATAGTGCACCTAACACACATTCAATTCTTCTCTTGAAATGGATGTTTCTTCAAAGGGGAAAAATGTCAATTAATAATTCCTATTTTTTAACTATTTAACAAATAATTAATTAATTAATTAAACCATAATAAAGCATGTGGCTATCCTTCTGTTTCTCTCAGGTTAAGTCTATTTATGTTTCCCATTTCACATGGATTTCCCAATTTTTAAAGAAACCCTTCTAAGAACTCACTTAACTTTATACCAAAAAAAAAAAACTCACTTAACTATTAATGGAAATACAATAATAAAGGAAAATTAGAAAGTTCCTTTTCAAGAATTATTTATGGGCAACGAGTTTTTTTTTTTTCTTCGTTTTTTGAATACAAGAATTTTTTCTTTTTATGTGCGCGTGTGGGTGTGTGGGGTTAAAAATATATAGTAACATTTAATAAAAGAATATCAAATTGATATGCAATATGACATTTTTACTATAAATATTAAATGTACTAATATAAATCTTTTATTTATTAACCTACTAAAAGTTAGAGATTTATTTTTGCAACTGAATGAGGGGCAATATTTTCCAAGCGAAATGCATATATTTTGTAGTTTTTGGGGGAAAATTTTCAGAGAAACCCACAATCGCAATCTTCGGGTGTGCACTCCTATTAACTGTACAATAATTCGCAAATTACACAAAAACACATAAATTAATTAGCCAAGCCCGACGCAACAAACTCTAAATAATTAAATTTTGTAGTTCACTTTGACTGAAACTCTAAGATCCAGCACTAATCTTTATCAACAATATTAATTCAACAACAAAAAGGGCTTATAAATTAGTACTACTATTCATTAAAGGGATTTTTACATATACATCCCATATAGCAAACCTTATTATCATTATTGTGCCTTGTTTGGTTATTACCCGCATATTCCATGTTTTCGTTACCAAATATGTACCAAACAATATGTGGCTTATTTTATAGCCTAAAATTGCGCCACATTTTAAGGCTCTCAATTAATATTTGATTCTGTCCCAATTAAAGCATCAATCAAAAACGGATATGGCTGATTTTATAGCCTAAAATTGCGCCACATTTTAAGGCTCCCAATTAATATTTGATCTTGTCCCAATTAAAGCATCAATCAAAAACGGTAAAAAATCTTAGCCAGAAATCTTATTATAAGTATCCTATTATATATGTTTAAATTGTCACATATGTGGACCCTCTCTTGTTTATACTTAGAAGCAACCTCGTCCATCTTCTTCAAGAGTGATTGGATACTTACTTATTTTTAGAAACTAAGTGATGGAAAAAGAAAGGAGAATAAATGGAAGAAAAAGATTTGTTATAATTTGATTGAACGATATATAAGGAAGTAGCTTTTGATCTTTAATGTTCTGCTTTTAAGGCTTTAGGTTATGTATTTATTCTTGATAGCACGAACACTTTCCACTATAATCAGGCTGAATTACTCTATATTAATTGCCGAAAGTTGTTATATGGTGTGAATATGTGAATTAATTGATGTTGCGTAGAACATTAGATAAAAGGAAGCAAAAAGAAAGTGTGGAAAAGGAGAAGAAAAAAAAGAAAGTTGATGCCATTTTGGTTGATGATAATGCAAGCTACGGAATTCTCCAGTCTACAATTGCAGAACAATTATCAATTGATACATCGGATAAAATTGTATTAATAAAGTACTTGTAGTAAGGCTATAGTTAATTGTAGTCAGTTTGTAGTTGCTTGTAGTCAGTTTGTAGTTAATTGTAGTAAGTTTGCAGTTACTTGTAATCAGTTTGTAGTTAATTGTAGTTATATGAACTTTGTAGTTACAGTGTTTCCAATGTGTTTTTAAAATGTAGTCAAATGTGGGTAAATGTAGTTAACGTTTATATGCAGTGTTTCCAGTGTGTTTTAAAATGTAGTCAAATGTGGGTAAATGTAGTTAACGTTTATATGCAGTTTGTTTGTAGCTGATTTGTAAAAATTACTTTACAAATTACAGATCAACTAGACTGTAACTACATATATATCATGTCTTCTAATCACAGTTCCAAACAACACTATAAAATTGCAGACCACATATCAACTACATTGTGACAGACAACATATGCTACATTATAACTACAAGCAACTATACTGTAACTAGAGAATTATTGAGCATGTACAATATAACTACTTTTATACACTGTATTTTTATCACAGTTCCAAATAAAAGGTACAGTAAACTACATTAAACTACAAAAACTATAATTAACTACAAATTTGAGTCAACAGTCACAGTTCCAAATAAAAGTACCTTAAACTATAAACACTACAATTAAATACAAATTTGATTCAACAGTACATTTTGTCAATTAACTACAAATTAACTGCAAAAATTTACAATTAACTAAAATTTGTATAAACAACCCTAGTATGCAATAATACAATACATTTAGACAAAAAACACTTAAACACCAAACAAACACTTGCATTCTATTTTTTGGCAAAAAATATTAAACTACAACACATTGAGGAGAAAAAAAAGCGGAGAAATGTGGCGGATGAAATTGAGAAAACTACAGCACAGTGACTGAATATGTGTTTTCTTGAGAAAACTTTAAAGAGGGTTCGGAAATGGCGGATGAAATTGAAGCACTGAGAGAGAGAAAATTATTTTGTAGAGGGTTTGGGACTTTGATGCAACCGTAGGACTGAAAATATGGCGGATGAAACTCTCGATCTGAAACAATGGCAACCTTCGACAATGGATGATGACAATGGAGGATGACAATGGAGGATGACAATGGAGGATGAAATTAAACCAGAGAAATCAGAGAATACTGTCTTGGTAAATAAACGTGGGTGGGGGTGGGGGGTGTAATTAAAAAAGGGGAGAAATGCATCTGTTTTGGTTGGAAGAAAGAGAAAAAACGTGAAAAAAAATATGAAAAGATTTTGTTCCACAAATCAAGCTCTAATTAATAGTTGATCCTTAAACCTTAAAGATAAATTTTGGTACATAAATGGAAATGTGGTATCCTTAAATGTAATAAACACTAACCTTAAACATGAGTGGTTATAAGGTTTACTATGTGGGATGTATATGTAAAAATCCCTTCATTAAATCAACCAATAAATCATGACCCAAAAAAAAATCAACCAATAAAATAAGTAAAAGCACAAAAGTCCAAAAGCAGATGTTTGTGATCTATAGATTCAGCTTCTATATTTTCTTTTTCCCCTAATGTTTTCATTTCACTTTATTCATTCATTCAATCACACACACACACAGTCACACACCCGCCTTTTTCATCACTCTCTGTCTATCACCTCACACCATGTGAACTCTTCTCTCTCTCTCTGTCTCTATAAAAATATATAATCTGAGATCTTTGTAACTTAGTGGCTTCACTTCACTCTGAGATTTTTCTTAGTTGTATAGCCAAAAAACAATAATGGGGTCACTTATTTTTCACTGAAAAAGCACATGATACTCTGTGTGTGTGTGTGTTTTGTTTCATATGCTGCAGTGAGATTTGGAGAGTGGCTGTAAGATGAAAATGAGGGGCTATTCATTCTTTACTGCTACTCTTATTCTTGTTGCTGTTTCCATTTTTCTTAGCTCAACTCCTGTTGATTCATTACCAAGAGACACTTTCAAGTCTATTTTAGGTGAGTCATTTTGATCATTTCCACTTTCTTGTTGGCTATTTGTGTTGTGAAAAAGGTGAATTCTTGATATTGGGTTTTAATTGAGTCATTTGATCATTTCCATCTTTATTGTGAAAAGGGTGAATTTTTGATGTTTGGCTTTTGCTGAGTCATTTTGATCATTTCCAATTTCTTGGCTGTTTATATTGTGAAAAAGTTGAATTCTTGATATTGGGTTTTAATTGAGTCATTTGATCATTTCCACGTTTATAAGGAAAAGGGTGAATGTTTTATGTTTGATTTTAGGAATTTAGGTGATTCATTTGATCATTTTCACTTTGTTCGCTATTTGTATAGTAAAAATGGTGAATTCTTGATGTTGGGTTTTAGGTGATTCATTTGATCATTTTCACTTCTTTTTTTGTTGTTGTTGTTGTTGTTGTGTGGCTATTTATATTGTGAAAAAAAGGCGAATTGTTGATATTGGGTTTTAAGTGAGTCATCTGATCATTTCCATATTTTTTGGCTATTTGTATTATGGAAAAGGTGAATTCTTGTTTTTGGGTCTTCGGTGAGTCATATGATCATCAACAACAACAATATACCCACTAATATCTCACATTGTGGGGTCTGGGGAACACGCAGACGTTATCCCTAACTTGTGAGGATAGAGAGGTTGTTTCCAATAGACACTCGGCTCAGGAGTGAGTCATAGAATCATTTCCACTCAATTGGCTTTATGTATTGTGAAAAAAGGTGAATTCTTGATATGGGGTTTTTCTATTTGAAGGGGTTCTTGACATTAGTTCGGGTGGTTTTGGTGTTCATTTTATGGCTGTATTTGCCAAAAAGGAAAAATATTAGGTTCTTGGCATGAAGTTTTTGTTGTAATCCCATATTCCGGAATATTAGGAATCTGAGATTTATTTTTATATGTGGTTGTTTGCAATTAAGAAGTCATTTTCTAATTGATTATGGACAGTTCTATTTGGCAATTCATGATTTGATCTCTTTTGGTTGTTATGAAATTTTAGTATTAGTTTTTCAGTGGTCATTCTTTAAAATGTATTCTTTCTTAACTTGTCCCAGGGTAATTTTGCTCTTACTGTGTAATTCCTGCTTCAAAATTGTTTCACTTGCACATCTGAATAAATAATATATAAAGCCTTTTGGTGATCTGTAAGAACTTCAAAACCATATTTCTTTTTTTTTTTTTTATAATTGGCACGTGGTTTCCGGACTCGAACTAGCGACATGTAGCACTTTGTGCCACTGGCCTTTACCAGTTGCAAACCCGACTAGCTGTACCCACCGGGTCCCGCTGTTTTATAGGCGAGTGCCTGGTTAGTTCCACGGGGCCCTGGAGACGAGGCCGGTTTGTAATGCCTCCGGTGGTCCTGCGGGGACTCGAACTAGCGACCTGTAGCACTTTGTGCAACTGGCCTTTACCAGTTGAGCTACCCCTCAGGTTTCTTCTTTTCAATCCTTTTAGATAATGGTTACGTTTTAAAAAGTGGTTCTTTTAGCCTTTTAGGTGATGAGTAATTTTCATTATTTCCATATTGGTTCTCTTTTATGTTAGTTTTATCTGTGTGGAAAAAATTATAGGGGAGGGAAATTTGGAGTCATGGAAGAATGGAGTATTGGACTCAGCAGGTATGGCACAAGCGCCTGGTCCAGCCGATGGGCATGTTGGCACGCTTGTGCTGGCGGGAAACAGGACAAGGAGACCGGACTTTCTTTCTGGTTTCCACAAATACAGAGGTGGATGGGATATTTCCAATAAGCACTACTGGGCCGTAAGCACCATCCTCCATCTTTTCGCCATCTTATGTCCTTGATTTATCTAGTAAATGTATAATCATGTATGTGTTCGACGTTTTTGCTATAGTTTACGATCTCTGATGCCTGTGTTTGCTCACTGATTGTTTGAAGTTTATATAGTTCATCAAGTGTCTTTGTCCGAGCTGTGATATCCTCTGGTTTTGCACCTCAGTATTCTCTTTATTTTGGATCCTGATCACTCGTTTCTGCTCTTACTTCCGCTGCCCCATTCTATTTGACCAAAGTAATGTAGATTGAGTGCAACCACTTAGCTGGGGGAAGGGTGGGGTGGTCCTCTGTCTGCTATTCTGATACTGGTCACGAGTCCCGACACAACTATAAGCTCAAGTCCCTACTATTTTATGATCTACCGAGCTTTGTGACTGAGTAACTAATTTTAACCTGGAAAATTCCAGATAGAAACTGCAGAAGATAAGGTATTATCATTGATTTCAGTTGAAAAGTTTTCTGTGCAGAGCGATGAAAAAATTGCTGGTGAAAAGGGGGATGGTCTAGTATTATATTATTGCAATTAGGTTTGTCTATTGTTTTCTGTTGAGAGCAAATGGCTTATTTTCTTCCCTGCAGAAGAAGGGAAGGTAGATGGGAAACATGACGGGAGGGGGTAAAAAGACCTCAAGGAAAGGGAAAACTGCATTCTCGGTGGAAGTTAGATTGGTTACTGAAAATTTGTGTATTGCATCTTATACGATTCTGTATACCTATTATAAATCTTGGGATGAGCTTGCTTTAATTGTTTAGTCGCGATTTTCATTTAGAAGGCAGTGAGCTTATGCGGATCTTAACTTTGCTTCCACAGTCTGTTGGTTTTACAGGCCTTGCTGGTATCATACTTGCTCTGCTTTGGTTTATTTCATTTGGCTTGGCTCTCGTCGTGCATTATTGCTGCGGATGGAAATTCAATATCAGAGGCAGAGAATGGCATTTTTCACAGAATATTTGTCTGGGCGTGCTTATTGTCTTGACATGTGCTGCTGCGTAATAATCTTAGACTTGACTTTCTGCTTTCTGTATACATATATTCTCTCATTTGAACTGTCACGAGCTTGTCCTTATTGTTTCGTTTTCTTATTTAACTGACAGAATTGGATGCGTCCTACTTTCTGTTGGACAAGATGACTTTCATGCTGAAGCATTGGACACTTTAAAATATGTTGTAAATCAGTCAGATTATACTGTGCAGACATTGAGAAATGTAACGCAATACTTGTTACTCGCAAAAACTGTAAATGTGGCCCAGATCTTTCTCCCTTCAGATGTAAAAGATGATATCGATCACCTAAATGGCGATCTAGATTCTGCAGCGGATAAACTTGAGGATAAAACAAATGAAAACTCAGGAAAGATACGAAGGGTCTTCAGTGCTGTGTATGACTCGAATTTAATTTACTATTTATTTTTCAGTCTTTGCTTTTGCTTCAAAGGTCTGATGTTAACGTGCAAATGGCAATTTGCAGGCGTTCAGCTTTGATCACTATTGCCGTCGTCATGCTCCTCATCTCCATTCTTGGTCTTTGTACGTATTAGCAGTCCTAATTAATACTCTCAAACTTTTTCTGCTAACATTAATTTTGAGACTGAAATCACGTTTCTTGCAGGCCTCTCTATCCTTGGCCATCAACACGCAATTCACATGTAAGATCCCTTCGTCAGTGCTTAGACAATAATAGCTTGTCTTTTGGTTTTCTGAATACTCCTGTCATCTCACAATCCAATGCTTTAATGCAGATTTATCATTAGTGGATGGTTGCTGGTGGCAGTTACATTCGTTCTCTATGGAGTTTTTGTCATCATAAACAGGTAAGGAACAATGTCTAAACAAAAGTATTCATTTAGTAGAGAAGCTGGTATTTTTCATGCTTTAGTTTGCATGAGAAATTTAGAACTGCTTTTCTGCTTCTTTTCCTTGTTCCTGCTGTTGCAAAAGTGCTCTCTTTATTCAACACCCATTGGTGTGACCTAGCTGTCAATGTAACGGGACAAAAATCATGGGAGACCATGGTTCAAATCCCAACAGAGGGAAAAAAAACGAGGTTATTTCTTCCCATCTGCTCGCTTTGATGGGCAACTCTGGTACCCCCGTTGGTGTGAGGTAGCAGGTACCTAGTAGAATAATCAAAGTGCTCAACAGCTGGCCCCGACACCATCGTTATTTAAGAAAAAATGTTGTCTTTATTTTGTCAGCTATGACATGCGTAAAATTCTCGATCTGTCATTCTGTTTTATTTATGGTTTTGATGAAGAATGTAAATGTGTTGTGGCACAATGAGAATAGTTCCAAGATCTGAAGGAGTCGCTGATCAATAGGTTTCGTTTTGGTTACAGTGCAATTTCAGATACTTGTATGGCGATGGGAGAGTGGGTAGATAATCCTCATGCTGAAAGTGCTCTTAGCAACATCCTTCCATGTGTTGACCCGAGAACTACAAACCAGACACTGTTCAAGAGCAAACAAGTCACTGTTGATCTTGTAAATATTGTCAACGGATTTATCGACACATATGCAAATTCCAATCCATCTAATCATGCCAATTCAAATTACTATAATCAGTCAGGACCCGTTATGCCACATCTCTGCTATCCATATGACTCCCAATTGCAAGATCTTCCGTGCCCCACTGATCAAGTTTCTATGGCAAGTTCTTCAATGGTAAGTGCTATGAAAAACTATATTCAGAGGAAAGGGATCCATCTTCTCTTTGCCAATTGCTTTATTTGAAGTTTGACTACTTTTTCTATATGCTAAAGATATTCGGGTCGTTGTCAATGAAAACGAAAATGAAAGCGAATCAACGTGTTCTATATCTATATATCTGCTCTAGACATATTTCTTTGACAACCTCAGATAATACCTGTCAGACAGTGATGTTATAGTTATACGTTTATATAGATGTATGCAGAGGCAGATCCAGATGGCTTCAACCTTTGAAGTTATTAGCAATGAACTCGTTATAATTTTAAAATTTTGAGTTCAAAATATAATTGAAGTTTTAGTGGTATTTCACATATATATCTTACTCTTTGTCCAAAATATTTGGATCAGTTGAACCGCTAATATATAAATTAAACCCCATTTGCTGTAATATCTGCCTGTTCTACTTGCTGTTCCTTGTTAAGCTTGGATCTGGTTCCGACTATACCGAACCTTAGACATTAAGTATTTGGTAAAACAATTCATCTGTTTTTTTGAAATTTCCAGGTTTGGCAGAACTTTACTTGCAACGTATCTGCAGCTGGAATATGCACTAGCGTTGGGAGGCTGACTCCTGACATGTATGGACAGTTGGTGGCAACGGTCAACATTAGCTATGCACTTGAACATTACGCTCCGCCATTGCTTAATCTCCAGAACTGTGATTTTGTTCGTGATACATTTAGGAACATCACGGTCAATCACTGCCCTCCGTTGGAACACCATCTTCGGGTTGTTAATGCAGGATTAGCTGTTATATCAGTCGGAGTCATGCTAAGTCTCGCACTGTGGATAGTATATGCAAACCGCCCCCAAAGGGAGGAAGTGTTTGCGAAGCTCTCTTCGCGAATAAAGAGCAGCTGTAATAGCAAGAATATTAGCTGCAGTAATAGTAATATTGATATGTCATCAAGAGGTACAACTCCAAAGACTGGAGTGTAGATAATATCAGAGTTTTAATATAGAAAGGGTAGAGTCCTGTGGCATTGAGATTCATTGAAAATGGGGCAAAGCACCATTTTTGAGTTGGGATTGGTAGCCATTCTAGTTTGCGTCTAATATGTGTATAGACAGAGGCGGATCCAGGACATAAACTTGATGAGTTCGACAAGGTTATTAGCATTGAGCTTGTTATGTTTTTTACATTATGGGTTCGGAATTTAAAATTTGTAGAAATCTTAGTGATTCTGTACTATATCTATGTTCAAAAGTATAGGGTTCTGATGAATCCATATTATATACACTCCATCCGCCATTGTGTATGAAATAACATATCGAAAATGTTCTATTGTCGATACTAAATATGAGTGTTGGTGGAATAGTCGAGGTGCTTACAAGTTTTCTTCCTAGTACTGTTTTCCCTATTTGTCATCTAGAGGCGGATCCAAGATTTGAGCTTTAGCGGTTCAAGTTTGGGATTCTACCACAACTCATTATATTTATTGGGTTTTAAATCAATTGTTTGTACTTTTTTTGTGGTCAAACTATCAAATTTTCATTCAATCAAGTATAATATTTATAACTCACTAGTTCTTTTGGACTCTTGAACTAGTCTCTCCTACAGAAGAAGAAAAAAAATATTTGACAATCGCTGATTTCTAACTTTGTCTAACTCTTTCTATACATTTTCTACTTCTCTAACTAGGATAAGCTCCTTTTGCCATTTGATTTCTTTCTGCCTTCTTGTATGAAGCTCTAAGATAATAGTTTTCATCCTCTGTTGGCTTGTTATCTTCTTGTCTTGAAATCTCCTTTGATTCCTCTCTGCCCAAACATGATATATAACAGCTATAATAGGAACCTTACTAGTTGTGCTTTAACTCTGCTCGAACTTCTCTTTTCTAGCCATTCTGTTTTAGCATCCCAGCTCCCTATAGTGTGTGTTACCCCCAGCCATTTTAACAGGGTTGCCCATAGATGTCTGGAGTAGTCGCATACAAAGTATAAGGCTCCATTGTTTCTTCAACAACTTTTTCCCATAGCACACAATTAGTAGCTATTGATATGCCCCATTTTCTTAATTTGTCAACTGTTGTGAGCTTCTTGTACATAGCCATCCACTGTATGAATTGATGTCTTGGCAGTGCTTTTGAACCAATTGTTATCTTCTTCCAACTGCACTTAGGATATTGAGGCATTATTGCAACATATAGTTTCTTTATACTCAACTTCCCTTTGCTACAATACTTGTTCAAGTCAGCTCTTGGATCCCACTTAACCAACCATTATCTGGTATCAAATATTTTCCTAATCAACCAACATGCTTGTTTAGGTGTTTGAATTGACATAATCTCCTTTCCTTTTTGTATAATAGCTATGTATTGTATCCAGAGATTGTCCATCTTCTTAGTAATTGCCCACAGGAGCTTACAAAGAGCAGCTTTATTCCAGTTCACTATGTCAATTATATTCAATCCTCATGCTGAGTAAGGCATACAAACTCTGTCCCATGCAACCAGAGCTCTTTTCGAGATATCAGTGTTTCCAGTCCATAAAAATGTTCTTCAAGCAGTTACTAGCAGCTTAGATATCTTCTTTGGAAGTAAGAATATCTGGGACCAATTGGTTTGCATTTCAAAGATCACACTTTTGACCAAGTGTACTCGACCACAATAAGAGATAAATTTTGTTGTCCAGCATTTGAGTCGAGCTGTAATATTTCTACTAATGGAATGCGTTGTTGTATAGATAACTTCTTTGCTGACAATGAGACTCTAAGGTATTTGAACGGCACCTCCCCCGTTGCAAACTTCATCTATATCATCATCTCTTCTTTAAATTCTTTTGAAACTCCTGCTATGTATAAGACCCTCTTTTCCATATTTGCCTGCAGTCCTGATACTTCTGAAAAGTGTTGGAATATGCTCATGAGTAATCTAATGGATATCTTATCTGCTTTGCAACACAATATAAGGTCATCTGCAAAACAAATATGGGTCATTTTCTGCTTGGCACACCTCGGATGGTAATTGAAGTTTGGTATTCCTTCTAGAGTCTTCAAGCATCGATTGAGATACTCCATTACCAACACAAACAAATAGGGAGACATTGGGTCTCCTTGTCTAAGCCCCTTTTTTTCTTGGAATCTTGTAGTTAATACTCTATTTAGCAATAGGGAATAACTCACTGTTGTTACACATTCCATTACCAGCTGCACAAACCTCATAGGCATACTAAACTCAATCAGAATCATTCATAGGAATGGTCATTCGACTGAATCATACGCCTTTCTTGTATTCACCTTAATCAAACACCTTGGTGATACCCTCTTCTTTGTATATCCGTTAACTAACTCATTGGCTATGATCATATCATCCAGTAGGTTTCTCCCCTCTATAAATGCAGACTGGGCTGGCCCCACAATACAATCAACCATTGTCTTCAGCTTCAGGCTGGATGAGGGACCCCTACTACTGCTACCCGTACTCCGGAACCAGTGGTTCCCCAGGTTCAGGCCCCAGCAGTTCAGCCAGCTGTGGTAGTCCGGCCAGGTATTGTAGTTTAGACTGGTGAAGGTGCAGCTATGTCCATTGATGCTTTATGGAGATTGGACAGATTCACCAGGCTCTTCACTCTCATATATAGTGGCACTCCTTCTGAGGATGCTCAGAATTTCATATTCAGCTGTCATGAGGTTCTCAGGACTATGGTTATTTTGGATACCAATGGGGTCAATTTCGCCACTTTTCGCCTAGCAGGATCCGCCAAGACCTATTTAGCCAGGCCAGCAGTGTCGCCATCAATGACCTGGAACCAGTTTTTAGAGTTATTTCTGGGGAATTTTCTCCCAGTCACTCAGCGGGATGCTCTCCGCACGCAGTTCGAACATCTCCATCAGGGTACTATGACAGTCACCCAGTATAAGACTCGGTTCATTGATCTCGCTCGCCATGCAACTGTGATACATCCCACCGACAGCGAGAGGATGAGAAGGTTTATTGATGGCTTGAATCAACCAATTTGTATTCAGATGGCCATGAGTGCCGGTAGTGAGATTTCATTTCAGGAAGCAGCAGATGTTGCCCACCGGATAGAGATGGCACTTTCTCAGAGAGGTTGTCATGGGTCGGATAGAAGGCCCCGTAGTTCAGGCAGATTCATTGGTACCTCGTCTGGAGGTAGAGATTCTTATGGGAGAGGTCATCCTCCTAGGCCTTTTCAATCAGCTCTTCAGGCTTCTCATGGTACTCCAGGAAGCAGTGGTTCTCAGTAGTATTATTCTGAGCAGTAGTTTTTCAGTGCACTACCTGTTCATATCAGTGCACTGCCACTTTAGAGCTTCGGGGTAGGATCTTCAGGTCGACAGGGCCAGTAGTCTCAGCAGCCAAGGGTTTGTCATGGTTATGGTTACCCGGGCCACATTATCATATTTTGTGCTCGAGTTTCGAGTAGATATCAGCAACAAAGTTCTCGTGCTATGATTCAGGCACCAGAGGTTCCACATCCTGCCCAGCCAGCTAGAGGAGGTGGCAGGGGCACTAGAGGTGGAGGTAGAGGTCATAGAGGTGGAGCTCAGACCGATAGAGGTTGAGGTCAGCCAGCAGCTGATCGTTCCAGAGATATTGCTCAAGGTAGTGGGCCCCAGCCCTAGTGCTATACACTTCAGGCCAGACCAGAGGCTGAGTCCTCAGATGCAGTTATTACAGGTAATATTTTTGTTTGTGATATAGAGGCTTTAATGCTATTCGACCCTGGGTCTACATATTCGTACATGTTTTCTTATTTTGCACCGTACCTGGTTCAGCCTAGTAATCCATTAGGTGTTCCTGTTTATGTGTCTACACCAGTGGGCGACTTTATTGTAGTTGATCGAGTTCATCGATGTTGTGTTGTGGTGATTGGGGGTCTTGAGACCCTTGTTGATTTATTGGTTCTAAATATGGTTGACTTCAATATCATATTGGGAATAGACTAGCTATATCCATATCATGCTATCTTGAATTGTCATGTCAAGACCGTAACTTTAGCTCTGCCAAATTTTCCTCGTATAAAATGGAAGGGAGTTTATGGTCATATTAACAGCAATAGTATTTCATATTAAGGCTCACCGTACGTTTGAAAAGGGGTGTTTAGCTTATCTAGCCTATGTTCGCAATTCGAGTGCCGAGGCTCCTTCTATTGAGTTGGTGCCCATGGTTTGCGAGTTTCCTGAGGTTTTCTCTTCGGACCTGTCGGGTATGTTACCCGATAGGGATATTGATTTTTGCATTGATCTGGCTTCGGGCACTCAGCTCATTTCTATTTAACCATATCCTATGGCCCCGCCGAAATTAAAAGAATTGAAGGAACAGTTGTAGGATTTACATGAACAGGCCCAATGTTTCACCGTGGGGTGCACCTGTATTATTTGTTAAGAAGAAAGATGGTTCGATGCGAATGTGCATTGATTACAGGCAATTAAACATGGTTACAATCTAGAACAAGTATCCACTACCGCTGATTGATGATTTATTTGACCAACTTCGGGGTGCCAAGGTATTTTCGAAGATAGATTTGAGATCTGGCTACCATCAGTTAAAGATTAGGGCATCAGATGTTCCTAATATAGCTTTCCGAACGCGGTACGAACATAATGAATTTCTGGTCATGTCTTTTGGGCTGACAAATGCCCCCACAACTTTTATGGAATTGATGAACATAGTGTTCAGGATTTATTTAGACTTGTTCATGATGACATATTGATATACACTCACAGCCAGCAGGAGCATGCGCATCATCTCAGAGTGGCTCTTCAGACTTTGAAAAATTGTCAGCTATATGCCAAATTTTCAAAATATGAATTTTGGCTAAGTTCAGTTGCATTCTTGGGTCATGTTGTGACGGCAGAAGGTATTCAAGTTGATCCAAGGAAGATTGACCTAACCCAGCATCAACCACAAAGATCCGGAGTTTCTTCGGATTAGCAGGTTATTATCAGCGATTTGTGGAGGGGTTTCCATCAATTGCAACCCCGATGACCAGATTGACCCAGAAGGTTGTCCAGTTCGTATGGTCATATGAATGTGAGGCGACCTTTCAGAAGCTCAAGACAACCTTTACCACATCACTTGTGTTGGTTTTGCCTACAGGTTCGGGACCTTATACTGTTTATTGTGATGCTTCCCGTATTGGTCTTGGCACAGTATTGATGTAAGATGGCAAGGTTATTGCCTATGCTTCGAGGCAGTTGAAGATTCATGAAAATAACTATCCAATTCATGACTTGGAGTTGGCGGCGATTGTTCACGCATTGAAGATTTGGAGGCATTAGTTGTATGGCGTGGCATATGAATTATTCACTGATCACAAGAGCCTTTAGTACCTGTTTAAAAAAAAGGAGTTGAATTTGAGGCAGAGAAGATGGTTGGAATTGTTGAAGGATTATGATATCACCATTTTATTTCACCCGGGAAAGGCAAATGTGGTGGCCGATGCTTTGAGCAGGAAGTCAGCCAGTATGGGCAGTCTTGCTAACATTTCGGTCAGTCAGAGGCCGCTTTCTATGGATGTTCAGGCCTTAGCTAATTGTTTTGTGAGATTGGATATTTCTGAGCCTAGTCGAGTACTAGCTTGCACTGTCGCTCGCTCTTCATTATTTGAGCGTATCCGCGATCGACAGTTTGATGATCGCCATTTATATGTCCTGAAAGACACGGTTCAACGAGGAGGTGCCAAACAGGTCACCTTAGATGCTGATGGAATCCTGATATTTCAAGGGAGAATCTGTGTGCCAGATGTTGATGGGCTTCGAGAATTGATTCTAGAATAAGCTCACAGTTCCCGGTATTCTATTCATCCATGCGCGGCAAAGATGTATCAGGATTTGCGACAACATTATTGGTGGCTCGGAATGAAAAAAGATATTGTGGCATATGTAACACGCTGTTTGAATTGTCAACAGGTTAAATATGAGCATCAGAGACCTGGTGGTCTATTACATAAAATTGAACTTCCCGAGTGGAAGTGGGAGCAGATAACTATGGACTTCGTTACTGGCCTTCCGATGAAACGGAAGAAGTTTGATGCGTTTTGGGTTATTGTTGATAGGCTGACCAAGTTAGCACATTTTGTTCCTGTTGCCACCAACTACTCGTCCGAGAGGTTAGCGGGAATTTATATCAGGGAGATTGTTCTTCTTCATGGGGTGCCTATATCTATCATATCGAATCGAGGTTCGCAGTTTACCTTACATTTTTGGAATGCGTTTCAGAAAGAGCTGGGCACCCAGGTTCAGCTGAGTACAACATTTCATCCCTAGATGGACGGTCAGTCCGAGAGGACTATTCAGATATTGGAGGATATGCTCTGAGCCTGTGTTATTGATTTTGGAGGTTCGTGGGATCAGTTCCTACCTTTGGCAGAGTTTGCTTATAATAACAGCTATCAATTGAGCATTCAGTTGGCTCCTTATGAAGCCTTATATGGTAGACGGTGTCGTTCTCAGGTTGGATGGTTTGAACCAGGAGAGGCTCGATTGTTGGGTATGGATATAGTTCATGAGGCCTTGGATAAGGTCAAAATTATTCAGGATAGGCATTGTACAGCTCAGTCCAGGCAGAAGAGTTATGCAGATCGCAAAGTTAGAGATTTGGCTTTCATGATTGGTGAGCGGCTGTTTCTCGGTGTATCGCCTATGAAGGGCGTGATGAGATTTGGTAAGAAGGGCAAGCTTAGCCCTAAGTTTATTGTCCCATTCTAGATCCTTGATTGTGTGGAAAAAGTGGCTTATAAACTTGCTTTGCCACCTAATTTGTCACCTGTGCATCCAGTGTTTCATGTATCCATGCTCCAGAAATATCACGACGATCCATCGCACGTGTTAGATTTCTGCACTGTCCAATTGGACAAAGATCTGTCTTATGAGGAGGAACTGGTAGCTATATTAGACAGACAGTTAAGGTCGAAGAGTTTCCCTTCTGTTCGTGTTCAGTGGAGAGGTCAGCCTCTAGAGGCATCGACCTGGGAGTCCGAGTCTGACATGCGGAGCCGTTATCCTCATCTATTCCCTGACTCAGGCACTCCTTTCTTTTGTCCGTTCGAGGATGAACGGTTGTTTTAGAGGTGGAGAATGTGACGACCCAAAGGGTCATCACTTGGTTTTACTAGTCATTTCGAGCTTCATAGGACTTGAAAACCTCACTATTAGTTGCCTCGATTTACGTACACGTTCTGCGCGCGAAGCCGAAAAAAATTTATGTTATGCATTATGTGAAAATTTTGAAGAATTTTGATATTAATATTGATTAAGTTGACTTTGGTAAACGGACTCGGACCCATGATTTGACGGTCTCGGAAGGTCCGTAGAAAAATATGGGACTTGGGAGTATGCCCGGAATTGAATTCCAAGGTCCCGGGCCCGAGAAAAGAATTTTAAATAAAAATGAAATTTATCAAATTGTAAGGGGTTTGGTTCCGACTCCCGGTACAGGTCATATATATTGGTTAACCGCTTCTTGTATAGTTTGGTTGAAAACGGGCGTCGTTTGACGTGTTTCGGTCTTAAATTGGAAAATTTGGAAGTTTATGAAATTTGAAATATTTCTTGGATTTAACGCTCAAATAATTGAATTTGATGTTATTTTGACAATTTGATTGCTCGAGCAAGTTCATATGATATTTTTGAGTTAGGGTGCATATTGGGTTTGGAGCCCCGAGGGCCCGGGAGTGTTTCGGAGGTGCCTCAGAGTGATTCAGACTTAGGAAACAAATTCAGAAAATTGCAGAAATAGTACCCATAAACAATACCCATGAACAGTATCCATGCACAGTACCCCTAGACAGTACCCATGAACAGTACCCTATGCACAGTACCATGAACAATAACATGGATGAACAGTACATACGGGGTGAACAGTAACACGAAAAATCTGGACAGAATATTTTTCAAGTTCTGGAAATATTTTGCCATTTTTGGCAATTTGGAGCTCAGGTGAGGAGATTTTTCGAGAGTTTTTCAAGGAAATCATTGGGGTAAGTGTTCTTAACTTAATTTTGGTTATATTACTCGAATCTATTGTAAGTTTTGCCATTAAATTCGTGAATTTAGCGGGAAAGATTAGAAACCCTATGGAATAGATTTGAGGATTTGAGGGTCGAAATGTTATCGAAATTTTAATTTGGTTTGGTTGAGCTCGTATCAGAATGGGTGTTCGGATTTCACAAGTTTTTTCGGGATTCAAAATGTGGGTCCCACTATTGAATATTAAAATAAATTTCCATTTTTATCCGAAAAATTAGTAAATTTATTATACAATTCATTCCTACGATCCGTGTTGAGTATTTCAAATTGTTTGTGAATAGATTTGAAGCATCTGGAGACAAATTTAAAAGGAAAAGCGGTGCTTAAGGATTGAGTTGGCCTTAAACGTTCGAGGTAAGTGTTTGATCTATCCTAGCTTGAGGGAATATGAGTTGAGTCTATTTGCTAATTGCTATGTGCGGAGTTCGACGTATAGGCATGGTGACAAGTATCTATACGTTGAGGGTCTAGTATGACCGTGAGTCTTTACTCGTAATTATTTGATATTGATGTAACTCTTCCACATCAAACTGTTGATTGCTAAATAACGTGAAAGGTGTGAGAAGGAAATTATGAATTGTGAATTCCCCGGAGCGTTGGCTCGAATAATGATATGATATTGAGTATGAAGTGAATGAAAGATAAAGAGATATAAATATTCCTTTGCTGGGATGTGTAGACTGTTATTAATGTATTCTACCTTGTCGGAAAATTTAATACAATATGTTTATTTCCCTCGTTCTGATTGATTGTGATTATTGATTGGGTGAGGAAGAGTGATTATGCACGACGGATCTTTCCGTGCCATGTTTTGAATAATTATGCACGACGGGTCTTTCTGTGCTATGTTTCGAATAATTAAGCACGACGGGTCTTTCCGTGCCATGTTCTGAATAATTAAGCATGATGGGTCTTTTCATGCCTTGACATAAGAGTTTGCGAGTAAAAGTACGATGGGTGATGCCGTACATTTTAATTGATTATTTGGTGAGAACGAGAGTAAAATCACAATGGTTGGTGCCGTGCAGATATTGATTTACCTGTTCTCCTTAATCGAGGTTCCTTTATTTCATATTCGACCATTATATTTTGTTGCTACACCAAAGTATGATTTTTCCCTCCCAATTATTAAATGTTGTTTCCTGTGATTTTGTTATATATAATTTGAACTATACAGGTTTATGTGAGTGTCTGGTCCGAGCCTTGTCACTACTTCAACCGGAAGGCCGGACACTTACCAGCACATGGGGTCGGTTGTTCTGATTCTACACTCTGCACTCTTTTTGTGCAAATACAGGTTTTGGACAGCAGCAGCAGTAGTAGTGCGGGTGTTGGCTTTTGAACACCGAGACATCGAGGTAGCCTTGCAGGCGTCCGCAGGACCCGGCGTCTCCTCTATCTTTACTTTCAGTCTGTTATCTCATATATTCGATACAAACAGTATCTTTGTTCTTTCAGACAGCTATGAGTATTTTTCTTAGAAGTTCCTGAGTATTGTGACACCAATTCTTGGGTAGTATTTTATGTTGGGATTCCCGTGTCTCAACTAGTAGAATTTATTAAGTCTTCCGCTAAATCTATTTATTTCAGTAATCGTATTATTATTGCTAATAGTTTTAAAATAAGTGTTGCTAAAAATGGAAATATATGTAAGAGTTCGCTAGCCTAGCTCTGATTAGTAGGCACCATCACGACTCCTGGTGGTGGAAAATTCGGGTCGTGAGAAAAGAAGAGCTTATAGAGTAATTTTGTACTTTATTTTCTATGAGGAAAAGAAGTTTAATTGAGAGTGACAAGGTTGATGAAGACAGAATGTGTTCCGTTGGTCCTGGCAGTTCCCATAAAATGGGGATCGTAGGACTCTATGATGACAGAGATTATAGGAAGTTTTGTCCTAAATTTTCTTTCAAGTCTGATCCAACAAGATTAATGTGATATTGGTGATAGTTTTTCGGATTCAAACAATGATTTGACGACAAAAGTATGGAAATGCTCTTAAAAAGAATTAAGAGCATTTTCATACTTTTGTCCGTCAAATCATTGTCTGAATCCGAAGAAATATCACAAATATCACATTAAACGTGTTGGATTAGACTTGGAAGAAAGTTTAGAACAAAGCTTCCTATAATCTTTGTCATCATAAAGTTTTATGATCCCCGCTTTATAGGAACTGACACGACCTACGGAAAGTATTTCGTCTTCATCAACATTGTCAGTATCAATCAAACTTCTTTTCCTCTTGGAAAGTAAAGTAGAGAATTTCTCTATAACCTCTTTTATCTACTTAGGAAATGTTAAATCCTACCTACACCATCACTATTTTGAAACACATGTCGTTGCCTTCTCATTATCATTGTAGCTATAAAGATCGACAATTGATCAAAGACACACCCTGTCAGGTACTGTATCCAAGTTATTCTCTACATCCAAGTTCATCCCGATTAATAGTACCATGAAGAGGTTGACGACGTTATTAGACATGCAATGGAACTTCCATCAAGAATAACTAAGATACAGTACATGGTGGAATGTGCCTTTAATTGTTCTTCTCATTATAGCGACAATGGTGATGAGAAGGCAATGACATGTGTTTCAAATAGTGATGGTGTAGGTAGGAATTTAATATTTCCTAAGTAGATAAAAGAAGAGATTATTGAGGAATTATGTACTTCGTTTTCCATGAGGAAAAGAAGTTTGATTGAGAGTGACAAGGTTGATGAAGACGGATGGTTTTCCGTTGATCGTCGCAGTTCCCATAAAATGGGGATCATAAGACTCCGATGACAGAGATTATAGGAAGTTTTGTACTCAAATTTATTTCAAGTCTGATCCGTACAAGCTTAATGTGATATTTTTTATATTTCTTCGGATTCAGATAATGATTTGATCGACAAAAGTATGAAAATGCTCTTAAAAAGAATTAAAGGTAAAATATTTTTCAGCATCCTTCTCTACCAAGAAAAATATTTTACCTTAATTCTTTTTAAGAGAATTTTCATACTTTTGTCGGTCAAATTATTGTCTGAATCCGAAGAAATATCATCCAATATCACATTAAGCTTGTATGGATCAGACTTGAAAGAAAGTTGAGCACAAAACTTCCTATAATCTTTGTCATCGTAGAGTCTTATGATCCACATTTTATGGGAACTGTGACGACCAACGGAACAATTTTCGTTTTCATCAACCTTGTCACTATCAATCAAACTTCTTTTCCTCTTGGAAAGTGAAGTAGAGAATTTCTCTATAACTCTTTTATCTTCTTAGGAAATATTTAATCCTACCTACACCATCACTTTTTTGAAACACATACCGTTGCCTTCTTATTATTATTGTAGTTAATGAGATAAACAATTGATCAAAGACACAATCCATCATGCACCGTATACAAGTTATTCTCTGTATCAAAGTTCATCCCGAGTAATAGTACCACGAGCATAATTACCAAAGCCACCAGACAACTTTATGATGCCAATGAAGCAAGATGAGCTATTCAATAAAACTCGTATCTCTTTTTAATGCATGAAAAGTAAAGACATACGGAACATCAAAGATTTGCAAAGTACAAAAAGTGTTCAGGCTGCAACCATTTTTAGCTAATAGGTCTGCTACTCCATTAGCCTCTCTAAAGATGTGATTCAGTTGAGGGTCATGCGTCATCTGTAATAGGACCTGCAATCATCAATTAAGTTTTGGTAGAGACCATTGTTAGATTTTGAGAGATTTAATAGTTCCAAAAAGCCCGTCTCTATTACTAAAGAAAGGAGCTTCTTTGTTAGTGCTAGCATGATTATATGGAGTAGGGCTAGGATCTCCATGTAGATATTTGTGGCATACTTATAGCCCATATTGAAGCATAGGATCCAATTCCCCTCTTTGTCTCTAAACACACCGCATATTCCTCGCACTCCTGCGTTTCCCACACAGGCTCCATCTATATTTGGCTTAAAAAAATTTGAGTCCAGAGGTTCCCATTTTACATAAATAACTTTTTTAATAGGGTTTAAGTGGTTATTTTTGCCATATAGAGGAATTCAATGGCCTTACTAATGGGTTGTCTTTTGTTGACGGGTGCTATATTCTTTTGGAATAGGATCCCATTCCTAAAGTTCCATATGTGCCATAGGAAAAAGGGAGAAAAATCGCCCAACTAGGTAAGTTGTCAAATGGCTCTCTAGACAGGAATTTCTTCTTTAATCATTCTTGGAGTATGTCTATTCTCTTAGGATTTTGGTCAAAGGGGTGTTTGAAATTGATTTGGTGCCAGATTTGCCTAGAGTAGTTACATCGGAAGAAGATATGCTCTATATTTTCCGTTTCTTTATTACAAATAGTACAAGTTTCTTCAAGGAAAATCCCTCTCTTTTTTAGCAGCTCCTTCGTGGGTAGTCTATCTCAAAAAAATAGTCCAAAGGAAGAATTTCAGTTTATTTAGAGAGTTAATTTTCCAAATCTAGGCTAAGTTTTTGGGATTGCCTGTGTACTCTGAGACAACTTCATATGCCCCTTTGATTGAGAAGACATTGTGGTTTGCGCAATTCCAATTGTAGGAGTCTCCAAAGGAGCTCGGTTGTTTTAAATATGTGCAATTAATTTTTTACACAATGTCTAGGAGTAATTCAAAGGATAGTTCCCTAAAGTCAAAGCTTCCATTTTTAATGAGGCGGGATAGTGTTTTATGACATTTCCCCGCTTGGATAAGGCCTTGGATAGATTCCCTGAGATTTCCTGCTTGGTTAATCCATTTGTCTTGCCAAAGATTTATGGTTTCATCTCTAATTAACCATTTAATGTCATTGTTACAAATTTCAATTTTCGTTTTTATAACTTTCCAAGTATGGGAACCTAAATTCGAGCAATTCCTATGTTTGTATTTACCGAAGAAAATTTTGGCCCATAAGCATTCTTTCTCCTTCATGTACCTCCACACTAGTGCTACATTGAAGGGGGAATTTTTCAAATGGGAGTTAGGGATTCCCAGTTCCCCTTTATTTTTTGGCTTTGTAACTATACTCCATCTAACGGTGTGACATTTTTTCTTTTCCTCAATGCTACCCAGAGGAGATTTCTCTGAATTGAGTCTATCTTGTTGAGAATTATTTTGGAGTGGTTATAAATTTGCATGACATGATTTGGAATTGCATCTAGGGTGGCTTTTATGAGGGTTGTCCTACCTGTCAAGCTTAGGAATTTTGTTTTCCAGCCTGTTAATCTATTGTTTAGTTTATCAAGGATACACTGGAAGTCCTTTTTGCGGGATTAACGTTCAACATCAGGAAGCCTAGGTATTTTCCAAAATTATCGTGTACTTTATTGAAAGACATCTGCTTATGAGGTCCTTTTGGTCGGTAGGAGTATTCTTCAAAAAATTATATTAAACTTGTCGAAATTAATAGATTGACCCGAAGCTTTACAAAACTTATTGATAGTGTCTATAATAGAGCTATAGCTTTTTTGGGTGGCTTCAGCTAGAAGAATGAGATCATCAGCGAAGAAGAGATGTGACAGTTCCGGGCCTTTGGGGCTAACTTTATGGGGGTCCATCGACAGCAGTCTATTTCATGGTCAATTAACCTAGAGAACATTTCCATACAGATGATGAAGATATATGGGGATAGGGGATCCCCCTATCTAATACCCATAGATGGTTCAAAGAAATCCGTTCTAGATCCATTGATAAGAATAGCAGTTAAAGTGGTAGAGATGCAGGACATAATGAGTTTAATGAGGTCCGGAGAAAAGTTTTGGGGAGAATCTAACAAAGGGACATTCTATTTTATCAAAAGCCCTTTCCAAATCTATCTTGATCATCATTTTTGCCTTATTCCCTTTTGAGTTTTTAAAATGGTGGAGTAGCTCATTTATGATAAGTGCATTATCTGCAACCATTCTCCCTTTAATGAAACTAGTCTGGGTAGGATGAATGAGCTTAGGCATGAAGGTTTTAATACGGTTTACGATAATCTTAGTAACGACTTTATAGGCCGTATTGCAAAGGCTTATGGGTCTATATTGTCTAATTGTTTCAACAATATCACTTTTAGGTATTAGACAAACTAGTGAATTATTCATACTTGTGAGCATTTTTTTCTAAGAAGGAGTCGTAGCAAAATTTTATGCGAAGTTTATTAGTCTCTTTCCAATATTTTTGATAGAAAATCGAGTGTAGTCCTTCTGATCCCAGAGATTTATAAGGTTGAAAAGAGTCTAGAGCCCTCCTAATTTCAACTGAAGAGGGGACTCTACCAAGGAAAAAGTGGTCTTGATCCTTAATAGCGGCTCTTCCATAAAGCAAGTAAAGCAACCATTTTAGGCTCTATATTTGTGGGGGACTTTTTTATTACACCTAATAGCCTATGTATAAGTTTAATAAAGAGTTCTGTAAAGTGAAAAGATTTGATTTTTTTCTTTAACAAATATAGAAAAGAAGGGTTTGCAACTGCTATGATTTCATAAAATTGCATTTGAAATAAATATCGAACCCAAATTCACAAGAACGTGTGATATATAGGAAGTAACAATTTGATGTGCAATGTTGATAATGAAATCTCAAAATCTATCGAAAAGTCATTTAGAGTTGATTACTTTTATACATAATAGACAATGCTATTTTTTCATTTTAAAATAGATTTGAACAATTCGAAACATATGAAAATGTTTTTGGTTTGCTATTTAGTAGTAAAAACTAAGATCGCTAGATGTTGAAAATTTGAAAAATATTGCTTTAATTTTGGTTGTTCCTTAAAGCATAATAATCAACTCTAACAAAAAATGACAGCTTAATTGATATACTTAATCAAATAAAAAAGATTTAATTCTTTTCCAAATGCCTAAATTACTTATGGAATAATGCTAATAACTCATGTTACCATTGCTTCGGCGGAAAGAAATTTTCAAATTTAAAATTAATAAAGTCTTACCTAAGAACAACAATGTCACAAGAAAGGTTAAATGGATTACTTATATTGTCAACTTAGAAATACTTATTAGGAGTTATTGTTGGCAAGAATATTATTTATAACTTTGTATTTAAGAAAAGCTAAAAAAATAAATTTTAAATAAAAAATAAAAAATTAAGGCCCCTAATAAAATTTGGCTTTAGGCCACAAAATTAGTCGGACCGCCCTTGCATATATATGTGTGTGTATTTAAGTGTGATTCCGTTGTTTAATTTACTTTGTTTTTTCTTTTGTTTGATTTATGTTTTCTTGTTTGCTCATCTTTCATACTTTTGTAATGCTAATAATAATGTCAGGTGAATGACTTTCTATTTTGGAGTAACAATATTTGTTGCTACTGCACTTTTTTTCTCTTTGTGTTTTTTTCTGTTGAGCCGGCGGTTTATTAAAAATAACTTCATTATCTTCTTAAGATAAGGACAAAATACATATATATACTACTTTTTCTAAACCCCTAATTTATACTATTACGCTGAACCTTTTATTATTGTTGTCATTATTTTTGATCCGACCTCAATGCTAGATGTGGGAAGAATTACTTGTATGACTCAAGATTTACTTGCAAACTAATTGCATATGTAGTCTAGATGCTTTTTATTATTATTTCTTTCGGTCCAAAATAAGTAATTTTTTGGTCTTTTTCACACAGATTGAGAAATCTGCCTTTAGCATTAATTAACAAAAGAATTAACCATATTAACCTTTATTATCTCACATAAATACTCCTAACACATATTCCAACATTATTTACTTCAAGAAAAATGTAAGAAAAAAATAATTAATTCACTCTTAAAATCGAATTTTTTTTTACTTATTTTGGACCACAAAAAAGGTTAAAAAATCACTTATTTTGGACCGGAGGGGGTATTATTATTATTATTAGTCAATTGTTATTATTAAGGTTACCAAAAATGATCCTAATTTTTTTTTCTTGGGGTGAAGTATGCAAATAGCCCTCAAAGTAAATAATTTTGAATTTTTGTCTATGATTGCCATATGGTCAGAACTTCAAATTTAACAAGTATTGCCCATAGCTTACTCTATGAATAACGCTTTTAATTTTTGACCTTAAAGTTCTACCAGCTATGAAGTAAGTGAGATTCAAAAATTAAAGACTATTCAAAAAAGTATTATATTTCTACAATTTTATAAATGAAAACATAACAAAGCTGTAATAGCATAGTTTGGGAGAAATTCAAAAATAGCTAAATTTTACAAGTGGTCGTTCAAAAATAGCTCAATTTCAAAAGTAATGAAAATTTTATCACTTTTTATGTAAGATAAATTTGAACAAAAACACTGTTCTAAATCCAAAAAATTATTTCAGCATAATATTCTGGAGTTCCAGTATAATATACCAGTCCAGCATAATATACTGGAGGTTGGAGCACCGGTGCTCAAGTCTCCAGTATAATATATTGGAGGCAGCAAAGTATACCGGTCTAGCATAATATGCTGGAAGTTCATACACATGTGCATCGAACTCCAGTATTGATTTGGTAAATGGTGACTATTTTTAAATGACCAGTCCGAAAACTGGTTAGATCGTGATATTTTTACGCATAGTTAGTGCATGTGCCATCAGGGAATGCTTTTAGACTTAACCAGTTAGGTTTTGGGCCTTCCCAGATTTTTCGCAAGAAATTTAAAAATAGCCAGATGTACCATTGGTCGTTGAAAAATGGCCAAATTTCAAAAGTCATCGAAATGTAGCCACTTAAAATCTGAGCGAAAATATTGTTTAAAATCTGGAAAAATACGCCCGCAAATTGTACGGGAGTTCCAGCAAGTATAATTGCAAATATAATATACTGGAGTTTGGAGCACTGGTGCTACAGCCTCCCGCAAATTTTACAGGAGTTAGCAAAGTATACCGGTCCAGCATATATGCTGGAGTTCGTACACAAATGCACCAAAACTCCCGTATATAATAATGAATCGGTTCCTATTATAGCAAAATAATAACTATTTTTTATTAATTTAATAAAAGCTGACTATTTTTCATTGATCAATGTGAAAACTAGCTATACCATGATATTTGGTCAGATTTTTCACATGGTATAACCACCGTTTTCGCCTTATTCAAAAGTTAGCCACAGTTCTTAAAAATGCCTTTTCTTTCTATCTTTAAATAAATTGCACTAACCAAATTTTGGGAAATGTAAAGATCATTATGTGATAATACTTGGAATACATACATATAAAACGTGCATGCAATCACAAGTTACAATAAAACTTTGTTGAAGAACTCAAAACTGGTTCTTGATTAAAGCAAAACACTAATTTAATTAACAGAAAAATTAGAGTACTAATATACCAAAAAAAATAATTGTAGAGCAAAATTCAAGTGTAATTTTCACTGCGATTGAAGCAAAAATGTTTTGGTGCAGTTTGATTCCTGCAGCTATTGCTGTTGTGGCCGTTACAGTTACTATTACTGTTGTGCTGAATGTTCATGTTCACTTTCATTACTCTGATCCGGAACAACACGATTATAAAAAAGAATGAATTGTAAGGTAGATTAGCTAGCTACAAATTATTTTTCACTCCGGTCCAAAATAAATGATTTTTTGATCTTTTTCTTGTAGGACCAAAATGAGTAATTTTTTCAAATTTCAAGAGAGAATTAATTATTTTTTCCTACATTATTCTTGGAGTAAATAGTGTTGGAATATGTGTTAGGAGTGTTTATGTGAGATAGTAAAAGTTAATATAATCAATTTCATTGATAATTAATGCCAAAAGATAAATTTTTTAATTTATGTAAAAATATCCAAAAAATCACTTATTTTGGACCGAATGAAGTATTAATAAAAATGTTATACAATTAATGCTTCTAGTAGTTATGTAACTCACTGTAATCATATAGTTAATGAAATATCTTTGTCTTTGAAGTATTGCAAGTAGCTTTCTTGAGCATTAATTCTCTCTTTTATTATTTTTCGACAAGAGTTTGTATGGGTCAGAATTTGACCCTAAGATAAGTGACGAATCAGATCTCGCTTTAAGTTAATCCATAATTAACTAATAGTACGGCCATTAATTATTAATAATATTTAATTTTTATTTGGTTCGACCAACACGGCCTGTCTACCGTCGCAAAGAAGGAACTCCGACGTGGTCACGGCCATTTTTATCGCCAGCTCATCCAGTTTGCTGCTATAAATACTAAGAGAAAGAACCTTATAAGGGGGGCTGCTTTTCCTTCTCCATCACGATTCTCGAGAAAATAGAGAACATCATTGTAAGGCGCCGAACCTCTCCGTGGAGAGGCAGACCAAATCAATACTATCAATAAAAGATCTCTACGCCTTTCCTTCTAACGAAAAACACTTGCCTCTTATGTCTTTCATTTGGTTCTTCGATTATTACGATCTGCTATGATTGGCCCTCAATTTATTTTTATTGATTTATTCTTACAATGTACGTGATAATTTTGAGCTGAACAATTTGGCGTCGTCTGTGGGGATTTCATAGCAGAATCGCGTAGTTCTTCCTCGGACCGAAAGGAAAGAAACGCCAAAGAACAACCCAGCTCGAACAAGCTACAGCGGCATATCGGACAAAGGGAACTCGAGGATCTCGAATCGAGACCAAACTCTTCTGCCATTTCTCTCTCGGATAGTGCAAGCAAGAAGGAGAAGCAGTTCCCTCCCTCATGAGGGAGGATCTCTTTCAGGCATCTCCCGCATCCCTGATACGGGACCCAGCCGGAAATTGACATGAAGGAACCTCAAACCGAGAGTCACTTAAGGCTAGCCTACATACCTCGGCTAGAAAAATAGCGCATGAACCGCTCAAGATCTCGACTCATAATCGAGCTCCAGCTCTCAAACACCGACATAATAAGGTTTAGGCCACGTGCCTTTGACAGTAGGCTCAACCATAGATGAACCAAGACTCAGGCTACGTGTCTTCACCAAAAGTTCAACTAGAAGTTGAACTGGGACTCAGGCCATGCGCCTTCGCCATCGGAAATTGCAAGATTCAACCACAAGTTGAACACAACTCAGTCTACGTGCCTTCACCGAAAGTTCAACTACAAGTTGAACGACGACTCAAGCCATGCACCTTTGCCATCAAGAAATTGCAAGATTCAACCTGGTTGAATAACAACTCAGGCTACGTGCCTTTACCAAAAGTTCAACTACAAGTTGAACCGGGACTCAGGCTATGCACCTTCGCCATCAAAAAATCGCAAGACTCTACCACAAGTTAAACAACAACTCAAGCTACGTGCCTTCACCTAAAGTTCAACTACAAATTGAACGATGACTCACGCCATGCTCCTTCGCCATCAAAAACATCGCAAGATTCAACCACGGTTGAAAAATAACTCAGGTTATGTGCCTTCACCGAAATTTCAACTACAAGTTGAACAATGACTCAGGCCATGCGCATTTTCCATCAAAAAATAGCAAGATTCAACCACGGTTGAACAACAACTCAGGCTATGTGCCTTCACCGAAAGTTCCACTACAACTTGAACCGGGATTCAGGCTACGTGCCTTCACCAAACGTTCAACTACAAGTTGAACGACGACTCAGGCCATGCGCCTTCTCCATCAAAAAATTGCAAGATTCAACCAAGGTTGAACAATAACTTAGGCTACGTGCCTTCACCAAAAGTTCAACTAGAAGTTGAACAATGACTCAGGCCATGCGCCTTCGCCATAAAAAAATCGCAGATTCAACCATGGTTGAACAACAACTCAGGTTGCGTGCCTTCACCGAAAGTTCAACTACAAGTTGAACTGGGACTCAAGCTATGCGCCTTCGCCATCAAAAAATCGCAAAATTCAACCACGATTGAACAACGACTCAGGCTACGTGCCTTAACCAAAAGTTCAACTACAAGTTGAACTGGGACTTATGCCATGAGCCTTCGGCATCGAAAATGGCAAGATTCAACCACTGTTGAACAACAACTCAGGCTACGTGCCTTAACTGGGACTCAGGCTATGCGCCTTCGCCATAAAAAATTTCAAGATTCAACCACAAGTTGAACAACAACTCAGGCTACGTGTCTTCACCAAAAGTTCAACTACAAGTTGAACGACGACTCAAACCATGCGCCTTCGCCATCAAAAATTGAAAGATTCGCCACGGTTGAACAACAACTCAGGCTCGTGCCTTCATCGAAAGTTCAAATACAAGTTAAACTGGGGCTCAGGCTACGCGCCTTCGCCATCAAAAAGTCTCAAGATTCAACCACGGTTAAACAAAAACTCAGGCTACGTGCCTTAACCAAACGTTCAACTACAAGTTGAACTGGGACTCAGGCCATGCGCCTTCGCCGTCAAAAATTGAAAGATTCAACCACGGTTGAACAATAACTCAGGCTACGTGCCTTCACCGAAATTTCAACTACAAGTTGAACCCGAACTCAGGCTATACGCTTTTGCCATCAAAAATCGCAAGATTTAACTATGGTTGAGCAATGACTCAGGCCATGTGCCTTCGCCCAAAAGTTCAACTATAAGTTGAACTACGACTCAGGCCATGTGCCTTCGCCCAAAAGTTCAACTACAAGTCGAACTAAGACTCAAGCCATATGCTTTCACCATCACAAGCCCAATCTCGCTCAAACAGCAAAGTCGAACGCCTTCGTCCTCAAATCCAAAGAGCAACGGACGGAGAGACAAGTTAAGCTCCCTCGCCATTCTAGTAAGTATGCCCAACATGAGCTGAAATTGGGGCCACAAAAAGTTCAGCCTCGGTCGAAGTACAAGGCCGCCTTTCTTACCATCACGGCCAGTAGTTCGACCACGCCCGAACTATGACTAAGGCTACGTTCCACTATCACCAAATAATGGCCACAACTAGTTTACATCAAGTAAAAGAAAGCGATAAACAAAAACCGCTTAATCATAGCCAAGGCCATCACCACTAAACAGCCAACCTAGTTTCTGATTAAGGCAAGCAGACGACTCGACGACAGTCGAAGTCACCTACCTAGCCAAGGCCACCAACATTATCATGGTCAAGGCCATCGGCGTCATTACATCTAAATACATAGGGGAAAGATCACGCCTACCGAAAAACTGAGGCAAAGCCCCCCTTGAGCGTGTACCGAAAGAAAAACTTGAGAACAGGAAAGATATAAAATAAAAACCAGGCAGAACAGAGGAAAATAAAATTGCATATATTTACATCTTTAATTACAACGGGTTATCCTCGCTTACACCCGGCCAAGGCAATGAAAACAAGAAAAATATAAAAAATCCTTTTCACTCGGCGCCACCAGCACCACCATCAGCATCATCCCCGCCCTCAGAGCCATCATCAACCCCTGGCGTAGCTGGATCAATGTCGCAGTCGACATGGGCCTCACGAGCCTTTTGACAGGCCTCTTCATAAGAGGTTTCAGGAATAATGCCGGCCTCCCACAATCTCTTGAACACATCAAGTTGGGCCTCGGCAAACGTCCAAAGATCACGAGCCGGGCCGAAAGAGGCAGCATAATCCCTCAAGCACTGATTCTCTGCCTCTAAGGCCGTAATTCGATTTGATGTAGTCTTGACATCCCGTTTATAGATGCTAATGTGCTCCTCCAACGCTCCCTCTCGAAAGTCCGTAGCAGCCTTCTCCAGCTCTCGTTCCCGTTCGCGAACGCTATTCGCCGTCTCCAACATACCAACCCTCGACAAGGCATCGCTCACTTTCAGCCTCAAGGCAACGGCCGCGGCCTCCAAAGTGATCATCTACCTGGTCAATGTCTCAGAGCCCTCTGCCACCCTGACCCGATCCTGGTGTTACCGCTTAACGACAGCCCTCATCTTGGCCTCCATCTCCTCGTCTTTACGATGAAGATGCCCCTCAAGAATGTTAACCCAGCCAAGGGTCTGCTCCGTTTGAAGTTCTCCCCTCGCCAGCTCTTCGACAAGGTATCGACTCTGGGGGTCGTTCCTCATGTGCTCATGCATCTCGCGGCACCAATCCTGATAGGGTGGTACTTCTCCAGCACCCGCGAACAGATCCCTGAGCATACGTTAGCGCATCGGATGCTCTCCACCTCCAACAAAAAAAGCTATAAGAATGAAGAGATAATAAGAACAAAAAATAGACTAAGTAAAACTAAAAAGAGACAAACTAAAGTCACTATGCGTACTTTCAAGCCCTAACGGCCACTTCACCCATCAGCCCGACGTCAGATATGCCCCTCAGCGACGTGATTTCCACCTCCGAGCACAACACCTCGAACAGCGGCACCAAGTTCTCCTCTTGAAGCAGAAAGTTTTGCTCTGTAGGAATCTCAACATAACGGAACCGCCCTTCCGCATGCACCATTGTGCGGGTGAGACCTTCTTGAAAGATTCAACCACGGTTGAACAATAACTCAGGCTACGTGCCTTCACCGAAAGTTCAACTACAAGTTGAACTAGAACTCAGGCTATACGCTTTCGCCATAAAAAATCGGAAGATTTAACTACGGTTGAGCAACGACTCCGGCCATGTGCCTTTGCCCAAAAGTTCAACTATAAGTTGAACTACGACTCAGGCCATGCGCCTTCGCCCAAAAGTTCAACTACAAGTCGAACTAAGACTGGGGCCATATGCTTTCACCATCACAAGACCAATCTCGCTCAAATAGCAAAGTCGAACGCCTTTGTCCTCAAATCTAAAGAGCAACGGACGGAGAGACAAGTTAAGCTCCCTCTCCATTCTAGTAAGTACGCCCAACATGAGCTGAAATTGGGGCCACAAAAAGTTCAGCCTCGATCGAAGTACAAGGCCGCGTTTCTTACCATCACGGCCAGTAGTTCGACCACGCCCGAACTATGACTGAGGCTAAGTGCCACTATCACCAAATAATGGCCACAACTAGTTTACATCAAGTAAAAGAAAGCGATAAACAAAAACCGCTTAATCATAGCCAAGGCCATCACCACTAAACAGCCAACCTAGTTTCTGATTAAGGCAAGCAGACGACTCGACGACAGTCGAAGTCACCTACCTAGCCAAGGCCACCAACATTATCATGGTCAAGGCCATCAGCGTCATTACATCTAATTACATAGGGGAAAGATCACGCCTACCGAAAAACTGAGGCAAAGCCCCCCTTGAGCGTGTACCGAAAGAAAAACTTGAGAACAGGAAAGATATAAAATAAACACCAGGCAGAACGGAGGAAAATAAAATTGCATATATTTACATCTTTAATTACAACGGGTTATCCTAGCTTACACCCGGCCAAGGCAATGAAAACAAGAAAAATATAAAAAATCCTTTTCACTTGGCGCCACAAGCACCACCATCAGCATCATGCCCGCCCTCAGCGCCATCATCAACCCCTGGCGTAGCTGGATCAATGTTGCAGTCGACATGGGCCTCACGAGCCTTTTGACGGGCCTCTTCATAAGAGGTTTCAGGAATAATGCCGGCCTCCCACAATCTCTTGAACACATCAAGTTGGGCCTCGGAAAACGTCCAAAGATCACGAGCGGGGCCGAAAGAGGCAGCATAATCCCTCAAGCACTGATTCTCTGCCTCTAAGGCCGTAATCCGATTTGATGTAGTCTTGACATCCCGTTTATAGATGCTAATGTGCTCCTTCAGCGCTCCCTCTCGAAAGTCCGTAGCAGCCTTCTCCAGGTCTCGTTCCCGTTCGTGAACGCGATTCGCCGTCTCTAACATCCCAACCCTCGACAAGGCATCACTCACTTTCAGCCTCAAGGCAAAGGCCTCGGCCTCAAAAGTGATCATCTACCTGGTCAAAGTCTCAGAGCCCTCTACCGCCCTGACCTGATCCTGGTGTTACCTCTCAACGGCAGCCCTCCTCTCGGCCTCCATCTCCTCGTCTTTACGATGAAGATGCTCCTCAAGAATGTTAAAATTTGCCAAGGGTCTGCTGTGTTTGAAGTTCTCCCCTCGCCAGCACTTCGACGAGGTATCGATTCCGGGGGTCGTTCCTCAGGTGCTCACGCATCTCGCGGCACCAATCCCTATAGGGTGGTACTTCTCCAGCACCCGCGAACAGATCCCTAAGCGTACGTTAGCTCATCTGATGCTCTCCACCTCCAACAAAAATAGCTATTAGAATGAAGAGATAATCAGAAAAAAAAATAGACCAAATAAAACAAAAAAGAGACAAACTAAAGTCACTATGCGTACTTTCAAGCCCTCACGGCCAATTCACCCATCAGCCCGACATCAGTTATGCCCCTCAGCGACGTGATTTCCACCTCCGAGCATAACACCTCAAACTGCGGCACCAAGTTCTCCTCTTGAAGCAGCAAGTTTTGCTCCGTAGAAATCTCAACATAACGGAACCGCCCTTCCGCATGCACCATTGTGCGGGTGAGACCTTCTTGAAAGATTCAACCACGGTTGAACAATAACTCATGCTACGTGCCTTCACCGAAAGTTCAACTACAAGTTGATCCGGAACTCAGGCTAAACGCTTTCGCCATCAAAAATTGCAAGATTTAACTACGGTTGAGCAACGACTCCGGCCATGTGCCTTCGCCCAAAAGTTCAACTATAAGTTGAACTACGACTCAGGCCATGCGCCTTCGCCCAAAAGTTCAACTACAAGTCGAACTAAGACTCAGGCCAAATGCTTTCACCATCACAAGCCCAATCTCGCTCAAACAGCAAAGTCGAATGCCTTCGTCCTCAAATCTAAAGAGCAACGGACGGAGAGACAAGTTAAGCTCCCTCGCCATTCTAGTAAGTACGCCCAACATGAGCTGAAATTGGGGCCACAAAAAGATCAGCTTCGGTCGAAGTACAAGGCCGCCTTTCTTACCATCACGGCTAGTAGTTCGACCACGCCCGAACTATGACTGAGGCTAAGTGCCACTATCACCAAATAATGGCCACAACTAGTTTACATCAAGTAAAAGAAAGAGATAAACAAAAAGCGCTTAATCATAGCCAAGGCCATCACCACTAAACAACCAACCTAGTTTCTGATTAAGGCAAGCAGACGACTCGACGACAGTCGAAGTCACCTACCTAGCCAAGGCCACCAACATTATCATGGTCAAGGCCATCGGCGTCATTACATCTAAATACATAGGGGAAAGATCACGCTTACCGAAAAACTGAGGCAAAACCCCCCTTGAGCGTGTACTGAAAGAAAAACTTGAGAACAGGAAAGATATAAAATAAACACCAGGCAGAACGGAGGAAAATAAAATTGCATTTATTTACATCTTTAATGACAACGGCTTATCCCCGCTTACACCCGGCCAAGGCAATGAAAGCAAGAAAAATATAAAAAGTCCTTTTCACTCGGCGCCACCAGCACCACCATCAGCATCATCCCCGCCCTCAGCGCCATCATCAACCCCTGGCGTAGCTGGATCAATCTCGCAGTCGACATGGGCCTCACGAGCCTTTTGACGGGCCTCTTCATAAGAGGTTTCAGGCACAATGGCGGCCTCCCACAATCTCTTGAACACATCAACTTGGGCCTCGGCAAACGTCCAAGGATCACGAGCCGAGCCCAAAGAGGCAGCATTATCCCTCAAGAACTGATTCTCTGCCTCTAAGGCCGTAATCCGATCTGCTGTAGTCTTGTCATCCCGTTTATAGGTTCTAATGTGCTCCTCCAGCGCTCCCTCTCGAAAGTCCGTAGCAGCCTTCTCCAGCTCTCGTTCCCGTTCGCGGATGCAATTCGCCGTCTCCAACATCCCAACCCTGACAAGGCATTGCTCACTTTCACCCTCAAGGCAACGGCCTCGGTCTCCAAAGCGATCATCTACCTGGTCAAAGTCTTAGAGCCCTCTACCGCCCGGACCCGATCCTGGTGTTACCTCTCAACGGCATCCCTCCTCTCGGCCTCCATCTCCTCGTCTATACGATGAAGATGCTCCTCAAGATTGTTAACCCTGCCAAGGGTCTGCTGCGTTTGAAGTTCTCCCCTCACCAGCTCTTCGACGAGGTATCGACTTCGGGGGTCGTCCATCATGTGCTCACGCATCTCGCGGCACCAATCCCGATAGGGTTGTACTTCTCCAACACCTGCGAATAGATCCCTAAGCGGACGTTAGCTCATCGGATGTTCTCCATCTCCAACAAAATAGCTATAAGAATGAAGAGATAATCAGAACAAAAAATAGACTAAGTAAAACAAAAAAAAGACAAACTAAAGCCACTATACGTACTTTCAAGCCCTCACGGCCACTTCACCCATCAGCCCGACGTCAGTTATGCCCCTCAGCGACGTGATTTCCACCACCGAGCACAACACCTCGAACAACGGCACCAAGTTCTCCTCTTGAAGCAGCAAGTTTTTCTCCGTAGGAATCTGAACATAACGGAACCGCCCTTCTGCATGCACCATTGTGCGGGTTAGACCTTCTTGAAGCATAGGACGTCGTCAGGGTCCAAGCCGGACTCAGAGTCAGACTCTCCACCTACGGCGCCCATCCCTCCTTCCGCCGACCGAGAAGTTGAAGCTCCCGCCCCCGCCAACACATTGGCACTCGCTTCTCCAACCAAAACACTTGCTGAGGAACTACCTCCCCTCTTAGCAACTGGAACTGTCAATTGAATTTCCGAAGCGATAGCATCACTTTGGCATGAACCAACTAGGGCAACCCCCACTGAGCGCTCGCCCTCAAGGGCAGGCGCCGCCACCACATTCCCCTCCGTGTCCGATGGCGGGAAATCCAAGTTTATCACCACCGAAGCTATTGTAAATGCAACTGTCACACCCTTTTTTTAAAACCAAACTCTTACTAAACCCTCTTAAAATATAATAAGATTTAATAAAGCTTGAAAAGGTTTTTCAATTAGAAAGTGACAAAAATCCGTCCAAAAGGATTAACTCAGAGTCACCACTTGACATTTGATTTCGGTGCGCCAGGTCACCGTTTTGAAAATAATTTTCCTTTAAAACACTTTTGGACTCTAAAACTAAGTCTGCACCAGAGATTAGGGTAAGAATGTTCATTTGACTCGGGGAGAAGGTGTTAGGCACTCCCTATGTCTCGTGAAGGTCACGGTTGCCTACTCGATCAAGTTGGATTTTAGAATATTCAATTGAGGTAGAAAACATAGAAAAGGAAAAATAAATACATACATAGCTTGAGTTCGTCTCCACCTAGTAAAAGAAAATAAAAAGGAAAATAAAAGAAAAATCCTAAGCTAACCTACACTACGTCTTCTCTATCATGCTCGTCAAGGCATACAAAATATTTACATAGTTCTTTGGGTGATACCCCGGATAACAATTTATACAAATTCTTCGAAGCATTCCCCTGATTCAACTACAGGAACAACCTCTCGCCTCAAGACTAACTAAATCCCTAAAGGCTTTCCTACCCATATGATGACGGCCTAACATGCTTCTAGTGTTAATGAAACTATCAATAATGAAGCAGAAATGATACATGTCATATTAAACCCAATTCTCTTTAATTATGTTCAAACCTCCACTACCCGATTTTTATCTTTTGACTTAAACTATCCCGCAGCTCATAATTGGTTCGTTCATCTCATGTTTAAACAAATAATCGACATGATCGTCATAACGTTTCCAATCAAACATGAAGGCCACCAAGAAATTAACCAAGCAATATCAACAATCAACAAACACTTATTGAAATATTAATTAAAAGAAATAGAGAAGAGAATAGACCTTAGATGAACCAAAATTATTCTAAAATTTTGACTAAAATAAATTCCCGAGTTTGAACCACAACCAAAAATGAAACTAGAACCTTCGATAGGAACTCAAAAAGAAAACCGTTATCGATCGGGAACCTTGCTAACTGACTGGACTGTCTCGTTGTCTTCTTGTTCTGATGTGTCGAATCTTGGGATGTTCAAGAGGTTTAGCCAATCAAACCTTCGGGTGAAGAAGAAGAGGTAAGTGAGGGTGTTAGTTTTCAACGGATGAGGGGCTGGTGCGTGGAGTTCTGGCGACTGCTTAGCTGGTGAATGGTCATTGGTTTGAGAGGAGCTAGTTGCGGCAGAACTGGGGTTGCCAGCGACGGGGTCTACTATGTCTTGGTGTGGACGATTTTCTTTTTGTTTTATGAAGATAAGAAGAATAAGCAGTAACTATGGGTTATATTGGTCAGAAGGGATGGCTATGGAGATTGGTTGGGCGTTTAGTGGAGTTCAATGGCTTTTGAGGTCTGTCCGACGGCAGCTTCAGGTGGTGGCGGCTGGTGTTTTTGTCTTCTCCATGTTGATGAAGATGGCAGCCATGGTTTTTGTTCAAGCTTCTACGAAGATGATGATGACAGCTAGGGTTCCAGGTTTTGTCAAGAGGTGGAAGAAGAGGACGGAATGGCTGGAGGTTTCCGATGATTTCCGGCGGATTTCTGGCGGTGCGGCTGGTCTTGTGCTAGGGTTCAACTAGGGTTGTCTTTCATGTTTTTGTTCTCCATTGCTGAAGAAGATGACTTATGGCTTTTTCTTGAAGATGGAAGATGAAGGCTAGGGTTTATGTTGTATCTTGTTCTTCTGTTAAAGAAGAAGTGGGCTCAAAATTTGGCCTTTGATGGTGGGTTTAAAATTGGGCTTCAAAATGTGCAAATTTAGGCCACAAAGGACTGAAAATTCAAATAAAATACCTATAAACTCCACATTAATTTTGATAAATTATTTTTATTAAAATAAAATTAAAGTTGGAACTATTTTTGGTATTTTCAAAGATTATATTAGGATTAAAATAGGCTTAAAGTAATATACCCTCCTAAAAATATCTAATACGCGAATTAAGTAGAGAAATATGGACTATTTTTGTAATTTTCATTTTTATTCTTAAAGTAATGTAAAAGAGCCAATATTAGTTGAAATAACTACATTAGACCTAAATTAAATATTTTACGCTATAATGGGTGAAATTTCGGAGAGGGTCAAAAATCACATATTTACAGATGCCCCTCTTTGACTGGAAATACGAAGTATTTTAAGACAAAGAACGACTAGACATGTTTTTTGACCCGACCCTTATTTGGAGAGAATAAACTTAAGAGAAAAAGGAATGTGACCAAGCTCTGGTATTCGAGTTGCCTACATATCCTTGGCTATAAAGGAATCAGGCCACGTGTAGTTTAAAAGTGAGCGAGATGATGGAGATACTGAGATGGAGAGCCGATCAAGGTGTCGTTCTATCGAGGTTTCGATTCGCGGTTCCTTCCCTTATATCAAAAATCAAAAAAAAACTAACTAAGCCTATCAACTATGAGTTACAAGATTCCAATCTATAAGTCTTCTGAAGCTTGATCTTGAGTCTTGAATAGTTCTTCATGCAAACTTCAGCTATGAACCTTGACGCTCACTGGCTGCAAGTGCTAGTTCATTCTTCTTCAGCTTTTTCGATCAGAATCGGACACAATATGCTTGTGACTTTAGTCATGTCTTGATCAATCCACCTCTTGTCCCGGCTTCTGCATTTTGGATTCACTTTTTTTTGCTACGTCTAACTTGAATTGAATTCTGAAATAACTTCCCTTGTTCTCTAGGTGGGTGCCTACTACTGACTTGAAACTTGAAATGACTCTGAAATGAACTCTGAGATGACTTCCCTCATATTTCAGGTGGGCGCTTGCAATCAAAACAACAAAACAAACAAAATTTTCTGCCCCAGTTTGCACTAGGAAGATCCGTGAGTTATTATCAAAACTGTAAACTACTTATGCCACTGATGCAATGATAAGAGGAAAGCTAAAGGCTCGACTAGGATGTGCGTCTCCTATGAATAAAACCAAGAATATTTGACTAGAAAATTCATCAGATTAGGTGTTCTATCTTAGAAGAAAGATTCCACAGACTAAGATTTTGATCCTAGGAGAAAATTCGTCAGAGTAGGTCTTCTATCTTTCTTTTTCTTGTTTTTTTTATCTTAGGAGAAAGATTCATCCGACTAATATTTTGATCCTAGGAGAAAATTCGTCAAACTGGGTCTTCTATCTTAGGAGAAAGAATCATCAGACTAAGATTTGATCCAAGGAGAAAATTCATCAGACTAGGTTTTTCATTTTAGGAGAAAAATTCATCAGACTAAGATTTTTATCCTAGGAGAAAGTTCATTAGACTAGGTTTTCTTATCTTAGGAGAAAAATTCATCCGACTAAGATTTTGATCGTAGGAGAAAGTTCATCAGACTAGGTCTCTTATCTAGGAGAAAGATTCATCAGACTAAGGCGTTGATCCTAGGAGAAAGTTAATCAGACTAGGTCTTTTTGTCATTTTAGGAGAAAGATTCATCAGACTAAGATTTCTATCTTAGGAGAAAAAGTTCATCAGACTAAGATTTTGATCTTAGGAGAAAGTTCATCAGACTAGGTCTTTTTGTTATCTTAGAAGAAAGATTCATTAGAATAAGACATTAATCATAGGAGAAAGTTCATCAGACTAGGTTTTTTTTATTATCTTAGGAGAAAGATTCTTCAGACTAAGATTTCTATCGTAGGAGAAAAAATTCATCAGACTAAGATTTTGATCATAGGAGAAAGTTCATCAGACTAGGTCTTTTTGTTATCTTAGGAAAGAGATTCATCAGACTAAGACGTTGATCCTAGGAGAAAGTTCATCACACTAGGTCTCTTATCTTAGGAGAAAGATTCATCAGACTAAGATTTTGATCCTAGGAGAAAATTCATCAGACTAGGTCTTTTTGTTATCTTAAGAAAAAGATTCATCAGACTAAGATTTCTTATCTTAGGAGAAAGATTCATTAGACTAAGATTTTTTATCCTAGGAGAAAATTCATCAGACTAGGTTTTCCATCTTAGGAGAAAGATTCATCAGACTAAGACGTTGATCCAAGGAGAAAGTCATCAGACTAGGTTTTCTATCTTAGGAGAAAGATTCATCAGACTAAGTTTTTGATCCTTTGAGAGATTTCATCAGACTAGGTCTCTTATCTTAGGAGAAGGATTCATCAGACTAAGATTTTGATCCTAGGAGAAAATTCATCAAACTGGTCTTTTTGTTATCTTAGGAGAAATATTCATTATACTAAGATGTGATTGGGAAGAAAAATCCATCAGACTGGGACTTTTATCCTAGGAGAAAAAATGTGAGGAACAATGGCAATATTTTATGCATAATAGCAAGGCAAATAAAAGCAAAGATTTGAGAAACTTCACTTTGTCGGCTCTTCCCTTATTTTCTTTTTCTTTCTTCTTTTTCCTTTTTTTCTTTCTTGTTTTTGAAGCAACTTGCTTTCATTGCTTTGTTCCTACTTCAATAAATCAAAAAAACTTGTGAGTTTAAATGTCGTGGTTAGTTTGTGGCCTTGACCTCGAGGGCGCCTGCTTCTACACTTGCCGAGGTAACTTTGATTTCAACTTGGATGACCTTGAATGTTGTCGACTACCCATTTTATTTCAAACCTTATCATAAACAAATATTCCTGATTCATTCAAGTCCAATACCTTATGCCCGATGCATTGCACTTCTGTTCTGACATTCATCCAATATTTGCACTTCACATCAACCCAAAGAACATCTATTATCACCAACTCAATGCACACATTATTCTCTTGTATCTTATGCCATTTTGATGTGCTTGCCAGACTCGGCTTTATGCAATTGGAAAGATGATAGCAAATTTTGATGTCATTTCTCACTTGTTTCGATAAAACAGACTCGAAAGGGATTCAAACAAGACAAGATGAAGAAATAAGGGGAGAACGAGAAAAGATAGTATCTAACAAGAAAATATTATTACCTAGGAAAAACGAACAAAGAAGAAACTAATCTAATTTGAAGGCCATCTCCACTGACCATGACATGAATTTTGGATTAGGGGGCCTGATCTCTCAAGCAAGTCTAATATTTAACTCTTGTTGCACCTTTTCGCTGTGAAACTGGGCTCAGCTCTTCAATTGTCCCATCTGATCCACAATCCTCAATCGACTTGTAGTGCCCTGAAGGGTTTTCACCATCAAGCCTCTCTCAGTTTGTTCTTTTCTCAACTCACCATCGCCTTATGGTGCACATGAGGGTTTTCACCGATAAGACTCTCTCATTTTATCATTTTCTCTCTTTGTGTTGAGAACAAAGTAGTACTCATGATGCAAGAAGATCATATTTTCAATACCCACTTGATTTGGCATTCTCAAAGAATGGTCAGAAGGTTTTTCTTTGGACCGCAATGTAGGCCTTTGGACAGGGTTGGAAAAAAGGTTGGCATGAAGGCTCAAAGTAATTTAAGATGAAAGGGGTAAAAATTATAACTTTTGGAATCGGGCCTTTTGGCAAAATTAAAACTTCTGCCCCATTTCCTTCTTCATCTTCCTTTCTAGCACAGCTTGGTTTTTCATTTACTTTTCCTTATTTTCTTTCTGATTTTCGCTCATTTTCACACGTCCCACAACTTCATTCTCTTTTTCTCTTTTTTTTGTTGTTAAAAAAAATGATCTGATCGAACCATATGTTGGTTGTCTACGTATCATGTACTCATGAATCAGATCATGCGTAGTTCTTGAAAAAAGTAATGGACAAAATAAACTAAGAAAATAAAAAAAATGAATTTTTCATTTATAACTTTTTTTGGTTTTTCAAATATTAAATAGGAAGTAATATAACAAAAGACTCGACAATATTAACTAGACTGGCAGACTCTATCCTACTGTACAAGACTAAAATTAAGAGACAACATAAGATATACTAAAAAAGTTAAGAAGTTTCCTCAAACAACTCGTGCATGCAATGGTCTTGACTAGAATGGTCTTGACTAGAATGGTCTTGGGGTATTTGTATCCATACCTGAATGGATAAATAATATCAAATAGAGTTAGTGACTGAAGATATATGTGATGCCACAACTCCTCCTAGTGGACATATGCAAGACATGATTTGGCTATATTTTACAAAATGACTTGAGTGACTGAATGTGGCTATTAGTGCAAAATTGACAAAATTGACCCCCTAATGCATGAAAAGTAATCCATTTAAAGCTTGCATGACTCATTGACTCTAACATCTCAACAATCATGGCCATAAAGAAAAATTACTTTGCGAAAATGGCTCATTTTGCAAAAATGTCCTATATGGCCAAATGTGGCTAAAAATGCAAACTCAAAAAAGGAAAGACCTTAAAGTACTATGACACCTACTTGTGGACTCAAGATACTAAGACATGGGTCATTGAAGTACTTTTGCGAAAATGACCCCATTTTGCCAGAATGGCGGTGTGGCCAAAAGTGGCTAAACATGCAAGATCTGGCTAAGGCCCCGCAAAGCCAAGAACCTAAGACTCACTAGGAAGACCGGACCCTATGTGGGTTTCCTACGTATCCCTCCCCTAAAGACGAGAATCAGATTCGTGCAGTTCGGGAAGATGCAACTAATTTGAAAAAACTATTTTTTTTTTTTTGAAAAATGATGGAAAATGTAAAAATCTTTCTGGATTTTCTTTTTCTTCCTTTTGTTTGAATTTTTTGGAAAAGTATGAAAAATGTAAAACTTTTTGGATTTTCTATTTTCAATTTTTTCTTCTCTTTTGGAAAATAATGGAAAAGTAAAATATTTTTGGATTTTTTTCATTTTTATTTTTTTTTATTTTTGAAAAACTATAAAAGAAAAACGTGAGTGGACCCTACTTTCTTCATTTTCACCCTTCTTTCCCATACGTCGATCCGCCAAATGACCTTCTTACCCTTAAAGATGCAACATTTAGCACATAGGATGATTAGATGTCATTTTGGGCCACGGGCCTATTTTGACAAAATTTGGATAGAATCCCTACAAAGGGACATGGTACCTGGGACTGAGCCCTACTAGGTGTAAATGACATGATGCAATTAAAAATGACCTAAGGTTGACCTAAGTTTGGGGTTCACTAACAAGGCAATTCGGGGGAACGTATGGTCGATAGTGGTTGCTCAAGCTTTCCACTCACTCCATACGTCCGACGGCCCCTCTCCTAAAATAAGTGTGACTCAACAAAGAGTTTGTGCACGCGACGCGTACTCCGAGACTTGTTGCAGAAAGAATTGATCGGGTAATGCATATGATGACAGTTATAAAGCAGTAAACACATAAAGCAAAACTGTAAACAAATAAGCAACTAGCAAATAATAAAACGACGTAAACAAAATAAAAAACAAACAAAGCAAAAACAATACATAAAACCTCAACTGAATATCCTAAAAAACCAACAAGATCAAGTACAAGCTCGAACCCGCACCTCCCCATAAGAGTCGCCAGAGATGTCACACCCCTTTTTTAAAACAAACTCTTACTAAACCCTCTTAAAATAATAAAAAAGATTTAATAAAGCTTGAAAAGGGTTTTCCATTAGAAAGTTAGAAAAATGTGTTCAAAGGGATTAACTCAGAGTCGCCACCTGACATTTGATTTCGGTGTGCCAGGCCACTGTTTTTAAAATAATTTTCCTTTAAAACACTTTTGGACTCTAAAACTAAGTCTGCACCAGAGATTACGGTAAGGAGGTTCATTTGACCCGGGGAGAAGGTGTTAGGTACTTCCCAAATCCCGTGAAGGTCGCCGCGGTTGCGTACTCGATCAAGTTGGCTTTTAGAATATTCAATTGAGGTAGAAAACGCAGAAAAGGAAAAATAAACACATACGTAGCTCGAGGTCGTCCCCACCTAGTAAAAGAAAATGAAAAGAAAAAGAAAAGAAAAATCCTACGCTAACCTACACTACGTATTCTCTACCATGCTCATCAAGGCATACAAAATATTACATAGTTCTTAGGGGCATACCCCAGATAATAATATATACAAATTCTTCGGGGCATTCCCCGGATAAATTCAACTACGGGAACAACCTCTCGCCTCAAGACTAACTAAATCCTAAAGGCTTGCCTACCCATATGATGAAGGCCTAACATGCTTGTAGCGTTAATGAAACTAGCAAAAATGAAGCAGAAATGAAACATGGCATATTAAACCCAATTCTCTTTAATTATGTTCAAACCTCCACGGCCCGATTTTTATCTTTGACTTAAACTGTCGCGCAACCCATAATTGGTTCGTTCATCTCATGTTAAAACAAATAATCGACATGATCGTCATAATGTTTCCAATCAAACATGAAGGCCACCAAGAAATTAACCAAGCAATATCAACAATCAACAAGAACTTATTGAAATATTAATTAAAAGAAATAAGAAGAGAATAGTCCTTAGATGAACCAAAATTATTCTGAAATTTTGACTAAAAGGAAATCCCGAGTTTGAACCACAACCGAAAATGAAACTCAAACCTTCGACAAGAACTCAAACAGAATATCGCTATCGACCGGGAACCTCGCTGAAACTGACTGGACTACCTCGTTGTCTCCTTATTCTGCTGTGTCAAATCTTGGGATGTTCAAGAGGCTTAGCCAATCCAACCTTTGGGTGAAGAAGAAGAGGTAAGTTAGGGTGTTAGTTTTGGATGGATGAGGGGCTGGTGCGTAGAGTTCGGGCGGTGACTTGGCTGGTGAATGGTTGTTGTTGGAGAGGAGCTGGTTGCCACAAAACTGGGGTCCCCGGCAACGAGGGCTGTTGTGTGCTTGGTGAGGACGATTTTCTTTTTGTTTTATGAAGACAAGAAAAAGGAGAAGTAGCTATGGGTTATATTAGATAGAGAGTTGATGGTTATGGAAATTGGGTGGCCGTTTGGTGGAGTTCAATGGCTTTTGGGGTCTGTCCGGTGGCGGCTTCAGGTGGTGGCGGCTAGTGTTTTTTTCTTCTCCATGTTGTTGAAGATGGCAGCCATGGTTTTTGTTCAAGCTTCTACGAAGATGATGATGAAGTCTAGGGTTCCAGGTTTTGTCAAGAGGTTGAAGAAGAGGACGGAATGGCTGGAGGTTGCCGGTGATTTCCAGCGGATTTCAGGCGGGCTGGCGGTGCGGCTGGTCTTGTGCTAGGGTTGTCTTTCATGGTTTTTGTTCACCATTGTTGAAGAAGATGGCTTATGGATTTTCCTTGAAGATGGAAGATGAAGGCTAGGGTTTATGTTGTATCTTGTTCTTGTGTTAAAGAAGAAGTGAGATCAAAATTGGGCCTTTGGCGGTGGGTTTAAAATTGGGCTTCAAAATGTGCAAATTTAGGCCAAAAGGGACTGAAAATTCAAATTAAATACCTATAAACTCTACATTATTTTGATAAATTATTTGTATTAAAATAAAATTAAAGTTGGAACTATCTTTTGTATTTTCTAAGATTATATTAGGATTAAAATAGGCTTAAAGTAATACACCCTCCTAAAAATATTTAATAAGCGAATTAAGTAGAGAAATATGGAACTATTTTTGTAATGTTCAATTTTATTCTTAAAGTAATATAAAAGAGTCAAAATTAGTTGAAATAACTATATTAAACCTAAATTAAATATTTTATGCTAAAATGGGTGAAATTTTGGAGAAGGTAAAAAACCACGTGTATACAGCAACTCTTCGCCTGATCAGCGGCCTCTCCCCCTCCTCCTCATTCTCACTCAGAGGCACCTCCGCCTAGGGCGTACGACCCCCGATGACTCTTCGGCCCGAAGTGCAGAACGTGCTGAAGAATGAGCCGCCAAAACCAAAGTCGCCCTCGGACCTGGGGGTGGCGCCGACTGTAGGAAATCATTCTATCCATGATATGTGTGCTTTGGTTGTATTAGCATGATTTCCAGGTATAGGTTTTGATGAATGACAAACAATAAAGTCAAGTGTCAAACAACGTTATTATATGACAAACAATTAAGATTGAATGCCGAGAAGTATATTGATGAAGGGATTGCATGGAAAAGCCAAGACGAGCTCAAAAGTTCAAGACCGAAGACCCAAGGCGTAGGTCGTTAGGTAGAACCAATGTAAGAGCAACGTTTAAGTTATCTCGTCTTTTGGCTCAATATAGGTCATCATAAATATGCATAAAATTATTTTATCAAATCATAGATATCATAAACATTTTCATATACTTCAAACAAAATGATTCTTAACGTTTTCATTTTAACCAAAATGATTTTTGAAGTAAGTTTTCAATTCTGGACAGAACAGCCAGACGATTATCCCTTATGTGATAATCGATTATGTTGGGTTTCCAGCCAAAACTGGAAATTCCAGCATGGCTGCATAATCGATTATCACAACGAGGATAATCGATTATCTGCCTTTTTCCAGCTTAAACTGGAAATTACCGAGAGGATAAATAATCGATTATGTGATTGAGAATAATCGATTATCCTACTGACTGTTGCCTTCCAACGTTCAGTTTTATGAACGTTGAGAAGATAATCGATTATGTAAAGTAGATAATCGATTATCTTGGCATAAAATCAGCATTATTGATTGCCTATTAAGCAACGGACATACAACCTCTACCACCTATAAGTAGAGGTCTTTGGGACTCATTTCAAATGAACAACATCTCTCATTATTCTTGAACATATTGATAACATTTACACATCATATTTAGAGCTTTTGTTGAGACATTGAGAGACAACTTTGTGTTGTTCATAGAGCTTATATTGTATCTCTTTATCTACTCTTCTTAGAGAGTTCTTGTTGTAAAAGAGAAAGGTTCTTGAGAAGACCATATCTTCTCATTGTGCGTTGGGTTGCTAAGTACCTTCAATCTTAGTGTGTGAAGTCTTGTGGTGCGGTATCCACGAGCAAGGTGAAGTCTTGAGGTGAGGTATCCTCGAGCAAGTTGAAGTCTTGTAGAGCGTACATCTACGAGCAAGTGTAACGGTTTGTTAGACACCCGTAAGCTTAACGGAGTTAGTGTAAACTCGAGAGAGTCTCTCGAGAGACTGGACTAACCACACGTTGTCGTGAACCAGTATAAATTCGATGTGTCCTCTCCTTACTCTTTTAATTACTGCACTTACTTTACTCCTGCAATATTAATTTTGCAAAATTTATCGACATTCTCGTGCCTCACTATTCACCCCCCCTCTAGTGACGGACATAAATCCTAACACCGACATTATCACAAGTCGTGCGATCGCGCCCGGCATGTGAAAAGCTAGCTGAGGGGACCTCACGCGGCGTGCACTCCCTGATCAAAGAAAGAACAAAGTTGAGAAGAGGACAAATGGAATGAAACAAGAACGGAACCAAAGGAAGCTAAAGTTCTCACCAGAAGCAGGTCTACAACCGTGCCTTTCCCAGAAAGACGGCCATGTACGAATCTCTGCTGTTTGAGGGTGCACGTCCTCGACCCATTCGCGAATACCGGGTAGAGAATCCAGCAGCGGCCGTTCAGCTACAAACATGAGGCAAAGTCAAAACACTTATAAGAACAAGACACGAGAGAAGGAGAGTAGAATTTGACAAAGAAAGGACTCACGTGCATGGTTCCAAGTCTCTGGGAACTCAGTAGCACATGCCACCAAGTGCTCGGTCCTAATGTACAAGAAATTCTCTTAAGTGTGAGAGTCGACCGCATCATCCAACTCCGCAGTCAGGTCCACGCCCACGAGGAACCGCCTGAATCATAGTACCACGGACCCTCTGAGGAGCGTAGAGAGTTAGCACGTGCCGCAACGTGATCTCCCTTCGGGACAGCTCCGCATATTTAATCAGCATAACGATAAGCTTGTAGAGGGAGGGAACGAGCTGGCCAGGGCACACCGAGTAATAACAGCAGAAGTACACCACCAACATCAGAAGAGGGATCTTAAATCCCAATATAAAAGGATAAGCGTAGAAAATGCAATACCCCATGCAGTCAATATGGACCCTCTCCTTGCGTCTAGCGAGGGAAATATCGGCAAAGCGAGGAATGCCCCACTGCTCCCGTAACTGACCAATCCCCACTTCCCCCATCAGCGCTTCATTCACCTGATACCCGCTCATCTACGGTGAAATCAATCGTCGGACCTCCGGGCAAGGAAAGGATATCGGCCATCGACGGAACCCCATCGGTCTCCACCAGTTCTACACCTCTTACCATCGTAGAAGGCTCTTCTGCCACTGTAAGGTTGGCCAGAAGACTTGCCTGATCAACATTTTTGGGAGAACTGCTTGCCATTTTTTATCAATAAATCAGAAAGGAGTAAGAATCAACGAAGAAAAGTGAAGGTTACGACAATCGAAGAGCAAGAGCAAAGATGAACTGACAAAGCAAGGTAAATTCTTCCGAGATCTCTCTTAGACAAATTAAGAAGTGAGAGACAAATGCCTCAACTCCTTATTTATAAGCAACACAAGTGGCTCTCACGAATTCCAATAGTCATCACTAACTGCTTGACCAACCGCAAAACGGTTCGGTTCTGCAGAAATGTGCGTCATAATAACAAAACTCCATGAAGCAGCTTTTCAGTCGCCAACCAGTGCCTCGCCTTCGAAGCGGTCATAATGACCTGAGAACGTTTCAGGAACATCATGCGTACCTCCAAAACTTTGGACGTCGCCAAAATGCATGACAAGTACATCCGTACTCCCCCTGGCCGCGACGTTTAAATAACATCGACACTGTACTAGGTTGAAGGTCGTCGACAAAATAACCACGGCCAACTCCACTATATGAACGGCTACGGTCATCTCCACTATATGAACGGCTACGGCCACCTCCACTATATGAACGACTACGGCTATCCCCACTATATGAATGGCTACGGCCACCTCCACTATATGAATGGCTACGGCCATCCCCACTATATAAACGACTACGATCACCTCCAGTGTATAAATGGCTAAGGTCAATAATGAAATACGACTAAGGTCATCAACTTGATTCTGCCCAAAGCCGTCAACACAAAATGGCCAAGGTCATCAATGTCAGCAGCATAACCTTTAATGCATAAACGGCTACGGTCATCCTTGGTCTCGGCCAAAAGGCATCCGACTTCCCTTTCTGAATTTCTGGAACTACAGTCGACGAAGTCCGCTCATCGAGTTCAGCTAAAGTCCGACCTCAATAAGCGGAGGGACTAACTGTATGGGTCAGGATTCGACCTTACGATAATTGACGAGTCAGACCCCGCTTTAAGAATCTATAATTAACTAATGGTACGGCCATTAATCATTAATAATGTTTAATCCTTATTTGGTTCGACCAACACAGCCACGACTTGTCTACTGTCTTAAAGAAGGAACTCCGACATGGTCACGGCCATGTTTATCGCCTGCTCATCCACTTTGCTGCTATAAATACTAAGACAAAGAACCCTAGAAGGGTGGCTGCTTCTCCTTCTACATCACGATTCTCGAGAAAAGAAAGAACATAATTATAAGACATGCAGACCAAATCAATATTATCAATAAAAGATCTCTACACCTTTCCTTCTAATGAATAACACTTGCCTCTTATGTCTTTCATTTGGTCTCTTAATTATTACAATCTGCTATAATTGGCCCTTAATTTATTTTTATTATTTTATGCTTGCAAAGTACGTGATAATTTTGAGCTGAACAGATTTCTTGTGTTTTAATGTTAGCCATTTTTTGTTTTCCTTTATCTTCTTATCTTATGGTATGGTTTTCGTCCAAGTTTAAATCTCATAGAGCCAAGAAAAATAATTAAGTGATCAAAGCCAAGATCTCGTATCACTGCGAGTGGCAATTGCTAATTGATCTAAACCTTATAGAGCTAGGCTGCGGCGAAGTTAAAAAATTCAATAAGAATGTTTAAATTTTGAATATCTTTTGTTAGTGGGTTATGTAGGGGTGTTTAAAGTTTATTTTTTAGTCAACAAAAAATAATAATATTTTAGCTTATACACAATATAATATTTAGGCGAAGGGTGTTCAGTTAACCACCGCTGGACCAATATAGCTTCGCCTCTGGAGCTAGGTGTTTTTGTCAAGAATTTATTTATACGTATTAATCGTGGATGTATAATATTCACACCTTTAGTGGAATTTAATCCAATTGTAACAAACAGATTATGCATTTTTTATGTGTGAACAATTTAACATTTAGTTTTTTTTCTTTTCTTTTTTAACATTTAGTTGCAGTTGACGGTTTAGTAACTTGATACTTACAAATATCTTAATTGGTCAATGAGGCGTTGCTAAATCGATAAATATTTAAAAATACTTTTTAAACAGTTTAGTCAAACATAAATTGTTATTTAAAAATACTTTTTAATTTAATTAATTAAATATAAATTGCTTTTCGTCTGAAGTTAATAACAATAATAATACTAACAACAAATCCAATATAATCCCACAAGTACTTTTTATGAAAAATACTTCTTCAAAATAAGCTAATTTGATAAGTTTGATTCTGAACAGGTTATTGATACTAACCCCACAAAATGTTAAAGCACGGGCGAACGTATTTATTAAAAAAAAGGTAGAAACAAGGGATTCTCGGTAAAAATCTATTTGCAATTAGTGTTTACATCAAATTATTCAAATTATTTTTAATAAAGTAATAAATTAAGATGCAAATGTATATTAATTAATTAATTATAATTTTGTGATAACTATATTTATGAAAACATATATCATACATTTACTGAATTGGTGTAAAAAGTATTTACCATTTTCACACACATATATATTCTCTTGGATAACCCCCTCTTTTTAGTGACAGGAAAAGGGAAGGAAACACCATTTAATCTCTTGTATAATTCTAAAAATAAATTCTTCGGAATAGGGTCATTATTACCCTTCGTTATACTATTGGTATAAAAATACCTTTATTGTTATACATATAGCTAAATATAACCCTCCTTTGTTAGGATTGTCCAAGGTGAAAACCTAATTTAATGTGACAATAATGTTAGATGAGTTGGATGATACGGGGCATACCATCTCGCCACCTCAACCAAATTTACCCTCTAAACTGTTGCTGCTTACATATTTGACCTGCTGATTTGTTTTCTCTCTTTTCTTTTTGGTCTTGAAGAAAATATTTGAAGTAATTTGCAGTTATACATTTAAAAACAAGAATTTACAACTAGCATGACAAGGACTAAAATGATAACTACTTCATATTTTGATAAGCAACCCATTTCTCAATGATTTCCTATAACTTAAGTCCCTTAATTGATGTTATAATCCAATTTGCACGTCGATTTAAAACTGAGATTTGGGTTCTAAAAACTATAATTCCTATCCCAAATTAAAACTTCCAAAGTGATGAATTTGAAGTAGATAGTGAAAACATCATTATGTGAATTTTAAAAATTAGTGTTAGAACTTCAAATTCAATTCATTGTGTCCTATTAATGATGATGTGGACAAACAGATAAGCAAGGCCGGTATTATATGCTTACTCCGCTTCATAATAAATAATTAATTTGTTTTTTTATTTTGATCCAAATAAGTGTTATTTATATAATCAAGAAAAAATTCAATTTGTTTTTTTAAAATTATCCTTATATACACATCCCTAAAAAGTTGTTTACTCCTCATATTTGAGAAGTGAAGTAAGTGCTACTATAACTATGCTGCAACATTAAATTAAGGATAATTTAGTCACATTAATTATTTTTGTCTAAAATTTAGTACTTCTTTAGTAGGTGTGCCCGGTGGCGGAGCCACATTGAAGCCCCTTCGCCTGAAAATTATACTATTTTACTAGACAATTTTTTTAATTTTATGTATATTTACTAACCTACCTTAACTTTTGATACATCTAATTATTTATATTTTGACACCCCTTAATAAAAGTTCTGCATCCATTACTGGGTGTCCAAAATAAATAGATCATTTATTGTGGACGATAAAGAGTATATCAATTACTTGCTGGAGAATCTTAATAAGCATATATAGACTATTTGGCATTGTCTTCGCGGAACTTTAAACTTTATTAATGGACATAAATACCATAATTATTCTTAGGACAGTCAAATTTGGCCAAAGCCCAAATGACCCGTTCAACCCGTTTAAGGTTGTGTTGGTTATTGACCTGCCCATTTATTGAACTTAGCCTATCTTGACCCAACCCATCTCAACACATTTAAAGTTGGGCTAATTTTTAGCCCAAATTGATCCATGAGTAAGTTTGTCAACATATCTTTGAAATAATTTTATTTTTTTGTTTCATATATTAAATATGACCATAAAAAAAGCAAAAAAGCCTTATTTATTAATTATACAATTTATAAGAAAATAACATATATTAATTAAGTTTAATAAGAATTGGATGGGTTTGGTTATGACCCGAATTTAATCTATCTTGACCCAACCCATCTTAGCCCAAGTAACTTTTGGGCAGATCATTTGACCCGCTCAATTATTGACTCAAGCCATTTTAACCCGCCCATAATTGTCCCAACCCACCCATTTAACACCACTACTTATTCTTATGAGCACTATTGCATTTTTCTTCTATCATGACCAGTTGGCCACCCAACTTTATACATTCTCCCTAGCTCACATCAACGAACTGATCAAATCCACATAATTGCCACCATGGTGAAGAAGGAGGTGTGAAATGGTAGTGATCATGGTGGTATTGATGATGCTAGTGGGAGGAGAAGAAATGGAGGGAATGGGACGTTGAGACGGTATGTCACGTGACATCTGTTGCGTAAGCCAAATGCATAAGTGTGAATGAGTCACAACTACTATACCAAAAAAAATATAGCAGCCATCAAATAATAAATAATATAATAAAGCAACAATAAAAGGAACACCAGAATTTACGAGGTTCGGTCAATTTTGCCTACTCCTCGGACGCAACTAATATTTTATTCCACTCCAAAAATACAAGTGAAATAATACTAAAGAGAGAAGATACAAATGTCTTAAATAGATGAGAAGGCAAACGAGAGGTGTGTTTAAATCCTAAACATTATGTCTTCTTTGATAGGGAGAAACTCCCCCAAAATAAGTCTCCCACAGATGAGGGAGTTTGCCAAATTTCAACAAATCTCCACCTTGGCAAAATTCTACAACTTTAATTTTCTCTCGGTAACAAATTTTGGTTGTGTCTCCATCTTCAATCTTCAGTGTTCAACAATATTTATCAAATCCAAATAATGTTGAAACTTGACAGCAGTCATCACTTTTGTTAGCATATCAGCAGGATTCTTCGTAGTATGAATTTTCTTCACCGTGACTCCGCCTTCTTATATGATTTCTCGTACGAAATATTACCGAACATCATGTGCTTCGTCCTTGCATGATAAACTTGATTCTTCACTAACTGAATAACACTTTGACTATCACAAAAAGTTGTGATACTTTTTTTTTCAACACCAAGCTCTTTTAGCAACCCTTAAAGCCAAATTGCCTCCTTCACAGCCTCTGTAATAGCCATGTACTCAGCCTCTGTTGTATACAAAGCAACAATTGACTTCAAAGTAGACTTCCAACTAACTGGTGCCTTTGCAAAAGTAAACACATAACCAGTAGTTGATATTCGTTTGTCCAGATCACCCACAAAAAGTGAGTCAGAATATCCAACTACTGACAGATTTCCTTCCTGCTTAAAAACTAATCCAACATCTACAGTATTATGAATATACCGTAGAATCCACATCACAACTTGCCAATGCTCTTTCCTTGATTGTGCATATATCAACTAATAATTCCAACAGCTTGTGAAATGTCAGGTCTCGTACAGACCATTGCATACATCAAGCTACCAACAACATTTGCATATGGTAACTTTGACATATACTCTCGTTCAGCTTCATCCATTGGCGACATAGTAGTACTTCGCTTAAATGGGTAGCAAGTGGAGTACTAACTGGCTTAGTCTTGTCATCTATGCCAAAGCGTTGTGGTACTCTCTTTAAATATTCTTTTTGAGATAACCAAAGTTTCTTTGAATGTCTATCTCTTATTATCTCCATGCCAAGAATTTTCTTTGCCTCGCCCAAATCCTTAATCTCGAACTCCTTCTTCAGTTGAACTTTAAACTTATCAATTTCATCTGAATTCTTTGAAGCTATTAACAAATCATCAACATATAGGAGAAGATATACAAAGGAATCATCTTTAAGCTTGCGCAAATACATACAATGATCGTATTTGCTTCTCTTGTACCCTTGCTGCAACATAAACTTGTCAAATCGCTTATACCATTGTCTAGAAGATTGTTTCAATCCGTACAATGATTTTTCAAGTTTGCACACCATATTTTCCTTTCCAGCAACATTGAATCCTTCTGGCTGAGTCATGTAGATTTTCTCCTCCAAGTTTCCATATAAAAATGCATTTTTTACATCTATATCAACTAATTCCAAATTCAAGTGTGCTACCAAAGCCAACATAATTCGAATGGATGAATGTTTTACAACTGGAGAAAATATAGCATTGTAATAAATTCTCTCCTTTTGAACATATCCTTTTTCCACCAATCTTGCTTTGTAGTGAACATATACTTGGTTAGAAAATCATTGCAAACACCCATTTACACCCAATTGCTTTCTTTCCCTTCGGGAGATTGGCCAATCTCCATGTATGATTTTGATGAAGGGATTGTATTTCATCACTCATGAAAATCCTCCACTTATCTTCTTCTGAAATTTGGACTGCATCTTTATAAGTGGTAGGAACATCATCATCTACAATTGCGGTTGCGCAAGTAACTGTCTCTATGAGATGAACATGTTTCCTTATTGTCCTTTTTGGCCTGCTGGTTGCTATTGATTCAAGTTGTTGTTGAGGTTACGGAGTTGCAATCTCCTCTACTGACTCTTCATCTAGAGGGTAATCTTTATTTGTTTCCTCCTCTGCTTCTTGTGTAGGAAAAATAAATTTTCCTTCAAACTCCACCTGCTTAGAAGCACCATCATCTTGTTTGGTATCTTCACTTGTTACCTTATTTACCATAGCAGATTTACCGAAGGTAACATCCCTTCTGAATATATTTTTGTTTTGTCATTGGACACCATAAGCGATATTTTTTGACTCCAGAAGTAATCCCCATCAAATAGCCTTCTTTTCCCTTGGATCCAATTTGGACTTTGTCACATGATAATATGCAGTTGAGCCAAACACGTGCAAAGAGTCATAATCTACAACAGACTTTCCATACCATTTCTCAAACGGTGTCTTGCCATCAATAGCAGAGGTGGTAGACGATTAATGAGGTGGCATGCATATGTAATTGCCTCAGCCCAAAATTCTTTTCCCAAGCCAGCATTGGACAACATACAACATACCTTCTCCAGTAAGGTCCGGTTCATATGTTCTGCCACTCCATTCGGTTGTGGTGTATGTCTGACAGTGAAGTGTCGGACGATGCCATCATTTTCACAGACCTTATTGAAATGATTATTTTTGTATTCACCTCCATTGTCTGTGTGAATATACTTGATCATCCTGCCTGTTTGATTCTCCACCATCGTCTTCTATTTGAGAAAAATTTCCAGCACTTCATATTTGCTCTTCTTTGTATACACCCATACTCTTCTGGAAAAATTACTAACAAAGGTTACAAAATAGTGCTTCCCACCCAATGAAGGTGTTTTGGAAGGATCCCAAACATCAGAGTGTACATAATCCAAAATGCCTTTCGTATTATAGATCGTTGTACCAATTTTAACCCTTGTCTATTTTCCTTTGACACAATGCTTGCAAAACTTCAAGTTGTAATTATTTACTCCTTTCAATAATCCTTGATCTTATAGACTCTTCAAGAATTTTTTTCCAGCATGTCCCAAGCGCATGTGCCATAGCCTGGTTGCTTTTGCCTCTTTGTCGTCACTGGACGTCACTGTCGTTGTCCCAATAACTGTACTACCATGATAGTGGCACATGTTATTGTTCTTACGATTAGCCTTCATTACCACTAGTGCACCAGAGCATATTCTCATCACTTCATTTTCTGTAATGATTTTGAACCCTTTTGATTCTAAGGCTCCCACAGAGATAAGATTCTTCTTCAAATCCGGTACATATCGAACATATGTTAATGTTTTGATCATTCCATCATGGTTCCTTAATCGAATTGAACCAATGCCATATGAGGTAAGAAGGTTATTGTCCGTTGTGTGGATGACTCCATATTCTCCTTCTTGAAATTCCACGAACCAGTCCCTATTGGGACACAAGATAGCTACAAGTCGAGTCCATCAACCATATGTCTGTTGATATTGATGACTCTGTTATAACTAATGAGAAGTATGAATCATCATAATCAGCAACATTTGAATCTATAATGGCCTTTTCATTGTTATGTTTGACTTTATTCTTCAACCTTGCACAATCTTTCTTTCAGTGCCCCTTTTCTCGACAACAGGCACATTCATCTTTGATGGGTTTAGATCTTGACTTAGATCTTCCTTTCTTTGTCCTCGTTTGATTTTGAGGACGACCTCTCACAAATAGTGTTTCTCCTTCTCCGCCCTTCTGTTTTTCTCGCTTTGTTTGTTCATAGTTGTACAAAATCTCTCTGAGAGAAACTTCGTCATTTTCATGGAGTAGAGTAGTTTCAAGGTGCACGTAGTCATAAGGAAGTGACACCAACAACATAAAGGCCAAATCACCATCATCATATGTTGTATTCATATTTTGCAAATCTGTGACCAACTTATTGAAACTGGTGATATATTCATTCATCCTAGTACCACGAACATAGGTGAAGTGAAACAGTCTCTTCTTCATGTACAATTTATTTTTACTGTTTTTCTTCAAAAATTTATTTTCCAGTGCTTTCCATAAATTACTTGAAAATTTTTTCTTTGTGTATGGATATTTCTGCTCTCTAGGAAAGTAGGATCGAATGGTACCTCAAGCAACACGATTGAGAATCTTCCAATCTTCTTCTCCAATAATATTTGGTTTCTTTTCTTCAATGGCCAGATCTAGCCCTTGTTGAAAAAGGACATCTAGAACCTCGCCTTGCCACATGCCAAATGTTCGGACCCGTAAAAATTTTCTACCGTAAATTTCGCATTTGACACAATTCTTGTCATAAGCGAAGATGCCAATGATGACGTATTGCTGACATTTGATGTAGATTCTTCTTGTTTACTGTCTTCCATTTTGACACAAATATTATTTAATAGCTGATGACACAAATCAAGATTATTTCCTTTCTGATGTAGAAGATTAGATTAAGCTGCAACCACAGAGCACACTCAGACAGAACTTTGACCCAGTTCCAAGATAAATCTTTTCTGATGTGGAAGATCAGACTACGTTGCAATCCACAGAGCATACTTAGACATTACCTTGGCTTTGATACCAATTGTTGCGGAAGCCAAATGTATATAGCGTGAATGAGTCACAACTACTATACCAAAATATATGGAAGCTACCAAGTAATAAATAAGACAATAAAACAACAATAAAAAGACACCAGAATTTATGAGGTTCGATCAATTTTGCCTACTCTTCAGATACAACCAATATTTTATTTCACTCCAAAAATACAAGTGAAATAATACTAAAGAGATAAGTTACAAATGTCTTAAATAGATGAGAAGGCAAATGAGAGGTGTGTTTAAATCCAAAACATTAGGCCTTCTTTTATAGGGAGAAACTCCCCCCAAGATAAGTCTCACGTCGATGTGGGAGTTTGCCAAATTTCAACAGTATCTACTTCATCAAATTATTGTGCTATATTAGATTAGGTCTTCATATTGGACAGTCTAAATAGAGGAAGAGTATATTTGAACCACCCATGTAACGACAAGGACATTATCTTTATACTGATAATATAACGGAGGGTAAATTTAACCTTTTTGCATAGTAAAGTTAGGGACAAATATTACCCTTTTTCCTAAATTCTTTAGAGGTAAATATTGGTGGCAAAATACTTCTTTAACTCCTGTACTTTGATCATGTAAATCTTTCGATACAACATCAATTTAAAATATTTTATAATAACATATTATAAATGTAACGTGAAATTAAAGCAGGGCCAACCTAATGACCAAGCAAGTAAAGCACTTGCTTAGGCCCCTTATTAGCAAGGGCCCCAAAATTTTCTAGTCGTTAATATAATTGACCATTTTCTTTAACAATATTAAATATTTGGAAAAAAAACATGCAACTTTCAAGGAAGGAGCCCGCTGGAGAAGTGAGAAGAATAAAAGGAATATATTTTTGGGGTCCAATGCTTTTTTTACGGTTGAACATTCCACCATTTATGTACATTATTATTATACTTGGCCCACATTCTTTTCATCTATTTTCATCTCATTTCATCTTTCTCAGCCAAAGCAAAGTCTTTTGCTCTTCACTCTTCTATTGCTTCTTTGGTCTTTTCTCGTTGAGTCACAAATAAAAGAGAGGCGCAGAACACAAACACAAGTTATAAATACCATCTGTTTTTTCAGTTATCAATTATTTTGGCGTCTCATCAAGGATTTTGAAGTAGCAAAAGCTTATCAAATTATCTTTGTTGGATTAGGTTTGATTGTTCTTTATTCTATTATTTGCATTTACTTTTTAATTTTTTTGATATATTTCTTTGTAAGTATATATTGTTTTTTTAGTTATTTATTAGAGTTTTAATATGTCAACAAGAAAATATGAATCCGGATGTTCAAAGCGTCAAAAAATAAAAAGGATTGAAACTCTTATAAAATCCTAAAAAGGACAACTTGATAAATTTATAGCGAATAGTAAAACTTCTAAATCAGAAAATGTGGAAGATTTTATGATAAATGAACAAATCACTAATATAATTGAGATAGACAATAATAAAATTCAAGAAGAAGAGGAAGGAGGAGAAGTTGGCGAGAAACTTAACATATATCTTCAAGAAAAACAAGAAGTTCGAAATAAGTTGGATAATTATACTCCTAAAAACATATATGATCCTGGTCAATGGACTAGTATAAATACAAAGTTGAGAGCTCTATTAGTAGAAAATAGGCCAATTAAAATTATTAATATAGATTTTTCAAAGGATTAATTCTTTAGACATTTTTCTACCACAAATTATATTCAAAAATTGGCTAATGGAGAAAGACATGAAAGAAGATGGTTAGTTTACTCTAAAGATTTGGATAAAGTATTTTGTTTTTGTTGTAAGTTGTTTAATACGACTTCCAACTTTTGTAGCAATAAATTAGCTAGTGATAGTAGTAATGATTGGAGAAATATAAGTGCTAAGCTCAAAACTCATGAAACATCAAAATAGCATACTATTAATATGGGTTCGTGGATTGATTTAGAAATGAGATTGCACAAAAGTAAAACAATTGATAAAGATGTTCAAGAACAAATCAATAGAGATAGAGAGCACCGGAAAAATGTATTATCAAGAATTATTGCCGTGATAAAAACTCTTGGAACAAATAATTTGGCATTTAGGGGAAAAATGAAAAGATCTATCAAGAAAGTAACGGAAGTTTTTTTAGTCTAATTGAAATGATTGCAGAATTTGATCCAATTATGCAGGAACATGTTCGCCATATTAAGCATGATGAAATCTATAATTATTACCTTGGACATAATATACAAAATGAATTGATAAATTTATTATCTAGTGAAATTAAGAATAAAATTATTGCCAAAATTATAGTAACAAAGTACTTCTTAATCATACTTGATTGCACTCCAGATGCAAGTCATCAAGAACAAATGTCATTTATTTCGATATTGATGGTTTAGACTTATTTTCTGAATTAAAAGTTTTAAGGAAATAATACATGTAGAAGATGATATTCTAATCGATATACTTAATCATATAAAAAGACTTGATTTTTTTCCAAATGTTTATATTGCTTATAGAATAAAGTTAACAATTTCAGTAACAGTTGCCTCGGCGAAAAGAAGTTTTTCAAAATTTAAATTAATAAAATCTTTACTTAAGATCAACAATGTCCCAAGAGAGATTAAATGGATTAGCTATATTGTCAATTGAAAAAAAATTATTAGAAGAAATCGATTATAAATAAATTATTAATAATTTCACATCTCTAAAAGCTAGAAAATTAATTTCAAATAAAATTTTGAGTTTTCTTTTACAACAAAAATATTAGGATCCTTCGTTAAAGTTTAACTTAAGGTTACACATATCATTGAGCTGCCCCTGAGTTAAAATAATATAAACGAACGTTATAACTGATTAAAATTTATTGACGTACAAAAAGTATATGGAGTATTACAAGTAGTGTACTGTATATAAGATTGAAAGTAAATCCGGATATAGTTGGATTTTAATGTTAGTATTGAACATCGAATAGAAAATAAAAAATTAAGAGTAAAAAAAGTGATATTTTCCCTCCTCAGTAGTGGTAATTTTTTTTCTTTTAGTTTGAAACTAACCAAGTTTTGGGAAGCGAAAAGATAATTAAATGACACTTGGAATACATGCATATAAAGCTTCATGCAATCACAAATTACAATAAAACTTTGTGGAAGAACTCAAAAGTCGACATTCATTTAAAAAAACATTAATTTAACACTTGAAATTAGAGCACTTCTACTGCTATATAAAGGCGATTAGTGACTTAACAAAAGAAATAGCAGCAATTTGGTTATTAAAAGCATAGCAAACTGTTTGTTTTTAATTCCATTATTACTAATAGGAAAAATGTTTTGGCTTAGTGTCATTCCAACAATTGTTTTTGCAATTGTTATGGTTAATGTCACCATTGTGTTTCATATTCATGTTTACTGTCATTAGAAAAGTGAAAATCAATGGCAGAAGGTTGACTTGGACGTGATGTCTGACTACAAAAATGGAGATAATGTTACTGTTCGAGTATTTGTATTTCAATGTTATCAAATAGTTGAATGAAATCTCTTTATATTTAATTATTGCAAGTTTTTTATTTTTGTTGAGCATTTCTTTCTTTTAATTTTAACTCATGCATGAAGTTCTTGTGCTTCTAGTTATTTTCTAATTTTTTTGCATTTCTTTTTCTCCCCAAAAGATGTGGAAATAGATACACAAAGAGTGTTTGGTCCCTTTAGATTTCTTTGAATACAAGGGTTGGTAAAATTATAAAATCAGCATTACGTATTTGCGACTTGCTCAATTCCAATTGCGACTTAGCCAATTTCTACGTGTAAACCGCATTAATTAATTGCAGGCTTATAAATTGCATTAACTAATGGTACCTTGGCGGAACTAGAAGCTTAAATGCGGGCCGAATCTTGTTATAATCGTCGTTCTTGTTATAATCATCGTTTTAAAATTCAAAACTTATGAAGTTAAATTTCTTACTTCATCTCATGATTGCGACTTAAAAGCTCCATTACCATTTACAAATTATACTTGCGACTTAAAAAGGACCTTTATTCTGGCTTTTAAGCTGGTCAAATTGATATTTAAATAGTTTTATTTTTTTTTAGTGTTTGGTAAAATTAAAAATAATTTAAAATAAGTTGAAAATTGCTTAAAACACGAAAAGAAATAATGTGCGGGCTTAGCTTGAAAGCTATTTTTGCAGAAAAGCTTCCTATTTTAAGCCAATTCAAACGAGGATATAAGTCACATTTGTGTTTTGCCGCTTATATATCAGTTTATTGGGATTAAATTTAAGAAAAATTTGTCTCATATTTAGTTGGTAGAAGATTACAGTATTATTAATTTTTGGATTAATTATCCTGGAATTATAATATTTTTTTTATTCTCATAAAAAGGTAAAATAATTAATTACGAAATACTAATCTTCGAGTAATAAATTTTGGGATAATTTCTGTCCAACCAAACGATCCCTTAGTGTCCTGATAATTTAGAACTATTTTTCAGCAAGTGACAAAGAGTTTGTTTGGTCTAAATTTAATGCTCTCCTCCGTTTGGCTTCCCTTTTTTTCTTTTTTAGTTTGAACTCATTCTCTGGTAACCTTGAAAAATATTGGCAAAAGTGATCCAATAGGTACGAATCTCATAAATTATCATCACAATCCATGTTGAAAAATTTAAAAATAAGATATTTGCAATTAATTGCAAAATATAACATTATGATGCAATCAAACGTCCCGAATATTTTTTTATGTTATAATAAAGTGTTGATACAAATAGCATATACATATATTATAACATAACATAAAAATTAATTCTAAAAAAAACTTGACTTTTATAATAAAGTGTGAGTTATATATAGATGCTGCTATAGTAAAGTGTTTACTAAGCCACACTATGAAAGTATGTGAGAGGATGGTCGAGGCGAGGTTGAGGATGACTGTGTCTGTTTCCGACAACCAATTTGGTTTCATGCCAAGTCGTTCTACTACAGAAACTATACACCTTGTTAGAAGGTTGGTCGAACAATACAAGGACAAGAAGAAGACTTGAACATGGTGTTTGCTGACTTAGAAAAAGCATATGATAAAGTTCCTAGAGAAGTTCTTTGGAGAAGCTTGAAGGAAAAAGGCATGGCGATTCCCTACATTACGACAATTAAGGACATGTATGATGGGGCAAAAACTCGGGTTAGGACAGTAGGAGGAGACCCTGAGAATTTTCCAGTTGTTATGGGGTTACACCAAGGGTCTGCACTCAACCTATTCCTATACCTGATGTTGGACGCATTGACATATCACATTCAAGGGGAAGTGTCATGGTGCATGCTATTTGCCGATGACATAGAGCTGATTGAGGAGTCGCGAACCGGTGTCAACGAAAGGCTGGAGGTCCGGAGACAGACCCTTAAATCTAAGGTTTCAAGCTTAGCAGGACAAAGACAGAATACCTGGAGTATAAGTTCAGTGCTGAGCAAAGGGAAGTGGGCGTGGACGTGAGGCTTGAATCACAAATCATCCCGAGTAGAGGCAGTTTCAAGTACCTTGGGTCAGTTATCCACGGGGGAGGGGAGATGGACGAGAATGTTATACACCGTATTGGGGTATGATGGATGAAATGGAGATTAGCATCTAGAGTATTTTGTGACAAGAGAGTGCCACTGACACTCAAAAGTAAGTTCTATAAAGCCGTGGTTAGGCCGGCCATGATGTATGTGGCTAGTGTTGGCCGGTTAAGAAATCACATATCCAGAGGATGAAGGTAGCAGAGATGAGGATGTTGATGTGAATGTGCGGGCACACTAGGATGGATAAGATTAGGAATGATGTTGTTCGGGAGAAGGTATGCGTGGCTCCCATTGATGATAAGATAATGGAAGCAAGGCTCAGATGGTTCGGGCATGTTCAGAGGAGAAACCCAGATGCTCCGGTAAGGAGGTGCAACAACTGGTTGTGGATGGCAGGAAAAGAGGTAGATGGCGACCAAATAAGTACTGGGGGGAGATAATTAGGCAGGATTTGACGAGGTGGCAGATTTCCGAGGAAATGACACTCGATAGGAACACTTGGAGGTCGAGTATTAAGGTTGTAGGTTAGTAGGTAGTAGAGTCTTGACTTATACCATACTTTTGTGAGACTAGTTTGATGAGGATACTATTTTGCTTCTGGTGTGCGTTGTATCTTTCTTCTTGATTTCATATCGTTCTTATTTGCCATATTTATCATGTTTGTAATATTTGTTTCATATTATTTCGGTGGTGTTACTAATACTATCTTCTTTGTCTTTTTGTCTTCTTGAGTCGAGGGTCTCTCGGAAACAGCTTCTCTACTCCTTCGAAATAAGGGTAAGATCTGCGTACACTCTATCCTCCCTAAACCCTACTAGTAAAATTACATTGGATCGTTATTATTGTTATTGTTGTACAGAGAAATCTAATTGTATACGGTTAAATAGATGAGATCACTCTTGACTTGAAATTTGGTAGGGAATGCATTCAAACTAGTCGATTTTTTTTTCAATTCCATTTTCAACCTATGTCCATTATATAGAATTTGGGATGCAACAAAATTCAAATTAGTTAAATTATTTTTGTCTTGTCAGTATTCTTCTTTACCAATATACTCCCTCAGTTTTAATTTATAGCCTATTTGGCCAAACTTATTTTTGGTCAAAAATGTTTATTTATTTTTAATTTTTTTTGTCAAAAGCATTTTTGGCCAAAAATTGGGGTATTTGACCTAACTTTTAGAAGAAAAAAATATTTTTGAGGAGAAGCAGAAAAAAATAGTTTCTCTCCAAAAGCACTTTTTAAGTAGTACTTTTGAGCAAAATACACATAGAACTTAGAAGCAGTTTTAAAGCTTGACCAAACACTAAAAGTACTTTTGAGAAAAGCACTTTTAAAAAAAAAAGCACTTCTCAAAATAAGCTGATATTTGCAGCTTGACCAAACGGGCTATTCGAATTTTTTATTAATTTATTCCAAAAAAATAAAAGGACAGCCCGGTACACTAAGCTCCCGCTATACGTGGGGTCCTGAGAAAGACCGAAAAATGTTATATTTTTTAAATTGGAAATAATTCAAGTTTAATAAGATTTTATAACTGTGCGAATATCATGATCGCACAAAGTTTTTTTGATAATTAAGAATTTCATTAATCACCAATGAAATAACATTACAAAATCATAGTCTAGCTTTAACTCAGCTGACCATCTCTAATATAACAATTTAACTGTATCTAATGTCCTAACTACCTAACAATACTAGATTTGAAGGTGTTGTAAGTGGTTTCTAATTCGAGGGGTACCTCTAACATTACAAGTGTATACTATGTCTCTCAAAAGGGCTTCACTGCAACGAAATGTGTTGTTGTAGATTCTTGAGTTCCTTTCCAGCCAGATAGTATATGCAAACTCAGCAGCTACCATTTTGAAGATGACTGCTCGACATGTTCTACATTTGGCTTTACTTATGAGCCACTGCAGTTTCTGGTTCCAGGCAGTAAGGTGAGGGTAAGTCTCCTGCAGCCAGTGCATTGTTTTCCCCCATAGTTCAGCAGTGACTGGACAGAATAGTAGCAAATGATCTCTGGTTTCTGGATGGTTTTGGAATAAGATATAGTGTTGATCAACACTCATTCCCCAACTGTGCAATCTATCTTTTGTTGGTAATCTATCTTGTAAGAACAGCCATAGATTGAGTGTTGCCTTTGGTCTTACATAGTTCTGTATGATCAAATTCTTCCATGGGACTCTCGGCAGGTCTTGAAGCTGTAAATGGTATAGTTGTCTAACTGAGCAGACCCGCTCCTTCCAGTGCTGAAACCTCTGCAAAACTTCTCTAGACTGTATGATCTTTCTGACCATCCAGCTTGCCTGTGCAGGAATTGGCATGGTTTCAATAAGTTTGTTTTTGATGTAGTATACAATGATCCACCTTATCTACAGTTTGTCCTTTTTATGAGCTAGATCCCAGCATGTCTTTGCAATGGCAACTTTATTCCAGAGCCTGAGATTAGTAAGATTCATCCCTCCTGCTGATTTTGGGGTACACATTCTGTCCCAGGAGATATATGCTTTTTTAGTGATTGAGTTCAACCCAGACCAAATGAAGCTCATACAAATGGCTTCTACTATCTTCAGGACTTTAACAGGGAATATGAACAGTTGTGCCAAGTAAGCTTGGATACCAAAAATGACAGACTAGACCAGTTGGATTCTCCCAGTATAAGATAATTTCTTGGCAGTCCATGAGGTGATCTTGGCAGTGATCCTCTCCACTAGAGGTTGCCATTGGAGCAATGTGATCTTCTTGGTGGACAGGGGGACACCTAGGTACTTGAATGGTAACTCACCTGGCTCATAGCCAAGGTGGTCGATAATCTGTTTCTGAACATCCAGTGCAACACCACCAAAATAAACAGAGCTCTTGTTCAGGTTAGCCTGTAAACTAGATGCTTCAGAGAATTGAGAGAAGCATCTAGATAAGGCTATGACAGAGGCAGTGTCACCTTTGGCAAACAACAACAAATCATCAGCAAAACACATGTGAGTAATACCTAGTTTTTTACATCTAGGGTGGAATTGATATTCTGGATTTCCCTTTAGTGAGTTGCATGATCTGCTCAAATACTCCATGACCAGAGCAAATAGGAAGAGGGAAATAGGGTCCCCTTGTCTAAGTCCCATAGCAGCAGCAAAGGGTTCAGTTGCCTCTCCATTGACTAGCACAGAGAAGCTCGCTGTTGAGATGCATTCCATTATCCATTTGGTGAATTTGCTGGGGAAACCAATCTGCTCCATACCTTTTGTAAGAATGTCCATTTTACTGAGTCATAGGCTTTCTGGAGGTCAATTTTAACCATGCATCTGGGTGACACTTGTTGTCTGGTATAGCTTTTGACTAGTTCATGTGCCAGAATGATATTATCTGTTATCTTTCTGCCTGGAATAAACCCTGCTTCTTAAGCTTTTAATAAAAATATTTATCTTTTTTTCTAAAATTTCGTACCGAGTCAAATTATCTCGTTTAAATTGGAATGGAGGGAGTATCTAAGAGCCCGTTTGGACATGGAATTTTTTTACTCTTTTCGAAATACATGTTTGGTCATAAATTTTTTATTTTTCACTTTCAATGTAGATTTTGAAATTTTTTTCGAAAATTTGAAAAACTGCAAAAAACTACTTTTCAAAAATTTTCACTCAGATTACTTACAAAACTTCAAAAATAACCCAAAATTATATTTATATCTAAATACAATTTTAATTTTCAAATACTATTTTCACTTAAAATTTTGTTTCACTTTTTTTTTGTTGAACTTTTACAATTCTTATGTCCAAACGCCCACTAAAAAAGTTGCAAAAGTACAAATTGACCAAGAAAATAAACAAAAAAAATAAAAAATTCTCAACTAACCAAAAAGAAAGTGGCATTTGGTACTTGTACTGACAAATCCTTTAAAAAATATGTACTTTCTTTAGTTATTACCAAAATCAGATCAAAATCTTCCCCTAAATCTCTGAAACTTCTATACCTTAAATTTGACCTTCATCTTTGTCTCTTTCTCCCCCATTTCTGTAATTTTTTTTTTGACATATAACCTCTTTTTTCCTTTTCACTTTACATAAAATTTTGGTCATGACTTTTTTTTCTGTATTTTTACTAGTATTCTTGATTCTATTATTTTCAAGCTTTGAACAATCAGTTTCAGTATCAAGTGGATCTCAACGTGTGATTCTCCGATCAATCATAAATGAAAATAACAAAGATGGTGACTTTGCTATTGATTTAAATGCCACCAACTTTGATTCTGTTCTTAAGGAAACTCCTGCACCTTTTGCCATTGTTGAATTCTTTGCTCACTGGTCAGTTCATATAATTTTTTTTATTTAACTTTTGTGTCTTTTCTTTATTGGGCTTTAAGAATTAAATAAATGTTTCTTGGAGGAACCATGTTTGCTTTGTAAATGGGATTTTATAGATGAGTTATTTGTACTCTTGGGTTTATGACTGAAAATTTTATGGCCCATTTTAGAATTTTTTTGCTGTACTATTGATTTAATTTAAAAATAACATTTTTTGTAGCAAATTCTGGGATGTATATATTGCAGGTAGTTTGTATATAAATAGTCTTTGCTCTGAGAAACTTCTTTATTTGTTTCTGTTACTTGGTATAGTTTATAGGTTTTGAGGGAAATACTAAGATTGTAGATTTTTTTTATTTTTAGATCAAAGATTACAGTTTTTTTAAAAATCAAAGATTGTAGCTTTTTGATTTGAAGGTAGCCTTGGCGGCGCGTAACTGGTAAAGTTGCTGCCATGTGACCAGGAGGTCACGGGTTCGAGCCATGAAAACAGCTTCTTGTAGGGTAAGACTGCGTGCAATAGACTCTTGTGGTCCGGCTGTTCCCCGGACCCCGCGCTATGCGCGAGCTTAGGACTGCTTTTTTTGTAGCTTTTTGATTTCCTTTTCGATCACTAAGAATACAGAGATTATTTTAAAATAAAAATGCAGAGATTGTAGCTTTGTGAATCTGGAGGGTTTGGATTGACTAAAAAAACTTACTTTGTTGGTATAAAGGAAGTTTGTGCTGGTTGGCAAAATCATTCATTATAGTTAAATTTCAATCAATTGCCTCTGCGCATAATAGATCCTTGTGGTCCTTTCCCGGACCCCACGCATAGCGGGAGCTTATAATTTTGCACCGGGCTGCCCTTCATATACTTGGTTATGTTCTTTTTTTTTCACCAAACTAAGAGTTTAAGGTAACTAACGCGGGTGATCACAACTGGTGGTTTGATGTTCTATTTATTTCTTGTATATGTAATATTCTTCGGTCAACTTGTTTTGCAATGGAGTTCTAAGCTAGTAGGAAAGATAAACAAATTCAGAGATGCCGCATGCTGTTTTTTTCTAGTATAGGGAAAACGTAAAGCATTACTTTTACTTGTATTTTTACTTCGTTGTCATCAACCGAGTAATCGTGAAGGTTCTAGAGTCTATTCGCAAATAATCCTTTGTATTTTGAGTTTCTATTTGTATGCCATGTTATTCTTACTTGAATCGCTTTTACTTTGTCTTGCAGGTGTCCCGCTTGTAGAAATTATAAGGTATTACCTCTATCCCAAAAATGATGATCGGATTCACATTACAAGAGTCAGACTTTGACATGTTTGAATGTAGAGTTGAACATTAGGTCTTATATTTATAAAGTAATAACCATATAGTTGTTACTTCTTGTTGCCACTGCTTCTTCGTCTTGAGGGTCTATCGAAACAGCCTCTCTGCCCTCCTAGGGTAGTGGTAAGGCTACGTACATCCTACCCTCCCCAGACCCCACTTGCGGGAATTCACTGAGTTTGTTGTTGTTGAATCCCCATAGACTAATAAATGCATTAAAGATACTAGCAGAACAGATAAAAAATGAACACTTGAGAAGTTAAAAGAAAATAAAGAAAAAATTCAGACGGATAAAAACAAATGATGATGACGTCATGCCAAATGGTAAGTCGGTAAAATGGGATAGAGGGAGTAGAATTTTGGTGTAATGTTTCTCATAGGTGTGGCAATAATTTTGCAGCCACAATATGAAAAAGTTGCAGGACTCTTCAATGGGGCAGGTGCTAGTCATCCAGGAATCATATTAATGACAAGGGTAGATTGTGCATCGACGGTATTGCTCTATGCTTTCTTTACGGTTCTAATCTTCTTCTACTTGATATGTAACTCTACGCCATTAGAAAGCATATTGATACCTTTTCATTTTTCTGATGATTTCCTGCGTTAATGAAAATTTTTCGTCTTTGCTTAGGTCTTTATGATGTCAAAGTTGTTTCTATCATATGTAAAACCATGAGTTATGCTCTTTCACGATCTACTTAACCTAACTGATTTATTCCCATCACTTATCACCTTTTTGGCAGCACAGATAAATTCTAAGCTTTGTGACAAGTTCTCTGTGGATCGTTACCCGATGCTCTTTTGGGGCCCGCCTAAGAAGTTTGTCGGGGGTGGTCGGGGTCCCAAAGAAGAAAAGAGTGAAATAATTCCGATTGAAAATGGACGAACTGCTGATGTCTTGCTTGGTTGGATCAACAAACAATTGGAAAGGTATAAATGATTGTCGTTTATAGGTTCTTTCCTTCATTCTTAACAACAATGAAGGAAACATACGATGTTAAGTAGTCAACAAGAGAGCTATGTTTTTTTTTTCGTTTTCGCTTTTAAAGGATAAAATTGTGAAGTTCAAAAGTATAAAAGTTAGAATTTTGGCTTTAAATTTTGTTCGAACTGGACTTCACTTTGGGACCACTAAGAAGGTAATATGAGCATTCCGTTTAGTTGGAGTAATTAGGAAGCAATAGGGAGGCTTGGCCGGGCTTTATATATCATGAACTGCGTCACAAAAAAGTGTCATGCATCGTCAAATTTGACATAATGTTTCGATCTTCGCTCCATTTACTTGAATTCAACAACCACAACACTATAGGATGATGTCCTGTGAGATTTCAGTTGGATCTTGAAATTAAAAGAAAATAATAGTCTCAACTTTTAAACTACCTGGCGGAGATGTACAAGCTATGAACGATAGATTGGTTATCCCGCATTTCTCTATGACAATGAGGCACTAGTAAAATTACTCATACAACTATATATCTACTGACGTAATAATGTAACTGAAGTTGAGGTTCTCCGTATTGAAGAATGTGAAAGTGCAGTGTATTCTATCACAAGCTATTGCTCACGTTATCATTCATTGTGCACTACTGCATAATAAGATGCTCTTTTCACTTAAAAGTTATCATCCGATCTGGGTTTTGCCTCTCTTCTGCATTATTTTTCCTTCAACTTTTAACTCTCAGCTCATATGGCTTGGATGATGGAAAATATGAGAACGAGCATCTTCAGACAAACACTTCAGATCCTGGCCAGGTTACTAAGACCATGACTTTGGATTCTTACATTTAACAAAATTTAATATGCGTCTTATATACTTCTTCTTACTTCTGCAAAATTTTTCTTGTGAAGATTTCCAAAGCTATCTATGATGTTGAGGAGGCAACATCTACTGCTTTTAGTATTATTTTAGACCACAAGGTAAAGGGATAAATCCTCTGTCTTGTTAGATCAATAATTTCTGTGCGACCAACTTATTTTTTAAGGTCTTAGTCCTCAATCCATGCAGATGATTAAACCAGAAACTCGGGCATCACTGATAAAGTTTCTTCAGCTCTTGGTTGTTCATCACCCTTCTAGGAGGTTTTCCTCTATTCTTCGGTGCTTTTTCGCTTTATTGTAGGCCTTTAGCAATAACCGTGTTTCCCTTACATGTGGAGTTGTATACTTATAATAGGTGCCGGAAGGGAAGTGCAGATGTACTTGTTAACTTTGATGATCTTTGTCCATCATCTACGATGTTGGTTAACAATGAGGAAGCTGAAAGTTGTAGCAAAAATGGCGCGCTGGGAAATTACCAGATTTGTGGTAAAGAGGTTCCTCGCAGATATTGGGTAGGTTACACAAGTTCGCTTCTTCATTGTATATTCTTAAAGTAACACGTCCTCTTGCCCCACACCGAAGTGCTTGACGATACACGCGAAATGTTTCTCCAGAACCATATTAAATAAGATATTTTTTCTCGGAAGTTACTCGTGTGGAAAGATTTGTACTTCAAAAACTAAATGAAAATTGTGTTAATGAAGATATGCCGTCTATATCTCGTATTAGTAGACTGAAAGAGATTCTGTATTTTATTTTGTATAGTGCAACTAAAGCTGTTCAAATTTGTTTTTTGTGAAAATTTGTTTTCTACTGCAGATGTATTGTCGGGGCAGCAAGAATGATACTAGAGGTTTTAGGTAATGGATCATTCATGTAGGCTCTTCTTCATATGTGTTACGAATTTCGTGATTGTATATTCACTAAAAACTGTACCAAAAAAATATGCACAGGCAAATAGAGGGATTGATACCTGTGCATGCTTCTATATGCTACTGTTTTGTCACTCGTTAAGATGCTTTTTAAGGTTTCTGATAACTTTCTTCTACTTATTTCCACCTTCTTTTGTCTTTCCATATCTAATTTGATAACTAGCACAGCATAAAACAGGTCAATCAAAGAGAAAGGTTGAAGTTTGATCGTTCAGTGATAATATGCTTCTATTAACATAATACGTTCAAAACTTTAGTAGAGCTGTTGTATAGATAAAATTTGCTTTAGCGGTTTCCTTAGCCACATGACGTTTGTTTCTCTTGCAGTTGCGGTTTGTGGGTTTTGTTACATTCACTCTCCGTAAGAGTGGAGGACGGAGAAAGAAACATGGCATTTAGAAGTACTTGTGATTTTGTACACAACTTTTTCGTTTGTGAGGAGTGTAGGCAACACTTTTACGAAATGTGCTCAAGGTAAAAATACTGTTTAGATTCTTTTTGTTTCTCAACTTATTCTTTTCGAGCATTACCTTTTTGCTATCTGCTAATCCGAGTCAGGCAATGGTAACTGTTCTGTTCAAACATTCCTGATTTTCAGCGTGTCTGCTCCGTTCAAGAAAGCACGTGATTTTGCTCTCTGGTTGTGGAGTGTTCACAACAAGGTCAACGAAAGACTAATAACAGAAGAAGCGTCCCTTGGAACTGGCGATCCTGAATTTCCGAAAGCTATTTGGCCTCCGAAACAGCTTTGTTCCTCGTGTTACCTCTGCCCGAGCAAAGCAAGCAAGGAAAATAATAAGACCGATTGGGATGAGAACGAGGTCTTCAAGTTTTTGGTCAATTACTACGGAAAAGAACTAGTATCTCTTTACAATGACAATGAACAGCAAGGTGGTGGGAAGACCGAAAAAATAGTTGCTGAAGAGTTGGTAGCCTCGACAAATGCAGTTGTGGTTCCAGTGGGAGCTGCATTGGCTATCGCAGTTGCGAGCTGTGCATTCGGAGCACTTGCCTGTATCTGGCGTTCACGACAAAAGAATCGGAAGTATAAATATATATACTCTTTAAAGAATATATGATTACATTGTAGGTATAACATATAACTGATATGTAGGATAGAGATAGAGGAGTTTCTACTCATGGTACGTTGATAATTCTTAAATCTTTTTCTCTTACCGGAACATTTCAGGCCACGAAGAAGCTGGAACTGAGTTTGTTAAACGAGACAGATGCGCGCATCGCTGTAATTATAGTTGACAAACAAGTCAAATGAGGCTTTTATAGAGAACAAGTTGAGAGGATTGTATTGTATCACATGTACTGGAAATTCATATACTTCTTTCATTTGCCTATTTTTCCCAGACAGGGTGTACAGATTTACAAAGGTCACGTAAGGGGAGCCTTGGCGTAACTGGTGAAGTTGTTATGTGACCAGGAGGTCATGGGTTCAAGTCGTGGAAACAATATCTTGTAGAAATGGAGGGTAAGGCTGCCTATATTTGACCCTTGTGGTCTGGCCTTTTTTCGGACCCTGTGCATAGCGAGAGCTTAGTACACCGGACTGTCCTTTTTAAGTTGAGAAAGGTTACGGGTGCTATTTGGTCTTGTTTGTGGAATGCCATTTACAAGTCAATTACACAGGTTATGCTGATAATGAATAGATTTGTCCCACTATGTTCATACTTTTTGGACATTGGTGGTGTCAGGGCCAACGTACGCAACTTGATTATTCCATCGGGTGCTAGTTACCTTCCACCGGTACCGAGCAATTGGGTAAGACCTAGTGTTTTTAGTTTTTGCTGGGATATGATATTAAATGGGCACATTTTGATGCTTTTTAAAAATAAAAAAATAAAAAACTCAAATGATTATATGTTGTGGTCAAGTTGGGGTCTTCTCTTTCTCTTCTCACACCTTTTAGACTCAAAGAATACGAGTCTTCCCTTTCAACATAAAAATGACACTTTCTCTATATAGAACCACATGGTTCCTTAAAGGCTTCACATTGTCCCTTCTTTCCCAAATAATTCGACACAATACATAAGTTAGGCAAACAGAACTTTCTCAACAATAAAACACCAACTTCACTGGAAATGCAAGAAAAGATTGCGTACAATATATATTGAAGCAATTTGTGCACGAGTAGATCATCCATGTACCAGCAAGGAGTGCGATGGGACAGTTAAAATGTTTTCACCTTAACCAGAAGTATCGAATTTGAGCTTTATAACTAAAGATTCTTTCCAACTTCAATGGAAAGCATTTTTCTTTTCCCTTGGTGGTTAAGTGTCGGTCGGATCAGTGAGTTTCAGATACAGGATGATTAAATTCAAAAAAATAATAATAATAATAACAAGTCATTTATAAAAAAACTAACCATTGCAACATAAGGAAACCAACTCTTCCTTTTTTTTTTTTGGCTAGCTTTTCTATTCCATCAATCTGTTCCTATACATAGTTGAACTTAACTGACTGTACAAAGATTTCTGACTGATTCACAACCTTGAAACCTTTCTAATTGGAAACTTGGAATCTTGTTCTTTGGTTTCTTCTTTTTTTATTTTTTTGACTTTTCTCTACACTAGAATCCGTACTCGCGCGTTGCGCGAAAAATATAAATATAACATTTAAAAAGAAAATATTAAATTAGAAATAAGTACATAAAAAGGAAACACATTAATACATTCAAGTCATATGGAAATAGACTTCTCCCTTACAAATACAGCTAGTGAGAAAAGGATCTAGAAGCTTTCTTGTGCAGACCATAGGCAATGGGAGCAGCTATAAGCTTAGTAATAATACGCATAATATTCAGCTCATAAATTGTAGAAGCGAAAATTATAAATAGGGACCTAAATAAGCACATTCAGATCTTTAGAATCTTATGAAAAGTATGAATACAAATTCTTAAACCGAGTAAAAGCACTCAACCATTACAAAGTTGTACCTTTAGCCTTTCAACCTCATTATCAATAAGTAAATGGAGTCGATGTATGACTATGACATCCTCGCTCTTCAAATCTAGTCTAACCAATGTTGTATGCTGATCATGTGTCAATAAAGATGTATGCCATAATAATGTATGAAGTTTGAATACCTTGTAAATTAAAGAATGGGCTAGCAACACAATTCCTTCTCCTATACATCAAATATTAACCACTTAGATGGAGAGTTTCCGTATTCTATTTCATTGGCAACTGAAATAGATCTAAACGGATTGCGCGTTAATTTTCAATCTATAATAGATTGTCATCTTTTACTAAAAATAAGAAAGATTGTTGAAAGAAATTACCACTTTTATCAATAAAGTTAAAAATGATGACGAATTTAATAAACTTTTTTACTCTATTATAAATCTATCTTATTATAAAAGAGAACTTGACAAATAAAATTTTCAACAGGTTGGGCAATAGTCCTTAAACATGTTTTCTCGAGGAACAATCGGTACTAAATTACCCGATCCTTCACTACTCACATTGCTTTGCATCTCCTCCCTTTGTACTTTCTTCTGCATCCCAAAAAATTACAATTAATGGTTAATTTTCTTTTTCCTCAAACTATAAGTTGAAATCGAGTAGAATAATAAAAATTGTGCATTCTTTTGTGAGGTTCAAATCGCACCATTCTGCTTTACCTTAGCGAGTAAATAGAGTTTGATCTAAGTTTCGATCACTATATTTTAACATAGTTGTATAGCTCAAAATTTCTATTTACTTTATAAGCTTAAATCAATCAAAATAAATGGAGGGCCAATCATAGCAAATCGTAATAAACCATAAGACCGAAGAAACAAGATACAAGAGACAATAGATATTAGTTAAAGGGGAGAGGGTGAAGATCTTTTATTAATGATATTGGTTTGGTCTGCCTCTCTGTGGAGAGGTTCGGATCCTTATAATGAGATATTCTCTCTTCCTTTGGAAGTAGATGTGAAGAAGAAGAAGCAACCCCTCTTTTAGGGTTCTTTCTCTTGGTATTTATAGCTAGGAGATCTGCCAGCTGGTGCCAAGAGGTTGGGACCACATAGAAGGGACGCACTCGTAAGGACGGCAAGGCCGTGGCCTCAGCTGTCAAATTGGATGACCGCCCAATCATCTTGTGAATAGATGGCCATACCATTTGTTAGCCATAAATAGACTTTAATAAATGCGTCGATCTCATTCATTATCACGAGGTCAAGTTTTGACCCATACAGATAGTCCCTCCGCTTATTGAGGTCGATCTCAGGTCGAGCTCGATGAGCGAATTCCACCAGTAACCTTATCCGTTTATGCGTCGGGAAAAATCGCGGTCCTTTATTCTCTGGAGACGGCGGGTAGCCTTTCTTTCTTCAGAGATGGTTGTAGCCATTTTTTAATTCGGAGACGGTTGTAGCCCTTTATCTTTCGGAAACGGCCGTAGCCATTTTCACTTTGGAGATGGCCGTAGCCTTTTATCTTTTAGCGGTGGCTGTAGCCGTTTTTACTTTATAGATGGTCGTAACCATACTTACCTAGGAGACGACCGTAGTTATTTTCACTTTGGAGATGACCGTAGCCTTTTAATATTTTAGCGGTGGCCGTAGCCATTATTACTTTAGAGATGATCGTAACCATACTTACTTAGGAGACGGTCGTAGCCATTTTCACTTTGGAGATGGCCGTAGCCTATTAATTTTTTAGCGGTGGTCATAGCCGTTTTTACTTTAGAGATGGTCGTAACCATGTTTTTACTTAGGAGAGGCCGTAGCCATTTTCACTTTGGAGATGGCCGTAGCCTTTTAATCTTTTAGCGGTGGCCGTAGCCATTTTTACTTTAGATATGGCCGTAACCATACTTACTTAGGAGATAGCCGTAGCCTTTTAATCTTTTAGCGGTGGCTGTAGCCATTTTTACCTTAGAGATGGCTGTAACCATGTTTACTTAGGAGACGGCCGTATCCATTTTTACTTTAGAGATGGCCGTAGCCTTTTATACATGCATGGGGAGAGTACAATCACGCTTACCGCGTTATAAGGGGAACATCATACACAAGGTGACGCTTGGGGCGTGCCTATGGCACCTTGGGGTTGTCACAACTGTTTCATGGGGAACGTACTGATTGACGGTTGAATGACCGTCCAATGGTTTCTGCCATGATGGTGCCCGTTACCGTTGGTCTGAACCGTTTTGCGGTTGGTCGGCTAGTTAATGGTGACCTTTGGGATTCGTGAGGGTCATTTACATTTTGCCTATAAATAAGGGGTTATATTTCTCAGTTCTCACTTTTTCGATATCTGTCTAAGTGGAATTCTGAGGGAGATAAGATTTCTTGCTTTTGTCTGGTTTTCTAGTTCTTGTTGATTCATTCTCTGTCATTTTCGTCGGATCTTCGTATTCTCTTATTTTTTTTGGGGAATCTTACCATCTTCTTTCCGTTATATTGATAATGGTGAGCAGTTCCCGTTTCGATGCAGTTCCGGTGGTGGTTGCGACGGCAGAGGGTCCATCTACGGTGGTGGGAGCCACTGATTCACTGACCGTTGATCGATTCCCGTTGGTGACCGACATTCTTTCCCTTCTCGATGGTCTGGCGACTGATTTTACCGACCTTGAGGGAGAAGATCAAGTGGACGAGGCTCCATTGATGGGGGAGGTTGGCATAGCTCAACTGAAGGAGCAATGTGAGGTTCCTCGCTTTGCCGACATCTTCTTGGCCAGGAGCGGCGACAGGGTGCATGTCGACCACCGAGGGTACTGCGTGTTCTACGCCTACCCTTTCAGGCTGGGATTTAGGCTTCCTCTCCACATGTTGTGTGCCCTGGTCAGCTAGTCCTTCCTGCTATAAATTATTGGCGATGCTGATTAAATATACGGAGTTGGCACGGAGGGAAGTTACACTTGGGCACCTGTTGACTCTGTACGCTCTTCAGAGGGTACGCGACACTATGATTCGGTTGATCCCTTGTGGGATCGACGACTTGACTACAGAGCTCGATGATGAGGTCGCTACCCGTCCCGTCGAGTATTTCTTTATATCAGGACTAAGCACCTGGTGGCGTGTGCCACTGACTTCCTGGAGGAGCGGAACCATGCACGTAAATTTCTCTTACATTGACTTTAATTTCTTTTGGGCTGAATATTCTGCTTCATGTTTGTGTGTAATGATCTTATTTTTGTGCCGTAGCGAGAGGTGCGCCACATGCGCCAATTTCAGGCATCCGCGAATGGGTTGATGTCGTGCTCCTTGTTACAACGGGAATTTGTACGTGGGCGTCTTTCTGGGAGGTCCATGGCCGTAGGCCGGCTGCCGGTAAGAATCTGATTTGTTGTTTACTGCTTTTTCTTCATAATCCTTAGTTCTTCTTGCTAACCCTTTGTCTCTGGTTGGCCAGAACGACCATAGCACAGGAGGGCTCCTCAGCTCGCTTTCCGCAGGCCTGGGGCAACTGCCCGAATGATCACAATGTTGGAGGCTTGTCCGATTCTGAGGGCGATGTCGATGGAATCTTCGGCTGCACACTCTCCGGTTCGGCCCGTACCTCGAGTTGAGGAATCTCCATGGGTCGTGCGTTCCATAGCGGAGCGATCACCGAATGGAGATGAAGAAGAAGATGAGAGGCCACTGGCTCCGTGCAGGGTGGCGCTCACCCCGGCCCTCCCGATGGTGATCAGCTTAGATTCTTCACCGTCGGAGGAGGAGGGAGGCGCAGCAGACCTTGCACCAGAAGGTGAACGCTCAGTGGGGTTGCCCCGGTTGGCTTAGGACAAGGTGATACAGTCGCTTCGGGGACTCAAGTTTCTGTTCCCGTAAGGGAAGGCAGTTCCTCGGCAGCTGTTTTGGTAGAGATGGCAGGTGCCGACATTACAGTAAACGCGGGCACATCCACGTCTCGGGCGGCGGAAGCCTCAACTTCTAAGGCAGCAGGAGGAAGGGGCATTTTAGGAGAGGGGGCTGATTCGGAGTCCGATATGGATCCTGAGGACATCCGTCTTGCTCAGGAGGGTTATACCCGCTCGGCCGTGCAGGCCGAGGGGGATTATCATTATTTGGAGATTCCTAACGGCCTAAACCTGCCGCTCGAGGAGGAAAACCTAGTAATGATGTTCAGGGTCCTGTGCTCGGAAGCGGAGAGCACGTCCGCGAGGGGCATTTCGAACGTTGGAATGATGGGCGAGGTGGTCGCCCTAAGTATAAAGGTATGTGCAAACCTTTGGTTTGTTTTCTTTCCTAGCATGTCTTCTCGTGTTAACTGTCACTCTGTTCGTTGTAGACATTTTTGCTGGAGGTGGAGAGCATTAGGCGGGCTAATGTCTGTTCGGCGGATTTTGCGCGGCTGTTAGGGAAGTACCACCGCTGCCGTGACTGGTGTCGTGACTTGTTTGAGCGCATAAGGAACGACCCGCGGAACCGGGAGCTGGTAGAAGAGCTAGCACGGAGGGAGCTTCATATGCAACAGACCCTCAAAAGGGTATCAACTCTTGAGGAGCAGCTCTGCCAAGCGAACGAAGGGATGGATGTTGAGAGAAGGGCGACTGCTGAGAGGGAGCGCAAAAATCTGGCTGCAGCGGAGGAGGCCGTCGAGGCTTATATCAGGAAGGTGGCTGCCCTGGAGTTCGAGGCTGCCACTTCAAGGAAGCAGGCAGAGGACGTGTTGGCGAGGGCTGAAGCGCTACAGGCGACCAACTGTGCCCAGGAAAGGGAGCACAGATTAGAGAGGGCTGTCACTGCCTTTCGAGAACGGTCGTTGGAGGGGAGCATTGCCTTATGCAATCGGGACGCCCGTGCCGCGGCGGATCGGATTGCGGCCTTGGAGGCCGAGAACCGGCGCTTGAGGGATCAGGCTGCTGCTTTTGGTCCTGCTCACGAGCTTTGGACGTACGCCGAGGCCCAGCTCGATGTGTACAGGCAGCTGTGGGAGGCTGGCGTCATGTCTGAAGCCACTTATGAGGAGGCACGCCAAAAGGCCCGTGAGGCCCGCCTTGACTGTGGTTTGATCCGTCTACCCCTGGGGGGATGATGGCGCTGAGGGTGACGATAACGCTGACGGGTCCGCCGAGTGAAAAGAAGATTTGTAATATATGTTTAGTTCTTGTTTTCTTTTTCTCTTTTTTCTCTGCCAGACTTGGGCAGATGTAATTGGGGATAACCCTGTGTAAATACTGTGAATATATTTGGTTTTTTTCTTTTTCGTTCGTTTTGCGTCGAATACATCATATAAATTTTTTGTGCTTGTTTGCGAGGGTTTTGCTTTTTTCTATTGGATATGTTAATGGTCTCAACCGGTTAAGTGATTTTGACCAATGTCGAACTGATTCCTTGCCCCAAGGAAAGTTGGTGTTGATGGCCTTGGCCATGGATAGACGCTTTTGGTCGTCACTTTCCTCCACTTATTGGGAGCAGATTGTGGCCGTATTTGGGCAGGGACGGCACATAGCCTTAGTCCTAGTTCGGGCTTAGTCGAACTACTGGCCGTGATAATGAAAAGCACGGCCTCGTGGTTCGACCTGGGCCGAACTTTGCGCGGGTCAATACTTTGATTTGAGTTAGTTGTACTTACTTGAAAGGCGGGGCTCTTGGTCTGACCTAGGGTTTGTCCGTGGTTGGGCGTTCAGGGGCATTTGTTTTCTTCTGATTGCGGCCCGGCTTATGGCCTCGGGGACGTGTGTCCTTGGCCTTGATTCATCCGTGGTTGAGCTTGCGTCTTTGTGACAAAGGTGAAGGCCCGTGGTTCGAGCTGTCGTTCAACCGTAGTTGAACCTATGAAGTTTTTTGAAGGCGTGTAGCCTGAGTTCCAGTTCGACTGTAGTTTAACCTTTGTCTGGTTTTGCTTAGCTTGTATTGCCGTTCAACCCTAGTTGAACTTTTATAATATTTAAAGGCGTGTAGCCTGTGTCGAAGGCGCATAGCCTGAGTCCCAGTTCAATCGTAGTTGAACTTTTATGTGAAGGCGCGTAGCATGTATTGCCGTTCTACCGTAGTTGAACTTTTATAATATTTGAAGGCGCGTAGCCTGTGTCGAAGGTGCGTAGCCTGAGTCCCAGTTCAACTGTAGTTGAACCTTTATGTGAAGGTGCGTAGCCTGTATTGCCGTTCAACCGTAGTTGAACTTTTATAATATTTGAAGGCGCATAGCGTGTGTTGAAGACGCATAGCCTGAGTCTCGGTTCAACCATAGTTGAACCTTTATGTGAAGGCGCGTAGCCTGTATTGCCGTTCAACCGTACTTGAACTTTTATAATATTTGAAGGCACGTAGCCTGTGTCGAAGGCGCATAGCTTGAGTCGAAGGCACGTAGCCTGAATTGACGTTCAACCGTAGTTGAACTTTTGTAATTTTTGAAGGCGCGTAGCCTGAGTCGAAGGCACGTAGCCTGAGTCCCAGTTCAACCGTAGTTTAACCTTTGTAATATTTGAAGGTGCATAGCCTGAGTCGAAGGCACGTAGCATGAGTCGAAGGCACGTAACTGAATTGACGTTCAACCGTAGTTGAACTTTCGTAATTTTTGAAGGCGCGTAGCCTGAGTCGAAGGCACGTAGCCTAAGTCCCAGTTCAACCATAGTTGAACCTTTGTAATATTTGAAGGCGCATAGCCTGAGTTGAAGGCACGTAGCCTGAATTGACGTTCAACCGTAGTTGAACTTTTGTAATTTTTGAAGGCATGTAGCCTGAGTCCCAGTTCAACCGTAGTTGAACCTTTGTAATATTTGAAGGCACATAGCCTGAGTCGAAGGCACGTAGCCTGAGTCTCAGTTCAATCGTAGTTGAACCTTTGTAATATTTGAAGGTGCATAGCCTGAGTCGAAGGCACGTACCCTGGATTGATGTTCAACTGTACTTGATCTTTTGTAATTTTTGAAGGCACATAGCCTGAGTTGAAGGCACGTAGCCTGAGTCCCACTTCAACCGTAGTTGAACCTTTGTAATATTTGAAGGCACATAGCCTGAGTCCCAGTTCAACCGTAATTGAACTTTCGGATGAAGGCGCGTAGCCTGAGCTGACGTTCAACCATAGTTGAAATTTTTGTTTTCCCACATAACCCGCTTCGTATTTGGGGTTGGGATTTGCTTCTGGCTTCAGATCTTGCCTAATTTGTGCTGGTGGTCTTTTCAACTGGCTCGTGCGGTCACCCCGTTACAGATCTCGGCTAGAGAGATGCTTTCGTACTATCCTCCCTTCTGGTAGGATCCCGTGTTGAAAAGGGGCGAGGTACCTTATGCACATTTTCCCCATGGGGATGGGGGATCTGCTTCTCCTTCTTCTTCTTCTTCCCTTTGCTCGGAGATGAGGGAATGTGGAAGCGAGCTCATCTCGAGGTATTTGAATTCCTTTGATCCGACATGCCGCTTGAGCTTGTTCGAGCTGGGTTGTTCTTCATCCTTCTTTGGTCTAAGGATAAACTATGCGATTCTGCTATGAAATCCCCACAGACGGTGCCAAATTGTTTAGCTCAAAGTTTCTATTTACTGTATAAGCCTAAATCAATCAAAATAAATGGAGGGCCAATTATAAAAAATTGTGTTTTTCACTTCTCTCTCTCTCTCTTCGAACGGCTCTCTTCTCTCTCTCTCTTCTCTCTCCTTAATCTCTCTCTCTTCCCGTCTGAAGCGACCACCGTCGCCGGTTCCGACAGGTACGTCTCTCTCCTCTTCCTCTTCTCTCTCTTCTCTCTCCTCTCTCGTCTTTTCTGACTGCACAGTGCTGTCGGAACACTGTTCCGACAACTCACGGTGGTATTTCTTCGACACCTCCTACACCGTCGAGACACACAGCGTCAGGCACACACCCTCTGCAAATTTCGTCGCCGGAAGCTGCCTCACGCGCCGCCACCCACGCGCTACGCGCGTGAACACTGTTCCGGTCACTTTTTCTATCGGCTCCTTTTGGACAGTTTTTTCCGCCCACAATTCCGACTAACTCGGTACTTCCGGAATATCTCCCTGGTCACTTTCATTTTACACTGTCCACTTAGCCACCCATTTTTCCCACTGCTTACCCACAACAGATCTCGGTGCTGCCCAGAGGTCTGGAATTTTTGTTTTCGCCGGAATTTTTCTGGCAACCCTGGCACCTTTCCTTTTTATTCTCTCCTCTGCTTTTGTGGGTGTGTTCTGTTTTCTTGGACAGGTGCCTATTTCACCGGCGAGGATCTCTGGCAACTCTCGTTTAGACTCGCGGCAGGACGCAATAGAGCTGCACATTCTGCTAAGCTTCAGGAAAACTTGGGCGCATCAAAGCACACTTTTAGGTTTTTCCACCGGGAGTTGGTACCTCCCGCTCACTTGTTTACTTTGTGCATCTTTTTACGTATTTTAGCTAGCATTTCGAGTGTGGTCTATTCTGTTGTTATCTAGTTTGCTACATTTGCGTTTTTCGCTATAGTGCGTGTGTGTGCCACTGTACCCCATATCGGTTGGTGGGATAGTGGCCGCGGCGGGGGATGATAGCGTAAGGTCATGTCCTCAGGGGGTGGGGGTGGTAGCGGGGGTAAGTAGGGGAGTAGGGGGTGGTCCTACGGGCAGGGCGGGAGGTCAGGGTGGGAAGAGGGCGGCGGACGCCCATAGATTAAGGATTGGGTCATGGAACATAGGCACTCTGACGGGTAAGTACATAGAGTTGGTGAAGGTTCTTCAGAAGGAGAGGGTTAACATAGCGTGCGTCCAGGAGACTAGGTGGAAAGGGACGAAGGCGTGGAATGTTGATGGGTTTAAGCTGTGGTATTCTGGGCTCGTGAGGGGTAAGAATGGAGTGGGCATCTTGGTTGATAGGGACCTAAGGGAGTCCGTGGTCGAGGTTAGTCGAGTGAATGATAGGTTAATGTCTATTAAGTTGGTTATTGGGGGTGGCGTCCTCAACGTCATCAGCGCAAACGCGCCGCAAGCAGGCTTAGACGAGGAGGCTAAAAGGCGCTTTTGGGAGGACTTGGATGATCTGGTGGGTAGTATTCCCCAATCTGAGAAGTTAGTTATTGGAGGGGACTTTAATGGTCATATTGGGGCTGAGGCTGGTGGCTATGATGAGGTGCACGGTGGATTTGGCTTTGGGGCCAGGAACGGAGGAGGCACTTCGCTGCTTGGTTTTGCCAGGGCTTCCGAGCTCCTGATTGCGAACTCGACATTCCGGAAGAGGGAGGAGCATTTGGTCACCTACAAGAGTTCGGTGGCGAGGACTCAGATTGATTACATCCTCATCAGAAGGAGAAATAGGGGTTTGTGCAAGGACTGCAAGGTTATTCCGGGAGAGTCTCTTTCAACTCTCCATAGACTACTAGTGATGGATGTCGATCTCTAGGCGAAGAAGAAGAGGAGGGGCGCCCGGGGTCAACCGCGGATAAGATGGGGAGCTTTGTCTAAGGAGAAAGCACAGGAGTTGGAAAGGAGATTAGTGGAGGGCGGAGCTTGGAGAAGTTATGGGGAAGCGGACGCTATGTGGACAGTGACGGCAAACTTGGTTAGGGGGGTAGCACGGGACGTGCTCGAGGTAGCTAAGGGATATTCAGGCAGACATCAGGGTGATTGGTGGTGGAATGAGGTAGTTAAAGGAAAAGTGGAGGTGAAGAAGGCGGCGTTCGCTAGGTTGGCAGGGAGCACAAGCGAGGAGGAGCGGAGAGCGAACAGGTTGATCTACAAGGAGGCGAGAAGAGAAGCTAAGATGGCAGTCACGGAAGCTAAAAACGCGGCGTTCGGTCGCATGTATGAGGAACTAGGGGAGAGAGGTGGGGATAAGAAGTTATTCCGGTTGGCTAAAGCAAGGGAAAGGAAGGCACGTGATCTAGACCAAGTCAGGTGTATCAAGGACGAGGATGGTAGAGTTCTGATGGGGGAATCTCAAATCAAACAGAGGTGGCAGGCGTACTTTTGGGACCTTCTTAACGAGGAGGGGGATCGGAGCATAGAGCTAGGAGAGTTGGGGCATTCAGAGCAACATAGAGACCTTGGATACTGTAGGCGCATTAGGGTGGAGGAGGTCTTAGGGGCGTTGCGTAGGATGAGTAGGGGTCGAGCGACCGGGCCTGACGAGATCTCGGTGGAGTTCTGGAAGTGCATGGGTAAGTCTGGAGGGGAGTAGCTCTCTAGGCTGTTCAATGCGATCTTTAAGACCAAAAGAATGTCGGATGAGTGGAGGTGGAGTACAGTGGTGCCCTTGTACAAGAACAAAGGGGATATCCAGTGCTGCAACAACTATAGGGGTATCAAATTAATAAGCCACATGAAGGTATGGGAGAGGGTGATTGAGGCGCGGGTGAGGAAGGTGACAACTATATCTGGGAACCAGTTCGGTTTCATGCCGGGCCGCTCCACCACAGAGGCTATTCACCTAGTCAGGCGACTGGCGGAACAATTCAGGGATAAGAAGAAGGACCTTCACATGGTGCTTATCGACTTGGAGAAGGCGTATGACAAGGTCCCGAGTGAGGTGCTATAGAGGTGCTTGGAGGCGAAGAGTGTGCCGGAAGCCTATATCAGAGTAATCAAGGACATGTATAATGGAGCTAAGACTAGGGTTAGGACGGTGGGTGGCGAATCAGACCATTTTCCTGTGGTAATGGGGCTCCATCAAGGATCGGCGCTGAGCCCCCTGTTGTTTGCCTTAGTGATAGATGCTCTAACCCGACATATCCAAGGGGATGTGCCTTGGTGTATGCTTTTTGTTGATGATATAGTATTGATAGACGAGACGAGGGTCGGTGTTAGTGAAGGTTAGAGGTGTGGAGACAGACCCTCGAGTCTAAAGGTTTCAAAATAAGCAGATCAAAGACAGAATACCTGGAGTGCAAGTTTGGCGACGAGCCGAGTGGGGTAGGCAGGGACGTGATGCTTGGTTCTTAGGCCATCGCCAAGAGGGATAGTGTCCGATATCTTGGGTCTGTGATTCAGGGGACGGAGAGATTGACGGGGACGTCACCCATCGAATAGGAGCGGGGTGGTCAAAGTGGAGGCTTGCTTTAGGGGCCCTGTGTGACAAGAAAATTCCACACAAACTCAAGGGGAAATTCTACAGAGCCGTGGTTAGACCTACGATGTTGTATGGGGCGGAGTGCTGGCCCGTGAAGAACTCCCATGTTCAGAGAATGAAGGTTGCGGAGATGAGAATGCTTAGGTGGATGTGTGGGCACACCAGGCTACATAAGATTAAGAATGAAGTTATTCGACAGAAGGTAGGGGTGGCCCCGGTGGATGAGAAGATGCGGGAAGCGAGGCTGAGGTGGTTCGGGCATGTACGGAGGAGGGGTCCCGAAGCCCCGGTGAGGAGCTGCGAGCGGCTGGAGATTGTTGGCGGTCGGCGAGGAAGAGGGAGGCCTAAGAAGCATCGGGGAGAGGTGATTAGGCAGGACATGACTAGAATGCAGGTTTCCGAGGACATGACCCTTGATAGGGGAGTCTGAAGGTCTAGAATCAGGGTTGTAGGCTAGGGGCTCATAGAGTTCTTCGTACGCCTCACCCGGGGTTGGGTGTGGGATAGCAGGGTCACCCATAGATGATTAGTGTTTTAGCTTATGTCCCCTTATGGTTGTTAGTATGGTAGTTACGGTTTGTTATTATTGCATGCGAACGTATTTATGTTTCTTATGTTTACATAATTATTTACGTTATTTCTGCGAGATTTACTAATGCTTTATTGTTTTGTTTTGTCTTGTTTTTGTTTCTAATTTTGGCTTTGTTTTTGTTTTTGTTTTTGTTTTTGTTTTAATGCAGCTTTTCATTTTATCCTATGCGCCGAGGGTCGAATGGAAATAGCCTCTCTACCCTTTCGGGTAGGGGTAAGGCTCGTCTACATATTACCCTCCCCAGACCCCACCTGGTGGGAATATACTGGGTAGTTGTTGTTGTTGTTGTTGTTGTTGTTGTTGTTGTTGTAATAAACCAAAAGACCGAAGAAACAAGATATAAGAGATAATAGATATTAGTTAAAGGGGAGAGGGTGGAGATCTTTTATTAATGATATTGGTTTGGTCTGCCTCTATGTGGAGAGGTTCAGAGCCTTACAATGAGATATTTTCTCTTCCTTTGGAAGTAGATGTGAAGAAGAAGAAGCAACCCCTCTTTTAGGGTTCTTTCTCTTAGTATTTATAACTATGAGACCTTCCAGCTAGCGCCAAGGGGTTGGGACCACATAGAAGGGACGCCCTCGTAAGGACGGCAAGGCCGTGACCTCAGCTGTCAAATTGAATGACCGCTCGATAATCTTGTGAATAGATGGCCATACCATTTGTTAGCCATAAATAAACTTTAATAAATGCGTTGATCTCATTTATTATCACGAGGTCAAGTTTTGACTCATACAATAGTCAATTTAAGACACTGGAGTAAAATAAATCTAAGATATTAAGTTTTCATGAATATTGACTACACTGAAACATGAAGATAAAGTGATAAGATATCAGAATCAACTGATCTTTTACCTTCAAACTTAACTTGGAATGTGTAAAGGCTCTATTAAATAGAAGACGGAAAAAAAATATCTGTAGTTGTATTTGAAACTACAGAAAAATGCAGAAAAAGAATTTAGAAGGAAACTAATGAAATGTGTGAATACAATGTTTCGGATCGACATAACAAAATTTAAAAAATGCAGAAAATAAGAAAACCAGAACACATTGCAATTACTTACTCATTTCCAATAGAATGATAAAAAATACAGCTTATAATTTGTTGCAATCCCCATAACTGAACAGGAAAGAGAAAGAGAAAAAGAAAAAAGAATTATAACCAAAATAGTAACGACTTTAGAGCTCAGAATATTTATGCATAACAAATGAAAAAATTGAAGGTTTCGCTTCTAATTATCTGATTCTCCCAAGATTTCCAAAACATAAGATCTTTGTCAATACTCTACGAGAATATGTCGTCTTGTATGACAACTGACCGTATAATAATGGAGAAAATTATATGAATAGCATCAAATATGGAGATTGAAGAAATGAAATTCAATGTGAAAATGCATATTTATACCGACAAAAAAAAATTGAAAGTTAGTGATTCCTACTTGGAAAAATCTTCAAGAATTGTAATATGTTCCGCATCTGCTATGAGAACCAACAATTTGGCTGCTTCATGTCTAACAGTTGGATGCTTATTGACATCTTTAACAGACCTGAATAGTATATCTGTCCAATTTTTAGTATGCAATTTCCCAATACATAGTCCATTTCATGCTTTAGTAAAGCAATATTTGAACTTAAAGATTCTTTAATTGTGAATATTCTTCGTGTCCACCATTGTTCTAATGTGAAAAAATAGCAGCACAACATTCATACATGCCCAGTCCTTCACTCAAAAGAACGTAACTCAGGTGTTGGACAGTGTATTTAGAATATTGTGTTTTTGCTGGAAATAAGTAAACAATTATCAATCAGACGTTGGTAGTTATTTATTATCGCTTAATTAAATAAGTATTATATTTTTATTAATAGTATTCACCAAGATGCGGGACGCACACGAGGTACTTTGAAATTAAGTGTTAAACTAAGATACGGAATGTACACAGGGTTATAACACAATTATTTCAAATCTAAAGGCATCGAGACGCGGAATACACACATGACCCTTTTATTACTTAAGCATATCAATTCTAGGTTCAGATATGAACACATATGCTAATAGTGTATTTAAATATTTAATTATTTTATCTCTTTTAGATCCGAGATACTCCTCTTTTATTCACGTTGTAGTATCTCTAATATGGACAAAGAGATGAGTCTTATACCAAATTTGCATCCAATAAAATTGACTAAACTACAATAGGAATTCATAAATAAATTCTTTCAAGACACTCTTGATGCACCATTTAACAGAACTTAAATTCAAGGAAACCTATAGGTATCCTAATAATAATAGAGCAGTATAAGAGGTTAATCAATCACTAGAATTACTCTCCCTCGTACAGTAAACTTCTTGCATCACCTATTAAAATTATCTTTGGAAGACTTCCTATGAAAATGTCCTATTTTACCCGACTAAAATCAGAAACATATATCATACAACCAAGTATCCCTTTCAAAAATGAATGTAAAAAAAAGAGTTGCATGCATGTAAAATATCAACAAATTTTCTAGAAAAGAGGAAAGTTAATTAACACATATCTATCAAAATCATCACCACGGAATTAGTGCAATAAAGAAAAAAAAAACAACAAAAACTCACTGTAATTCACAGATACATAGGAGGTGAAAATAAAGAACAAATGGAGAAATCTGGAAATCGAAAACATCGCAAATCGAAGATGAAAATGGAGATGAGAGATGAAGATTTTCAGAGAAGTCTCTCGAACTTCCGAGAGAAAATGAAAAGTCTTATTATCAAAAAATCTGTCTTTTTCCTCCAATATACAGAGGGTATATACTATATATCACACTTGGGTCGGGTCAGCCCAAGTGTGATAAAAGAACATGGGCTCAGATTTATGTTTGGCCCAAAAACACCTCAAACTTATAATATATACAATATACAAACAGTATACAATAAATATACAACACATAATCAATGTATATGTCTAGGTTTGGAAGCTAGATAATCTTGTATCTAACACCCCCCCTCAAGTTGGAGGGAGAGACCACCTTCAACTTGACCAGCAGAGGATGTAGGATAGTGCCAGGAAAAGGCTTGTTGAGAAGGTCAGCCAGCTGACGAGAAGTAGAGACATGTGAGAGAGTAATGAGCCCACCAGTCAACTGATCTCTAACAAAGAGACAATCTACCTCAATATTCTTGGTCCACTCATGAAAAACAGGATTCTTGGCAATATGTATAACAGCCTGATTGTCACAAAAAACAGAAACGGGAAGAGAAACAGAAACACCAATGTCAGTGAGCAAACGGGAAAGCCAAGACAATTCAGCTACCACCTTACTGAGTGCCATATATTCTGCTTCAGCAGAGGATAAAGAAACTACATGCTGTTTTTGAACTTCCAACTAATCAAGCTGCCTCCCAAAATAACACAAAAACCAATAACAGACCTGCGAGTATCAGGACAGGCAGCTCAATCACTGTCAGAATAAGCATGTATAGAGAAATCAGAACTGTCAGAATAGAAGAGACCCAAATTCATAGTGCCCTTAAGATATCTGAGGACATGTAGGGCACCAGTCATATGAGGGACTCTGGGACACTTCAAAAATTGACTCAGATGCTGAACAGCAAAGCAGATGTCAAGCCTGGTGTGAGTAAAAAATAAGAGCTTGCCAATAAGGCTCCTATAGTGATCAGGCGAGGAGAAGAGGTCACCAGAATCAGCATGAAGTTTGACATTGAGATCCAAAGGACAAACAACAGGAGAAACATTCATACAGTCAAATTGATGTAGCAGGTCAGAAACATATTTATGCTGATTAAGGAGCATCCCACCAGGAACAACAGACATCTCTATGCCCAAAAAATAATGCAAAGGCCCCGGGTCTTTAATCCTGAACTAATCGTCCAGAAATAGTTTTAGGGCAGAAAGCTCATCATTGTCATCCCCAGTAATAATAATGTCATCCACATAGACTGCCACAACAACAAGACAGCCAGGTTGGCCTTTGATAAACAGGGAATAATCATTCAAAAAATGTGTATATCCTCTGGAGTAGAGAGCAGAAGACAGTTTAGCATACCATTGTCTGGATGCCTATCTCAACCCATAAAGAGACTTTTTCAACTTACATACAAGAGGAGGAGATGCAGAGGAAACAGAATCAGTAGAAGGAACAGAAACTGTTAAACCTGGAGGGAGCTTCATATAGACCTCCTCATCCAAATCACCATGCAAGAAAGCATTGTTAACATCAAGTTGAAAAAGATTCCAATGGTTCTTAACAGCCACTGCAATAAGACACTTAACAGTGGACATTTTAACCACAGGAGAAAAGGTGTCAGTGAAATCAACTCCTTCAATTTGAGTATCCCCTCTAATAACAAGTCTAGCTTTATATCTTTCAACACTACCATCAGCCTTATATTTGATCTTATAAACCCATTTACAACCTATGGGTTTCTTACCAGGATGAAGTGGAACAACATCCCATGTATGGTTGGCATCCAAAGCATCAAACTCCTTTCTCATGGCATCCTGCCATACTGGAACTGATGCAGCTTGAGAATAATAGAGAGGTTCAGATTCTAGAGAAGAAGAAGAAGATCCAGAGAAGGCAGAAAGATAACAGACATAATCCTTAAGATAAGAAGGAGGATTGTGTTGTCTTCCAGATTTTCTGGGAACATTAGGTGATGTGGAAGAGGGCAAAGCAGGAGGAGAAATATCAGGGTTGAAAGGAGGACTGGAAACTCAATTAGAAGAAGGAGAAACTGGGGCAGAAGGAGAAGGAGGAGAGGAACAAATAGGGATAGACAAGTCTGTCTCAGAAAGGGAATGCTCAAGAGGAAGAACAAAAGGAAAAGAAGAGGGAGAAACAGAAGGAGTAGGGTTAACAGAAGAAACAGTTTTAAAAGGAAAAGAAGTTTCATGAAAGAAAACATCCCTGGACACAAAGCACTTTTTGAAAGTGAGATCATACAGTTTATAACCCTTTTTAGCAAAAGGATACCCTAGGAATACACATGAAATGGCCCTAGGTTTCAACTTGTCTCTTTGAGGAATTGGGACAGTAGCATAGGCAAGGCAGCCAAATGCCCTTAAATGGGAGTAAGTAGGTGCATTTCCATGCAAAATTTCATAAGGAGATTTATTATGAAGGAGTCTGGAGGGTATCCTGTTAGGTAGATAGGTAGTAGTCAACAAGCAATCTCCCCAGAAAGAGATTGGTAAGCCAGATTGAAAAAGTAGGGCTCTACAGGTCTCAAGAAGAGTCCTATGTTTCCTTTCAACAACACCATTCTGTTGAGGAGTATGGGGACAGGTTGTTTGATGAATAATACCTTGTTGACTAAAGAAGGATGCACCATCAATGCTAGACCCTAATTCCAAAGCATTGTCACTTCTAACAGTTTGAACAACAACATTAAACTGGGTTTTAACCATGCATTGAAACGAGTTAAGTAGACAGAAAGCATTGCTTTTAGACCCCAGTAAATGTGTCCAGGTTGCTCTAGAGAAATCATCAACTATTGTAAGAAAATACCTGAACCAGAAGAAGTGGGAGTGTGATAAGGGCCCCAAGTATCTACATGAATTAATTGGAAAGGCCTACAAGTACTTATTGTGCTATCAGGAAAGGGAAGTCTAGTTTGTTTAGCCATATGACAGATAGAACAAGGGAAAGGCTGCTTAGAAGCAAATGGAAAAGACAAGCCAGAAATGTTTTTCATGTTTGCAAATGAAATATGAGCCAGTCTCAAATGCCAAATGTAATTCATGTCAGTTGTAACAATATTATTACAGATGGAACTATTTACATTTGAAAGTAAAGTAACAACTTTATGGCTAGAAGAATAGTCATGATTACAAGAGTCAGACAGGGAACATACAGAAGTAGATGAACAACTATTAAAAGAAGAAGGGGAAGCTGGGGCCCAAGCAAACTTGTATAGGCCAGCCTCCTCTTTACCAAGTTACAGAGGCTTCTTCAGAGAAGGGGCCTGTATCATGTGGAGGAAACAGGAAGTTAGAGTGAACAAAACTATGCAATGCAACTATTTTACTAGTTTGTGGACAGAAACCAAGTTGTGTTTAAAAGAAGGAAAAAACAAGACATTATGAAGGGTGATGAATGGAGTTAATGTAAAAGATCATGTGCATGTCACTTTCACTTTATATCCATTAGGAAGAGTTACAAGATAGGGCACAGTTAAGGGTGTAATGATAAAGAGTAAATTTCTATTAAATGTCATATGGTTAGATGCCCCTGAGTCTATTATCCAGGTGGCAGAATCAATGTGAGTAAGCATGCAAAATTTGGAATCAGAAACTGGGCTCTCATTTAGCATAGTACCAGCAAAGTTAGCAGCATACATGGGAGGAGGAGTCTGAGCAGTGGATTCCCCTAACTGAGTTTGTTGTAGCAAGCTCATCAATTTGTTATATTGTTGTCTGCTCAACCCTAGTATCACAGAACTCTGGCCATCCTTGTTTGTAACAGGGTGATGACTAGCAGGAGGATTCCCATGAGGAACAGACGTATTTCCTTCAGAAGAAGGCACATCCACACCAGTGGAGATATGAGCAGCAGCAGGCCTCCTTCCCTTGTTAAATTTTATATTTTGAGGATACCCATGAATCTTGTAATACTTATCAATTAAGTGCCCATATTTTTTGCAGTATCTATAGAATAGAGATCCTCTTGCTGGGTCAAAATTAACTCTTTGTCTAAAAGGAGAAGAATTAGGCACTATGGCCTGATTGATCCCAACTGGATGTTTGTTTGTGTTGACATTGAAAGATATAGATTCTGGACTAAACTGAGAAATGGACTGAACTTGTCTCTGTTTCTCATCATTGAGGACTATATTATAGACACTGTCAAGGGTAGGAGCAGGCTACATCATCAGTAAGTTACTCCTTCCCCCATGTATTCTTCATTAAGGCCCATGAGAAACTGAAACACCTTATTCTCATCATCTTCCTATATGATACCATTTTTGGCAGCACAAATACATCTTTGCCCATGATTTGTACACATTGTTCCTAATTCATCCCACAGTCCTTTAAGTTTGTTAAAGTATGAGGCTACATCTAGAGATCCTTGATAAATATGATAGAGTTGTCTTTTTAGCTCAAAAATTTTGGTTCTGTTGGCAGTACCATTTCTGGACTCAAGCTGTGTCCATATACTCTGTGCGGTATCAGAATACTGCACACTCTCAGCAATATGAGGGGACAAGGAGGCAGTTAACCAGGAAATTACCATATTATTACATCTGTCCCACAACTTTTGTTCAACCACATTGGTGGCTGGTCGGGGACAGGTACCATCAACAAAGCCAATTTTATTCTTAGCAGACAGCGTGACAATCAATTCCCTCTTCCAACCCCCATAACCACTACCCAAGAAGGGAGTGGACACAAGAGAAACTCCAGGAACATCAGAGGAGTAAACAAAAAGAGGGCTGGTAGTATCCACAGAGGATGTATTTAACACTTATGTTAGAAGTTATGAGCAACAATGAGTTTAAAAAAAATTCAAATAAAAAACAGTCTCGGTAAACAATCTGGAAAGATAGAGTCGTATCAGAAATCACATGCAAAACATACAACACCTAGAACAAGGATAAATTTACCCGCCTTCTTCGCAACATGAGAAAAACGGCCTTCGATTGACAGAGAAAACCCTAGGTCCGAACACTGGAAATCCTAGAATCTGGAAACTTACCGGAATGAAGTCAGGGACGTCGGAAAGTTACCCAAAACGTCCACTGAGTGAAGATCGAACCATCAGATAGCAGTAGAAGTTCCGATTAACCGTCCGATACACATCGACTTTGTCACCAACAGAATCTCTCACAAATATCCAAAGAAAAATCTTCGATAGAACTTCCGACACGATTAATAAGCAGTGACGGAGAAGCATCCGAAGATCGTGCTGCTCTGATACCATGAAAACATCGCAAATCGAAGATGAAAATGGAGATGAGAGATGAAGATTTTCAGCTTCCGAGAGAAAATGAAAAGTCTTATTATCAAAAAATTTGTCCTTTTCCTCCAGTATACAGAGTGTATTATATATCACACTTGAGTCGGGTCAGCCCAAGTGTGATAAAAGAAAAATGGGCTCAGATTTATGTTTGGCCCAAAAACAATTTAAATCTATAATATACACAATATACAAACAGTATACAATAAATATACAACACAAAATCAATGTATATGTCTAAGTTTGAAAGCTACATAATCTTGTAGCTCAACAGAAATCAAACCAAAAGATAAAAGTGAGCAGGTCATGATTCAGTTTGTTGCCATAATCTTCATTACTCTGGGGTGGTAGTAAGCGAAAGCAAACCAAAGAGAACTTCCGAGGGGTGACAATCTGTAGAGCAAAGCTTTTTCAATATGTAAGAGAGAAGCGTCAGAATAATTTTACAGTGATGAAATCCAAGCGACAAACAGAAGCGAAAGGAGATAGTAACCCCGATCAAGACTAAAACCTTACAACAAAACGGGAACCCGAACGTCGACTAAAATTTAAAACTCTATTTCAACTCCATCCTCTCCTCTTTAAATTTCTTCCTTGAACAATTTTTTTTTTCTTTTTCAATGATCAAAACCTGTCTGTTCTCCTCTTTTTTTTTCGTTTGTAAAGTCTTCAATTATATAGTGCTCAAAAACCAGTCCTTTGTGAAGTGGTGGGAGATCGTGTAATGACGAGAGATTAGAGACAGGGTATCGTGCATGTGTGTGAGTGAGGGAATTGGGGACGTAGGGGTTGAGACGTGAGGAGTTTAAGAAAATGTGGGAATTGTGAGTGTTTTTCTTTTTGGGTAAGGATCAAACATTTTGATAAAGTTTGATAACAAACTTTTCAATTTTGACGCAAGTTTACTTTATTTTGGTCTTTTTTTTTCTTTTTCTTTTTTAAATTTTTAAAGATAAATTAAAATATGAAATAAGAATATAGATCAACTACTTTTACACCAAGAAAAATATATAATAAAACTAACTATATACCTGTACTAATAAAAATACCATAACTATAACAACAACAACAACTACTACCCAATATATTCTCACAAAGTGGGGTCTGGGGAGGGTAATATATAGACGGGCTTTACCCCTACTCGAAAGGGCAGAGAGGCTGATTCTAATCGACCCTCGGCTCAGTGAAGGAAATAAAAAAAAACAAGCATTAGTAACTCCAGCAAAAATAACGTAAGTAATAATCTAAACATAAGAACCATAAATAAAATATTATGCAATAATATCAGACAGTAACTACCATAAATAACTACCATAAGGGAGACACAATCCAATACACAAATCATCTATGGATATCCCTAACAAGCCTCACCCAACCCCGGGTGAGGATTACGAAAAACTCTAGGAGCCTCTATCCTACAACCCTGATACTAGACCTCCAAACTTTCCTATCAAGGGCCATGTCCTCGGAAACCCGCATTCTAGCCATGTCATGCCTAATCACCTCTCCCCAATACCTCTTAGGCCTCCTCTGCCTCGCCGTACGTCGACCATCGCCAGTCGCTCACAACTCCTCACCGGGGCATCAGGACTTCTCCTCCGCACATGCCCGAACCACCTCAGCCTCGTTTCTCGCATCTTCTCATCCACCGGGGCCACATCCACTGGGGCCACACTCACCTTCTCTCGAATAACTTCATTCTTAATCTTATCTAACCTGGTGAGCCCGCACATCCACCTGAACATCCTCATCTCTGAACATGAGAGTTCTTCACTAGCCAGCACTCCGCCCCATACAACATGGCACATGTACTAATAAAAGTACTAAAAACTAACTATTTTTTAGGATCTCAATGGTTTCAAGAGGTTTTTCAAAAAAAAAAAAAATCCAGCAATTATTTTGTCTTTGAAGAGCAATTTTAGAGTGCAGCAAAAAATGAACCCTTTTTTTAAATTCAAAATAATTTTAAACTCCAACTTTATTGGAGATGTGTCCAAAAAAATGACACTTGTTAAATTGTGATTATGCCACTTGACTTCATTACATGGTTTTGCTTCTCCTTATATATAACAACAACAACAACAACAACAAAAACAACCAGTATAATCCCACTTAGTGAGGTCTGGGGAGGGTAGTATATACGCAGACCTTACCCCTACCCTTGGGTAGAGAGGCTGTTTCCAAATAAACCCCCGGCATCTTTCCCTCCAAGAACTTCCCACCTTGCTCTTGGGGAGACTCGAACTCACAACCTCTCGATTAATATATATATATATATATATTTCAATCTACAACTTCTTTGACTGCTGATACATCTTTCACAATCTGAAACACCAACTGCAGTGGTCCGCATGCATTTTCATTTCCCATTAATCCATCCTCTCTGCAGCAGAACTCTGAAATAATAGATGCGTAAACGTCACCTAACATATATCTACTACTTTCACGGGGCATCCGTGATGGTAGGTTGATGTGACAGTATCGCGGGACCAGATTCTACATCAGACGAAGAGATGGGCGAAATAGCCTGCATTGAAAGGATGAATACTTTAATTACTCAGACACAGTCTATTGAGGAGGAACCTAAGAGAAAGATACTACATCACTCACCTGCTGGCGTTGGCGTCTGTGGCAAGGCGTCACTGCTTTCTTTATGATGTAGATAGGCAAAACAATGCCGGTAATCCTCAGCATTAGTAGCTGTGAAAAAAGGATAATAAGTTAGATACAATCTGGTGCAAGTAGACGACAATGTGAATTCACGTTTTCTCTAGCCTAGTACCTTACCATGACCAAAGGGCACGAATAGCCCCCTCCGTGATTCACTATGATGGGAAGAGTGTGGCGTAAAATTAGAAGCGGCATAAACTGTTCAGAAAAGAACAAAAAGACAGAATCAAATTGCTGCACATATATTACGATTATTGCAACTATTGCAATAATTGTAATATATGTGCAACTGAACGAGAACACATCATGCTTCTTGATGTGGAAACCGCATAGTCATCATAGTCAGAGTTGATGAAATCACAATCAGTTGAAACAACTGCTATTAGACAAGGATTATTCAGGTCTCTTCCAACAATTCCCCAGCTCCCCCTGATTACAGCACCATAATACATGGTAAGAGAAAAGCAATATGGAATACGGAACATAATATTCAGTTACCTAATAGTAGCAAGAAAAAAGATGAAAAACAATACCTAAAATTCATCGTGATGCCTCCAAGTCGAAAAATTGGAGGTGGTGCTGTATAACCAGGCCTAGAAGGTTGTAATCAACACAAATCCAGCATAAGGATACTAATGACCAACATCAACTAACGAATTAAGCACATTCTCAACTACAGAAATGAGCTGAAATTATAATAGGCCTAACAGAAAAGGAGAAAAGGTTGCTTCGATACAAATGCACGGTTATCCTGTAAGTTATAAAGAGAACTTAGAAAAGTTGCTCACCTGGTGGCATATCTCACAAATGGTATCAGCCTTCTCGTTACACCACCTTTGCACACAACTCCGATGTGCATACTGAAAGAAAATAAAACATAACCATGAAGCAGTTGTAGAACACAATATGAGTAGAAGATATTATAAAAATGTTAGAATAAAATAAAGAATTTGGGACAAGAAGAGAACAGGTAGGAGGGCAAGTTCAAAGTTAAATGACATGCGGCAAGTATTATATGATCATTAGAAGAATAAGACATCAATATAGCACTTTGACAAAGTAGTTAAGTGAAACTCCCTGAGCAAAACTCAAGCAACTGTGGAAGCAGACTCCGTGAAAAAGTCGTGTGCATCAAAGAAAAGAAATGGAAGGGCTCTCCCTCTCTATCTTGAACCCACCAGTTCTTGGAATAAGAGCTCTGAGACTTCATGGCTTTGAGGGAGGTTTAGCCTAGCCCTAAGCCTTTTCGGAATAGAATGCTTCTTTGACAGAGCTTCAAGCAAGGAGGAGGAAGGCCCTCTTTTCGCCAATGGATCACTTAGTCGGAATAAGCAGGCTTAGGTTGATGCGGAATAAGCCATTTTTCCGCTGTTTCCATGGAAAGGTGTCGAAGGAATAGGCACATTTAGAGCTGTGGGACTTGAAGGAATAGAATGCCCCAACGTCATTTGTATCCATTCCCCAACTTTTTTTCCCATTCGAAAGCACATTCTGGCAAGACAGGTGGTCAAGTTTAAGAAGTCTCCAAATGACCAAAACCACTTGCAACAACAACAGCTGCGCCTCAAATGACCAAAACTGCTTGGAACTGGGAAAATTAGAGCAGAAATAGGACAATTTGGTAGGAATAAGAAGATAACTGAATAAACAGACAGAAACTTCTGTAGCCAACGAAAGCCAAAAACGCAGCAACAACACCAATCATCTCTAATTAAGCATCTATGAGTGCAGAACCACTTGAAAGTTCCTTTTCTGGCTTCTTCACAAATGCCAAACATTAGCAAGGTCAGTTCTCTAAAGCTCCTCCTTGTTTTTTACTTGCTCCATGTTGTAGGAGCCTTGAAACGGAACTGCTCCTTCCCCAACTCACCAGGAGGCCTTTCCACATTAGAATCAACGGCTTATTAGAAATAACATGTGCTCTATGGAAGCAAGCAACCCAATTGCACACCAATTGTTGACAGTAGGAAGAAGAAAAAATAACTGCAAATATTCAATAGGCACTAGCGCACAACTCATATTTTGATTTTTTAGCATAAAATAAATTTCTAGCAACATAAACTCGCTCCAATGACAGAAAAATTAGACTACCAATAGACAGCATATAACAACTACTATGCGTCAATGTCAAGCAAGTTTGGGTTGGCTATACAAATTCCCGCTGTCCATTTGGCTCCATTTAAGCTCATCTTAGTCAAATATAGATAGCTTAGGTAGATTATTGTATATAAATAAAAACGAAACAATACAAGGCTCAACAAACCTTCAAGCTACCACAGCAAGAGCAAGGAGTCTCCATATTCGAATCCACATCTTCATCTTTACATATCCTACATTCAACCATTTTCCTAGGAGTCAAGAAAGGATCAGATTCCTGAGAAGAGCAATCAGCTACTGGATCGTTTGTCGTCGATGACACCAGCTGTTTCTGGTTTCTGCTTTCAATTGCAGCCTTCAAAGTTGATTCAGTTAGCAACCGATCAACCAAAAACACAAAATGATCTCCCGTCTTTTTTTTTTGTGTCAACAAATATCAACTAAGCACACACTTTTTCGAAATGTGATGTAACAGAAACAGTGATGCCTTAAACAATTAGCTTTCCACCAGAAATTGGCAGAAGATGATATGGCTGCTTTGACAGCACCCTGATATTTCAAGACTACATTAAGTACTGAACATATACCATATGCTATGAGATTGGAGAAAAGAAAAAGGATACACCACAGATAATAAAGAATCTTTGAATAAAGGAATAGTAAGAGAGATGTAACACCACATTGTCAAAACTCAAAACCTTCATTGCAAGTAGCAGTTGAAATTGATTGATCTCTTGCCCTGCAGATTAACAATCCAATCTCTCATTGAGGAGATCTTTCCCTTTTCTTTCGACCAGACAGTAATGAACCTCTTCTAAATTATGGCTTCTAAATGTTTTATAAAACTTTTCAATAACCATGAGAGAGAGAGAGAGAGAGGGATGGAGAAGTTTATGCCAATGGTATGTGTTACTTGAAGAACACTCTCTACAGACACATCCATGCTGAGTAATGCCATATCATGGAGTAACTGGCTTACTATCCCAAGCCTCTCTTACTTCGACCAATTCTGGACGGTATCTCTTAGCTAGAACTTCTACTTGTTCAGCAAATGACCTGTTTCCATGTTGACCTATGTGAAGAACCATTTGGTTCCATCTCTTTCGACATATCTCGCCAGGCCTGCGGTCAAGAAGATTGTCCCAGTCCACATCCTCTATGCAGCTCGCATCCAGCTCAAAAAGTGCATCAACTAGGCGATAGTCATCAGTATCTGCCCATTCACCTTTGGCCACCATGGGTGATGTTAATTGGTCATACCACTTCATGCAGCAAGTTGCATCGGTTCTCGTGGACAATCTGTCACTTATCGCGCCCCAGGCAATATTATCCCGTAACATCCCATGCTTAGATTTCTTCTCTTCAGAAAGCTTCAGTTTCAGATCGGTATTTACTAAATCAAACAAAGTCTGGTATTCCTCCTGACTCCATTGTCCTTTTTTCTTATTGGCCACTTTTAGCCTTCGCCATGTATCCTTCACATGAAACCGATGTTTTCCAAGTTCATCAGCCAAGACCTTCCAATTGTTACCGTGCTCTTTGTGGAATTTTCGTACCATCTCGTACTCTTCTTCAGTCCATTTACGTGTCTCACTCCTTCGGAACAAGATCTGTGCACGATAATAAACCGCAGTATAAGGCCTGTACGGTATAGCGCTCCCTATTTCTTTCCAGCAGCCTTTTACTTCAGGATTAGATCTAGAGTTCAAGATCTTTTGCAGCCCTTCTTCGCCCAAGTTATGTATATCTATGTACTTATGAACAGCCTCTTTGACAATTTCATCTTCTAATTTCGAGAAACGTTTTCCACGCAGTAAATTTTCTTCTTCGGTTTCATGATTCTCGTCACTTGGATCACCGGATGAAGGGAAAATCTGAACATGACCAGAGAATCTCACTCTCTTTTCAGTCTTTTCATGTGTAGGATCTTCAGAACTGTGTCCTGACATTACCTTTTTCCTCTTTCTGATATTACCAGTATCTGTTCTGCTTTGTTCTTCCATCTCTTCCACAGTTGAAGAAACATCACCTTGATTGACTTCTGCCAAGATAATCTGTCCATCCTCGATATCATGCATTCTCTCCTGCTCATCCCGGCAGCTTTTCTTCAACTTCTTACTTTTCTTTTCTTCAACACTTTTCAAAGCAGCCTCGGCACCATTTTTGAACGTCCTGCCTTTTTTTCCTTTTTTTCTCTTGACATCATAATCTTCACTTTCTCCTGCTGCTTTAGTTTCCTTATTGATCTTATCCTTTTTTTCCTTAGTTTTCACAACACACAGCTTCTCTTCCTCTAAGCTTAAATCACCCTCAACAGCTCTAACATCACTGTTTGGCAGTCCTACATCAGTGGTCGGAGTATTATTATTGCTTTTCTTGGATTTCTTCTTCCTCCTAATCTCCTCTACAGCATCTCCACCAGAAACCTCGCTGAGTGTCTCAACCACCTTCTTATTGTCCCGTGTTTCACTCGCACTTACATGAGCAGTAGTCTTGGTGTCTAAAGGAGCATCATGAATTAACTCTCGCTCATCCTGGTGGCTTCTCTTCAACTTGTTGGGTTTCTTTTTTTCACGACTTATCGCAACATCTTCATCACTGCCTTTAATGGACTTCCCAGGATGTGTTCCACCCTCTCTCTTTTTCTTTTTCTTTTTCTTGATGTCACAATCATCACTCTCTCCTACTGTTTTACTTTCCAGTTTTGCATTATTCCTTTCTTTCTTGGTTTCCACAACAGATAACTTCTCTTCCTCAAAACCAAAATCACCATCTAGCATTTTAACATCAGCCACTACCACTCCTGGACCACTGGTAGCAGCATTCTTATTGCTTTTCTTGGATTTCTTCTCCTTCTTCGGGAGCATATCCAACTTCTCATCTCCTATTACCATGCTTCTTTCGGCTATATCAATTGTGTCTTCTTGCAATGCACCAAAAGAGGTATCTCTGCAAAAGGAGAACAAGAAAAAGGAAAACATGATTAGGAGACAAGGCATACTGATGAAATACCCTTCGATACTAGCTCAGAATGCATTGAAAAATTATAACCAATCTTAAATCTTAATCCACCTGTATAATCTACAGAGGCCATAATAGATAGCTATTATCAGGGGATAACAGGTTTTACTTCAGTTACCGTGGTTTTATAATTGTCTTCACCCATTGTGCACAACTCAAAGGACAACTATCATTTAGCAAAACAGACATGGGTTTAAAACTTTGCTTGTTATTCGACATTTAAAAATCATGTTAATAAAGCATCTTTTTAAAAGAATTTGAACACCATAAGCATCACAATTCAATCTTTGAAAGAGCAACGTCTTTTTAACAGAATTTGAACACCATAAGCATCACAATTCAATCTTTGAAATAGCAAGGCCACATAAAATAAAAACTCCAAGATTTTCAAACGAAACATTCTTCAAAAAGCATAATCGAGTTCAAACTCCGAAATAGAAAAATTATACAAAACCACGAATTCCTACAGAAAATGCTTGAAATAGCACAAAAACCTTCTGACACTAAGGCTATAGGGACATTGAAATACAACAACAACAACAACAACTACCCAGTATAGTCCCACAAGGTGGGGTCTGGGGAGGGTAATATGTAGACGGGCCTTACCCCTACCCGAAAGGGCAGAGAGGTTATTTCCAATCGACCCTCGGCTCAGTGAAGGAAAGGAACAACAAAAACAAAAACAACAACTATAGGGACATTGAAATAATACTTTCAAAAATCAAAGATTCATTCCCCCATCAAGAGGATGCCTTTGCATTTCTGGGAGCCAATTGAGTTTCGGACTCCTTCATTACAGAATATTAAACTCTAATATTTACATTTTACATAGCATATTAGACTTTAATTCTACAGCAAACAAGAAAAAAAACACAGCAGAATGGAACTAGCTTCACTGCTAGAGGCTCAGCAAGTTATCATACCAAATAAGTACAATGTGAAAGGCTCAAGCACTATACCAATGAAAAATCCCAAAACAAATGCTGCAAAGTAAGCTCATTCCAACAGCTAATTCCAATCAGGATTCACAACAGGTAGAAATATTTTCTTCTAACTAAGTGAGATTCTGGCCCCTAAAGTATGAACTGAAACTAACTATCCAATCCGACATTAAAAAGGAAGAGAGGAAACAATTCGAAGAAGCAATCAAATACCGCAAATAGTGGAAGAGTGATTGGAATGCTTGGGAAATTCTGGAATTTTCTCAGACAAATTATGTAGATGAGTACTCAGTTGACGTCTATGACACCGCCGGATGTGATTGCGGTTGCGGCAGCAGTCGCGGCGGCGGAGGAGTTGGTGGGAGAGGTAGCTCAGTTGGGATTCGGGGTGATATTTTAAGAAAAGACTAAAGGGAGAGACACGTACCCATATTCTTTTTAAGAAATGACCGCGCACCCATAATTAGAATAAGTTTTCTATTTTACAAAAATAAACTGAAAAAATAATGAATGGTACCGAATAAATTTTATATATAAAAATATATTTATCTAATAAGTTTAAAAATAATAATGTATTAAATTTTTCTTTAGGCCATGGAATTATGAAAACTATTATAGGCCAACAAGTAATTAAGCTTAAAATACTAATTTCTAAATCCTACTATGCTACTTCTTAAACTAAGCTATTTCAAGTATAGAAAGACACAAAGTAGTCTAGTGATTATGAGTAACAAACTAAAATGTATTGAATATATTTTATTTTTACTGGTGTGATTTATATTTTTTTTGCTTCTGTTTGGTTTCTTTTACGTTATTGTAGAATAGTTGGTAGATCTATACCAATATTAATAAAGGCGAAAAGCGTAAAAAAACTTTAACGTCCGTTGAGGCTAAAAGCGCAAATAAAGTGTGAGCTTTAATAAAAAAAGGTGCAACTGGAAAAAAATTAAAAATATGTATATATGGTTCAAGACTGATAATTATAAGCATGAATAACAAATATATGGACAATGAAATTGGTAAAAACAATTATGATAAAATAAAATATCAATTATTTAATGTCGTCTTTTCATGATTACACTCATTGGCAATGAATAGTATGCCTTAGAGCCTTGATGCGATATTAAAGTGCCCACAAAGCGAGGTAGAGCGCTCAACATATTTTGAGCCTCGCTTTAGGGTTTAAGCGTGTCTTTGACAACACTGATCTATACTCTAGCCTTTTTTTTAAATTCATCACCCTTTAAACAATAAAAATATCTAGAGAGTTTTCTAAGTCCGTAAATAATGTATGTTATTGCATTCTACTTTTTTACATGACATTTAAAAAAAATATCGAAAATTAACCGAACCGTACCGATACCAAAGAGAAACCAACGTGCTAGGGATGGTTTCAAAAAGTTTAATTTGGTTATGTATAATAGAATAATTAAAAATTTGTATGGTACAAATTTTATAAAATAACCGTCCGAACCGAACCATTGACACCCCTAGTTAGGATACTGCTAATTTCTGGTGTTTTAGATGATGGATTATATACCACAGCAGAAGCAATAACAGAATCTCATTCACGTGTAATCTAAACAACTAGCACGTATGGAGATTTTAGGATTACCTCTTGAAGCGTAAACACAACAATTATATGTCGTTCTCCAGTTCCTCAATTGAGAACGCACCAGCAGACTGTGTTACCCAAACAATAACCGAAAATAGAGAATTTTGGGTGGACAAAATTCTAGTAGAAATCGTAGTCCCAATCGTGTAAAAACGTCCAGCCCATATATCCACATATATAGCTGCATTTTTTAGGTCAAACCCGTTTTCAAAACCTATTAGGTATCCTTCTCCCACTAAGGGACGCTATCATGTTTTTTTTCCCACTAAGTGACAGTTTTCCCTATTTCCTATTGTTTAGACACAGTATGGATCACAGAATTTAATTAACAATGCCTCCTATTATAATATTAATTTCGAAATTCTAAAATTAATTACGAATTATTCCACTAAAATTCGTAATTGCACTCCTTAGATCAATTTTGAAATTCTTCCATAAAACCTTATTTAACTCCTCATGTTAAGATTCAGATATTAATCAATCAAATAAAATTACTGGCTATTTAATTTATTCATTACTTCCTTTAGACTTACACTTAACTTATTTCATATGTCGGATACAAAATCCACCGGCCGGATTTACACATGAAAACATATAAGCTTTCATAAAGGAGTATCATCAATCTCAAAATCGAGGCATGGATTCCATCAACTAATTATTACTTCGCCATCGTATATCATTGCTATCCAATTTACCAGGCTTATTAACTCACGAAATAATCTCTCCTTTTAATAAATCAAAACAACAAGTGACATACACAGCTAATAATAATTATATCAGGATTAAGAGTATAAGTAAATTAAATGGACTAGAGAAATTATTTTATAAAGTCGGTATAAAATACTCATCTCTACTTTATCCGTTCAATACATACAAAATGTACTAGCACAAGAAGTTGGAATTAAACCATTCCCATAATCAAGATAAATTATATTTAATCTTGTGCTACAACCATTCCGATGATTTGTCCAATTCCATCATTATATTGTGAACATTAACTTTTATGTCTTACAAGAAACCGATGATTTAATCTTCCATGTATAAACTAAACTCTATACATTAAATCATCTACTATGTAAGCAATGAACGCACAAACCAACACATAATCTATTTAAAATAAAACGTTACTGAATTTAAACAAGTAAATAAATAATTGTTCATAAAGAATACTATAACAATACGCATGGCTTATAGTATATTCTAACAATCTCCCACTTAGACTAATAACCATGCGTCTACAATTTTGACACCCATTCCTTCTACATGCTTATCAAAAGTCTTCTGTGGTAAGCTCTTAGTAAATGGATCTGCCAAGTTGCTCTCTGACGCAATCTTGGTGACCATTACATCCCCTCTCTGCATGATATCACGAATCAAATGATATTTACGCTCAATGTGCTTTTCCCACTTATGACTTTATGGCTCCTTTGAATTTGCAACCGCACCACTATTATCACAGTATAACATAATTGGCGCTTGAATCGAGGGAACCACACCCATCTCTCTCAGGAAGTTACCGAGCCAAACTGCTCTTTGGCTGCCACATATTGGGCTTCCATGGTGGAATCAGCAACACAAGTTTGCTTGACACTCCTCCAACTTATAGCTCCACCTCCAAGAGTAAACACATTAGCTGAGGTAGACTTTCTAGAATCTCTATTTGATTGGAAATCTGAATTAGTATACCCAATAGGTACCAGGTCATCCGAATGGTAGATCAACATGTAATCCCTAGTCCTTTTCAGGTACTTGATTATATGTTTAACCGCCGTCCAATGCTCTTTCCCAGGATTAGACTGAAATCTGCTAACAACGCCAACGGCAAAGCAGATATCAGGCCTAGTGCATAACATAGCATACACGGGGCTCCCCACAGCTGATGCATAATGAACCACTTTCATCTTTTCTATCTCTTCATCAGTCTTAGGAGGCTGATCTTTAGATAGAGAAGTTCCACGTCTGAAAGGAAGAAATCCTTTCTTTGAATCATGCATGCAAAACATGGAGAGTATTGTATCAATATAAAGACTTTGGGACAAGCCTAATATCCTTTTCTTGCGATCTCGCAAGAGTTTGATCCCAAGGATATGAGACGCTTCTCCCAAATCTTTCATATCAAAATGTGTGGACAACCACTGATTAACTGAATTCAACATGGCCACATTATTTCCTATGAGGAGTATGTCATCTACATATAAGATAAAAAATGCCACTTTGTCCCCATCCCACTTTTTGTATACACAAGATTCGTTAAGACACTGATCAAAACCAAAAGTTCTAATTGCCTTATCAAAACAAGTGTTCCATGCCCTAGATTCCTGTTTTAGTCCATAAATTGACCTTTTAAGCTTATACAATATGTGTTATTTGCCATTTCCATAAAACCATCTGGTTGCATCATATAGATGCACTCATCAAGACTTCCATTAAGGAAATCTGTCTTGACATATATTTTCCAAATCTCATAATCATAATGAGAAGCAATGGTTAAGAGAATACTTATAGACTTAAGCATGTCTATCGGCGAGAAGGTTTCCTCATAATCGATCCCTTCTTTATGAGTAAACCCTTTCACTACAAGCCTTGCTTTAAAAGTTTGTACTTTTCCGTCTACACCTCTCTTTTTCTTGTAGATCCACTTTCATCCAAAGGGTTTAACCCCATCAGCTGGTTCTACAAGACCCCAGACCTGATTAGAGTACATTTACTCCATCTCTGACTTTATAGCAGCAACGCACTTATCGACATCCTTAACTGTTAGATTAGATTTTAATGATGCAATTAATATACATGTGCAGATACTCAAGGAAGGAAGCAGAGCCAGTGAAACTAGTGAAGCAAAGTTAAAAAGCAAGTTGCTACTTCATGCAATCAAGGAAGCGAGATTGAAGTATCAAATAAGGAAGGAAATATTCCTTAAAGAAAGTCGTTAGCGCACAAGGAAAAGATCACCATCCCATCAGCAAATCAGGATTCTCTCATGATTTTTGGGAAATCATATCCAGCCGGATGCATCAACAGATTCAACGCAAATCATTGAAGATTCTCCAAAATAGTAGATTCGAATTAAAGGCAAGACCGGAAGGCCCGCCATCCATATCCAACAAAAGGAAAGAGATTTTCATCAAAACAACGACCAATGCATTATTCTTGGAAAGAACCAACACTTTCCAAGGATCAAATCCCTTGGGTTGACAAGCCTCCACCATAACCTTGATGTACAAATTCTATAGCGCTTAGTAGCATCCATATACTTTGATCACACCAATACAGTCCTCTTCATTTTACTGCAAACAAGCATAGTAGTCTAGTTAGATTCACTATGGTATAAGTCAGAAATAGAAAGAGAGTTCCCAACTGGTGTGGCATTGTATCAAACGAGTGGAAGAAGACTGTGCGACAAACATCACTTCTGTACTCAAAAGAAAGTTTGTCCTGAAGAGAAATCCCTTGCAACCCAAGGGGACTGGATTAGGATTCATATTGAATCCGAACCAGTATAAAAATTCTGGGTGTCATTATATTTCTGCATTTACTTTCAGCGTACTTATATTTAAATATTCTCGTCTGGTGCACTATCACATTAAGTCAAATAATAAAGTTTTAAGTCGACGTATTTGCGATTTAGTTTAAAAAAATAACAATTCACCCTCCTTGTACTTTCAATTAGTATCAGCGCAAGGCTTACATTTTCCTTTTGTTTAACAGCTTGTGAGAAAAAGATCATGGTAAATCAGGTTATTGTTGGAGCTCTGTTTCAAAAAGGAACTTCTCAAGTAAGACCACCTTACTTCAATGGACAACACTTCTCCGACTGGAAAATTCGTATGGAGATTTTTACCAAGGCATATGATATCAAAGTTTGGAGAGTTATCAAGAAAGTGAACTATCCACTGCCTGCAAGCACTCCACCGCTCGCGGATCCTGTTGACATTGATTCATATTCAAAGGAACAACTAGAAGCTGTTCAAACAAACCATAAGGCAAGGAATCTACTTCACAATGCTATAAGTGGTGAAGAATATGAGAAGATCTCGAGTTGTGACAGAGCAAAGGAAATGTGGGACAAACTTTAAGTCACCTATGAAGGTACCCGCAAAGTAAAGGAAACTCACATAAATATGCTAGTTCACGACTATGAACTTTTCTCCATGAAAGAAGGATAATCCATAGAAGAAATGTTTACCAGGTTTAGCAAAATAATAAGTGATTTAAAAGCTTTTGGCAAACCTTACACCAGTGACGATGAAGTCAGAAAGATTCTCAGAAGTCTACCAACCACATGGCAGACTAAAGTCGTCACACTAGAATCTCAAGATAAGAATAAACTATCTTATGTTGAACTGCGAGGAGAACTCATTGCTTTTGAAAGAACACATTTGAAAAAGACAAATCAAGAAGAGAAAAAGAAAACTGTTGCATTCAAAGCTACTACTGAGGGAACTGAAAATGAAGTTGATGATCCTGATGTCCTGCAAGAAGAAATTGCTATGCTGTCTAGGAATATGGACGGACTAATGAGAAGATACAAAAATACAAAGAAAGGAAGATTCCCACCAAGAAGGACCAGACAATACAATGACCAAGACAAGAACGATGGAAAAAGCTATGAATGTGGAAAATTTGGACATATCCAAGCAGAATTCCTAGAACTGAAAAGAAAGATCTCTAGAGGATTCAGCCAGAACAGATCGTTTCAAAGCTGGAGTGACGAAGATGAATCAGACCATGAGGAAATTGCTAATCTATGCTTCATGAAGATTCTAGAAAACGAGATCAACAAAACTTCAGGATGCTGGACTGATGAAGATGATTCAGAATATGAAAAATACTTCATGGCAAGAGGAGAAACCAGCGAGGTAAGATCCTATAACTGTGAAATATGCAATGAATTACAAGACATCCTTGACTCCACCCTTTCTGAATCTCATAAAATGATGAATGAGCTTAAAAGACTCACAAAGGAAGTCAAAGACGGGAAACTCAAGAATGAAGTATGTGAAATTGAAAAAAAAGTACTTCAGGAAGAGTTTGAGGAGATGCAACTGCAGCTTAACAGCTTGCGCAAGTCCACCAGTCACAGTTCTGTTAAGTCTAATCAGTCAACTGGAAAAGAGCTGATTAGAACTAGATCGACGAGTCAATCGAACCAGTTCGACTTACAAGTCAACTGGAAAGGAGTCAGCAAATCGTAGATCTGCTAACTCCAACTCTCATGAAAAATCGGAAAATAGGCCCGGTGTTAAATGTCATTACTGTAATAAAAGTGGGCACAAATTCTCTAACTGTAATTTTCGTAAATCTCATATGTTTGGATGGGTTTGGAAGCCTAAGAATTTCGAATCTAGTAACACTAACTCTCCAGGACCCATGAAAGCTTGTTACCTAAAAGAAAGTGATAATTCTGTTTTGCAGGAACACCACAAGATAAAGCGCAAAGGAAAGTGGTATCTAGATAGTGTGTGTTCCAGTCACATGACAGGTGACAAAAAATCTGTTTAAGGAAATCACAAAAATTGATGGAGGAAGTGTCAAGTTTGGAGACGACTCAAAAGGCAAAATTGTTGGGACTGGAACTGTTCCATTCAACAACAACTGTGACATTATTGAAGTTTATTTTAGTAGATGGTTTAAACTACAATCTGCTCAGCATAAGTCAATATGTGACTCAGGATATGAGGTAAAATTCAAGAAAACTGGTTGTGTTATTGAAGAAGAGTCAGGTAAATTAATCCTTCCAGGTAAAAGGTATGGAAACGTCTATATACTAGATGCTTTTGAAAATATAGATGGTCAAATTTGCTTAACATATATGTCTGATGACCCTTGGTTATGGCACAGAAGATTGGGGCATGCTAGCATGCATTTAATTGAAAAATTAGCCAAACACGATCTAGTCATCGGCCTACCTAAGGTAAATTTCTCTAGAACTCATATTTGTGATGCATGTCAAATAGGTAAGCAAACCAGAAATTCTTTCAAAAACAAAGACATAGTCTCTATTTCAAAACCTTTGCAATTACTTCAAATGGATTTGTTTGGACCTACTAGAACTGCTAGCGTAGGTGGCAAGAAGTATGCTTTTGTTATCGTTGATGACTTTTCACAATTCACTTGGGTGATTTTCCTATCTCACAAAGATGAAGCCTGCGAAAATTTGAGATCTTCTATAAGAAAATTGACGAGAAAAGGGATGTTAAATCTCTATAATTCAAAGCCATCATGGAGACGAATTTGAAAGCAAGACATTCGAAGATTTCTGCAATAGTCAAGGCTATACCCACAATTTCTCTTCTCCCCGATCTCCTCAACAAAATAGAGTAGTAGAAAGAAAGAACAGAACATTGCAAGACATGGCCAGAACAATGCTCCTGGAACACTTATTTCCAAATCACTTCTGGGCAGAAGGAGTCAGTACTGCTTGCCACATTCTAAATCGATGCCTTATAAGACCTATTCTTAAAAAGACTCCATATGAACTCTGGAAAGGTAAACGTCCTAACATCAGCTACTTTCATCCATTTAAAAGCAAATGCTTTATTCATAACAATGGTAAAGGAAAATCTTGGAAAATTTGATCCAAGAAGCAATGAAGGTATTTTTCTTGGTTACTCATTAAATAGCAGATCTTTTAGAGTTTTCAATAAATGCACCTTATGCGTAGAATAATCAGTTCACGTTGTATTCGATGAAAATAATCCCTTGGTCAAGAAAGGATCTAATGCAGGTGATGAAGATTTAGTTCAAGAGGCTCAGGAAAAGAGAAAATCTCATGAGTCAACAACTATCAAAGGAGAGGTAGAGTCGACTGAACAAGCAAGTGGTAACACTTTAGAATCTCCTCCAGAGTCGACTACAATTCATTAGACTAAGTGAGTGGAGAAATAAAGTTGTATATCCTCAGAAATTCGTTACTGGAGATCCAAATGAAGGAATGAAGACCATAGCAGCTCTCAAAAAGAAGGAAAACATTGCACTAATCTCCCAAATATAACCAAATAAGGTAGAAGAAGCTCTAAAAGATTCAAGCTAGCTAACTGCTATGGAAGAAGAGCCAGAGCAATTCAATAAGAATCAAGTATGGGAGTTGATACCTCGACCTAAAAATGCTTCAGTTATAGGTACTAAATGGGTATTCAGGAACAAGCTAAATAAAGAAAGACAAGTTGTTAGAAACAAAGCCAGACTAGTCGCAAGCTAAATAAAGAAGGACAAGTTGTTAGAAATAAAGCCAGACTAGTCGCTCAAGGGTACTCACAACAGGAAGGAGTCGACTATGATGAAATATTTGCTCCAGTTGCTCGATTAGAGTCAATACGAATCCTGTTAGATTATGCCTCACTCAAAGGATTCAGACTATTTCAAATGGATGTCAAGAGTGCTTTCCTCAACGGATTCATGGAAGAAGAAGCTTTTGTGAAACAACCTCCGGGGTTTGAGAATTTGAAATACCCATATCATGTGTGCAAGCTTACTAAGGCCTTATATGGATTTAAACAGGCTCCACATGCTTGGAATGAAAAGCTAAGTACATTTCTTATAGAACATGGATTCACCAGATGTAAAATTGATACCACGTTATTTATCAAAAGGTCATCCGAAGGTAACCTTATAATTCAAATTTATGTTGATGATATTATCTTTGGTAGTGCTAACCTTCTTATGTGTAAGGAATTTGGAAATCTCATGCAAAGAGAATTTGAGATGAGCATGATGGGGGAACTCACCTTCTTCCTTGGTCTTCAAATTCATCAATATGAAGAAGGAACCTTTATCTGTCAATCTAAATATACCAAGGAGCTAATTCAAAATTTGGTATAAGCAATGCAAAATTCATTGGAACTCCTATGAGTCCTGCTACAAACTTAGATAAGGACGAACAGGGTACTCCAGTTGATGAAACTAAATGTAGAGGAATAATTGGGCCACTTTTATATTTGACCGCAAGTCGACTGGATATTATGTTCAGCGTATGCAAATGTGCCAGGTTCCAGTCGGCTCCTAAGGAGTTGCATCTAACTGCTGTAAAAAGAATTATTCGATACCTTATCGGGACAATATCTTATGGTTTATGGTATTTTCGATCTAATTCTTTTAAACTGGAAGGTTTCTCAAATGCAGATTTAGCAGGTGACAAAGAAGAGAGGAAAAGCATGAGTGGCACATGTCAAGTGCTAGGAAAATCTCTAATTTCCTGGAACAATAAAAAGCAATCATCAGTTTCACTGTTGACTACTAAAGCTGAGTATATTGTTGTTGGACAATGTTGTACACAGTTGCTTTGGATGTCACATCAACTGGGTAACTATGATCTTTCTTTCAAACTTATACAATTTTTTTGTGATAATTCTAGTGATATTTGTCTTTCGATAAATCATGTGCATCACTCTAGGGCTAAGCATATAGATATTAAACAACATTTTATTAGAGACCATGTTCTTAAGGGTGATATAGAGTTAACCTTTGTTGGAATTTCGGCTCAATTAGCCGATATTTTTACTAAACCTTTATTGGAGGAAAGATTTTGCGCTCTCAGGAAACTGCTTGGCATTATCTGTCACACTACTAACTCTTAGGGTCAAAGTATAGTTTTTAAAAAAAAATTGTCATTATTGTCTTTATGCTCAGTTCATTAATTACGCTGTCATTCTTTCCCTCACTTTCTTTTCTAATTTCACATCAGTTGCAGCGAATATGGAAAGCAGTCACCGCATAGGTTCAACTGAAACAATTTCCTTTTCCACTCAACCTTCAAATCCCTCCTTCTTACTTAGTCCTTATCATCCCTTTCCTCTTCATCCTTTCCACCAAACCCTTACTTTTCCTATTCCAAAACCCTCCTCTCCTCGATAGCCAAGACTCCCAAAAATCCCTCTGCTTCTACAAAAAAGAGCACCCGTTCCAAATCAAAACCCACCTCCGCTCTGCCTGAACAAGTAGACCTAGGGTCTGACAAGTCTGAGAAGTGTGCCTCTTCTCAAGGTGCATATTCTGAGCACTCTCTGCTTCTTGGTGAAAAAGCTGCTGGTAAGCGACCTATGGATGAAGCCCCTATCTCCACTCCCAAGAAACAAAAATTTGATTTCTCTGTCTCTCTCGAATCTGACCTCATTTTCTGGTACACCCTAAATAGGGATTTCTTTATTTCCCTCAAAGACAAGCCCATAGCCCATGGTCATGTGGTAGATCTAGCTGGTATCGACTCCCTCAAATGTATGGTAAAGGAACTTTTTGTTTATCAGGGGTGGGACAAATTTCTCTCTATCTCTCTGCCTAAAGTGTATGAACCTCTAGTTTGTATGTTCTATGCTAATCTTCTCTCTAGCAAGTCTGATAGGCTCGAAACCCTTGTCCTTGGCAAACACATTGTTCTTGACTGTAACCTATTTGATTCCATCTTTCTCTGCTGCTGTTCTGGCTTTCCAACAGTATTTAAAAATGTGTGCCCTGAAGATTTCGAAATCTCCTTTGATCAAGCCAAACAAATCATTGGAGAAAACCCCTCTAAAAACCTCCGCCCTCAATTACGACCCAGTGATGTTAGCTTTGAAACTAGGGTTATTGCTCACATTGTTGCAACCACTCTCTTTCCCATAACTGACTCTTTTTCAACTCTCTCTCAAAGGGATACCTTTTTCGTCTACTGTCTTATCTCCAAACTCAAAATCAAGCTGTTCTCTTGGGTTATGAACTTCATGATTGAGAGTGATGAAGACCCCACCAACCTTCCATATGGTATGGCCATCATCCACATTCTGAAAGCAAACCAAATTTCGCTTTCAGACTACCCCTTTGTTCATGTGTCAAAATGCTACAACTCCAGGGCCTTCTCTAGCATGAGGTATGTGTCTATAAAAGGGGTCTGGGTCAAGAAGGGAGAAAGTGAGGCCAAACCCACTCCTGAGGAAATCAAGCCATCTTCTGTTGCTCTACCCCGTCTATTCCCTCAGATCTCAGCGACAAGATGCGTTCTGTTGAGTCTCAACTCTCCGATATCGAGTCGACTGTGGATGCCGTTCATGCTATCTCCAAGGAAACAGAGTCTGATGTCTCAAAAGTTAGGGTGGTTGTGCAATGGGTAATAGAGAATGCAGTCAAGGCGTTTAAAAAGGTGTATAACAGGTTGGATGGAATGCAGGTTGCCGCCAATACCAGCTTTGACCAGATGAAGGACGCTATCGGCAACACTCTCACTTACTTTCTGTGTCATGAATGATTGTGGCTCTCAGACATTTTTTTGATGTTTTTAACTTTTTATTTGTGATTGGGCTTTGCCCGTGGATGTTTTTTTGTGGACTATGTTTTTGCTGAAGCTCCTTCTTTTGCTGATGTCAAAAAGAGAGAGAAATTTATGCTATCTTAGCTATGCAGGACGTATATACGTGACTATGCTATGGCATACTTATTATATGTGCTAATATTTGAACAATCTGCACAGGACAAGTTGACCATAGCGACCACATATGGTTCAATTGATCTACACGGCTATTTTTCAAGTCGACTTCACCATGTATTTTGTATGTTTGTTAGATGATCCTTTACATGTCCAGTCGACTGCACCTAATGAGAGGGAGAACACATCGACTACACATAAATAGGGGGGGATCAAGTCCAGTTGACTATACATTGAGGGGGATCAATCCAACTGAATATAAACAGGGAAGTCAACTACCGTTTACTCTTGTATATTAATTTTTCCATCATCAAAAAATGGGAGATTGTTAGATTAGATTTTAATGATGCAATTAATATACATGTGCAGATACTCAAGGAAGGAAGCGGAGTCACTGAAACTAGTGAAGCAAAGCTAAAAGACAAGTTGCTATTTCATGCAGTCAAGGAAGCGAGATTAAATATAAAATAAGGAAGGAAATCTTCCTTAAAGAAAGTCATTGGCGCATAAGGAAAAAATGACCATCCCATCAGCGAATCAGGATTCTCCCATGATATTTGGGAAATCATATCTAGCCGGATGCATCAACAGATTCAACTCAAATCATTGAAGATTCATGTAAAACGAGTTTACTTCAAGGAACATGGTTCATCAAATAGTCCTCTGCTAGACACTTGCCATTTGTGCTAACAATTACCTTTTTCTCTTTAGGACAATAGAGTAAACCACCTTTCTTCCCTTTTGGATAACTTATAAACACACATACATCTGTTATTGCCACCAATTTATCTGTTTCCCCTTTAGCACATGTGCCGGACAACACCAAACTCGAATTTGCAACAGACTAGGCTTGCGCCCAGCTCACAATTCTATAGGGGTCAAGGGATAACAGGTTTTACTTCAGTTACCGTGATTTTATAATTGTCTTCACCCATTGTGCAATACTCAAAGGACAACTATCATTTAGCAAAACAGACATGGGTTTAAAACATTGCTTGTTATTCAAAATTTAAATATCATGTTAATAAAGCATCTTTTTAAAAGAATTTGAACACCATAAGCATCACAATTCAATCTTTGAAAGAGCAAGGTCTTTTTAACAGAATTTGAACACCATAAGCATCACAATTCAATCTTTGAAATAGCAAGGCCACATAAAATAAAAACTCCAAGATTTTCAAACGAAACATTCTTCAAAAAGCATAATCGAGTTCAAACTCTGAAATAGAAAAATTATACAAAACCACGAATTCCTACAGAAAATGCTTGAAATAGCACAAAAACCTTCTGACACTAAGGCTATAGGGACATTGAAATACAACAACAACAACTACTACTACTACTACCCAGTATAGTCCCACAAGGTGGGGTCTGGGGAGGGTAATATGTAGACGGGCCTTACCCCTGCCCGAAAGGGCAGAGAGGTTGTTTCCAATCGACCCTCGGCTCAGTGAAGGAAAGGAACAACAAAAACAAAAACAACAACTATAGGGACATTGAAATAATACTTTCAAAAATCAAAGATTCATTCCCCCATCAAGAGGATGCCTTTGCATTTCTGGGAGCCAATTGAGTCTCGGACTCCTTCATTACAGAATATTAAACTCTAATATTTACATTTTACATAGCATATTAGACTTTAATTCTACAGCAAACAAGAAAAAAAACACAGCAGAATAGAACTAGCTTCACTGCTAGAGGCTCAACAAGTTATCACACCAAATCAGTACAATGTGAAAGGCTCAAGCACTATACCAATGAAAAATCCCAAAACAAATGCTGCAAAGTAAGCTCATTCCAACAGCTAATTCCAATCAGGATTCACAACAGGTAGAAATATTTTCTTCTAACTAAGTGAGATTCTGGCCCCTAAAGTATGAACTGAAACTAACTATCCAATCCGACATTAAAAAGGAAGAGAGGAAACAATTCGAAGAAGCAATCAAATACCGCAAATAGTGGAAGAGTGATTGGAATGCTTGGGAAATTCTGGAATTTTCTCAGACAAATTATGTAGATGAGTACTCAGTTGACGTCAATGACACCGCCGGATGTGATTGCGGTTGCGGCAGCAGTCGCGGCGGCGGAGGAGTTGGTGGGAGAGGTAGCTCAGTTGGGATTCGGGGTGATATTTTAAAAAAAGACGAAAGGGAGAGACACGTACCCATATTCTTTTTAAGAAATGACCGCGCATCGATAATTAGAATAAGTTTTCTATTTTACAAAAATAAACTGAAAAAATAACGAATGGTACCGAATAAATTTTATATATAAAAATATATTTATCTAATAAGTTTAAAAATAATAATGTATTAAATTTTTCTTTAGGCCATGGAATTATGAAAACTATTATAGGCCAACAAGTAACTAAGCTCAAAATACTAATTTCTAAATCCTACTATGCTACTTCTTAAACAAGCTATTTCAAGTATAGAAAGACACAAAGTAGTCTAGTGATTATGAGTAACAAACTACAATGTATTGAATATATTTTATTTTTACTGGTGTGATTTATATTTTCTTTGCTTCTGCTTGGTTTCTTTTACGTTATTGTAGAATAGTTGGTAGATCTATACCAATATTAATAAAGGCGAAAAGAGTATAAAAACATTAACGTCCTTTGAGGCTAAAAGCGCAAATAAAGTGTGAGCTTTAATAAAAAAAGGTGCAACTGGAAAAAAATTAAAAATATGTATATATAGTTCAAGACTGATAATTATAAGCATGAATAACAAATATATGGACAATGAAATTGGTAAAAACAATTACGATAAAATAAAATATCAATTATTTAATGTCGTCTTTTCATGATTACACTCATTGGCAATGAATAGTATTCCTTAGAGCCTTGATGCGATATTAAAGTGCCCACAAAGCGAGGTAGAGCGCTCAACATATTTTGAGCCTCGCTTTAGGGTTTAAGCGTGTCTTTGACAACACTGATCTATACTCTAGCCTTTTTTTTAAATTCATCACCCTTTAAACAATAAAAATATCTAGAGAGTTTTCTAAGTCCGTAAATAATGTATGTTATTGCATTCTACTTTTTTACATGACATTTAAAAAAAATATCGAAAATTAACCGAACCGTACCGATACCAAAGAGAAACCAACGTGCTAGGGATGGTTTCAAAAAGTTTAATTTTGGTTATGTATAATAGAATAATTAAAAATTTGTATGGTACAAATTTTATAAAATAACCGACCGAACCGAATTATTGACACCCCTAGTTAGGATACTGCTAATTTTTGGTGTTTTAGATGATGGATTATATACCACACCGGAAGCAATAACAGAATCTCATTCACGTGTAATCTAAACAACTAGCACGTATGGAGATATTAGGATTACCTCTTGAAGCGTAAACACAACAATTATATGTCGTTCTCCAGTTCCTTAATTGAGAACGCACCAGCACATTCTACTGTGTTACCCAAACAATAACCGAAAATAGAGAATTTTGGGTGGACAAAATTCTAGTAGAAATCGTAGTCCAAATCGTGTAAAAACGTCCAGCCCATATATCCACATATATAGCTGCATTTTTTAGGTCAAACCCGTTTTCAAAACCTATTAGGTATCCTTCTCCCACTAAGGGACGCTTTCATGTTTTTTTTCCCACTAAGTGACAGTTTTCCCTATTTCCTATTGTTTAGACACATTATAGATCACAGAATTTAATTAACAAGGCCTCCTATTATAATATTAATTTCGAAATTCTAAAATTAATTACGAATTATTCCACTAAAATTCGTAATTGCACTCCTTAGTTCAATTTCGAAATTCTTCCATAAAACCTTATTTAACTCCTCATGTTAAGATTTAGATATTAAACAATCAAATTAAATTACTGGCTATTTAATTTATTCATTACTTCCTTTAGACTTACACTTAACTTATTTCATATGTCGGTTACAAAATTCACCGGCCGGATTTACACATGAAAACTTATAAGCTTTCATAAAGGAGTATCATCAATCTCAAAATCGAGGCATGGATTCCATCAACTAATTATTACTTCGCCATCGTATATCATTGCTATCCAATTTACCAGGCTTATTAACTCACGAAAGAATCTCGCCTTTTAATAAATCAAAACAACAAGTGCCATACACAACTAATAACAATTATATCAGGATTAAGAGTATAAGTAAATTAAATGGACTAGAGAAATTATTTTATAAAGTCAGTATAAAATACTCATCTCTACTTGATCCGTTCAATACATACAAAATGTACTAGCACAAGAAGTTGGAATTAAACCATTCCCATAATCAAGATAAATTATATTTAATCTTGTTCTACAATCATTCTGATGATTTGTCCAATTCCATCATTAGATTGTGAATACTTACTTTTATATCTTACAAGAACCGATGATTTAATCTTCCGTGTATAAGCTAAATACTATACACTAAATCATATACTGTGTAACCAATGGACGCACAAACCAACACATGATCTATTTAAAATAAAACTTTATTGAATTTAAACAAGTAAATAAATAATTGTTCATAAAGAATACTATAACAAACGCATGACTTATAATATATTCTAACAATCTCCCACTTAGACTAATAACCCTGTGTCTACAATTTTGACACACATTCCTTCTACATGCTTATCAAAATTCTTCTGTGGTAAGCTCTTAGTAAATGGATCTACCAAGTTGTTCTCTGACGCAATTTTGGTGACCACTAAATCCCTTCTCTGCACTATATCACGAATTAAATGATATTTATGCTCAATGTTCTTTTCCCTCTTATGACTTCGTGGATCCTTTGAATTTGCAACCGCACCACTGTTATCACAGTAAAATATAATTGGCGCTTGAATCGAGGGAACCACACCCAATTCTCTCAGGACGTTGCAGAGCCAAACTACCTCTTTGGCTGCCTCAGAGGCTGCCACATATTCGGCTTCCTTGGTAGAATCAGCAACACAAGTTTGCTTGACACTCCTCCAACTTATGGCTCCGTCTTCAAGAGTAAACATATTAGCTAAGGTAGACTTTCTAGAATCTCTGTCTGATTGAAAATCCTAATCAGTATACCCAATAGGTACCAGGTCATCGGAATGGTAGATCAACATGTAATCCCTAGTCCTTTTCAGGTACTTGATTATATGTTTAACCACCGTCCAATGCTCTTTCCCAGGATTAGACTGAAACGGCTAACAACGCCAAGGGAAACGCCGATATCAGGCCTAGTGCATACCATAACATACATGAGGCTCCCCACAACTGATGCATAAGGAACCGCCTTCATGTTTTCTATCTCTTCGTCAGTCTTAGGAGACTGATCTTTAGATAGAGAAATTCCATATCTGAAAGGAAGAAATCCTTTCTTGGAATCATGCATGCTAAACCTGGAGAGTATTGTATCAATATAAAGACCTTGGGACAAGCCTTATATCCCTTTCTTGCAATCTCGCAAGAGTTTGATCCCAAGGATATGAGCCGCTTCTCCCAAATCTTTCATATCAAAATGTGTGGACAACCACTGCTTAACTGAATTCAACATGGCCACATTATTTTCTATGAGCAGTATGTCATCTACATATAAGATCAAAAACTCTATTTTGTCCCCATCCTGTTTTTTATATACACAAGATTCGTTAAGACATTGATCAAAACCAAAAGTTCTAATTTCCTTATTAAAACAAATGTTCCATGCCATAGATTCATGTTTTAGTCCATAAATGGACCTTTTAAGCTTATACAACATGTGCTCTTTACCACTTTCCATAAAACCATCTGGTTGCATCATATAGATGCACTCATCAAGACTTCCATTAAGGAAAGCTGTCTTGACATCCATTTTCCAAATCTCATAATCATAATGAGCATCAATGGTTAAAAGAATCCTTATAGACTTAATCATGGCTACCGGCGAGAAGGTTTCCTCATAGTCGATACCTTCTTTCTGAGTAAACCCTTTCGCTACAAGTCTTGCTTTAAAAGTTTGTACTTTTCCGTGTACACCTCTCTTTTTCTTATAGATCCACTTGCATCCAATGGGTTTAACCCCATCAGCTGGTTCTACATGATCCCAGACATGATTAGAGTACATAGACTCCATATATGAATTCATAGCAGCAACCCACTTATCGGCATCCTTATCATGTAGTGCTTGGTCGTAATTGACAGGTTCGAAGGTAGGCTCCTCAGGGATCCTATCATATGATTCTCCCAAGAGCGTATAACGAACTGGCTGTCTTATTTCACTCCCACTATGACTACGCACTACATCACTTTGATTTTGTGGTTGAACCACAACATCATCAGGAACCTGAGTCTCCATGATATCCACAGGGATATCAACGACTTCTTCCTGTTGTGCAGTCTGCTCAACATAATTCCCACTGCTTTGTGGTAGTATGACTTCAGGCACTTGTTCTTGTGGGACATTAAGTTTATTGACATTTCTCCCACTACTATAGTGCAATGGTATGTCAAAATCGACTTTCAGGGTTTGGATATGGTCGTTTTGATTTTCAGATGACTGAGTTTCCATTCCTTTGCTAATTTTATGTAAAACGAGTTTACTTCTAGGAACATGGTTCATCAAATAGTCCTCTGCTAGACACTTGGCATTTGTGCTAACAATTACCTTTTTCTCTTTAGGACAATAGAGTAAACTACCTTTTGCCCCATTTGGATAACTTATAAACACGCATACTTCCGTTCTTGCCTCCAATTTATCCGTTTCCCCTTTAGCACATGCGCCGGACAACCCCAAACTCGAATATGCCGCAGACTAGGCTTGCGCCCAGCCCACAATTTTTTAGGGGTTAAGGGTACTGACTTTGAAGGAACTAAGTTCATAACATAATTCGCTCTTTCTAAGGCATGTCCCCAAAAAGACGAAGGCAAATCGGAATAACTCATCATTGATCTAACCATTTCCATAAGAGTCTTATTTCTTCGTTCAGCTACACCATTTTGTCGTGGAGTTCTAGATGCAGATAATTGATATGTAATTCCACATTCTGATAAATAACCAATGAAGACCGTAGAAACTTACTCCCCACCACGATCAGATCATAGTGTCTTGATATGTTTATTATGTCGCTTTTCAGTCTCAGTCTTGAATTATTTGAACTTTTCAAAACATTCCGACTTTCGGCGAAACAAATAAATATATCCATATTTTGAGTAATCATTTGTGAAGGTCACAAAATACTCAAAACCACCTCTTGCTTGGACATTCATTGGACCACACAAATCAGAGTGAATTAACTCTAATTTATCACTTGCCCGATTTCCTTTTGAGAGGAAATTTCTTTTTGTCATTTTTCCTTCTAAACAAGATTTACAAGTTGGTAGTGCATCCACTTTCAATGAACTTAAAGGTCCATCCTTGACCAACCTAGAAACTCTGTTTAGATTTATATGACCCAAATGCAAGTGCCATAAATATGTTTCACTCAATTCAGAAGAACGTTTTCTCTTACTTCGTAAATCAACATTATTCAGTTCTTTAGGTGGTAACGGTTTTGGAATAGAGTCAACAACAAAAAGACCATTAATCAATGTAGTCGAAGAGAGATAACGCTTATTATGAGTAATAACACATTTATCAACATCATGACAATTAAAATCATAACCATCTCTCATAGCGCTAGAAACCGAAATTAAATTCCTTCTAACGGAAAGTACATATAATGTGTCTTTTAAAACTAAAACTCTACCGCTACCAAACGAAATTCTAATATTTCCTAATGCTAAAGTTGGGGCTGCTGAACCGTCTGCTTGATAAACATTGTTTCTCCTCTACTTAGCCGCCGCGTTACCTGAAACCCCTACAAATAAGTGCATATATTATTAGTGGCTCCCGAATCTACACACCATGACATGGTAGAAATAGCCGCTAAAAATATTTCAATGACAAGTAGATGTAAATCACCTAGTTTATTTTTTAGCTTGGCCAGATAAGTTGGACACTGCTTCTTATGATGTCCGGGTTGCTTGCAGTGATAACACTTGTCCTTAGCCTTTTTCACACCAGCATTTGCGCCACCGACAGAGGGTTTTTGAGTCATTTTCTTTCATGCCCGCCTCTCGGCTTAGAAGAGGAACCTGCCTCAAAATTCAATGCCACGGGAGGAGCTTGGGACTTGATAATAGTCTGTGCGGACTACAGCTCATTCAACAATTTCGCAAGGGACAAATCCATTTTGTTTATATTATACATATGGCGAAACTGCTGAAAATTGTCAGGAAGAGTTTGCAGGATCATTTCAACATGCGTGTCCTTATCGATGTTAGCTCCAAGGACCTCTATTTCATTCAGAAGACTCATCATCTTCAGAGCATGGTCCCTGACCGATGAACCTTCAACTATTTTTGTATTCAGAAGGGCTTTCATGGCAGTTTGTTTAGCCGCACGATTCTCATCTCCGAACATTTCTTTGAGATTTTCCAGAAAGTCATAAGCAGACTCCATCGGCTGATGCTGATGTTGCAGAACATACGACATGGATGCCAAAATGTAACGCCGCCCCATCTCAGCAGCCTTAATCCAATTTTGGTAAGCCTTTTTGTTCATCATCTATGGCATCATCTCCAGGTTTTTATGGAAACACCTCATCGAGCACAAATTTGTACTCTTTAGCAATTAGAACAATGTCCAAATTTCATTTTCAATTAACATAATTTAGACCCTCAAGTTTATTTTGGGTAAGAATGGCAGTAAGGGGATTGAAAGCCGTCATTGTCAATCTAGGAGGTATTAAATAATTAAAAAGATCAAATCAGTTTTGTCATGACCCAAATTCCATATCCGGTCGTGATGGCGCCTCTCGTGAAGACAAGGCCAGCCAACAACCCTAAATCCTCTTTAAGCAGCTATTAAACATAAATGAATAGAAATACTACTTAATGGCATTTATTTATTAAATTTCATTCCAATACAACCTGATCGGATGTCACAAGTCACGGGGATCTAATGAGTAGGGACACTACTATTGGGCCAACAAAATATATATACAAGGTAAACTTGAACTCAAAGTCAGAATGTGGTGTCAGGAACACTGGCGGTCACCTTGCTCAACTACCAAAATATGGCCTTCGGTCCTGCTAATAACCCGCTACCGGGTGAACAATACCTGCAACTGCACGCAAGGTGCACGGAGTAAAGTGAGTACTTCCAACTCACTATTAATAAGAGAGAATAATAACTGAGCGATAAGAAAACACGTATGGGCACACCACAATGCTATAAAAGATGGTACAACCCTTTGAGAAAACTGTAATACTGTGAAAATCCTTTAGAAAATCTCAAGATCAGTTAAAAATCTCTTTTACAAAATTATTTTTCTTTTTCAAAAGCCCAGCATATAAATGCTATATCAGATAGAGGAGATCGGATCATAAATCGGCCCCTTGGGCACAACACACCTTAACATATAATACCAGGGTATCTGGTCAACAAGGCAAGTAACAGTATGTGTTCCGATGATATACGAGTGCTAGACGTCATGCAACGTAGTACAAACAGGAGTAAATGCATGAATGCAATGCATATGACTGATGCTACGCGCAAACCGATCCATTTGGGTACTCGCACTCACTGTGGGGGTTCAGACTCCGGAGGGGCTCCTACAGCCTAAGCGCAATATCAATATCACACCGCTACGGCGTGCATCCTGATCCATGCATGTATATGCATATGCACACATAACGCTCGAGGCCTGAAAGCCTCCTCATAATAATACTCAGCTCAAATGATAGTTCAAATATCAGTTAAAACTCCAAGTTTGAGTAAAATATAGTTGAGTTCATAAAACAGTGTAAATCACACTGACCGAATTCAAATAATATTTTAAATAGTGAGGAAAACAGTGATGATAGCTCACAAAGAGTTCAAACAATCGGCAATAAGCCCCAAGTATAGTAATGAGCCTAAGCCATAATGATAACAACAACATAATTGCAGATACGCGATAAAAACCAACAATCGAGACGGACCAAGTCACGATCCGCAACGCTGCTCTACCCCACGCTCAGGTCCAGCGTACAGGTCACCACAATGCAGCACTAAGATGTGCAAATTCGAGGTTTCAAACCCTCAGGATATCATTCCCAAGTATTACTCACCTCGAACCAGCGAAATCTCAAGCTTGCGACGCCGTTGCCCCTCAAAACGGCATCCACGCACATCGAATCTAGCCAAAAACAGAGCGAATACATCACAATATGCAAATGGGACAATATCCAATCGAAAACAATCAAATTATAGCAAGAACCTCGAAACTAGCAAAACCCGAGCCCGGGGCTCGCTGCTCAAAAAATTACGAAACTTACATTTTCGGAATCCTCATCTCTCCATGAGTTCGTACATATAAAATTATTTAAAGTCGGAGTTCAAATGGGCCACCAAATCCCAAATTTACATAGAAAAACCAAGCCCTAACTTCTTCAATTTTATACCCAATTGAGAGAATTAATGGATGATTCTTCGATTAAATGACGTTTCTAGACCACGAGACTTACCTCCAATCACTTCCCCTAGAAATCCCTTTCAAATTCTTATCAACAAGCTCCCAAGGTAGTGCAAACATGGTGGAAAAATGGCATAGGTCGCGGATGAAATAACCCTTCTGATGCCCAGATTTTTACTCTATGTGATCGCGGCCCTAGGCACGTTATCGCGAAGAACATTTCCTTAATGAACAACATTTTCCTTTACGCGAACGCGCCACTAGCCCACGATCGCGATGCTCCAGCTAATTCTACTACGCGAATGCGTTTGCGATGCTCAATCCTCCTCTTAATCGCGAACGCAAACAAACCCTACATGAACGCGATAGCCAAATTCCAGGCCTTCTCCAATTAACTATACGCGTTCGCATCCTTCCTCGCGCGAACGCATAAAAGGAATTTCTTCTACAATCTTTTCTGAAAATCTGCTATCTTCAAACATGGAAATTAGTCTGTTTGACCACCCGAATCCATCCTGAGGCGCCCGGTACCTCAACCAAAAACACCAACCTACTCTAAAACACCATACGAACTTGTTCTAATCACGAAAACACACACAACAACACAAAAATCATCAAATTACCATGGATTCAAGCCTAAATTTTCTTAAAACATACGGAACTCATATTCGATCAAAAACCCTACCAAATGACGTCCGAATGACCTAAAAATTTGCATGCATATCCAAAGTCACCTAACGAAGCGACTGCAACTCTCAGAATTTCATTCCGGCCCTCAAATCAAAATCTCACCTATCAACGAGAATCCGCCAAAATTCAAACTTCGCCAATCCAAGACTAATTCTACACCGGACTTCCAAATTCAATTTTGATCGCTCTCCTAAGTCACAAATCATCTCCCAAAGCTAACTGAATCATCGGAAATCACATCCGAGCCTTGTAACTCTCTAGTCAACTTCCAGTTGACTTTTCCAAAACAATCTTCCTTCTAAGAGGCCATGTGCCTTATTTTCAACCAATACTAATTCAATTACACCCGATCGACTCTAATACTGATATTGAAACATGAAGCAACACAATAAGGGGGGAACGAAGTAGTAACACATTAGACGACGGGTCGGGTCGTCACATCCTCCCCAACTTAAACAAACGCTCATCCTCGAGAGTACCCAGAGTTGTACTAGAAGCAACCCATTAGTTGAATGACCTTACCAAGCGTATACTCAGGGTGATCCCACGTCACCATATCTCACATAGGTCCGATAACACAACATGGCCGGAATTTCACAGTCCATCAAAATCATAAACCACATTGCACTTCCCGAAATCATGCACCAGATCAGAACCCACGTCTATACTCAGAATAAACCTGAACCAACAGTAATAACCCATACGCGCCACTCCAGGTGAAATTATATGGTATACTACACAACCCAAACACTCGAGACGATGGCATCTATTCCCAGAAATTGCCCACAATAACCAAATACTGATAGAAAAAGCTTTTTATTAGCTAAAGTCTTATCCCAACACCTTCATATACTGCCAACGGCAACTGAAACACGCAATAAACCGAACCCATCTCTCAGATCACCCATTCATGAGTCCATTTCCTTTCTGACTAATAGTATCACAGATTTCGGAGCCAAACCTCGATATTACCTTTCAAACAAGTTGAAATCAAATATGCTCGTACTCATTAATGACTCTCACGATCATCTCAACTACAACACGCCACTCTAGTGATATGACACCTCAACACTGGCCTAAGCCACAACGTGCTCAACACAGGCACCAATAAGAAACAATCCGAACACACTCAAATCATGACAACTGAGTCAAACGAAAGAGCTTTAATTCAAATTCCTCCATACAATCACAACACAGAACTGAAATCCCATCTTACATCATAGAAATAGAGTACCTGAATCCTCCTCGAAAGGTCATAACATCACGTGCCCTTGCCACAACGCGCGATTCTATCCAAACACTACTACCCATGAAGCACCTCAAGTCACCATGCTCAAGACAGACAGCCACGCACAGATTGAGGTCTGAAACCAAGCCACACCAACGGTGAAGTAAGTATTATACACTATTCAATCCTGAAAGGACACAACCGATGCGCTATTCGCCAAGAAACACCCAGTACGGACTTTCCTCAGAAACCAAGAAGTACGGCATACAAAGTAGCATATAGAAAACTATTCTCAACATCACACTGCAGCGGCGTGCAACCCGCTCTAGATAACATACCCGTGGCGGCGTGCAACCTGATCCAGATACCATACCCGTGGCGGCGTGCCACCCAATATGCACATATATCTCACAAAAGGAGATGCACATCGAGTCAAATTTGCTCATTACAATAAACACATATAGCCACATGCACGGCTCAAGAAGCGCATCCGAAAAGTCCCTCAATACCGGAACTGAATCAATGGTAGAAACCTCTGCACTGACATCCACCACGAAGGCCCAATTAACAAAGCAATACTTGGCAACCGTCCGCTGGTCTTTGGAATATAAACTACTCTGCTAGAACAATAATTTGATGCACCTTACCATGCAACCTATGGCTTTTTCCGACATACCCCATAACATATTAGTCTAGACAACCTGACATTGGGACAACCAGTATGCAATCTAATATCATAACCCAAATTTAACTTGCCAAGCAAAGAAATATCCACTCGGACCTCTAATTTCCAAAAACTGCTAGATGATGTCGATACACACGACCCACAACCACTGCGTGATCAAATGACGAGAACTTCTAGTATCCAACACATATAACACATGAATCACTATGCCTGATCCCACACTCCGCCGTACAAATACATAACACACATCAAGTATCCATTCATACCATGAAAGATATTCAAAATTTCCTGCTCCATCAACAAACATAAATATCTGCAGTCGATCCAACAAGAAAATGTCGCAATACTACTGACGTATCATCAATTTACATCACCTTAATCATCTGAAGATCGATTCTTTACTCACCTATAGTTGTCCGTGCTGCTCAAGAATTTAATGAATTCCCATTATGAACTGAACCAAATCCTTGAACACAAAAATCTCAGTTCTCCATATCATAAGACATAGACCATACCACACTAGGATAACATGAGGACTTCTATCTCTCTCATGTTCCGCAGACATCGACGCACTCAACTAGTCAAGAACTTTCATGATCCGATATAGGAAGAAAATTATTACACACTCCATGCTTTGCATACCCATAGGAAACATACCCATCTTCAAACCACGGTAAAACACATCAAGAACTCTTTCTCCCAATTCCATTGCACAAGCTAAACTGCCAAGACTGAATCCTTCTACCCAAACCAAGCTAAGCAACTGCCAGCACGCAAGAGCTTTGCTACACAATTCCTGTAAGGCTCATTGCCTCAAACACATACACTAATTAATCATACTCTTACCATACCGATTAGGTTTATTATCAAGTTATTCCATTTATCTAATTTCCTTCCTGATTCATCACTAATTTGATATTCTCCCTTGCTGTAGCACCACAATACCTCAACTCAGGTTACCACATGAGACTCGTACATAAGACCACACTATCTAAGACCCATAGGCCACTGAATAACCTTTTGAACGCTTCCCAGGAATACAATATTCCAGAATGCTTTACCATGAATAACTTCCTGTGAATCTGAATTCATTACCATTACCTCCCAAATACGAATACATAGAATCCCATTATTAACATAAAATACCACAAGTCTTGATCTTTTCTAATGAAAACACAGTCTCTACCCATATACACAAACTTAAGACACCTGATTGTTATATGCAAAATCTTGAACATAGTAAAACCATTCTCGAGAGTCATTCATTCTTATTCAACTGTAATTCAACTGTCCTAAATGAACGGAACCACTCATGCCTTATTAGTACTCAGACACCACAGAATATGATTTCATACAGATACAACAACCATCTTTCTTCTCTATACATTGAGCATTCTTTATCAACAACAACTCAAAAATTCCTAGTATTTTCTCACATTTACGAAAGCACCATATAACCTTTGTAGAAATTTTCCTTCACACGTGCCATCCTCGGCTCAATTTGTGTAACAAGAACTGATCCGCCATTATACCTCAAAATGGAACCAACATAGCACATAACCATGCAATCAGCTGACCAACAACAACCATCCCAACTTGGCTCGAAGCCATATATTAAGGCACTCTTAAATACTCATAACACTTTTACTCTAATGATGCCACAATGAGATCAAACTCAAATCATTTACAAGTTTTGTGAATACACAGATCATCTAGCACTGACAATCTCTGCAAACCTCGCATTCATTTCCACATCAGCTGAGTCCACTTCTTAAGCCTCCCAATTCTTCAAAATAATACACATACCCTTCAATTACACATGAGATATTTTACATACACATAAGGGTCATACCGCTCAAAACCCTCCGCAGGAGATAACCCACCTGCTTCGCCTCATTTCAATATTTCCATATACCTTCCACCATCATATACATAATACACAACCATTTAGTCTTTCTGAGTCTGAACTCATACCGCCACATGTATTGTACCTCACTTCCAGCTAGGGGATACGAAAATATTCTTCACGCGTCTATGCCTCGGCTACACAACAGACCGTAATAGGAAATAAACACTTAACAACTCATCTATTATCCATCAGACTTCTTCGTCACTACCAAAATTGTATAGATACACCTCGTAGTACTAAGATACTCATCACATGGATATCCAGCTACCAATTTTGGCTAATAAGAACAGCACTGAACATATAAGTTCAAAATACTTGCTCACGCAATCAGCACTTTTGTGTTCAAGCCATAGGAAAATATCAGGCCTCAAGTCCTCTAGACTGGCCCAACATGAACACACGGAGATTACCTCTCGCCCCTCTATCGAGGAATCACAAGCCATCAAGGCACATATACTACTGAGCGCTCCGTGCGTATATAGACGTGTGGAATGAATTTTCAAGAGTTATCTCAAACTGAATCAAGTACGCACGATAAGAATTCCAAGAATGGAAAGTTTTCCTAATTTCTGCAGCCTCTCGATGATAAATACAGACGTCTCCATACCGATCCGCGAGACTCTATTAACCCTGCTCATGACTCGTGAGACCTAGTAACGTAGGCTCTGATACCAACTTGTCACGGCCCAAATTCCATACCCCGTCATGATGGCGCCTCTCGTGAAGACAAGGCCAGCCAACAACCCCAAATCCTCTTTAAGCAACTATTAAACATAAATTAATAGAAATACTACTTAATGACATTTAATTGTGAAATTTCATTCCAATACAACCCGATCGGGGTGTCACAAGTCACGAGCATCTAATGAGTAGGGACACTACAATTGGGCCAACAAAATATATATACAAGGTAAAATTGGAACTCAAAGTCGGAATGCGGTACCGCGAACGCTGGTGGTCACCTTGCTCAACTACCAAAATTTGGCCTTCGGTCCTGCTAATAACCCGCTACCGGGTGAACAATACCTGCAACTGCACGCAAGGTGCAGGGAGTAAAGTGAGTACTTCCAACTCAGTGGTAATAAGAGAGAATAATAACTGAGCGATAAGAAAACACGTATAGGCACACCACAATGCTATAAAAAGATGGTACAACCCTTTGAGAAAAACCGGAATACTGTGAAAATCCTTTAAAAAATCTCAAGATCAATTAAAAATCTCCTGTACAAAATTCTTTTTCTTTTTCAACGGCCCAGCATATAAATGCTACATCAGATAGAGAAAATCGGCTCATAAATCGGCCCCCTAGGCACAACACTCCTTAACATATAATACCAGGGTATCTGGTCAACAAGATAAGTAACATTATGTGTGTCGATGATATATGAGTGCTAAATGTCATGCCACGTAGTACAAACAGGAGTAAATGCATGAATGCAATGCATATAACCGCTGCGGCGTGCAACCTGATCCATTTGGGTACCCGCGCTCACTGTGGGATTTCAGACTCCGGAGGGGCTCCTACAGCATAAGCGCAATATCAATATCACATCGCTGCGTCGTGCAACCCGATCCATGCATGTATATGCATATGCACACATAATGCTTGAGGCCTGAAAGCCTCCTCACATATCACTCGAGGCCTGAAAGCCTCCTCACATCACTCCTCATGCCCTCACATATGGACCTCGGCCTTAATCAGTCCAAAAATAGTCAAAAAGCCCATCGGGCATTAGTAAAACAATAATACTCATCTCAAATGATAGTTCAAATATCAGTTAAAACTCCAAGTTTTAGTAAAATATAGTTGAGTTCATAAAACAGTGTAAATCACACTGACCGAGTTCAAATAATATTTCGAATAGCGAGGAAAACAATGATGATAGCTCACAAAGAGTTCAAACAATCGGCAATAAACCCAAGTATGGTAATGAGCCCAAGTCATAATGATAACAACACAATTGCAGATACACGGTAAAAACCAACAACAGGGATGAACAAAGTCACGATCCCAACGGTGCTCTACCCCACGCTCAGGTCTAGCGTACAGGACACAACAATACATCACTAAGATGTGCAAATCCGGGGTTTCGAACCCTCATGATATCATTCCTAAGTATTACTCACCTTGAACTGGCGAAATCTCAAGCTCGCGACGCCTTTGCCCATTAAATCGGCCTCCACGTGCATCGAATCTAGCCAAAAAAAGAGCGAATACATCACAATATGCAAATGGGACAATACCCAATCGAAAATAATCAAATTATAGCAAGAACCTCGAAACTAGCAAAACTCAAGCCCCGGGCCCGCTTCTCAAAAAATTACAAAACTTACATTTTCGGAATTCTGGTCTCGCTACGAGTCCGCACATATCAAATTTATCAAAACCGGAGTTCAAATGGGCCACCAAATCCCAAGTTTACATAGCAAAAATCATGCCCTAACTTCTTCAATTTTATACCCATCTCAGAGAATTAATGGAAAGTTCTTCGATTAAATGACGTTTCTGGACCACGAGACTTACCTCCAATCACTTCCCGTCGAAATTCATTTCAAATTCTATCAAAAAGCTCCCAAGGTGGTGCAAAAATAGTGGAAAAATGGCATAGGTCACTGATGAAATAACCCTTAAATGAATTATGATGCCCAAATTTCTACTCTATGCGATCGCGGCCCTAGGCACGCGAACGCGAAGCACAATTTCTTAATGACCGAAATTTTCCTTTACACGAACGCGCCACTAGCCCGTGATCGTGATGCTCCAGCTAATTCTACAACACGGACGTGTCTGGCCCCACGCGTTCGTGATGCTCAATCCTCCTCTTAATCGCGAAAGCGAACAAACCCTACGCGAACGCGATAGCCAAATTCCAGTCCCACTCCAGCTAACTCAACGTGTTCGCATCCTTCCTCACGCGAACGCGTAGAAGGAATTTCTTCTGCAATCTTTTCTGAAAATCTACTATCTTCAAACATGAAAATCAGTCCGTTTGAACACCCGAATCCATCCCGAGGCCCCTGGGACCTCAACCAAAAATACCAATCTACTCTAAAACACCATACAAACTTGTTCCAATCGCGAAAACACACACAACAACACAAAAATCATCAAATTACCACGGATTCAAGCCTAAATTTTCTTAAAACTTCCGAAACTCATATTCGATCAAAACATGACCAAACGACGTCCGAATGACCTGAAAATTTGTAGACATATCCAAAATCACCTAACGAAGCCACTGCAAATCTCGGAATTCCATTCCGACCCTCGGATCAAAATCTTACCTATCAACCGGAATCCGCCAAAATTCAAACTTTGCTAATTCAAGCCTAATTCTACACTGGACCTCCAAATTCAATTCCGATAGCTCTCCTAAGTCACAAAATCATCTCCCAAAGCAAACTGAATTATCGAAATCACATCTGAGCCTTCTAACTCACAAGTCAACTTCCGGTTGACTTTTCCAAAACAAGCTTCCTTCTAAGAGGCCATGTGCCTTATTTTCAACTAAAACCAATTCAATTATACCCGATCGACTCTAATACTGATATTGAAACATGAAGCAACACAATAAGGGAGAAACGGAGAAATAACACATAAAACTATGGGTCGGGTCGTCACAAGTTTGTATTATAAACATTAAAATTTAAAACGCATTATATATATACAATCTATGCACCTTGAACAACAAATTTCGATGGGAAAGAAGCTATTCTTTTAATACACATATATAATGATAGATTTTCACTCCATAAACTTATACAAGTCATGCTCAGATGGAGAGTAAACTGTTAATTTAATCCAAGTGAATATCAACAATCAACATATATTAGTCCCGTTGAACCAACATGCATACTCAGATGGAGAGTAAATACAAATAATCAATGACTAGTATAATATAGTGATTGTTCATAATATTTTTATCAGATATAGAAAAAAGACCCACGTTAACATGTAAAATATTATATCACTGATTTTTAAGCCCGGAGACCAAGGGAATTGATCCCCACAATTACTGGAATTAAAAATATCTAAAAAAATTCAGAATTTTAGAAAAACAACAAAAATGCCATCTAAACGACCCCGAAAGCCCAAAAAACGACTTCAATCATGATGAAATCCGTGTGTATTGCTCACTGGGCCGTTTCGCATGGACCTGCCAAGTTTAGGTCAATCGGAGTCCGTCAACTTTTTTGACCTCCGATTTTCTGCCCTAATTCGGCAAAACTTGCTTTTCCGTTTTACATGATAAAATTCAACTTTCAGGTGATTCTAACTCAAAATCACCAATATCAAAAAGATACATAAAGTTTTTAGAATAATCAACATAACTCATAACAGATAATCGCACCAAAAATAGTGCAGGTTTTCAAAAAAACAAACTTTGCACGTAATTCAAAACTTGCATATAAAATATTATATTAATCCTTATGGTTTATCCTAATTATTTAATTAGACATGAGTAGGCTCTGATACCAATTGATGGATTATATACCACGGCGGAAGCAATAACAGAATCTTAGTCACGTGTAATCTAAACAACTAGCACGTATGGAGATTTTAGGATTACCTCTTGAAGCGTAAACACAACAACTCTATGTCGTTCTTCAGTTCCTCAGTTGAAAATGCACCAGCAGATTTCCACAGTCTTCTCATTTGTTACCCAAACAATAATCAAAAATAGAGAATTTTGGGTGGACAAAATTCTAGTAGAAACTGCAGTCCGAATCGTGTAAAAAACGTCCAGTCCTTATATCCATATATATAGCTGCATTTTTAGGTCAAAACTGTTTTCAAAACCTGTTAGGTTTCCTTCTCCCACTAAGGGACGGTTTCCACGTTTTCTTTCCCACTAAGTAACAGTTTTCACTATTTCCTATTGTTTAGGCATAGTAGGGGCCACAGAATTTAATTAACAAGGCTTCCTATTATGACATTAATTTTGAAATTCTGAAATTAATTTCCATCATAATAAATTACGAATTATTCCTCTAAATATTCGTAATTGCATTCCTTAGTTCAGTTTCGAAATTCTTCCATAAAACCTTATTTAACGCACAATGTTAAGATTCATATACTAATCAATCAAATTAAATTACTAACTATTTAATTTATTGATTACTTCCTTTAGACTTATACTTATTTCATGTGTCGGATACAAAATTCACCGGCCGGGTATACACATGAAAACTTATAAGCTTCATAAAGGAGTATCATCAATCTCAAAATCGAGACATCGATTTCATCAACTAATTATTACTTCGCCAATGTATATCATTGTTATCCAATTTACCTGGCTTATTGACTCGCGAAAGAATCTCGCCTTTTAATAAATCAAACAACGCATGACATACATAGCTAATTATAATTATATCTTAATTAAGAGTATAAGTACATTAAATGGACTAGAGAAATTATTTTATAAAATCAGTATAAAATACTCATCTCTACTTGTTCCGTTCAATACATACAAAATGTACTAGTATGAGAAGTTGGAATTAAATCATTCCCATAATCAAGATAAATTATATTTAATCTTGTGGTATAATCATTCCAATGATTTGTCCAATTTCATCATTAGATTGTGAACATTAACTTTTATGTCTCACAGAACCGATAATTTAATCTTCCGTGTATAAGCTAAACCCTATATACTAAATCATGTACTATGTAAGTAATGAATGCACAAACCAACACATGATCTATTTAAAATAAAACTTTATTGAATTTAGACAAGCAAATAAATAATTGTTCATAAGATATATGAGGTATAAATGAAATATGTGTTTGATTTTATGCCAAATAAACCCGATAAACTTGTATTTCTAATTTATCCTTATATACCTAAAAGACATTTGGAGAAAGCCTTGAAGAATACCATTTTGGTCATTTAAGTATTTTATTCTAGCATTATAATTGTTATCTCATGTCGAAGATGATATAAAATAAAACCACAATTATGCTATAACTAATCTTAGGATTGTTAATCGCAAAATAAAAATTTAAATCAAACACGAAATAAAACAATCCTACATTTTTATCTAAGGATACTTATTCGCTGCATTTAAATTTTCTTTATGAAAATTTTAGCTCATTATTTATAATTTTACGGTAGATTGTTTTTTTTAATATGATTTCTTCTATATAGAGCAATGAGTTATTCTTCAATGTAGCACAACACATGTTACTAAAAAATTCAAATATAAATCAATATTAAGTACGTATAGTATCAGTGAAATTTCTACTTTATAAAAGAAATAACAATCATTGATTAAGGGTTACTATAAGAGGGTAAACCTTTCTTTAATTTAATAAGTCATTTGATATTGAAGAATTTTAAATAAAAATTGATTTCTTTAGAAGAAAATTTATATATATAGTATACGGAAAGAAAGATAACTAGGATGGACATCGGTCGATTTCGATTCGGTCTTGTAGAAGTTTGATTTATTTAATTTTCAATTTGTAATTTTAATTACCAAATCCGAACCATAATAACTTCGGTTTGTTTATGTTCGCTTCGATTTAATCGGTTCGGGTTTCGATTTTAAGCCAGGGCAAAATTGGTACTCCTACGAAACAACAACAATAAATTTCTTGTTGACAGAAAGAAACAAAAAATTTTTAAAAAATCCCATCAAATACACGAAATAGGTAAGAATCTTTATGCAAGAAAAATTATTCTATATTACAAAAACAAAAAATCTTTGAAGCTAAAAGTCTAAATCTTCCTATTTTAACTTTGTCATAACAGACACTAATCTGGCATGATTTGTAGTTTTCAGTCATTTGAAAAGTAACAAGTAATTTTTATTTGAGGTAGTTAATTTCTTTTTGGGCTTTTAAGGCTAAGTAAAGAGTAACATGGTAAGGGATTAAGAGTTCAAAGGACGGGAATAAACTTTGGTTTAACCGAAAATCGAACCCTTAAAACCTATCACCAAACTTTTTAAAGATATAGATCGCAAACAAATCGAATATATCGAAAAAATCGAAAAACTAAAATTTTCGACTTAATCATTTTCTTCGATTCGACCGGTATTATGCCTGCAGTTAAAAATAACAACCGAAAACTTATACATCGCATTTAAATATTGTGACTAATAAACGCATTGATAAATACAGAATTAGCTACAATAAATAGTAAATTATGTTACCTTATCTGCTATACTTGTATTTCTGTATAATTGACAATTATTCTTCAATTTCAACATAAAAATTGTTATATATAGGAGCTTGTTATTCATGGTCAAGAATAAATTCGTTGTTTTTCTGATGTAGGATTAGCTTATGCAAGACTAGAGGTGATCATAGGAAAGGATGAGGAAAGAAAAAAATGGGCACATTTTTATGCTCTTTAAAAATAAAATAAAAAATAAAAAAACTCAAATGATTATATGTTGTGTTCAAGTGGGGGTCTTCTCTTTCTCTTCTCACACTCTTTAATACATAATTAGTAGATTATTTGATAGATGAAGTTCTAATGATTTATGAGATATTTCTTATGCTTGATGTTTACAGTATCCTCGTTCTAATTGATTGATCTTACATTTTTAAGATAAAGTTTGATTTAAATGTATCTATTTTCTAGTCAATTTGTAAACAACATTGATTGTGACAATAGATTGTACTTTCTTAAATATATTCCACGTACCTATTAGATATTGGATATTTAGTCACGACACGTTTCATATTATTGAATCATTAATAATTAGAGGTCAAATATGATGCATGCAGTGACAAAATAATGATAGATCAATCATCCACCTTTCATAATTAATATCATTTCCACAACAGAAGGAGCGAATTTCTTTCTCATTACTTTATACAATTTCAAAATTATCACACAAAAAAAGTCAAGTGAAACAAATTTTTTTGTTCAAATAAGACGCCTCCAAGTTAAAAGAGTTTCATACACAAAAAAAAAGAAAAAGAAAAACAAGTAAGGAGTTATAAAAACTCGAAAACCAAATCAAACTGAAAACGAACCAACCCAACCAAAAAAATCGATACTTTTTAGTTTTGATTTGGTTTTGATTTTGAATTTTAAAAACTGATCAAATTAGGTTTGGTTTTGATTTTAATAAAAAATTAAGTGAAAAAACTGAACCAACCCACTATAAAAGTAGCTATTTAAATTTAATATTACACCTGTATATATGTATATTTTTATATAAAGTTTCTAAAATTTTATGGTACATATTAGTCATTTATATTTTTAGTCTAGTTCTTTGCTATTATAATAATCTAATTCTTTGCCTACATTCTAGTTTGATTGGTAGTTTTCTTTTGCTAAGTACAAGAATTTATTTCATGTTAAAAATAATCGATTTTTTTTAAATTACTCATCACTATTTGATTCAATTATCATCAATATATCTTGGTAAATGATAGATTTCTCAAAGACCAATTGATTTGATAGTGTTACGTTGAGAATGTAGTCGTCAGAATATGGGTTTGATAGTGTATGTCTCATATTTAAGAAAAACCCTAATAAATAACCAAAAAAATTCAAAAAATCGACTTAATTGGTTTGGTTTGGTTCCAATATTTGAAAAAATATTTACTTGGTTTTGTTTATTTTTAAAGAAAAATCGATCCAAATCGAACTATGAACACCTCTACCAGTAATACTAAGACCAATAGTGTGACGACTCGGTCCGTTGTCACGTGAGTTATCGCCATATTTTTCCTATTTTATGCTTCTATATATTTCATTATATGTATTTGTAGAGTTTGAAGTGATTCGGTCAGAGTTTGGTTGGAATTGAGACAAATAGTCTCTTTAAGAGAAGGCTAGTTTGGAAAAGTTAATCGGATGCGACTTATGAGTTATAGTGCTCGGAATGGATTTCCGATGATTCGGCTAGTTTCGGGTGGTGATTTGTGACTAGGGAGTGAAATCGGAACTGAATTTGTACACATGTGTAGAATTAGGCTTGAATTGGCTAAGTTGAATTTCGGTGAATTCCGATTGATAGGTGAGATTTTGATCTGGGGGTCGGAATGGAATTTATGGAGTTGCAGTAGCTTCGTTAGGTGATTTTGGATATGTCGATAAATTTTCAGGTCAATCGGACGTCGTTTGGTCGGGTTTTTGATCGAATGTGAGTTTCGGAAGTTATAATTGAACTTAGGCTTGAATCCGTATTGATTTGATGATTTTCGTGTTAAAGGTTGTGTTTTTATGATTGGAACATGTTCGTAAGATGTTTTGGGATAGGTTGGTGGTTTTGATTGGGGTCCCTGAGGTCTCGGGGTGATTTCGGAGATTCAATCGGATCATTTTTAGCTTGTATGGAGATCAGATTTTGCTGTCATGAGTGTTGTAGATGTTTGTTCTTCGCGTTCGCGTGAGGAGTAACGCGAACGCGTAGGGTATTTTGAGGGAGCCTTGATTTTTGCCTTCGCGTTCGCGAAGGAGAGGCCGCGATCGCGTAGTCGTGGGATCTTATTGATCGCGCGCGTGGATTGGTGACGCGTTCGCGTAGGCTAGGGGAGTGGGCCATCGCATTCGCGTTGTGACGGTCGCGTTCGCGTATGAGGGCCTGGGAGGGAGATCAGATAAGGCATCACGTTCGCGTGGCTAGGGTCGCGAACGCGATGAAGGGATTTCTGGACGGACAGAAGGGTTTATAAACATTTCATCCGCGAGCTAATTTCAATTTCCGCCATTTGTTAGCACATTTTGAAGCTATTGGACGAGGGAGTGAGAATATTTTACCTAGGTTTCGACTTGAGGTAAGATTTATTAACTAATTACGTGATTTTATTGAAGAATCATCCATTAATTCCCTGAAATTTGGGAAAAATTTGAAGAAACTAGAGCTTGGTCTTTGAAATAAAAATTGGGGATTTGATGGCCCATTTGGACTCCGATTTTGATGAACTTTATATGTACGGACTCGTGGCGAGACGAGGATTCCGAAAATGTGAATTTTGTAATTTTTTGAGAAGTAGGACTGGGGCTCGGGTTTTGCCAACTTCGTATTGTTAGGTGTATTTGGAGTTATTTCGATTAGGCTACGTCCCATTTGCCTATTTTGACATATTCCTTGTGGTTTTGGTCAGATTCTACACTCGAGGATGTCGATTAGCAAGGAAAGCGCAAGGAGAGCTAGGATTTTAGCCGGTTTGACCTGAGTAATGGTTATGAATGATATAGTGAGGGTTTGAAACCCCGTATTTGCAATATGTGGTACTATGTTGAGATGAGATACGCGTCTCGTGACGAGTGTGGTGATGTATCTGCTGGGGACTCGGACCTCGTCCATCCCGATAAATGACTTACTGTACTTCTTGACTGAGACTGAGCTTGTACTCGTATATTTTGGGCTAGTTGCCATGTTTGGGGCCTTATGTCGATCTATAGAACTCCTAGGGAGCATGTTGAGCTGTTTAACCTCACTCTACCTATTGGACACATACCATTTGTCCTGATTTCGACTGTAAATCATGAAATAAATCTGACTTTGTAACTTGCACTCTAATGAGTAATACCTAGGGTTGAATACCCTGTCTTACCTGAGTGGGCCCGAGAGGCCAAGTCTATATTGATTGAGAGGGGTCAAGGACCCCGTAGTGAGGCTAATTGATATATATACATATATATCGGGTCGGGCGGCACGTTGTAGCAGTATATACATATACATGTATTGGATCGGACTGCACGCCGCATTATTATATAATATAGATTGGATTGCACGCCGCAGTAGTATATTATATGGATCGGACTGCACGCCGCAGTGATATATGGATCGGACTGCACGCCACAGTATCTTAGTGCTTGGGCTGAAGGAGCCCCTCTAGAGTCTGTACACACCCCCAGTGAGTGCAGCCGGCTATATCTATTGGATCGGGTTGCGCGCCGCAAAATTATATATATTATATTGGATCGGACTGCGCGGCGCATCAGTATATATATGTATCTGGTGTTGGATCGGGCTGCGTGCCGTAGCAGTGTCTAACAGGTCGGACGGAAAGGAAAGTATTTTTTTTAGATTCTTCTCTCTGTTTGGTACTTATTTATTGTTCTTGCTGTTGCAAATTGAACTGTATAGAACTTTTACCGAATTTCTTACATTCAGTTAATATTTATTGCTATTACTCACTGAGTTGGTAAACTCACCCCATACTCCCTACACCTTGTGAGGAGATGCAGGTGCTCCCGAGATCTAGCGCTGTTGCTATTGATTACCCGAGCTGTTCAGAGTATTGAGGTAGCTGCCCAGCATCCGCATTACCAATTACTCTGTCTCTATCAGTCTGTTCTTTTTGCTATTTTGTCAGACTTTGGTATCATTTCTGTTCAGACTTGTATCATGTTTTGTTAGAGGCTCTATACTCGTGAATCCTCGATTTCGGGAGGATTATTTTTCTTGCTCAGCTGTATTTTCATTGGTATTGTCTATCCCTGGTTGGGAGTTGATATTAAATTCGCTGTATCACATTAAAATTGTTTCTTTTGGCTGGAATGTCGTTCTTGGTTGTGGTTTGGTCGGGCTTGCCCATCCACGCGGTCGGGCGCATCACGACTGGGTCTGGGGTCGTGACAAGTGTCAACGCATGCTCATGACAGAAGGGATTTGGAGACTAGTGGGGTATCTTTTACCACTTTTCATTTCTCAGGAGCAGCCTTCACCTGGTGGGAGGCATATGAGTGGGCCGGCAGGGTCAGCACCGTATCTTTGCAGGAGTTCTCCACTATCTTTTTGGAGAAGTGGGTACCTCGGTTGCAGAGGGAGGAGTTACGTAGGCAGTTTGAGATGCTTCGCCATGGGGATTTGTCTATGACGCAGTATAAGGTGAGATTTGCAGAGTTAGCCCCTTATGCTACGTAGATGGTTCAGATGGATCAGGAGAGGATCAGACGATTTTTGGACGGGCTCATTTATCCATTCGTATTCTGATGACTCAAGAGAGGGTCCTGAGTCATACCTTTGAGGGGGCGGTGGATATAGCCCGCGATGTTGAGACGGCTCGCCGCCAGGAGAGGGAGGCCAAGAGGCCTCGAGGATCAGGTGGCTCCAGAGGTGCTCCATCTAGGAGCCAGTATCAGCAGAGTAGGGGTCCTTCCCCCTTCAGTCCCAGCCCCCATCGCCAGGGAGTTGTTATGAGTATGGACAGTTTGGGAATATACGGAGGGAGTGTCCCCGTCATTCTTCCGGTTCATCTCAGCAGAGGGGCCAGCCCTCATCTTCTGGACCAGTGTCTTCAGCACCCGCCCAACCAGCCAGGGGTGAGGGTCAGGCAGTTAGGGGTCTCCCCAGAGGGGGAGGCTGATGGTGGTCAGGCCTGTTGCTATGCTCTTCATGGCAGGTCAGATGATGTTGCTTCGGATGCTGTTATTACAAGTATTATTTCAGTCTGCCACAGGGATGCCTCAGTTTTATTTGATCCTGGTTCCACATATTCTTATGTATCTATTTACTTTGCTCATCATTTGGGGACTACCCGAGAGTGTCTAGCGTTGCATGTGCATGTATCTACCCCGGTGGGTGATACTATTATTGTGGACCACGTGTATCGGTCTAGTCTTGTTACTATTGAGGGTCTGGAGACCCGAGCCAACTTGCTGCTATTGAGCATGGTGGATTTTGATGTTATTCTAGGCATGGATTGGCTATCACCGTGCCATGCTATTCTGGACTGTCACACCAAGACAGTCACATTGGCCATGCCAGGTATCCCGAGGATCGTGTGGCGTGGTGATATGATTATGTACCCAGCAAGGTAATCTCTTTCTTAAAGGCCCAGCGAATGGTTGGGAAGGGATGTTTATCATATTTTGCATTTGTGAGGGATGTTGGAGCGGAGGCTCCTAGTCTTGATTCAGTCCATGTGGTCCCTGATGTGTTTCCAGCAGACCTGCCGGGCATGCCGCCGGACAGGCATATTGACTTCGAAATTGATTTGGTATCGGGCACTCAGCCCATTTTTATTCCTCCCTATCGTATGGCACCAGCAGAGTTAAAGGATTTGAAGGAGTAGTTGCAGGAACTCCTACATAAGGAGTTCATTCGCCCGAGTGTGTCGCCGTGGGGCGCACCGGTGTTATTTGTAAAGAAGAAGGATGGCACAATGAGAATGTGCATTGATTACAGACACTTGAATAAAGTGACAGTTAAGAACAAGTATCCACTACCTCGTATTGAGGATTTGTTTGACCAGCTTCAGGGGGCAAAGGTATTCTCGAAGATTGATCTCCGTTCAGGCTACCACCAGCTGAAGATTAGAGATTCGGATATTATGAAGACAGCTTTCCGGACGAGATATGGGCACTATGAGTTTCTGGTTATGTCACTTGGACTGATTAATGCTCCAGCAGCATTCATGCACTTGATGACCAGTGTATTTTGGCCGTATCTGGATTCTTTTGTGATCGTGTTTATTGATGATATTCTTGTGTACTCGCATAGACAATAGGAGCACGCACAACATTTGAGGGTGGCATTGTAGAGGTTGAGAGAGGAGAAGTTGTATACAAAGTTCTCCAAGTGCGAGTTCTGGCTGAGTTTCGTGGCTTTTCTGGGACACGTGGTGTCCAGTGATGGTATTCAGGTTGATCCAAGGAATATCGAGGCGGTGCAGAGTTGGCCCAGACCATCCTCAATTTATGAGATTCTGAGTTTCCTCGGTTTGGCGGGTTATTACCGCAGGTTCGTTCAGGGGTTTTCATCTATTGCTTTGCCCTTGACGAAGTTGACACAGAAGAATGCACCATTTGTGTGGTCTGATGACTGCGAGGAGATCTTCCAAAAGCTTAAGTCATTGTTGACTACAGCTCCTGTGCTAGTATTGCCATCAGCTTCAGGCTCGTATTCGGTATATTGTGATGCTTCGAGAGTTGGGATTGGATGTGTTTTGATGCAAGAGGGTAGAGTTATTGCATATGCTTCGCGTCAGCTTAAGCCTCATGAGAAGAACTACCCTGTTCATGAGTTGGAGTTGGCTGCTATAGTTCATGCTTTGAAGATTTGGCGGCACTACCTATATGGCGTCCTTCGAGGTGTTCACGAACCATCGCAGCCTTTAGCACTTGGTTAAGCAGAAGGACCTCAATTTGAGGCAGCAGAGGTGGTTTGAGTTACTCAAGGACTATGATATTACCATATTGTATCATCCGGGGAAAGCCAATGTAGTGGCCGATGCCTTGAGCCGGAAGGCGGTGAGTATGGGTAGCTTGGCGTACATTCAAGTTGGGGAGATACCCCTTGCAATTGATGTTCAGGCCTTGGCCAATCGAATGGTGAGGTTAGATATTTCAAAGCCCAGCCGGGTGTTGGCTTGCATGGTTTCTCAGTCTTCTTTGTTTGATCGCATCAGGGAGCGCCAGTATGATGACCCGCATTTGCTTCTCCTAAAGGATAGGGTCCAGCATGATGATGCTAGATATGTGACTATTGGTAGTGATGGTGTGTTGCGGATGTATGGCCGGATTTGCGTGCCCAATGTGGATGGGCTCCGAGAGTTTATATTAGAGGAGGCCCACAGCTCGCGGTATTTTATTCATCCGGGTGCCGTGAAGATGTATAAGGACTTGAGGCAGCATTATTGGTGGAGGAGAATGAAAAAGGACATTGTGAGTTATGTGGCTAGGTGTCTCAATTGTCAGCAGGTCAAGTATGAGCATCAGAGACCTGGTGGTGTACTTGAGCAGATGGATATTCCACAGTGAAAATTGGAGAGGATTACTATGGACTTTGTGAGTGGTCTCCCTCGTACCTCGAGGAATTTTTATTCTATTTGGGTGATTGTTGATAGGCTGACCAAGTCTGCGCACTTTATTCCGGTGTGTACCACCTATTCTTCGGAGCGGTTGGCAGAGATTTTCATCCGTGAGATTGTGCGGTTGCATGGGGTCCCAGTTTCTATTGTCTCAGACAGGGGTACTCAGCTTTCTTCCTAGTACTGGAAGACTTTTCATCGGGAGTTGGGCACTCAGATTCAGAGGAGCACAGCTTTTCATCCTAAGACGGACGGACAGTCCGAGCGTACTATCCAGATATTGGAGGACATGTTGTGTGCCTGTGTTATAGATTTTGGAGGTTCTTGGGTTGAGTTCTTGCCGCTTGCAGAGTTTGCTTGTAACAACAATTATCAGTCTAGCATTCAGATAGCGCAGTATGAGGCCTTATATGGGAGACGGTGTAGATCTCCAATTGGCTGGTTTGAGCCCGGAGAGGCTAGATTATTGGGGACAGAGCTAGTTCAGGATGCCTTGGAGAAACCAGGAGAGACTTCGTACGGCTCAGTCGCGGCAGAAGAGTTATGAGGATCGGAAGGTTCGGGATGTATCTTATATGAAGGGTGAGAAGGTTTTGTTGAAGGTTTCTCGTATGAAAGGCGTGATGAGGTTTCGAAAGAAAGGGAAGTTGAGTTCGCGGTTCATTGGACCTTTTGAGATACTCAGGAGGATTGGGGAGGTGGCCTATATGCTTTCTTTGCCGCCCAGCTTGTCGGGGGTTCACCCGGTGTTCCATGTTTCTATGCTCAGGAAGTATGTTGGGGACCCGTCTCATGTATTAAACTTCAGCATGATCTAGTTACATGAGGATTTGACCTATGATGTGGAGCCAGTGGCTATTTTGGGTCGGCAAGTTCGAAAGTTGATATCAAAGGACATAGCTTCGGTGAAAGTGCAGTGGAGAGGGTGGCTCGTGGAGGAGGCCACTTGGGACACCAAGCAGGAGATGCGGAGCAGATATCCTCATTTTTTGAGGCTCCAGGTATGTTTTTTGTCCCACTCGAGGACGGGCGTTTATTTTTGTTGGGTTGGATGTGATGATCCGGCCCGTCGTCATGTGAGTTACAGCCCCGTTTTCAACGTTTTATGATTCTATATGTTTCATTATATGTACTTGTAGAGTTTGAAGTGATTCAGTCAGATTTTGGTTGGAATTGAGACAAATAGTCTCTTTAAGAGAAGGCTAATTTGGAAAAGTCAACCTGATGTTGACTTATAAGTTATAGGGCTCAGAATGGATTTTCGACGATTCGTCTAGTTTCGGGTGGCGATTTATGACTTGGGAGTGAAATCGGAACTGAATTTTGAGGTTCTGTGTAGAATTAGGCTTGAATTGGCTAAGTTGAATTTTGGCGAATTTTGGTTGATTGGTGAGATTTTGATCCTGGGGTCGAAATGGAATTCCGGGAGCTTCAATAGCTTTTTAGGCGATTTGGATATGTCTGTAAATTTTCAGGTCAATCGGACATCGTTTGGTCTGGTTTTTGATCGAATGTGAGTTTCAGAAGTTATAATTGAACTTAGGCTTGAATCCGCATTGATTTGATGATTTTAGTGTCAAAGGTTGTGTTTTTATGATTGTAACATGTTCGTATGATGTATTGGGATAGGTTGGTGGTTTTGGTTGGAGTCCTGGGGTCTCGGAGTGATTTCGGAGGTTCAATCGGATCATTTTTAGCTTGTATGGAGATCAGATTTTGTTGTCATGAGTGTTGCACATGTTTGTTCTACGCGTTCGCGTGAGGAGTAACGCGAACGCGTAGGGTATTTTGAGGGAGCCAGGATTTTTGCCTTCGCGTTCGTGAAGGAGAGTCCGCGATCGCGTAGTAGTGGGATCTTGTTAATCGCGTTCGCATGGATTGGTGACGCGTTCGCGTAGGCCAGGGGAGTGGGCCATCGTGTCCGCGTTGTGAGAAGGGTTTATAAACATTTCATCCGCGAGCTAATTTTAATTTCCACAATTTTTAGCATTTTGAAGCTATTGGACAAGGGAGTGAGAAGATTTCACCTAGGTTTCGTTTTGAGGTAAGATTTATGAACTAATTACGTGATTTTATTGAAGAATCATCCATTAATTCTCTGAAATTTGGGAAAATTTAAACTAGGGCTTGATCTTTGAAATGAAAATTGGGGATTTGATGGCCCATTTGGACTACGATTTTGATGAACTTTATATGTACGGACTCATGGCGAGACGAGGATTCAGAAAATGTGAATTTTGTAATTTTTTGAGAAGTGGGACCGGGGCTCGGGTTTTGCCAACTTCGTATTGTTAGGTTATTTGGAGTTATTTCGATTAGGCTACGTCCCATTAGCCTATTTTGACATATTCCTTGTGGTTTTGGTCAGATTCTACCCTCGAGGATGTCTATTTGCGACCAAAGCACAAGGCGAGCTAGGATTTTAGCCGGTTTGAGGTGAGTAATGGTTATGAATGATATACTGAGGGTTTGAAACCCCGTATTTGCACTATGCGGTGCTATGTTCAGATGAGATACGCGTCTCGTGATGAGCGTGGTGATGTATCTGCTGGGACTCGGACTTGGTCCATCCCAATGGATGACTTACTGTACTTCTTGACTGAGACTGAGCTTGTACTCGTATATTTTGGGCTAGTTGCCATGTTTGGGGCCTTGTGCCGATCTGTAGAACTCCTACGGAGCATGTTGAGTTGTTTAACCTCACTCTACCTATTGGACACATACCATCTGTCCTGATTTCGATTGTAAATTATGAAATAAACTGAACTTTGTAACTTGCACTCTAATGAGTAATACCTAGGGTTGAATACCCTGTCTTAGCTGAGTGGGCTCGAGAGACCAAGTCTATATTGACTGAGAGGTTTCAAGGACCCCGTAGTGAGGCTAATTGATATATATACATATATATCGGGTCTGGCTGCACGCTGCAGCAATATATATATATATATATATATATATATATATATATATATATATATATATATATATATATATATATATATATATATATATACATGTATTGGATCGGACTGCACGCCACAGTATTATATTAGATGGATCGGATGGCACGCCGCAGTAGTATATTATATGGATCGGACTGCACGCCGCGGTGATATATGGATCGGACTGCACGCCTCAGTACCTTAGCGCTTGGGCTGAAGGAGCCCCTCCAGAGTCTGTACACACCCCATTGAGCGGAGCTAGCTATATCTATTGGATCAGGCTGTGTGCCTCAATATAATATATATTATATTTGAGCGCGGGGCGCCCCGCAACACTATATATATATATATATATATATATATATATATATATATATATATATATATATATATATATATATATATATATATATATATATATATATATATATATATATATATATATCTGGTGTTGGATCCGGCTGCGCGCCGCAGCAGTGTTAGTAACTGGTCGGACGGAAAGGAAAGTATTTTTTTCAGATTCTTCTCTCTGTTTACTTATTTACTGTTCTTGTTGTTGCAAATAGAACTGTATAGTACTTTTACCGGATTTCTTACATACAGTTATTATTTATTGCTATTACTCACTGAGTTGGTAGACTCACTCCATACTCCCTGCACCTTGTGTGCATATCCGGGTGCTCCCGAGATCTAGCACTGCTGTTGTTGATTACCCGAGCTGTTCAGAGTAATGAGGTAGCTGCCCAGTGTCCGCAGGACCAATTACTCTGTCTCTATCATTTTGCTATTTTGTCAGACTTTGGTATCATTTCTGTTCAGACTTATATCCTATTTTGTTAGAGGCTCTGTACTTGTGACTCTTCGGTTTTGGGAGGATTATTGTTCTTGCTCAGCTGTATTTTCATTGGTATTGTTTATCCCTGGTTGGGAGTTGATATTAAATTCACTGTATCACATTAAAATTGTTTCTTTTGGCTGAAATACCGTTCTTGGTTGTGGTTTGGACGGGCTTGCCCAGCCTCGCGGCCGGGCGCCATCACGATCGAGTATGGTATCATGACAAATAGGTTCAAAATGAATTTTTGCCACAAATAGGTGCCCTTTATTTCATTTATGAATAAGGCTGGTCAGCCACTTTTCTAGACCAAGATCAGTAATTTCTCCTAAATCTCCTTAGTTTCCTTCTTTATTTTTAAATTCTATTGCTTATTTATTTGGTGAGCTGAACGAGTCAAAGTTTTTAATGTTTGAGTTAGTGGAATTAGGAACTCCCCCCTTGACCATTCAAAGAATATGGTCTTCACTTTCAACATAAAAATTGACACTTTCTCTATATAGAATTACATGGTTCCTTAAAGGCTTCACATTGTCTCTTCTTTCCCAAATAATTAGATAATAATACATAAGTTAGGCAAATAGACCTTTTCCAAATGGATGGTGTAAAAAGGTCATGAACCTGTGGGCAAAACTCCTCATGCTGGCTAACCGAAATATAAGCAAGATTCCTCATGCAGGCTGACTTTCTACTCGAAGCATCGGCCATCACATTGACCTTTTTCGGGTGATACAAAATAGTAACATCATAATCTTTCAACAACTCCACCCACCTCCTCTGTCTCAAATTCAACTATTTCTGCTTGAACAAATACTGAAGGCTTTTGTAATCTGTGTATACCTCACACGTCACACCATATAGATAATGTCTCCAAACCTTCAAAGCATGAACAATGGCTGCCAACTCTAGATCATGAACCGGATAATTCTTCTCGTGGATCTTCAACTGCATCGACGCATAGGCAATGACTCTGTCATCCTGCATCAATACTGCACCAAGCCCAATACAGAAAGCATCACAATAGACTGTATAAGGCCCTGAATCTGTAGGAAAAACCAATACCGGTGCCGTAATCAAAGCTCCCTTGAGCTTCAGTTCTTGTTAATGAGTGCCATGGGATAGGTAAAATATTTTCACCTATCGGATTTGAGCTCTATAACTAAAAAAGCCTTTTTGACATCCACCGAAAGCATTTTTCTCTCCCTTGGTGGATAGGGCACTAATAGAGGTTTATCGGACCAGGTTAGTCGGACTAGTGAATTTCAGATACAGAATGGTTATAGCATTTTTCTCTCCCTTGGTGGTAGGCACTAATACATATCGGGCCAGTGAATTTCAGATACAAAATGGTTAAAGGTAGGGCACTAATACATTTCGGTCAGACCAGTGAGTTTCAGATACAAGATGGTTAAATTAAAAAAGAAAAAACAAGTCATTTATAGAAACTAACCATTCACCAGGAAACCAACTTTTTTGGGGCTAGCTTTTCTATTCCATCAATGTGTTCATATACATAGTTGAACTTAACTGACTGTACAAAGATTTATGACTAATTCACAACCTTGAAACCTTCTCTAATTGGAAACTTTGAATCTTGTTTTTTCTTGGTTTTTTCTTTTTTGGTTTTTTCTCTACATTGGATATTTTTTCAATCTACAACTTCATTGACTGCTGATCCATCCTTCACAATCTGAAACACCAATGCAGCGCATGTGTTTTCATTTCCCATTCATCCATTTTCTCTGCAGCAATTTTTATGCAGCGGGACGCTGTAATAATAGTTGAGTAAACGTCATCTAACATATATCTACTACTTTCAAGGGGCATCGATGATGGTTGGCTGATGTGGCAGTATCACAGGGCCAGATTCTTCATCAGACGAAGAGATGGGTAAAATAGCCTGCGTTGAAAGGATGAATCGTTTAATTTATTTGGCCGCAGTATATTGTGGAGGACTAAGGAGAAAAGTGCTAGATCACTCACCTGCTGGCGTTGGCGTCTGTGGCAAGACGTCACTGCTTTCATTATGATGTAGATAGGCAGAACAATGCCGGTAATCCTTAGCATTAGTAGCTGTCGGCAAAGGAAATAAGTTAGATACAATCTGGTGCAAGTGGACGACAATGTGAATTGACACTTTCTCTAGCCGAGTACCTTACCATGACCAAAGGGAACGAATAGTCCCCTCCTTGATTCACTATGATGGGAAGAGTGTGCCGTAAAACTAGAAGCAGCATAAACTGTTAAGAAAGGAACAAAAAGACAGAATTAAATTGCTGCATAGTGCATATAAAGTTGAAATTTGACTAAATGGTATCTCCCCATTTGCGTAGTACAAAGAAACTGTTCCAAATTCCAATTGAGTTAGTGATACTATAACCAACACATTGATTTACTTGTTGCCAGACACGAATTCTAGTGATTAGAAAACCACGTGCTCCTTTCATCATTTTGTGTTTGCTTATCTTGTTCAGCCAACATCACATGCACTAGCATGTATGCAAATATATATATGTGGAGAGAGAGAGAGAGAGGGGTTATACAATTATTGCAACTGAACGACAACACATCATGCTTCTTGATGTAGAAACTGCATAGTCATCATAGTCAGAGTTGATGAAATCGTGATCAGTTGAAACCACTGCTATCAGACGAGGATTATTCAAGTCTCTTCTGACAATTCCCCAATTTCCCCTGATTAAAGCACCATACACATGGTAAGCTAAAAGCTATATGGACTACGGAACAGAATATTTGATGTCCTAATAATTACAACAAGAAAGACGAAGACGGATACCTGAAATTCATCGGGATGCCTCCAAGTCGAAAAATTGGAGGTGGTGCTGTATAACCAGGCCTAAAAGTCTGTAATTGACACAAACCCAACATAAGGATATTAATTACCAACATCAACTGAAGAACCAAGCACATGTTGTACGACTGAAGTGAACCAAAAGTGTAATACATCTAACAGGAAGGACGGTGAAAAGGTTGCTTTGGTACAAATGCACGTTTAGCTTGTAAGTTTAACATAAAGAAAACTTAGAAAAGTTTCCCACCTGATGGCATATCTCACAAATGGTATCACCCTTCTCATTACACCACCTTTGCACGCATCTCCGATGTGCATACTGAAAGAAAACCAAGCACACCCATGAAGCAGTTAAGAATACATCATGAGTAGAATATATAATATAAAATTTAGAAGAAAATAAAGAATTTGGAACAAGTGGAGAATAGGTTGGAGTCTTAAGTTCAAAGTAAAGATGACATGCAACAAGTTATTATATGAGCATCACAGGAGAATCAGACATTAGAGAGTACTTTGAAGAAAGTGCATAAGTCAAAATCCTCTAGTAAAGGTCTCTTTTTCGGCTTATCCCAACTTCTCTTCCATTTAATACCACATTCTGGCGAGGCAGCTGGTCAAGTTTAAGAAGTCTTGCAAATGACAAACTCTAAAACTACTTGGAACTGGGAAAATTACGGTAGAATATACGATAAGTTGGTAGGAATAAGAAGCTAACTGACTCATGACTCAAAGACAGAGGAACTTCTCATGTCAACAAATGCCAAAAACGCAGCAACATCACCAATCTTCTCTATAAAGAATCTGTATTGAAAACTACTTGAAAGTTCATTGTCTGGCTTCTTCACAAATTCCAAACATTAGCGTTCATTTTTTTCATTGTCTGGCTTCTTCACAAATTCCAAACATCAGCTTTCATTTTTCTAAATCTCCTATTTGTTTACTTGCTCCACATTGTAGGAGCGTTGAAACAGCACTGCTCCTTCCCCAACTCACCAGGGGACCAATCCAAGAAAATGTAGAGGTATGATTCTAGAGTATTTTCAACACCATCCATGTCAAAGTGCAATTTTACGACAAGAATCTATACAGATTCCCTTAAACTTGAAATCTAATTAGGACAAATGTAGTCAGGATCTTGAGATTTTGTGATGTAAAACATTCAAGTGCTTGACTAGTATATTGCATTAATAAATTGTCACTGAAAGCAATCACGAAATTGAACCTGAACTTGCAAACATTTAAGTTAATCAAAACCGATATTGGAAGGAACAAAAATAACATGTAACCGAAGGGCACACCAATATATGAGTAGTAGGAAAAAGAAAAAGTAACTGTGAATATTTTGATTTTTAAATGTAATATAAACCTCTAACAACATAAACTAGCTCCAATGACGGAAAAATTAGAACACCAATAGATAGCACACAACAACAACTAAGCCTTAATTCCAAGCAACTTGGGGTCGGCGACATGAATCCCCACTTTCCATGTCGCTCAATTTAAAGCTCATCTCTATCCAATACAGATAGCATGCTATACACAAATAGATATTAAAGAATAGTAACAAGGCTCAACAAACCTTCAAGCTACCACAGCAAGAGCAAGGAGTCTCCATATTCGAATCCACATCTTCATCCTGACATATCCTGCATTCAACCATTTTCCTAGGAGTCAAGAAAGGATCAGATTCCTGAGAAGAGCAATCAGCTACTGGATCATTTGTCGTCGACGACACCAGCTGTTTCTGGTTTCTGCTTTCAATTGCAGCCTCCAAAGTTGATTCAGTTAGCAACCGATCAACCAAAAACACAAAATGATCTCCCATCCTTTTGTTGTCCACAAATATCAACTAAGCACACACTTTTCCGAAATGTGATGTATCAGAAACAGCGATGCCTTAAACAATCAGCTTCCCACCAGAAGTTTCCTGAAATTAGATTATAACAGCAAACAAGTTGCCTTAGCACACAAAAGTTGTTGCAATCAGAATTGTCAAAATAGCAACCAATTATACAAAAGTACTTTTTTAAAATTAAAATAAAGGGTCAGAGTATTAAAGTCATAAAGGGATACCAAATGGCTAACTTCCAACTATAAAACAATACCTAAAAAAAGGTATAAGGTTTGAAATAAAGGACATACAACTTTAATTCAAAAAAAAAAAAAGACAAATTTGAATCAAAGACAAAATAAGGAGCTTAGATAAAGAAACTTCCAAAAGGAATCAAAAACACCCAACAATTAAAGAAAGTTACAAAAACCAAAACCAAGAAGAATAAATCCAAGCAAAAAAAAAAAGAAGAAGTGGAAGTAGCATGCAAATAACAAAAGGGAATCAAAAAAAGTTGAAACTTGGGAACTCCAGATGGCAAAAAATTAGCTTTTGAATAAATTTCAAGCTATTAAGACTTAAAAAAAGATCAAACATCAAGAAGGATAAAACCAAACAAAAATGGAAAATACCATGCAAATAACAAAAGGGAATCAAGAAAAGGTGGAAACTTGGCAACCCCAGATGGTAAAAAGTGATCTTTTGAATAAATTTCAAGCAATTAACACAAAAACATAAAACTAAAAAGAAAAAAAAAACAAAGTACCCAGATGCCAAAAGGTGATCTTTATAATGAGTATCAAGCTATTATAACAGAACAACATGAAAAAATATTGAGATTTTAAGGGAATAATACACAAAATCAATACCAAGAAGAATAAAACAAAGCAAAAAAAGATAGTACCATGCAAACAACAAGAGGGAATCCAAAAAAGATTGAAACTTTAGAACCCCAGATAGCAAAAAGTAATCTTTTTAATAAATTTCAAGCTATTAAAACACAAAAAATATATTAAAAAAAACAAAATACCCCAGATGCCAAAAAGTGATCTTTGAAATGAATACAAAGCTATAACAGAACAAACATGAGAAAAAACTGAGAATTTAAGGGAATATACTGAGGCAAAAAAAGAGACTTACAACAAGGGGATCGGATATCTACAAGCTAAGAAAGCTCTCTTTATAACTTAAAAAAGAACTTTCTCTTTTGAAATGAAGCAAGAGATTGAGTGTCTTGGTCTAAAATTCAAAAGAATAACAGAAATGATAAATAGGGTAATATAGTATGAGGATATTTATACTATAAAAATTAAGAATTTGATTTGAAAAAGAGTAAGTAAAATAAGGAACAGTATCTTTTCAGGTTTCGAGCCATTAAAAAACGTGTCTCCTCCCCTTTGTTTCTCTTTCATGCTAATCACCATTTTTTAATATTAATTACTTCTTTTTTCAAATTTGAAACCCCACTTCCTCTACACAAGGACTCCCCTAGAGAAGGGGAACCTAAAAACAATTAAATAAAAATTAATTATTTTTTTGGGTTTTCCACTTGGTATTCGGTACATGCATTAGAGCCTGGCTATATTCGGATTCGTTACGTGTAAGGCTCCATTCGGGGGGAAACGCTCTCTGTCAAAAAAAATTCATACCTACTACTAAAAGCTAATTTTATCTTATTTATAGAAATAAAATATTTATTGTTCGAAAATAGCCTCTTTACTCCCTCGTGTAGGGGTAAGATTACTCTCCCAAGACCCCATAAATTTTTTACTTGATCATACGTTATTGTTGATCCGATAGTATAAATTTATTATATTATTATTGATGTATATAATTTAAACTCTTAAAAAATATCTATTTTAGTATATCAATTTTATTTAATAGTGAAAAGTATATATATATATATATATATATATATATATATATATATATATATATATATATATATATATATATATAGGGTCTTCGAAAATAACATCTCTACTTTCACAAAGCATGGGTAAAATATGCATACACGCTACTCTTTCTAGTCACACTTATAGAATTACAATAATTCTACTGTTATTATTATTGTTATATTGTTATATTGAATATATATATATATATATATATATATATATATATATATATATATATATATATATATATATATATATATATATATATTAATATGCACAAAGTTTAAACTAAAAAAAAAACAACAACAACACAAAAACAAAAAAAGTGTTATGAAATCTCCTATTTAAGGTGAATGTCTATAATTAGAGAGATTCTAGAGTTCTATTCTTGTAGCTAAATCATCCCCCTCCCTATAAATAAAGGGGTCTTCTACCATTGTAAACCATCCCTAACAATCTCTAAGTATCAATAAGAATACTTCTCTCTCTCTATTCTCTCTATTCTTGCATTATTGTTCTAGTCTTTATATTATTTCATAACACGTTATCAGCACGAGACTCTACCGTCTCAAGAAGCTCTTTAAGAAGATTAAGCCGCCGTCAATTTCTCCGCATCGGAGCCGCCGTCGTCTGCATCAGTGGAGAAAAGGAAGAAAACATTGAAAATATAATTGGTATACCTTAAAGGTAAGTAATTTACTTTTCCCTTTCAAATTCTTGAAATTCTACGATTTGATTTAATATACAAACAAAGTTTGATTATAACTCTAATGGAGTTTGTAAGAAATTATAACCACATGAAGTGGTTAAATCTCTATGTCCTATCATGATTAAATTCATGTATGATTGTGGGCAAATAATTGAAAATCCGTCCCATTGAATTTGCTCCATTCCCTTTAGAGAATGTGGAAGCAGTATATGATAAGTCTGAAAGAAGACTAAAATATTACCATGAAGGTATCAATGAATGTGGACGTGGCAAAGAATTCCGTCCAATTGAATTTGCTCCATTCCCTTTAGAGAATATGGTAGCAGTATGTGATAAGTCTGAAAGAAGACTAATTACCGTAAAGGTATCAATGGATGTGGACATGGCAATAGACGAAGTTATAATCGTCATTATTGTGATAATGAGAATAATAAAGATTCTCAAAATAATCTTTCACTTTATGAAAGTAATATTTGACATGAGATTGTGTAAAGCACATGATTATGATCCATTCCCTGAAGTGAATGTGATAATTGTAATAGAGCCCGTAAGTATGAACACGCTCTTGATGTAAATCTGTTTTATGTCTGACATTATAAAAAGAAAGTTCGTTGCCCTTGAAATTTCGGGCAAGAACTATATGACATGGGTGTTGGATGCTGAAATCCACTTGTTGGACAATACACTTTACGCTAGAGGGGGGGGTGAATAGCGTTTTAAAATTATTAAGCGTTTTAGTGCGGAATTTAAAAACTTTGCAGAAATTAAAACAAGTGCAGTAAAAAGAACTTACACAATGATGTATCCTGGTTGGCCACAAACGTGGTTAGTCCAGTCCCCGAGAGACTCTCTCGAGATTTCCACTAAACTTGTCAAGCTTACGGGTGCTTAACAAACCGTTACAGTTGAGGACACAAGCCTCACCTAGGTGCTCGGGGATCACAATCCCAAAGACTTCAATTGCTCGGGGATACCAATCCCAAAGACTTCAATTGCTCGGGGATACCAATCCCAAAGACTTCAATTGCTCGGGGATAACAATCCCAAAGACTTCAACTGCTCGGGGATAACAATCCCAAAGACTTCAATTGCTCGGGGATAACAATCCCAAAGACTTCAATTGCTCGGGGATAACAATCCCAAAGACTTCAACCGAGGAATCACAAGTTCCTCAACAAACGAGAATCGCAATTCTCTTACAAACACAAAACACACTCACTTTACAAAGTACTCCTTAATGAGTAGATATGAGTAGAAATAGTACGCTCAAGATCACAACAACTTAGCTCAATAGAATGGCTCTTCAAAAAGCTTTATGGATGAATGGAAAATGATGATCAATGTAAGAAAGCTTTTAGCAATGAAAATACTCAAATTGTATATGTTGTTGTTGTGAAAACACTGAGTTGAAGCTGTATTTATAGGTGAGAAACTCAGTCTTACCGTTGCCTAATTGCCAATTAAGGATTGCTGAAATTACTCAGTGACAATCGATTGTCAAGACTAAACAATCGATTGTTTGCATATCAGATCAAAAATTCAATCCCAGATTTTACGTCAACAATCGATTACTTCAAATCACTAATCGATTATTTATAACGTTAAGAAATCCTTTCCAATTTTTGGCATAAAACATCGATTGTCCGGAAATCAACAATCGATTATTTTAACAACGTTCAGAAAATCTTTTCCAGATTTTACGCAAAACATCGATTGTTAAATATCAACAATCGATTACCTGAAGGTAATTGAAAATATATGACAACGGTCAGCTTCAACAATCGATTATCAAATGGAATAATCGATTATTAATTAATTTCAAAACTCTCTGTCTCATATATAATCGATTATCAAATGGAATAATCGATTATTAATTAATTTCAAAACTCTCTGTCTCATATATAATCGATTATCAAAAGCCACAATCGATTATCATTTTATTTAAAATCACTGGGAGACATTTTTCTCATTCTAATCGATTACCATTAGTTCATAATCGATTTTTATGAGTTTTGAAAACTTTGCCTCAGTTAACAATCGATTATCATAAGTACGCAATCGATTGTTATGCAGTTTGCATAAACCTGATGTTTAACTGACTTACTCACAATCGATTATCATTAGTTCACAATCGATTGTCATGCAGTCTTGGCTTAGAGATACTCGATTATCATAAGTACATAATCGATTATCTTAGCCCAGATTTTTGAGGCATGCTTGGAAAACATTTTAACAAATGTAAATATGCATAGTTTAAAATCATTTGACACTTAATTTAAATATGCATGATTTTGGAAAAATAATTTTAGTAGAGAAGCCATGTTATGAGCCAAGTTGAGGAATCAAGATCACAATTAATATTGACTCAATTATAACATTTCTAAACTTTGTCTTGAGCTTCTTGTAATGCATCCATTTTGTGCTTGTCCTTGAGCACTGCTATATATCGCTTTTTGCTTTGTTTGACATTCATCAAAACCTACAAAAGAACACACGTTTTGTATATTGCATTTGAAACGTGTTTCCAACAATTTCCCCCTTTTTGATAATGGCAAACATAAGCGGGATATATGCAATAATTATTTTGATAATCCAAGACAAGTGTAAAGTATGCAAGTGTAAAGTATGCAATTTGATGTTCCCCCTCAATTCATGTTCCCCCTCACTTTAAGCATGAATGAAGTTGAGAGTGATATAGCATAGCATACTTCTTGATATCCCGTTTCTTCCCCCTTTTGCCATTAGCAAAAAAATATATACAAGGGAAGAATAAAAAATATGAAATAAACACACGTTTATTTATTGGAAAATAAAGATAACAAAAGTAATCGATTATTGATACAGTAATCGATTGTTGGACGGTCGATTTTCCTGTAGAATACTTGAGTATTTTGCGTCATGCTTTTATGATCCCCTTTTCTTTAGGGTGATACCTGCAAAAAAGTGTTAGACGCCTCCGACGCTCAAGTTAGAAATTATGTAAGAAATAAAATGCAATGCATGACTTAGATCAACGTGGAGTCAAGGATCCCGAGTTCACTACGAATTCGGAAGAAGGACTCTTTATCTAAGGGCTTTGTAAAGATGTCTGCCAATTGGCTTTTTGTTTCAACAAATTCAATTTCGACATCGCCTTTTAGAACGTGATCTCTAATAAAATGATGTCTAATTTCAATGTGTTTTGTTCGCGAGTGAAGAATGGGGTTCTTCGTCAAGCATATGGCACTAGTGTTGTCACATCTAAGAGGAATGTGGTCAAGACGTAGGCCATAGTCCAAGAGTTGTTGTTTCATCCATAGGATTTGAGCGCAACAACTCCCCGCGGCTACATATTCAGCCTCGGTTGTGGACAACGCAACACTAACTTGCTTCTTACTAAACCAAGAAACTAAAGCGCTACCGAGCAAGTGGCAAGTGCCGCTAGTGCTCTTGCGATCCAATTTGCATCCAGCAAAATCGGAGTCGGAATAGCCAATAAGTTGGCATGAAGAACATTTGGGGTACCATAGACCCACATTGGTAGTACCGACAAGATACCTTAGAACCCGCTTTACCGCAGTAAGGTGAGACTCTTTCGGACATGATTGATAACGGGCACAGACGCACACGCTAAACATGATGTCCGGACGACTAGCAGTAAGATAAAGAAGAGAGCCAATCATACCTCGGTACTTTTTGATGTCGACTTCCTTACCTTTTTCATCTTTGTCGAGATGATCGGATGTGCTCATGGGAGCTGCCATTTCCTTTGCATTGTTCATATCAAAGCGTTTAAGCAGTTCTTTGCAATACTTGCTTTGACAAATGAATGTACCTTCCTTCATCTGTTTTACTTGTAATCCCAAAAAGAATTGTAACTCACCCATCATGGACATCTCAAATTCGCTAGTCATTAAGTTTGAAAATTCCTTGCATAGAGCATTGTTAGTAGCACCAAAAATGATATCATCTACATATATTTGAACTAGCAAGATATCATTATTTTCATGCTTGACAAATAAAGTTGTGTCAACTTTTCCACGAATAAAATTATTTTCTAAAAGAAATTTACTCAACCTTTCATACCAAGCTCGAGGAGCTTGTTTTAAACCATAAAGGGCCTTTTTGAGTTTGAAAACATGATTAGGAAAATTGAAGTCTTCAAAACCGGGGGGTTGCTTTACATAAACTTCTTCTTGAATAAAACCATTTAAAAAGGCACTTTTCACATCCATTTGATATAAAATGAAATTCATAGAAGATGCAAAAGCAAGCAACAAACGGATGGCCTCTAATCTAGCTACCGGAGCATATGTCTCATCATAATCAATCCCTTCTTCTTGATTATAGCCTTGGGCCACAAGCCTAGCTTTGTTTCTAGTGATTATGCCATTTTCATCTAATTTATTTCGAAAAACCCATTTCGTGCCAATTATGGTATGACCTTCGGGTCTTGGCACCAAATCCCAAACGTTGTTACGTTTGAATTGGTTAAGCTCCTCTTGCATTGCCAAGGTCCAAAATTCATCCCCAATTGCTTCAGAGATGGCTTTGGGTTCAATTTGAGAAACAAAAGCAGTAAGATCTAAGGTATTTCTAAGGGAGCTCCGGGTACTTACCTTCCCTCCAACGTCGCCTATTACCTGATCGAGAGGATGGTCTTTGACTGTCCTCCATTCTATTTGCTCTTTTGGTTCATTTTCCGATTGAGGAGCTTCTTCAATTTGTTGTTCCACCGTTTTGTCAATTTCTTTCCTTGGTGGTTCTTCTTGAATTTTGTCCTTTAGGCTTTCCAGAATACCTGAAAGATCAAGACCACAATCCTTTCTCGCCAAGCGAGTATTATCTTCGGAAAATACAATATGAGGAGATTCCTCTACAACTTGGGTTCTTTTATTAAAAACTCTATAAGCTTTACTACGGGAAGAATAGCCAATGAAGATACCTTCATCCGACTTTGCATCAAATTTTCCTAGTTGGTCCTTTCCATTGTTGTGCACAAAACATTTACAACCAAAAACACGTAAATGTGAGATGTTAGGTTTTCTACCTTTGTAGAGTTCATATGGGGTTTTTAAGAGTATCGGCCGAATTGCTACTCTATTCAAAACATAGCATGCGGTACTCACGGCGTCTGCCCAAAAGTGTTTGGGAATCTTAGCTTCGTCGAGCATGGTTCTAGCCATCTCTTCGAGACTCCTATTTTTCCTTTCCACCACCCCGTTTTGTTGTGGTGTACGTGGAGCGGAAAAGGTATGCTCGATTCCGAGTTCATCACAAAAATCCGCAAAGAGATTGTGATCAAACTCTCCCCCATGATCACTTCTAATGGAAGTGACAGTTGATTCCTTTTCATTTTGAACTCTTTTAAGAAAAAGCTTGAAGCTAAGAAATGCATCACTTTTATGTGCAAGAAATAATGTCCATGTAAATCTAGAGAAATCATCAACAATTACAAAAGCATATCTATTTCTTCCTAGACTTTCGATATGGGATGGTCCGAATAAATCCATATGCAATAGTTGTAAAGGTCTAGAGGTTGAAACAACATTTTTGGATTTAAAAGATGCTCTTGTTTGCTTCCCCTTTTGACATGAATCACAAATAGTATCACTTTCAAATTTTAAGTTGGGAAGACCAAACACTAAATTTTGAGAAATCAATTTATTTAAAAGATGCATGTTCATATGAGCTACTCTACGATGCCACAACCACACATTATCATCTTTGCTCAACAAACAATCAACATACTCGGATGAGGAGTTTTCAAGATCAACCATGTAAATATTGTCAACTCTAAAACCACGTAGGATAATCTTGAAGTCACTACGTCTAAACACTAAACACTCATCCGAATCAAACAACGCAAGATTTCCCTTGTCACATAATTGACTTATGCTCAAGAGATTATGCTTTAAACCTTTGACAAGTAATATATGCTTTATAGAGGATTTTTCATTCTTACCGACCGATCCGGTGCCAATAATTTGTCCTTTATTGTCGTCACTGAATACAACGCTTCCTCCTTCTTTGTGCTCTAGTTGAAGGAATTTGGATTCGTCTCCTGTCATCTGTCTGGAGCATCCACTGTCAAGGTACCATAGTACACTTGATCCCTTCAAGCACACCTACAAAGCAAATTAATATTTTTTAGGTACCCATACCATTTTGGGTCCTTGGGGGTTAGGCAAATAACGACCATAATAATATGAAGAATCTCTATGCTTTGTAAAACACATAGGTGCAATATGGCCTATACGATTGCAGTAATGACATACTACGTTCGGGTTGTGTTGATGCCTAGGTTGAGCCAACAAAGTTCTAGGCGAATGAAAAAGATTAACACTAGACATATTGTTCCCATTTCTAGTATAATATCTAGATGGTCTAAAGTCATTAGTGCTAGACTTGTTGAAGGACTTAGTGTCATGTCTAGGTGGTCTAAGCTCGTTCTTAGAGTTATTTCTTGGTTGCCGAAAATTACTATTTGTAGGCTTGTTTGCAAGAATCCTAGATTCGGATCTAGGTTGTCTAAAGACATTAGTTCTACCCTTATTTTCATACATTCTAGCATAATGTCTAGGTGGTCTAAAAGAATTTGTTCTAGGCTTGTTTAATACCTTAGAGTTATTTCTAGGTGGAGTAGTGAAGTTTTTGTTTTTATGCCGTTGATATTTCTTAGGCGTTTCTTTTTCAACAACTTTAGGAACTTCTTTACTACGTGTTTCTAATGTTTTCCTAAGTTCTGTGTTTTCTAGTTTTAAGGACTCACAAGCTGTACAGGTAGAGCATTTATCAACACAAGAGGCTTCATGCATAGTCTTGATGACTTGTCTAAGTTCTATACTATCATTTAACAAAAATTGATTTTCATTTGCAAGATTCTCGTTATCACGAGACAGATTTTCAACACCTTTTTGAGCTAAAGAAAGACATTCTTCAAAGTTCTTGTCTTTTAAAAAGAGTTGTTTTTGAAAATCCTCTTCTTGTAAAGAAAGAGTTCTTTGTAAATCTTTAATAGTTTTAGAAGCATTTACCAACTCATCATGCAGTTTGTTATAAGCAATTTGCATATCGTTAGATGTACTTACCTCGTCTTTTTCGTCTGCCATGAGGCACTGACCAGTTGATTCATCGTTTGTGCTGACCGCTTTTTGAGGCGTGTTTTCGTGCAATTCCTCAAGTTTGTCCCACATTTCTTTAGCAGTTTTATAGTGGGAGATTTTTCGCCAAAGTTCCTGGTTCAAGGCGTTATGTAATATATTCATAGCTTTAGTGTTGTATTCACTTACCTTATCTTTCCCGACTTTTGTCGTCAGTTGATCACTGTGTTTAATAGCTTGCCATAGATATAAATCGTTTGCCATTGTAAAAACTTGCATCCGATATTTCCAGACTGAGTAGTCGTTTTCGTCTAATATTGGAGGCGACATGCTGCATTCTCCTTCACCTATTCCTGCAAAGAAATTTAGAGTAGAAGCCATGGATGGTTCTCTCAAACGGTTAAGCTTTTCAGAGAGTATGGCTCTGATACCAATTGTTGGACAATACGCTTTACGCTAGAGGGGGGGGGGGGTGAATAGCGTTTTAAAATTATTAAGCGTTTTAGTGCGGAATTTAAAAACTTTGCAGAAATTAAAACAAGTGCAGTAAAAAGAACTTACACAATGATGTATCCTGGTTGGCCACAAACGTGGTTAGTCCAGTCCCCGAGAGACTCTCTCGAGATTTCCACTAAACTTGTCAAGCTTACGGGTGCTTAACAAACCGTTACAGTTGAGGACACAAGCCTCACCTAGGTGCTCGGGGATCACAATCCCAAAGACTTCAATTGCTCGGGGATACCAATCCCAAAGACTTCAATTGCTCGGGGATACCAATCCCAAAGACTTCAATTGCTCGGGGATAACAATCCCAAAGACTTCAACTGCTCGGGGATAACAATCCCAAAGACTTCAATTGCTCGGGGATAACAATCCCAAAGACTTCAATTGCTCGGGGATAACAATCCCAAAGACTTCAACCGAGGAATCACAAGTTCCTCAACAAACGAGAATCGCAATTCTCTTACAAACACAAAACACACTCACTTTACAAAGTACTCCTTAATGAGTAGATATGAGTAGAAATAGTACGCTCAAGATCACAACAACTTAGCTCAATAGAATGGCTCTTCAAAAAGCTTTATGGATGAATGGAAAATGATGATCAATGTAAGAAAGCTTTTAGCAATGAAAATACTCAAATTGTATATGTTGTTGTTGTGAAAACACTGAGTTGAAGCTGTATTTATAGGTGAGAAACTCAGTCTTACCGTTGCCTAATTGCCAATTAAGGATTGCTGAAATTACTCAGTGACAATCGATTGTCAAGACTAAACAATCGATTGTTTGCATATCAGATCAAAAATTCAATCCCAGATTTTACGTCAACAATCGATTACTTCAAATCACTAATCGATTATTTATAACGTTAAGAAATCCTTTCCAATTTTTGGCATAAAACATCGATTGTCCGGAAATCAACAATCGATTATTTTAACAACGTTCAGAAAATCTTTTCCAGATTTTACGCAAAACAACGATTGTTAAATATCAACAATCGATTACCTGAAGGTAATTGAAAATATATGACAACGGTCAGCTTCAACAATCGATTATCAAATGGAATAATCGATTATTAATTAATTTCAAAACTCTCTGTCTCATATATAATCGATTATCAAATGGAATAATCGATTATTAATTAATTTCAAAACTCTCTGTCTCATATATAATCGATTATCAAAAGCCACAATCGATTATCATTTTATTTAAAATCACTGGGAGACATTTTTCTCATTCTAATCGATTACCATTAGTTCATAATCGATTTTTATGAGTTTTGAAAACTTTGCCTCAGTTAACAATCGATTATCATAAGTACGCAATCGATTGTTATGCAGTTTGCATAAACCTGATGTTTAACTGACTTACTCACAACCGATTATCATTAGTTCACAATCGATTGTCATGCAGTCTTCGTCTAACAATCGATTGTCGTTAAGACAGTGTGTTCTGGAATTTTTCAAAATAGCCAACAATCGATTGTCTATACTTAACAATCGATTGTCTTAAAACAATGTGCTCTGGAATTTTTCAAAATAGCCAACAATCAATTGTCTATACTTAACAATCGATTGTCGTTAAGACAGTGTGTTCTGGAATTTTTCAAAATAGCCAACAATCGATTGTCTATACTTAACAATCGATTGTCTTAAAACAGTGTGTTCTGGAATTTTTCAAAATAGCCAACAATCGATTGTCTATACTTAACAATCGATTGTCTTAAAACAGTGTGTTCTGGAATTTTTCAAAATAGCCAACAATCGATTGTCTATATTTAACAATCGATTGTCTTAAGACAGTGTGATCTGAAGTTTTTCAAAATAGCAAATAATCGATTGTGTGTGTTTAACAATCGATTGTCAATGTTCAACAATCGATTGTTTGTGTTTAACAATCGATTGTTTGAAGAAAATGTTTAAACTGAAATTTTCAAACTGCAAAGTAATCAATTATGGATAACATATCTGATTTATTTTAGTCAAATGACATCAGCAGATTTTGAAAATATTATGTGACACAAACGGATTGAAGTTGTTTATTCTCATGTTCGTATATTTTCTTTTATATGTCAAACCATGGGAAGTAAATTGATTGAAGGCTCAGGAAGAGCAACTGTAACTCTGCCCAAAGGCATGACGTTTATCTTAGAGAATGCAATATTCTCCTCCAAGTCTAAGAAGAACTTGTTGAGTTTTAATGATATCAATGTTCTCCTCCAAGTTTAAAAGGAACTTGTTGAGTTTTGAGAATCCATTTTAGAGAATGCAATGTTCTCCTCCAAGTCAAAAAGGAACTTGTTGAGTTTTAAAGATATCATTCAAAATGGATATCATATTGAGACAATAGATGAGAATAATCTTGAATTCTTCATGAAAACGAGGCTGCCCATTTCGGTTTGGGTACACGCCATTTTGCATACAGCAATGCTAGTTCGTCTCTGACTGACGAATTGACACAAATATTCCCCGTTGCAATTGGTTTTGGGTCATGGACCCAATATATCCCATTTAAGAATCTTTGGATGCGCTGTATATGTGCCTGTAGCACCGCCATCCCGCACCAAAATGGGTCTGCAAATAATGTTAGGAATATATGTTGAGGTTGAATCGCCCTCCATTATTCGCTACCTCGAAACATTGACAGGAGATTTGTTCACTGCACGATTTGCAGACTGTCAATTTGATGAGACACTTTTCCCAAAATTAGGGGGAGAAGTTGGTGAAACCAAACGGGAAATTTTGTGGAAAAATGCATCATTATCTCATCTTGATCCACATACCTCTATTTGTGAAAGAGGCACAAAAGATTATCCATTTGCAAAGAATAGCAAATCAAATGCCTGACACATTTATAGATTTGAAAAGGATAACAAAATCACATATCCTCGAAGTGAATGTGACAACATTTGATTCACGAATACATATTCATTATTGGAAGAATATGAACATGAAATTGGTATACCACATTCACCTCTAGAAGGAGGTTTGAGATGATACCACACTCACCCCTAGAAGGAGGTTTGAGATGATATATGGCATGAATGATCGTTGGTCACGTACCTATTGTACGCCAAAGTATTTTGGAAATATGACTATTAAAGGACAACGATAATGCAAGAAACATATCTTGCATATAAGTTTGACATGACCATAATGGTATAACTTTCTCTTTAAGAAAGATATTCACCACATGGATATTGATGAATTTGTGGTAGTACAAAATTAATTGAGAGCTCTAGAAGAGCCAATTATTACTATGTTGGAGAAACACAATTGAGTATTGTGCTGTAGTAAGTCTCAAAGAAACTTATTCAGTTTCCAAAGTACACGCGAAAGCAATTGATTATATTGAGACTATAAATAAAGGAAGGATTTGATATCTCCTATTACTACAACTTGTAGCGGGGTAATTTGTATATGAAAAGCTACCCACTTTGTTCTCCAGTTTGTACTACACAAACGAAAGAATGCCACAATAAAGTGGATATCTATTGGTATAAAAACCCATGTCATAATAAACCTGAAGTTTATTGATAAGTGCACATGTCATGGTGTAAATTTGAAGTTTACCAATATTGATAAATTATTCAGTTGGCATTCGTGTTAGCCATCTCATTTTAAGTATGATGTGCAAATTCACATAGGTGAATATTAAAGAACTAGAAAGTTCTTTACGAATTCTCTTGTATCACTTGTTCTCATTAATGAACTGACCAACTAAAGAGTTCGGGTTGAAGCCCATAAATTCTGAAAATATCAAAGGTGAATATGGGCCCATTCACCTGCCATGTATACCACATATGATGCATCTATGATATGGTTACATGCGCAATTGTTATTGACCCGCAGCCTGGCCGGTGCTTGCGAGGTAAATTGCTCAGTAATCTAACTTCGAGCATCATTTCCAGATTTTCTACTCAAGATAGTTCATCTTGATAAGTTGGTTTATATCAAAGTTGGTTTAGCAAGATAATTATTGAGTGCTTCCACTTAATAGCTAAACTGTTTCTTATGAGAACAAAGTTATATATATCAGTTTGATATACGTTGTATACGAGAGTATATTATATTCTCCCCTCACAAGTGGTTCAGCGTCAGGAACCAAATAATTTCATCTTATTATTAATGTGCTGTGTATATTGACATGATAATGCACAAAGATGATTTCCCAAAGTTGAGGAAACAAGTTAGCTTTTCTAACATGAGGGGGAGACATGATAAACTCTTGAGAAAAGGTTACATGGGATGAATTATCATTTGTATATGTATATCCCCGAATATCATGATATGAACTTGAAGTTCATAAAAGGGATAATTCAATGGCAACATATTGCAAAGCATGCTATACGCATTTGCTGACCCAAAGAAAGTAACTAAATGGAAGAGATACAATTCAAGAAGAATTGATTCCATATGAAAGACATGTAGTTTTGAACCTATAGTTCAAATGCTTGAAAGTATAAAAGTCAAAGGTATGTATAGTCAGTTTTCGATATCTTATTTGTCTAGCATGACATGGAAAACTTGATATGCATCTAAAGTCTATTATATGGCTTATATGACTTAACTTGAAAGATTTAAGTTGCTTGAAGCATATGCAATTCTTGGTCCTGAAGTACCACATCCTTAGTACAATTTGTGTACATATGTATCTTGCTATAACTATAAGCATGATGGCATTAAGAATGCATCTATGGAGATATTGAAGAGTTATTCCACGACATTATATGAAGATGTTCATATCTATCAAGAATGATGATTTCAAGGTGCGAAATATTTGTTCAAGTCAATATGGTTGATTTATTTATCAAATCTCTATCAAAGATCGTTTTGAAGATGATGCACAAGATTGGAATGCAAATGCTCAAGGATATAAATTGATGTTCTTATTAGGGGGAGTTAATGCGCGTTGCACTCTTTTTCCTTTACAAGGTTTTGTCCCACTGGGTTTTCCTTGCGAGGTTTTTAACGAGGCAACCAATAGGCGCATATTCAAACATGTGTACTCTTTTTCCTTTCTTTAATTTTTCCCATTGGGTTTTGGTTTTAAGGTTTTAACGAGGCACATTGTTGAATAGATATTCAAGGGGGAGTGTTATGAAATCTCCTATTTAAGGTGAATGTCTATAATTAGAGAGATTCTAGAGTTCTATTCTTGGTAGCTAAATCATCCCCCTCCCTATAAATAAAGGGGTCTTCTACCATTGTAAACCATCCCTAACAATCTCTAAGTATCAATAAGAATACTTCTCTCTCTATTCTCTCTATTCTTGCATTATTGTTCTTGTCTTTATATTATTTCATAACAAAAAGATTGATGTTCTATTTGTTGTCTATGTGGGTTAGTGAATAGGCAGGGATCGGTTTAAGACACCAATAAATGACGAGTTAATCAAATAATGAAGTTGAAATAATTTCCAGTTTTCAGTTTCAAAATCTATTATTAATGCAACTCATCCCCTAATAATAGTTTCATTAGTGTATTGATTGTCCACTAGCAGCTGGATTGAGTTAAATATAGTTCAATTTTTTTTTGTTGGTCAAAATAGAATTTAATTTCAAACAGTTTCGTAAAACAATATTTTGGGATTTTCTTATTTTATAATGGTCATATTAAGAGACAATACATTAAATATGCAAAAAAAAAATATCAAAATTATTTGGAATGAAAATTACATGATGATGCATGTCATTTTCATTTTCTTTTTTGTGGTTGAGATGATGCATGCTAATTTTATTTCCTAATTGTCAGTAATATTTGTATTTCCGCATGTTATGTACATGCAATTTTTTGGTTCCCCTTCCCTTCCCGGTAGAACGATGGTCATCCGAATAAATATTCAATAAAAAAATTATAATTTTAAATATAAATGAGAGTAAAATAATCAAAAGTTCTTCTCAATTAATATTTAAAGGATACGTAAAAGAAAAATAAAACAAATAACTTTAGGCTGAGAAAGTATCAATTGAAAATGATTTGATGTATAAGATAGTTAGGAGTTATCCACTTGAAAGGAGAAATATCTTCAAAATAATTTTATTAATTTCAGATAAAGTAGAATCCAAACAATCAAATCTTGACATGTCAGCATAGCCAATTCTCATAATGTTTTTAAAAAAAATTGGATAACATTTTGCAACTTATAATTTTCCAAATCTACTTTTAGATTCAATTTCAAAACATCGAACTAACTATTGGGACAATCCCCGTTTTAAGTTACCCATATTTCAAATTATGTACTATACATGAATAAATATATAACGCACTACTGAGAACCTCTCTATAATAACTTCGTTTGTTTCGAATATTTTAGGATATTATAGCAAAGTGTTGTTATAAAGAACAGAGTTTATACTATCACAATATGAAAATTGATTTCGGAAAAGCTTGGCTTTATACTGAAGTATTGTTATAGATATGTCTGACTGTACTCTTACTTTTTTCTGTTTTTTATTCTCTTTAATTATGGGGAAAATACTTTCCCTAAAAATAGTATTAAGAAGGGTTAGAATGATTATAAGAATAAAAAGATGGTTACCAACCAAATTATTCTGATTAATTTAATAGTAATTATTTTGCTTCGAGTCCAATTAGAGAATTTTCAAGTAAAATTATGTATGCAATAATAATGCAAAACCTTCATGAAGCATCTTCACAGTTGACAACGCAGATTAATTAAAAACTATATCCAGCTGTATATTGTCATCCATATATAGAAATAGAACACGTTGAAAATTCTTCCATTGCAAGTCTAATTAAAAGGAGCATTATCTTCTTTGGATAATTAGCTTGGATAATTAAATAAGGGTCAAATATAAATATATAGAAAGTTTGACCACTTTTTTAGCAAGTTGGTTAACACACATATATGTGTATGAGTATAACCCTATATAATCGATGAGTAATATATATACCAATTCGAAAAAATAAATTATAAATTTGACCTGCTATTTATATAAAAATTCTTATTTTGAATATTGTATACCAACAAATTGCGGAGAATTTCGTGGTCTATGTTAATTTTAGAATAATTTGTTTGGCTTACAACCTGATTGGAGGAAGATCAACATCCAATTAATTTTGAAAAGCCAATTATGCTTCGGTGTACCAATAGGTTAGTTGGCTAACTTTTGGGGTGTATTTTGTAATTATCGGATCTCTTTAATTATACGTGTTAATTTGAGAAAGAAACTAAAAATAAAATAAGAATTTGTTAACTTTAGTCATAGGTCTCTCATTGGTTTGGTTGGTAACCTTCCCAAACCAATAAGGAATCTTCCAATTATATCTCATGCATGAAGTTAACTTCATCATGCTTCCCTCATTTTCTTTTGGTATATTATTATCCACGTCGGAGTCAGAATTTTTAATAAAAAAACTCAAAATATAGAGAACTAAATACACAAAAAAGCTTAGAAAATTTGGCATCCAACATATATACATAAAAAAAAATATTAACCTTATATAAAAGGTAATTTCCTGACGAAGGAATTCGAATGAACCTCCTCTACCACCTTGCTTCACACATATAATAATTTGGTCAAAATTTCTTCCCACTTATACATTCCTCTTCTATACACTATCCACGTTTCGATATATCAAATCCAAAATCTCAAAAGAGAATGGGGTAAATTGGTCAATAGATGTTCAATAACTTGGTCCTTCAAATTAATTCGAAAAATAATAGTTTTAATCACTTTCAATTAGCCTAAGAATTATTAAGTGTTTGAATTGATCCAGTATTTAAACCTCTTGATTCAAGGATATTCTTCCATTTTTCTTCTACTCATTCTTTTCCTCTCTTTTTTAAAATAATTTTTGGAGCAAAAGAAAGTATGGGAACGTATATAAGGTAAACCAACCTCTCTAGAAATGGTAACAAAAAGAGAATTTTGACCTTTTAAAAAATTGTTGGGGCATGTAAGCTTAAAAATTAGGTATGATTGACCAACTAGTTTAGGACATTTAGGTATGCATGTAGTCCCATGCAAGAATCTTACGAGTCTTAATGCTAGCACTAAAGATAATTTAATAGGTACCGTTGACTAATTCTTTTCAATACATTACATCATAAACCAGGGGTAAAATTAGAGTATTGATATTCAGAATCTTTATACAAATAGTCGGTTATATTTATTATTAATTTTTTCTAACTATATATAGAGATTATACACATATAATATATAAATTATGTATATATTATATCTTCACCGGCTACTTTTAATTTAAGCGATAGGGGTGAGCTTCTATTTGTGGTAATTCTTCTATTCATTACGAGTTTAGAGAATTCAAAATCTTTTGCTTAGGTTTTGTATTTGTATTTGGATAACCATGCCGCCGCATAGGATTGACATGTTTTGTTTTGAAAAATAACACTATATAGCCGCTCTGAAAATAATAGCCGAAAAAATAAAAAGTATGGGAACGTATATATGGTAAAGAAACCATTACACAGGCCCATCGCAACTTCATTACAGTCTTGGACTTTTGGTTTCTATGCAAACTACATACTGTATAGTTCCTAAATGGGCACAAGCACGTGTCTTGGACAAACCATCCCATCTGGAAAGTAAATTTTGTTCCTAAGTTTTTGAGTCAATTTTTGCTTTTCTAGAAGTTAACCCACTTTTGACTCTTTCTTTCACAAATTCAACTTCAAACGCCATTACATTTATGTTTATCATTTTCGTTTAAAGTGGTAGACAAGTTCTCTATTTGATTAATTAGCAAAAGGACCCCTTTTCTAGAACCCACTCTTGGATCATGGCCTGAGAATACAATGGCTGATCATGTGGAACCAAAGTGCCCGTTTGAATCGACTTATTTTAAATATTTTTAAGTTCAAATGCCCGGCACCCAAAATCACAATATGGCTGTCTCCCCATGAGATTGAGTGTTTATATGAGTTGTGACGTATTGAAGATAAATTAGATCATATATATATTAAAGCAAGAATGTTATCATATAAAATTGACATTATGGTTAAGGCAAGTGACAAGCAAATAAATGTCATTAGTATATATTTAGTGTGTGTATATATATATATGTATATATATGTATATATATATATGTATATATATATATATATATATATATATATATATATATATATATATATATGTATGTATATATATATATATATATATATATATATATATATATATATATATATATATATATATATATATAATTTTGAATTTACGGATAAAGTTCTAAAATTTAAATTTAAATTAAAAATAAAATTTACCTTTTCCTATCATGTTATCATACTTAATTCGGTTAATAGTCATATGCAATAATGTTAGAAGCTTTTGTTATTTTTCTAATTATTTAAATACTACTTCGCCTTTAGTAAAAAAAAATACTCTGTATAACTATAAAACTCTTTCACTTTATTTTCCTATAAATATAGTTCTGTGAATAATTGTAGCTAGATTTGAATAAAATGAAATTCTTTTAAAATAAATGCAGCAATATATAGGGTACACATTTATGTTTATCTAAATAACAAAAAAGACTTTACAAAACAAAATAAAAATTTACTTACATATATAATACAGTAAACATACATGCTGGAGAAAGAAACATCACATAAATCAGTCCATATTAAAAAAAAATCTTCTTGAAGAATATTTGTTTGAAGAGTCAATTCGCATAAATGAACATCAAACAAATAATAAAACTTTGGCTATACAATTTCTATCATTAATTTCAATTTAGCACATTCAAGAAATTGAAGGGTATAAGCTTAAACTCCGTCATTTAGTTGGTGATATTGCGAGAGTACAATATTTTTTCGTTGAAGAATATTAATTTTGAATCATTAGATTATGTGAATTTTTTTTCAAAGTCAACAAGAGAGAAATTGGTTTCTAATTGATATTTTCTATATCGACTTTTAAGTGTAAGAAAGAATATATATATATATATATATATAAAGAAAAAATTGGTATGACTTGAAATATATTTTTTAAGAAAACTCTTTACTTTTTTTAATTCAAAGGTAATAAAAATATAAGATATTTTTGAACATCAGTAGAGAGTTTTAAAATTATTATAATAGAAGTTATATCATGGATAAACTCAAAAAATCAAAATCTTATGGAATATTTACATAATATCCGGCCATATTTATTGTTCATTTTTTATAGCTAATATAAATAGATGAAACCGACAACACACAATTATACACATATTATATATAGATTATATATAAATTATACATCATTTAATTTTTTAATTTAAGTGGTCGGGTGAGCACCTATTTAGGCTATTAGATAAAGCCAAATGAAATATCTGAAATAATTTCAACCAAAGACTATAAATATAATTAAAGTTCATACGTAGACAATTTTATTAAAACTCATCCTTTCATAGTGAAATAAATTAATTTTTTGAAATAAAAGAAATAATGACATAAAAAATAAGATAAAGAAACTAAATATTAAAAAAATGTTAGAAAGATCTAAAACGAGAAATAAAAGATGATAACAAATTTTTTCTAATATTTCGTCTCTATAGAGTATAAGAAATTTGAAAGTTAATCTCATCGATTTCAAATATTTTTTTTTCAATTCAAATACATAGATTATAAGATAAAGATCTTAAAATATTTTTTTTAATTTACATATGTGTCGCTTTTAAAAAATTACTATTACTAACAAAATGATATGATATTCGAATTTGAATTGGAATGAAATTTGAGTAGTTTTCGTTGAAGTTAAGCCAAATATAGTGTCAAAAATAAACTACTAGATATTTATAAGACAATATATGCAATATTTGATAATAATAATCAACTAATTTAACATTTAATGATTCGAAGAATAAATTTTTTTATATATAATTTTGTGGCTAGATATTGATAAACTTAAAGTGGAGTTATACTGAAATAAATCCGGCCAAAGAGATTTAAATTTTTAGATAGCCGATTAAAGTGAATTAAAATTAAGGATAATATAATCACTTGCATCATTATAAAGATAGTGTATTATAATATATATATATATATATATATATGTATATATATATATATATATATATATATATATATATATATATATATATATATATATATATATATATATATATATATATATATTTAGAAATTAAAATTTCAAAATAAAAATATTTTTTGAAAGATTAGATCATACCAAATGAGAGTTCAAGTCGTAGCATAAGAGCCACGTCGTAATCAAAGAATCTTTTATATCGTATCAATCTTTGTGCTTTGTCATAAATATGAGTTATTATTTCACGGTGTGGCTATTTTAGGTTACAATGACATCTATGACAATAGTGCAAAAATAAAATTATCACTACGAGAATTGAGAAAATGTTAGTCTTTTTTCATGTAGTGTTTCTTAATTAATATTTGATGATTATCTATAATTATTTAGAAGGTTTAAATGTTAAGATTATTTACATATAATTAAAATAACTCAGATATTAAGCATAGTTAGTGTAAAATATCAAAATGGAGTAAAAAAATTCACTAGCTAAATAATATTTTATATTTTTAGATAGCCTACTAAAATAAGTTTTGAATCAAGAATAATAGTTTCAACTACATTATTATAAAAATAATTATTATTGAAAAATAATATGTTAGAAACTGAAATTTTAAGAAAAAATATTTCTTAAGAGATATCAACACACTAAAAAAGAGTACAAGTGGTAGTAAAGAGTTAAGTCTAATGTTAATAAACGTCAATACCACACAACAGGGGGGGGGGGGGGGTGATTTGTGTGGTACCTAATTTTCGCGTTAGAAGAACCTGGTTCTTTTAAGTGTTCTATCTACACCAGTTTGCGGAATAATAAAAACTGAAAGTAAAATGCACAGATATTTTTTACGTGGAAAACACCCGGCTCAAAAGGTAAAAAAACCATGACCTACTACTCAGTAGGATTTCCCAAACTCCACTAAAAATCAATGAGCCAAAACAACATTTACAAAGACTCTTTGTAAACCTAAGGATTAAACTCTAATCCCAGTGCGGCACACAACCTCAGCTGCTGCGACACTATCAAGTTAACTCTAACTTGATGACACAAGGTACCTAATACAATTGCTTCTAGAAAAGCTGAAAGGTACAATATAAAAACCTACTACAATTGAACTAGAAATAAACACTCATATGGAACGAGTTCTTTTCTAGGTTCATATAGTTGTAGGCATACACACTTGTAACTTGCATATATTGCTTGCAAATCAGACTTGCTCTTTTTACTCTCAAATATGCTTTACTTCTGCTTGTGTGTGTTACCTGTAAAAGAGAACTAACGTAATTATATATTGAGTTAGTAGTTAGAGTTTGATTAAGACTCCACTTCTCATTCGTACACAACTCGAGTCCTTAGCCAATGAAAACTCCAACTCTTATCCTAACTTAGGATTTAGTTCTCTTCACATGAAGAGAATGTCCTTCTTATCCCAAATGCACTCTTTTCGATTATATTCAGAAGATATCGACGCGTGATTTTAGTGCATTATCTTCCTTATGTGCTCTGCATGTGCACTGGTTGATTCAGACTGTGTAGTACAAGATGGACCAGGTCCTTCCATCAGTTCATTTGTCAATCTTCAAAACTCAACTGAAACTTGGGCCAACAATTTCTCCCTTTTTGATGATGACAAACTATGTGCTTATTGTGATCAGGGAGCCTGTAAACTTAGCTAAAATCAACACCTGGAAAATGATTTAACTTATTATTAAGGAGGTTAGATTTAGGTCATAAACATCACTAGTTCAGAGACTGAAATTTTAAGCACAATATTTTCCCCCTTTTGGCATCATCGAAAAGTTGCACAAATAATGTGAATACTTAAAGTTAGTTTATACTCATGGTCACTGGACCAACTGCAAGTGAACATATGTTCAAGTTAATCAAAAATCAACTTGGAAATAACTACTAAGAACAAGATTAACAAGAACCGGAAAAGCTTCATTCATTGATTGCAGAGGTGTTTCTACGATTTAGTCCACAAAAAGAAAAATAAAACGCCCAACCATGAGCAAAAATAAAAACAGACCAAGAACCACATAAACTTGACATTGAAGGAGAAACTAGACTGGACACTAAGCACAGGGCACCTAAGTCTTGGAAGTGCTGGAGGGTTGGGCTTTCAGCATGTTTAGCATTTGTTGGAGCATGCCTTCATTTTTCTCTTTTTCTTTGGCAAGTCCAACTCTCAACCCATTCCTTTCTTCCTCCAATTCTGCCACCCTAGCATTAAGCCTTGCTATTTCAGTATCCTTCATTCCAACCTTCTGAACTAAGAACGTGACTTTGTTGTTCACATGAGTCTTAGCAGATGAACCAGGTTCAACGGGGACAATGCTGAGCAGATAGTCACATGCTTGAAGGCTCTTGATGCCAAAGTGCTCCTTGTTGGATGCCATTTCCCACTTTTTCAAGGGAACATCTAGTCGTTCAAGCACAGTAGTCAAAATAAAGCCGTAGGGAATGGTATGATTCTTTGAACCATTTATCACCCTTTCCAGCAGTTTCACCATAAACACAGGCCAGTTGATTTGCTTACTCTCAGCCAAGTACTGCATGAGCACCAGGTCCATATAGTTAGCAGTATGCCTTATTTCCTATATTGGCAGGAGGCATTTGTTGACAAACTCAAAGAGCACCTTGTGCTCAGGCCTTATCTTACTCTTTTACACCGCCCTGGCCTCAGGCACTTCTGCATATGATTTGGTGTCACAAAAATTTCTTGTTATCTGTAGCTCTGAAGGCAACCCATCCAAGCAAGGCCACCTCTGCCTTGTGTTATCATCATATCCCTCACAAGGGATATTCAAAATCTCCCCCAACTTTTCAGCATTAAACTTCACCTTGGCACCTTTAACAGTATTGGTCACCAGAATATTCTTCACTGATCCATTTGTCATGAACTCAACCAGTTCCTTCCTGGCCATTTTCCCATTCAACTGAAGGACCGTGTCCTTTCAACCTTGAGCTTCCAGAGATGTTAGAAGCCTTATCATGCCTGGCTCCTCCAGGTCTTTCAGCAACTTGCCCTTCAGAATTTTTCTTTTGCCAAAATTTGCATATGTATCCTGCTCATTCTCAGAGTCATCATCTTCTTCTTCTACAACGATTTTCACTTGTGCCTTTAGAGACAAATCTTTTTCTTTTTGCAAGGGAGGACTCAGCAGGTACAGGCTTTGAGGGCTTCTTGGAAAAACTCCTAGTCTCTTTAGATTTAGCAATAGGAGACTTCGCAGTAGTTTGTTGCTTTGGATGGACCTGTTCCATCACCCCTTCCTCCTCCTCAGCCACAATTTTTGAACTCTCACCAACCTTCCCTTTCCCTTTTTCTATTCTCTTCATCTTACTCTCCTTTAGTGCCCTTTTCAACTCAGCTTCACTCTCTCTCACCTTGCTTCTTGTTGTTCTAGCCATAGGAGCAACCTTGGGTGAAGCAGTCTTGGATTTCTTAGTTGGTTTTGCAGCAGCAGAAGTTTTAAGTTAAGAAGACTTGCGTTTCTTGGGATCATAGCTATCCCCCACCTTCTTCATCAAGTCAGCCAAGGTTTCCTCCACTGATGAACTAGGTTTATCAGTTTGTTTGCCTAAGTCTGCCAACCCTTCCGCAGCATCCCTGATTCACTTCTCCCTGAATGTGATACACCATCTCCCTCACTCCCACAAATAGACAACACCTTCTTCCTCGTTTTCTTCATTTGTTTTACAGACTCATTCCCAGATATATCCTTAGCAGCCCCTGTCAAGACATACCTATTTTCTATTTTTTCAACTACATCCACCGAAACAAAACATGATCTTACCTCTGTTGGGGTTTCTTGATGCGTAGCATTTTTAGAAGACCCAGGTTTATCGCCCTCACTGGCAGAGATGTATTGATCCGACTCAGAACTTGAATCAGTTACTTTTGCTTGAGATTCTTTCTTTTGACTGGCTTTCAACCTTTCATTTAAAGCTTTTCTCAAAGGTTCAGTTGCAACAACTTTCTCGGCTATCATTTTTGTCCGACGAAATCTTGGTTTTATGGATTTCATAGGAGGTGTAGAGGATTAGTTAGTGTTAGGTGACACTGGTGGTGGGGTTCCTGGATTGTCTTGGGGATTAGTCATTTTGGATGATGAACTTGTGGAAGGCTTAAGAAAATTTTGGGAATTTTTGAGGGTTTGGAGACGAGAGGAGATGATCAGAGATTTGAGAGATTAATGACGGTTATGATATGATTAGATAGGCTTTTAAAGAGGAGTAATTATTGTTCCAGAAAATTACTTTTCAATTGTCAGTAGACATCTTATCGTTTTAGAGTTCCGGTCTCTCTAGAAATTTATTAGAATTGCTAAGGTTTAGGAAAAGAGTTATATTATTCTTAGAATTCTAATTTCAATGAAACTGGTTCAATTGGCTTCCAACAGATAGAATTTTGAGACGATTTGGAATTTCTAGGACTCTTGCTCATGATTGAAAATTAAATTTTTCTAATTGTGCAAAGTATAGAAACATACCTGACCTTTCTCATGAGTACATATTGATGAACCAGGTTCTTCATATGACACTTCTCTTGATTATACCTCAAATGTCAGAATAGAAAATTTGTAAGAGATTACTGAATTATATAACCACATGTCACAGGAGTATACTTATTTAAAAGTATTAAGCTAAGTAGAAATTAGTCTAATATTCACAGATATTAAGAACTACTAAAAAAATTAGTTTTTTTTTCAATTTTTTTCATTGTGCATTCTGAACATGACCTCTTAGGTGATCTTAATCATCCCTAATTCTAGCCTTTTCATTTCAACGTTTTCTCTACTTAATGCCTTGGTGATGATGCCAGCTATTTGTTTATCAGTGGCACAGAATTCTGCGGAGATTAATCCCTTTTCATAGTTGTCTCTCAAGAAGTGGTGTCTAACATCTACGTGCTTAGTCCTTTTATGATGAACATAGTTCTTTGTCATACTAATTGCACTAGTATTATCACAAAATATAGATATGCATCCCACTTCAATTCCAGAATCTACCAATTTTTGCTTGATCCACAGCAACTGAGCACAATGAGGCGGCAACAACATACTCAGCTTTAGCAGTAGAGAGGGCCATTGAATTATGCTTTTTGGTAGCCCATAATACAAGACAAGATCCTAGGAAGCGTTCCATTCCTGGAGTACTCTTCCTATCCACTATATAACCTGCATAATCAGCAGCAGCATATCCAATTAAGTCAAAATTACTACCTTTGGAATACCACAAGCACATATCAGTTGTGCCTTTTAGGTATCTTAATATTCTTTTGACTGCAGTCAAGTGTGACTCCTTTGGATCAGCTTGGAAACAAGCACAAAGTCCTACACTGAAAACAATGTCAGGTCTTCTGGCAGTAAGATACAACAGTGAACCAATCATACCCCTGTATAACTTTTGATCAACTGATGAACCAGGTTCATCAGCATCTAACTTTGTGGCAGTTGCAATATGAGTATCTATTTCTTTGGATTCTTCCATTTTAAATTTCTTGATCAGTTATTTTGTGTACTTCTGCTGATGAATCATAGTACCGTTTGGACTTTGTTTGATTTGCAAACCTAAGAACAAATTGAGTTCTCCCATCATATTCATTTCAAATTCACTACCAGTTAGTTTTGCAAAGTCCTTGCTCAACCTCTCTGTAGTAGCCCCAAAAATTATGTCATCCACATAAATTTGTACAACAAGAAGGTCTTTACCTTTTTCCCTTAGGAACAAGGTACTATCAATTTTACCTCTTTTGTACCCATGCTCCCGAAGGAAATTTGACAATCTTTCATACCAAGCTCTTTGAGCTTGCTTGAGACCATAAAGAGCCTTATCCAGCTTGTATACATAGTCAGGGCATTCTTTGCTTTCAAATCCAGGAGGTTACTTCACAAACACTTCTTCTTTGAGATAGCCACTTAGGAAGGCACTTTTCACATCCATTTGATGAAGAGTGAATTCCATATGGTTGCAACGGCTATGAGAAGTCTAATTACTTCAAGTCTAGCAACTGGAGCAAAAGTCTCATCATAATCGATGCCTTCCTCTTGACTATAACCTTGAACCACCAACCTTGCCTTATTTCTTGTAACTGTTCCATCTTCATCCAGCTTGTTTTTGAAGACCAATTTTGTCTCAATGACTGACTTGTCCTTAGGTCTTGGAACCAAGTGCCCGACATGGCTTCTTTCGAACTGATTGAGTTCTTCTTGCATAGTATTGATCCAATCCACATCTTGTAGAGCTTTACTCACATTCTTAGGTTCAATCAGGGACAAAAAGGCATCAAATACACACAGGTTCTTCAGTTGTGATCTAGTCTCGACTCCAAATGTGGGATCATTGATTATGTTCTCAATGGGGTGAGAACTCATGTACCTGTATGATTTTCCAATCAGCTGGCTCCTGCTGGATGTTTCATCATTGTCTTGCTTCTGAGGAACAGGTTCAAGAACAGATTCCTTTTGTTTAGTACTTCTCGAATTTGTTCCCCATGTCTGATTGCTGGGGGTAGAAGGACATGTTCCATCACCTGTTCCTTCTTTTGTATGGCACCTTGACTTGAGTAGTGGCTTCAGTCAGTTGTCTTACCAGTCCAATGGCTTCATTTTTATGTTCCTGTCTTTCAGAAAGAGTGTTAGTTTCATCAAAAACAACATGTACACTTTCTTCTACACATAGAGTTCTTTTATTAAATACTTTATAAGCTTTGCTATGTGAAGAATATCCAAAGAACACTCCCTCATCAATTCTGGGATCAAACTTGCGTAGGGAGTCTTTGCCATTATTGTGCACATAGCACTTGCAACCAAAAGCCTTGAGATGGGATATATTTGGTTTTCTCCCTTTAAGTAACTCATAGGGAGTTTTCTCTACAAGAGGTCTGGTCATGCATCTGTTAATTATATAGCAAGCGGTGTTTATAGCCTCTGCCCAAAAGTTATGAGGTAGTTTACTGGAAAGTAACATGGTCCTTACCATATTCTCAAGGGTCATGTTGTTCCTTTTAACTACCCCATTTTGCTGAGGAGTCCTAGGGGCAGAGAAATTATGATCTATTCCATTTTTATCACAAAATTCAGCAAACTTTGTATTTTCAAATTCAGTTCCATGATCAGACCTAATAGATGCAAGTTGATTTTCTAATTGTTTCTGGATTTTTCTAACAAAAGCTGTGAACATTTTAAATGCTTCATCTTTAGAAGTTAGAAACAACACCCAGGTAAATCTAGAATAATCATCAACAAGCACCATAACATATCTTTTACCACCTATGCTCATGGCTCTCATTGGACCACATTCCAACGTCTTGGACGAGCTTACCATTTTCTTGGGTTTGAAGGATGACCTTACCTACTTCTCCCTTGCACATGCCTCACAAACTTTGTCTTCCTTGAACTTGATATTAGGTAACCCTATCACCAAGTCCCTGGAAACTAATTTGTTTAATTTATTTAGACTAGCATGACCAAGTCTTTTGTGCCAAAGGAGGGGATCATTAATTAACACACTCAGACAAGTAAGCTCATTTTGAGAAATGAGTCGACAAATATACAATGTAAATATTGTTAACTCTTCTTCCCTGCAAAACAATATTGTCAGTAGTAAGGCTAATCACAAAATTTTTTAAGGAAGTGAAAGCCACAAGATTACCTCTGTCACACAGTTGTGACACCCTTATCAGGCTATATTTCAAGCCATCTATCAAATAGACATTCTCAATGGAATGAGAGTCTGTCTTTCCTACATTTCCAACCCCAATAATCTCACCTTTCTTCCCATTTCCAAAGGAGACATTGTCTCCTTTTAGGTTCTCAAATGAAAGAAACTGGTCCTTGTTACCAGTCATATATTTTGAGCAACACTACCCATGTACCAAATTTGGCTACTTCCTTTCATTTGGACCTGCAAAGTGAAATCAGGGGTTAGCCTTAGGAACCCAAACTTAGTTTGGGTCCCATTATATGGGCAAAAGGATGAATTAAATTTTTCTTTGCCTAGCCAGGCAGTTTGTGTTTTCCTTGAACGAAAATTTTGTTCCTTTGACTGGCCTTTTCTTTTGCATTGCATTCATTTTTGTAATGGCCAGTCTTACCACAATGTGTACAGATCTTGTTCAGAAAGAGTGAGATACTTGTTTTTGGGATCCCATTTTGGAGCTTGTTTCCCAAACCCAAGTCCTCTCTTGTTGTTGCTATGATGCTCTTGCATCTAGGAGAGTGCGTCAGAAGCCTTGTTCCACTTGCATGTTCTGTCTAGTTCATGCTTCACCTTTCCTAATTCTTCTTTAAGGACCTTTATTGATTCATCTTTCTTATACAGCTCATCTTTCATTTTTCCTAAATTTTCTTCTAGTGTGAGAAATGATTGATCAACTTTTTTCTTTCCTGTCCCTATTTTCAGTTTTAAGTTTTCAGACTTGAGTTCTAGGACACTATTTTCGAGTTGAAGAACCAGTATTTAAAATATTACTCTCATAAGCCCTAGATTCTAGCCTTTTGCATTTTTCTTCTAGTATTGCACAATCCCTAGACAGAACATCTTTCTCACTGTTTATTATTTCATACTTATCTATGAAGTCCATCAGAGCTCAGCCAATTTTTCTTCAGACAAGAATTTAAACTTTTCTTTAAGATGTAGAATACTCACCTCCTATTCATCTTCTGATTCTCCGATTCCATAAGGGCTTTCTCATCTTCGGCTTCATTTTCTATGTATTCATCTGACGTATCTCCCTATGCAGCAACCATGGCTTTGGTAGTACCATTGTTTATCCTTGGTTGAAGCTGTTCTTTCTTCCTGTTCCTTCTTTCTGCCCTTTCTTTCTTCCACTCAATCTCCATTGAGGGCAGTTCTTGATCATGTGATCTGTCTTTCTACATTTAAAGCAACTATCGTTTGTCTGCTTCTCAGGAGCCCTAGGTTTGTTGAATGTTGATCCTCTTGAAGAGCCCTTGCCTCTCATAAGATATTCTTGAAGTCTCTGGTTATCATTGCCATTTCATCATCTTCAAGATCCGATCCTTCTGAGATTCTGAGAGCCAGACTTGTTTCTTTCTTTGGAGCATCCATCTTCATAGTTTGCCTTCTCAATTCATAAGCAGTCAAGTTTCCAATCAGTTCATCCAATTTCAGAGTAGCAATATTTTTGGATTCCTGAATGGCAGTGATTTTGCTTTCCCAGGAAATTGGCAAAACTCTAGTTAGAATCTTCTCTACCTTGTCTTCTTCCAGAATAACCCTTCCAAGAGACTCAAGTTCATTTGTCAGTGTAGTGAACCTAGCATACATCTCTTGGATAGTTTCACCATCCTTCATAGTAAAATTCTCATATTGAGAATACAATAGAGTTCCTCTTGACCTCTTCACCTGAGGTGTTCCTTCATGAGCCACTTGTAAAGTTTCCCAAATCTCCTTGGCAGTTGTACAACCTTGAATCATACTGTACTCATCAGGGCCAAGTCAACACACTAGCCATTTCTTAGCTTTAGCATTTTTCTCCCACTTTCTTAGGTCTTCCGCAGTACAATCAGCTCTAGTTTTTGGAACATCCATTCCTTCAGCATTATTCTTGGTTGTAGCAAGAGGACTATTAGTGATGGTGTCCCAAAGTTCATAATCTTCACCCATGATGTGGTCTCTCATTCTGTTTTTCCACCAAGAATAGTAGAGCCCATTGAAGAGTGGAGGCCTTGCAGTAGACTGTCCTTCCCAATTCCCAGGTGGTGCACTCATGTTGATCTTTTTTCTAAGGTGTTAACCTCTTCAAGGATAACCTGCTCTGATACCAATTGATGTTAATAAACATCAATACCACACAAGGGGGGGGGGGGGGAGGAGTGATTTGTATGGTACCTAATTTTCGCGTTAGAAGAACTAGAAGAACCTGGTTGTTCATAGTATTCTAACTATAGCAGTTTGCCGAATAATAAAAACTGAAAGTAAAGTGCACATATATTTTTTACGTGGAAAACACCTAGCTCAAAAGGTGAAAAACCACGACCTACTATTCAGTAGGATTTTCCCAAACTCCATTAAAAATCAATGAGCCAAAACAACATTTACAAAGACTCTCTGTAAACCTAAGGATTAAACTCTAATCCCAATGTGGCACACAGCCTCAACTGCTGCGGCACTATCAAGTTAACTCTAACTTGATGACACAAGGTACCTAATACAATAGCTTCTAGAAAAGCTGAAAGGTACAATATAAAAACATACTACAATTGAACTAGAAATAAACACTCATATGGAACTGGTTCTTCTCTAGGTTCATGTAGCTGTAGGCATACACACTTGTAACTTGCATATATTGCTTGCAAATCAGACTTGCTCTTTTTACTCTCAAATATGCTTTACTTCTGCTTGTGTGTGTTACCTGTAAAAGAGAACTAACGTAATTATATATTGAGTTAGTAGTTAGAGTTTGATTAATACTCCACTTCTCATTCGTACACAATTCGAGTCCTTAGCCAACACAAACTCCAACTCATATCCTAACTTAGGATTAAGTTCTCTTCACATAAGGAGACTGTCCTCTTTATCCTAAATGAAACCTTTTCGATTATGTTCAGAAGATATTGATGCGTGATCTTTAGTGCATTATCTTCCTCACGTGCTCTGCATGTGCACTGGTTGATTCAGAATGTGTAGTACAAGATGGACCAGGTCCTTCCACCAGTTCATTTGTCAATCTTCAAAACTCAACTGAAACTTGGGCCAACAAAGTCTTATTCAAAGTCATTTATTGTCTCAACATTTGATTATTTTGTGATAAATATGAGTTATTATTTTGCTTCCTGACTATTTTTAGGATCCAATGACACTGGCAATAATGGTATCAAAAAAGAAAAATAGAAGAAATGACTAATTTTTTTCATGTAGTTAATGTCCAATGATTATTTATATTTGTTGAGAATGTATAAATTTTAAGATTATTTACGTACAATCCAAATAACTTAAACGTATTTGATATGATTAGTGTCCGTGCATCCTCACGAGTACTAATACTAGTTAGACTAATATTCACCATTTCAAGTCAATAAAAGCAAAAACAAATTCTTTAAATATGTTTAAGCTTTAAATATGTTTTAGTACTCATGCTTTAGGAAAAAGTGAAAATAGGTGAAAAAACAATAATAGACACATGATTAAGGAGGTGTATTTCTTTTACCAAGAACAAGTTTAGGAGGACAAAAGAAAATGGAGTCAACTTCAATACTTTGACCGTTGGTCAAATTTGACCAAAGTAAGGCGATTCTCAAATCAAACTTGATGCAGGAAATAATTATTTATAAATAAGAATCATAATTACTCTAGTTAAATCAAATTAAGAATGAAATCTTTCTATGTTTAAGTTGAGATTTCGAATTCCAAATGAAATAATAAAAAAATACTGATAGAAAGCTTGGCGACTTTCCCTTTTAAAGACCCTATTCAACGTGCATCCAAATTAATCAAGGGTCAACAAATTTAATATTAGATAGTTAAGAAAAGATGTATACTTCCTTAGTCCCATTTTAATTGCCACTTTACCTCAAAAGAGTCGTTGTTTTAGAAATTTAAATTAAATTTATTAATTATTTTTAATTATATTCTTAATATTAAAAATGGTAATTCTTTTTAATAATACTCAACGTATTTAATATGAAGTATTTAATAAATTATATCTTGTGCATATTTTTTATTGAAGAACATATAAAGAGAGCAATATTTAAAATGGGAGAGAGGGAGTAATATTGTCGAAAACTTATAGGAGAATTTGAAATTCCCAATAACATTAAAAACTTACAGTATATAGGACAACTATTTTTTGATATATAAATAATTAATTGAATCTAATGGATAGGGTTGAAGCTTTACACAGATCCACAGGATTGAAATACCCAACCACCGAAACGGACTAATCATCAACCGCTAACCAATCAGCTTAAGACAAGCGCCCTACAAATTCGGCTCCGCCCTCTTTCACACCAGAAAATTCCCCAAATTCAAAAATCGATCTCCTATTTATCGAAAAATCGCTCATTTTACAGAATATTCGAATTTTCAGTTCCTAATATTACACTCCCTGATATTATAAAAATAAGCAAAGTTTCGATAACTCGTTTTCATTTAGCTCCCAATTTCCTTCTAAAATATCTCAATTGTTGAAAAAGGTATGTTTTCCTTTTTTTACTATTTAAATTTCAGTTTCTGTTTGTATTTTCAGTTTTATTTTGCTTATTTTAAGTCAAACCCTGTGGATCTGTCGTTTTAATTGCTGGTTTTCGCTATTTCTATGTTTTACATTGTAGTTTTACATTTTTCATGAATATTTTAATGTTGTATTAATTCATAGAATATCTTTGGATGAAAAATGGAAATATTAAAGTTTGTTTAGCTCTTGTGTGAATTTAATGCAAGCAAAAGTTCCTATATTTTTTTGGAGATACAGTGCAGCATATAAATTATCATGCAAATGGATTATGTAATTATTGGAATAATTTTATGTTGGTCAACTAAGGAGACTCGGAGGAATTTATTGTGTCTTTAAAAGGTCTATTGCTAGGGCATATTTTGTTTGGATGCCTATCGATTTTCTAGTTATTTAGATAAGTGATTTTTAGATTGCTTATTAAAATATACTAATCACTTTCATTATATGATAGTTACTTAATGATATTATTGCATGCGATTGTATTTATGTTTCGTATGTTTAGATAATTATTCTCGCTAATTACGCTATTTCTGCTGGAGTTACTAATGCTTTATTGTTTTTGTTTTTGTCTTTGTTTTTGTTTTACTGCTGTTTTTCCTTTTATCCTATGAGCCGGGGGTCGATTGGAAACAGCCTCTCTGCCCTTTCGGGTAGGGGTAAGGCTTGTCTACATATTACCCTCCCCAGACCCCACCTGGTGGGAGTATACTGGGTAGTTGTTGTTGTTGTAATCACTTTCATTATAATCATAGTTAGGTATCTGTTAAAGTGATTATTTATGCACTACTATGTTGCTCGGGTCCTCCAAAAGTGTCGTTGCACCAATGTTAGATCCTCCAAAGAATGCATAACTTTTGAAGTACCCGACACACACTGGCCGGCATGTTTGACGGCCCCGAGCAACATAGTGGCACTACTAAACATTGATTCTATAAGAAATGAATTTTTATTAAAAACCCTGATTAAATAGGTAAAACAATCAAAACTAGAATGCACTCAAGGGTGTGACTTAGTGATCAATGAAATGGGAGGAGAACCATTAGGTCTCACATATAATTCCTAATGGAGGCAAAAAACACTAGGTAAATTTTTTCATTTGCATAAGTTTTAGTGGACAGAGCTATCCAGTACTTGTGTTGGTGGGAGGTATCAGGTACCTGGTGGAATACTACTAGTTTGCCCATACACCATTGTCATAAAAAAAAATCAAAACTACAGTGGTCCTCCTAGTCATGTTTATAGACGGGTTTCTAGTAATTTCTTTGGTAAACTTTGCTTGAACTTGGAGAAACGAAAAGAACATGGTACTTGGAGATTACAGTCCTCACTTTCTGAATCAGGAGAATCATATTTCTGACAAAGACTAATTAATTTGATATGAATGTGGTAAACCTGCAACGTTCCATTTATTAAGTTTTACTTGGGAAAAAGTTATTAGTTTACATACATTATGGAAGGAGCTAAATCATAATTCTTGTTGGATTCTGACGTGTTTTTATTTGAATGTGTTATAAGAGATGGTTATGATTTCTGGTGACTGTTAAATGGACTTGTTGGGCATATGGTAATTTATGATCTTGAACTTTTGTTTTTGTGTTAGGACCTCTATTAATATCATCACTGGGGCTAAACTTCTGCATTATTATCAGTCATGAAGTACCTGGAATATACCCCTCTTGATCGGTAAGCTATGGCATATAATGACATTCAAATATGTGCTAAAGATTTTTTGTTGTTTGGCTGAAGTTAATTATTTTATGTACATGTACAGGATAAATGATTTTCTGAGTCATGTGAATCTTGGCGAACGAACCATTAAAGGATGTCTCGAAGCGTACTCTTGTAAGTGTTTTTAATGATTTACAGATACTCAATATCCTTGCATTTGGACAATCTCATGATGTGTATACTTTGCTTATTATTTTTTTAGGTAAACATACTGGAACGGATAAGAAACTGTCGCTTAGCTTGGAGAATGAGGTAGCTTCAATTGATGAATATCTCATCAATTACCGCACACAACACTTCCTATATGTTTTACTATTTTGGGACACACTATTATGGAAATTTTCTGGCATTAAGGGTTGATTGTAAAAGAAAATTATAAATTTGTGTTAATATCATTAAAGTTTAAAAAAGAAATCACATGTATTTATGTATAAAATATAAGGGCTATTTTTAACTTTTTGTGGTGAGGTAATTGCTTGTATGGACATGCTCCAGATAGATTACATCAATATAAAAAAGGACATGGGCTTCTATTCAATAGCCTCTGCAGCTCCTGAACAAATCACAGGGAACTTACAGAGTTCAAATAGCGTTCTCCACTATCTACATTGTTCTGTTTACATTAACTTTTATAGTCAAGATTATTTACCAAGGCCAATCCTTAATAGATTTACTGGAACACTGATTTGTGTAGTAATAGGCTTTGACTGTGAACTCCCCTTTCCAAAAAGCCCACTTTAGTTTGCCTCCTCTGGAGTTCTGTGTTTGTTCCATTTTAAGCTGTTTAGCTCCCAATCCTGCTAAATACCTTCTGAACATTATACCATGAGTTCCCGCTTTAGTTTGCCTCCTCTGGAGTTCTGTGCTTGTTCCATTTTAAGCTGTTTAGCTCCCAATCCTGCTAAATACCTTCTGAACATTATACCATGAGTTCCCAGTTTTGCACTAATCTATGCTTGCTTGAGGGTGCACCACGAGTTGGAACTGTTCGTGATATTCTTATTTAAGGTATTTCATTCCACTTGCCAGGCCAGAGGCTAATATGTTCTTCATCCCCTTCCTTAAAATGGATGTGCGGCTGTATTATTCCATTAATATGTGCTTCCAGGGTGTGACTCCACGTGGGCTATTGTTACCTTTGTGCACCATTGATTCTGCTCTCTATATTTAGCAAGTTCAACCCTTTTCACGTGTTCCATTATCATTGTTAAATCTTCAGAGCCATTTCATTAGTGAACTCTTATGTGAGCTTTCAGATTTCTTACTCCAGGACCCCTATTTTTCTTTGGCTATTCAAGTCTGTCCCATTTCCTTAACTTATTTCCCCCTGCCTTGATCACTGCTTGGTGATCTCAACGATTTGTGAGGCTTAACATTTGTTCCTTTTTTTTTCCCCTCATGTCATACTCAGTATGAGTTTATCGATATTGTTTCAGAATTATATGTGGTTCTTGTAGAGTTCCTCCAAATATGGAGGGTGGGGGATTTGGGGATTATGCACCCCCAAGAGGATGTATGTCCGTATGTGACTCTTGCATGTGTTTGATTTCCAATGCTTTTTTCTTAAATTTTAATAATGGTGGTGGTCAGGCCAGGTAGCACGCTCCTTGACAATTCCACTGTTTACCTGGTACCTCTCACAATCATAGGTACCAAATAACTCTATCTGCTAAAGCTTAGGTAGATGGAAAGAAATCACTTAGTGCTTTTTGATTATAAATGCTTCATTGCTTCTTATTCTGGTATCTACTCTTCTCTCCCGCTTAATTGGCAATCTGACCTTAGTACTAGCTTTGACTCATGAAGCATTATATTGTGCTTATCTTGATGTTTCCATTCTTATATTTTCCTTTTCGGTCAGACAGATAAAGAAAGTTACACCTTCTTCCCAATATGTTTGTATAATAATGGGAAGCTAGAAACTAAATCCACTAGTTTCAAGCATGATGAAGTTTTTTTTGTGCTCATTATTGTGGATTTATAATTTTTAAACTGCATCCGACATCATGTTGCTGAAGCTTCATTTATTTCTTGTAACTTCAGTTGTTTATGACAGTACCCAGGTTTTTGGGTCTGATTTTCTTCGTGTTGTCTTGGTACTAATGGCTAAGACAGGCTTTTTCTTTCTAGAGATCCTAAAGTAACTTTTTGGTTGCAGATTTTTGATTATCTTGGAAAATCTTCAGATACCGATTCTTCTTCACCTGTTGAATATCTAAGCTGCAGATCCAGGTGGTGAATCCAGACCTATGGCTGGAGTATTAAGTCTGAAATAAGTATGTATAGATTCATAATGCAATTTTCTAAATTTTTATTCCAGCCGGAAAACATTGATATATCTACTCCTTACTCTCTATCACATGTATCCAGATTATGACTTCAGGTAAGTCTCTAACTTATGTTGACTTTTTTATTTATACTTCGTACTTCTTAAAAAAAGGAATAATCCTCTTGTATTTGTAATAAGCTGAGTGGGTGGATTATGGGTAATGTCACTGTCAGCTTCTTTGGCGACGTGGCATCCCGCTTTATAATCCTCTCTTACAGCTTTGGGGGTGTTGTCAGATGGTTTGACAGACAGTTTAGATGACTGTTGCTCTTGAAGGAGCTGAGAGTTCAAGTCTCTCCATTTCCCAATGCAATACTCCAGTTGTCTTGTTTGTTTTCTGTGAGAAAGCACGGGAGAAGAATATATAATTGATATGTAAACATGATACAATGAGCCCTATATATAATACACATAACCTAGCCTACTCCTAATACAGTTTAGACTAGACTTCTAATACAGTTAGACTTCTAACACTCCCCCTCAAGCTGGTGCATATAAATCATATGTACCGAGCTTGTTACATATGTAGTTAATACGAGGACCAGTGAGGGACTTGGTGAAAATGTCTGCAAGCTGATCATTTGACTTTACAAACTTTGTAGCAATATCTCCCGAGAGTATCTTTTCTCTGATAAAGTGACAGTCAATCTCAATGTGCTTAGTTCTCTCATGGAACACTGGATTTGACGCAATATGAAGAGCTGCTTGATTATCACATACAAGTCCCATCTGACTAACATCACCAAATTTCAGCTCTTTGAGCAACTGTTTGACCCAAACAAGCTCACATGTCGCCATAGCCATTGCTCGATATTCTGCTTCTGCACTAGACCGAGCAACCACATTCTGTTTCTTGCTTTTCCAAGATACCAAATTTCCTCCTACTAAGACACAATATCCAGAAGTAGAACGTCTGTCAGAAGGCGATCCTGCCCAATCAGCATCGGAGTATCCAATAATCTGCTCATGGCCTCGATCCTCAAACAATAAACCTTTACCTGGAGTTGATTTTATATACCGAAGAATGCGAACAACTGCATCCCAATGACTATCACATGGCGAACCCATAAACTGGCTCACAACACTCACAGGAAAGGAAATGTCAGGTCTTGTCACTGTAAGATAATTTAGTTTACCAACTAACCGCCTATATCTTTCAGGATCGTTAAGAGGCTCCCCCTGTCCTGGAAGAAGTTTAGAATTCGGATCCATTGGAGTGTCAACAGGTTTACAACCTGTCATTCCTGTCTCCTCAAGAATATCTAAGGCATACTTCCGTTGTGAGATCACAATATCTGAGCTAGACTGTGCGACCTCAATACCCGGAAAATACTTTAGTGTGCCCAGATCCTTAGTCTGAAAGTGTTGAAAGAGATGTTGCTTCAATTTAGTAATACCATCCTGGTCATTGCCGGTAATAACGATGTCGTCAACATAGACCACTAGATAAATACAGAGACGTGAATCAGAATGCCGATAGAATACATAGTGATCAGCTTCACTCCGAGTCATGCCAAAGTCCTGGATAACAGTGCTAAACTTACCAAACCAGGCTCGAGGAGACTGCTTTAGACCATAAAGTGACCGACGCAAGCGACATACAAGGCCACGAGACTCCCCCTGAGCAACAAACCCAGGTGGTTGCTCCATATAAACTTCATCCTCAAGGTCACCGTGTAAAAATGCATTTTTAATGTCCAGCTGATACAGGGGCCAATGGCGAACAGCAGCCATAGAGAGAAAAAGGCGGACTGATGCTATCTTAGCCACTGGAGAGAAGGTATCACTGTAATCAAGCCCAAATATCTGAGTATACCCCTTGGCCACAAGACGAGCCTTAAGACGATCAACCTTACCATCTGGACCAACCTTGACTGCATACACCCAACGACAACCAACAGTAGATTTATCCGAAGGAAGAGGGACGAGCTCCCAAGTACCACTCGCATGTAAAGCAGACATCTCGTCAGTCATAGCCTGTCGCCACCCTGGATGAGACAATGCTTCACCTGTAGACTTAGGGAGGGCAACAGAGGACAAAGAAGATAGAAAAGCATAATAGGGTGATGACAAACGATGATAACTTAAACCAATATAATGGGGATTAGGATTAAGGGTGGTCCGTATACCTTTCCGAAGTGCAATCGGAAGAGACAAGTCCGCAGTAGGAGCAGGGTCAGGTGCAGGAAGTGAATCAGCCGGGCCGGATGCTGGGCGAGGACGACGATGATATGTCAAGAGTGGAGTGTCTTGTGCATGGAGTCTAGGAGGAGCCACAGTAGGTGGTCCAACGTTCGGAATGGGTAAGACTTCTGTAGCGGAAGGTGAAGGAGGAGATATAGACTCCCTAAAGGCCGGTATAGGTAAAACTTCAGATATAGCCAGATGGTCAGAATGGTCAGAAGAGGTAAAGAAAGGCTTAGACTCAAAAAATGTGACATCGGCTGACATAAGGTACCTACGAATATCAGGTGAATAACAACGATAGCCCTTCTGAACACGAGAATAACCAAGGAAGACACACTTGAGAGCACGAGGAGCTAACTTATCTTTCCCAGGAGCTAAGTTATGAACGAAACAAGTGCTCCCAAACACACGAGGGGGGACAGAGTATAAGGGTGACTGAGGAAACAATACCTCATGCGGAATCTGATTTTGGATGGGAGATGAAGGCATCCGATTAACCAAATAACAAGATGTGAGAACTGCATCGCCCCAAAAACGCAGCGGAACATGAGATGCAATGAGAAGTGTGCGAGCAGTCTCAATAATGTGCCTATTCTTTCTTTCTGCAACCCCATTTTGCTGAGGGGTATAAGGACAAGAGGTCTGATGAATAATTCCATGAGAGGACATAAATTGCTGAAATTGAGAGGACAAATATTCTAAGGCATTATCACTGCGAAGGGTGCGAATAGAAACACCAAATTGATTTTTAATTTCAGCACAAAAATTTTGGAATATAGAAAACAACTCAGAACGATCTTTCATTAAGAAAATCCAAGTACATCTTGAATGATCATCAATGAAACTAACAAAATAACGAAATCCTAAGGTTGAACATACTCTACTAGGACCCCATATATCCGAATGAACTAAAGAAAAAACAGACTCTGCACGACTCTCAATATTACGAGGAAAGGAGGCGCGGGTATGTTTCCCGAGCTGACATGACTCACACTCTAATGTGGATAAACTGGACAAACGAGGCACCATCTTCTGAAGTTTGGACAAGCTAGGATGTCCTAAACGACTGTGAAGTAGGTCTGGAGGATCTGCAGCTAGACAGGCCTTAGAGGATGTTAGGGAGTTAAGGTAGTAGTGTCCGTCTGATTCAAGTCCTGTTCCAATCGTCTGTCCCATACTGCGGTCCTGCATAATAAAAGAGTCATCAATAAAGTATATTCCACAATGGAGGGCACGAGTCAAACGACTCACAGATGCAAGATTAAAAGGACAGCCAGGGACATAAAGGACGGAATCTAGAGTGACAGAGGGTAGAGGAGTTGCTTGTCCAACTCCTTTTGCTTTAGTTTGAGACCCATTAGCTAAGGTAACGTTGGGAAGAAACTGTGAATACGTAATATCTGACAAAAGGGATTTATTACCAGAGATATGATCAGAAGCAGCTGAGTCCACCGCCCATTGTTCAAGAGGACTAGACTGGGAAACACAAGCAAAAGAATTACCAGCAACAGAAGTATCAGGCTGAGCAACAGTGGCTACTTGTGGAGACGTCTGCTTACTTGCTCGATATTTAAGGAACTCATTATACTCCCTTTCAGATACAGAAAATCCCTGGTTACCTGTAGGCTCGGTCTGAGCAACATAAGCATTTTTTGTTGGTCGACCATGTAAAGAATGGCACACATCACGAGTGTGACCTAGTTTATAACAATAAGAACACTTGGGTCTAGATCTTCCAAAACGACCTCCTCCTCGTCTATACTCCATAGTATGAGAAGCCCGATTGTCCACGGATTGGGAGACGAGGATAGATGAATCAAGTGTCTGTGATGAGCTCACTGGGTGACTTGGTGCTGCAGCAAGGCGAAGTAAGCGAGAAAATAATTCATCAACTGTGGGGACAGTCGGACTAGCCAAAATCTGATCGCGTACTGAGTCAAGATCATTAGGAAGCCCAGCAAGAGTAAGAACTAGAAACAGCTTTTGTCGTTGCTCTTGCTGCTTTGCAACGCTAGCAGAAACTGGCATCAACGTCTCAAATTCCTCCATAACTGCCTGCACTTGACCCAAGTAAGTAGACATATCCAATTCCTGTTTCTTCAAATTTGTCATCCGCGATATCACGTCATAGAAACGAGATATGTCATTAGTGTATAAAGTACGAGCCTTTTCCCAAACCAAATAACATTTTTGGAATGGACGAAACAAGGGCATCAACTTGGAATCAATAGATCGCCACAAAATACTGCATAACTGAGCATCAATCTTCTCCCAATGTGCTTTGGCTTTTGCATCTCCATCACCAGACTCTTTGGTTAGATGATCCTGAACACCTTGGCCTTTACACCACAACTCGACAGACGAAGCCCAAGCTAGGTAGTTTGAACCTCCCATTAAAGGTTCTGAGGTAATCATAATACCGGAACTGCCAGAACCCTGGTTTTTAGGCCCGAAAGCATCTAGTCCCAAAGACATCGTTGGATTATCAACTGAAAACTCGCTGAAACTGAACAGAGGACTGAAAACTGGTGCTACCGGAAAACAGGAACACTGTAGCTGCCGGAAAGGCACTGTAGCTGCCGGAAAAGCACTGTAGCTGCCGGAAAAATTCAAAGTTGTCGGAATTGAAAAGTAAAAATATGGATAGGCTCGGAATTCAAGTAGGAGCAAACTGTCCTGAAGAAATATTGGCCGGAAAGTACTGTAGCTGCCGGAAAAATCACTGTAGGTCGCCGGAAAAAATCAAAGTTGTCGGAATCGAACAAAAAGTGGATGGGTAGGGTCGGAATTATATTCTGACTAAACTGTCCTTCTGGAGCGATCGGAAAAAGTGGCCGGAAAGGCTCTCACGCGCCGGCGCGTGGGCTTCACGCGCCGAGGGTCCTGCCGCGCGTGGGGGCGCGTGAAGCGTCGGTTTCCGGTGATTTTTTCTGGGGTTGGTCGGAATTCTCTCCCAAACCTCGTGGTGGTCTCGGATTTTGCACAACACCAACAGAAAAGGTAGTTTAGGTTACGGACAGCCTGTTAAGTCGCCGGAAAATTGCACGGCGACGAGGTCTTCTTCCCGGAAATAGCTGGAATGACGCACAGCTATACTATTCTCACCAAAGCTCTGATACCATGTGAGAAAGCACGGGAGAAGAATATATAATTGATATGTAAACATGATACAATGAGCCCTATATATAATACACATAACCTAGCCTACTCCTAATACAGTTTAGACTAGACTTCTAATACAGTTAGACTTCTAACATTTTCCATCAATGCGTGTATATGCAATTTATTCCTGTTTTGCTATGACTTGCCAACTTTCTGGTTTACCAGTGCAGTGAAAGCTCACCAGTTTTTCACTGAAGAGAGCTGGGACAGTTTTAAGCAGATATTTGACATCTACTTGTTTGAGGCTTCAAAGGTATATGCTGGGAAGATATTGGCAACTTTCTTGGTTGTCATGTTACATTTTAATTGGAAATCATCTTCCCGTGGGTTTTACTTGATTAGCATTCTTATGATAAATAGCATAGAATTGGAGGTGAGATAGCAAATCAGACAAGGTTGTTTGGATCTATGCCTGTGGAGCGATAAGATGATTAGTTTCCTTGTTTTTCTTGGGGAGGGTAGTGAGTGTTTTATACGCCGCAATGGAGGATGGCATTGTACCATATTCATTTTAAGGCTTAGCAAGTTATCGAAAAAGAGAACTTTGAGCTTTTTGTTTAGGTATCCTATGATTTGGGTTGCAGGAGTGGCTTGATGTGAATGAAGGCAGTCCTCTGCTTGAAACTGTGTACAAGGCTTTGGACGAGGTGAGGTATTTTATTAACATAAAGAGAGGACCAAGAGAGAGCATGATCAAGTTGCTTAACTTATTAGCACTGCAGGTTGTGAAAGTTGCTGAATGTGAGATCTACACTTACAATCCAGAGGCAGATGCAGATCCATTTCTTGAAAGAGGAGCCATGTAAGACTTTTTGTATGAATTGATCCCCTTTGTAATCCAATCCTTTTTAAACTATGTCAACATTCGGTGCGAGCTTTCTATTCTTTTACTTCTCATCTAACCCATCTAGTTACTAATGCTCTTTTGTTTTTGTTTGTGTTTTTGTTGTTCCTTTCCTTCACTGAGCCGTGGGTCGATTGGAAACAACCTCTCTGCCCTTTCGGGTAGGGGTAAGACTCGTCTACATATTACCCTCCCCAGACTCCACTTTGTGGGACTATACTGGGTAGTTGTTGTTGTTGTTTATCATCTAAACCATCTGATTGAGGTCCTCTCTGGCCCCTCAGAGAGCTAGATGGGCAAAATTGAGAATATGCACGTTTAGTAACTACATTTTACTAAGTAGCTAAAAAGTCAAAAACTCTCAAGTACAGAAGGAAAACAATTCAAACATTAGAATTAGAATGATAGAGAGTGAACATGCATTTTTGTTTTTTGACTGGCCTGCCGGGTGGGGTTGGGGGTTTGTCTGTGTGTGAGAAGGAACTAGACAGCCCAAGTGGATAACTTTGCGAGTACTTTAATAAGACTGTAGCACGTGGTCATATTTCAGCTAAAATATTGTCCAAACAAGGCAGATGGCACTTTGAGTTCTATCTTAATAGCTTGGTGGCATACTGTAACCTTCTCGATGGTATTTAAAGAGTGACAAGATTCTATTTTCTGGTCAAATTTCCTTGTTTGAAATGTTAGTGCATTAATACAACTGGTTGTGTCTTTTCCAGATGGTCCTACCACTTCTTCTTCTACAATAGAAGGTTGAAACGTGTTGTGAGTTTCCGTTTCAGCTGTGTGAGGTGATCACTTTACCCTTCTATGGTTTCAGGATGCAATATTCTACTTTTCACCGTCATAATACCTTTAGGCCTGATCAACCGCTGTTTGTTGCAGTAACTTGGTTGGTGAAGGATTTTTGTTAGACGACTCAAGTTTTGAGGATAACGGAGAGATATTCGATGATATGGACATGTGAATACAGCATTTTGTTCATGGCATCTTGTTGATGTTGTATAGGCTTAAACCTTGTATGAGAATCAGTTTGTACAATTGACAGTAGGTACTGAAACTGTATCGTAAATAAGCATCATCCTTGTCTAGTTTGGAGGTTGAGGTAGCAATTCTTGCTGCTTCCTGATTTGGCTTGTAATTTCTGTTAGTATGTCATGAAGATTTGTAAACTTGTGCTTGGCAATAATGCTGCTTCCTCGTCTGGTCTGCTTGCAGTTCTTTTTGTTATTATGAATTCGATTCTCTTTCTACGTTCCACAGCCATTGTAACATGCTTTTGTGGTCTTTCAAGGCCCTCTTTTTGGTTGCTATTATTGAAGTTGTCCTGCATTAGTTGAGCGAATGCGATGCTATCTCCTATTGAGGTTGAGTTAAACTCAAGGTTCGTTATACTTGTTCCCTATTTTTAGTTTATTCAATGTTGCGTTTTCTATGTTGTATTGTCTATGGTCTAGACAACCGGGAATATGTTGTCTTTTGGATGATCTTCACTTCATACGCAAGTTCTATGGTTATGTCCAGGTCTATTATTCTCTAACAGGAACATTGTGCTATTTATAAAAGGAAGTCCATTATAGTGTGTTTATTTACAATCATCCTCATTCGTTAGTTTAACAATTGTAATTGTTGGTCTCTCTTGTGTTAAATTAAGCTCTTTAAAACGTGTTAGTGCCATTTGGTTATTCAGAAATAGAACAAAAGATGCTGTGAAACAGAAAGAACGGTGTAGCTTTTGTTCTGCTACTCGACCTGATTCTTCTTTGCTGTTCACTAAAAAATTAAAACCGAGAATTTCTCTTTGGTCATTTTAGAGATAATTATTTGTCCAGTATACTTGTCGAGACACCAAGAATTAGTATATATGGAAGAAAGATGCCATATGCTATTGAATATGTTCCACGTGGCATTTAATTTAATTAAGGCATGTCGAAGGAAAAGGGAAAGATTACGACAAGTGTTTTATTATTCTATTGTTTGACTAAACCAATAACTTAATTTGAATTGCATGAGGATGGACGCTAGATAATGTAGGTACGTGTCTATTATCACATGTTAAATACTCGTCGATCCTTAACCAGAGATTTTGGTTCAGATTTTCGGTACGAATCCTCTCATTCCTCCCCAGGCCAACCCCACGAGAATAACCCATAAAAGAACGCAACCAGAATCTTGAAATAGGTATAATCAAATAGGTAATGTCCTTCAATAACAACTTGACAACGTAAATTCTTTTATACTATCAATAAATAAAAATTAAACTCTTAATTTTAAATGCCTTGATAACATAAATATTTTTTTTTACATCCACTGTGAATAGAACATAAACTCGATAGGTCCGAATTGTCACATAAAGAGTACTGAAATTTCGTGAAAGTGTCTTGCTACTCCAATATAATAGACTTCTGCTTAATTTTAAGATTAGATAGATTGTTCTTCTCCCACTTCCCAAATATTATATACTTATATATAGAAGCAGATAAATTACTCTTTATTTCCAATAGTAGCGGGGGATTAGATGCCAAATATTGATGCTTAATTTTCTGTGCATTACTTTTTAAAATGTTCAACTTTTTTGTTTCTAGGCTTTGATCCAGTGGTAAGAACACAACATGTGATATGTGAGTTAGACATCTGTCACATGTTCGAGCCCTTACATAGACAAAAGCCTATATTTAAGCAGAGAGGGGTGGAGGGCGAGTCCATATCCACCGAGACTCGAACCATACGCTAGCTACTACTCTAATGGTAAGAACGCAACGTATAATATGTAAGTTAGGTGTACATCATAAGTCCGTTGAAGAACACAACATATGATATGTAAGTTAGGCGTACGTCACATATCCGAGCCTTTTAATAGACAAAAGCCTGGTATTTAAGCAGATAAAGATGAAGAGTGGGTCCATATCCACTGAATATCAAACCATATGCTACTAGCCTTCGAAAATTTCTCGGTTATAAAGAAAAGCTCACATTAAAATACTAAGTAGTTTTTATGTTCTTCTAAGAGTCAAATTCCTTACTAAAATGCAAAATGAAAACATGAAACTTGTGAGCAATTTGTGTGGTCATTATAAACTAATGAGGCATTGAATAATAACTAATAAAGTTATATATTCGAACAATTTGCAACATATGGGAATGTTTCAATTAAAAAGTAGTAGAAAACAGCTAAAGATATTTAAAATTGGTCTTTTTTTCATAAAAATAATGATGTGATATAAAAGAATTGATTTCATATTCCTTTTGCTTCCTGGATGTTACTATATATGTTGTAGCTCATTTATGCACTTAAAATTGTGACTAACCAAACAAGAAAACCTTAAGGAAATTTTGTATTATTGCCTTATAATATTTCAACAGACTGTTGAAAATGAATTGCCTTCAAAAATGGAAGACAGTTATTGCAATGGTAATTGTTGAATTTAGTTTTGCTGCTGTAAATGCACTTTTCAAGAAAGTCCTCAATGGAGGAATGGACCAATTGGTGGCATCAACATATAGGCTTGCTGTATCTGCTATTTTCTTAGCCCCCTTGGCCTGGTTCTTCGAACGGTATGAGTTTAACTTCTATATACTGTTAGGGGTTTGTTTGGTTGGAAATTATTCCGGGATTAATTATTTTATTTTTTTATGGGGATGAAAAATACCACAATCTTTAGTTATAGCGCGATTTTATCCCAACTAAAAATGGGATAAACTCATCTTAAATGTAATTTCAGAATTAAATTAATTATCCCTTATCCCTCGTACCAAACGAGGCCGTAGTATAAATATTATTTGCGGTCAAGGACGGAGCTAGAGGCTGCCATAGGGTTTGGAACGGACCTAGTAGCTTTTGTGAAAACTCTATATTTATATTAAGAAATTCATCAAATATGTATAAAAATTAAAATCAGAACCCAAGTACTACTAGCATCTAATATTGTAAGTCTAGAATTTAATCTCTATAAAATTCAAATCCTGGCTCCGGTTCTGTATGCGGTGTTATTATATATAAGTTAATTGCTTAGAATATTTATTTCCAGAAGCAGCTAGAAGATTAACATCTTTAGTTGCCTTGCAGAAATGTGACATCAAAATTAACGGCTCGCATTATCTGTTCTCTATTTATCAGTGCATTGCTGGGGTGAGTTTTTATTTATTATTTTATGATAAAGTTTTGTTTATTTCAATAATAATAAATACTATTATTTTCTGCTCTAGTCAATCATAACAAACTCTGATAAAGAGCTGTTTTAATTTCAGGGGTACACTGACTCAATATTTCTTCTTACTTGGGCTGGAATACACATCAACAACATTTAGCTGTGCTTTCCTCAATATGGTTCCTGTCATCACTTTCATTTTGGCCTTGCTACTTAGGTAAAAATAAATTATCATTTAAATTTCAGTTTATTGTATCGAAGTTATAGAACTAATTTTTGTAACAAAATGATTACTCAACTATGCCTATATGACATAAAATTTTTAATTTGTCACGTAGGTATAGTAACGTCAGCGCTCACCTTACATAATATTCACGATTGACACCATTTAACATAAAAACCTATTTTTTCACTCACTTAAAATAAAGTGAGTTTTTTTTAAAGTGGTGTCACAAGGCATAGTTGATTTCTTTTTTAAAAGTTATTTTTATGATTCTAGTTACAAGGTAACTCGATGCACAAGATATCCCACATTCATGTAGGGTCCAAGAAGGACCGCATTCCAAGAGGTGTGATGTAGACATCCTATCATAATGCAAACATTAGTGGTTATTTCCACAACCAGTGGCAGAGCCACATGCACCCAAGGGGTGTCAGTTAGGGGCGTAAATGCACCAAACTGAAAAGTCAAACCAAACCGATTAAAAATCTGAGTAGGTTTGGTGTTGAGTAAAAAAATTCAATCCAAACTGACATATAAATATATAATTTTTATATATACTTTTAAGACTTTTTATAGATTATATATTTTGTCAATTTTTTCAATATTTACTAAACATATATTTTCTTGTTATAAATTTAACAAGGTAAGATTGAGACAATATTCATATTATAAAAAAATCCAAAAATTCGACCCGACAAAATCGAACCAGTCCAAACCGATATAGTTGGTTTGGTTTGGTTTTGTACACCCCTAGTGTCAGTTGACCCCCTTTCTTCGAAAAATTACACTGTTTAGCTCGGTAATGTTTTTAAAAAAAATGTATATATACTATATAATGACATCCCTTGACTTCTGGTAAGTTTATTTCTTTATGTTTTGATTTCCCTTAATGAAAAACCTGGCTCACCAGCTCGAACTCACGACCTATAAGTCACACGGAGCAACTTTACCGTTGTTTCAGACTTCTTTTCGTTTTAATGTAATAAATTAAAGTTGAATGGTCAGTCTCGGAAACAACTTCTCTACTCCCTCGGATAGGGATAAAATTTATGTATACACTACCCTCTCCAACTCTCACTTATAAAATTTTACTATGTCGCAGTTGTTGTGTCATATAAATTACATACTTATGCCTCAATCATTAACCTATGAAAATTTTCACAGGCAAGAAACTATAAAAATAAAAAGCAGGAGTGGAAGAGCAAAGATATTAGGCATTCTATTTTGTCTTGGTGGAGCATTAATACTAACTTTCTACAAAGGAATTCCACTGATAAATCCATCAGCAGAATCAAGAATTGAAACAAATCACAACAAAAAGAGTTGGTTTCTTGGTTCAATATTTTTATTTGCAGGTTGTTTTGTGTGGTCTGCTTGGTTTTTAGTACAAGCTAGAATTAGCAAAGATTATCCTTATCAATACTCAAGCACAGCAATTATGTCATTTTTTGGAGCTTTTCAATCTGCAATTTTGAGCTTTATTATTAGCAGAAATGTATCAAAATGGATACTCAAAGGTGGATTAGAGATCCTAAGTGTCATATTTGGTGTAAGTAACCTTCTTCTTATACTATTATAAGCGCTTTTTGACTTATATGCATACATATGATAAATGCCGAAAGTGTTTATAAGTCGAAATCAATAAAAAAAAAATAGTGTTTTGGTCATCCCAACTTATGATTGTTCAACTTATAAACATTTTTGATTTGACCAATATTTTTACTTTTTAATCCTAATTTTGTTCTATTTTCTCGTTCATATTTATCATATAAAAATACTCTTAAATTTATACTTAATATAAACAACTTAAGGGGCTATTTCCGTCATTTTATAAGAAAATATGCTTATTACTTCCTCCGGTCCAAAATAAGTGATTTATGTCCTTTTTTGTGGTCCAAAATAAGTGATTTTTCCAGATTTCAAGAATGAATTTGTTATTTGTTTCCTACATTGCCCTTGGAGTAAATAGTGTTGGAGTATGTGTTAGGAATATTTATGTGAAGATATAATACATGTTAATATGGTCAATTTAATTGCTAACTAATGTTAAAAGATGAATTTTTTAATCTGTGTGAAAACAACTAAAAAATTACTTATTTTGGACCGGAGGGAATAACACTTCTTACCAATCATGTTGATTGCTCATAATTAATTTCAGCACTTCTATCCAAATATGTAACTGTTCATTTATAAAATTAGTTTCAGCATTTAGTGCTTATCAACTACTTTTAATCAGCTAAGCTTCCGTACCGAATAATTTTAATTTATTTCCTATGAATGTATGCAGGGAATGGTGGGATCAGGTTTGTGCTATGTTGTAATGTCATGGTGTGTAAAGCAAAAGGGTGCAGTTTTTACCTCAGCATTCAGTCCCCTCATTCAAATTTTCGCTGCTGTCTTTGATATTTCCATACTTCATGCTCAAATTCACTTGGGAAGGTTAGTTCTTATTCTCTGTTATATAATTTGTTAACATATAACATTAAAAATGTTGTGAGTTCCAACCGAAAGGTTGTGAGTTCGAGTCTCCCCAAGAGCAAGATGGGAAGTTCTTGGAGGGAAGGATGCCGGGGGTCTATTTGGAAACAGTCTCTCTACCCAAGGGTAGGGGTAAGGTCTGCGTAAATACTACCCTCCCTAGACCCCGGGATTATATTGGGTTGTTGTATAACATTAAAAATGGACAGCAGGACAATAATTTGATAAAAAAATACGTATTTTAAGGAGCAGATGCATATCATATATTATGAGTTCATTAAAATAGTACTCTAATATATTGTTTATAAGTTAAAGACTCATTGATTAAGTACTAATAATAAAATTTTAAGCCCAATAAATCAAATAGGCTGCTTATTATTGTTATTTAACTATTCTATTTTTATTTTCTTTAACAGCGTATTGGGATCCATTTTGGTTATTATTGGTTTGTATTTTCTTCTATGGGGTAAAAGCGAAGAAGCAGAGATTTACAAGAATCCTCCACCAACAGAAAAGAATGGACAGTCTGCACTACCAATTATTGCAAGTCCAACTCATATTTAAAATATTCACTTGCAATTGAAGTTCAATCTGATGCATCAGTTAATGTTAAGTGATCATCTTCTTATAATGTTCCTAAAATATTTAGGAATTTAATATCGTTGGATTTTTTTTCTAGTCAAAGAAAATAACCCTTTGCTAGTTTCAATAAATGTTCAAGATTTTCGAATGCAAACTTTTTAAGACGATTGTTGTTGTGCCTTTTAGCACTAATTAATTAAATAAAAGTATGCTCTGATTTAATATAATTCAATGTAATATCATAGCAAATAGATATCTTGAATTTAAAGTCCGAAAAAAACTTTCACGTACTTGGCTTGGCTGGTAAAAAATGAGCCAACCAAAAGCAGGTGAATGACATACCAAACCACCTCAATAGAGCCAATACGCGCGCGATAGGAGAATTTTTTACAACCGTCTAAGCATTTGTAAGTAGATTTACTCGATATGTTGTGCCGGTAGGAGATAATAAGTACTCAAAAAAATAGTTGGATGTGTATAAACTAGCAAAGAATACCCCGTAAATAAAGAAAGAAGTTTAGTGCCAATCTTGTGTTTTTATGTAATACAAATACATAGGATAATGAAGATTAGCCAGTAACAAACTTTTTAAGACAATTGTTGTTGTGCCCTCTCCCACTAATTAATTAAATAAATGATGCTCTAATTCAATATAACTCAACATGATATCAGAGCAGGTAGATATTTTGAATTTGACGAACGAAAAGAACTTTCACGTACTTGACTTGGACTGTTTAAAATGAGCCAATCAAAAGTACTTGCCAGCAGTGCTATGATTTGGATTAGATTTACTTAGTGTAGCATTGCCTACCTAAGGAGCTTCTAGTTTAGTGCGAGTCTTTTGCAATTAAGGAGTCATTTGGTTGGAAACAAGTTATTCTAAAATTAATTATTTCTAGATTAATTATCCAGATATTAGTTATCTCATCCTCTTATAAGGATAAAAAACACTACAATCCCCCCGGAATTAATTATAATACGATTTTATCCTAACCAAACATGGGATAAACTTATCTCAAATTCTATTCTTAGATTAGTTATCCCTTATACCTCGTATCAAACGAGCCCTATGTGTAATGATCGGACTGGTCGTTTTACTATTTAGAGCCCTTTCCCTTAAATAAAATTTTCCACGCTTTTCTTAGCTAAATTTCGACTTGCGGGGGCGATTAGTTCGGAAGTTAAGAGAGTTTTGAGTGAAAATAAACCCAATTATTTCCTTAAGGGTTTCTTAAAAAGTCAAATTTGACTTCGGTCAACTTTCTTAGGAAATGGATATGGATTTGTTATTTGACGGTCCCAGAAGATCCGTGGGAAAATATGGGACCTGGGCATATGCTCGGAATCAAATTCCGAGTTCCCTAGCCCCAGTACGGAATTTTTATGTAAAATTATTAAATTAAAGTTTTAAAGAATTAAAGAATCTAAGAATTCATTAAAAACCTAGATATCGGGTTCGGGTTCCTGTACCAAGACTTGGTACAAGTCCAAATTATCAGTTAAGACCCAACAGTAAAATTTGGTGTCAATCCGAGTTGTATAAGGGCATTTTGACCCGTTGAAGGGAAATTAAAAACTTGAAGTTTATTGAGTTGATTCAATTGGTTTTGGGGTTTGATTCCTTGAATTAGCGTTGTTTCGAATGTTTCGAGGGATCGAGTAGGTCCACCTTGTGATTTTAGACTTGTTGGTATGTTCGGGACCCCGGAGCCCCGAACGTCAAATGGTCGAGGTTCGAGCAAAGTTGAAACTTAGAGAAAAACCAAAACTGCTGCTTTTGTCATAACCGCTTCTGCAGTTCTTGGCCCGCAGAAGCGGTCTCAGGAGCGCAGAAGCGAAAAGGGAGGGGGCAGAGGAAACCGCTTCTTGGGGACCGCAGAAGCGGCCTCGCTTTTGCGACCGGCTGACCGCAGAAGAGGTTTAGCCCAGGCCTTCCCCAAACCGCAAAAGCGGCTTTCTAGCCGCAGAAGTGGACTCCGGAGGTGCGAAAACATGCCCGTTGAAGCGAAAATCGATGGGCAGAAGGGGTTCATTAAATATGAACCCAAACTCATTCTCTCTCATTTTTACTCCACTTGGGCGATTTTGAAGGTTTCAAAGAGAGAGTTTCTTCATAATATCACAAGGTAAGTAATCCCCACACATTCTTAGCTTAAATACATGAATATTAGATAGATTTAACACTCATAATCAAATAAAATCAAGGGTTAGAGCTAGACCTAGGGTTTTGATAAATTATGATTTAACCACCTAATTAGCTATGTAATGAACTACAATTCACATATTAATAATCCTTAGGTGATAGAGAACAACTTTCTTCGAAAACTCTCGGAATCCGGGCACGAGGGCCCGAGGTCGGATATTAGAAAACTTGCAGGAAAGGTTGGAAATCACTTAAATAGTTATAATTCAACCTTGTAAGCCCTTATTGACTAGTTCCTATATTGTTTAATTAGTTTGTGCGCTTTCGGATTCGCTTTGAGGTCTAGGGCTTGATATTGATATTGATATTTGGAAGTGCGCTTGGAGCAAGGTGAGTCTCATCTCTAACTTAGTGAGAGGAAATTGTCCCTCTAGGATTAATAAATGATAAACTACTATTAAAAGCGGGGGCTACATACATACTAGGTGACGAGAGTCCGTACATAGCTACTATGATATTAAATGTTTGGATAGTTTAGGACTCACATCATGCCTAAATTGAGATTTCTATTGGTTGAATTATCTAAATGATCTTGTATGACATGCTAGAGACTAGAGGAGGATGAAAAATGAGCGTATGATTATTATTTGAACTTGAAAGGATTTTTTGTTGTATATGAATGATGCCCTTGTGTGCATTCTGATGTTGTCTTAATATATGTTGGATCGGGCCGATTACCTCGGTGAAATAGATGCATATATGGTACAGGCCGTTTGACCCTCGGCAGTGCATAATTTATATTCTGTTGGAGCGGGCCGTCGACTTGGCATATATATATATGTGTGTGTGTGTGTGTGAGAGAGAGAGAGAGAGAGAGAGAGAGAGAGAGAGAGAGAGAGAGAGAGAGAGAGAGAGAGAGAGAGAGAGAGATTGAGCCTAGGCATTTTCATTAATTATTGCTAAGTATGCAAAAAAAGGAAAAACGATAAAAGAAGTATGATTATGACTTCCATTGTAACCGTGGTTTAACTTAAATATTTATGCTTTAAATTGTACATCATCATTATGATATTATCTTGACCTAATGGATATAAAACCGACCTCTCGTCTCTACCTCTTCGAGATTAGGCGGGATACTCGTAGGGTACATATTGTTTATGTACTCATGCTACGCTTCTGTACTTAAATGTATATGATCTGTGTAACGACCCAACCGGTCGATTTCAACTCCGGCGCATCATTCAGCAGTTTGAGGCCCTGAGCAGCTTCATCTCAGGTATATTGACTTGTGTGAATGGTCAGAATTAAAATTCAGGAAGTTTGGAGTCAAATCTAAATGGACATTCTCAGTTTGAAAGGTTAAAGGTGAAGAAATGAACTAGGATTGGAATTTTGAGTAAATGACCTAGTAATCGGGATCCGAAGGTTCCAGCATGTTCGTATGATGATTTCGGACTTAGTCTTATGACCGGATCGGGTTTTGAATAACCCGGGAGCGTTTTGGTGACTATTGTGAAAGATAGCATTTTAGAAGAAATTGCATCAGTTTGGCTTAAAATGCATTTTACTGTTATTAATGTCCTTTTGGGATTCTAAGACTAGGAGTAGCTCCGTATTGTAATTCTTGATTTGGGAGCGCGATCGGAAGTGAATTCGGAGGTTCGTAGGTCATTTTGAAGTCATTTGGCTAAATATAGAAATTTGAAGGTTTTTGAGAAAATTCGACCGGAAGTGGAAATCTTTATACCGGGGTCGGAATGCGATTCCGAAAGTTAGGGCAAATTCATAATGACGCATGTGACTTGTGTATAAAATTTTAAGTCATTCCGGAATGATTTTGGTAAGGTTTGAGACACTTAGTCTCTTTTAAGGAAGCTTAAGTTGAAAAAAGTCAACAGGATATTGACTTATGTGTTAGCGGGATCGAAATGCGAATTTTATGGTTCGAATAGCTTTGTTAGGTGATTTGGGACTTAGGAGTGTCCAAAATATTTTTGTGATGACCGGTGTAGAATTAAGCTTGAATTGGCAAAGTTAGTATTTTGGCGAATTCCGGTTGATAGGTGAGATTTTGATCCGAGGGTCTGAATGGAATTCCGAGAGTTGTTGTAGCTTCGCTATGTCATTTTCGACTTGCGTGCAAAAAATGAAATCAACCGGACTTGATTTGATAGGTTTCGGCATCAGAAATAGAAGTTGGAAACTTCAAAGTTCATCAAGCTTGGATTGAAGGTTAACTTATGGTTTTTGCGTTGTTTGATGTGATTTGAGGCCTCGAGCAAGTCCGTAATGTGTTTTGAGACTGTTTGGTGTTATTGGTCGGGGTCTCGGGGGCCTCAAATGTGTTTCGGATGCCCAACGGGTCATATTTGGAAGATTTTTGCCGTTTTGAGCATAAATGTAATGATCCAAAGGTCTATTTTTAGTTCTATAGATCCAAATTTAATTTCGAGACTTTGAGAATTTAAATAATGAATTATATGACTGATCTGAAAATTTTGGTTTAATTTCATCAAGTCGTGATTGGGTTTTTGACGCGAAATGTGAGTTAATTGTTTAACCAGCGAAATTGATATTGCACTGAGCAAATGAGATCCAAATTCAGTTTTGTTTGAACCACTAGATCCGCATTGTCATTACGGAGCCATAGGAAAAAGAATAGTCGAATTCCGAATTCGTATGATGGAGTTAGAGCGTGAAAAATGGCTGTGCTACAATTTTCTTTAAAAAGCTGCTGCATTTTATGAACAGTGAACAGTACCCGCGCGTGCACACTAACAGCGTGGGTGAACAATGAACAGGGACCCACGCATAGGAATAGTTACCGCGCGTGAACAGTACCGAAAATTCTGGACAGTGTATATTTCGAGCAGTCCAATATTTTTCTCATTTTTTGGAGCAGCGGAGCTCGGATTGAAGCGATTTTCGAAGCGATTTTCATCATATGGATTAGGTTAAGTGTTATATATCCAAAAGTGTTTTTATTTAATGATTCCATGGTTATTTTCATCAAGTATTAGTGAATCAAATGGAAGAAATTGGAGAACAATTGTAAACTTTTCAAAAACGAAAATTGAAGATTTGACGGGCCATTTGAACTCCGATTTTGGTAAATTTTATATGTACGGCCTCGTGGCGAGAAGTGGAATCCGGTGATATAACTTTCGTAATTTTTCGAGAAGCGGGCCTGGGGCTCGAGTTTTGCCAATTTCGTGAATTTTGATATTTTCCGATTTTTTTCAATTGGGTATTGTTCCCTTAGCATATTGTGATGTATTCGTTCTGATTTTAGTTAGATTCGACGCATGTGGAGGCCGATTTGAGGGGCAATGGCGTCGCGAGCTAGAAATTTTACCGGTTCGAGGTGAGTAATACTTGTAAATGATATCTTGAGGGTTTGAAACCCTGGATTTGCACATCATCATGCTGTATTGAGGTGACTTGCACGCCAGATATGAGTGTGGGATTGAGCACCGTTGGGGATTGTGACTTGGTCTGTACCGGTTGTTGATTTTACCGCATATTTGACTAAAACTACTTATTTTTCATCATAATTTGGGCTTATGGCCATATTTGGGCTTCGTGAGAAATATTTGAAATATTTTGTGAATTACATCACTATTTTCCTCACGTATTGAAGTATTATTTGAACTCAGTCCTATTGAATATTATATGATTTTGAGAACTCAGCTACATTTATATACTCAACTCGAGTTTTATTGATATTTATAATGTTATTGAGCTGAGCACTATTGTTTTACTGATGCCCAAGGGGCTTATGATTATTTTCTGGACTGATTGAGGCCGAGGGCCATGTGTGAGGATATGTTGAGTGATGTGAGAAGGCTTTCAGGCCTCAGTGTTATGTGAGGAGGCTTTCCGGCCTCGAGTGTTATGTGAGGAGGCTTTCAGGCCTCGTGTATGATATGATTTGAAACTGTGGTAACAATGGCACTGTATGATGTAAATTGGCCAGGTAACAATGACGGACCAATATATTGCGCTTGGGCTGTAGGAGACCCTCCGGAGTCTGTACACACCCCCAGTGAGCGCCGTCGACGATAAATAAATGGAGCGTTTTGCACGCCGCAACGGGTACTGGAATGTACCATCATATGCATTGCATTGCATTCATGCATTTGTTCCTATTTGTACTACTTGTCATGACATTCAGCACTCCCATTTAATTGGCATCCATAATGCTTCTTGTACTGCTTACCAGATACCCTAGTATTAATTGTGAGTTGGGAGTGAGCTCGAGAGACTGAAGTTGTACTCTGTGAGTTGGGAGTGAGACCGTGGGGCTGATATGGTACTGAGAGTTGATAAATAATATTGCCCGAGGGGCTGGTTTGTGCATAGTGACACGGATTGCTGAAATAATTTTTTTCGCAAATGTTGAAAAGATTATTTTTGAAAGGAGTTTAAAACTGAGTCGGAATATTTTGAAAGATTTCACAGTTTTCATTGATTTCTCTAAATTGAAGGATTTTTTTCCTGCTTCTATATAGCATGATGATCTGTTATACGTGATTTCTTACCGCTCCGTTGTTATTTACTTTTATTACTCACTGAGTTGGAGTACTCACTTTACTCCCTGCTCGTCGTGTGCAGATGCAGGTATTTGTTACCCGGTAGCGGGTTTTGAGCCGATTGAAGATTATCTATTGTAGCTTAGCAAGGTGAACGCCAACGTTCGCGGCACCAGACATTGTCCTTAGAGACTTCCAGACTTGAAATTTTATATATTATTAGACCTGTAGTTGTATTCAGGTCTTCTTTAGATGCTCGTGACTTGTGACACCCCGGTCGGTTAGGTTGGGCTGTATTTAATTATTCATTTATGTTTAATAATTATTAAAGAGGCGATTTGGGTTAGTTGGTTGGCCTTGCCTTCACGAGAGGCGCCATCATGACTGTTTCGGGATTTGGGTCATGACAAGTTGGTATCAGAGCCCAGGTTACTAGGTCTGACGATTCATGAGCAGGTTTAGTAGAGTCTCGCAGATCGGTACGGAGACGTCTGCATTTATCATCAAAAGACTACAGAACCTTTAGGAAAAACTTCACATTCTTGAATTCTTATCGTGCGTCCTTGATTCAGCTTGAAAGGAAACTCTTGAAATTCCTTCCGCATGATCGTGTGCACGAACGAGCGCTTAGTACCAGATGTGCCTCGTTGGATTTTGATTTCCCGATCAAGGGGCGAAGTGTAATCTTTGTCAGTTGAATTAGGCTAGTTTGGAGGACTTGAGGCCGAATCTTTGCCTATGGCTTGAGCACCGAGGTGCTGATTAAGCGAGCAAGTATTTTGAACTTATATGTTCGGTATGTCCCTATTAGTGGGAATGATGGATGGATAGCTACGTGATTAGTATGTTACAACTGCGAGATGTATCTATATGACTTGGAAGTGACGATAGAGACCTGATGGATGATAGGTGGACTATTAAGTGTTTGATTTTTCATTGTGACACTTTGTCAAGTTGTGGATGTGTTGTTAGGATGGTTTTGGTGATTCTCTAGCAAGTGGATAGGCACAATTACAAAGGAAACTATGCCGAAAGTATTAAAAAATTTGGGACTTAAAAAAAATTTTGTCGTCTAAATAGAGGGCTTAACTATTGTGTGAGTGAATGCAAAAAAAAAATTTGCAGAAGAGTTAAAATTTCTGATTATTCGTGTTTCCACAAGCTTATGAAGGAGTGAGTCTCACCATGGTATTACGACAACAATAGAGTATATGTGTTGTGATCTATAGCTTCGAGCCAAGTTGGGGAGTTTGCTATTGATTAGATAATTGTACAGTCATGTGCTATGTTAGTTCCAATTCGAGTCATGCTGACGAATCAGCTCTGGTTGCGGAAATTGGTCCGAAGATGGCACAGGTGATGGAGAACTTTGAAAAAGGCTACATGGTGCTTCATAGATGTGTGAGAATCACAATATGTCTTAAGCTGTCATTGGTAAAGAATGCTCGGTGCATGGAGCGGGAAGATGTTTGGCTGTATTGGAATGAGGACATACACTGCAGTGTCACGGGTGGTTATGTTAGTTAGATAAGGTGAATTGCAGTTTGAATAAAAGTAAATTACTTGAGAGAATGGTTCTAATGTGTGCGAGAGTCGTATAATAGTGACTTTGAGCTAAGTGAGAGAGTCACACCGCTTTTGATTGGGTTGCATGGTTAAATAGCCGCGTGAATTCTGGTTATTAGCGTATTGATAGGTTATTGCAGCTACGGAAAAGGACCATGAGTGGTAATTTGAGTAAATGAAATTGTTGAATGCATGCTATGGTTAGCGTTATTGGCTCATGATCAGACTTGAGGGAAGATTCATGATTTATGCCTCTTATAGGTGCATGCTTCGAGGGAAGTGATCCCGCTGGGTGCTTTATTGAGACGGTATTCATATGTTATAAAATTCAATAGAGTTGGTTGCATTCGGGGACAAGTCAGAGCGGGTGGCTCTCAATAGCGGTCCTAGTGAATTCAAGAGGTAACGTGTGGTGCCTAATGATTTTTAGTCTATAAGTACGCTTAAGAGTCAAGATTTTGAAGCAGCTTACACAAAATGCTCTATTATGTTTTGACTTACGGTGTAGCATTTAAGAGACATGAAATGGTCATGGTATTTGAGACAGCATGGTCTCGTGATTTAATGTCACTCGGGGTAAGTGCGGCTGAAATAAGTTAGGTGTTAAAGGGAGATATTATTATTTCTAAGGCAATCAAGGATAAATTGGAAGGAAGTAGATTAATTAGCCATAGTTGAGTTGGCATACTGGTGTTAGTGATCGGTTCGTTCAGCGTGATCGGGTTATGCATGTGATTGTGGCGATGCATGTAAGGCTTGTCGGCCGTAGTGATTGATGTTATTCTGAAGCGTTCTTTTGTTAGGGCCTATTATGAGTAGGCAGATCCCATAAAGTTTTATGGTGGCTTAGACCACTAATTTAGAGATTTGCATACTCGATTGCTATAAGAATTCGCCTCTATGTTGCTATAGTTCTCCTGAAGTGAGTTAAAATGAAATGTTTTGTATGACGAAGTATTAGTCCATTGGCGGTTCCAGAGTTGTGATGGAGATTGTGTCTATCATATATCGGCACATAAGGTGTAGTGAGTGGTATGGAATTTGAAGTAAGGATCAAGGTCGCAGTTTGGTCAATGAATGTGATGTCAAGAGCTCGGATAAGCAGGAAAGGAGTTTCAGTATTTTGAGTAAGATGGGCATTGGAGTCAGTATCACCTGAGGATCGGTGTTCTGTGAGAAAGGCCTTGCATACTGGTTAGGGGTTCCTGATCGCTTTTCAGCGTTAGTGCAGTCGGTGGTTTGAATGTGCATGCCCGCTAATTATTTCGGAAGATGGGGGAGCTTGTCCCATATTGTATAAGTGTGACATGTTTTCACTTGATTAATAAGAAATTTAAACCAAGAATGAGGATGTTGGTAATATCATCCATTTGAGAATTTATGCCTGGAGGGCACTCTGCTTAATGGGTTATGGACCTGTGAAATGTTATTGGCCTAGCTTGGCACGATGAGGATAGACTTGAGGTCGATGGATAAATTTAACTGTGGAAGTGAGCCTTACGTCAGGCCAGTTGTGTTTATTTCAGCAATGCGCTCTTTATGAAAGTATAGTCACAGTCTTATTTCGTGGTCAGCTAATTCATGTAAAGATATATTGCACCGTATAAGTTGTAAGACGGCTTGGTAAATTCCTTATGCGGTGAGGTTCCGCTCAGCAGTGATATTATATGAGCATGATGGCTCTTGATACTTAGATCATGTATCACACCTCAGTTGTGCTCGAGTTTGTAGCCTAAAGAGCTATATGTTTCCTTGTAAATGGTATTATGCACCTTAGTGTGTTTATGACCGATATCCGGAGTTTTGATGTGATAATCTTTTCAGCTCGATATATATCTCCTTATGTGAGTTCTATATGTAGATCGGGTGGTATGCCGCCATGGGTAAGTTGTTTGGATTGGGTTGCGCGCCGAAACAGTACGATGTTCAGTACAACAACAACAACCCTGTATAATCCTACTTAGTGGGGTCTGGGGAGGGTAGTGTGTACGCAGACCTTACCCCTACCCTTGGGTAGAGAGGCTGTTTCCAAATAGACCCCCGACATCTTTCCCTCCAAGAACTTTCCACCTTGCTCTTGGGGAGACTCGAACTCACAACCTCTCGGTTGGAAGTGTGGGTTGCTTACCATCAGAGCAACCCTTTTTGGCACGATGTTCAGTACAGCCCCCCATATTTTCTTTTATGTGTTCTGTCTCTTATCTTTCCCAGAATTCTAGTTCTAGCTGTGAACCCGCGTCGCATGTATGATTCGTGAGCGGGGTAATTAGATCTCCTTTTCAAAGTTAGGCTTCGTTTGTGTATCGCAATCCCAGTGCTAGCATGTTGGAGCATTGTGGGATTATATTGAATTTTTGATAATGTCTAAGGTGGCTTATTGCCTGAGCGGTTCGTATTAGGTGAAACCAGATTATTGGATTTAGGACCAGTGCAATATGATTATATGAAGCATATTAAAGAGCAAGGATCATTATTTGGTTCGGGATGAGGTATGGATCTTGTCAGTGGATTGACCCAATGATTTGTTGATTCATCAGTTGGTTATGAATTTCGGCACGTCTCTTCTGTCGTATCGGTGTTGTAAAAGCTAGAGCATGACTTATGTAGGTCATGAGATGCAATGGGAGCATCAGAATTGTGGAATTTCGGCTATTAAGTTTAAAGAATATTATTGTGGTCCCATGAGTAAAGTAATGCAAAGTGTGAATTCAACAAGGTTATGCAGTCATGTTTAGGTACATCGTGTGAAGATTGATATGGTGGTTGTATGATTGAAACTAGCTTCGCACGAAATTCCAGATGTTGGAATTGGGCCTAATGGCTTATTTGCTTGAATAAATGAGTATATCTACAGAGTTATCGAGCTAATGTGCTCAACAGAATTGTAGAAGCACAGGAAGGTGCATGAGGTGTTAAACAAGTGATTTCAAACTACTTCAGTGTAGTTCTCAGCATGTTCGAGGACGAACGCATGTTTAAGTGGGAGATTGTAACGACCCAACCGATCGTTTTGAGCTCCGGTGTGTCATTCAACAGTTTGAGGCCATGAGCAGCTTCATCTAAGGTATATTGACTTGTGTGTATGGTCAGAATTAAAATTCAGGAAGTTTGGAGTCAAATCTAAATGGAAATTCTCATTTTGAAAGCTTAAAGTTGAAGAAATGAACTAGGATTGGAATTTTGAGTAAATGACCTAGGAATCGGGATCCGAAGGTTCCAGCAGGTTCGTATGATGAATTCGGACTTGGGTGTATGCCCTGATCGGGTTTTGGATAATTCGGGAGCGTTTTGGCGACTATTGTGAAAGATAGCATTTTAGAAGAAATTGCATCAGTTTGGCTTAAATTGCATTTCAGTGTTATTAATGTCTGTTTGGGATTCTAAGACTGTGAGTAGCTCTGTATGGTGATTCTGGAGTTGGGAGCACGATCGGAAGTGAATTCGGTGGTTCGCAGGTCATTTTGAAGTCATTTGTCTAAATATAGAAAATGAAGGTTTTTGAGAAAATTCGACCGGAAGTGGAAATTTTTATATCGGGGTCGGAATGCGATTCCTATAGTTGGGACAAGTTCATAATGTCAAATATGACTTGTGTACAAAATTTGATGTCATTCCGGAATGATTTTGGTAAGGTTTGAGACACTTAGTCTCTTTTAAGGAAGCTTAAGTTGAAAAAAGTCAATCAGATATTGACTTATGTGTTAGAGGGATCAAATGCAAATTTTATGGTTCAGATAGCTTTGTTTGGCGATTTGGGACTTAGGAGTGTGTCCGGAATATTTTTGTGATGACCGGTGTAGAATTAAGCTTGAATTGACAAAGTTAGTATTTTGGCGAATTCCGGTTGATAGGTGAGATTTTGATCCGAGGATTGGAACGGAATTTCGAGAGTTTCTATAGCTTATTTATGTCATTTTGGACTTCCGTGCAAAATTTGAAGTCAATCGGACTTGATTTGATAGGTTTCGGCATCAGAAATAGAAGTTGGAAATTTCAAAGTTCATCAAGCTTGGATTGAAGGTTAATTCATGATTTTTGTGTTGTTTGATGTGATTTGAGGCCTCGAGCAAGTCTGTAATGTGTTTTGAGACTGGTTGGTGTTATTGGCCGGGGTCCCGGGGGTCTCAGATGTGTTTCGGATGCCCAACGGGTCATTTTTGGAAGTTTTTTTGCTGTTTTGAGCATAAATTTAATGATCCAAATGTCTATTTTTAGTTCTATAGATCCAAATTTGATTTCTAGACTTTGAGAATTTAAATCATGAATTATAGGACTGATCTGGAAATTTTGGTTTAATTTCATCAAGTCGTGATTGGGTTTTTGACGCGAAATGTGAGTTAATTGTTTAACGAGCGAAATTGATATTGCACTGAGCAAATGAGATCCAAATTTAGTTTTGTTTGAACCACTAGATCCGTATCGAAATTACGGAGCCATAGGAAAAAGAATAGTCGAATTCCGAATTCGTATGATGGAGTGAGAGCGTGAAAAATGGTTGTGCTGCAATTTTCTATAAAAAGCTGCTGCATTTTATGAACAATGAACAATACCCGCGCGTGCACAGTAACAATGCGGGTGAACAGTGAACAGTGACATACGCATGAACAGTACCGAAAATTCTGGGCAGTGTATATTTTGAGCAGTCTAATATTTTTCTCATTTTTGGAGCTACGGAGCTCGGATGCAAGGATTTTCGAAGTGATTTTCACCATATGGATTGGGGTAAGTGTTCTATATCCATAGTGATTTGATTTAATGATTCCATGGTTATTTTCATCAAGTATTAGTGAATCAAATGGAAGAAATTGGAGAAAAATTTGTAAACATTTCAAAAAGGAAAATTGAAGATTTAAGGGGCCATTTGAACTCCGATTTTGTTAAATTTTATATGTACGGACTCGTGGCGAGACGAGAAATCCGGTGATGTAACTTTCATAATTTTTCGAGAGTGGTCCTGAGGTTCGGGTTTTGGCAATTTTGTAAAATTTGATATTTTTCGATTGTTTTCGATTGGGTATTGTTCCCTTAGCATATTGTGATGTATTCACTCTGATTTTGGTTAGATTGGACGTGCGTGGAGGCCGATTTGAGGGGAAAAGGTGTCGCCAGCTAGAAATTTTACCGGTTCGAGGTCAGTAATACTTGTAAATGATATCCTGATGATTTGAAACCCCGGATTTGCACATCATAGTGCTGTATTGAGGTGACTTGCACACCGGATATGAGCGTGGGGTAGAGCACCATTTGGTATATTGACTTGGTCTGTCGGTTGTTCATTTTACCGTATATTTGACTAAAACTACTTATTTTTCATCATAATTTGGGCATATGGCCATATTTGGGCTTCGTGCCAAATATTTGAAATACTTTTTGTGAATTACATCACTATTTTCCTCACTTATTGATATATGATTTGAACTCATTCCTATTGAATATTATATGATTTTGTGAACTCAGCTACATTTATATACTCAACTCGAGTTTTAATGATATTTATAATTTTATTGAGCTGAGCACTGTTGTTTTACTGATGTCCAAGGGGCTTATAATTATTTTCTGGGCTGATTGAGGCCGAGGGCCATGTGTGAGGATATGATGAGTGATGTGAGAAGGCTTTCAGGCCTCGAGTGTTATGTGAGGAGACTTTCAGGCCTCGAGTGTTATGTGAGGAGGCTTTCAAGCCTCAAGTGTTATGTGAGGAGGCTTTAAGTCATCGTGTATGACGTGACTTGAAACAGTGGTAACAATGGCACTGTATGACGTAAATTGGTCAGGTAACAATGACTGACCAATATATTGCGTTTGGGCTGTAGGAGCCCATTCTGAGTCTGTACACACCCCCAGTGAGCGCCATCGACGATAAATAAATGGAGCGGGCTGCACGCCGCAGAGGGTACTGTAATGTACCATCATATGCATTGTATTTCATTTATGTATTTGTTCCTATTTGTACTACTTGTCATGACATTCAGCAATCCCATTTAATTGGCATCCATGATGCTTCTTGTACTGCTTACCTGATACCCTGGTATTAATTGTGAGTTGGGAGTGAGCTCGAGAGGCTGACGTTGTACTCTGTGAGTTCGGAGTGAGCCCGTGTGGCTGATGTGGTACTGAGAGTTGATAAAGAATATTGCCCGAGGGGCTGGTTTGTGCAAAGTGACACGGATTGCTGAAATTATTTTCGCAAATGTTGAAAAGATTATTTTCAATAGGAGTTTAAAACTGAGTCGGAGTATTTTGAAAGATTTCACAATTTTCACTGATTTCTCTAAATTGAAGGATTTTTTTCTACTTTTATATAGCATGATGATCTGTTAAACGTGATTTCTTACCGCTCAGTTGTTATTTACTTTTATTACTCACTGAGTTGGAGTACTCATTTTACTCCCTGTACCTCGTGTGCAGATGCAGGTATTTGTTACCCGGTAATGGGTTTTGAGCTGATTGAAGATTTGCTATTGTAGCTGAGCAAGGTGGCCGCCAACGTTCGCGACACCAAACATTGTCTTTCAAATTCCAGACTTTAAATTTTATATACTATTGGCCCTGTAGTTGTATTCAGGTCTTCTTTAGATGTTCGTGACTTGTGACACCCCGGTCGGGTCAGGTTGGGCTGTATTTAATTATTTATTTATGTTTATATTATTAAAGAGACGATTTGGGTTAGTTGGCTGGACTTGTCTTCACGAGAGGCGCCATCACGACCGGTTCGGGATTTGGGTCGTGACAATTTGAGGCGGATTCATCTGGATACAGATCAGGTGCGCGCCAATGAGTGGCTGTAGAGACTTCCACGGTGAGCTGCTTCCCTTTCTACATGGTTCGGCAGCAGGATGGAGTCTTCTTTTGTATTTTTGCTGTCATTTCCTTATATTAGACAATAGGGTAGAGATGTATATATTCTACTAGATGCCCGTACATTAGAGTAGTGCTTCAGACCTTGCGGGAGCAGAGACTATATGCTAAGTTCTCCAAGTGCGAGTTCTGGCTAGAGTTAGTGGCATACCTGAGGCTATTGTGTCCGGAGAGGATATTAAAGTGGATCCTAAGAAGGTGGAGGTAGTTCAGAGTTGGTCACGTCCTACTTCAGTGACCGAGATCAGGAGCTTCATGGGGTTAGCAGGTTACTACTGGCGATTTGTGCATGGCTTTTTATTTATTGCTTCACCCTTGACCAGATTGACCAAAAAAGGTGTTGTTGATACCTAATTTTTTCCTATGTATTTTTGTACCCAAAATACTTTCAAAATAGCTTGTGAATGCTATATAAGCATCCACAAAAGGTTTGGTATTTTTCTATAATTTTTCAAGCATTTTAAAATCAATTTATAGTTTATCTTGTACTATAAAATCCAATATTTAGCATCAAATCTTGTTTTTTAATAAATAAATTACTTTATTCTCTCATTTACATAAAAATATAATTTTATGTAGTTTTTACAGAATTTTACAAAGCCATTAGGCATTATAAAATTAAAATTGCATTAAATTGCAATTTTAGCCTATTTATCAATTTAATGAGTATTTCAAGTGAAAAATCGCTCCTGCTATTTTTAATTAATTCCTAGATGTATTTTATTATCCCATTTTTTTATTGGATTTTTATATAATTATTTGTATTTTTACAAAATTAAATTAAGGGAATTTGGGCCTTTAAATTATAGCCCTTTTATCTTTCAATTTCAGCCACATTTCAACCCAATTTCCCAATCTAATTACCTAACCCAATTTTAGAATTATCCCGACCCAAGGCTATTTTGATTAGTCTACGCAGATCCCTGTTTAAATCGTGGCCGTTGATCATTTTGATCAACGGTCCACAATCAATATTGCCTTAATTAAATCAATAACCCTTTACCCTAAAAAAAATTTCTCTCAATCCGCCTCCCTTGTATCCCCTTTCACTCTCAGACCCTCTCTAACTTTTCATCTCCTTTGAACCTTCTAGTTCTCTCATGGCCTCCATCGTCATACCAGCTCACTGCTCCCTCACTCCTCTCGATTCCCAGCAACCATGACATCCCTATATCATGATTTTCTCTCAAGCTTGAAGCCTAGCAGCTTCTGCCATGGAAGACGGTCACTGAAGCTCTATGTGGGGATCTGTTTCCGGTGTTTCTCTGGTGATCTTTGAACGAGGATGCCTTCTATACGAGTTTCACAGCCAGGTTCTTCGTTTCCAAAGTCTGTTTGAAAATCCTAATTTTTTTGTCTCTTTAATCTCCACTCTTTTAAATGGCTTTTAGTTTGATTTTCTCGTTTTCTACTCTACTTCTACCTATTTCGAATTTTCTTGATGATTATCACTCTTCCAGAATTGGTTTTCTAACCCTTTCTTTAAAACTATTTTTTATACTATTTTCGAGTTCTATGTAGTCGTCTGTGTTGTTTATTTTACTTGTCTGTTTGTTTCTTTGACAACTTGGATTTCACACTGTAATTTCTATTTCTAGGATTTCATAAACCATTTCTAAAATACTTTACTCTTCTGGTTTTTAGCACTAATCCATGGCTTTCAGTACTACTCTGAACTTTTGTCAAAATCCTATTAAAACCCCTAACCCTACATATTTGTATCTGTGTTTGTCTATTTGCATGTTCTTCTATGAGTTCCGTGCACTTTGCTTTGATTTTTTGTTTCATTCCCATACCATGCTGTTGTTCTTCTCTGAGAATTTTGGTTGTTTATATGGTGACTTTATACTGACCCTTACCATCTATTTAAGGACATGACTATTGGCTTTAATTTGTGATTTATGTATTTTTCTTATAGTTTTGGTATGGATTTCGAATTCCCTTCCTAAATCAGTGGGATACATTCCCCAATTAGATAGCTAATTCCCCAAGTTTTCAATTTCGAAATTATTTCCCAGAATTAAAGTGATGTCTTTCCTTATATGTGTGCACAAATGTGTTGAATTACTTGCTTGACATATTTCCCTATTTAAGTATCTTGCACCTAGTAGCAATATATACTTTATACTATCCTTGGTTTCCTTATGTGGCCAGGCCATACTTTGTGATTCCTTTTCTTTTTTAATGGATTGTTTATTACCGTTTGCCTATGACTCCTTATTAAAGGGGAGTCCCTATGCTTGTGTGATTATGATTGATATCTGTTCCTTAAATATGAACTGATACCTTATTTGTTTACTCTTTTAGTGCTATAAATACCCCTCACCTCTCTCTTCTAACAACAACACACACGGTTCACAACCAAAACTCTCTGAACTCTCTTTTCTCTGCTATTACTATACTCTCTCATTCCCTTCTTTGAACACTCAATTGGCTAACAACCAAGATTGAGTAATTTGGTTGGTTACTTTGCATCACTGCGTTCTATTTGGGTATGTTGCTACTACTATTCTCACACTAATGCTGCTATTCTCATATTGCTGCTACTATCCTCCTGCTGCTGCTACTCCTGTATTGCTGCCCTCATCCTTTGCACTTTGCTCTCCCTTTGTGCACTATTAAATTGCTATTATATCCTATTATTTGCAACTGGTATGTTCCCTACTTGAGATACAGCCTCCAAAACAACATGTTCATATTAATTCTGCAATTCATATTGTTCCTTGTGTGCTTTTATCTGTGATTTTGTTGCTATCTTTGCCATTAGCATGTTATTTACCAGTCTATTAGTTCAACTTAGCATGTCTCTCCCTTATTCCCCTCTCCCTGTCTCAATGCATGTTCTTTTTCCATGTGTACTACTGCTTGGATCTTAATAGTTCTGAAACCTCTCCTTGGGGTTGCCTATATTTTGGGGTTTAGTACAGTAAGAGCTAAACCCTTGTTTAACTAGGTCTGATTACTTCTGCCCAACATGTTGTCTATTCCCTTCATTTATCTGCACTCTACTTATCAGCTCCCTTATCCCCTCCCTGTCTCAATGAATGTCTTCTCCGAGCATTGCTTCCATGAATTCATGTCTAGTTGACTACTTGTTGAACCTAAAATCCTTATTTGAAGTTAAGAGAAATAGGACTTGATGAAATAAGAAATATAACCCTTTGGATGCAATCATTTCTGATTACTTCTTCCAACATGTTGTCCAACATGTTGTCTATATATCTATATATTACCAGCAAGTCAAGTATGAGCACTAGAGGCCAGGTGGCCTACTTCAGCAGATGCCCATTCCGGAAGGGAAGTGGGCGCACATCACTGTGGACTTCATGGTTGGGTTGGCGCAGACTTTGCGGATGGTTAATTAAGTATGAGTCATTGTGGATAGGTTGACCAATTCGGCCCATTTCATTCCAGTGGCGACTACTTACACAGTGGAGAGCAGATTTATATTCAGGTGATAGTTCGGTTGCATGGGGTACCGGTTTCCATTATATCAGACCGGGGCCCTCAGTTCACTTTCCATTTTTGAAGATCCATTCATAGTGGTTTGGGTAATAGTGTGGTCAGCACAACATTTCACCCTCACACCGACGGGCAGTCGGAGCGAACAGTTCAGATTTTGAAAGATATGCTTAGAGCATGTGTGATTGACTTTAGAGGGCCCTTGGATCTGTTTTTGCCCTTGGTGGAGTTTGCATATAATAATAACTATCAGTCCAGCATAGATATGGCCCCATTTGAGGCATTGTATGGTCGGCATTGTCGTTCTCCTATAGGATAGTTTGTGCATGGTGAGGCTAAGTTACTAGGTACATATTTGGTTTATGAGATGCCTTGGATAAGGTAAAGTTTATTCAGGAGAGGCTCCGCACAGCTCAGTACAAGTAGAAGAGTTACGCGGATTAGAAGGCGCGTGATGAATCATTTATGATTGGCGAGAAGGTTCTCTTGAAAGTCTCACCAATGAAGGGTATTATGAGGTTCCGGAAGAAGGGCAACTTGATCCCAAGGTTTATTGGTCCCTTTGAGGTGTTGACATGAGTTTGAGAGGTTGCCTATGAGCTTGCTTTACCTCCCAGTTTATCCGGAGTTCATCCAGTTTTCCATGTATCGATGCTTCGGAAATATCATGCCGACTGCTCTCATGTGTTGGATTTCAGTACCATTCAGTTAGATGAGAGCTTGGGCTACGAGGACGAGCTAGTTGCCATTGTTGATAGACATGACCGTCAGTTAAGGTCCAAGAGGGTTTCTACGGTGAGGGTCCAGTGGAGGGGCCAACCGATTGAGGAGGCGACCTAATAGTCCGAGGAGGACATGCGGAGCCGATATCCCCACCTATGCAGCAGTCCAGGTACTTTTCTATGTCCGTTCGAGGACGAACATTTGTTTAAGAGGTGGAGAATATAACAACCCGACTAGTCGTTTTACTATTTAGAACCCCGTTCCCTTAAATAAAACTTCCCACTCTTTCCTTAGCTGAATTTTGACTTGCGGGGGCGATTATTCAGAAGTTAGGAGAGTTTTGAGTGAAAACAAATCCAATTATTTTCTTAAGTTTTTCTTAAAAAGCCAAATTTTACTATGGTGAACTTCCTTGGGAAATGGACCCAAATTCATAATTTGACGGTCCCCGAAGGTCTGTGGAAAAATATGGGACCTGGGCGTATGCTCGGAATCGAATTCCGAGGTCCCTAGCCCGAGTACAGAATTTTATATAAAATTGTTAAATTGAAGTTTTAAAGAATTATAGAATCTAAGAATTCATTAAAAACCTAGGTATTAGGTTCGGATTCCGATTTCGAAACTTGGTACAAGTTCGAAATATCAGTTAAGACACATCCATAAAATTTGGTGTCAATCCGAGTAATTTAAGGGCGTTTTGACCCTTTGAAGGGAAACTAAGAACTTGAAGTTTATTAAGTTGATTCAATTGGGTTTGGGGTTTGATTCCTTAAATTAGCGTTGTTTTGAGTGTTTCGAGGGTTCCAGTAGGTCTGCCACATGATTTCAGACTTTTCGGTATGTTCGGGGCCTGGGAGCCCCAAACGTCAAATGGTCAAGGTTCGAGCAAAGTTGAAACTTAGAGAAAAACCAAACCTGCTGCTTCTGTCATAACCGCTTCTGCGATTCATGGTCTGTAGAAGCGTGACTGCAGAAGCGGTCTCAGGAGCACAGAAGCGAAAAGGGGGGAGGTAGAGGAAATCGCAGAAGCGGTCTTGAGGACCGCAGAAGCGGCCTCGCTTTTGCGACCGACTGACCGCAGAAGCGGGTTAGCCCAGGCCTTTCCCAAACTGCAAAAGCGGCTTTCTATTCGCAGAAGCGGACTCCGCAGGTGCGGAAACATGCCCGCTGAAGCAAAAATTGCTGGCAGAAGGGGGTTCATTAAATACGAACCCTAATTCATTCTCTCTCATTTTTACTCCACTTGGGAGAGTTTGAAGGTTGCAAAGAGAGGTTCTTCATAATATCACAAGGTAAGTAATCCCCACTCATTCTTAGATTAAATACATTAATATAAGATAGATTTAACACTCATAATCAAATAAAATCAAGGGTTAGAACTACACATAGTATTTTGATAAATTATGATTTAACCACCTAATTAGCTATGTAATGAACTAAAATTCACATATTAGTAATCCTTAGGTGATAGAGAATAACTTTCTTAAAAAAATCTCGGAATTCGGGCGCGTGGACTCGGGGTCGAAAATTAGAAATTTTGCGGGAAAGGTTGGGAAATCACTTAAATAGTTGCAATTCAACCTTGTAAGCTCTTATTGACTAGTTCCTACATTGTTTGATTAGTTTGTGCGCTTTTGGCTTCGCTTTGAGATCTCGGGCTTGATATTGATATTTGAAAGTGCGCTTGGAGCAAGTTGAGTCTCCTTTATAACCTTGTGAGAGGGACTTGTCCCTCTAGGATTAATAAATAATAAATTGCTATTAAATGCGGGGGCTACATACGTACTAGGTGACGAGTGTCCGTACGTAGCTACTATGATATTAAATGTTTGAGTAGTTTAGGACCCACATCATGCCTAAATTTAGATTTCCATTGGTTGAATTATCTAAATGATCTTGTATGACATGCTAGAGACTAGAGGGGGATGAAAAATGAACATATGATTATTATTTGAACTTGAAAGGATTTTTCCTTGGATATGAATGATGCCCTTGTGTGCATTCTTGATGTTGTCTTAATAGATGGTGGATCGGGCCAATCGCCTCGGTGAAATAGATGCATCTATGGTACGAGCCATTCGACCCTCGGCAATGTACATTTTATATTCTGTTGGAGCGGGCCGTCGACCCCGGCATTGTTGCGCATGATATATATATATATATATATATATATATATATATATATATATATATATATATATATATATATATATATATATATATATATATATATATATATATATATATATATATATATATATATATATATATATATATATATATATATATATATATATATATATATGTGTGTGTGTGTGTGTGTGTGTGTGTGTGTGTGTGTGTGTGTGTGTGTGTGTGTGTGTGTGTGTGTGTGTATGTGTGTGTGTATCAAGTCGACCTCTCGTCTCTACCTCTTCGAGATTAGGCGGGATACTCGCTGGTTACATATTGTTTATGTACTCATGCTACGCTTCTGTACTTAAATGTACAGGTTGTGAGGCGGATTGATCTAGATACAGATCAGGCGCGCGCCAGTGAGTGGCTGCAGAGACTTCCACGGTGAGGTGCTTCCCTTCCTACATCACTCGGCAGCCGGATGGAGTCTTCTTTTGTATTTTTGCTGTCTTTCCCTTATTTCAGGCAGTAAGGTAGAGAGGTGTATATTCTACTAGATGCCCGTACATTGTGACACCAGGTCTTGGCACACACATGCATTAGTAGACTTGATTTTGGTGTTGTATATTTTATTTCCTACTATATTAATTCTTTTCGTTCCAACCCTAGCTGAATGAGTATTTCACTTAAATTTGAGTATGATTCTATATGAATTGTTAGTAATATTCCGCACTTTACTGGCCAAGAAAGATTGTTGGGTTCCATCATGACCTGTTTTGGAAATGGACCGTGACACTATGAGCGTAACATTAATAAAGCATGTGAAAGACATAGAAAACCACATTTCAAACCACAATAAAGACAACACGAGCGACAAGTGAATTTTTCCATCCATCTAAGCAATATTTATGGGTAGATTTACTCGATAAATTGTGCTGGTGCAAGATAATAAATACCCAGGAAAATAGTTGAGATGTGCATAAAATAATCCGAACACCCCGTGAATAAAGAAAGAAGTTTAGTGCCAACATTTTATTTTTATGCAATACAAATACATAGGATAAGGAAGATTAGCCAGTTATAAGAACCAATAAGAGGCTATTCTCAAGCTTGAAATAGTAAATCTTAACATATTCAGAAATACACAAATTTTTTTTCAAATTTTCACTGATCCTTCTGTGTACTAGTGACTGGATAAACATGATGAGTGATAATTTTATATAGCCGACTTCAACTTGTTTGAAATTGAGTAATAATTATTGTTGTATGTTATGTACTGGTGATGTATTTTTAACCATATGATGCAATCTCGTTGCACAAATTACAAATCAAGATCAATTCTGATGAAAATTAAATCTTTATTTGGTTAAATTCGACGAAAACAATGATATATTCCTCCATACAAAGTCGAATATCTTTAATCTGAGGAACAAATGACTCTGCCTGTAATGCCCTCTCAGATTTTTGTGTTCATGCTTGTGTATAATATAGCAGAAGATAATTTCATAATGTAATTAACTACTAATAAGAATATACTATCTGATAAGGGAGATTTTAAAATATTCATTTAATATCTATAAATTATTAATTTAAAACTCTGTAATTTTAAAAAACTAAATTTTCGAAATCTTAAACTTCAAATTCTAGAGACTAGAGTGACAAACCGAAATGATGTTATGATCTTAGCATTTTCACAAATCAAAGAAAATATTTCAACATTTCATTGATTTTTTTTCCTGTGTATTAGTGATCAATATCATAAAAAATGCCTTTTTTAAAAAATAATTTGTGTACCAATGCTCACATGCAGCATACAAAAATCACGAATGTAAAATTACGTTTACTCATTTTTTTAATGGGCACATACATAGGAAGCACAACTTGATCATTATATTAATTTCTTGGCTAATTTCATTTTATATATTTGATAGCATGATTAATCTTTTTCTATATGTTTACGTATGGAGATGCCTAACGCATAAGCTTTAAATCCTGATTCCGCCTCTACTTCCAAAGGATTTCTTTTTTTTTTACTTCTCTGTGCAAAATACCCTGCACCTATTTTGTAAACATTCATATTAGACCGAGAAATCATAAAAAATCTAGAGAGAGAAAGTAGAGAGAAGGCCGAGCTTTTAGAATTCTCTGGAAGATGAGAGAAGTATATTACAGAAAATGAATGGAAGAAAATGAGTCTTGGTAGGTGAGAAAATATCTCACCTACATATATACTTATTACACACGGACGGGTCGGATCGGGTGATCCGGCCCAAAATTAAATTATGGATATTGGGCTCAGACACACAATTCATCACAGCCCAGTTACAACCCAATGCCGGAAATATACCGAAAATATACATACAATATACACTGAATATACACAAAATGTACAAGTATATACAAAGCTAAATCATGTAGCATCTCTTATCTCAACACCCCTCCCCTCAAGTTGGAGGGGAAAACCACCTGCAACTTGGTGAGCAGCGGAAGAAGTAAAGTGCCAGGAAGGGGCTTGGTGAGCAAGTCGGCCAGTTGACGAGAAGTAGGCACATGAAGCAACTTGAGAAAACCAGAAAGCAATAAGTCCCGAACAAAATGGCAATCCACCTCGATATGTTTCGTACGTTCATGAAAAACAGGATTGTTAGCAATATGAACAGCAGCCATACTATCACAATAAACAGAAATAGGAGAGGAAACAGAAACCCCAAGATCAACGAACAAGCGAGAGAGCCAAGTCAATTCAGCAACAACCTTGCTAAGGGCTCGGTATTCTGCCTCAGCAGAGGAAAGAGAAACAATAGGCAGTTTCTTCAATTTCCAACTGATCAAACAGCCACCCAAAAGCACACAAAATCCAGTAACAGAGCGCCTAGTATCAGGGCAAGCAGCCCAGTCACTATCAGAATACCCAGTAACAGAAAAATCAGCATGAGCAGAGTAAAATAAACCCAAGGAGGGAGTGCCATTAAGGTGTCTCAGAACATGCAGGGCAGCAGTCATATGGGGAAGTCTGGGGGATTTGAGAAATTGACACAGATGCTGGACTGCAAAACAAATGTCAGGCCTAGTATGAGTCAGGAAGAGCATCTTGCCAACTAGACTCCTGTACTGGTCAGGAGAGGGCAAGAGGTCACCAGAATCAGCATGAAATTTGACATTGATGTCCAAAGGGGACACAACATAAGAGACATTGACTCAGTCAAACTGATGCAGCAAATCAGAAATATACTTGTGCTGATTAAGGTGCATCCCACCAGGGACAACAGACATTTCTAGGCCCAAAAAATAATGCAAGGACCCCAAATCCTTGATTTTAAACTGTGCATCCAGAAACAGTTTCAGAGCAGTCAGTTCATCACTGTCATCCCCAGTAAGTATTATGTCATCCACATAGACAGCTACCACCACAAAGTAGCCAGGCTTACCTTTGATGAACAAGGAGTAGTCATTCAAAGAATGTTTATACCCTCTGGAATAAAGAGCAGAAGACAATTTGGCATACCATTGTCTGGATGCTTGTCTCAGCCCATACAAGGATTTCTTGAGTTTACAGACCAGAGGATGAGAAGGAGAAGAAGGGGAAGAAACAGAACCAGAAGTAGAAGGAGAGACTATCAAACCTGGAGGAAGTTTCATGTAAACATCCTCATCCACATCACCATGAAGAAAGGCGTTATTGACATCAAGCTGAAAAAGAGGCCAATGACACTTGGCAGCCACAACAATAAGGCACTTCACAGAAGTCAATTTAATCACTCGAGAGAAAGTTTCTGTAAAATCAATCCCCTCAACCCGTGTGTCACCCCTAATAACCAACCTGGCTTTATACCTTTCAACACTGCCATCAGCCTTGTATTTTATTTTGTAAACCCATTTGCAACCAATGGGTTTCTTACCAGGAGGAAGAGGGACAATATCCCAAGTATGGTTAGTGTCCAAGGCTTCAAACTCCTGTCTCATGGCAGCTTGCCATGCTGGAACAGATGCAGCCTGAGAGTAATATAGAGGCTCAGATTCCAAAGAGGAGGAAGATAAGCCAGAGAAGGCAGGGAGTTGACAGACATAATCCTTAAGATAGGAAGGAGGATTATGATGTCTTTGAGACTTTCTGGGAGTAGGAATAGGGGGAGAAGAAGCTAAAACAGGAGGTCAACCAGCAGGATTGAAAGGAGAAGGGAAGACTGAAGCACTGGGGACAGTGACAGGGACAGGAAAAGGCATCTGCACAGATGAGGGAGAAGAGGGAGGAGAGAGGGGAATGGGAGAATCAGAGGCATCATCATGTTCTCCAGATGGAAAAAAGGGATAAGGAGAAGCAGGAGGATGAGTAGAAGGAGGCATAGATTTAAAAGGAAAACGTGATTCATGAAAGAGAACATCCCTGGAGACCAAATACTTCTTAGATGCAAGGCAACCAAAGGTCCTCAAGTGAGTATAGGTTGGAATTTTCCCATACAAAATTTCATGAGGAGACTTATTATGAAGCAACTAGTGGGTATTCTGTTAAGGAGATAGGTAGCAGTCAACAAGCAATCCCCCAGAAAGATACTGGCAAGCCAGATTGGAAAAGCAATGCCCTACAGGTTTCAAGGAGAGTTCTATGTTTTCCCTCAACAACACCATTCTGTTGAGGGGTGTGAGGACAGGAGGTTTGATGTATGATCCCTTGGCTGCTAAAGAAAGAAATACCCTCATTGCTAGGCCCCAATTCCAAAGCATTGTCACTTCTAATAGTCTGAACCACAACATTAAATTGGGTTCTGACCAGAGAAAGAAATTACTTAAGCATAGTAAAAGCATTGCTTTTGGATCCCAATAGGCGTGTCCAAGTTGCCCTTGAAAAGTCATCAACAATTGTAAGAAAATATTTACAACCAGTAGAGGTTGGAGTATGATAAGGTCCCCAGGTGTCCACATGAATCAGTTGAAAAGGTCTAGAAGTCTTAATGGAACTATCAGGAAAAGGAAGTCTAGTCTGTCTGGCCATGTGACAGACTGTACAGGGAAAGGGTTGTTTGGAAGCAAACGGAAAAGACAGACCAGAAATGCATTTCATATTTGCAAAAGGAGTATGTGCAAGTCTTAAGTGCCAAAATCATTATTACAAGTGGAACTATTCACATGTGAAGGCAAAGGAACAGTCTTATTATCAGACAAGATGTCATCATTACAAGAAACAGAAACAGATGGCAATGAAACAACTTTGCTATCATTACAAGAAGCAGATACAGGACAAACAGAAGTAGAGGAACAACTAACAGAGGGAGAGGGAGAAGGAGGGACCCAAGCCAATTTATATAGGCCAGCAGCTTCTCTACCAAGATCCAGTGGCCTCCTCAGAGAAGGGTCGTGTATCAAGTGTAGTAAGCAGGAATGTTCAGTGAACATAACTATGCAATGCAACTGCTTCACTAACTTGTGAACAGAAATCAAGTTGTGTTTAAAAGAAGGGACTAGCAGTACATTGTGAAGAGTAATGGTAGGAGTCAATGCAAAAGAGCCTGTGCATGTCACTTTCACTTTATAGCCATTAGGAAGAGTGACAAGATATGGTAGAGATAAAGGTGTGATGTTAAAAAGTAGTTGTTTATCATGTGTCATGTGATTAGAGGCACCTGAATCTATAATCCAGGTGACAGGATTAATATGAGTAAGCAAACAAAGTTTGGAATCAGATATAGGGTTCTCAGTCAACAAAGTACCAGCAAAGTTTGCAGCATAGATGGGAGGAGGAGTTTGAGCAGTGGATTCCCCTAACTTGGTCTGGTGTAGCAAGTTCATCAACTGGTCATAATCTTATCTGCTCAACCGTGGTATCACAGAGCTCTGGCCATTTATTCTTGCAACAGAGTGATGGCTAGCAGGAGGATTGCCTTGAGGAACAAACAACAGCCATAAAAAATAGGAGAATCCAGACCAGTACTCAGATGAGCAGCAACAGGTCTCCTTCCCTTGTTAAAAGTGGTACTTTGTGGATACCCATGGATCTTGAAGCACTTATCAATTAAGTGTCCAGATTTCTTACAGTATCTACAAAATAAAGGTCCTCTGATTTGATCAAAATTGACTCTCTGTCTGAAAGGAGGAGGAGGAACAGACACTGTGGCCTTGTTAAATCCAATAGGCTGCATGTTTGTATGTACATTAAAAGAGACAGAGGCTGGATCAAAGTGAGAAGAAGACTGAACTTGTCTTTATTTCTCATCATTGAGGACCATATTATAGATATTGTCAAGAGAAGGAGGAGGCTGCATCATCAAAAGATTACTCCTGACCCCCATATAAGCTTCATTCAGACCCATTAAAAACTGAAAGACCTTATTATCATCACATTCCTGAACTATACCATCTTTTGCAGCACATACACACCTTTGACCATAATTAACACACATAGAATCAAGTTCATCCCACAGACCTTTTAGCTTATTAAAATAAGAAGCTATATCTAAGGACCCTTGAGAGGTGTGGGACAACTCTCTTTTCAGTTCAAAGATTTTGGTCATGTTTGCAGTGCCATATCTGGCCTGGAGTTGGGACCATATGCTCTGTGCAGTGTCAGAGTACTGCACAGACTCAGCAATTGCAGGGGAGATGGAAGCAGTCAACCAAGAAATCACCATGTTGTTGCACCTATCCCACAACCTTTGTTGAGCCACATTAGTGGCAGGTCGTGAGTATGTGCCATCAACAAAACCGATTTTGTTTTTGGCTGATAGGGCAACAATCATTTTACGTCTCCAGCCCCCATAACCACTACCCGAGAAGGGAGTGGGAACGAGACATACCCCAGGAACATCAGAAGAATATATAAAAAGGGGACTGGAAGAGTCTACAGAAGAGGAGGCACCAGTATTTGTGTTAGAAGCCATAGTCAATGAACCGGCTTAAAGGAACAACTTTTCAACAAACACAGTATAACCAAAACAGGTATTCACACACAATAACTAACAAACAGAGTATAATCAAATCAGGTAGTCACAGACAACACCAGATGCTCACATATACACAGTCAAATAATCACATACAATACCGAAGATAAGGACAGAGTTACCCTCCTTCTCCGCGACCGTAGAAGATCGGCCTTCAAACAACAGAGAAACCCTAGGTATCAAACCCTAGGTGTAACCTTGGAAAACCTTACTGGAAATATGGTCAGGAATGTCAGAGAGGAACCCAAAACATCCACTGAGTGAGAATCGAGCCACCGGATGGCAGTAAAACTTTAGGTTAAACCACCAGAAACCCTAGAAACCGATAGGTCACCCAAAAATCAACCAAAAATCATGATAAAACCTTCCAGAACGTTCAGGAGGAAAAAATACACTCCGATATCACGATGAAAGACTTAGAAAGGTGTCCGATAGGTCGGAATCTTCATCGACCGTGAGGTCTCAGAAAACACCCCCAAAACCTCGAAACAGACTTAATCCAAGACAACGAAGTACATAGAAACATAGTCGGATCGTCATCGAGACTCTGATACCATGTAAACATTCATATTAGATCGAGAAATCATAGAAAATCTAGAGAGAGAAAGTAGAGAGAAGTCCGAGCTTTTAGAATTCTCTGGAAGATGAGAGAAGTATATTACAGAAAATGAATGGAAGAAAATGAGTTTCGGTAGGTGAGAAAATATCTCACCTACATATATACTTATTACACACGGACGGGTCAGATCGGGTGATTCGGCCCAAAATTAAATAATGGACATTGGGCCCAGACACACAATTCATCACAGGCCAGTTACAACCCAATGCCGGAAATATACCGAAAATATACCTATAATATACACTGAGTATACACAAAATGTACAAGTATATACAAAGCTAAATCATGTAGCATCTCTTATCTCAACATATTTTTCCAGAAAAAAAAGTCCAATACATAACTTTTCAATCTATCTTGTTCAAAATGTTTTATTCTAAATATTTTAATACATAATTAATCTTTTTGGGAAGGTGCGAGAGTGAAGGGACTTTATTAAATTATAGCACAAACAATATTAAGTGGGCGTTTGGGCACAAGATTTATAAATTCCGGAAAAATGTGGAAAAAAATTTCAAGTAAAAATAATATTTAAAAATTATAGTTGTGTTTGAATATGAATATAATTTTGGGTTATTTTTTAAATTTTATGAGTGAAGTGAAAATTTTGAAACACAATTTTTTGAAGTTTTTCAAATTTTCAAAATATTCCAAAAATTATCTTCAAATGAAAACTGAAAATTTTATGGTCAAACACCGACTTCGAAGAATCTAATTTTTTTTCGAAAAAAGTGAAAAAATATTCATGGTCAAAACGGTACATAAAACTAGTTATAAAAGTGATAACCGGTTAATTTAGAACCTATAAATTATGATCATCCAGAAATAATGAGGTACTCGTACAAAAACTTTCACAAAATATGAAGTATAATTCCTAATATTGCATTGTTTAAACTTTGTTATATTAATACTTGTTATAAAACAATAAAAGAAGAAGAAAAGTATTGCAGAGCAAAGTAGAGAGAAAATTCTTATTTAATTTTGGGGTAGTTTACAATGGGGTAAGACCCCTCTATTTATAGGAGGAAAAATAACTTAGCCTCAAAGTAAAACTCTCTACAAGATAGACATTCACTCTAATTAGAATTCTATTCTTAACACTCCCCCTTGAATGTCTACTCAATAAGTAATGTGCCTCATTAAAAACCATAACTAAAATAAAATCCAATGGAAAAAAAAAATTCTAGAAAAGAAAAAAGAGTACACATATTTAGTAATGCGCCTATTGGTTGCCTCGTTAAAAACCTTGCAAGGAAAACCCAGTGGGACATAACCTTGTAAGGGAAAAAGAGTGCAACGCGCATTAACTCCCCCTGAAAAGAGCATCAATTCACATCCTTGAGCCTTTGCATTCCAATCTTGTGTACCAGCTTCTTGAAGGTTGACGTTGGTAGAGATTTTGTGAACAAATCAGCCATATTATCACTTGAACGAATCTGTTGCACATTGATATCACCATTCTTTTGAAGATCATGTGTGAAAAATAACTTTGGTGAAATATGCTTTGTTCTGTCTCCTTTTATGAATCCTCCCTTCAATTGGGCTATGCATGCTGCATTGTCTTCATATAAAATCGTGGGTAGTTTGTCACATTTCAAACCACATTTGTCTTGAATATGATGTATTATAGACCTCAACCACACACACTCTCGACTTGCTTCATGAATAGCGATTATCTCAGCATGATTAGATGAAGTAGCCACAATTGATTGCTTAGTCAATCGCCAAGATATGGCAGTGCCTCCACAGATAAACACATAACATGTTTGAGATCGAGCCTTGTGTGGGTCAGATAAATATCCAGCATCAGCATAACCAACAAGATCAGGACTGCAATTATTGTTATAAAATAAGCCCATATCGGTAGTCCCTTTTAGATACCGCAATATATGTTTGATTCCATTCCAATGTCTCCTTGTGGGAGCAGAGCTATATCTTGCTAAGACATTAACTGAAAAATTTATGTCAGGCCTTGTAGTATTTGCAAGATACATTAGTGCGCCAATTGCACTAAGATATGATACTTCAGGACCAAGTAGCTCTTCATTCTTTTCTTGAGGTCTGAATGGATCCTTATTCACATCAAGTGATAGAACAACCATTGGAGTACTTAATGGATGTGCTCCATCCATGTAAAACCGTTTCTATACCTTTTCTATAAAGGCAGATTGATGAACAAAAATTCTGTTTGCCAAATGTTCAATTTTCCAACCAAGACATAATTTTGTCTTTCCGAGATCTTTCATCTCGAATTCCTTCTTTAAATAATCAATTACCTTTTGGAGTTCTATAGGAGTTCCAATAAGGTTTATGTAATCAATATATACGGCAAGTACAATAAATTTCAATATTGTTTTATTTATAAAAACACATGGGCAAATGGAATCATTTGTATAGCCTTCCTTTAATAAATATTCACTAAGATGATTATACCACATTCGTCCTAATTGCTTTAGACCATACAAAGATCTTTGCAATTTAATTGAAAACATTTCCCGGGACTTTGAATTATGTGTGTTTGGTATTTTGAATCCATCAGGAATTTTCATGTATATCTCATTATCAATTGAGCCATAAAGGTAGGCAGTTACCACATCCATTAAATGCATGTCAAGCTTTTCAAGGACAACAAAACTAATGAGATAACGGAACGTTATAGCATCCATTACGGGTGAATATGTCTCTTCATAATCGACACCAGGCCTTTGAGAAAATCCTTGTGCAACAAGGCGTGCCTTATATCTTTGTACCTTGTTTTTCTCATTTCTCTTGCGTACAAAGACCCATCTATAGCCAACAGGCTTAACACCATTAGGTGTTTCAACTATAGGCCCAAAAACTTCACGTTTTGCAAGTGAATTCAATTCTGATTGGATTGGTTCTTGCCATTTTGGCCAATCAAGTCTTTGTCGACATTTTCCAACAGATTGAGGTTCAAGATCCTCACTTTCTTGCATAATGCTAGATGCAACATTATATGCAAAGACATAATCCACCACTATATCTACTCGATTAAAATTTGTCTCAATATCGATTGGATTTATTGATAGTTCCTTATTTTCCTGAGTCTCGGGCTCAATGGATTCTTCATGAATCTCAGAATTTATTAAATCGTGAATTTCCTCATGAGATTCTTTCGTAGTGTCATTTTGATCATTTGCTTTCCTTTTTCTAGGATTTCGATCTTTGGAACCTAATGGCCTGCCACGTTTTAGGCGTGCTTTCGACTCATTAGATATGACACTAGAAGATTGTCCAATAGGGACATCAATACGGATTGGAACATTCTCTGCGGGGATGTGAGATTTTGTTATCCTTTTCAAGTCCGTGAATGCGTCAGGCATTTGATTTTCTATTCTTTGCAAATGGATAATATTTTGCACCTCTTTTTCACAAATAGAGGTATGTGGATTAAGATGAGATAATGATGGATTTTTCCACAAAATTTCCCGTTTGGTTTCACCAACTTCTCCCCCTAATTTTGGGGAAAGTGTCTCATCGAATCGACAGTCTGCAAATCGTGCAGTGAACAAATCCCCTGTCAATGTTTCGTGGTAGCGAATAATGGAGGGCGATTCAAACCCAACATATATTCCTAACCTTCTTTGCGGACCCATTTTGGTGCGGTATGGCGGTGCTACAGGCACATATACTGCGCATCCAAAAATTCTTAAATGGGATATATTAGGTTCATGACCCAAAACTAATTGCAACGGGGAATATTTGTGATAATTTGTCAGTCTGAGACGAACTAACATTGCTGCATGCAAAATGGCGTGACCCCAAACCGAAGTGGGCAGCCTCGTTTTCATGAGTAATGGTCTTGCAATCAACTGCAGACGTTTAATTAAAGATTCTGCAAGACCATTTTGAGTGTGAACATGAGCTACAGGATGTTCCGCTTTTATCCCAATTGATAAGCAATAATCATTAAATCTTTGGATGAAAACTCAGCAGCATTATCTAGTTTAATAGACTTAATTGGATTATCAGAAAATTGTGCTCGTAATCGAATTATTTGTGCCATTAATTTTGCAAACGCAAGGTTGCGTGATGACAATAGGCACACATGAGACCATCTAGAGGATGCGTCTATTAAGACCATAAAATATCTAAAGGACCCACTAGGTGGGTGAATAGGTCTACAAATATCCCCTTGTATACGTTCCAAAAACGTAGGTGACTCAGTTCCAACCTTTGTTGGTGATGGTCTAATAATTAACTTGCCTTGATAACAAGAAGTGCAAGAAAATTCATTATTTAAAAGAATCTTTAAATTCTTTAATGGATGCCCATATGAGTTTTCTATATTCCGTCTCATCATAATTGATCCAGGATGTCCCAATCTATCATGCCAAAGTACAAAAGTATTGGAATCAGTAACCTTTTGGTTTACTGTGGAATGTGCCTCAATTGCACTAATTTTTGTCCAATATAGGCCACGAGATAAAGATGGGAACTTCTCAATAACCCTCTTTTGGCCAGAGAAATTCTTTGTAATGATAAGGTATTCAAGATTATTCTCATCTATTGTCTCAATATGAGATCCATTTTGACGGATATCTTTAAAACTCAACAAGTTCCTCTTGGACTTGGAAGAGAACATTGCATTCTCTATGATAAATATTGTTCCTTTAGGCAGAGTTATAGTTGCTCTTCCGGAGCCTTCAATCAATTTACTACTACAAGAAATTGTAGTAACATCTGCCTTACACATACTTAAATGAGAGAAATATTTCTTCTATTTGAATATCGTATGTGTGGTACATGAATCAATTAAACAAATATTTTTACAATTGGACGTTGATCCAAGTTTGCTTTGTGAGATATCCATATTTGCTTCCCATGGTTTGACATACAAAAGAAATATACGAAAAATATTAGTATTTTTTATCATAGTTATTCTCCTTTTAATACTCTTGTATCCGTTGCTTAATAATTAAACAATATTTTCAAAATCTGCTGAGGTTAGTTGATTAACCAAATAGATAATCGACTAACCTGTTTCAACGTTTAAAAACTAGTCGATGAACAGGCAACGGACATAAGGTTAATCGATTAACTAAAGTGATAATCGATTAACTTAGGTAACGGTCATTAGGTTAGTCGATTAACTAAATCGGATAGTCGACTAACATGCCTTGCGGAAAAGGTCCAGTTTAATAGAATATATTGGTTAATCGATTATCTGTTATGTTAATCGATTAACTTACTGAACAATCATTACAAATAAAGCATAAGATGAATGTGTAATCTAAAGTTATATAAAATTTGAACCATATCACAATAATAGATAACTTATGTAAACTATGATAATTGTTTATTCATTAACTACTACGAATAAGTAAAAATAAAAATATCAAACTGCTTAATCTTCTTTAACCATGGATCCATCACTGATCAAGTGATCTATTTTCCCCTCAGGGTGCTCAAAGAAGTCTGCCACATCCAAGTGGGTGATGTCAAAATTATTGTCAGAGACAAAATTGGTTTCAGGGCCTTTACTCTTTAGAGATGCTTGATAAAGCTCAACCAAATGTCTTGGTACATGGCAAATTTTTGCCCAGTGCCCTTTTCCACCGCAACGATAACATATAGTTTTTGAACTATTTGCTTTTGGATCCTCATAATTTCATTTTCGCTTTTGGTGGTTATATCTCTTTGGGGGTGATTAACACCAGGAAAATTTCTTCCTTGTCCATGTCCACGGCCATGACCCCGACCACGACCACGACCACGACCACGACCACGACCATGATTAAAGCCATTGCCTTTTCCACGCTTAGCATAATGGGAATACACCTTATTTACTTCAGGCAATGGTGTAGACCCAGTGGGTCGATTTTTGTGATTTCTCATGAGCAGGTCATTGTTTCGCTCAGCCACAAGGAGAAGAGAAATCAGCTCAGAGTACTTTTTGAAACCTTTCTCTCTGTACTGTTGTTGCAGAACCATATTGGAGGCATGAAACGTTGTAAACCTTTTTTCAAGCATATCATAATCAGTTATAGTATCTCCACAGAGTTTTAATTTAGAAGTAATTCTAAACATTACAGAATTATATTCAGAAATAGACTTAAAGTCTTGGAGCCTCAGATGAGCCCAATCATATCGTGCTTGTGGCAGAGTGATCAACTTTAAGTTGGCATATCTTTCCTTTAAGCCATTCCACAAGATAAGTGGATCTTTGACTGTGAGATATTCAATTTTCAAACCTTCATCAAGGTGATGACGCAAGAAAATCAAGGCCTTAGCACAGTCTTGGGTGGATGCATTATTTCTGTCTTTTATGGCGTCTCCAAGACCCATTGCATCCAAATGGATTTCAGCATCCAACACCCATGTTATGTAGTTCTTGCCCGAAATTTCAAGGGCAACGAACTTTCTTTTCATAATGTCAGACATAATTAAAACAAAATTAGGAGGGGAAAAAATACCTTAATTTTCTCAAAGAGATTCTTGAGATAGTAGAGCTTCGTGCTGATAACGTGTTATAAAACAATAAATGAAGAAGAAAAGTATTGCAGAGCAAAGTAGAGAGAAAATTCTTATTGAATTTTGGGGTAGTTTACAATGGGGTAAGACCCCTCTATTTATAGGAGGAAAAATAACTTAGCTCAAAGTAAAGCTCTCTACAAGATAGACATTCACTCTAATTAGAATTCTATTCTTAACAATACTATTCTTCTTATGCAATTATTAAAATATTTATTATCCGCAACCAGGTAAGTATCCTAATACACCTTTATCCACTTCAACATCAAATTTTTTCTTCTTACGTGAGCAGGGGCAGAGCTAGCATATTAAGTACGGGTTCGGTCAAATACAGTTATTTTGGTCCAATCCATATATTTGTCTTAAAAAATCTGTAAATATGTACAAATTATTTATTTAGAACCCAGTAACTTAAAATAACTAAAACTCTGAATTATAAATTTCAAATTCTGGCTCCGCATCTGCACGGAGGAGATTTGAAATTTTGCTAACTCATTTTTTTAACGAGTACGACTAGACAGCACATGCATCTTACGAAAGTAACGAATCTGAAACTATGTTAACTCATTTTTTACAACTTAAGAGTACAACTAAGAAGCATAAATGGTGATATAGTATATGTATTGATCAAAATACATATTTGAATGCATAAATTAATCTTTTTGGGAAGGCGTCGGATTGAAGGAAATTTATTAAACAATTGAATTGTATATTTATATTTATTAGAAGGGAGCTAGCTAAGACAAAGCCTTGAATAAAAATTAAGTCAAAGCAAAAACATGCTATAAATCCCGTTTTTTCGTAAGAAAAAAGGTCTATAAATTACTATCATCGAAAAGCAATCAATGAGAACAAAAACTTTCAAGACGTGTGAACTAGAAACGTATTTTGAGTCCAAAAAGTTGGCATTTAGGTTTTGACTCTTATTAACACATAAAACTTTAACCAAAGACTTTCCATATTTTTCATAAAATATAGATATATTATATGTTGATATCGGTAGATTTAGAATTTATAAAATATGAGTACACCACTAAAGAAAGAAGAAAAAAATATCAAGTAAAAATTGATCCTTATTCCTTGGGGAAAATAACTTAATATTTAACCAAATATACCATTCGTTTTTGAGGAGCATAGGTGCGAACGTATTCTAGAAAATGCATATATAGAATAGGCCAAATACATAAGCATGCAGCTAAAGTTGGCATGACTTTTCAGTTTACCACTCTAACATATCCTAATATGGTGTTGCCTAAACTTTATTCTCTCCTGTCCAAAATAAGTGATATTTTAGTTATTTTTATATAAATTAAGAAATTTATCTTTTAATATTAATTAAAAATAAAATTGACCATACTTACTTTTACTATCTCTTTACATAAATACTCCTAACATATACTCCAATACTATTTACTTCAAGTATGATGACCCAAAGGGTCATTACCTGTTTTCTTATCCATTTTGTGTCTTCGATGCCTCGAAAACCTAATTTAGGGTTTTCTCGATTTGCGTACGCAATCCGGACGCGTAGTCGGAAAGCATATATGTGAATTCTGTGAGAAAAATGCTAAGTTTTTATTAAATTGAATAAATTTGACTTCGGTCAATATTTTGGGTAAACAGACTTGGACCAATGATTTAGCGGTCCCGAAGGGTCCGTAGGAAAATATGGAACTTGAGCGTATGCCCGGAATCAGATTCCGAGTTCCCAAACCCGAGAAATGAATTTTTTAGTAAAAAATATTTTTAAAAATAATTAAGAAAGTGGAAATGAAATTTGATTAGAAGACTATGGTATTTGGCCCATATTTTGGTTCTGGTACCCCCTACAAGTCTTATATATGATTTAAGCACTTTCCGTAAAGTTTGGTTGAAAACGGGTGTTGTTTGACGTGTTTCGGACTTAAAATGGAAATTTGATGCTTTATGAAAAATTTAAAAGAAATCATGAGTTTAGAGGCTTGATTCGATGTATATGATGTTATTTTAGAGATTTGATCGCACGAGTAAGTCCGTAGGATATTTTAGAGGTTGGGTGTATGTTTGGTTTGGAACCTCGAGGGCTTGGGTGAGTTTTGGATAGGTGTCTGAGTGCATTTTTGAACTTAGAGAAATTTGGTATCTTCAGCTCTGCAATTTTTGCATGTGCGAAGCAGGTCTCGCAAATGCGAGCTCGCACTAATGCAAGCCTGGCATCGCAAATGCGAAGAAGAGCCTGTCGCAAATGTGTTATCTTTGGAATTATACATGTTTTATACCCCTTCTTACCTGAGCTTTGTGCATAAACTGCTTCAAATTAGTCTTAAATTGCTTACAAATTGCGTTTTATTGCAGGTTTGAGCAACGAGATGATATATATCACAAATTAGCTCAAAAGATGAGTGAAACCTTCTAAGCGCCAAAAGATAATCCAAAGTGGGAAGAAGGTCACCTGTGCGGACAACACTATTTTGATGTGCGGCCGCACAGATTAGTCTGCAACAAGCCAAGTCAGAAATGACCTGCGGACCGCACTATTTTGGTGTGCGGCCGCGCAGGATAGTTCAGAGACTGGCCAAAACAGAGGAAAACCCACGCGGTCCGCACTGACAAGAGACTAGATGTTCAGAAACTCAAGGCATCAGGCCAACGCGGCTGCACACCAAAAAAGTGTGGTCCATGTGGGTGAAGTTCAAAGAACCAGCAAGTTGGGAGAACCTCTTGTGCGGCCGCATGCCATTTCCACGCGGTCCGCATCATCGTAGCTGTGCGGCTGCATTCCATTTCCACGCGGTCCGCGTGACATGACCTATGCGGCCGCATGTCATTCGTATACGGTCCGCACCTTCAAGTCCAGAAGTCAGATCTGAAGACCACAAGCCCTACGCGGCCGCATGACATTTCTATGCGGTCCACAACAGACCCTCAGGGGCATTTTTGTCCGGTTTTTCCTGTGTAGCATAAATAGAACACCTTACTTTTTTAGGTCAAATTTTTATCATTCTCTGTAACAGCTGGGCTCGTGACTCTCGTTATTAGCCTACTTTAGACAATTTTCTCTTGTATTTAGCGTGGATTCAAGTAGATTAACCTTTTAGTTAATGATTATGTTAATTTTTTCTAGTATTTCTTCGTTTTCTGCTTGTTCTATGTCTAGCTAAACCCATTAGCTATGGTTGTGGCTCAACCCTAGTGTAGGTAATTAATGTGTGTTTTTGATTAATGCTTGGATGATAGTGGGTGTTTGGTATTTGGGTAGTTTGTATGATTTTACTTAGATTTGGTGGTTGCAAATACTAAGTCAAGCTTAGTGGGTTTTGACTCTTCTTGAGAAAGAGAGTCTATGACCTCACATTCAACCCAACAAGGATTTGGGATAGACCCATGAGAATGGTAGTCCCAAGTAATGGGTTAAACCTCGAGAGAGTAATCACCCTACTTGAATCTTAAGTTGCTTGGGCAAATTAGTCTGCCTAATTGGTCTCGATAGAGTTAATTGGGCAAAATCATTCTCTCTACCGAGAGGTGTGAGAGTGACTGCTAAAGTGCAACTGTTATCTATATTCCCCATAGTTATCATCCTTGTGTTAGAATTTTATACCCGTTAGTTAGCCACCTAGGTGAGTATCATGAACCTAGTGCCTTTCTCTTATTACATAAATCTAGCACTATAACTTAGCATAATTTTAACTTACAGTATTAGTTGGTAAATTTAGTTGATAACAAAAGAAAAAATAAAAAATGATAAGAAGATCAATTATAAGTCAAAACGCATTTCTAGCTCGGCAAATACATCAACTCCAAATTGAAGCTCCCTGTGGAATTATCGACCCCGATACACTATCGGATTATTAGTAGTCGCGCCTACTCATCCTTAGGTTTGAGTCCGCACCGATCACTTTTTGGCACCGTTGCCGGGGAGCTTTATGGTGTTTGACTATTTGTTGGCTTTTTGTGTTTTTTCTTCTCTTTCCTTCTTCTTACTTATTTTGTTTGTTCATTTCACTCAGGTACCAATGGCTTTAAATGCGAATGATCCTATTAATGTTGGAGTGGAGGAGGTGAAAGATGTGGAACAAGATGAAATTTTATCCCAAGCACAAAGGAGGGGTAGAAATGCTAATGCTAATGACAACATACCAGACCCTCCTCCACCTCCACCAAGAGTTGCTCCACGAGTTCTACCCAATCAAGGGTACGCAAGTGCAATAGTTCCTCCCAGCATTCGGGCGGGGAACTTCCAAATCACCAATGTCATGCTCATATTTCTCGAACAACGAGGGTATTTCACAGGCACTTCGGACCAAAATGCCTACAAGCATTTGAAAGGGTGTGTGGATACTTGTTGGGGGAGCAAGCAGACAAATGTTTCAGAAGATGCATTGAGGCTAAGGCTTTTCGCCTTCTCGCTTCGGGGGAAGGCATTGGATTGGTTGGAGAGATTGATAAATCATTCCATCACTACTTAGGATGAATTGGTGGATAAATTCATTGTGAAGTTCTTCTCGCCTAGTCATATGGCGGCTCTTAGAGATGAGATCCTAGCTTTCAAGCAAGAGCCGACGGAGCCTTTATATGAGATATGGGAGAGATTTCGGACAATGGTGAAAGAGTGCCCCAACAACGATATGAATGATGTGATGATCCGACAGACGTTCTATCGGGATATAAGCAAAACAAACCAATGAGCTGTTAAACAGTTGGCCGGTGCTAATTTTATGAAGCTTCCATACAACGAAGCTTGTGATGTTCTTGATGAAATGACCGATACTTCTTCGGCATGGCAAAGCTAGGCTAATGTTCCTCAAGGTGATCCCAATGTTATACAATTGCATAAGGAGTTGCATGATCACGGTCAATCCATCGCCGAACTCGCAACAATAATGAAACAATTGGCTAAGGCGCAACTCCAACAATTTCAAAATCCGTGTCAATTCAATGCCATGGAGGGAGTAAGTGTGATTAAAAGAAGGCGAAGAGGGCAACAACAAGATCCGGAAAATTTTTATAACTTTGATGATGGTAATGGTGGTTATTCGAATTAATGTTATGATGACCAAAGTGAAGAGGTCCAATATGTCAATAACTAGCTATCAAGGTAATAGAGGAAGTCAAAGAATCAACAATGGCGTTCCCAAGGCAATTGGGGGAACCAAAAAAATAGTGGAAATTGGAACAATAATTGGGGTAATCAAAGCAATCAAGGTAACAATTGAGGTAATCAAGGCAATCAAGATAATTGGGGCGGAAACAACAATAATTGGAACAACAACAACAATGGTGGGTGGAACAATAATCAAGGAGGTAATCAAGGCAATCTGGGGCAAATCTTTCAAAGGCCCCCGATGTTCCAACAACCGAACAACCCGCTCCCATTCTAATCTCGAGGGTCGAGTTCATCGGGTCAAGATATGGGTAGAATTGAGAACATGTTCGAACAAACGATGAAGAGGAATCATGACTCGGATGCACAATTATCCTCCCACAACACTTCGATCCGGAACTTAGAGGTGCAACTTGGACAAATATAACAGTCTCTCAACACTTACCCGAAGGGTGCACTACCAAGTGATACGGTGGTGAACCCCAAGGGTGAGCACAATAACCATATCATGGCAGTGAAAACGCGTAGCAGGAGAGGGGTGACGTGCAAGAAAGCCAAGTTAGGGTCGATAATGATGAGTTGCGGGAAGATGATGTCCCATTAGTGGTTGAAGATATTGTTGAACCAATTGTGATGAATGAACTGAGAATAGATATTGAGGAGGGTGGGGAGGAGACCCAAGAGGTCGTGAACCCGTCTAGGGAACACGTCATTCACATGCCAGAACCTACGGTGCCAAAAGCGAAGGCACCTTTACTCTAGGCCTCCTTCGTCAATCAGATAAAAAAAATTATTGAGATGATGAAGAGTTTGACCATCAACATGCCTTTGGTGGAGGCACTTGAACAAATTCCCGGATATGCAAAGTTCATAAAGGACTTGGTTACTAAGAAGAGATCTATGGAGTGCGATACTATCAAGATGACGCATCAAGTGAGTTCCATTGTGCACTCCATGGCTCCGAAGCTAGAGGATCCTAGTGCATTCACAATACTGTACAGCATTAGAAGCGCAGATTTTACAAAGGCTCTATATGACTTGGGGGCAAGTATCAATCTCATGCCTTATTCGGTGTTCAAAACTTTGGGGATCGGGCAACCTCGCCCAACTTCCATAAGGCTTCAAATGGCGGACCGATGTATGAAGCGTCCCTTGGGAGTAATTGATGATGTCCTCATTCGTGTTGACAAGTTCATATTGCCGGCGGACTTCGTGATCTTGGATTGCGAGGTGGATTTGGAGGTGCCTATTATTCTTGAAGGCCTTTCCTAGCTACGGGGAAGGCCTTGGTTGATGTATAGGTGGGAGAATTGACTTTCCGCATTGGTGATGAAAAAGTGGTTTTCCATGTGTGCAAGTTTATGAGCCAACCAAACAGCACTGATGTGTGTTTGTTTGTTGACATTGTCACGGCGGTGATAGTAGATGACACAAGCGCAATGGAAAATGTTAAGGACCCACTCGAGGCCGTGATCTTGAACATGGAGGTTGATGATATTCCTGAAAGGGTGGAGTGTGTGAGTTCACTTCATGGCATGGGCTCATATTCCTATGAGCCGAGGAAGCTATTTCTTGATCTTGAAAATCACAAAACTCCACCCACCAAACCATCCATTGAGGAGCCATCGGTTTTAGAGTTGAAACCACTTCCTCCTCACCTCAGGTATGAGTTTCTTGGTCCTAATTCACTTTGCCGGTTATTCTTTCTTCTTGCTTGACTAAAGTGCAGGTGGACGCCACTTTGGCTGTTCTTCAAAAGCGCAAGCGGGCGATTGGATGGACCTTAGCTGATATTCGGGGTGTTAGCCCCCGTTTTGCATGCACAAGATAATATTAGAGGAGGATGCGAGACCGTCTCTTGAACACCAAAGGTGACTCAATTAGACCATGAAAGAGGTGGTTAAGAAGGAAATCATCAAGTGGCTTGATGCCTGTGTGGTATATCCAATTTATGATAGTTCGTGGACCTCTTCAGTTCACTGTGTACCAAAGAAGGGAGGAATGAGCTGATTCCGACTCGTACTGTGATGGGTTGGAGGGTATGCATGGAATACCTTAAACTGAACAAGGTTACAAGAAAAGACCATTTTCCCTTGCCATTCTTGGATCATATGCTTGACCGTCTGGCGAGCCGGGCGTTCTATTTTTTTCTGGATGGGTATTCTAGCTATAACCATATTCTCATTTCCCCAGAGGACCAGGAAAAAACAACCTTCACATGTCTGTATGGCACATTCGCATTCTTGCGTATGCCATTTGGACTATGTAATTCTCCAGCGACCTTTCAGAGATGTATGATGGCAATCTTCACCGATATGGTGGAGGACATATTGGAGGTCTTCATGGATGATTTTAGTGTGGTCAGGGACTCATTTGGTGAATATTTGCAAATCTTGATCGTGTGTTGGCCCGATGTGAAGACACAAATTTGGTGCTCAATTGGGAGAAATACCACTTTAAGGGTCATAAAATTTCAAAAAGGGGGATCGAGGTCGACAAAGCAAAAGTCGAGGTGATCTAAAGGCTTCCTCCCCCTAACACTGTGAAAGGGGTGAGGAGTTTTCTAGGACACACCAGTTTCTACCGGAGATTCATTAAGGACTTTTCTAATGGTGAATCCGTTGTGTAAGTTGTTAGAGAAGGAAGCAAAATATGTGTTTGATGACAAGTGTATGGAGGCCTTCGAGATTCTAAAACAAAAGTTGACGACTAACCCTGTCATAACCGCACCCAATTGGAGCTTACCCTTTGAGCTCATGTGTGATACTAGTGATGTTGCGGTGGGGGCAGTTGGGCTAGAAAATCAACAAATTATTCCATCCGGTGTATTATGCTAGCAAGACGATGAAGAGGCTCAAAGAAATTACACAGTCATCAAGAAGGAATTGCTTGCTACTGTATTTGCCATGGAGAAGTTTCGCCCTTACCTTATGGGGGCCAAGGTGATTATCCATATGGATCACACCGTCCTTAGGTACTTGATGACTAAGAAGGACTCAAAAACAATATTGATGAGATGGGTGCTTCTTCTACAAAAGTTTGATTTAGAGATCATTGATAGAAAAAGAAGTGAGAACCAAGTGGCTGACCACTTGTCTAGATTGAAGGAGGAAGGGAGGCCTTCGAACGACCTTGAGATAAATGATTCTTTTTTGGACGAACAACTCCTCTCAGTTTCTATGCTTGACATGCCGTGGTTTTCCGACATTGCTAATTATTTGGTTACCGGTGTGGTCCCATGTGAGCTCTCTTCTAACCAAAGGAAGAAGCTTAAACGTGATGCTTTGGACTTCTATTGGGATGAGCCATACCTTTTCAAAATTTGCACCGACTGTGTGATTCGCTGGTGTGTTCCCGAAGAAGAGCAATTGAGTATTGTGGAAGCTTATCATTCTTCGCCCTGTGGTGGTCATCATAGCCGGGCGAGGACGGCGTCTAAAGTGTTGAGTTGTGGGTTCTACTGTCCTTCATTGTTCAAGGATGCCGTTAATTTCTGAAAAGATGTGATGAGTGTAAACGTGCCGGGGAATTTCAAAGAAAGATGAGATGACCCTTAACACGATTCTTGAGGTCGACATTTTTTATGTTTGGGCGATCGATTTTATGGGGCCATTCGTGAGTTCTTGTGGAAACACTTACTTTTTTGTAGTTGTGGATTACGTGTCAAAATGGGTCGAGGCGATTGCCTTACCCAACAATGAAGCTCGTAGTGTGGTGGCTTTCTTGAAGAAGAGCATTTTCACTAGGTTTGGCACAGCCCGTGCCATAATTAGTGACAATGGCTCTCATTTTTGCAACAAGGCTTTCGATTCTTTGCTTACCAAGTATGGGGTAAACCACAAACTGACCAATCCCTAGCATTATCAAGTGAGTGGCCAAGTTGAAGTCCCAAATCGGAAAGCAACAACATTCTGTCCAAGGCTGTCAGTGCAAATAGGACCGATTGGTCCAAGAAATTAGATGATGCTCTTTAGGCCTACCGTACAGCATTCAAGACTCCGTTTGGCATGTCGCCTTATCAGTAGATTTTTTGAAAACATGTCATCTTCCGGTGGAATTAGAGCACAAGGCGATGTGGGCTTTGAAAAAGTTGAATTTAGAGTGGGATGTTGCATCCAATCTCTGGGTTGAACAATTGAATGAGCTTGACGCGTTCCGGTTTCATGCATACTCTAGCTCGTACTTGTACAAGGATAAGATAAAGTATCTCCATAACAAGTATGGCCGGGGGAAAGAATTCAAAGTTTGTGATATGGTTCTTCTCTTCAATTCCCGTTTAAGGTTGTTTTCGGGAAAACTTAAGTCCAAGTGGAGCGGTCCTTTTGAAGTGGTTGGTGTTACTCCGTTCGGTGCCATTGATCTCAGAAAAAAAAATTAGTGAGGTATTCCGGGTTAATGGGTATCGAGTGGCGCATTATTTGGGAAAGTTTGATGATAGCCACGTGATGGCACTAATTCATTTGAAGTGACTATGATGGTAACATGCGTCGTGATGCGACGTTAAATCAGGCGCTTCTTGGGAGACTACCCATGTCTTTTGTTTTTCCTTATTTTTCTGTTGTAGAATTGGATTTTTGAGGTGATTGTTTGTGAAGTGTTGTAGGGATATTGTTGAACCAGTGCAAGGAAAAATGTAAGAAATGAACAATCTCAGAACAGTGCCCATGCGGCCGCATCCCAAAACAGTGCGGTCCGCGTGGGCTTGACAAATTGATGGTGTAAACTCAAAAGACCCTACGCGACCGCATGCCACTTTTCGGTCCATGTAGGAGGAATCAGAAATGGCCACTCTCTGATAAATTTCCCACGCAGCCGCGGTCCAAATCAGTGCGGTTCGCGTGGTAATGGCCAAATTCATCAAGTCTTAGAAGTTTCTCACGCGGCCGCATGTCAAATCAGTGCGGTCCGCATGGGCTGTATGCATGACCTGAAGGGCAAAATTCCTACGTATTTGTTTAAGGCCGCGCAGGTAGATGAGAACTGGGCCCCACGGTTGTCTATAAATAGACACCTGGGGCCTCCTTTCACTCTTTTCGCAAAATTTCATCAGAAAGTACTCATTTACTGTCACTCGCTCAAATTGTGCAATCAACATTATTTTCATCAATTAATTGGTAACACTTCATCATCCAATTAAATTCTTAGTTCGAGTTTTTGTTATTTTCATTAAATCCCACTAGTGTAACTTCTTATTTTCTTTCTTCTTCTTCTTAGTAGACTGATTAGATTAGGATTTGGGTAAGTTTGTAGAACAATGGGCATATAAACTCCTGATAATAACTGAGTAGGGAAACTTAGGCTCTTTAATGTTGAATTTTGAACTAAAATGAACGTTTGTGCCTTCCGGTTAATTTGCCCTACGTGGACGCACAACTTTATGTTTTAATAGGTAATGTGAGTACCCTCTCGTAGCGGACCGCGTCCACTTTTGTGCGGTCTGCATGAACCCAACACAGCCGCGGTCCAAATCAATGCGGACCACATGCACAGAAGTTCAGAGAGCGTGCATTTTTTGAAATGTGATCTATGCGGACCGCGTCCACTTTTGTGCGGTCCGTGTGAACCCAGTATGGACCGTGTGGCCAGTGGTTTAGAGAGTTAGACTTTTTGGAGTTTGATCTATGCGGACCGCATCCACTTTTGTGCGGTCCGCATCACTGTATATGTGCTGCCGCGGTCCAAATCAGTGCGGTTCGCATGGCCAGAGTTCAGAGTAGGTGAATTTTGATGCTCAACCTATGTGGACCGCGTCCATTTTTGGGCGGTCCGCGTCCATCCTACGCTGCCGCAATCCAAAACATTGCGGTCCGCGTAGGTACTTTCTGAGAATTATCTGTGAATCAATTTGGCATGTGCGGACAGCGTAACTTTTCTGTGCAGTCCGCGTGACCCCTTTCTGCAACATAAATCCTGTAATTTTTTATTTGATGCTATAACTGTGTACTTTTCATCCTGTGCTTCTACTAACAACCTCAGACGTTTATTCTTTGTAGATAACGGTACAGAAACGGGGTGGTAAACAAATACAACATGGGGGCTTGGACAAACAACCCGGGAGGGGTGGTGCTTCCCGAGGGAAAACAGTGTGGAGAATAGTAAAACTCATTCCCAAAGATAAGGAGACATTGAAGAAGCAGAGAAAGATCATTCGGGCAGTCGACAGGGTGACTTCTCATTCAACTGGGAGTGAGTACGAACCCTCCCGGGACATCATTTCAGAGTCCATCCCTGACCATATGTCTATAGAGGTCCCTGTACCTTAGGCCTCTTCTCTGGAGGATGCTACTTCCAAAAAGCCAGTTAATATAGTCTCAAGCTCGTCTGATGAGTTCGTTACCGATGACGAAGAGGAGGGCCAATACTCCACCTCTCCCACAACTTCAATATCAGGGGAGAGTGCGAGGTATGCCGAGGGAGGAGAACCAAAGGTTGAGGGGATTGATAGAACAAGAAATCCTGAGGCTTAGGAGGACAGATTCATTAGTGAGGTGGCTTTCCACCGTTATAGGGAATGGTGGACAAAAAGAAAGCTTATTTCGGAGCGGTGTTTCATTGATGCCGACTTGCTCCCTCACAACCCTCACGTACAAGCTCAATTCCATATGAGAGAGGGTTGGGGGTTCTTTAAGGAAAAGGTTGACAATGCAAACGAACACATGGTGAAAATTTTTTACAGCAATGTTCACCATGTGCTTCGGGATACAAAAGCGACAAAGGTGAGGGACAAGACGGTAGTGTTTGACGGGAAATCTTTAAATGACTTTCTGGAGTTTGGGGGAAGAAGACGAGTCTCGGTACTTGAAAAACCTTTCAATGAAAGAAGAAGTTCACCCGTGGTTAGACAAGATTCTAGCTGATCCAGGTACAGTTCCTGTGTGGTGGAAGGCACATGAGAAAATATACAGAAACACCCTCAAATTTGAAGCCAACGGGTGGTTAACCTTCGTGTGCAGTTGGCTAGACCCAACCACATATGATCATTCTATTCCAGTTGATCGTGCTGTTCTTGTTGCCTCCATCATGGCGGGTTTTCCGTTGAATGTCAGCAACATCATATCTCGGGTGATCTCTCGTGTGGGGAACGATACAAAGACCAACTACCCCTCCCCAACACATTGACACTATACTTCTGGGAGATGAAAGTGAAAAGAAGAAATATGACATCATGGTGCCCCCGGTGAGCCCGTATTCTTGGTATGATCAAAAGGGTCCGGATAACCCTAAGGGCTCCAAGAAGAGTCAAGCCTCTACATTCTCCGTAGCTGGTCAGTCTGAAGAGCCAGCTGCCATTGAGCAGACCGCTACTGAGACAGTGCCTCCAGTCCCATCCACATCTCCTCCTACTGTCACAGATGACCCGGTGATTCCGGTATCAAAGACTCACAGATTCACTGCCAATCAGCTCACGCACACACTTGCTAGTTTGAACAACTGGATGTCCGTTGCGACATCCAAGTTGTCCACATTGACCACCGCAATTCAGGCAGAGAGAGCCCCGTTGACTGTTGAGGTGCCCGCCTCCATAGATGAGACTTTGAAGAATATCCTGGCCAACCAGGAAAAGATGATTGCGGAGCAGGCAAATTCGGCAAAGGCAGTTGGAGAGCATAGCAAAGATCTTAAAGACTTGGCTAAGGAGCACAGAAAGTTGAGAAAGACGAAGGCGTCCAAGGAGTCGGTGGCAAAGTTGCAGGTACAGGTAGACAAGTTGGTAACGGATTGGCTACCACTTGACTTATTGTTTGTTGAGCCGTCCGTGTAGCCATCGGATGTGCAGCCACAAGAGAAGGAGAGGCTGAGGAAGAAGAGAAAGCTCCCCAACACTGAGGGAGTAGTGATAGCAGTGGCACCGGTTCAGGAGGGCCCATCCACCATTGCAGATATTGAGCATCCTCCGTCACCAACAGTAGTTGAGCCAGCTCAGGAGCAGGCACCGTATGTCCTAGTATCACAGTAGCAGCAGGCTGAGGACCCGTATGAAGTCCTGGCCGGTACAGAGGACACGGGAGCCATTGACCAGCTGATGAGGCTTGAGGGGCCGCTTCTATATCCTTTGCTTGATTTTGATGATTTATTTGGTAGTTAGCATTTGGGACAATGCTAGCTCTTATTCGTGGGGGTGCAACCCTACTTTTTGTTTACATTTGGATGATTGTACATATTGACTACTTTTAGTACATTCGTAGTTCTAGTTGATTTGTATATACCTTTTGATTCTGAACTCCCTTATTTGTATATTCTACTTCCCCTTTGTACATATTCATTTGGGTTTCATTTGAGCTTTCTTTCTATTTTCGTTATTTTCCTTAAAATTTTTCATTTTAGTTGCAAAATTAGGCTCGTAGCCTCTTTTTGGTTTTGTTTTGGCGTTGGCAATAAGCCCTTGGTTTTCTTAATGCCACAGTTCTTTCCAAGGGTAGAATATTGTGTGAACTGGGTGGCTCTTTCCAATGATAGATAGCGTGACAACTTTCTTAAGGGTTGAGTCAGTTTTTGATTTTTCTTTTGTATTTTCAAGTCTTTTTGTAGTTAAGGGTACCTCAGGCAAGGCTTCACTTGGGCCTAGCACATTTGCATTTGATCCTATGGTCAAAGACAATAAGTTGTGTTTAGGATGGTGAAAGTCGTGACCTTGAGACTCTTGACCAACAATCATCATATGGTCATGTTGGGCCATTGTGCGCTTGAATCATATCTAAGGTCGTTGTGGGCCCTCGACTCTATTTTTGGCAATCCTTGAGTGCGTGTGGTGAGAATTTGATGTGTTGAGCCCAAGTACAGTGCCGATGCCCTAGAACTTGCCTCGAATGTTTGTTGACGCGAAATAATAGGTGGAACTTGACTTGAGAATCGATCTTAGGCTCTCCTTGATCCAAAAGTGCAAAATTGAACAATTCCAAGACCTACCAATCAAATGATCCCTAGTTCACCCCATTTGAGCCTTGAACCCTATTCTTTCATGAACCAAATTATAAGCCTATACCTGTTCTCAATTAGAACTTCTCTTGGCACCCAAATCTTCCCTTGAGTAGTGGAAAATGAGTAAGTTTGGTGGAGGGAAACAAGAAAGGTATCAATGTGGTGGAAAGGCACAAAAGCAAAAAAAAAGAAAAAAAAAGGAAGGCAATGAAAAAGAGAAAAAGACAAAAAGAAAGACAAAAAGAGAATAACAATCAAAAAAGGAATCAAAAGGACAATAAAAGTGAAAAATGTGTGGAAAAGTATAGAAAAAGGAGAAAGGTGTTGAATTGCAAAAGAAAGAGAAACATTGCATCCCTCTAGCCCTGAAAGAAGTGAATTACTCAATTGAGTCAAGAAAGTGTGCCACAATAAATCAAATGAAGTGCCTAAGGGAAGATTGAAACCATTGAAACAACATCATATCCTACCTCTACCCAAAAGACATAATGACTCCGCAAAAACCCTATGTGATCATGCGTTGAGAGAAGCCTACATTAGTGGATACTTACATGAAGGGAAAGCATATGGTGTTTAAAGCCGGTCTAAGGGTTGTTTCTTTGTGAGAGATGAGAGAGAGTTCATTCACCTCGATTTGCATGCAATTATCCTAAAAGGTGAGGTCCACTCAGGGAAAGTCAAGGATGCGTGAGTCTAGGTTCCACAATGACTAAAGTATTTGAGAAAGGTTCCTTGATGAGTTGTGTCAACCCTTCAAAATTTTAAATGTGTTAATGATACATATGCATTAAGGGCAATTGCTCGTCCCAACTAAGGCTCGTTGAGGTAATATTAGGAAGAACAGGAATTACTAAGGTGTTTTTCATTGAGGGATATGTCTCATTTTTATTTGCTTGAGGACAAGTAAAGGTTTAAGTTTGGGAGATTTGATATCTTTTGAATTATACATGTTTTATACCCCTTCTTACCTAAGCTTTGAGCGACGAGATGATATATGTAACAAATCAGCTCAAAAGAGGAGTGAAACCTTCCAAGCGCCAAAAGATAATTCAAAGTGGGAAGAAGGTCACCTGTGCGGACTATACTGTTTTGATGTTCGGCCGCACTAATTAGTATGCAAGAAGCCAAGTCAGAAATGACCTATGCGGACCACACTATTTTGGTGTGTGGCCGCGCAAGATAGTTCAGAAAGTGACCAAAATAGAGGAAAACACACGCGGACCGTATCCATTTCCACGCGGTCCGCACCGATAAGAGTCTAGATGTTCAGAAACTCAAGGCATCAGGACCACGCGGCAACACACCAAAACAGTGCGGTCCGCGTGGGTGAAGTTCAAAGAACCAGCAAGTTGGGAGAACCTCTTGTGCGGCCGCATGCCATTTCCACATGGTCCGCATCACCGTAGCTATGCGGCCGCGTGATATTTCCACGCGGTCCACGTGACATGACCTGTGAGACTGCATGTCATTCCTATTCGGTCCGCACCCTCAAGTACTGAAGCTAGATCTGAAAACCACAAGCCATATGCGGCCGCATGACATTTTTATGCTGTCTGCAACAGACCCTCAGGGGCATTTTTGTCCTGTTTTTCCTGTGTAGTATAAATATAACACCTTACTTTTTTAGGTCAAGTGTTTATCTTTCTCTGTAGCAGCTGAGCTCGTGACTCTCGTTATTATCCTACTTTAGGAAATTCGCTTTTGTATTTAGCGTGGATTCAAATAGATTAACCTAGTAGTTAATGATTATGTTAATTTCTTCTAGTATTTCTTCGTTTTCTACTTGTTCCATGTCTAGCTAAACCCATTAGCTAGGGTTGTGGCTCAACCCTAGTATGGGTAATTAATGGGTATTTTTGATTAATGGTTTGATGATAGTGTGTATTTGATATTTGGGTTGTTTGTATGATTTTACTTAGATTTGGTGGTTGCAAACACTAAGTCAAGCTTAGTGGATTTTGAATCTTCTTGAGAAAGAGTGTCTATGACCTCACATTCAATCCAACAAGGATTTGGGAGGGACCCATGAGAATGGTAGTCCCAAGTAACGGGTTAAACCTCGAGAGAGTAATCACCCTACTTGAACCTTAAGTTGCTTGGGCAAATTAGCTTACCCAATTGGTCTCGAGAGAGTCAAACTGGCAAAATCACTCTCTCTACCGAGAGGTGTGAGAGTGAGTGTTAAAGTGCAACGGTTATCCATATTCCCCATAAATATCATCCTTGTGTTAGAATTTTATACCCGTTAGTTAGCCACCTAGATGAGTGTCATGACCCTTGTGCCTTTATCTTATTGCATAAATCTAGCACTATAACTTAGCATAATTTTAACTTATAATATTAGTTGGTAAATTTAGTTGATAACAAAAGAAAAAATCTAAATGATGAGAAGATCAATTAGAAGTCAAAACGCATTTCTAGGTTAGCAAATACATCAAGTCCAAATTAAAGCTCCCTGTAGAATTATCGACCCCGATACACTATTAGGTTACTAGTAGTTGCGCCCACTCATCCTTAGGCTTGAGTCCACATCGATCAAAATGCGAAGCCCGGAGTTCTAGGCAGAGTTCGCAAATGCGAAATTTATCTCGCAATTTCCATACCTGCAGGATTCTCAATTGCAATCCCAGTTCGCAATTCTCATATCTGCAACCAGCATTTTTCATACTTAGCCGAATTTGAACCCCACGTTTCATAGTTCTCAAACTCAAACACTCATAAGCGATTTTCCAAGAATTCCTTCTTCTCCAAATCAATTGTAAGTTAGTTTCTACTCATTTCTTTCAATCATTAACATCATTTAATATATTTTCAACTTAAAATCAAAGATTTCCATGGGTGAAATTGGGGGTTTTGGGTAGAGCTTAGGTTTTTCTAAAATTGGGGATTTGGACCTCAATTTGAGGTCCGATTTCAAAATAAATTATAGCTATGGATTCGTGGGGAAATGGGTAACTGGGTTTTAGTTCGAACCTCGGATTTTGATCACGTGGGCCCTGGGGTGTTTTCGGACTTCTTGGGCAAAAAATTGGGAAATTTATTTTTATGTATTCAAATTGATTCATCTAGCATTCATTGATATAATTAAGTAACTTGTGATTAGATTCGAGCGGATTGAGTCTTGAGTTGAATTCAAAGCATCGAGGTAAGTGTCCGATCTAACTCTAGATTGAGGGATTAGGAGTTGAGTCGTAATTACTACTTATTTTATGTAGAGTACGACGTATAGGCATGGTGACGAGTATCTATACGTTGGTGTCTAACATGACCGTGAGTCTATAAATTGTGAATATCTTGATTCATGTTATATATTTCATGCCTTAGAGATGATTTCTAGTTGTTGTGAAACATTTTTGGAAAGGATTATGACTTTGAACGTCGAAGAGCATTGGCTCAAGTTATTTGATGAATTGAGAAAGTTTATGAATTATTGTCCTCTTTGGAGCAATAGTTCAAGTTATTTTATGAAATGAGGAAGTATATGGATTATTGTACCTTTGGAGCATTGGCTCAAGTGATAATGTGAGTGATGAGATGAAAGTGAAAGAAGGAGGAAACACCATTAATTGTACCCTTGCGGGGTTATTTTTCTTGTATATTGATTATCTCCCTTGTTAAGATGTGAAAGTTATTGTTGTTGTTCCCTTGACAGGATTTAACTATTTACTTGTGTTCCCTTGCCGAGATTTCTATTATTGTTGTTTACTCCCTTGCCCCATTATTTGCGATTATTATTTGGGCGAAGATGAGTGTTAAAACACAAAAGGTGATGTAGTATATTATTTGCTATTGTGATAAAATAGTGTAAAGAATGAAGAGTGAGGTTGTGCCACACGATGTACCATTCCGTGCATATCATATTGATTTCATGATGAAGAAAGAGTGTAAAGAACGAAGGGTGATGCTTTTCTGTACGATGTACCATTCCGTACCGATATTCATTGATTTTATGGTGAGGAAAGAGAGTAAAAGCACGAAGGGTAATGCCGTGCACTTTATATGATTGATTTGGTGAGAACGAGGGTAAAAGCACGAAAGGTGATGCCATGCAACTCTTGATTTCTTACTCTTGTTGATATTCTGGTCGTACAGTTTCATTCCTTATATGGTGTTTGTACTTCTGAACGGTTACTCTACCCACAACATGTTCCCCTCCCTCTTTGACTGGTTAATTTCTGTTTTTCTATTATGTCGTATATATATATATATATATTGAACTGCACAGATTTGATTGGTAGTCTGGTCCTAACCTCGTCACTACCTCACCAGGGTTAGGCCAGGCACTTACCAGCACATGTGGTCGGTTGTGCTGATGCTATACTCTGCACTTAAGTGCAGATACTGGAGCAGCCTTTGAAGCACAACAGTGGTCTGGGAGTGAGCCTTCAGTCCAGTAAGATACCGAGGTAGCTGTGCAGGCGTCCGCGGGCCCGGCGTCTCCCTTATCTTTCATTCCAGTCTATTATCTCTTGTATTCGAGACAAACAGTTTACATTTTTGTTCAGACATTGTATTTAGTAAATCTTAATAGTCGTGAGTTATGTAATACCAAATTTTGGGTAGAGGATTATGTTGAACTTCCGCATTATTATTTCAGTTTCTTTAATTTAAGACTTCCGCTTATTATTTAAATTTCGATATTTTGTTATTATTGATAATTATGAAAAGGTAACTGGTTAATGAAAACGGTAGTTAGAGATTGGCTTGCCTAGCTCCCAATAGTAGGCGCAATCACGATCCCCGAAGGTTGGAAAATTCGGGTCGTGACACCAAGGCAATGTTGGAAAAAAATAATTAATTCATTCTTGAAATCTGAAAAAATTACTTACTTAGGACCATAAAAAAATAAAAAAATTACCTATTTGGGACCGGAGGGAGTATTCAATTATTACTATTCCTCTGGCGGCAATCACTAGTGAGTATCTATATAACCTTGCCAACTAAAGCGTCCTACTCTACCGCAGTAAGGGCTTAAGCGATCGAAGTGACCTAACCTGGCTCCATCTAGAAGGTTGGAATCTTCCGGGCCTATCTGCTCTTCAATATCTTTGCCTCAAGAATTTCGAACCTTTGTTTTCGATACCAAAAAGTGATTCTCTTCTTTTATTATCTATAAATATATTGTGTATAATCTATTGGTACACACAAATATGCATGTTTCTTCGATACATGATATTTAAATGTGTATGCTTTTTGATGTTATGACAATTATGATTTGATTCTGATAATTATGAATGTGAAATATTTCACTTAATATGTCAATCGAATAATATACACCGATAATATAAAATAATTTTATCGTTACTCATGTAATTAATTGACTATATTAGACACGAGTCAGAATTTAAACTATTTTTATTATTATTATTATTATTTTTTTTTTTTAATATGTGAGCTGTTGAATCTCCCTCACATGAAGAAATTCAATTATTATAGTGAGAGGGGTTCAAAAATTGCTTATCCTAAAAAAGTTTTATTCGGCCATTTCTGATAACAGTTGAAGAATTGGGCCAATTGATGATAGAGGCGAAGCCAATTTTAATTATATATTTATTTTACAAATTTTTATGAAATATATATAAATTATTAATTTAAAATTCAATAATTAAAAAAAATTAGGAGCTTAAATCCATAAATTTAAAATCCTAGCTCCGCCTCTGTTGGTCATTCAACTTTAATTCTCATTTACCCAATTTGCATCAAGTCCAAACAAGTTAAATAATACTCCATTCGTAAATTTATTTCCTTTTTATCCTGTTAAAAAAAAGGCTCATTTCTAAATTCAAAAATAATTTATTTTAATCTTACGATATGAAAATTTTTTATAATCATACAAATACTATGAACCTCTTTTAACTTATTTAGGATCATATAAATCAAAACAGAGAAAATACAGATTACTATATGAATTATCGCTTATTACATTAATCCGTATAAATACAATCAGGTATATGTAAAGAGGAAATGGTCTTTGTAACAATTGAAGATAGGCCATTCAGCTTCAAATTATATCAACATCTTCGAGCTAAAATCGAACAGAAACGAACACACCCCCCCCTCCCCCCCACCAAAAAAAAAAACGATAATCAATTAAATACACTAGTATATTACTCCATCCATTGCTTTGCATCGGACATCAACATATATACACGCTTTTTACTTTGTAGAACTTCTTTAATATATATATATATATATATATAATTTTATTATATATATATATATATATATATATATGTATATGCTGCAATGTTAGTCCAATATATTCAACATAAAAACACTGTAAAACCAGACAACGTGCGAAAGAATATTCTACACCACATATAAAAACAAGAAAGGAAATAAAAAAAAGAAAAAAGAACACAAAAACACAAAAACACTCACTCATAGACATATTACTATATAGTATACTAATTATTTAAGTAGCATTATTTTGAGTATTCATTTGCCCTTTTCTCCAGAGTGCAGACCTGAGAAGTAACCCTGTGGGTTACTCTCAAAACCAGCCCTCGAAATGTATTCTCCTCCGCCACCGGGAGCTTTCATCCATCCACCGGCACCGCTGCTGCCGCCGGTACCACTCCCTTTGGCGGAGGCACCTCCCCCGCCTCCTTTAGAACTTCCGCCTCCGCCTTTTCCAGCTCCTCCTCCACCACCTCCCTTTCCTCCGCCACCACCTCCGCCTTTGCCCCCACCCCCTCCGCCTCCTTTACCACCTGGCATATCACTAGCTATATGATTTTGGTAGAGTATTACTCTTACGAATTACTGTTGGCTTTCCTAACACGACTACCATTTATATAGAGAGTTATTTTTATCTTTACTTTTTAGAGGATAAGGTCTGATTTAATGAATCTAGAATTTAAAATTCATTAATTCATATAACGAATTCAAATTAATATACGATACTAATTGTGTTCACATATATATATATATATATATATACTCTTACGAATTACTGTTGGCTTTCCTAACACGACTACCATTTATATAGAGAGTTATTTTTATCTTTACTTTTTAGAGGATAAGGTCTGATTTAATGAATCTAGAATTTAAAATTCATTAATTCATATAACGAATTCAAATTAATATACGATACTAATTGTGTTCACATATATATATATATATATATATATATATATATATATATATATATATAATAGTAGGGGTGTATAAATATTTGATTTGGTTTGGTGTTGAAAAAAAATCCGACCATAATTGATTTGGGTTGGTTTTAACTAAAAAATAGTCAAACCGAAACCAAACCAACCCGACATTATATATATACGAATTTTAGATATATTTAATATATAAATATACTTATTGTGATGTAATTTATAAATAATCTTAAAAGATTTCATAATTTATTTTTTGAGGTATTATTTCAAGGTTGGGTTTAGAATTTTTGAATGTTCCAATAAATTTTATAGCCATTAAAATTAGTAAATTAAATAGTACTAACAAAAGTTCAAACAAAATCAAATCAATACTAATGCTAACAAAAGATATTTAATTCAATATTACGAAAGAATATGTATTGAATATTTATTTTTTGTTTTGTAATACTTTAGATAACAGCATAACCTATTTTTATTTTTTCTTTAGCATTTAATTATATATTTAATTCTCCTTTATTAGTCTATTTATTTTAGTATGACTTAGTACACTTAAATTATGTTTATTTTTATTATGACTTTTTAATTAGCAATATTTATATTAAATAATTTTATTGTTGAATATTTTAGGATAATGCCATGATATATTTCATATTTTGTATAATTTTCTTGAAAAATATATTATATATTAGTATCTTACTAGGACTGAAGAAATATTTTGAACATAATTTATATGTTTTGTTTATGAAGATTTTACCGGAAAAAAAATCGAAAAATCCGAAAATTCGAGAAAACCCGAAAAAAATTGAGAGTGAAAAATCCTAATTTTATTGGTTTGATTTGGTCTTTAAATTTAATAATCAAGCACAATTAATTTGGTCTGGTAATTATAAAATCCGAACAAACTCAATCTATGTATATATATATATATATATATATATATATATATATATATATATATATATATATATATATATATATATATATATATAAAGAGCCGAGTGAAATCTATTGAATTCTCGTGAACTCATAAATTATAAGCTAGATCCGCTCTAATTCTAAATACCATACTCATGCTTATCGGAACAAAAGGTGATCGTGACACCCTCATTTTGCATGCATGCAAATATGTAATGTACGTATGCGTGTGGTTGCTCGATAGAACATTTGTTTTCCCAAAGCAAAAATAGCTTGGGGGTATCACGTGGATAAGTGTGAGTATCGCGTGGATAAAAGTTAGAGTGCTCTTGTATTTAATGATGGATATACACAAGTAGAATACACTTTTCGAATTTGAATTTTATGAGTTTTAATTCTATTATAACTGTATATTGAATACGATATCTAATATTTGTAAAATAGTTTTAAATATTTACACGAGCTAAAATTATATGATTTTGGATGAGCCCAGAAGTTATATACAGTATCCCGGATACTCCTTTTTTGTTTGATCCAGAAATTATATATAAATAATTTGCTATGTCAATTTGTTATTGAATTTTGATTAACGATGAAAGAGTATATTAATTACTCCCACAATAATACAATCTAATTGTCTTATGACAATCCATTTAAAATTCAACAGTTATATAAAATCAAGATAATTAAAATAAATGATACTACCAAATAATAGGAAAATCTGTCACATTACAACCACCGAAAAATGCAGCACAATGTTACACATCCTAGTCAGTGGCAGATCCATGATTTTATGCTCATGTGTGCTTAACTTTTCTTGATATGTAGTAATTATTCACATAGTATAAGTACACGCCTATTTAAACATGACGATAATAAAGATTGTTGGGTTTGTTGTCACTGTAATTTGCAGAGTGATTCAATTAGTTCAAATACGTGCGTACTTGGATCAATATAAAAATGGATTTCTTTGTGTTCAGTGGCAAAAAACCTTATTATAAATCCCTATTATGCTTAAGTGAATCCCTGTGATTTCAATATTTCCTTTGTACTACTATCTTATTTCCTTGTCTTTCGTACAGTATCACCTCTCAAGGTTTCAGCTATTGTCCAATCAGAGTTGGAGTTTACTATGTATTATTTATCTTATCACTCCCCTCGTTCTACTTTGTTTTGCGCTATTTTTTTATTAATCTATTCCAAAAAGTGCCAGATGATAGTGATACTCGTCTTTCCGCACTTAAATATTTCTGCATGACATATAGGTCACGAGTTCGAATCGTAGAATTAATCACTGATGTTTGTATGAGGGTAAGGTACCTATATTATACTCCCTTGGAGTGCAGCCCTTTTCCGGACCTAATGTAAACGTGAAATACAATATATACCGGCATGCCGTACCTGAAATTTGTCTTACATTTTGACTGCAGTCAACTACTTAGAAAGTAATAGTAGCAACTAACAAAAAGTTGTAAAATAATGCTTCTAGCTGCGGGCATGACATGAAAATAAGGGGAAAAATAGAGAATAATTAATGCACAAACTTAAGGGACCATTTGGTCTAAAACAGTTTGATTTCAAAGAAAAATCAGTTTAAGTGCAGGTGGGATAAAAATAATTAAAGTTAATCAAAATTACAGAAATAGAGTAACACCAAATTGGGTAACGAACCGACGGTCATTTTACTTTTTAAACCCCTTTCCCCTAATAAGATTCTCCGTATATGTTTTTATTCTTTTCTGACTCGCGGGAATGATTAGTTCAGGATTTGAAAGGGTTTGGGTTGAAATCAAAATACAAGATTCCCTAAGGTTGACCAAAAAGGCTAAATTTGAGTTTGGTCAATGTTTTGAGTAAACGACCTCAGAATTGAGATTTAACGGTTCCAATAGGTTCATATAATGATTTCGGACTTGGGCGTCTATTTTGATCGAGCTTTGGACGACCAAAAGCGTTTCAATGCCTAATAGTGAAAGTTGACTCTTTGAAAATATTAAAGTTCTTTAAATTTGGTTTGAAGTATAATGGTGTTATCGAGGTCCAGTTGGAATTCCGAGTTGTAGTTCCGTATAGTAATTTAAGACTTGCGCTCAAAATGTGATATCATTCCGAGTAGTTTAAGTATGTTTCGACGCGTTCAGAGTAAGTTTGAAGAACTTGAAGTTCTTAAGTTGATTCAATTTGGTTTGGGGTGCGCTTTCTTAGTTTTGTTGATGTTTTATGCATTCGGAAGGTGCGAGCAAGTCCGTTTTATGATTTCAAACTTGTTGGTATGTTTGGCGGGGCCTCGGGGCCCTAGGTGTTAATCGGATGAGTCTCAAACTAAGTTGGACTTGAGGGGAAGAGCTGAAGCTTTCGGCTTTTGGTGTAAATGCACCTGCGCCTGGCTAGTCGCAAGTGCGAGCCACGAGCTGCAGAAGCTGACGAGTAAAGGGGAGGCTAGCGACCGCAAAAGTGGGCCAATGACCGCACCTGCGGAGGCGCAGGTGGAAACAACCATCGCAGAAGCAACCATGAGGGACTCCGTAGAAGCAGACTAAACACCGCAGGTGCTGTGCCGTAAATGCGGCCAAACACCCGGTGCAAAAATCGCTGAAGGCAGTGGGTTGTTATAAGTCAGGGTTGAGCATTTTTGCTCATTTCTTACACTTCTTTGGAGCGATTTTGGAGCTGGTTAGAGAGGGATTTTTAGCAACCGGTTTAGGTAAGTAATTTCTACAGAATGTGAGTTAAAGACATAGTTTATGGGTAGATTATAACATATAAATTAGTGAAAATCATGGATTTAGATGAAAAACCTAGGGTCTTGGTAAATGGGATTTAACCACGAAAATGGTCATGGAATTTAGTGAAAATTATATATTTGACTTCATGAGGTTATGGGTAACAACTTTCTTTGAAAATTTTTGAAATCGGGGCACGTGAGCCTATGGGTAAATTTTAGGAATTTTTCAATTGGGGTTGGGTAATCACTTTAATAGTTGGAATGTGAACTTCTGAACATGTATTGATTATTTTATATGACATTTGACTAGTTTCAGGTTATTTGGCACCGAATTGAGGTGATGAGAGTCCGTACATAGCTACAAATTATGTTTATGACCGAGTAGTTTAGGACCTAAATCATATGATAATTGCAATAATCACACCTATTTGCTAATTGAAAGGCTTATTCTCATATCAGAACTTGATGTCGAATTTCATTTACTTGAGTTTTTGATGAGCTACTTGGGTTAATGAGAATTGACATTTCCTTGAATGTTAGCCTCTTAATAATCTTTGAATCGGTAAGTATTTTCTCTTTTTGTGGAGCAGGCCGAACACCTCGATAACAGAATAGATGCTTCATGCCGCTCGACCCTCGGCAGTATACAATTTATATATTTTTATATTGGATCGAGCCATACGACCTTAGGCATAATTCGTGCGTGATCATTCATGAAGCCCAACTATATTTGATATTGTTTCATTGGCTTGAAAGATTAATTAGTCAAATGATGGAAATTAATTGGGAGTTTCTATTAGTGAAAGAATTGTTCATTTATTCTTGTAGTTGTTTTCAGTTGTATTTATATAGTCCATGTTAATTATAATTCTATTATTTTATTGCTAGCCCATAGTAAGTGCTGGAGCCGGCCCCTCGTTACTACTTATTTGAGGTTAGACTGGATATTACAATATGTACTCACGCTACACTTCTGCACTAATCGTGCAGGATCTGAGGCAGGTGAGGTTGGACATTTCAGAGCCCGATCGAGTTCTTGCATGCATTGTTGCCCTGTCTTCACTATTGGAGCAGATCAAAACTATGATGATCCGCACTTGTTGGTTCACAAGGAGATGGTACTACAGGGTAGTTTCAAGGAGGTTACTATTGGTGTGGATGGTGTTCTGTGACTCCAGGGTTGCCTATGTGTCCACCTAATATTGATGGCTTGAAGGAGAGGATTCTAGAGAAGGTGCACAGTTCTCGATATTCTATTCATCCAGATGCCACGAAGGTGTATCGTGACCTGAGACAACAATATTGGTGGTGAAGGATGAAGAAAGATATAGTTGAGTATGTTGCGAGGTGTCTAAATTTCCACTAGGTCAAGTATGAGCACCAAAAGCCATTCTGCAAGACTTAGCAGTAATTTGTTTTCTGTAATGATCCGAGCAGTTTTGTTTTTACTTTATAGAACTCCGATCCCCTAAATAAGACTTCCTGTATGTGATTTTACTATTTTATAACTTTCAGGAATGATTGGTTTTGATTTGGAAAGCGTTCGGGTTGAAATCGAAACACTTTATTCCTTAAGGTTGGCTAAAAAGACTAAGTTTGACTTCGGTCAACACTTTGAGTAAGCAACCTCAAAATTGAGATTTGAATGTTTCAATGGGTTTGTATGATGATTTTTGACCTGGACGTATGTTTGGATCAGTTTTTGGATGACCCGGGAGCGTTTTGACGCCTAATAGTGAAAGTTGGCTCTTATAAGGTTTTGAAGTTCTTTATATTTGGTTTGGAGTAGGATTTGGTGTTATCGTGGTCCAATTAGGATTCTAATATTGAGAATAGTTCCGTAATGTCATTTAGAACTTTCATGCAAAATATGATGTCATCCGAGTAGTCTTTGCATGTTTCAGTGCGTTTGGAGTAAGTTGGAAGACTTGAAGTTCATAAGTTGATTCAATTTAATTTAGGGTATGATTCTTAGTGTCGTTGTTGTCTTATGCATTCTGAGGGTGCGAGCGAGTCCATTTTATGATTACAAACTTCTAGGCACATTCCGGGGGGGGGGGGGGAGGGGGGAAGGGGGCATGGAGGCCATTCGGACGATGCACGAATTGAGTTTGAAACTCAAAAGGGCTGCTGGTGCACCAGTTCTAGTGGCCTGCACCTGCAAACTTTGAGTCATAGGTGCGAGGGTTAGGTCGCAGAAGCGGTTCTGGAGCATTTGGCCAGGGACCGCAGGTGCGTATGTTTGTGCGCACCCACGAACGCGTAGGTGCGAGAAAGAAAGGCATAGGAGCGGACCAAGCCGCAGGAATGGTACACATGCCGCAAGAGCGAATCGGAGAATTGGCGATCTCATCCGCAGAAGCGGCCCTCACCGGGCTTGAAGACCTCTGCACAAGCAGACTAAGCGATGCAAGTGCGGTACCGCAAATGTGGCCAAGGCACCGAGGGTGCGGAAAATGCTAGAGGCCGAACACTTCATTTAATGCGGGACTTAGACATTTTGTGGTCATTTTAATTCATTGTTGGGTGATTCTTGGCGCTCTTAGAGAGAGTATTTCACCTAACACTTGAAGGTAAGTAACTTCTACTCAATATGAGTTAAATACATAGTTTATGGGTAGATTTAATATTTAAATTAGTAAAAATTATGTGTTAGGTGAAAACCTAGGGTTTTGATAAAATAGGATTAAACCACGAATTTTATTATGGAAGTTAGTGAAAATTACATATTTGAGTGCACTTACGGGTAACAACTTTCTTCAAATATTTACGGAATTTGGGCACGTGGGCCGAGGGTGAATTTTAGAAACTCTTCAATTGGGGTTGGATAATTATTTTAATAGCAGGGATATGAACTGTTGAACATGTATTGACTAATTTATACTCCATGCGTTTCATATTGTTGAGGTAGTTTGACTCGGCACAGAGTTTAAGAAAAAAGAAGAAGACTTTTAAAATTTGTGATCTTGAAAGATTAAGGGGTAAAAGGTTTGTGGGGTCATACAATTTGTGTGGCTATAAAAGCTTCTCACTAAGGGCAAAAAGTAAAATGAAGAGTTTAAAATTAAGTTATTTTCAAATTTAGAAATGTGTCATTTATTTTGGAACAGACTAGAAAGGAAAGTTCCTCAAACAATATGAAACGGAGGGAGTATAATGTTTGACTAGTTTCAAGTCGTATGACATCGAATTGAGGGTTTTAAGTACAATTTTTGACCGGAAAGTAGACTTTGAGACGAGGTAATTCTCTTTTTTCTAACCTAATAAGAGGGAATTAATCTCATATGTGAATTAAATAATATGTGCTTCTATTTGTGGGGGCTACATATGCACGAGATGACGAGAGTCCGTATGAAGCTACTAATTATGCTTATGTTCGAATAGTGTAGGACCCATACCATGTTATACTTACGTTGTGTGTACCCTATTTGTTCACTTAATTGGTTAAGTCATATCAGAACTTGAGAAAGGAATTTTGAATGGTTATATTTTAATTACTTGAATTCTTAGACGGGTCACTTGACTATTATTGAGAATTTGTATTTCTTTAAATTATGTTTTTTTGTGGAGTGGGCCAAACGTATCGGTAGCAGATAGATGCATCTATAGTTCGTGCCATTCGACCTTCGACAGTGCACAATTTAACTATTTTTATGTTGGATCGAGCCGTATGACCACGGCATGAATTACATGTAGTAAATCTTTGAAACTATTTTTAATTGATATTGCTTCATTGGTTTGAGATATAATTGTTAAATGATGGAAATAAATTTGAGATTTAATGTTAGTGAAAAGATTGTCTACTATTTCCCGTTATTGAGTTTTCAGTTATTTTTATGTAATCCATGCTTAACTATAATTTTGACATTTTATTGTTAGCCCATAGTAAGTGTCAAAGTCGACCCCTAGTCACTACTTCTTCGAGATTAGACTGGATACTTACTAGGTACATGTTATTTATGTACTCACGCTACACTTCTGCACTAAATGTGCAGGATCTGAGGCAAGTACATCTGGATATCAGTCTGACGTGCATCTTTGACTACTACTACGAGACTGCGCAGTGAGCTGCCCTTCTGAGTCCGTTCTGCAGCAGTCGAAGTCTTTCTTTTGCTTGTATTTTCTATCTATTTCACTTTAGACAGTATTACAGTATTCTTTTGTATATTCTACTCATTGCTCATATACTTGTGACAGCAGATCTTGATCATTTATGCTAGTAGCCACTAAATGATTTTGGGTTATTCTACTTATCTCACTTGCTTTCAAAAGTTTGCTCTCTCATCTTGCTAAATTCTTACGGTTTATGTACGAACTAAAAACCAACTATTTAAATATTTCTAAAAGAAAAGATCATAGAGTTAGTCCACTATTAGCTTGCCTAGCGATAACGTTTAGTGCCATTACGATCTATAGGAGAAATTGGACCGTGACAAATTTAATGGCATTTTCCAGTTGTATATTAAAAATGGCATTCGAATTTATATTTTAATCTTGCTTCATAATACATTAAAAAGTAAGAGGCGTCAATTCCCAAATAATATTTCCATTCTCATATGCATCTTTCAGAAATTACGCGTGATCACATGTACTTCAAGTCAAACTTTGTAAATTCATTATCCGACCTTGTAAAATGAACAATAAGTATTCACATGAATATAATTAATGTGCTATATGTGCTTGCCAATAATTAAGATTATAACAAGTAGATTGTTAATTATAATTAGCATCTAGAGAGTAACGATTAAGATACCTAATTTTTATTAATAATTCTGAACTACTACATCTAATTTTAATTATATGTTATAGCGTATCACATATATCATCATCAACTCTCATATCCATCTTACGAAAATAACGGATCTGAAATTATTTTTAACTCATTTAATAAATAAGTACAACTGTACAAGTACAACTAGCTAGGAAGCACAACTCATGCTGTAGTACTTCTTGGTCAAAATGCTTCATTCTATATATATTCGAATGTATAATTAATCTTTTTGGAAGCTGTGAAGGGAAGATACTTTATTAAGTTATAAATTGTATTAATTAGAAAAAAGGCTCACACCGACAAGCTGGCCTTGAGTAAAACCTTAAAATAGATAATAAAGAAGAAAAATGAAAAAAATAAACTATAGCACATGCTAGAGAAGTGGGTTCATTTATAGAGGTCTATAAATTACGTTCATCGAAAGACAATGAGATGCTCATACAAAAACTTTGAAATAAAATTTCTGATATGGCATTGCTTAAGCTTTGTTCTGTTATCACTATTCTTCTCATGGTTACCACTAGTGAGTACCTATTCTTCTATATCTCTATATTGTTGCGCACATATACATATACGCGCGCACATATGGCATACATGAACATGCCTGACATTTAAATGTGTGCTTGTGATGCTATATTAGTCAAAATTTAATTTCAGTAAATATAACGGTGAATATTTCAGTTAATATACCGTGCTTCTTGAAAACATAGAAGATCGAGAGAAGAAAACCCTTTTCATTTTTCGTTTTTGAGAGAGAGAAACAGTGAGAGTTCTTCATCTGTCAATCTCATTACAGAACCTAAATATGAAAAATATATCGGAACCCTCTAGAAGGGAAATATTGGGCCACCAGTAAAACTAAAATGAATGGGCTAATTCTGGTACATGCCCAAACAAAAAAAATGTATAGCCCAAACACAAGGACTACAACTATTACAATTAATAATATAAGAATAAAATAAAAATACAATACAAAATTAGTGTTTTTGTTTAGGCTTAGAGGCTAGATAATCCATTAGCTCAACAGCCCCCCTCAAGTTGGAGGGGAAAACCACCTGCAACTTGCGCAAAAGATGATGATGAACAGTGCCAGGCAAAGGCTTGGTGAGGACATCAACTAACTGTTGAGAAGTGGAGACATGAGAGAGAGAAATCTGCCCATCAGAAAGCTTATGTCGAACAAAATGACAATCAACCTCAATATGCTTGGTCCGCTCATGAAAGACTGGATTCTTGGCTATATGTAGAGCAGCCTGGTTATCACAAAAAACAGAAAATGAAAGTGACACAGAAACACCAAGATCAGTGAGCAGTCTAGAAAGCCAAGATAGTTCAGCAACCACCTTACTAAGAGCCCTATATTCTGCTTCAGCAGAATATAAAGAGACTACTGGTTGTTTCTTGGATTTCTAACTTACCAGGCTGCCACCTAAAAGCACACAGAAACCAGTAATAGACCTGCGAGTATCAGTACAAGCTGCCTAATCACTGTCTGAAAAGGCATGTATTGAAAAGTCAGGGGATTCAGAATAAAAAAGTCCCAAATCCATAGTGCCATTAAGATACCTAAGAACATGCAGGGCAGTAGTCATGTGAGGAAGTCTAGGAGACTTCAAGAACTGACTCAGATGTTGTACAACAAAGCAAATATCAGGTCTGGTATGTGTCAAAAAGATGTGCTTGCCAATCAAGCTCCTATACTGATCAGGAGCAGAGAATAAATCACCAGAATCAGCATGAAGTTTGGCATTAAGGTCTAATGGACAAACAACAGGAGAAACAGCAGCACAATCAACTTGATGCAACAAGTCAGATACAAATTTCTTCTGATTAAGAAGCACTCCACCAGGAACATCATACACCTCAATTCCCAGAAAATAATGTAAAAGACCCCAGGTCTTTAATCTTAAACTGATCATCCAAGAAGTGTTTCAGGGCACAAATTTCAGTAGTATCATCTCCAGTGATAATAATGTCATCCACATATACTTCCAGAACCACAAGACACCCAGGCTGACCCTTGACAAACAAAGAGTAACCATTCAGAGAATGTGTATAGCCTCTGGTATATAGAGCTTGAGACAATCTAGCATACCATTGTCTTGAAACCTGCCTTAATCCATAAAGTGATTTTTTCAACTTGCACACAATGGGGGTGGAGACAGAAGAAACATAAGTAACAGAAGAATCAGAAACACTCAAACCTGGAGGAAGCTTCATATATACTTCCTCATCTAGGTCACCATGCAAGAAAGCATTGTTAATATCAAGTTAAAAAAGAGCCCAATGTTTCTTAACAGCCACAACAATTAAGCATTTAACAGTAGACATTTTAATCATAGGGGAAAATGTTTCTGTGAAATCAACTCCTTCAATTTGGGTGTCTCCTCTAATAACAAGCCTAGCCTTATATCTTTCAACACTACCATCAGCCTTATATTTGATCTTATAGCTACCAAGAGGAAGGGGAACAACATCCCAAGTATGGTTAGCATCTAATGCATAAAACTCCTTTCTCATAGCATTCTGCCAGGCTGGGACTGATGCAGCTTGAGAATAATAAAGAGGTTCAGATTCCAAAAAAGAAGCAGAGGAAGAAGAGCAAGAAAACAAAGGTAGCTGATAAACATAATCTTTGAGATAAGAAGGAGTGGTGTGTTGTCTGCCAGATCTTCTCTTGACAGGAGAAATGTTAGGATTAAAGGGTGGATTGGAAGAAGAAGGAATAGGTTCAGAAAGTATTGAGGAAGGAACAGAAGAGGGAGTAGAACTGGAAGTAGAAGGAAAAGGTGTAGAAAGAGAAGGAAGAGAAGAACAAGTTGGAACAGAAATGTCTGTCTCAGAATGTTGGTGATCAGGAGAAGGGACAACAGGAGGTGGAGAAGAGAAAATAGAAGGACCAGAGGTAATAGCAGAAGCAGTTGCAAAAGGAAAATAAGTTTCATGAAATACAACATCCCTGGACACAAAACACTTTTTGGAAGCTAGATCATATAACTTGTAACCCTTTTTGGCAAAAGGATATCCCAGAAACACACATGAAGTTTCCCTAGGCTTTAGCTTATCCCTTTGTGGAATAGGGACAATAGCATAGGCAAGACATCCTAATGCCCTTATATGTGAGTAAGTAGGTGCCTTGCCATTTAATATTTCATAAGGGGATTTGTTTTGAAGGATCCTGGATGGTAACCTATTAAGCAGGTATGTAGCAGTTAGTAAACAGTCCCCCCAAAAGGATATGGGTAACTTGGATTGAAAAAGCAATGCCCTACAAGCTTAAAGAAGTGTCCTATGTTTTCAACACCATTTTGTTGAGAAGTGTGGGGACAAGTAGTTTGATGAATTATGCCTTGTTGGTTGAAGAAAGAAGTACCATCAAGGCTAGACCCCAATTCCAAGGCATTATCACTTCTATAGTTTGGACAGTAGCATTAAACTGAGTTTGAACCATAGACAGAAAAGACTTAATCATGCATAAAGCATTGCTTTTAGACCCCAGTAGATGTGTCCAGGTTGCTCTAGAAAGATCATTAACTATTGTAAGAAAATATCTTGAGCCAGAGGAGGTGGTTGTGTGGTAAGGACCCCAAGTATCTACATGAATTAATTGGAAAGTTCTACTTGTACTGATTGAAATATCAGGGAAGGGAAGTCTGGTTTGCCTAGCCATATGACAAATAGAACAAGGAAATGGTTGTTTAGAAGCAAAGGAAAATGAAAAAGCAGAAATGTGTTTCATATTTGCAAAAGGAATATGAGCCAGTCTTAAATGCCAAATGTAATTCATGTCAGTTGCATGAGTATTATTACAAATGGAGATATTTACAGCTGAAGGTAAAGCAACAGTCTTATGGCTAGAAGAACATACAGGATCACAAGAATCAGAAAAGGAACACACTGAAACAGATGTGCAACTATTAAAAGAAGAATGTGAAGGTGGCACCCAAGCAAACTTGTACAGACCAGCCTCCTCTTTACCAAGATCCAGAGGCATCTTCAGAGAAGGGGCCTGTAACATGTGAAGTAAAAAGGAAGTTGCAGTAAACAAGACTATACAGTGCAACTGTTTTACTAGTTTGTGGACAGAAATTAAGTTGAGTTTGAAAGAAGGAACAAACAACACATTATGAAGAGTGATTAATGGAGTTAATGCAAAAGATCCTGTGGAAGTCACTTTCACTTTGTATCCATTGGGAAGAGTTACAAGATAAGGTACAGTTAAGGGTGTGATATTAAAGAGTAAGCTTTTATTAGATGTCATATGGTCAGAAGCCCCTGAGTCAATTATCCAGGTGATAGAATCAATTTGAGCAAGCATACAAAGTTTGGAATCAGAAACAGGACTCTCAGTTAGCATAGTACCAGCAAAGTTGGCAGCACACATGGGAGTAAGGGCCTAAGTATTGGAGTCTCCCAACTAAGTCTGTCTTAGCGGAGTCATCGGTTGATCATATGGTTGTCTACTCAAACCTGGGATTACAGACCCATTCCACATTTGGAACAGACTGATGACCCTCAGTGGAATTTCCATGAGCATTAGATGTGTGTCCTTCAGAAGAACTGAAATCTGCACCAGTGGTTACATGAGCAGCAACAGTTCTCCTTCCTTTGTTAAACTTGATGCTTTGTGGATACCCATGAAATTTGTAATACTTATCAATTAAATGCCTAGACTTATTTCAATATTTACAGAATAAAGGTCCTTTGGTTTGATCAAAATTAACTCTTTGTGTATACTGTCTGAGAAGAGAAGGGTTAGGCACTGCAGCTTGATTCATTCCAAAGGAAGGTGTTGGATTTTAGTTTGTATTGACACTGAAAGACATAGAATCAGGATTGAATTGGGAGATGGACTGGACTTGTCTTTGTTTCTCATCATTGAGGAGTATGTAATACTGTCAAGATCAGGGGGAGGCTGCATCATCAACAAGTTACTCCTTACCCCCATATATGTCTCATTAAGGCACATGAGGAATTGGAACACCTTATTCTCCTCATCCTCCTGTATGATCCCATTTTTGGCAACACAAATGCACCTTTGGCCATGATTTGTACACAATACTCCTTACTCATACCATAGCCCTTTGAGCTTGTTAAAATATGATGCTATATCTAGAGGACCTTGAGAAGCATGAGTAAGTTGTCTTTTGAGTTCAAATATTTTGGTTCTATTAGCTGTACCATATCTGGCTTCTAGTTGTGTCCATATACTTTGTGCAGTCTCAGAATATTACGCACTCTCAGCTATCTGAGGAGACAAAGAGGCAGTCAACCAGGAAATTACCATATTGTTGCATCTGTCCCACAACTTTTGTTCAGCCACATTAGTAGCTCGTCGGGGACACGTACCATCAACAAAACCAATTTTATTCTTAGCGGACAAGGCCACTATCATCTTCCTCTTCCAACCCCCATAACCACTACCCGAAAAAGCAGCAGGAACAAGTGAAACACCAGGAACATCGGAAGAGTAGACAAAGAGAGGGCTCGTAGGATCAATAGATGAAGCACTATTAGGATTCATATTTAACATCAGAAATAACAGTGAAGAAGAAATCGATTCAATCTCTGCGAGCAATTCGACACACTAGATTTTTCACCAAAAACACATGCAAAAATCCTAACAAAAAGTGAGAATAGGATTACCCGACTTCTTCGCTATCGGAGAAGAACGACCTTCAAATATATAGAGAAAACCCTAGCTCCGAACAGACAAAACCCTAGCTCCGAGTGATGAAAATCCAACGTTTTTGAATCCGTCGGAATCAAGTACGAGAGAAGTCGGAAATCTACCCAAAACACCAAACTAGGAGAATGTTAACAAATGAGACTAAAGGAGAACTCCGATTCACCAGCTAACCGAAAACGCACAGAAACTCGAATCACTGGTGAGACCTCAACAATGCTAAACCGGATCGACGAAGAACAGATAGGAGGCAACCCGAAAAACCTTGCTCTGATACCATGAAAACATGGAAGATCGAGAAAAGGAAACCCTTTTCATTTTCTTTTTTGAGAGAGAGAGAGAGAAACAGTGAGAGTTCTTCAGATGTCTATCTCATTATAGAACCCAAATATGAAAAATATATCGGAACTCTCTAGAAGGGAAATATTGGGACACCAGTAAAACTAAAATGAATGGGCCAATTCTGGTACAGGCCCAAACAAAAAAATGTATAGGCCAAACACAAGGACTACAACTATTACAACTAATTAAATAAGAATACAATAAAAACACAATACAAAATCAGTGTTTGTGTTTAGGCTTAGAGGCTAGATAATCCATTAGCTCAACATTTCTCAAAGACACAAGTTGTAGCTGCACAGGATGTTGATCATGATCTCTCTGGACTCAAGAAAAGACTACTCCCACAACCTGCGACTTGTTATAGAAGTTGTACCTCCAACAATGATTGCCTTGCCGATTGCTGGAGTTGTTGTACTTGCAGTATCTATGTTATATTTAACGATTTAAGGTGTAAGGTAATATAATAAAGGTGGATGTCTTTGTGTACTATGGCAACAAATTAAAGATTGCTAAAAGCCTATTATGCATAAGTTAATTCATCGTGATTTCAGTCTTTCAGATGTATTACCTCGTTCCCTTGTTTTTCATACTTTGTACGAATAATGAAGAAACTCGTATGGATGGCTTTCTGTTCAGAAATAAAAGTGGATTTCACTCCAAAGTTTGTTTTCAAGAAGCTTCATGCTTGTATGATTCATCATGCATTTACCTAATTTATTTTTCAACTTATTAGATATGTAATTTATATTAGGTTCCTCTTCTGCACATTGCATGCAGATATCGGTTGCTTTTGTTGCGCTGCTCGATGGTTGCGGGACTTGAAGATATACCGGCATCCCTGTTGTAGCTGCCTCCTTTGTTCGGGTAGCCTTAACTTATAAAACTTTGTTTATGTACTTTTCAAACAGATTATGTATTTCTTTCATTTACAATTTGTAAACTCTATTCTTAGAAGCTCATGATTTATACTACAGTCCTAAGGATGTATATAAAGTTCAGAATTTTTTTTGTTTAATTGACTTAATAAGATTATTGAAACTGGATAGCATTAGTTGGCTTACCTAACGGGTTGGATTAGGTACCAATACGACCGGTGCATTTTGGGTCATGACAAAAAGGCTATCATGAGCCATCTCTCGCGGCAATACCAAGCCATGACAGAATTAAGGCAAACATTGTCGAGTGCTTCCAATAACGCGGATGGAAGAGGTCCAGTTCCTCTCGGTGCTCTACAAATCAAACAGTGCAAAATATTGATCGCAACATACCGAGGGGTAAGGTCGGCTTCGACGGGGCCAAAAGGACCGTCAGTGGATCTAGTAACAATTATTAAAATGATCATTTCAAATCCGAGCTCATGCGGTCGAGGGAAACAAACACTCGAATGGACCAAATTTCGGGCACACCACCGTGCTGAAGGGCTCGGGCTCAAAGAAATACACTCAATTGCCATTCAAACCGAGGGCAGCACTAGAGTTGATTTCAAAACGGTTAAAAATGTCGCATGTTCCAAAATACGATAGCATCTTGGACCTTCAAGAGCATATAACCACCTATACAACGGTCGAGAAAGGAAATGACTTGGCTGAACACGAAATTGAGCCAGTCCTGCTGAAGAAGTTCGGAGAAACCCTCATGAAGGGAGCCCTAACGCGGTGCTCACTCTTACCCCGAACACCCAATGTATTCCTTTTAAATTCACACAGACTCTTTCATCAAGGCCCATGTCGGGGCCAGGAATGTACATGCCCAAAAATTGGACTTATTCGGAATTACCCAAGGAGAGTCTGAATCGGTGCGTGAGTTCGTGACCAGGTTTTAGAAAGAAAGGATACTGCTACCGCCCGTGCTAGATGAATGGGCATCAAGGGATTTTACTAAACGGTTGAACCCGTGGAGCTCCGACGCCTCCCGAAAACTTAATGAAAGCATGCTCAAGTTCCATGCAACTACATGGGCTGATGTTCATAACTGTTAGGAATCAAAGAATGATTAGAAGATGATCAATTTGGGCTGCCGACATCAACGAATGGTCGGGATCGAGGAAAGAACACAGATTAGTCGAAGGATGACTTTGATGTAGATTGGCGATCTTCTAAGGGCAGGTTTTTGACCTTCAAAATGGATGAAGGACGCGACAGATGGTTCTGGTCTGTGGATAGGTTTGCACCCGATAGGAGAACTAACCATGGCTGGAATGACAGGTTATTGCAAGATTAAAAGGTATCGGGTTCCCAAGATTCTACTTATCCCAAACTGTCCGATTATAATTTCAACGTCATCATAATGGATTTGGTATTGACAATGAGGCACAACAAATAAGGGAGATTGCTGATGATATCTGATCTAGAACAAAGGGATCCTAATATATGGTGCGAGTATCATGGAACAAATGGCCACCGGACTTGAGTTGACGACATCTGTGCGAGGAGGTGGTGGTATTATTGAAAAATGGCCATCTCAAAGGGTTCTTAACGACCAGGCTAAAAACAATTACGGCCATAATCGGGATAATGTAAAACCCTCAAAGATGGGTGAAGATCCTCCCCGACAAACAATCAACATAATTTTCGAGGGAAACAAGATCAACGGTGTGACCTTTTCGGTAGCAAAAAGATAAAGGTGTCGGATACTCATAGTAAGAGACTACAGAAAGTCGCCGAGGGTAACATCACATTCACAAAAGAGGATGCCGATGGACTTCTACTATAGCACAATGATGACTTGGTAATTTCTCTTAATGCTCTAGTTTTTAAAATTAAACGTGTTTTGGTGGACCTAGGAAGTTTAGACAATATCATTCAATGGAGAGTGCAGGAGCAAGCCAAGGTAACCGGAAGCATCATTTTGGCTACAAAGCTCCTCGCCAGGTTTAACTTAGCAAGTGTGATAATCCGAGGGGAGATCCTGCTGCCCACAAACGCGAAGGGGTCATGAAGACTACCTTGTTTTAAGTAGTAGATAGCGACATGTGATACGACATAATTCTTGGCAGATCATGGCTACACGAGATAAGGGCTGTGCCAACAACATATCATTAACTTCTGAAATTCCCAACTCCAGAGGGAATCAAACAAATAAGAGGAGATCAATCGACATCTAGGAAGATGAACATGATCTCAGTTTCCAGCAGTAAAAGGAAGGAACTTGCGGCATAGCAATTACAAGAGCCGACACTCGCTCCCAAACCAAACCAAGAAAATAAAAGTGGAGGAGCCATCAGAATCCTACCTGGTACCAAAGTATTTCCAGGTTCCAGAAGAAATGGATGTAACCAAATCCACGGCGAAAGAAATCGAACAAGTGTTACTGTTTGTAAAGTTCCTAGAGAGGAAGTTCCACTTAGGGCATGATTAAACCTCGAGCTCATGTCAGGATTTATAGAATTTTGTTAAAACTAATGTTGATTATTTCGTATGGTCGCAACGCGTATATGATAGGTATCTTGCTAGAGGTGGCCATGAACAAGTTAAGCCTACACCCAAGCCACCTACGGTAAGGCAATAGAGCCACCCAATCGCCAAGGTCAGAAACAAGTTTGTCAAAGAAGAGGTAACTTGATTGTTCGATATCGATTCAATCTGGGAGGTAAAGTATCCCGACTGGCTAGCTAACATAGTGGGTAGTTCCAAAAAAGAATAATAAATTTTGCATGTGTGTAGACTATAAAGATCTAAATAAGGTGTGCCCAAAAGACTCGTTCTACAATGTGATGCCCTTCGGGCTTAAGAACGCTATAGGCACTTATCAGAGGCTCGTGAACAAAATGTTCGAATAGTAAATAGGGAAAATAATGGAAGTTTACATAGATGATATGCTGGTTAAGTCTTAAAATGCATGTGACCATCTGAAACACCTCCAAGAACCTTTGACATCCAAAGGAACCACAACATGAAGCTTAACCCCAGAAAGTGTGCATTCGGAGTCAGCTCCAGAAAATTTTGGGTTTCTTGACGTCACAAAATGGATCTAAGTCAATCCCGACAAGCTTAAAGCCATCGAATACATTCCAAACCAGCTGACAATGTGAAAAAAGTCCAAATGTTAACCGGAAGACTGGCCTCTCTAAGTAGGTCCATTTCTCGGTCCTCAAAAAAATGCGATCACTTTTTCTGACTTCTGAAGAAGAAGGACAACTTCAAATGGACAGCGAAATGCCAACATTCCCTTAAAGTCCTGAAATGGTATTTATCAAGCCCACGTTACTATCAAAACCGAAGAAAGGTGAACAATGGGTAATATACTTAGCGGTCTTGGAGGTAGCAGTAAGCGCCTTCTAGTCCGGGAAGACGATGGTACGCAATATCCTATCTATTATGTTAGCAAAATTTTAACAAGGGTAGAAACTCGTTATTCACACTCAAAAAATTAGCCTTAGCTCTCGTAGTCGCCGTCCGAAAGATTAGGCCTTACTTTCAATACGACCCGATTATCGTAAGGTCATTTCAAGGCTCGTTGGCCCGATTTTTAGGAGCCTCCAAGGCTAATTTATGTCATGAGAATAAGACGCTAAGGTGTTCATTTAGAAATGCAACAAGTGTCAATGCCATGCGCCGTTAGTACACCAAGCGGCAGAGCTATTGCGTTTGGTATTATCGTCATGGACATTTATGAAATTAGGGATAGACATATTGGTCCGCTGCTATCGATTCCCGGTAAGGTAAGTTTTCTTTTGATATTAACTAATTACTTCTCTAAACGGCTAAAGAAGGTCCTTACCAGATATTTGGTGAGTGCAAAGTGGTCGATTTCCTATGGGAGAACATAGTATGTCAGTTCGGAATACCAAATGAGATTGCCTGCGACGACGGGCCATTAGTTCATAGGCGCAAAAGTCATAAAATTCCTCGATGAATTGAAAATCAAAAGAATTACATTTTCTCCACACCATCCGAGCGTAATAACCAAGGGGAATCGACAAATAAGGTTATTATTTAGAACTTCAAAAAGATATTGGAAGTAGCCAAAGGCAAGTGACCCGAAGAGTTATCGGGAGTGCTATGGGCGTACCAGACAACGGCCAAGTCAAGCAAGGGAGAGACACCTTTCTCTCTCATATATGAAGAAGATACTCTAATCTCGGTAGAAGTAGGAGAACCTACCTTGAAAAACTTCCAGGCCGATGAAGAAACAAACAACGAAGCATTACTAGTCAAATTTGAGCTGCTTGATGAACGTAGGGACTTGGCATATATAAGGATGGTGACCCATAAACAAAGAATGGAGCGATACTATAATCGTAGAGCCAATCTCCGTTATATCAAAGTGGGAGACTTGGTTTTAAGAAAGGTGATTCAGAACACTCGGGAGCTCAACATAGAAAAACTGGGTCCGACATAGGAAGGCCTCTACCGCATTTCAACTGTCACCGAGAAAAGATCATACGAACTAGAAAACCAAGATGAAGTCAAGTTGCTAAGAAAATGGAACATGACTCACATAAAACGGTATTATTGCTGATGAGAACCGCTTATACTGAAAGTATGTGGTGCACCTTTTTTTCCTTCGTCTAGTTTTTGTCCCAATTGGGGTTTTCTAGCATAGTTTTAAACGAGGCAGCAACAGAAAGCATACTACGGAGGAAATGTCATCCACAGAAATAAGACCTTTAAAATAACAATGCGTGAAAATGACAAGCACTTACGTGATGATTAAATAGTCTTTGGCTCGATAGCAACGTTCCTAAGGGGACACAAAGCTTGCTATCAGACCAAAGGTTATTCAAACATTCACGAGTGCTCCTTCCCTATAAGCCATTAAGGGTGGTTAGATAATCTTTGGCTCGATAGCAAAGTTATTAATGGGAAATGAAGCTTGCTATCGAAGACAATATTATCCAACCATTCACTAGTGGAATCCTAAAAGGGGCAAGACTTCCAATGTTCTAATACGCATTCTTTGCATTTGAACACTGGGGGGGGGGGGGGATATGATAATACAACAATATAAATGCCATAGAAAATTTGGACTACAAAATCTGAGAACAAAAATATCTTACTGGGATTGGAGACTGCACAACCAGACCAGTAGAAATAAGTTGTACAAATCATATGAGCCAAGGTTAACTCCTCATGTGTTTCCTGGAACAATTTCTATAGACAGGACACTGTTCGCCATACCGAAGGGCCCACATGTACTAAACAAACTTGGTATCATTGGCACAACTCCCAAATCACAGGATCTAATCCTCCATTTAAAGAAAAGGTACCCAAAGTGAATGGGTACATATAAATATACATGAAACCCTTCTTAGTGAAGGTTAGTCGCTCCACTAGTGTGGAGAAGATGATGTTTATGAAAAATTGTGTAATTCCCGTAATGTATTCTATTTTTGAAACTTCAAATAACTGGGCGAATTGGATCTTCGCATTCGTGGCAGGCTCATCGCGTTCGTGATGATTCAGGACTAAGAGACCTTCGCATTCGCGAAAGTGTGCTCGCAATCGCGAACCACTAACTCCTCGAGCCCTTGCGTTTGCGTCCAGGTGGTCGCGCTCGCGTAGGTATAATACCCCCTCTGCCCAGGCTCATAAGCCATCGCGTTTGCGTGTGTTGGCTCACATTCGCAAAGGGCATTCCCCCCTCAACCTCGCATTTGCAAAGAAGAAACTTTGCACTTGGGAGATTTGCCTTACGCATTTGCGAGTGGGCCCACGCGAAGAACAAAATCCTTGGGCATTGAACAGAAAAAACCTGTAACTGTTTGTGATTTCAAAACCTTCCGAAACTCACCTGAGCCCTCTGGGCTCCAAACCAAATATCTGTACATCTCAAAAGCATCATATGAACTTACCCATATGATCAAATCACCAAAATAACATCATAAACATTGAATTAAACCTTAAAATCAATGAAATATTTCAAAACTTCTTACAACATCAAATTTTGCATTTAAGGTCGGAATCACGTCAAACAGATTATGTTTCCTACTAAACTTCATAGGATTATCTTAAATCACATATAAAACCTGCATCGGGCGCCGAAACCAAAATACGGTCCCGATACCAATATGTTCTAATCAAAATTCATTTTCAAACCCTTTTAACAGTTTAAGAAAATAATTTTCTTCAAAAATTTATTTCTCGATCTTGGGACCTCGGAATTCGATTCCGGGCATACGCCCAAGTCCCATATTTTCCTACGGACCCTTTGGGACCGTCAAATTATGGGTCCGGATCCGTTCACCCAAAACTTTGTGCGCAATGATATTAATTCATTTTATAGTCAACTTTTATCATTTTTCACAGATTTTCACAGATAAGCTTTCGAGCTATGCAGCCGGACTCTGCACGCAATTGAGGTGATGCTAAAATATGTTTTTAAAGCCTCGGAACACAGAATTCAATTTAAAAGTAAGAGATGACCTTTTAGGTCATCACAGTTGTATGCAAAAATCACAGTTATGAGCAAAAGCTCTTGGTGCAACATAGAAAGATTGTCGTCATGCCCGGACAATGGCTTGTCGCTGGCGGAATTTGGCTCCCACTACCACGCAAATTGTCACCCCTGCGCATGGTGTTACTAAGGAATTGGAACCACTGACTTTTGGAAATTTCCTTCCACAGAAATTCCAATCGACAGAGATATTGCATGCAGATGGTGTTGCGACTAATATTCCACCTCCGATGAACAAACTTGAAGTGACGGCTAGTCTCGCTGTTAGACGACTGCAATTCTCAAAAACCAGTGGGTCTGGGAAATCACTTTCGACTGCTGTTGAAGTTGTGCGAGGTAATCGAAATGCTCAAATGGGTAATCCACTCTCATTCGTACCTCCTACTGACAGAGATGGTCAGAAGGTTGTTAAAAATAGTGAAGATGAGTTGAAATCTCAGGTGGATTACTGGAGTACTGCGTTAATTGGATATGTAATTCGAGACAATCCTAATGAGAAAATGATGGAGAATTTTGTGCTGCATGTGTGGAATTTTGTGTCTAAACCTCAGATTCTGATCCACTCTGAAGGATATTGCATTTTCCGTTTCAATAGTGAAGAGGATAGAGAGTTAGTTATTCAGTCTGGGCCTCACTCGTACAGAAACAAACCCATGGTGTTGAAACCTTGGGAAATTGACTTCTCCTTTCAGAATGATGTACTCAGCATTGTACCTGTATGGATTCGATTTCCTGGACTTCCAGTGGGCTATTGGTCTATTGAAGTACTGAGCAAATTGGCTAGTGCAGTGGGTAAGCCATTGTACACAGACAAATTCACAAACTATGAGAAGATCACTTTTGCTCGAGTTCTAGTAGAGGTTGATGCTGCCCATACCCTCCCTGATCAGATAGAAATTGATACTCCATTTGGCCGGAAGATCCAGCTGATTGAATTTGACTGGAAGCCTAGTTTCTGCAATCATTGCCTGAAATTTGGCCACGATTCTATTGACTGCTGGTATAATGCAGGCAATGATGTAGAACAGGACATTGGAGAAGAGGAAAAGAAAAGAAGACAGAGGACCAGATTGAAAAAGCAAGCTAAAGTTACTAAACAAGAATGGCTTCCTAAAACTAGTACAGATACAATGGTAAGCTTGCCAGTTCAACCAGAGCATAACAGGGAGAATATGCAGCTGGGGAATAGTACTTCTTCTGGGAATATTATTCAACAGAATGCAGTGATAGGCTCTGATATTTAGGAAGGAAATGTTTCAGCTATAAGTGAACCTATTGGTAACAATGAGGCAATGGTTGACAAATGTGATAAGGGGAAGACTGCTATTGATGTGCTGGATGCTGGCAGAAAGGGTCAACAGGTGGATCCGGGACCTTCTTGGAGCATATTTCCTAATGCTTCATGATTATTGTCACTTGGAACATTAAGGGACTTAATCAAGCCCATAAGCAGAAAGAATTGAAAAGCTTTCTGACTGTAAATGAAGTAGATGTCATGGGTTGTCTTGAAACTAGAGTGAAGGAACACAAAGCTAAGAGGATTTTAGATAAGGTTGCTAAGGGATGGAAGGTCCAATGCAACTATGCTAAAGCTGTCAATGGGAGAATATGGCTACTCTGGAAACCTCACATTCAGGTTCATATTTCTTGTGTGACTGACCAGCTTATTCAATGTCTCTTAGAGGACCCTCAAAGTAAAATCAGAACTCATTTGAGTGTCATTTATGCTCATAATACTGCAAGTAGTAGGGAACAGTTGTGTAGTGATTTAAGGACAGTAATTGTCCCCAGACAAGTTTCTTGGGTGCTGAGTGGAGATTTTAATGTTGTATTATGTTCTAAAGATAGAATTGGTTCTCCTGTCACTGATACTGAAGTCATAGGGTTTAAAGAGGTCATTGCTGATCTCCAACTTACCCCCCTAGAGCCAAAGGGTGGCATTGCACTTGGACAAATAAGCAGGGTAATACCACTAGGGTCTATAGCAAGATTGATTGGGCCTTGGGTAATTTCCAGTGGATTCAGCAGTATGGGCACCTAGAAGCTGACTTCATGAATCCCTCAGTTTCTGATCACTCTCCTATTCTCATCAAATTTGGGAGTCAAAAACTTCTGCATCCGAAACCTTTCAGATTCTATATTGCTATTATGGAGGACCCCCAGTTTCTTTCTATTCTACAGCAAGTTTGGGACAGAAATGTGAAAAATTGCCTATGCAGCAGATATGGACTAAACTGAAGAACTTGAAGCACCACTTAAAGGGGATAAACATCCATATGGCTTCATAAAAACAGAAACTTATTCAGGCTAGGGAGACACTGGATATTATACAGAATCAGCTGCAGCACAATCCACTTTTACAGAATTTGTTTACTGAGGAAAAAGCAGCACTTAATGAAATTGAGAAATGGAGCAATGTGGAGGAACAAATTATGAGGCAGAAATCCAAGGCTTGCTGGATTGACTGTGGAGATGCTAATACAAAGTACTTTCATGCTCAGTGGAAGATCAGAACATGCCAGAATAATATTACTTCTATATACACTGATTCAGGTATGAACTAACAGATCCCTTAGCTATGGAGAAGGAATTTATCAAGGTGTTCAAATCACTTATGGGGGAATGTGCTGAGAACTGCCTTGTGCCAACACTGCTGTTATTAAAGAAGGACAATGTCTAACTTTATCACAGCAAAGAATGCTTATTCAAGAGGTAACATTGGAAGAAATTACAGAAGCTCTAAAGGAGATGCCTAAGGACAAAGAACCAGGTGTGGATGGGTTTCCTGTGGAGTTCTTTACTAGCAATTGGGAGATAGTAAAGGAAGATGTACTTGCTGCTACAAAGGACTTCTTCTCTACTTGCAAACTGCCTCACATGATCAATACTACTGCTATTGCACTTGTGCCTAAGGTTATAGCTCCTACAACTGTTAAAGATTATAGACCTATTGCCTGCTGTACCACTGTCTATAAAATCATTTCCAAAATTATTACAAGGAGAATGAAAGCTGTTATTGGTGGTTTAGTTGGACAAGCCCAGTCAGCTTTTATTGAAGGGAGAAGCATTGTTGATAATATTTTGCTTAGTCATGAAATTTTCAAGGGTTATTCAAGAAAAGGGGTCTTCCCCAGATGTGTCTTGAAGGTGGATTTGAGGAAGGCCTATGACACCCTTGAATGGGGTTTCCTTAAACAGATTCTTATTGATCTTGGCTTCCCTGCTAAGTTTATTAACTGGATAATAGCTTGTGTCACCTCTGTTTCCTACTCCTTAGTGCTGAATGGTGGTCTAACTAAGCCTTTCATTGCTAAGAGAGGTATTAGACAGGGTGATCCAATGTCACCTTATTTGTTTGTTTTGGCTATGGAGTACCTGAATAGGATATTGGGTCAGTTGCACAGAAATGGGGATTTCAACTTTCATCCCAAATGCAGGAAACTAAAATGTGCTCATGTCTGCTTAGCTGATGATCTTCTTATGTTCTGTCGAGCTAATATTATTTCTATCCAGATCCTACATGAGGCTTTTCATAAGTTCTCTGAAGCTTCTGGATTACAAGCTAACATTAGCAAGAGTGTTGTTTATTTGGCTAGTGTAAAACAGACTACCAGAGAAGAAATAATAGAAACTCTGGGGTTCATTGAGGGTCAGCTTCCTTTCAAGTATTTAGGGATACCTCTAAACTCTAAAAATCTTGCTATCCATCATTACTTGCCACTGATTGAGAAGGTTACCGATAAAATCACTTGCTGGTCAGCCAAGTTGCTTTCTTATGCAGGAAGATGTCAATTGATTAAAGCTGTTATTTTTGGTATTTAGACTTACTGGGCACAAGTGTTCATACTGCCAAAGAAAGTATTGAAAACCATTGAAGCAATCTGCAGGTCTTTCTGTGGACTGGAAGTGCTACTGTGTCTAAAAGGGCTCTGGTTTCCTAGGAAAAGGTCTGCAGATCACTTACTGCTGGGGGACTCAACATTATTGATATGACTATGTGGAATAAGGCAGCTATTACTAAGCTCCTTTGGGACTTGGCCATGAAAAAAGACTGCATTTGAATCAAATGTCTGCATTGCTATTACATCAAACAGTGTGACATTGTACAATGCCCTTGCCTAAGGCAGCTTCTTGGGTTATTAGAAAGATTCTGGACTGCAGAACTGCTATAATGGAGAATCAGCAACTACAAGGGGATTTTTTTAGCAGGTTGAAAGGAGTGTGCAGGCTGGATAAATTCCAAATCCAAAAACTCTACCTTGCAATGCTTCCCAGTTTCAATAAGGTAGAGTGGAAGCATTTGATGCTTACTACTAATGTTCAACCTCGACACAAGTTCACTGTATGGCTAGCTGCTCAACAAAGACTGCCTACTATTGACAGATTACAGAAGTTTGGAATACAAGTGCCTGCAAACTCTGTGTTCTGTAATCAGCATGTTGAAGAGTTTGAGCACTTGTTCTTTGAATGCCCAATCACTAATCGACTATGGGCCAGACTATGCAGCTGGCAGGAACGCAATAGAACAGTTGGTAATTGGGAAGCTGAACTCAAATGGATTTACAGTAAAGCTAGGAGCAAAATGTGGCACAAAGCTATTACTGCTTCTGTCTTTGTAAATACTGTTGCCCTTATTTGGAGGGAAATGAATTGCATTCGGTTTGATGGGAAAGCATTTTTGGAAGACCAGTTTTGCAGAGAAGTTTCTTTGCTTGTTCATATACGCGGGAGAAACTGTAAACGTTGGCAAGATGGATTGCGGCAACTTAACTTTTTTCCTTAGCTATAGCCTAGCAGTCCCTATACTAAGATAGTTTTCTGTTTAATAGTTGTATTAGATTAGTGATTGTTTGTAAATGAGTAGTAGGTAGTCCATGCTATTACTATAGAACCTTACATTGTACAACCTTTGATATCAATGAAATCTAATATAAAAAATATATACAAATTTTATATACTTTTTCAGCTACCAAATGTAAATGGTTTATGGTATGGGCTAAAAGTGAAAACACCATGTAGTTAAGCTTTCAACGAATTTCAACTCTACCCATTGAATAAGTTCATTTTTTGCATATATTTTTGAATATTGTATGTGTATCTATGTGTGTATGTGTGTGTATATATATTGCATTTCATCATCGTATTTGCTATATCATCTATAAAATTTCATTTTTGTCTTGCATCTAATGTTGCTAATCACGCTTAAAAATATGGAAGAAGATTTTTGCATGTGATTCTTTGACAGAAAGAGCCTTATTTATTTGGTTTTTCAATTTTTATATGTGTTTGACTAGTTTTGGTAAGTATATGACAAATGTCTAGAGGTTGGTAAGTTAACATTTATTTGGGACATTTGTGTAAGTTTCCCTAAGATAAAAACAGAAAGGTCTTGATTCCAGGCCTAGTAGTCTACTCCCGTAGAAATGACGCCAGGTAACCATTTTTAATGGTACTATTTAAAATACAGCCATAATTTTACAATATATTTATTGTCACGACCCGGATTTACCCATCATCGGGAATCGTGATGGCACCTACTGTCAAGCTAGGCAAGCCGACCTTTATAATCATTTTTACCATTCTTAAATCTAAAAACAAGTGAAATACTAAAATATTTAATTAAAACCTTTGGAAGTCTTTTAACAAAAATAGCGAAAATAAAGATGCGGAAACTAACAACATGTCTCTACCCAGTATCTGGTGTCACTACTCACGGACTACTAATAGACTACTAAAAATAATAGTGTAAACGAAAATACATAACATGCCTGTTTGATTCAATCAAACAAACTTAAATAAATAGATAAATGAGACTCGGGCCCGCAAATGCCAGCGAACTACCTCAGAGCCTCTGGACTGAAGGATCACTCCCAGTCTAAAGCTGCGGTCTGTAGCCTGGGTCTTGACCTGTGAACAAAAGGCACAGAAGCGTAGAATCAGCACAACCGACCCCATGTGCTGGTTAGTGCCCAGCCTAACCTCGGCGAGGTAGTGACGAGGCTAAATCGGACCTATGGCAACCAACCTGTGCAGATATATGTAATAACAGGAAGAGAGCAACAATTTAAGCAAATAAAGGGGAAGGGGACATGCTGGGGGAGTAACAGTTTAATTATAACTTCTACAATCAAGAGATAAAACTGAACAAATAATAAGTAAACAAGAAAGCCAATGAATAAATGGTTGCACGGCATCACCCTTCGTGCTTTTACTCTCATTCCTTGCCAAAATAGTCAAATATAATGCACGGCATCACCCTTCGTGCTTTTACTCTCATTTCTCACCAGGAATATCAAATACAAGGTACGGCATCACCGTTTGTGCTTTTACTCTCGATCAACAGTGCAAAGCATCACCCTTCGTGCTTTTACTTTAAATAAACAGTGCACGGCATCACCCTTCGTGCTTTTACTCTCTCTTCCTCTCCCAAACAATGGTCACAGCCAAACGGGAACAAGGAAATATACACGAAGGGTGATGCTTTGCACTGTTGATCGAGAGTAAAAGCACGAACGGTGATGCCGGGATATATATATATATATATATATATATATATATATATATATATCCCGGCAAGGGAGAACAATACAACAAGTGATCCCGGCAAGGGAAATACATCTCAACAATATGTCCTGGCAAAGGAATACAACTCAACAAATGGTCCCGGCAAGGGAAAAGTACCAAAAATTCCTTTTTAGTTCATTTAATTCTAAACTTTCACTTCATGGTTCTTGTAGCAAGTAATTATCACAATTGCTCACCTATTTCACAATTTAATAGCAAATATGACATCACGGTCATGCTTGACTCGGGCGCATAGGTAATCGTCACCATACCTATACACCGACCCCACATAGCACATAACAAATAACAATCTAATCCTATTCCCTCAAGCCAAAGTTAGATCGAACACTTACCTCAAAGCCGAAAATAGCAACTCAAAGCTCAACAATCGTCTTTCCTCTAGAATTCGACTCCGAACCAATGATATCTAACATAATTCGATTCAATATATTCAAAAAGAATCCAAAAACACAAGCCCATAGCCTAGAAATGCATTTCCTACCTTACTTTCAAAAATAGAAAAAAAAATTTGACACCGGGCCCACATGGTCCAAACTCGAGGCTCGGACAAAAACCCAATCCCCCATAACCCCACGAGTTCAAATATATGATTAGCTTTCAAATTCGACCTCAAATTGAAGTTGAAATACCCAAAATCCTATAAACCCTAAATATACCCAAAAACCCCTAAATTCTACTTGATTTCATGTTTTAGGGCTAGGAATTTAATGATTTAATGAAGGAATAACGATTAGATGAAGTAGGAATCACTTACCAAAAGAGTGGTGATGAATTGTGAGCTTGAATTTCGTCAATGGAGGTGTTTAGAGAGAGAGCTCGTGTGAAAGATGCGGAGAAGTCTGCTGCCACTGGTCTGTTTTAAATAAAAATCGCTGAAGTTAATTGCCTTACACGATCGCGGCAATTGGGATGCGTTCGCGATGTAGGGGTTCTGGGTCATCGCGATCACGATTGGGATCACGCGATCGCGAAAAAGGAAGTCAAAGAGGGGGTCCAAGTGTCCTACGCGAATGCGAAGTGGAGAGTGCGAACACGTTGAAAAGCGGGTAACACAGTGCGAATGCGGGGAATCTTCCGCGGATAGCGTAGAAGACTGGAGGCTGCGCTACGGGAACGCGATTAGGTAAACGCGGTCGTGAAGGGAAAATTGGTATGCAACAGATTTGGATTTTCTGATGTGTTTCAAGGTTCTAAAACATCTCGAACCACCCCTGAGATTACTCCCGAGCCCTCGGGGCTCCCAACCAACCACACACACTAACTCAATATCATTCTACAAACTTGCTCGAGCGATTAAATCGCCAAAATAATATCAAAATCACAAAATCAACCCCCAAAACTCATGATTTTCATTTCTAAGTTCAAAACTTTCAAAATTTCCACTTTTAGTCCGAAACACGTCAAACGGCGTCCGTTTTCAATCAAACTTTACAATAGCGCTTAACGCCCATTTAAGACTTTTACCGGACGTCGGAACCAAAATACGAGCCTGATACCATTTTTTTGGATCAAATTTTCATTTTCCTTTTTCCTAAAGCAATTTCAAAAATGATTTCACAGAGAAGCTCTGAACTCGGGCCTGGTACCTCAGATTTCTATTCCGGTAATACGACCGGGTCCCAAATTTCATTATAGACCCTCTGGGACCGTCACATCATGGGTCGGGTCCGTTTACCCAAAACTTATCAAAGTCTACCATAGCAATATTAGTATCAAAATTCATAGTTTTTAACACATAGTTCAAATATTTTTACATATAAATCTTCCAACTTCGCGCCTGAACTGTGCACGCAAATCAAGTCAACCCAATAAGAGGTCTTTATGGACTCAGAAGTGCAAGGAAAGGGATAATTATAGTGATGACCCTTTGGGTCATCACATCCTCCACCTCTAAGTCAATCGTTCGTCCTCGAACGGACAAAAGAAGAAATTACCTCAGTCGGGGAATAGTATGCCTGAACCGGCATACCTCTCGGATGAGTAGGTAGTGGCAACTGGTATGAAATGCGTTGACTTGGTCAGCCTATCAACAATAACCCATAGAGCATCAAACTTCTTCCGAGTCATCGGAAGGCCAGTAACAAAATCTATGGTGATTCTCTCCCACTTCCACTCGGGAAGCTCAATCCTCTGAAGCAATCCATCAGGCCTCTGATGCTCGCACTTAACCTGCTGACAAGTTAGACAACGATCCACATATGCAACAATGTATTTCTTCATTCTACGCCACCAATAATGCTGTCTCAAATTCAGATACATCTTCGAGGCGCCCGGGTGAATAGAATACCGAGAACTGTGGGCCTCCGCTAAGATCGAATCTCGAATACCATCAACATTGGGCACACAAACTCGCTCCTGCAACCTCAGTATGCCATCGTCTCCCAAAGTCATCTCCTTTGCACCTTCCCTCTGCACTATGTCTCTCATGACACACAAATGGGGATCATCAAACTACCGCTCCCGGATACACTCCATCAATGACGAGCGAGCAACTATGCAAGATAAACCCCCTGTTGGGCTCAGAAATATACAATCTCACCAATCTATTGGCCAAGGCCTGAACATCCAAGGCAAGCGGTCTCTGACTGATAGGAATATATGCAAGACTACCCATGTTGGCGGACTTTATACTAAATGCATCGGTCACCATATTGGCCTTCCCTAGGTGGTATAAAATAGAAACATCATAATCTTTCAACAACTCCAACCACCTCCGTTGTCTCAAATTCAACTCTTTCTGCTTGAACAAGTACTGAAGGCTCTTGTGATTCGTGTACACCTCACACGTCACACCATACAAATAATGCCTCCAGATCTTCAAGGCATGAACATTGGCTGCCAACTCTAGGTCATGAACTGGATAATTCTTCTCGTGGATCTTCAACTGCCTCGAAGCATATGCTATGACCTTGCCGTTCTGCATCAACACTGTGCCAAGTCCGATGCGGGAAGCATCACAATATACAGTATAAGGCCCGGATCCTGTGGGAAAAACCAATACCGGTGCCGTAGTCAGGACTGTCTTGAGCTTTTGGAAGCTCGCCTCGCACTCATCTGACCAGCTGAACTAGGCACCTTTCTGAGTCAATCTAGTCATCGGGGCTGCGATGGATGAAAATCCCTCCACAAAACGCCGGTAGTAACCAGCTAACCCCAAGAAGCTCCGAATATCTGTAGCTGAAGTTGGTCAAGGCCAGTTCTTGACTGCCTCTATCTTCTTTGGGTCCACCTGAATACCCTCTACTGATACAACATGACCCGGGAATGCTACTGAACTCAACCAAAATTCGCACTTTGAGAATTTGGCGTACAATTGGCTATCCTTCAGAGTTTGAAGAACCACCCTGAGGTGTTGCTCATGCTCCTCCTGACTGTGGGAGTATACCAACATATCATCAATGAATACAATCACAAATAAATCCAAGTAAGGCCTGAACACTTGGTTCATCAACTTCATGAATGTTGTCAGGGCATTGGTCAACCCAAACGACATGACCAAAAACTCATAATGCCCATACCGAGTACAAAATGTTGTCTTAGGGACATCAGACGCCCTAATACTCAACTGATGATAACCAGGCCTCAAATCTATCTTCGAGAACACCTTAGCACCCTAAAGCTGATCAAAAAAGTCGTCAATCCTCGGCAGTGGATACTTGTTCTTTATTGTCACCTTGTTCAACTACCGGTAATCAACGCACATCCTCATCGACCTGTCCTTTTTCTTCACAAACAACACTTGCACACCCCAAGGTCATACACTAGGTCTAATGAAACCATTATCAAGAAAATCTTGAAGCTGTTCTTTAAACTCTTTCAACTCCGGCGGGGCCATACGATATGGCGGAATAGAAATAGGCTGAGTGCCAGGAGCCAGATCAATACAGAACTCAATATCCCTGTCGGGCAGCATACCCGGTAGGGCTGAAGGAAAAACCTCGGGGAACTCCCAAACAATAGGAACAGAGTCGATAGATGGAACCTCCGCGCTAGAGTCGCGAACATACGCCAAATATGCTAAACACCCCTTCTTGACCATACGCCGAGCCTTGACATACGAAATAACACTACGGGTGGCATGACCTGGGGTCCCTCTCCACTCAAGTTGTGGCAAGTCTGGCAAGGCCAAAGTCACGGTCTTGGCGTGACAATCCAAGGTAGCATGATACGGGGACAACCAGTCCATCCCCAATATGACATCGAAGTCCACCATGTCTAGAAGAAATAAATCGATACGGGTCTCATGGCCCTCAAATACCACTACACAAGAATGATGCACTCGGTCGACCACTATAGAATCACCAACCGGTGTGGACACATACATAGGAATACCCAGAGCCTCACTAGGCATAATCAAATAGGATACAAAATAGGATGACACATAAGAATAAGTAGATCCCGAATCAAATAATACCGAAGCACCCATATCACAGACCAGCATAGTACCTGTAATCACAACATCAAATAACTCGGCCTCCGACCTGGCTGGCAATGCATAACAACGGGGCTGGCCCCCACCTCCCTGAACTGCATCTCTGGGACGATCTGCTGCGGGCTGACCCCTACATCTGGCTGTCTGGGCTCCACCTCTACGCTCTCTCCCTCCATCTCTATGATCCCTACCCCCGCCTTTAGCTGGCTGGGAAGTCTGCGGAGCACCTACTGCCTGAATCGTAGGGCGAGGACCCTGCTGCTGAGAACTACTTGGGGCTCGAGGGTAAAATCTGACAACATGACCTGTGTCACCACAACAATAACATGCCCTTGGCGGCTGAGACTGCTGGCCCTATGGTGGTGCACTGAAATACTGATGATATGAGTAATACTGCTGGTGGCCACCACCGCCTAGCGTACCATGAGAAACCTGAAGTGTCGACTGGAAAGGTCTAGGGGAATGGCCTCTGTCATGGAAATCCCTACCTCCAGATGAGGTACCACTAAATCTACCAGAATGTCGAGGCCTCTTGTCTGAACTCTGACTACCTCCTCGAGCCAATGCCATCTCTACTAGGCAGGCCGCATTGCCCGCCTCCTGAAAAGTGATATCACCGCCAACTCCCACAGCCATCTATAGACGAATGGGCTAAATCAATCCATTAAAAACCCTCGGGAGCCTCTCCCGATCTGTAGCGAGTATCACTACTGCATGGCGTGCCAAGTCAACAAATCCGGTCTTATACTGTGTAACTATCATAGAGCCCTGCTGAAGATGCTCAAAATGTCTGCGAAGTGCCTCCCGCTGAGTGACCAGGAGAAACTTTTCCAAAAATAACTCTACAAACTTATCCCATGACAAAGTTGCGGACCTTACTGGTCTAGATAGAAAATAATCTCCCACCACGTCTTGGCGGACCCCACAAGTCTGAAAGTGCAAAAATCGACCCCATTGGTCTCCACTATCCCCATAGTCCTAACGATCTCATGACAGCTGTATAGAAAATCCTAGGGATCCTCTGACGAAGCACCGCTGAAAGTAGTAGTGAAAAGCTTGGAGAACCGATCAATTCTACACAAAGCATCCGAAGACATGGCCGCCCCATCTCCAGCCTGAGCTGTAATGCCTGTCTGAGCTGCCACTACGGGCTGAACCAACGGAACCTGAATCTAGGGAGCTACTTGCTCCGGAGTACGTGTAGCAGGAGTCTGAAGCCCTCCTCCAGTCTGAGAAGTGGCTGGTACTACTGGCAGTAATCCTGTTCTGGCCACACTGTCCATAAAGCCTGCTATGTGAACAAGGGCATCCTAAAGATCCAAAGAAAACATCCCTCCTTCTAGGACTTGAGCTGGGCCCACTGGGGCTGGTGGACCTGTAACCTCCTCATCAAAGTCAATATGAGGTTCCACCTCTGGTACTGTTGCCTGGGGCTGAGCCCTGCTCCTGCCACGGCCTTGGCCCCTACCCCTCGCGGGAGCTGCTGCTGGGGGCTCGGGTTGCTGCGCGGAAGAAGAAGACGCACGTGTTTGCGCCATCTGCGAAAGAACAGAGTAGAATGACAATCAATATTTGAGAAACAGAATCGCATGACAAGAAGGAACAAAGTGAAACTTTTCCTAACTCTGTAGCCTCTGGGGATTAATACAGACATCTCCATACCGATCTCTCAGACTCTACAGAGCGTGTCCGTGAGTTGTGAGACCCAAGTAACCTAGTGCTCTGATACCAACTTGTCACGACCCGGATTTACCCACCATCGGGAGTCGTGATGGCGCCTACTGTCGAAGCTAGGCAAGCCAACCTTTATAATCATTTTTACCATTCTTAAATCTAAAACAAGTGAAATACTAAAATATATAATTAAAAACTTCGGAAGTCTTTTAACAACAATAGCGAAAATAAAGATGCGGAAACTAAAAACATGTCTCTACCCAGTATCTGGTGTCACTACTCACGGACTACTAATAGACTACTAAAAATAATAGTGTTAACGAAAATACATAACATGTCTGTTTGATTCAATCAAACAAACTGAAAGAAATAGATAAATGAGACTCGGGCCCGCAAACGCCAGCGAACTACCTCAGAGCCTCTAGACTGAAGGATCACTCCCGGTCTAAAGCTGCGGTCTGTAGCCTAGGTCCTGACCCATGCACAAAAAGGCACAGAAGCGTACTATCAGCACAACCGACCCCGTGTGCTGGTAAGTGCCCGGCCTTACCTCGGCGAGGTAGTGGCGCTACACTGGACCTATCGCAACAACCTGTGCAGATATATGTAATAACAGGAAGAGAGCAAGAATTTAAGCAAATAAAAGGGAAGGGGACATGCTGGGGGGAGTAACAGTTCAATTATAACTTCTACAATCCAGAAATGAAACTGAATAAATCATAATTAAACAAGAAAGCCAATGAATCAACAGCTGCACGGCATCACCCTTCGTGGTTTTACTCTCATTCCTTGACAAAATAGTCAAATATAATGCACGGTATCACCATTCGTGCTTTTACTCTCATTTCTCACAGGGAATATCAAATACAAGGCACGGCAACCCCATTCGTGCTTTTACTCTCGATTAACAGTGTACGTCATCACCCTTCGTGCTTTTACTCTTAATAAACAGTGCACGGCATCACCCTTCGTGCTTTTACTCTCTCTTCCTCTACCAAATTATGGTCACAGCCAAACAGGAACAAGGAAATATATATATATATATCAAGACAGAATATCCCGGCATGGGAGAACAATACAACAAGGTATCCCGTCAAGGGAAATACATCTCAACAATATGTCCCGGCAAGGGAATACAACTCAACAAATGGTCCCGGCAAGGGAAAAGTGCCAAAAATTCCTTTTTAGTTCATTTAATTCTCAACTTACACTTCATGGTTCTTGTAACAAGTAATTATCACAATTGCTCACTTATTTATCAATTTTATAGCAAATATAACATCACGGTCATGCTTGACTCGTGCGCATAGGTAACCGTCACCATACATATACACCGACCACACATAGCACATAACAAATAACAATCTAATCTTATTTCCGCAAGCCAAAGTTAGATCAAACACTTACCTCGAAGCCGAAAATAGCAACTCAAAGCTCAACAATCGCCTTTCCTCTAGAATTCGACTCCGAACAAACAATATCTACCATAATTCGATTCAATATTTTCAATAAGAATCCAAAAACACAAGCCTATAGCCTAGAAATGTATTTCCTAGCTTACTTTCAAAAAAACAAAAAAAATCCGACACCGGGCCCACATGGTCCAAACTCGAGGCTTGGACCAAAACCAAATATCCCATAACCCCACGAGTTCAAATATATGATTAGCTTTTAAATTCGACCTCAAATTGAGGTTGAAATACCCAAAATCCCATAAACCCTAACTAAACTCCAAAACCCCTAAATTCTGCTTGATTTCATGTTTTAAGGCTAGGAATTTAATGACTTAATGAAGGAATAATGATTACATGAAGTAGGAATCACTTACCCAACGAGTGGTGATGAATTGGGAGCTTGAATTTCATCAATCGAGGTTTTTAGAGAGAGAGAGAGCTTGTGTGAAAGATGGGGAGAAGTCCGCTGCCACTGGTCTGTTTTAAATAAAAATCACTGAAGGGAATTGCCTTACGCGATCGCGGAAATTGGGACGCGTTCACGATGTAGGAGGTTTGGGGGCATAGCGATCGCAATTGGGATCACGCGATCGCGAAGAAGGAAGTCAGAGAGGGGGTCCAAGTGTCTTACGTGAAGTGGAGAGTGGGAACGCGTTGAAGGAGCTGGTAACACAGTGCGAACGCGGGGAATCTTCCACTATCGCTTAGAAGACTGGAGGCTGGGCTACGCGAACGCGACTGGGTGAACGCGATCGCAAAGGGAAAATTGGTCTGCAACATATTTGGATTTTCTGATGTGTTTCAAGGTTTTAAACATCCCGAACCACCCCCGAAATCACTCCCGAGCCCTCGGGGCTCCCAACCAACCACACACACTAACTCAATATCATCCTACGAACTTTCTCGAGCGATCAAATCGCCAAAATAACATCAAAATCACAAAATCAACCCCCAAAACTCATGATTTTTATTTCTAAGTTCAAAACTTTCAAATTTTCCACTTTTAGTCCGAAACACGTCAAACGACGTCCGTTTTCAACCAATCTTTACAGATAGCATTTAACGCCTTTATAAGACTTGTACCGGGCGTCGGAACCAAAATGCGATCCCGATACCATTTTTTATAATCAAATTTTCATTTTCATTTTTCCTTAAGCAATTTCAAAAACAATTTCACAGAAAAGCTCCGAACTCCGGTTTGGGAACTCGGATTTCAATTCCGGGAATATGCCCAGGTTCCAAATTTCATTACGGATCCTCCGAGACCGTCATATCACAGGTCTAGGTCCGTTTACCCAAAACGTTGACCAAAGTCAACCATTGCAATATTAGTATCAAAATTCATAGTTTTTAACACAGAGTTGTAATATTTTTACATAAAAATCCTCCGGCTTTGCGCCCAGATTACGCACGCAAATCGAGGCAACCTAATAAAAGATTTTTAAGGCCTCAAAAGCGCAAGGAAAGGAAGAATTGCAGTGATGACCCTTTGGGTCGTCACATTTATATTTTAGCCACGGTTTATGGAACTGGATTCATCTTTGTTTCTATGAAAAGTTCCCTGGTTCTATTTTCAATTTCTTAAGAAAATAAATGTAGTTTCCAAATATCATGAAATATATGTTCTTTTTATATGTTTTCTTGAACGGCATTAGGTGAAACTCCTATCATATAATAATGCACAAGCTAAGTCCACTAGTCTAGACTTGTTTAGCCAGAGAGATTTGTTTAGAATCGACTGCTGCCTTTCAAGCAAAAATGCTTCCCAATCTACCTTATATTTATATAGTATTATAAAAAATATTTATACAATCAAATGACTTAAAAGGTAGTTGTACTTATTTCTATACAATAAGCATTAATTAGTGGCCTCAAAGCAAACCTGGACAAGAGTTCACTGTATATAGCAGGAGTTACAAGAGAAGTTAAAGAGAGAATGCTGGCAGAATTCAAACTGACTGAAGGGAAACTTCCATTCAAATATCTGGGAGTACCCCTCTCAACCAGGAAACTCACCATCACACAATGCATGCCACTCGTTGACAGAATGGTTGATAGAATTAGATGCTGGTCATCCAAAGTCCTATCCTATGCAGGAAGACTCCAACTCATCAAAAGTGTGCTCTTTGAAATGCAAACAGACTGGGCCCAGGTATTTCTCATTCCCAAAAAATTCATCACACTGGTGGACGCAATCTGCAGAAACTACCTATGGACTAGAAGCCATGAAACAAGCCACAGGAATCCGATAGCATGGGAAACAGAGTGCAGACCACAGGCAGCTGGAGGATTGAACATTATCTGTTATGAAAGATGGAATAAAGCAGATGTGTCTAAACTGCTATGGGCTTTAATGATAAAACAAGACAGACTGTGGATTAAATGGATCCACTGCCATTACATTAAAAATAAGGATCCACACCATGGACATACCAAAACAAGCAAGCTGGTTAGCCAGGAAGCTATTTGGAGCAAGAGAATGGTGGACAAATACATCACTGCAAACTTGCACGCAGAATGGCACCTATAGCAATAGGAAGGCATATGTACAATCTACTCCATAATACCCCAAGGTTATATGGAAAAAACTACTAAGGACACCTGGAATCTGCCAAAACAATAATTCATACTATGGATAGCACTGCATAGAAGACTGGCCACAGTTGACAGGCTAGCAAAATGGGGCATACACACTGACCAATCATGCGTACTTTGTGAAAGAGACATTGTCGAGACATATGACCATCTATACTTTGAATGTCCTTACTTCCAGCAAATATGGCAAGGAATACTACATTGGCCGAACTTTACCAGAACAATAGAAAGATGGGATGTAGAAGTGCAATGGGTTACTATCAGGGTAAACAATAGGCACCCAAGTAAAATGATATTGGGAGTGGCGTTCGCAGCAGTTGTACACAATATTTGGATGGAAAGAAACGCCCGAAGGTTTCAACAGCCGAAGAATGAAGCATCAAAGAGAGCAAGGCAGATTGTACTTCAAGTACACATCACAGGACAAAAGAAGTCAAAATGGATTACCACAATACAGCATTTGAATAGCTACCCCCAATGTACCCCTTGAAAATCCTTATACATTAGGTATTAGTGCTTTCAACTAGTGTTTTTTTCATTGAAATAAAAGATAACATATGAGAACTGTTCGATAGTCCAAAAGAACAGCTGATGTATATTGACAACATAGTGAAATATATACAAAATACTTTTTCCCAAAAAAATAAAAAAATAAACATTAATTAGTAACTTAGAGTAAATAATAAGTAATAGTAATATGTTATAACATTAACTAACGCTAATGAGATAACTATTACCCATTTGAATGTCTAGCTAACATCTCCTCCTACAATACAAAGGAGGTGCATATATGAAATAAATAAATGGGACTTTTACCTTCTTATATCACGTATGAAACGTTATCACTCTCAATGTTTAAGATTTGAGTTAATTACATTTCAGTATTCCAAATTATGATTTATATACCATAATTCAAATTATAGATATAACTAAGAGTGCATTTATATTAGGCATAATTATAGGACTATATCTCCCCCCCCCCCCCCCCAACATTTTACCTTTACCCGTAACCCCCCCCCCCCCCCCCATGTTTCTGTTTTGAATTCCACCATTGACCCCAATAAAAAAGTTTTGAAGCATTGAATTCAAATTTGAGTTTTCAAATATCATTATTTGTTTTGATTGGGTGTTGCTGTAAATAATTCGGAATATGTTTAGGAGCTTATATCTCAATTTTAAGGGGTTTTGGTGAAGATTTAGACTTTATTTTGGATGAATTTCTTGTTGACTCTTGAAGAAGAATGAGAAGGAGAAGGACGAGAAGAAGGAGGAGGGGGAGGAGAAGGAGAAGGAGAAGAAGGGGAAGGAGAAGAAGAAGGAGGAGGAGGAGGAGGAGAAGGAGAAGAAGAAGGAATAATAATTTTTAGTTTCAATCTGAAATTCAGAATTTCTGATTATTTTCAACAACACCCAATCCAAACAAATAATAAGTTTTGAAAACCCAAATCTGAATTGAAAGCTTTCAAGCTTTTTAATGGCTATTAATGGTGGAAAATATATGGAATAGCAGATGAAGATGAAGATGAAGAACATAAATCTCCTTTCTATTTGAAAATTATGCAGTTTCCAAATCTCCTTTCCGTTTTAAATTTTAAATTTAATGTGGAATAAATCAATTCCAGATTTTATGGTTGAATTTTCACGCACTAAAAACGGCAGAATCAACCTAAATAATGAATGGTATATAAATTGTAGGTAAACTGTGACTTGGCGGGTAATATACATACTATGCACATATTTTGTAATAAAGTTCCATATTTGGTATAGTTAGAAAAAAATCCCATAAATAAAAATAAAAAAATTCTATGGGCTATACTTATAAGGCTGATATATAGCTTAATTGTATTAGTCGAAGTTTTTCATACAATGGATGTGAATTCAATTCCCACCTATTAATCCTAAACTATTTATCTTTTAATGTCCAGACCCAAATTATTTACTACTCCTACCATTGATATAAAACTATTGACCCGTTAGTTTCCTTGCCTTCTATCGTTCAGTTATGGTCATAACATTTATTTGTTTAAATACAGAGAACTTCACGCTTTAGCGTGTGATTGGGCTAAAAAATTCAAATGAAATTATCCAACTGCAAATCTTCAATGCAGACAAAAAAAGGAAAAATATATCACAACATGAAGAAAAAGTGTGTAATTATAATCAACTCGTTCCGTGTTTGCAACTGCGTCGAACATTATATTATAGCAGAGGTAGACATACGCATTCATTATTCACCTTCAATTTTTCTCCTCCATAAGCTTCGATAGATGAACAAGATGACGCCATGTTAACAACACCCACTAGAGGAGCAAAATCCATATCCTCAAATTTAAATCCACCATTGATGGGCCTTGAAGCTTGAAACTCATAATTTGGTTTGGTTGAATTTTTAACTATTTTGATCGATCCTGTATGGGTTAATTTGGAAAGTTGATTGGAGGTTGTAGCTAAAGATTTAGTCTATTTGATGGAGATTTTGTAGTAAATTTTAGAATTTGGGTTGAAATATAGTTGAACCCGAGAAGAAGACGAATTTGTATTGTATATCCAAATAGTATACAAATATACCATTTTAGTATATATTTCATTCCAACTATATACTCTATTAGTATAGCTATATAGGATATTGGTATCATATGCAAGTTGAATTATTTTTTGGTTATATTAGCTGTATTTAGTTGGTACAATATTTAATTTTCTTTTAATAATAGTATTATAGTACAATATCTTGAAATACCTTATTATATTAATATATGATACACTATTATTTTTATTTTTCTCTTTATGCATGTGTGTTATGTAATAGTAGTATAATCATATAGTTGTTGGAAATTAACTAGTAAAACTGTATACCATGTTGGTATAGTTATATGCCATATTGGTATCATATGGTAGTTTGAACAATGTTTTTGGTTGTTTTAGCTGCATTTTAAGTGAATTCTATTATGAAATTATTTATATCCACATGAGTTGTAATAATGTTGGAATTTTTGTTACCGATGGACATAAATTATGTGTATTAATAGTATTTATAGTTATATCTCATACAACTATATACCCTCTTAGTATACGAAATGAGCAAGTTGTTTTGAGATTATTTAGCTTGCAATACGAGCATATAAGTTTTTCATACTTTTATTACGTCCTTTAATATTTTTGTAGAGTAGTATAGTCGCAGATAGTTGTAGCAATATTCTAGAGAAATCATATACTCTGTTGGTATACATATATATCATGTTGGTATCACATGGTACTAGAAGTCTTTTTCCTACTTATACTTTTGTTGTATTTTTTAATATTATTATTATTTTTTTTATTATAACTAGTTTATATGGAGATTTTGTTGTCGTAGGTTATGTTTTCTTGCTCTATTTCTGATTGCATTACCGCTAATGGTAGAGTGTGTATTGATATTTATAGGGAAGGAAATCAAGGTTTGTATGGCAATCACATGTTGATTAATAGAATTTGATTATGTAATTTATGATGCTCAACGGCAGTCAATGTGATATTCAGTGAATTAGATCAAGTGACAACTGATATTATTTCAGCTTAATAATTGAATTTAAAAAATGAGAAAGAAAAAAAATAAAAGGTATACTGCACTAATTAAATTAAAAAGGGTGAACAAATATTTACTATATCAATTATTTTTCTTATTGTGTACAATAATAATAATAATAATAATAATTAGTGAAAATGGTAAATAAAATTAGATTATGAAGAGAAAAAGTATATTAAAAAACAAGAAGTTAAATGATAATAGAAAAGGAAAAAAAATGAGAAGAAAACGAGAAAAAAGAAAAGCAGAAGGAAAAAAAGAAGAAGAAAAGAAGCATAGAAATAAAAAAGAATTGGAGAATAAAAAAAATGTCCCGCAAAAACTATTATGGCTAGGAAATATAATCAATTTATAAATAAAAAAATAAATAAATAGATAAAAATAAATAATTTTATTTTTATGGATAGCTATATCGAAACTCTTCCCTCCCAATCCCCCTAAGTAATGATGGAAAAATATTTACCATGAAATGTAAGTTATCTTTCTGAGGTATCTCCTGTATGTTTTCTTGAATGGCATTAGGAGAAACACCAATCATATAATAATGCACAAGCTAAGTTCGCTAGTGTACACTTATTTAGCCAGAGAGATTTTCATTACCAACTTGGCCAAAGCTCACATGCGATAAACAATTATATCTTGGACTATAAAATACATTATTGTTTGATATTTAAAATCTTTCCCGCAACATCGGACGTTTCATCGTTTCCATCTAAAGCAAGCCTTTATTATAGGTATATTCGACCGGTTCACCAAAAATATTTATATTTATATTTATGTCGTAAGTATTATAAAAAATATTTATACAATCAAATGACTTAAAAGGTAATTGTACTTATTTTTATACAATAAGCATTAATTAGTAACTTAGAGTAAATAATAAGTAATAGTAATATGTTATAACATTAAATAATACTTATGAGATAACTATTAACCATCCGAATATCTAGCTAACATCTCCTCCTGCAATACAAATGAGGTGTATATATGGAATAAATAAAAATAAAAAATTCTATGGGCTACACTTATAACGCTGATATATAGCTTAATTGTATTAGTCGAAGTTTTCCATACAATAGATGTAAGTTCAATTCCCGTCATCCCCTTTTTCCTTCTCTCCCAATCCCTCTAAGTAATGATGGGAAAATATTTAAAAAGAAAAAGAAAAAGAAAGAAGAGAATTAAATAATCCACCAAATAACTGAAGTCCTTATAAGACAACTAAAATTTCAGTACCATGAACTAATTGGTTCTTCCATAATTGTTTCCAATAAAGGCTTCTTTGATTTGCATGACACCCTATACCTAAATTCTTGTCCTACCACAAAACCTTCTAATTCATTCAAATTCAAACCTAACCATCCAACCTCGTCTTTTCCCGACGAATTATCTGATACATGTGCTGGTATTGGTGCTGGTGATGGTGCTGAATTTGCCGCCGTCAAGAAAACTTCCATATCTTTTTCAGTGATCACAGAATTCACCCTCTTCATAGAAAACATAACGTAAATATTCCCAAACTCCAAGTCTTCGTCGGCCGACAAGGCGAAAAACCGTCGGCCGATGATCAACGAGCAGGAGTTTACTAAGAAGAAGTTTGGATATTCCAACATAAGTTCTGCTGCTTTTGTTATCTCATGAAACTGTTGGATTTGTCCATTGGGTAGTATAACCTTAGCTGCTTTTGAATTCCTTATCCTTTGTGAAGTAGTGCAAGAAATAAAGTTCCCCATAGAAAAAAATGAAGAATTTAAAATGAAAAGGTTTTAGATTGTGATTTCTTGGTTTTGATTGATAATATTATAAAAAAGTTAAGAATTGAGGAAATAATAATGATGGAGAAAACCACAAGCTACTTAATTTTGGGTGTTTGAACGAGTTTTATCTATATATAAGTTGTACATAGAAAATAGCCTTTTTACCTGCTTACAGAGATAAGATTTACGTATATATTACCTTACTCAGACTTCACTTATAAGATTATACTAAGCTGATACACAACATCACATAATTATGAAATATTCAGATAATAATCTCATTTTTTTCTTATAGTGAAAATATTCATGGACAAGGAAGAAATTCAAGGTTTCTTTTTTCTTCTTATTTTTCTTTTCAAAAATGTTATATTTATAAGGTTGTATGTTAGTAGAAGATTTACGATGTAAGACGCATTAATGTACGTGGGGACTGACCTGTTAAATCCGTGGGAATGTGTTGGCAAAAAATTTGGTGCATATGGTCAAGTGGGTGTGGATGGTTTTATTCACTTTTTCTTCAATTTTTCAACGTTTTAGTTTCATTTTCATGGTGGGGTTGGGAGGAAAAAAATTGATTAATATTCTCTTTGCTAATTCATCCGTCTAATATGACTTTTTGATAATATACAGAGTTTTTAAAAAAAAGAATTTTTTGACTTACCGCCTAAAATAAATCATAAATGTTTATGTAATGATAAATTATCTCATAAAGAGTAAACTGTATAAAATTAAATTATTTTTAAATAATTAAACATGATATGATATTTGAGATATTAAATCACTTACTTATGATATATTAATATGATTTGGTGTAAATTTTTCATGTGAGTAAGGTTGTATTATTGGTTTGGTTTAATTTTACCATAAAACTATATGACACATCGATTTCATAAAATTCTTTGTCATTATCAATGCAAATTATCATAGAAATTAGTGTTAAAATTATAAATTGTAACTTTTGGAAATTTATAGAATAGTGTAGAATATTATAGAAGTTAGGAGATATTTATAAGAAATATTTCTAGATTAGTGTAGGTGATAAAAACATCTAGATATTTTGTAAGAAAAGTGTGGAGTATTCTAGAAGACGAATCTCCACCGTAGGATTAAATAGATCATGACCGTCCATTGAGGAGGTGGAAAGCCTATATATACCCACCCCCTCCTCCACATTTGTATCATCCAAAAAGAAAATCCAAGTCTTCTTGAGTTAATAAAGTATTCTCCAAGTTATTTAAGTAAGTCTTCCACTTTCTTAGTTCTAGTATTTTTGGAGCTATATTTTCTTCTTCGTTCTTCTTCAATTGTGGTTGTGAGTCTTGGGCTAGTGAAGCATAATTCGCTACTCTAAGAAAGCAATTTCCAGAATTTGGGAAGTTATTTTTCTTCACATGGTATCAGAGCTACAAGGGTGTTAGCTTGGAATCTTGTCAAGTCACTCTTGGTGAAGAAGTTCGTTGGCGTTCTAAAAATGGATTGAAGAGTTGTCGGCCTTGGAATTGAGGTGCTTAATCAATCCAATTACAAGGTATGGAAGTCTTGCATGGAATCTTATCTTCTTGGAGAAGATTTATGGGAGGTTGTTGGTGGAGACAACAAGGTTGCCCCTACACCCACGGATACTAATGCCGATGCCGTAAAGAAGTGGAGGACTTCAAACGCAAAGGTGAAATTCGTGTTGAAGAGATCAATCTCTCACGATTATTTGATCACATTGTTGGGTGTAAGTCTGCATCTCATATTTGGGATACTCTAAGTGCATTGCTTAACAAGAAAAACGTTGCTCGGCTGCAATACTTAGAGAATGAGTTGGCACGAACTACTCAAGGTGAGCTCTCAATCTCCGAATTTTTCTTAAAAATTAAAAATATTTGTTCGGAAATTTCTGCTCTTGATCCGGAGGAACCTATTTCGGAAGCTCGAATGAAAAGGAATATTATTCGAGGATTAAACAAAGAATATATTCCTTTTGTCACTTCTATTCAGGGGTTGGCTAATCAACCCTCCCTTGTTGAGTTTGAGAACTTCTCTCTTCTCAAGAGTCTCTAGCAAAACAAATGGCTGGAGTCTCCTTATCCTTTCAAGGTGACGCCTTATTCTCTAGAAAGAAGAAAGTCTATAGACCAAAGAAGAAGAATGAAAGAGAGAGAAGAAAAGATGAAGGGGGAGAGCCACCAAAGAGTGCCAACGGGAAAAGAAGCACTATTCGATGCTATCGGTGTAACTTGCCTGGACACATCAAGAAGAATTGTAAGGTGAAGCTAAAGGGAGGAAATGTTGATGATAAAGCAGAACAAACCGAAGAGAATTGGGGTGGTTGCTTCTCAACGAAAACTACCTCGGTAAATGCTTACGCTAGCATCAACTTCAAGGATGACTGGATCGTGGATTCTGGTTGCGGTCATCACCTTACCGGAGATGACTCAAAGTTCACATCTCTTCAGAAACATAAAGGTAATGAAGCTATTCTCACCGCGGATAATACCGTTTATCCGGTAGAAAAAGAGGGTACAATCATTCTCGACAATGGCGGAGATCCTATCACTATGAAGAGTGTGTATCATGTACCTGGGATGAGGAAGAATCTTTTCTCGGTGGCTAACGCTGTGGATGCTGGGCACTATGTTCTGTTCGAGCCAAATGGAGTGAAGTTCTTCCGAAATATCACTAAGGTGGAAGGAGATGTCGTTCACACCGGTAAGCGAGTTAAGGATTTATTTGTTTTGTCAGCATCTACATCTTATGTTGAAAAGATGAGCACGAATGATAATGCATCACTTTGGCATGCTAGACTGGGGCACCTTAATATGGATAAGTTAAAAGTCATGGTAAACAAAAATTTGGTTAATAGTTTGCCTCATATTACTACTTTTGGCAGTGGAACATTATGCGAAGTGTGTCAATATCGTAAGGCGCATCGTCTTCCATTTGATAGATCCCAAACAAGATACGAGGCACCACTAGAACTCATTCATAGTGATGTGATGGGTCCTACACGTACACCTACCTTCTCTGGTTATCGCTATATGGTGGTATTTGTTGATGATTACACACGATATACTTGGGTATATTTCGTAGTGCAAAAATCTGAAGTATTTTCCAGATTTTTGGAGTTCAAGGAGAAGGTCGAAGGTGAGTTTCAGAGGAAGATAATACGGCCGAGGACTGATAATGGGGGAGAATATACTTCCCGGGAGTTTAATCAATTCTGCTCGAGGCAGGGAATACTAAGGCAGCTCACATGTGCAGACACTTCTCAGCAAAATGGCATTGCAGAGAGGAAGATTCGATATCTTACTGAGACATGTAAGAGCTGGTTATATGCTAAACATTTGCCCAAAGTTCTTTGGGCCGAAGGTATGGCTTGTGCGGCATATGTGATTAATCGGGTACCACTCAGTCCGATTAATATAAAGTCCCCGTACGAAATGCTCTACAACGAGAAGCCAAATGTGAAAGACTTTAAGGTCTTTGGATCGATCTGCTACGTCCACATTCCAGATTCACAAAGAACTAAACTAGATGCTAAGGCAAGGAAGTGCATCTTCATCGGTTATGATGAAAGGAAGAAAGGCTGGAAATGCATGGATCCTGAGACAGGCAAGTGTAAAGTATCTCGGGATGTAGTATTTGATGAAATCTCTTCCTACTACGGTCCCGGTGGTGTTCCTGGAGATGCTCCTTCACCAACTATAGAACATGAAGAGATGCCCGTAAGTCTTCCAGTGACTTCTTCAGCTCCTTGCTCCAATATTTCATCATCGCCATCATCACCAATGACGTATAATAGTACGTCATCTTCAGAAGCAAGAGATTCTGGTGATAGGGGAGCAAGGTTACTTCTCGCGTGGATGAACAAAGGGAAAATATCAACCTGGAGGAGACAAATGGTCAAAGAACAACTCGATATGGAAGGCAAGCCATCTAACCTATTCGCTACCGAGATGGCAACATGGTAAGCATCTATCATTGCTTCAGTACCGGTCCTATTTATGAAAATGAGCCTTCTTCCTATAATGAAGCAAAAGGTGTTAAGGAATGGGAAGAAGCTATGAATGAGGAGATGCACGCACTTGTGAAAAATGAAACTTGGGATCTTGTGCCAAAGCCCAAGGATGTGAAACCGGTATCTTGCAAGTGGGTGTATAAACTAAAGAAGAAGGAAGATGGGAGCATTGATAGATATAAAACAAGGCCGGTTGCACGAGGATTCTCTCAAGTTTATGGAGAAGACTATGAGGAGACTTTTAGCCCAGTGGCGAAGATGACATCAGTTTGAGTTGTGATCTCCTTGGCGGCATCACTTGGGTGGAAGCTATGTCAGCTTGACGTGAAGAATGCTTTCCTGTATGGCGAGATTGATAAGGAGATCTACATGGAACAACCTTTGGGCTACATTTCTCCTACTCATCCAGACTATGTATGCAAGCTGAAGAAAGCGCTTTATGGACTCAAGCAAACTCCCAGAGCATGGTACGGAAAGATTGTTGAATACTTGCTATTTTGTGGCTATCTTGCATCAGACTCAGATTCTAGCTTGTTCGTGAAGAAGCAAGGTACGCTCCACATGATTGTGCTACTATATGTGGATGATATGACTATTACAGGTAATAACGAACAGGAGGTTGCAAAACTGCGAGCTGAACTCTCGATCAGATTTGAAATGAAAGATTTGGGAGAGCTTAGTCACTTTCTTGGTTTGGAAGTGAAATATGTGAAAGATGGAATATTTATTTCACAAGAAAGCTATGCGAGGAAGCTTGTGGACAGGTTTGGAATAAACACAAGTAAGCATCGTTCTACTCCTCTTGAGCCTAACATAAAAATTAGGCATGATGAAGGAAAGCTTTTACCAGATCCACGTCCTTATCGGGCTCTTGTTGGTAGCTTGATCTACTTGACTATTACAAGGCCAGACATTTCATTTTCTGTTGGACTTGTTAGTCGCTATATGCAAGAGCCACGGAAACCTCACTTTGAAGCGGCGAAGCTCATATTGAAATACGTGAACTCAACATATGACATGGGACTTCTTTACAAGAAAGGAGCTGATTTTTCACTACTTGGGTTCACTAATGCTGATCTAGGAGGTGACTTAGATGATAGAAGATCAACTTCCGGTTATGTATTCTCTTGTGGTTCAGCATGTGTTTCTTGGTGCAGTAAAAAGCAAGACTCAGTCTCGCTCTCTACTACTGAAGCGGAATACAAGGCTTCTACTCTTGCTGCTCAGGAATGCACGTGGCTTCGTCGGCTTGTTGGGGATGTATTCTCACCAATTCATAAGCCTACAAAACTTCTTGGTGACGATCAAAGCGCTATAAAGTTGGCTACTAATCCGGTGTGTCACGCAAGAACAAAACATATTGAGATTGCGCATCATTTCATCCGAGAGAAGGTTCTAGATGGTACAATTGAAGCATTGGAGGTTTGGAGCAATGATAACGTTGCAGACATCTTTACAAAGTCTCTTTCCAAAGGACCATTCGAGGATCTCCGTGGCGAGCTTGGACTTGTCTCCAAAAGTTCACTTTAAGGGGGAGTGTTAAAATTATAAAGTGTAACTTTTGGAAAATTATAGAATAGTGTAGAATATTATAGAAGTTAGGAGATATTTGTAAGAGATATTTCTATATTAGTGTAGTTGATAAAAATATCTAGATATTTTGTAAGAAAAGTGTGGAGTATTCTAGAAGACGAATCTCCACCGTAGGATTAAATAGATCATGACCGTCCATTGAGGAGGTGGAAAGCCTATATATACCCACCCCCTCCTCCACATTTGTATCATCCAAAAAGAAAATCCAAGTTTTCTTGAGTTAATAAAGTATTCTCCAAGTTATTCAAGTAAATCTTCCACTTTCTTAGTTCTAGTATTTTTGGAGCTATATTTTCTTCTTCGTTCTTCTTCATGTGCTTGTTGACACAATATTTATGTTATAAATGGTGCTCTTCTTATTTTAGCTTCTTTTTGTCCATATTAGTTAGGCGTGTTTGTAGCGATATACTTTCCGTGAAATCCCGAAAATTTTCTTATTGGTGTAATCGATAATCAAATCGATAAGCCCCAAAAATCGATAAATCAAAATCGAAAAAATCGACACCTTATTGAAACGATTGCGATAAGCAGTTCAAATCGATAATCGATAAGTAATTATCGATAATGGTCAAAATCGAATCGATAAATCGAATGCACACCCCTAGTCCAGGGCCTATATGAGCCTATGTGGGCCTATGTAGGCCCAATGGTTACTTTCTCTTTTTTTTTAATGTATCTAAGGCAATTCTGGTAAAATTATATTATAGAATTATGACTTAAATTTTTTTAATTCAAATTTAAATACAAAAATATTGTAGAATGTGGTTTAGAAAAAGCAGGGGTAGTAATAGAAGGGTCAGATGGGGCATTATTTGGATTACTATTAGTTGGTTTAACTTCAGCAACATGACTACTAGGTGTATCGTCATCCGATTGCGTTTCGTCAAAATCTATTTCTTCATCATCATTTTCATCAATATTTTGATTAGCATAAAGAGCATTCATATATTCAATATTTAATTGTTCACCACCTCCAACATTATGCAAATATTAACTCTCACTAAATTATAATAAAGCATTATCACTATAAATTAACATTTACATTTAATAATAACTAAATTAACGAAAAAAGAGTAAAACTATATTTTCGTTGCATAATAATATTTTAAATTAATCTAATAAACTAAAATATTATGTATAAATACATCTAATAATTTTAAAATAACACAAATTGTCTGAAATCAACTTAAATATGAATTTGTGGAGGACGTTCAAGACAACTCTTCAAATGCCTCCTTAAACAACCTCTACCCGCCCACTTTAGACGAAGATTTAAAACAAGACCACAATTCTTGCACTTTACTTTGTGAACTTCTTCATTTTCTTCTACCACCTTAAAGTGTTCCCAAACATATGAGTGCACTCTAGAAGTACGTGGCATGATTAACTTGAATTGAGAATTTGAGTTTGAGAAATGAGAGATGAGTGATAAAATGAAGAAAAGGAGATGTATTTATAGTTTTTCAAAGGTCTAAATTAATTAGTAACTACTATATGTGTTATTATTAAAAAAGCATTGCCCAAAAAAGGACTATTCTTGCAATCACTCTTGAATTTTCTCTTATTGTTACTAAATTGCAACAATAAAGTAACCAAGAAAATTAGAGAGAGACGATGATTTGGTGAGAAAAATAAAAGAGTGAGGGAGTGTTTATTGTTGAAAATAAAAAAGTATAATTATAAAAAGTTTGAGGTTAAAATAACGTTGGGGGAGGGGGAGGGTTAAATGGCTATTATGTAAATAGCCAACAACTATATTGGCAACCCAAACGGCTACTTTTTAAATGCCCTAACAGGCATATTTAAAAAAACAATTAGAGTCGTTGGGCCTGTTTAGGCTCATTTATGCCGATTGAACCAGCCCACTTTCCAGTCGGTCCCAGTCCTGCGGGTCTCATACACAAAACGGGCCCACTATCCAGCCTACCTCCCCACGGTCCCGATCCTATCCGGTTAGGCCCATCGCCCATTTAGGCTTGTTGTCTTAGCCGAGCCCGGTCCTAACCGGCCCACATGTCACCCTTAGATTAGACTAATTAATAAATAGATTAGGAGTTAATCCTAGCTAAAGATAATGACTTTCGATCTAAAATCTGTGTACGTAGACTATGCAGGAGAATGTTAGAACAAAACTAATGCAATATGTGTTGAATATTTAAAGCTCATAATGAAATGAAAATAACAAGCATTAAATAACAATAAATGACACTAAATATGAATAAATACAATGATTCACCCAATATTAAATGAGGTAGATGATTCATCTTTCTAACAATGATGTGAGACAAACAACTGTGAGAATATTTGGGATTATCTCAGATCTAGTGTGAGAAAGTGTTGAACAAAAAGAGAATTTAATCCCTTAGAAAATGTAGTGTTTGTATCTATCTCTAGAGTTAATATTTCAAAAGTGTTCTAATCAAAATCAATAATACATGCATTTAGCCTTCTCTCTTTCTATTTATATGGGACATGACCCAATCTGACCTAAAATTACAAGCATCAAGAATATTCAATGGATATTCTCCTAAATATCTTATTACAAAGCTAGTCGTTACTACTACTTTTGGACTACGACCTCGACCATGATTGACTTCTCAGGAGTGGACCCATCAGTCATTGGTCGATCTCGGCTAAACTGCTTTTAACAGCACACTTTTGTGACTAAGATTTTAACCCATATATTTAGTCCCTTCACTTATAGACGTCATCTCATGGGTGGCTTAGGTGAGCGGACTTCATCAATCGTGAGATTTTATGCGGGCAGGTCGAGTAATGACACTCACGGTGAGGAGATAACGTCGCGCTTTGTGAGCCATAACTTTTCCAGTTCAGAATAACGTCATGACATCATGTGTCATTATTACGTATTTCCCCCATGCATTGCATCATTTACCGCACCCTGCCATTTTGATATTTGTGCGGTGACAATTGGCATTTTTGATTGGGTGTTTGAAGGAGTTTTATCTATATATATGTCGTACATAGGAGACAGCCTCTTCACCTGCTCATAGGGATAAGATTTACATATACATTACCTTACTGAGACTTCACTTGTGCGATTATACTAGGCATCATAACATCACATAATTGTAAAATATTCAGATAGTAATCGTTGTTTTTTTGTAGCGAAAATATACACGGACAAGGAAGAAATTCAAGGTTTCTTTTTTCTTGTTATTTTTCTTCTTCGAAATTGTTATATTTATAAGGTTGTATGTTAGTAGAAGGTTTACGATGTAAGACGCAATAATGTACGTAGGGACTGACTTGTTAAATTCGTGGGAATGTGTTGGCAAAAAAAATTGGTGCATATGGTCGAGTGGGTATGGAAGTTTTTTTTCTTCATTTTTTCTTCAATTTTCAACGTTTTAGTTTCAACTTCATGGTGGGGTTGGGAGAAAAAAAATTGATTAGTGTTCTCTTTACTTATTCAACCATCTCATTTTATATGACAATATTTGATAAGAATTTTAAAGTTAGAAACGAAATTATAGAGGAAAATGAAGAAGAATTTCACTGTAAATTGATTTAAATTATTTCGCCATTCATATCGGGTTTAGAAACCAACTGAATTATAGAGAAAACATTATTGGGCTGGGCTTTTATGGTTTAGTGGGTGGAGTTTAGACCACTACAGATAGGCTTTGAGGCCATATAGGCCTGAAAAAATAACATAACTGAAGATCATTACTTCAACCTTAGTCGTAAATCACAAAATTCAATTTCCAACATCCAAAATTTATTACAAGATCCGAACTTTGCATCTACACAATATATATGTCTGAACAAGTTATATCAAGCCATAACCACAACCCAAAATATAATCACTTGACATATCACATGACTCACATACTCGTAGCAAAATTTCTGATCACAGTAGCTGCTCAAAACAATCAAATACAAGATAATAAATCTCATGTCAAACAAAACCTTGTTCTAACACCTTCATATATTGCCAACAATGAAATAAACACGCATAAACTCATAACCATTCGTCAGACTAACAAGTTATGGAACTCTCTCTCATTTGATAGGAACTATAACAAATTTCTAAGCCGACTTTCGATATTATCCTTCCAACCATGCTGTAATCAAATTCTGATAGTGTCCATTCTAGGTCTAATGACCTCATCTCATCCAACACGACCACTCTGGTGGCATGACACATCAATACAATCTAAAGGCGTAAGTTGTGCAATTCGTGCACCCAATAGCAACATTCTAAATGAACTCAAATATGAAAAAATGACATCAAACAAGAGAATTGTCCCGCCAACTTAGCAAGTACCACCACAACACCATGTTAAGAGCCTACAACACACTGTAGAGCCAAAACACACGAATCAAACATAAAGGATCGTATCTCAACATAACTTCGCTACAATGCGTGACCCCATCTAAACGTTGGTCCATATTATATACCTCAAGCTACCCTTCTCAAAAATCCATAACCACTCGAAATTCGACATCAAGTACCCAAAGTGAATTACCAACCACGAAGAGCAAATAACACTATGCCACCATCCATAAAGAACATAACACCCAAATTCCCATCACGCTCAAATTCCACTATAAATCCAGAATAAAACTGCACCGTGTGTGTATGTAACCAGTGAATCACAATTTCTCGTAGCATAGAAGAGTAACTCACAGATCATTTCCAAACAAAAATAAGCTCAACATCAACCGAATGGAACATCCTCAACAATAGCAGTATGGAGCCAAACAATCCGATCGGATGTAGAACACACATCCTCATTGGGCGTACCAATGGACCTTAAACCAACTATGGTTACCCAAAAATAGATATATAACACTCTGAAAGTCCATAATGACTGAACCATAAAGCGTACTATCATATGTCTAGCTTTGGCCACATCTTCACAGTCTACAACCACAAAATAGTCTGTTTCTGAGAACTCTCATTCTCCAAATTCATAGAACACATGAATCACCTTATTTGATCCTAACTACACTTCTCGAATGTGTAACACATCTCTCATACATGATCACCCCACGGGGAATACTTATATAATTCTTCCGTGCCACATAAAAGATTCTGAATATCAGTAATCGATCAACCAAGTGAGTGCTGCAATATTAATGAAGTATCCATAAATCAAAACACAATGCCCCATTACTGATCAACCAAGTGAGTGCTGCAATATTAATGAAGTATCCATAAATCAAAACATAATACCCCTTCTGAAATTTACACTCTTATCAAGCCATATATAATAGTAATAGCATTCATCTAGTCCTCTGAAACCGTCCATGATGCTTAAGGATTCATGACCTTCCCTTTAAAACTGAACTGTGATATAAAGCATCTGATAACTTACAGTACCTTTACTCTATTGTTGCCAAAATCCCGCACTGAAATTCAACTAAATCTTTCATAAGCTCATAACACAAATCATCTAATATCTCAGATCATCTACAAATTCTCGCATTCACCTTGTAATAGTCAAGTCAACTCTCATAATGATCCAAACTCAAATTGCAACACGTATAATTCACCGGTAGAGGAGAACTCGCTACAAAATAAGATAGGGATCACACAACCTCAAGACACCCCGTAAGAGATAATCCACCTGCTTAGTCTCAAATCGACATCTTTCCATACCCTTCCACAGTCACAAATACTATGCAATTACTTAATCTTCATCATTTTGAACTCATCAACAAGACATGAGCATCTAATTCGTTCCACCATTAAACATCATGAAAGATCCTCCAATATTCTCGTAACTCAATACTATACGTCACATCAAGGCAGAAGTCAAGCACCTAGTCCTGACGATACCTAACTCAACCTGCTAGGTAAGCCAACTAATAAATTTTCTATTTCAATAATGTTAACATGTCCATTAAATAGAAAAAATTATTTGGATCTATTACGTTTCCCAAGGACTGGTAGTACAAATTATGAGCTTCTAAGAATATAATTTGCAAAGCTGACATGAAAAGAACACATCTTCTACTTGAATAGTACATAAACAGAGTTTTATAATCTAAGGCTACATAAAGAAGATGCAGTTATAGCAGGAACACAGGTACGCCTTCAAATCTAGCAACCATCGAACGTAGCAACATCGGTATCCGAAATTTGTATGCAGTGTGCAAAAAGTACAGTATGAGTACAACCGACCTCATCTACTCAAAAAGTAACAAACCTAACCTCAGGTTAAAAGCAGTAAAGAGCCGGAATATAGGTCGGGTCCAACACAAATAACCAATAGCAGTTCATACAGTGGGCTCATAATAAATTAAAAGTTGCTCCTGCTACTCAGCCAAGCAATCTTGCTTGTACAATGGAAAGGGCCACTGGTTTATCTCTCCAGTGAATCAAATTGGCCAAAGGTGTGCGTTCATGAGCCCATGCTAAAGTTTCAATCAATTCCTGCCAATATCCACGCCAAGAAATTAAGAACATAAATCCAGTAGCCCAAACAAGATGTCCAAATAAGAACATCCATGCCCAAACCGATAAACTATTCATACCAAAAGGATTATATCCGTTGATAAGTTGTGAAGAGTTTAACCGTAAATAATCCCTTAACCAGCCCATTAAATAAGTGGAAGTTTTGCATAGTTTTTCGAAAATAGTTCCGCTTTTCAAGAATAACAGTAGAGCTCCAAATTCTTTATCGAAATCATCGAATTGTTTTTAGATAGTTTAAAGCATGTAGTTTTCTTGAAAAATCCTTTCCACAGTAAATAAAAAAAAGTATTTCATTTCCTTTCTAAATAACAAGTGTGAAATACCAATCTATGCCTATATATCAATGTGTGCAAAAAATCACGAATGATGTTAAGCATGAGGAAAATGCATCTCTAAGCATGTAAGCCATATATGTATGCCAATACCATGTATTTTATAGATGAATCATATACTCACACTCTCAGAGTACTCAACCTCACTATATCACACTTTTCACTCATCATACTCAACCATTTGGTACTGTATATGGCCCATGTGGCCCAGGGAAGATCCATCCCGGAATATATATATATACATCGCTGCCTATAAGTCCGTTACTGAGGAATCAAGCCAATCCAACGTCATGGAGAAGATCTATCTCCATACCAAGGGAAGATCCATCCCTAGATATAATCAACCGTGCTCACTAGGGTGTACAGACTCCGGAGGGCTCCTTTATCCCAAGTGCTATAACAAGCCAATTATGGAATAAATCAATTAGGCCCTCGACCTTACTCAATAATTAATAAAACATGTTGCGAGTGCAGCCCGACACATAACTGACACTAATAATCAAGCTCTCAGCCTCACTCAGTGATCAATCTCTCCAGTCTCACCCACGGGCTCACAATGTCATGAAAACTGACCCGGAACACTGATATGATGTATCGATAAGTAACAACTGAGACTATGATATGATATGAATGCATGAATGTGACTGAGTACGAAATATCAATGAATTCAAAGAGATGACAGCAAGAAACAACCATTATGGGCCCCAACAGTATTAGCATAAAGTCTAAATATGATATCTAGCATGATATACAACTTGTTTATTTTATCACATGGTAAAAACATAGATATCAATAAAATAGGGCCATTGAACAGTGCCCTCAAAACAACAAAGTCACAACTCGCAGGGTGCACGCCCACACGGCCGTCACCTAGCATGTGTGTCACCTCAACACCAATCATATAACATATAATTCAGGTTTTTATACTTTCAACACTAAATTTAGAAGAGTTGATTATCTTAAACAAGCCAATTCTGACATCGAGCAAGCCAGGCGATGCTCCAAGAATGCCATTACGTGCTCGAAATTTTCGGATTGACGAAACGAATATCCAAATCCAATCCAAATAAGTTCGGATTGGGATTTTTGAAGTTCGGTTTCAGATTACTCGGTTTGGATATTTTGAAATTTCGGTTTTTGAGCTTATAAGTTGAGATGTATCTTCTTTTTTTAAAAATAAATATCCAAATGAAGTAATCATATTAAATTACCTGAAAAGTTCTTCATTCTCACCACAATTATCCAAATAAAATATTAAAATAATAAAATTATTATATAACAAAAATAAAAAATACAATATAGACGTTAATACGATGGATAAGAAGTGAAAATAGTAAACCATGTCCAAATAGAAATTGTTCTCATAATAACTTAGTAACTAATACTGAATATATATGATAATCTCTAATGGGTAGAGTATTGAACTTATTATTATTGACATATGGATAGTGGACTAAATATAAAGTATAAGAGTTTCGCATTTTCGGTTCAAAGTACCAAATCTAATATCCAATCCGAAATCCAAAATTTTGAAAATTAAATTCTAAATCTATTCCGTAATCCAAAAATCCAAACCAAAAATCCAATAAATTTGAATTTTGGTTTGAATTTCGGTTTTGCCCAAAGTATGCCCACCCTTGTAAATGATTCACAAAGGCTTTAACAATTTGAAGAGAATCTAAGAAGTGTAGTGAAATTTCTAAAAAGGAATAAGAAAAAGAATTGATCAATGGGAATTAATAAGAGAAGGTAAGCTGAAAAGACTACAATTTATTACTAATAAAGTGTAAGATAAAATTCACACGTTACATGAAAAGACTACACGACATACTAAACATATCAAAATGTCAGGAGTAGTTATAGAAGATGAACCCATTTAAGTAGTAACCTAACATTAAGTAGCTCAAATTAATCATCTAATGGGAGGTAATTTTCTTTTAGATAGAGGGTAAATTAGTCGTTTAACTTTTGAAGGATGTTTTAGTAAATTAACTTTACATTAAAAGGCTTTCCGCTTATAATATAGTATAATATAATTTATTTAAGAAGTAGACTGAAGTTATTTAAGAAGTAAGTATAAATTAAAAGTTTTTAAGAAATGCGTATAAATTAAATAGGGACGACTGAATAAGGCGCGTGCAATTTTTACGAAAATTTCTTTATTCTTTTAGCATTCATTCAAGGAATTTGGTTTTATTGGAACGAAACGTGGAGTGGCTTTGATGGATGTCGACAAAGTGCGGATTCGAGAAAAAAGAGTTACAAAGCTTGGAGACGCATTTAAAAGACATTAAAGACTTGACATGAAGCCTAAAGAATATTTAATAGAAAATTTCTTCAGGTATTGAAGATTTTCCTTGAGAGCATGGCTCTCTTCCAACCCTCATGACTCAAACGAAGACTATATTTTGATGCATATTCAAGGAGTTCCTCGTTCGTTAGCTTACTGGAGACCTGGACTCAAGGGTTTAATTACGGCCAGTTTTATGCAGTCGATTTGGAGGTAAACATTTCGATCGTAGGCTTCAGAGGAGGTTCACAATCGCAACCAACCGTTGGAAGGGTAGTTAACGGACTACCTTCCGACTTTATTGTGCATTCTTTAGGACCTTAGGTGAACTATGGGTGATGGTTCGAGATGGAATTAAACAAACCTCAAAACGAACACATATGGTGCTACACAATTTGATGTTTACAAGGTTGATGTGGATAAAGAGAGTTATGAGGAGGTTTTTGGTTTAGGGAACAGGCCACTCTTCCTTGGCTTTAATATCACTTTGGCTGTTGAACAAGATGAATATTTCAAGTCCACCAATATGGATCTTCAACAGTCCTTTCTCAGTTTAGTATTGATTCACACTTAATATACTTTGTTAACTGTGTTGACTGCTACTTTTTAGTTCGTCTTTATTTCCTAGCTTTCTTTTTGTTGGAATTTCATGTAATTCTCTTTTGGTAGTAGTTAAATTACTGTTTGTCTGTAACTCTTTGCTTTCTTTCTATCGGAATTACATGCTATATAAGAGTGTGGTGCTAGTCACTTTCTAGTTTCTACTAAGGAAAACAAAATACAGTACTATAATTTAAGTATTTTCCCTAGACAAATATCATTTCAAATCGAAATACACTAATCACATGACTAGAAAACAAATAGTAACGAAAAGAAGATCTCACCTCATGTCAGCATAATGAGCTAAGGAAACTAGACAAGCATTCAAGAATATTGCATGAAAGAGTATTAAAGTTGAAGAAAAATATGATTGGTTCCACAGCATGTAGAATGCATATTGCTTGACTGGTGGGAGGTTTGATGAGCATTCAAAAACTTGATCAGTTTTGTTTCCTTACTGCTATTTACATGAAATCCGTCACAGTTGAACTAATCACCAGAGTATTGTTCAAGGCATCTTATTGACAAGTAGAAAAGAACACAGACTCCTTATCCTTTCATGAGATCGGCATACATTGACCGATGAATAACATGTTGAGGCGAGACAATTGCACCGTTAACACGAAGTTGTCGCAGAAAATCCACTCGCACTGATTTGAACTGATATCGCTGCAGTAAAAAAGTAACATTTGAGTAGATGGGAAGGAAAGAGAAGTTCAGATAACATATAGGCAGTGTAATAACATGGGGAACAGGGATGACTGTTATGCTTGGTATCTATTGCAGTGAAAAGACAGAGAGAAGAGCCAATCACTTCTTTCAGACTCTCAATTGGTGAAAATCACTGTTGTGGCCACAATCTGGTTTACCTGCATATACCTTTGACCGCATCAACCGTTCCACATTCCCCCCCCCCCGGGGGGGGGGGGGGGGGGGGGAGGGTGGATACTTTCAGCGAAAGTTGAAATAGGTAAATATGTAACTCTATCTGAAATGTAGCTTCAATGATAAACCTAATGATCCTCGCCAACCCAGTAAATACTATTAGAGGACTAAACGTTACCATTAATAGAGGCGTTCTACAAAAAAAAGAGAAATAAAAAAGGATAAAGCGGAGCTGACACATATAAAAAAAAATGTAAACCCAACATAAAAACCTGTTGTACACCTTACACATAACTTTTACAGCATATGCAGAAGTAAAATGGAATAAGCAGAGTAGCAATGGAAAAAAAAAACACAAAGATATTAAAATGATAGGAGGTTACCTTTAATTTCCATTCAAAATCAAAGGAATGGTAGAAAGGATCCAAAAGTGTGATCTGATCTTCTTCTTTGATCTGTCAACAGTAGTAGTTTGTAATGTGAAAATCTAAGGGGAATGCGAGAAACTGAAGATCAGCAAGTACTCCAACAATTAATGTAAAATAGAATTCTCAGTAGTCACTGTATATCTATCTACTCTCTGCTCTCTCTCAAACAAAAAGATGGTTTATTACACAGTCAACTTTTCTTGTCTTTTTTTTTCATTTATAATTCATTTAGTCTTTTTATCCTGCGTAAACACAGGAAAATCGGAACATACCACAATCCTGTATAGCAGAATTTAAGGATGTCACATATTTATTAACATGATCAAAAATTTAGTTGGATGGAGATATTGGATCTAAAATCAGCTCTTCAATATAATGTGAACTCTAATGGAATACAAAGGGCAGTCGTTGCTTTCTAAATCTCTTATTAAATGGAACAAATAATTGGGACAATCTGCAAAAATTTACTATTCCAACTTAGTGTACATTATATTCCAAGTGTGTAATTCACTATATTGGTATTCACTAAGTATTTTCCCTTAATAAGATTTTTCTTCCAATAAGGGAAAAGTAGAGGAGAAATGATTACTTGTTGCCAGACATACTTCAACTTTAGCAGCAAAGTAACTAAGAAAAGAATATGTGAACTGTGCCTGTTGCTTAGAACTGTACTTAAAACTGATCACATTCGTTAAAGTAACAGAGATTAGACCAAAGGTGTTACTTACCGCAGAGCCGCGTATTCCGTAAACAGTAATTACAAAACATGTGCGGTCAGAATCACAGACGACATAGTATCTGCAGAAGAAGAGTAGAAGTTGAGACAACATAGTATCTGCAGATTGTGGGGCAGCTCTGGGAGGGGAGAAGTGACAGAATCAACTCTTCTAAGGTAAGGTAACTTACATTGGTCTTTTGACGGGATTCTTAACTGAAAACAGAACTTTTCCTGAGACTGCTTTTCCTTCATTAAGACCTTCAGTTAGGCGATCGACAGTAGCACTCTCATAAGAAGGATCCACTACAAGAAAGTATTTTGCCCATTTTATGGATTACAAGCTTAATCCAATATCACACTGTTTATGGAAAGGAAAATCTAAGACCCATATATAAAGCTTACATTCAACAGAAGCAAGTGATGATGCTAGCGAATCAACAGTAGGAAGAGATGATGATGTTGGAGAAGAAAGCTGCTTAGCATCATTCAGTTTCTGCAAGACAGGATCAAGTTATTCAACTACTTTCACAATCTCATGCATAAAAACACATGTAATATGCATAAAAATGACATGTAATATGAGAAAACCTGCTGTGTTTTATTGATATGTAATATACTGAATGCATAAAGCTATTCTTGGAATTAGTACCTTCAACATTTTTGAGTCCCTTTCTTAATCTTTTTAAACTGTCTTACTAGAATCCTGTTTCCCTTGCATTTGATTTTCCTAGCTTCCCTTTCTACTTATCAAGGGTTTCAAAGCCAAAATTTGAAGATATAGAGCAGTACTTGATAAAGTACAACCCAGTATAATCCCACTTAGTGGGGTCTGGGGAGGGTAGTATGTACGCAGACCTTACCCCTACCCTGGGGTAGAGAGGCTGTTTTCAAATAGACCCCCGGCATCCTTCCCTCCAAGAACTACCCACCTTTGCTCTTGGGGAGACTCGAACTCACAACCTCTCGGTTGGAAGTGGGGGTTGCTTACCATCAGAGCAAGCCCCTCTTGTCATAGAGCAGTACTTGATAGCATCTCAAAATACTATCGTACTGAATTTTCTGTGGTATTACGATGTGAAACACATCCAGAATAAGTAATTCTGATGATGGAAGCAGAGTTACCTCATGTTTCAGTTCCACACTGGTGACAGGCAATATGCATGAATTAGAGTCGCAACTATATAATCTTACCTTAAGCAAAGAGTCTACATCATCAAGAACATCGCACAGATTTGACGCTTGCTCTATAGCTTTAATACTAGGATCCAATAATCCAGCAGTTTCAAATCCAGATAGGGCCATCCAATAGTTCTCCAGAAACTTGTACGTCTGTTGAACCAAGTTACAGAATCAGAAAACATGGTATTGAAATTTTGAGGAGGAAAATGAAAATAAGGATATATAAGCAGATATGAAATGTGATGACTTCCTGCCGTACTTCTAGATGTTCAAACTAGCGAACTTTGAACAAGTTAACTATAGCCTCCATGGGAAGCTTCCTTACTCACACGGGCAACCCACAATGGTTGAACAAGCCAACCATAGCCTCCATGGGAAGCTTCCTTATTCACACACGCAGCCCACAATGGTTGAACAAGTCAACCATAGCCTCCATGGGAAGCTTCCTTATTCACATAGGAATTTCCACAAAAAACCCTCACCATTTTTGCTATAAATAGAGGTGCTTGCCTTCATTGTATATCATCACAAAAATTAGCGTGTTCATCACCAAGAAGAGTGAGAACAAGAGTAATCCTAGAGAGTGATCCTCGTTTGTGAGTTTTTTGAGAGTTTTTTATGAGTTTTGTAAATACTCGTGTAATTCATTCTTGTGAGTAATAGAGGTTGTTTTTCTCTCAAATTTGTGTTTACCAACGCCCAATCGATCTACATATGGTATCAGAGCAGGTTAGAGGCGTTTGTCGAGTTTTAAGGTGACCGGCCAATTTGGGTTTCTAGAGCTTTGCTCTAAATCCAATTCTGACGGCACCATTGGATTTGTCTCGTCGAACGGAGTCCAACGCACCAAACAGCGACCTATTCGGAGTTCAAACGGGCCCAGAAATCGCGGTCAAAGTTTGGTCAACTTTGCCGGAGGTTCGCCGGGAACTCGCCGGAGAAGACAACCGTCGCCAGAAATTTCGCCGGAGAAGACGACCGGTCAACTGTAGCGAACCAGTCAACTCTCTGAAATTGCAAATTGGTCCCTCAACTTTCAAAAAATTACAATTTTGCCCCTATAGTGGAATTTTCAGCCACGAAGTGTCATTCCACCATTTTCGACCGTTCCGGACGCAACGGTGAACTCCGTGTTTAAAGATTCAACCCCGATCGTGTTGAAAAATTATTTTATAAGATGATAATGTCCACAGAAGAGTCAACATCATCTTTCGGAGCCATGATTACGCTTACTGCCACAAATTACACGCTATGGAGACCTCAGATGGAAGATCTCCTAAGATGTAAAGATTTGTTTGATCCCATAGAATTGATGAGTAAAAATCCTAATCCCGCCAAGGAGTTAGAGTGGAAGAAATCAAATCGAAAAACTATTGGTCAAATCCGTCAATGGATTGATCATGGTGTCTTCCACCATGTTGCACAAGAAACAGACGCGTATACCCTCTGGAAGAAGTTGGAAGACATGTACCAGGCCAAGACCGTTGGAATAAGGCCCTATTGATGAGGCGCTTAGTTAACAGGAAGCTAAAAATGAAACTTCAGTTGCCGAGCATACCAGTGAGTTCCAAAACCTGGTCAACCAGTTGTAGTCTGTAGAGATGCCACTTAGCGATGAAGTTCGGGCGCTGTTACTTCTCAGTTCCCTTCCCGATAGTTGGGAACGCTGGTCGTATCACTCAGTAACTCAGCCCCTAATGGCAAACTTACCATGTTAATGGTCAAGGATGCCCTATTCAGTGAAGAGGCAAGGAGAAAGGAGATAGGCACAGATCAGACCCATGCCTTTGTCACAGAGAACCAAGGAGGCAACAAAAGAGTAGCAAAAGCAAATGGAGAGGCAGAAGCAAGAGCAGGGGCAGGTCCACTGATGGCAGAAAACCAACATATAAGTGCCATCATTGTGGAATAGAGGGACATATGAAGAAAAACTGCTACAAATGGAAAGAGGAGCAAGGCCAGAGCAGTTCGCAGCCGAAGAACAAGGATGGAGAAACGTTAGTTACTATCTCTGGTGATGTAGCTTATTGTTCAACCCAAGATGAGACATGCCTTCACGTCTCACGAGAAGACACGGAATGGGTGGTAGATACTGCAGCATCCTGCCACGTGACTCCATACAAGGAATACTTCACAACATACAAAGCCGGTGACTTTGGACCTGTGAAAATGGGAAATTCCAGTTCCGCTTAGATTGTCGGAATTGGTGATGTCCAGATAAAGACAAGTTCCGGGAGCACAATCACTTTGAAGTATGTCCGCCATGTGCCAGATCTTCGGCTAAATCCATTGTCAGGAATAGCTCTTGACAAACAGTGCTATGATAGTCACTTCAGTAAAGGCACATGGAAGTTAACAAGAGGCGCTATGACAGTCGCCCGAGGACATATTTGTGGCACTCTATACAAGACTCATGTGAAGATATGCACAGACAGCCTCAACGTTGCAGAAAAGAAGGCTTCTCAAAATTTATGGCACCAGAGACTCGGCCACATGAGTGAGAAAGGGTTGTCTACCCTAATAAAAAGGAGTTCATCAATGTGGACAAGGATGTTGTACTAAATCCTTGCAATCATTGTTTGTTTGGTAAGCAGCATAGAGTCTCGTTTAATTCCTCTTCAACGAGAAGATCAGAGTTACTCAGTCTGGTACACTCTGATGTTTGCAGTCCCTTAGAGGTTGGATCACTCGCCGGCAATCGATACTTTCTAACGTTCATTGATGATGCTTCTCGAAAGGTGTGGGTGTATTTCTTACGGAGGAAGGACCGGGTGTTCGATTACTTCAAACTGTTCCATGTCATGGTAGAACGTGAGACAGGAAAGAAGTTGAAGTGTCTTCGATGCGACAATGGAGGTGAATACTCTTCCAGGCAGTTCAATGCCTATTGCAGATCATATGGCATTCGACATGAGAAGACGAACCCACACACCCCTCAACACAACTGTGTAGCTGAAAGAATGAACCGAACAATCATGGAACGTGTTCGGAGCATGCTCAATATGGCTAAGCTGCCAAAGCCATTCTGGGGAGAAGCAGTCAGAGCTTCCTGTTACTTGATCAACCGATCTCCATCAGTACCACTGAATTTTGAAATTCCGGAGACTTTGGTCTGGAAAGGATCCATCATATTCTCACTTGAGAATATTTGAATGTTTGGCGTACGCACACGTATCCAAGGAGCTAGATGCAAGGACCATAGCCTCCATGGGAAGCTTCCTTATTCACACGGGCAGCCCACAATGGTTGAACAAGCCAACCATAGCCTCCATGGGAAGCTTCCTTATTCACACGGGCAGCCTACAATGGTTGAACAAGTCAACCATAGCCTCCATGGGAAGCTTCCTTATTCACACGGGAATTTCCACAAAAAACCCTCACCATTTTTTGCTATAAATAGAGGTGTTTGCCTTCATTGTATATCATCACAAAAATTAGAGTGTTCATCACCAAGAAGAGTGAGAACAAGAGTGATCCTAGAGAGTGATCCTCGTTTGTGAGTTTTTTGAGAGTTTTTTATGAGTTTTGTAAATACTCGTGTAGTCTATTCTTGTGAGTAATAGAGGTTGTTTTTCTCTCAAATTTGTGTTTACCAACGCCCAATCGATCTACATACCCCAACAAAATGTCACGGTGAAGAAAATAGATGCTTTCTTTTGAATATACTCTTGAAGTTTCATGACTAAGCATAAACATGCTCAAGCTGCAAAGGTATAAGTATAATTCAAGCGCATGAAAAGCTCCACACCTAGGTATTTTGCTATTATTCTCTCTTTGTTTCACTGAAGCTTTTTATTACATGCTTCCAGGAACTATTTAAACATTCAGGTACATAAATGTTATGTGCTAGAACAATTGAAAATAAGAATTGGTATATAGCCTTACCATCGAGCAGTTGAAACACAATTCAGCACTGCGCATCATCTTTTGATCTTTCACCTGAAACAGAACACAAAATTAGAGGGCCTGAGTAAGAAATGCAGACAAAACAACCTTAAGGGGATAAAAGATAGTTCTGAAGTCCATGAGATAAGTTTTAAGATGAAGACAACAAAGTAGGCTTATTGTCGGAAGCTTTACGCAAAGATAAACTGGCAAGAAGCATACTCACAGCATTCTTGAATGCTTTTAATGACTGATAAAGCATATCATGATCCCAAGCTCCAGTCAGAAAATAGGCAGTGAGACATGCATTTCCTAGGGCATCTGGCAAAAAAAAAAATGAAAGATCATTCAAGAAACCTGAGTTTGGATGTAACTAAATCATGATAACAGATATTCAATCTTATCAATTACGAAACCAACTCCACCAAAATATTGTAAATTTGTCAAAGCAGGAAACTGAAATAACTGAGCTTGCAAGTGAAATACAATATGCAATTTGCACGTCATGTACATGCAAATTGAAATAACTGAGCTTGCAAGTGAAATACAATATGCAATTTGTACGTCATGTACTAGATTCATGCAACTTTTTATGTATATATTCAAGAGCGTCTACTAGTTTATAAGTATATGTTCCAGATCACCTACATAATTTCAGCTCCTTCATTTTTGTCTTCTACAGAAGTTATCTGGTATGTATAAATTATGGCATGATGTATGGTAAGTACAGGTGGTCTCAGTTAGATAGTAAGCACAGGTGGTCTCATGTATATATCTAAGTTACATGTTGAGAATCCTGGGATTAGAAATTGATTTAATTTGCTACCATATCCTTCGAAGTAAGTGGAGAAAGTTACACGCACCATTATAAGGTGAGTATACCAGCATGTGTATCACATTAAAAGAAATCCCTCTTTCCTTTAGCATGTATAATGTGATAAATCAGATGAGATTAAGAGCAAAAGGACATGCTTAGTGGACTTCAAAGACTTCGTGACATAGTTGATAAGCACAATTTTCAGGATCATATTAGAACAAACTAAAACAGTTAATCCTAGAGTAGCGCAGCACAGTTTAATCATAGACAGTTAATTTTCAGTGACATTTTTTGGTTTTTCATCCTCCTTCCCTTTACTATTTAATTTTATCAATTTTACGACCAACAAACTTATTATTCTTCCTTAAAGCTGTATACGTTTTCGGGAACTGCTACTTATGTATCAATAGCAAGTATATCCAAGAAGTAGAAAATGCAGTCTTACACCACGATATTCCATCCCGGATATCCAGAGCAATTGCTTCCTTGGCATGCTTAATACTTTCAGCAATGATTTCTTCTGGATTTTCAACCTCTGGAGAGTTGAATACAATCAATTAATACTACAGGCACTCTCTAAAAAAATGTGACTACATAATTAAAGTTCAAAATTCAAAATGTGAAGTTACAAAGGAAGTACAAAAGTTTACCTATTTCACCAGTGCACTGTCTTCTTTCGAGCACTGCTAATTGACGTAATAGCTCCAAATTTTTCGGATCCTGAAAACAGCAAATACGAATATATCCATCAGAATTTTCAAGAACTAAATTGATCGCTCTCAAACGCTAATTAAAATCCAAGAAGCAGCATATAAAATAACCTGTTCAAGGCCTAATTTGAAGCAACTTTTAGCTTTATCAAGATCTCCTCGTTTCCAAACACAAGTTCCTAAGCATATCCACGCATCCACCATATAAGTATTCAATTGAAGCTGTTACACAAATCAGCAGTCATGAAAATGAATCGTAAAAAGAATAACTAATTAGACATATAAACGTGAAATTTCCTTTGACATTTACTCACAGCTTCTGTTAAACTTTGCTCTGCTTCCTTATTATAACCAGGAGACACATCCAGAAACTTCCCTCTCAAGTACAAATACATCGCGTGATCCTCCTGCGATTGCCTCTTCTCTACTCAACATAAAAAACATTATTAAAACCACAATTTACATTCAAAACACTAGAGATTGCGTGGATAATTAAGAGATTTAATTACGTTTCGATGCTTTTTCAACTTTAAGTTATCGAACTCATTCAATGCGTTCTCCGAAGAATTCAAGTACAAGTACATCGGTTGATCTTCTCGCGATTTCTTTTTCTTTTTTCTTTTTATAAAACATAATTTAAACCAAAAAAATACATTAAAAAAAGAGATTAATCGTGTAATAACAAATATAGAACTTCAGAGTCCAAATTCAATGCATCTCAATATATACTTAACATTTTTAAACTCGGAATTCAATGCATTTTTCTAAGAATTCAATTACCTTTAGGAATAGCGTCCAGTAACTGGATAGCACGATCAGCTTGTTCTTTCAGGGCAGCAATTTTTTCCTGACGACTTGGGAGGAAATAGTGATTGCGAAAATCATCGATTACTTTAGCGAATTCAATCACCAGTGAAAACACATTCTCTTCTCCGGCGTCTCCTCCGCTAGCTCCTCCGGCAGAACTGCTCATTTTCTCCGATAAAGAAAAACGAAGTGAAAAACAGTTGAAATGTATGTGAAAGCGTGAATAGTACTGAAGTCTGCAACTGGGAAGTTATACGGATATCGTTATTTGGGGGAATTGTTTTTGTTTAAATAAGCAGTCACGTTTTCTTTGCCTGTAAATTTCGGGAATTATAGATTCACCCCTAACATTCTCTGTTATGTTTCTTTACTTCCATTTTCTTCTAATTAACTTGCTATCAAGTCCTTATACAAAGTATTTGGTCTTATTCAAGAATAGAGCATTTAATATGTTACTTGTAAAATTTTCTTGAAAATTTTATTTAATCCGGTGAAAGATTATCATGATTTCTGAAAATGTAATATTTAATATTTCATATTCAGAATTAATTGTATATAATTATCTTAAAAATTTTATTTAATCCGCTAAACGATTATCATAATCTATGATAACGTGATATTTAATACTAATTGTAGTTAGAATTTAATTATACGATTTGATATTGGAATCTCGTTCGAAGATTGAATTCAATAATAATAGTTAAGTATTCAATATTGAAAATTTGATCATCTGTATCTAATATCATGTTGTGTTTGAATCTCGTTGGAAATTTAAATTCTCTTTTTTATTACCCTTTTCCTCCCCTAAATATTTAAAAGAGTAGCTTATTTTGGGAGGGGACAAGCCTTAACATAGCATTAGTCGGTTGAGTTGTGCCGCTATCCATTATTTTTTGTCAGGGCATGAAGTTTACATTATAATTTTGGAGAGCAGTACAGCGAAAATTAGGCACAGGAGTTGAGTTGAGTACATTATTTCATCCTTAGATTGGCGGACGATTTGAATTATTATTCAGATCTTCGAAGATATACTACGTGCTTGTATTATAGTTTTCGAAGGTTCTTGAGGTTAATTCTACTGCTTGAAGAGTTTGCCTATAATAACTATGAATCGAGTATTCGGATGGCTTCTTATGAAACCTTATATGCAAAATGGTATCGATTTCTAATTGGTTGGTTTGAGCCGAGAGGTGTCTATCTTTAATTACTAATCAAATAGTAGAAAGAATTGGGGGAAAGAAATTAAGTCGATTGACTGTCACTATGACCAAATTTTAGAGCGAAAATGGCATACAACAAATATTACATACCACATGCCTGTAAAATTGAAAAGGATTTTAGTAGGGGAGGATTTACATAGACTCAAGCAATATCAGGTGACATCGTTTTATCGAATTTTTGGCTATATATATATATTATATATATATATATATATATATATATATATATATATATATATATATATATATATATATATATATATATATATATATATATATAATAAGTAAAATAGAAATAAAAATACAATCATTAAAAGTGACACCACTGATGGATTATAATAAGTAGCGGAAGCAATCCCAGTATCAAAATCACATGTAATCTAGAAAATTAGCATAAACGAGATTTCACGGGTTACCTCTTAAAGCGTGAACATATCTCTTCTTTATGTGAGCCTTCTGTTCCATAACTTCTCAATGGATCTCCATCACCCGCACAATCGTGATCCTCGAACGTTCCACAGTCTTCTACTGTGTAACCCAAATAATAATCGAAAATAGCACTTTCGTATGGGCGAAATTTCAAGGAAAACTTGGCTAAAAATTTCAGCCACCATATACCTTCCTTCTAGGTGGAAAACCTTATGTATTTATAGCACAAGTTTTTAGGGTTAAGACCATTTTTCAAAACCTGTTGGGGTTTTTTTTCCACCAAAAAAGAATTCCTTTATTTCATATTATTTAGGCACAGTAGGGACCACAAAATTTAATTAACAAGGCTTCCGATTATGGAATTAATTTATAATTTTTAAAATTAATATCTACCATAATTAATTACGAATTATTCCACTAAAAATTCATAATTGCACTCCTTATTCAATTTTGAAATTCATCCATTAAATCTTATTTAACTCCTCATGTTAAGATTCAGATACGAATCAATTAAATTAAATTACTGACGATTTAATTTATTGATTATTTCCTTTAGACTTTCCCTTAACTTATTTCATGTGTCGGATACAAAATCCACCGGCCGGGTTTATACATGAAAACTTATAAGCTTTCATAAAGGTGTATCATCAATCTCTAACCGAGACATGAATTCCATCAACCAACTATTACTTCGCCAATGTATATTATTATTATCCAATTTACCAGGCATATTAACCCACGAAAGAATCTCGCCTTTAATAAATCAAAACAATAATACTATACACAGCTAATAATAATTATATCAAGATTAAGAGTATAAGTACATTTAATGGCTAGAGAGTTTATTTTATTAAGTCAGTATAAGATATTTATCTATACCTGGTCCGTTCAATACATACAAAATGTACTAGCACAAGAAGCTGGAATTAAACCATTCCCATAATCAAGATAAATTATATTTAATGTTGTGCTACAATCATTTCTGATGGTTTGTCCAATTCCATCATTAGATTGTGAACTCAAACTTCATATTTATAAGAACAGATGATTTAATCTTTCGCGTATAAGTTAAACTCTATACACTAAATCATCTACTATATAAGCAAAGGACACAGACTATTATATGATCTATTTAAAACTTTATTAAAACTGAATAAATAATTATTTCATAATAAATACTATATCTAAACCAAACCCATGGTTAATAGTATATATCCCAACAACCACTTGCATCAAAACAGCTCAATATTCTAGTGGTTGACAGTTTCAAGTTTGATATGAGAGGTCTTGGATTCAAACTCCTTTGATTTCACAAAATAATTTTTGACTGTTATAGGCCAATTGCTAGAAATAATGATACCGCTTTTAAAAAATCGTGCGTACGCTACTAGATTTTAGTAAACATGAATTTATTAAATGAAAGGCATGAATCCAATAATTTTCACAAGAACATATCATAATAACTGTATTTTAATCAGCAAAGAAAAAATGTGGAAGCTAACAAACTATAATAGGAAGTGAGAAAAAAGAATAAGGAAATTAATCTTTTGGGGCCTAAGCGTAAATAATGAAACTATATGATTACCTACCTCTCCTAACAGCTTTTTCCCGCCCAATTCTTTATGCAACGTTTTATTTCTCTTTTTGATAATTCTAATCTCTTTCTCTAATCTCTTCAGTTATTGATAATTTTCTGATTTAGTCCTTGTAATATTTGACTAAGCACTTTAACGTTTAATTAACTAAAATATATGTAATTTCTTTTATATTAAGAAATATGTGATATTCAGATTATTTCTGAAATTATATAATTATGCATGTTAAGAAACTCTTTTTTTGAATGGTTAAACTTCCAAAGTTTGCAACATAATTGAAAAATAATTTTCATATGTATTTAGCAGAGAACATTGCCGCAAATTTCGTACTGATTATTTTCAATTTTTATTTTGTACGTTAAAAATTTTTATTTAATACATATTCCAATTGCTAAAGAAACGAATTATACACACCAACGACTGTAGCCTGTCCCAGAGAAGTTGGGACTAAAGAAACAACGAACTATAATATCAAAGACCTAAGCTAAATTATCAAAATATACTGGAAAATAAAAAAGAAATATATATCTTTAGTTGCTTCCTTATATATATATATATATATATATATATATATATATATATATATATATATATGTTTGTGTGTACTTTTGGCTAGCGAATGCAGTCAATTTCGGCCGATAGGCCAATTTTAGTAACATAACAATTTTAGTAACATAGGTTCAAGATCTAGAAATATTTCCATAAAAAAATCGAAAATTACAGAATCAAGCTTGAGGAGTACCATTTTCACCCGTTTCCATAGTAGTATTAGATGATTCATCATTGGAATTTTTAGGGTTGTTTGTTTTTTTTTAACATAAACGATATTTATTTATTTATTACTAGAACATTTAAACATTATAAAAGGGATGATCTTGAAGATCATTACTACCGGGTAACACATGCATAGCATGTAAGTTATCAATAGAAACTAGAGAACTACAGTACTTAAGAGAAATTGCTTTTACAAACTTAGTCCCTCCTTTATCTGCTAGCATTTTGGACAAGACAAAGGGTGGTGGAAATAGCCAGAATTGTAATTTATTTATCACTAAGTTCTCCACAGCATGCTTAGCCAACAAATGAGCAACTTCATTCCCCTGTCTGAATATGTGTTGGAGTTCCACGATGTCCATTTGCTCCAGAAGTGACCTGCAACCATTAACGATGGAATTATAAGTTTTACAGTCTTCACTCATGAAAGAAATTACCTGGGAGGCATCCGTTTCTATTATTAGAGGAAGTAAGTTCCTTTCCTTTAATTCTATGGTTAACCCTTTGTATAGGGCCATAATCTCTGAATGAATCAGACTTTTAGCATAGAATTTTAAGCCAAATCCTATTAGCCAATCGCCGTGATCATTCCTTATTACCCCTCCAATATCTCCTGTTTTGGTTAAGGAATTAAAAGCCCCATCTATTTTTAGCTTGTACCAATGAGTATGGGGTTTTACCCAAGATATGTAGAGTTTAATATCTTTATCCCAATTAGATTCTCTTTTAGTTAGGAGAGAGTACTCAATGGCTTGGTCTATAATTTTCCCTAGGTTACTAGTAAGGCAAGTTTTATTGATATTATTGGAATTCCTAGTGAGCTATATACTCCACATGACAAAAGGGAATAGAATTCTGTTTTAGTTAGGAGAGAGTACTCAATAGGATTATTTTGTTATCATAGGAATGATTAATTGATTATGGAAGAAATGAATTAATGATGCAAAGCCAAACTAAACAGACAAAGTTAAAGCAGAAAAATAATTGAGGCTGCTAAAGTATAAAAGAATTAACATAAATAGCCGTCCCCTTAGCTACTCAAATTTGAAGGATACAACAACAACAACAACAACTACCCAATATAGTCCCACCAGGTGGGTCAAATTTTGAAGGATCTTTATATAAATAATTGATCATATTTATTGTTTACTTTTTTTAGTTATGTACATATTTTATACATTAATTATACATACATATATAATACATAGATTATGATTATAGTATACTTTCAACGACTATTTTTAATTTAAGTGGTTAGGTGAACGGCTAATTGGGTTAATTTTCTTGATTTAATATAGTTGCCGGATGTAAATTATAATGTATAAATCATGTATAATGTGTGTAAAACTATGTATCAATAATGTAAAATTTATATATACCGGCTAAAAGATAAATAATGAATACAATCGGCTATTTGTATAAAGATACTTATATTTTACACCAATATAAAAGCAATGGCACTTTACATTCGGTGAAACTCAATAATGGCTAGATTTACAAGCGGTAATTCAAAAACAGCCATAGTTTTAAAGGTAATCGCAATTTAGCTATTTTTCATGTAAAGATAAATCTGAACAAAAACGATATTTAAAATCTGAAAAGATTTCAGCATAATATACTGGAGTTTGAATTTTTTACATATGAACTTCCAGCATAATATACTGGTCCAACATAATATTGTAACGACCTGACCCATCGTCCCATGTATTTCTGCCCTGTTTTCCCTTTTTTATGTTGTTATATATTTCAATATATGTATTTGGAGAGTTTGGAATAATTCGGATGGAGTTTGGATAGAAATGAGACAATTAGTCTCTTTAAGAGAAAGTTAGTTTGGAGAAAAGTCAACCAAACATTTACTTATGAGTTAGAGGGCTCAGAATGGATTTTCGATGGTTCGACTAGTTTCGGACTGTGATTTGTGATTTAGGAGCGAAAGCAGAACTGGAATTTGGAGGTCCAGTGTAGAATTAGGCTTGAATTGGCTAAGTTAGAAATTTGGCGAAGTCCGGTTGATAGGTGATATTTTGACCCTAGAGTCGGAATGAAATTCCGACAGATGCAGTAACTCCATTAGGTGATTTGTGATATGTGTGAAAATTTTCAGATCATTTGGATGTGCTTAGGTCGGGTTTTGGAGCAAATGCAAGTTTCGGAAGTTTTAGTTTAACTTATGCTTGAATCAGTGGTAATTTGATGATTTTGATGTTTATGATAGTGTTTTTATGTTGCGAGAAAGTTTGAATGAGGTAATAGAATATGTCAGTGCTTTTGGTTGAGGCCCCGAGGGCCTCAGGGTGATTTCGGATGGCTAACGGGAATTTTTGGAATGAAAAAGTGCAATAGAAATTGCAGAGCAGAAATTGCCCTCTGCGATCGCGAGCCTGGGACTGCGATCGCATAGAAGGTTCTGAGGGGGTGCTAATTTGGTCTCTGTGATCGCGTATCTTGTTCTGCGATTGCGTAGGCTAGAGTGGTGGGTCAGTGCGATCGCGTAGGAGCACGTGCGATCGCGTATGGTCGCTGGTCAGAGTTCTGCGATCGCGTGGTATCACCTGTGATTGCGTAAGAGGAAACTTAAGGGTCCGAAATTTGTTCTCTACGATCGCGTGCCTTGGGTAGCGATCGCATAGAAGGAGACGGCTGGGCAGAACAATTTAAGGGCTAAATTTCAGACGCGACCCTCATAATATTTGCACCATTTTTACTCCGCCAAGAGAGGTTTTTGAGCGATTTGAAGTGGGTTTTCGGTGGGTATCGATTAGAGGTAAGTCTCTTGACTTAAAAACATCATTTTTAGAAAGAATCAACCTCAAATTCCATGAAATTGTGTAGAAATTGTGAAGAACTTGGCATAGTTTTTAGAAAACGAATTTCGGTGATTTGAAGGGTCAAACGAATCCTGTTTTTGGTGAACTTTATATGTACGGACTCGTGGAAAAATGAGGAATCCGAAGATGTATTTTCAAAATTTTTCGAGAAGTGGGCCCGGGGCTCGGGTTTTACCAACTTCGCGATTTTTAATGTTTTTCGAATAATTTCAATTGGGTTATGTTTGAGTAGCGTATAATAACCTATCCGTTGTGGTTTTGAATAGATTCGACGCTCGTAGGAGAAGATTTGAAGGGAAAGGGCATTGCAGACCAGGCTACGACCAGTTAGAAGTGAGTAGTTAGTATTGATGATGACCTGAGGGTTTGAAACCCCGGCTTATCACATCGTGACGCTATGTTAGGGCGTGACTCCCACTCCTTGGCAGGTGCGGGGTTGTAAATAATTGGCGACTGTGACCAGGTTCATCCCGTGAGCTGAATAAATTATTGGCATCTGATACGCACATTGTGTTGTTGATAATTGGGCTTAATGCTATGTTTGGGGCCTTGAGCCGATCGGTAGTACCCGTCTAGGGTAAATATCTGTGTGATAACATGATTGCATAATCATGGATCTCAGTCCTGTGTTTAATCGTCGAAATAAAATGCTAAGTCACCTTATTTCTGAAATTGATTAATTAAATTATATTCACCGTAATAATTGGAAATACGAGAATTTAAATTGAATCTATTTATGTGACTCATATGCATATTGTTGACTGAGCTTGGGTCGGGCTGCACGATCCGCAGCGGATATATATATTGATATTGTGCTTGGGCTGAAGGAGACCCTCTGGAGTCTGTACACATCCCAGTGAGCGTCGTCGACGTTAAATGGATCGGTCACGTTCCGCAACGAATTCATGTGCATTGCATTGCATTTTATCCAATACTTGGTTGTTGTTGTGATACTGTTATGTTGTTAGCCTATAGCGAAGTTATAGGATTGTTAGTTATAGCTTTGCGTTGTGGTACTTTGTGGATTTCCTTCTTTCAGTCATTTTCTATACTTGTTATTCACTGAGTCGGTAGTACTCACCCCTACTCCCTGCACCTTGTGTGCAGATTCAGGTACACCAGAGGCTTAGTTGATTCGCACAGTCTCCATAGATATTTCAGTGTCGTTGAGGTAGCTGCATGACGTTCGCAGGACCTGGCTGCTCTTCATTTTTTATTTTTCTCCATATGATTATCATTATGTCTTTTCCCGGATATTTTGGTTTTAATATACAGATACTACTATCATTATTCAGTTTTGTTTAGAGGCTCTAGACTCGTGACCCCCAGATCATATGGGTGTGTTTGATTTTTCGTATTTTACCTATATCACATTACTAATATTCTTGGATTATTATTTTGTTAAATTCTCGGTTTGATACTTAAATGTTATGTTAAAAGCGATTGTTGGTCAGGCTTACCTAGCCTTAGGGCCGGGTGGCATCACGATCGGGTTGGGTCGTGACAAATATGTTGGAAGTTCATGCACATGTGCTCCACTCTCCAGTATATTATGCTGAAACTTTTCGTGTGCTAGATGCCGGAAGTCCATACATAGGTGCACCAATCTCCAGTATATTATGCTGGAACATCACGTGTTGCAGCAAAATAGTGAATATTTTTCAATGACTTTGCAAACGCCGGCTATTTTTCAATTATCAGTCCGAAAACTAACTCGTATTGTTTTCACCTTTTCATTTCCCTCCAAAATTTTCCAGCAAGTTCAATCTAACTAGGCAGTGGCGGAGTTAAAATTTTCATCAAGAAGTATCAAAATATAAATAATTAGATACATTAAAAATCAAGAGGAGTCAACGTATAATAAATATACATAAAATAAAAAAATTTATTTAGCAATATAGTGTAATATTCCGATGAATGGGTGTCGCTTAACACCCCTCGATTCAATATAGCTTCGCCACTATAACTAGGCTGTCAAAATTAGCCCAAAACACACTAACCAGCTCAAAACTGATGTAACAAAATTATATTAGGACCACAGAGAATAATTAATAGTTAAATACTAAAAGAAAAGAAAGAAATTTCTATTAAAAAATAATTAAATTAACGTGTAACATCAAATTTGTCCTTATAAGGAATAAAGACTATACTCATTATTATAACTATAAATACCAATAATCCCATCCTTTTTCCTGGAACCACACGATTTCAGTAGCTTTACACGGTGCGGATTTAGAGGTACAAAGGGGTTTCAAATCCGAACCTCATTCGTCGAAAAATTACAACGTATATATAAAGTAATTTTTTTTATTTATATATATTAAGTTTTGAAGCCCTTAACACAATCCAAAAGTGTAGCTTAGTGATCAAGGGGGTTCAAAATCTACATAAGGTCATGGGTTCAATTCCCATTAATTACAAAAAAATGGCTCTACACCACTATTTCTTCATATCAAATAAAAAAAATAAACTTGGCTTGAAAATGCGGTTAACTAATAATTAAGATATTCCTTCATTAATATAAAAAAATTTATTTCCTTAAATACCAATTTTTTATGCACCCATAAGCCCATTCTTCTGTTTCATCAGGACGACTTTGTAAAATCCAAACATAAGCTTGTATTCTTTCTTTCCATACTGATGAAGAATCAACGGCTGCTATGTTTCCTTCAATTTCTACCTATTGATATTGCGAATAGCAATCTATCCAACGTACATGATCATTCCACAACGATGAAATAATTCTAAAAAATATCAGTATAAACATTAAACGCCACAATCTTAACTTCAATACTATTGTAGTAACGATAACTAAAGAAATAGATAATTCCATCAATGTGAACTCCTCCTCCTAGCAGTACTGGTTTAATATAAGGTATATTGCTTTCGATCTCTCTCCACGATTCATCATCTAAAGTGAAAATTCAGTTTCTTGTCCGCTTATTTTCAGCATCATCATTAGGTGTGGTAAATGGACGGCTAGGGCTGAATTTGGACGGGTCAAAATAGGTTAGGTAATAAATGAGTCATTGTCCAACTCAGTCCAAAGTGTATTTGAGCTAAGATGGGTTGAGTCAAAATGGGCTAAACAATGGGTCATAACCCAACCACCTAACTTGACCCATGTTTTAGAACCATGTCCATCTTGCATAAAAAAAATTACCTTAAAATATGTAAGTTGACAAATATTTTATGGATAGGGGGAGGGGGTGAGGGTGGGGTGGGAATAAGGTAGGGTTTGTGGTGCATAAAAATAATAAAACTCAAAATTAAAAATACAAAAAAAAGAAGTAAAATTTTTTTTTGAGAGGGTTTGTGCGGGTAGGGTGGGGGTGGGGTAGGGTGGGGTGCATAAAATAAATAAAATAGAAAATTGAGAATGCAAAAATAAAAGTAAATTTGTTTTTTGAGGGGGTTTGCGCCGGGGTAGGGTGGGTGGTGCATTAAAATAAAAAAATAAAAATTAAAATTAAAAATACAAAAAAAAGTAAAACTTTTTAGGGGTTGGGGGGAGGGACTGGGGGGGGGGGGGGTTAGGAGGGAGGGCGAGTGTCGTAGGAACACAAAAAAACAGAAAATAGAAAATACAAACAAAAAAAAAATTGTGGGGGAGGGGGGTTGGGGTAGGGCGAGTGGGTTGGTGGTATAGGAAAACAGAAGAATAGAAAATAAAAAATACAAAAAAATAAAAAATTGGGACAACTAAGTAAATTTTTAAATAAGTTGGACTGAGATCCTTTGTTGTGAGTGAGTTTCACGGATTGTATTTGGACTGTTAGATGGGTCGTAATGAGCTATAAAAAATAATGGACTAACATGAGTTCAACCCAAAATTGATCCATAAGCCAAAATATTGTGACTCAACCCATTAATCTCTGGATTAATTGGGCGGCTTAAATGAGCTTGGGCTCAAATTTTCACCTCTAATCATCATAAACGAGTGTCATCAAAAAAATTTATCTTCTTTTATACGAGTCGAAACCCGATGAACAATAGCAAGAAAAATCACAATCAACAACACTACTTAGGCAAGGAAGAAATCTTGTTTCTCTTGTGCTAAGATTTAAAATAATAGCCGGCTGAATTAAACTGTATGGATTCCATAAACATAATAAACCTTTACCGTATGCACATTTAGTAGAGTCATCTCTCTTTAATTTCTCAACATGAAAACGGGAGGCTTAGGCTTTATGTTCTGTTGGACTCGGAGACTATTAGGTTATTAGGCCTCGGCAGAAATAGGCCCAAGTTTGTATATTGTACGGATTTTTACCTACCTATACTATATGCCAAATCTTATTACTTCCCATATTTAAGGATTGTATTTATTATATTTAAGCATACCAAATTATTACTTATATACCATAATTTAAATTAAAGGTATAATTATTGTTTCATTTATTCTAAGCATGATTTTAGGATCATATATTCTTCAATTTTAGTTTACCTACCTCTCTCTCCTCCCACCTCACACACCCACATTCTGGTAATGTATTCCTGCTCTATCCTGCTGTTTCCTTTCCGTAGTTATTTCAATATAGTAGTATATTTCAAACTTCCACCTACTGCACACTTTTATTTAGACATAAAAATGATTTAACTCTATGCGGGAAGGAACATACCTTTATCTAGGATTTCAATCACATTTATCACTACACAAGAATTTACCCAGCTGATTTCTTCTTATGGAAAACCAAGAAAAGAAGAGCTCGCCTATTTAGAACCTAATTTGACAAAATTTTATTAAAGGTACGTACTATAGTTCTTGTAGTTTGTACGTAGAAATTTTGTAGATGAATAGCAAATTTTGTTGTCAACATTTTTTTGACACAAGATTGTAGTTTAATTGTAGTATAAATGTTGTAATTTTGTAGATACTCTTAAAAACAATACAACTTTAAACAAACTTTATACAAACTGAATACATTGAATTTTAATACCCCAATTCTCATTTCGATTGTAGCATAATTGGCATTTTCGACATAATTATAGAAGACTTGTAAAAGTTTTAGTCTTCCCAATCTAAAATTTATCTATAAATTATCTACAATTTACCTACATTTTATCTACAATTTAACTACAATTTATCTACAATTTCTGGAAATATGTCTTCTTCTTCTTCAACGAGTTTCAATCTGAAATTCAGTCAAAACCAACTCTAATCTTCACCAAAACCCCTCAAAATTGAGGTATAAACTCCTAAAAATATTCCGAATTATTTACAACAACATCCAATCCAAACAAATAATGATTTTTGAAAACTCAAATTTGAATTCAAAACTTTCAAGCTTTTTAATGGCTATCAATGGTGGAAAATATATGGAGAAGAAGAGAATTACGCAGCAATGGGATTTCCTTCCGTTTCAAAATTCGAATTTAATGGTGATATGATCACATGCAGATCTGGTTCCTATAATTTTACGCGCTTTTTATGGGAATATCTATCTAATTTTGGATTGGTATATATTTTGTAGGGAAACTGTGGACAACACGGGTAAATACCAAATTATGAACATTTTTGGTAATAACGTTTGGTATATGGTATACATAGGAAAAAATCTCTTATTTGTATAGCCTTTTACTAGTTTAGTCCACTTAGAATTCCGGGTTTTGGCCCTTTGTATATATAGCTTATTTTGTATACACTTTGATACTTTTGTCATTCAGCAATAACAAAACAATCGAGAAGCTTTCCTCTTTTGTTTGTATTCTTTTCAGGAACCCTAGTTAATCTCCCTTGACGAATTCATGATTTTCCAAAGTTTTTGATACAAATATTAGCGAGAAATTTAAAAATAGCCAGATTTATCTTTCGTCGTTGAAAAATAGATAAGTTTCAAAAGTTATTGAAATTTAGCCACTTTAAATCTGAGTAAAAACACTGTTCAAAATTCGAAAAATACGCCCGTAAATTTAACTGGAGTTCCAGCATTAGTATGTTTGAACTCCCGCAAATTTTTCGGGAGTTCAAGCATAATTATATTAGAACTCCCGTAAAATTTACAGGAGTTCCAGCAAGTATAATTGTCCAGTATAATATACTGGTGTTCGGAGCACTGGTGCTTCAGTCTGCTATAAATTTTACAGGAGTTAGCAAAGTATACCGGTCTAGTATAATATGCTGGAGTTCGTATACAAATACACCAAAACTCCCGTATATTATACTGAACCGATTTTTGTAGCAGCAAATAGTGGCTATTTTTTATTAACTTGATAAATAGTAGCTATTTTAAATTGACCAATATAAAAAATGGCTATACCATAATATTTTAACCAAAAATTAGGGACTTAGCTCGAAAGTAGCTTAAGTGAGTGGGAGCGGAAAGTTTGTTAGATTTTAGTTTAATTTTCAATTCTCTTTTATTTCATTTTTAGCATACTGGAGATTAGTTAGGAGCATAAGTGACTACCACTGCATTGTAATGACAAATCAGATTTTTCCTTGTATCTCCTTTGTTCTCTCTCAACCTCTCTTCTCTGTCTCTATCCCCTGAATATCTCTTCTCCCCTGATCTTCTTTCTCTCTTCCTCTCTTCTCTGATTCTTCTCTACACGTTGATACCAATAATTTGGTATCAATTGGTATATGAACTGGCAATCCAGCTATGGATTTACAGACACAGTACGAGAATTGAGAGCTCGACAATTAGGGCTTCGAGTTGTGATGGAGAAAACGCATTGGAATTGCGCAAGGATATGGATCGGAAGCAAGCAGAGCTTATCCAAATACTTCGTTCTCTCAAACATTCAATTGATGAAACGCATTTGCAGTTACAGTGAAGGAAGTAGCTGAGAATCACAGGCATTTTCAGAAATTGAAAGACAAATTGAGCAAAAAATGGTTAAAATCTGAAGAGTCACGTGAATACTACTGCAAGTCGTGCTCCTTTTTTTGTTCTATTGGGAGGTACCATCGCCTAAAATATGAAGATCTCTCCTTGTGTTGGAAGTGCTTCAAAAAAAAGGGTAAGTTTAACCTTGAAACTTCTCCTTCAGATTCTGTCCTCATAGGGAGTTCTGAAGGTTTGGAGGATATGTGTTTAAATGTGTTTTTTGTGGAAAACAAAAGTTATAATGATATAGACTCTTTGGAAGACACCTTCATGGATGACCCTTTCATGGAAAATGAGAGCTGGAATATTGCTCACAAGTTGCTTGATAAAATGCAAAAACCAGTTTATGGTGCTGTTGAGAGTGATTTAGATGCTTTAGACGACATGCGTTTACCTGCACTTTTCAATGAAGCTGAAAGGATAGGAAGAGATCATGTCAAGGTAGTACATGTATTCATAATAAATAAAAGCAAGTTCTCTCTTATTTTAGTTAGAAATGGGATGGTTGTTCATCTATAGGATCCAGGAATCGGTTTGACTGCTTTGACTAGTGTGAATTTAGCTAGTGACTAGTCAGACAAATGATATTCAAGAAAAATTTGGTGGATTTTTCTAACAGATTTTGCTTGCCTCGATTTTCTAATAACATGAGGAGAGTGTGAGATACTGGATGGCAGTGGTTTATGTATCCTAAGGTTATGGATATTGAACTGAGAAATATTGTCTACTGGAGAGAAGCTCTAAGGGCAACAGCAACAACAACAACAACAACAACTACCCAGTGTATTCCCACCAGGTGGGGTCTGGGGAGGGTAATATGTAGAAGCTCTAAGGGCACTTTGCTACAAATTGCATATGGATTTGATGGAAGCTAGTATACTGTAAATTAGAAAACATCAGTTATTTGATAGTCTCTGGAATAAAAGTCACTGAATTCACTGCTTCTTGGGAAGATAGAGCTAAATATGTTCTTATAAGCAAGGTAAAAATGATTGCACTTAAGTTTGATATGGTTCCAATGGCATTCTGATACAAATGAAGTATGGTTCCTAAACTACAACAAACTAGTTTTGGATTTTTTCCTGGTATAATAATAGCTTTTGTACTTGGATATTTGTTGATAATGGAAGGTTATAGCAATCTAGTTGTGGCCTTACCTGAAACTACAGTCACAGAGGGAGCAAGGCTATGTGGTCCTTCTGTTGTGTATATTAATTTTGTCTGTCCATGTGCTATCATTCCAACATATAACCTTTTGAACGTTGGTAAAGGAGACCTCTCTTTACACTTAATAGGGTTGTCCAAGAAGGAGAATATGTTACTCTGGGACTCAAATTTGCACTTCACATTGCATGATGACTCAAAAGAGCTAGCATCTATTGGTTTATCTGCACATAAATGGTCAGTGAGTGAGTGTAAAATCCAGAAGTAATATCAAAGGAGGAGTGTAGTCATGGCTAGAAACCTGTCTGCTACTGGAGCAAAGGTTTCCTTAGAAGGATATATTCTTCTCTGTGAGGAACCTATTTCAACATCTCTCCAACTCCAGGAATAGTGCATCATGGGTTTTTAAGTTACCAAGGGCATCTCTTAGCCATGGACGCTATTGATCGTATGAAACTGTGGGTTATTATTGGAGGGATTGCTGGTCAAGAATACAAAGACGTTATAATTGATAAGGAGGTAGAACAATACATGCTTGCAAGCTATGTCATCTGTGGTTATTTGATTTTATCATCATTGTGGCAATGCATTCTGATTTTCTTAACCTTGATAGTATACCTTCTTCTATTGGTCTATACCTCCTACATAAGCAACTAGACATCTTCTATTGGTCTATGCTTAAAATTAATATAGAGGAGCACTGTCCCGTTGCTATGAAATTGAGTTGTTTGCTGCAACATTGGGAATTCAAGGTCTTCCATATCAATTTCTGTTTGATCCAGGCATCTCCTTCATGTTGTTCTGTTACCTGATTGATTCTAGAGCAACGTTGATATTTCTACACCAAATGATTATACAATTGAGCTGGACAGTATATTCCTATCGCAGAAAGGTAGACTTTCCTGTTGAAATAACCAATAAGGAGTGGAGCAAAGCTTTTGGATGGGACATAAATTATCAATTCTCCTAGTATCAAGATCTAATCAGCAGTAATCACCTTCTACGTGATGCGCTCGGAGAATGTTTTTTGAAATTTACTTTTGATCCGGGTGGCCCCGTTCTATATTTATCATCCTTGAGGACAAGGATGTTGTTCAACAGGGGGTATTGATACAGAAATTAGGGACTTAGTTCAAAAGTAGCTTAAGTGAGTGGGAGCCATTCTGGCGGAAAAGTTTGTTAGATTTTAGTTTAATTTCTAATTTTCTTTTATTTCATTTTCAGCATACTTCATAGGAGATTAGTTAGGAGTATAAAGTGACTACCACTGTATTGTAATTTCATCGAGAAATGACAAATCAAAATTTTCCTTGTATCTCCTCTGTTCTCTCAACCTCTCTTCTCTACCTCTATCCTCTGAATATCTCTTCTCCTCTGATCTTCTTTCTCTCTTCCTCTCTTCTCTGATTCTTCTCTATACCTTGATACCAATAACTTGGTATCAGTTTTCATGGTATCAGAGAAAGGATTCATGTAGATCATATCCTCCACATTCGTCTGATACTACCCTCATAAAGTTTGGTTGAGTTTTTCTTTTTCTCATTTTGTGGTGATTTATGGTTGAGTGGTAAACCTTTTGGTGTATCTCTTACACGGATTGAAGAGACACATGCGAGGATTTCGATTTCAGTCTGGGTGAGATGAAATTTCTCATCTGTGAGTAATATTTGGATGTCCTGGTGAATCTTGAAGGTCGTTCTTCTTCCGGTCGCGAAGAAGTGTTGTATTTCGATCTCTATTCACACATATATTGTGGTGTGGTTTTGGTTTTGTTGTCGTTAGGGTTTTGCATCAGAAAATTACTATCATTTAGTTTGATTGCTATTGATTTCAATATGACTGTGCATGATTCTAGTACTTTTACTTCTACGTATTCTCCAGATCCGTCTAGTCCTCTATTCATACACTCGTCTGATATCCCTGGGACTTGTTTGGTACCTGTACCATTTTTTGGTACTGGATTTGGAGGTTGGAAAAGGAAAATGGTAGTTTCTTTGTCAGCTAAGAATAAAATAACTTTCATATATGGTAATTATCCTAAACCTTCTGATAATGATGTTGAGCTAAAATTATGGAATAGGTGTAATAATATGGTAATTTCCTGGTGAATTAGTTCTTTACCTTCTGATATAGTCGAGAGTGTTTTTAGTATTCTGAAATTGCTGAATGTATTTGGAAACAACTTGAAGGTATATATGGAACCATTAATAAAAAAAATAAAGTGTTTGAGATTAAGAAAGAATTGGCTTCTACTTGTCAAGGACCTCTTGACATAGCATCATATGTTAACAAATTTAAAAAGTAGTGGGATGAGTTAGCTTTCATGCGTAAAAATCTCATTAACCCTTGCAACTGTGATCTACAAAGAGAGTTGGAGGAGGACAAGTTATATCAATTCCAATTGGGCTTAATGAGACTTATGTTAGTGTTAGAAGTAATCTAATGATGCAACTACTTCATTCCCTTGATAATGTCGATAATATACTACTTGAAGATGAGAGTCAAAAGCATGTCAATTCTATTCCTCAATTCAATTCAGAGTCAGCTTCTTTAACCAGGCCTCTTCCTTCTCCTAAACAACAATATACTCACAAGGTTAAATTTGATCAGAGGGTAAATGTTGATCAGTGAACTTCTATGTTTTTTAAATATTGCAAGAAGTATGTACATTTAATTAATAAATGTTACAAGCTTCATGGCTTTTCATCAAACTTCAAATTCTCCAAAGGAAGAAAAAGTGCAACAAATGTTAGTACTGAACCTGATATTGACCTTTATCTACTGGTGCTGGTTTTTCCCATCCTGGTTCTTCCAGTTCCAATTCTTCAGAGCAAAGTTCTGTAATCCCTGGGTTGAGTGTGCAACAGTACAATCAGTTAATGAGTTTACTGCTGCAGTCACATGTGTTAACTTCTGATTCTCAGCCCGATCTCATAGCTTCTGCCAAATTTGCTGGTACCTTACTGTCTGTTTATTTGTCAATAGTTCCCGTTTTAATTCATGCATGCTTTCTCAGGCTGTAGGCTTAACTTGGATAATTAATTCTGGGGTTACTGATCACATGACATCTAATAAGGAATTTCTTTCTAATATAACTCTTCTTTATGTTCCCTATCTTGTTTCTATGCCTAGTGGATATAAAGTAAAAGTGCAAGCACGGGTTCTTTTGCCTTGAATCCATTAGTTATTCTTCATAATGTTATTTATATTCCTTCTTTCCACCACAACCTCATTTTTGTACATAGACTCATACAAATTCAAATGTTTTGTTTTGTTTTGTTCACCTACGACTCTTGTTTACTTCTACCACAAGGCCCTTCTATGAAGAAGTCTTTGGATCTTGCTAAACTTGATACTGGTCTCTACAAGTTTATCTGAAAAAAGCCTTACCAATCTCAACTTTTTACTGATTTATATTCCATGAATAATGTCCTTTCATCATCTGTTCATTCTGTTTCTGCTTCCACATGTGAGAATAATGTTGTTTCATCTAGTTTTCCTCATGTTCATGCATCTTCTTGTAATTCTAATCCTGGCTTGCCTAATATCTGTCCTATTCCTTTCCATTCTACTTCTACTGATATGAATCAAAGTGGATGTGATTTGGCATCAAGACTTGCTCATGTTCCTTTTATTAGAATAAGACTTATTTCTGATTTATCTAATTTTTTATTAACAACCTTTTATTTGTAATATTTGTCCCATGTCAAAGCAAACTAGGATGCCTTTCCCAGATAGTTCTATTACTACTGTTAAACCTTTTTAATTTATTCACATAGACACTTGGGGTCCTTACCATACTCCAACATATCTTGGGGCTAGATATTTCCTTACAATTATAGATGATTACGCACGAGCTACTTGGACCCATTTAATGGGGGCTATGAGTAATGACTTTACCTTAATCAAGGCTTTAGTTGCAAGGGTTAAAAATAACTTTCATGTCCCTGTCCAAACTATTAGATGTGATAATGCTCTAGAGTTAGGTTCTTGTTCCTCTCCTTCTATGTTTTTTCTCATAGAATGGGATCATACACTAGACTAGTTGTCCTTACACCCCTCAACAAAATGGGGTAGTGGAAAGAAAGCATTGAACCCTTCTTGAAGCATCTAGAGATTTGTTGTTTCAACCCAACTTGCTTACACAGTTTTGGGTGACTGTTTATTGACAACAACTTATATCATTAACAGGTTACCTTCTAAACTCTTCAATGACAAATCCCGGTATGAAATGTTGTATGGTAAGGTGCCTACCTATTCCCATCTAAGATCTTTTGGTTGTTTATGCTATGCCATATTAGGATATATTGTGTATATCTTTTGTGTATCTTTTTATTATTGGTAGATATTCTTTCATTATTGTACAGTCCTATAGTTGATAGGATTTGATTCCTCTCTGTACTCTATATATACTTTTGTGAGCAATACTAGAAAATTAATTCTCCCAAAACTCTCTACATGGTATCATACGCCAGTGGCTTATCGCCAAAGAAACCCTAATTCTTACCTCCAGCGCCGCCGATCTTCACGGTCAGCCGCCTCTCTCCGGCGTCTTGCCGCGCCGCCGCTGCACTAATCGGCAGCTCTCTCTCTCTCGACGTCGATCAGCGCCTCCTCTCCTTTGCCTCGCGCTTCATGGCCGCTACGACATCAAACGATCTTCTCCAGCCGATTTCCATTAATGCATCGGCTCAGATCCCACTCAAATTGGATTCCACTAATTACCTGGCGTGAAAATTTCAATGCTGTACCCTTCTTACGGGTTACGACCTCCTTGCCTTCTTGGACGGATCGAAGCCGTGCCCACCAGCCACTAGCATCGACGAGGAGGTGACTTCCCCCAATCCAGCATATCCTTACTGGATTCGCCAGGACAATGTTATTCTCAGTGCCATCATCCCGTCGATCACACCGACGATCATCTCCTTTATTGCCGCTGCGGAAACTTCTAAAGAGGCCTGGGACATCCTCGCGCGCACATACGGCACTGCTTCTCGTGGTCGTATCATGGCTCTCAAACAGCAGCTCCATAATCCAGTAAAAGGTTCTAAATCTGTTACTGATTTTATGCACGATATTCGCTTGATTGTGGATGAATTATCTCTCCTGGGTGTTACTGTTGATTCTGAGGATCTTGTCATTAAGGTTCTCAATGGTCTTGATGATCCGTATATGGAGCTCTCTCATGCCATCCAAGCCCGCGAATCTCCCATCTCTTTTGCTGAGTTACATGACAAGTTGTTAAGCATGGAGGCTCAGATTACTGCTCGTGTACCGGCCTCCTCCGTCGCATCTGATTTGGCTCCGTCAGCTGCCTTCGTTGCCGGATAGCAGTCCGGCCGTAACTGTTTTGGTGGCCGCGGGCGCGGCCGTGGCAGCCGTGGTTCATCCTCCAGTCGCGGTGGTTACTCCAACAATGGTCAATCTCGCGGGTACAATGGGAAGTGCCAGCTTTGCAGTGAATTTGGCCACTCCGCGCGCCGCTGTCCGTCCTATCCCATCTCCGGCGCGAATCAGCCCCCTTACGATGGACCACTGCCGCGGCCAGCATATGCTCCAATGCTTTATCCGGCTGCTCACACAGCCCATCACTCTCCAACAATTCCCTCTACATCCGATTGGATCCTGGACTCTGGTGCCTCTCATCACATAACCACTGATCTTGCCGACATGTCTCTTTACAGTCCTTACACTGGTTTTGATGATGTGGTTATTGGTAATGGTGAAGGTTTAAAAATTACTCATACTGGACAACTTATCAGTTATTCCTCTCTTTTATTGGCTGGGGCTCTCTGTGTTCCACATATGCGAAAAAATTTGATCTCTGTTGCTCAATTATGTCGTCACAATGATGTTAATGTTAATTTTTTCTGATACTGATTTTCAGGTGAAGGATCGTCGCACGTGGGTAACACTCGTCAGCGGCCCACGTAGGGCCAACGCCTACTACTGGCCGGCGGCTTCCCGTCTACCGTCCGCCCTCACGGCACAAAAGCTCTCTGCGTCATTGTGGCATTCTCGATTTGGTCATCCGTCAGCCAAAATCCTGCAATTCATTTAGTGTCTTCTAGCAGTATAACGTCCAGTAGTGTGTCTGATTTTGCTTGTGTCTCTTGCAAGCTTCATAAGAGTCATAAGTTACCTTTTTCTGAGTCAAGTTTATCATCTACTGCTCCACTGGAGCTTATTTTTTCTGATGTATGACCTCTCCAATTATTTCTAAAGAAGGATTTAAATATTATGTCATTTCTGTTGATCATTTTTCTAAGTATGTTTGGTTTTTTCCTTTACGCCGTAAATCTGATGTCTTACAAACCTTCCCCACTTTTAAATCCATTGTAGAAAAATATTTCTCTGATAAAATCATTACTCTATATACTGGTAATGGGGGTGAATTCCTAGCTTTACGCTCTTTTCTTGCCTCCAATGGCATCTCACATCTCACTTCACCTCCTCATACACCTCAGCACAATGGCTATGCTGAACGTCGTCACCGTCATATTGTCGATACTGGTCCCACTCTCCTTCATTATGCCTCTGTACCTCTCATTTACTGGCCTTATGCCTTTGCCACAGCAGTCTATCTCATTAATCGTCTTTCCAAGACAAATCTCTCGATGCTCTCCTCCTTTGAGTCTCTCTTCCATAGGTGCCCCAACCTTGCCAAACTGCGTGTCTTCGCTGTCAATGCTTCCTTTGGCTTCGGCCCTACACCTCACACAAAATGGAACCCAGATCTCGTGCATGTGTCTTCTTCGGGTACTCTACTACTCAAAGCGCATATTTATGCTTTGATCCCTTAACGTCTAAAATCTTCGTCTCGCGTCATGTCACCTTCCATGAAGATATCTTCCCGTTCTCCAAATTGTCTAACCCCGAGTCTCCACCTATACCCATTCCGATCTCCCTAGACGTCCTTCCGCTGCCTTCTCCAGTACCTGCCGTCGCTCCCACTCGCGATCCTTCACCGGACGCATCGCCGGCGCCAACTGCCGCTACACCTACTATGCCGCCACCTTCATCCTCTCAGGGTGGTCATCACATGCAAACTCGCAGCAAAAATAACATCTATACGCCCAACAAAAAGTTTGGTATGTCTGCTGTAACCTCTCCAGCTGTTATAGAACCTCAGACTTTGTCTAGGGCTATGTCTGATGAGCGCTGGCGCGCTGCTATGTCATTGGAGTTTGATGCTCTGCTACGGAATGGCACCTGAGATCTTGTTCCGCCTGATTCTTCATAGAATGTTGTGGGCTGCAAGTGGGTTTATCGTATCAAATGAAAGCCTGATGGTATTGTGGACAAGTTCAAAGCCCGGCTTGTTGCGAAAGGCTGTCATCAGCGTCCAGGTGTAGACTTCCAGGAGACATTCAGTCCGGTTATTAAGCCGGCAACTGTGCGTTTGGTTCTCAGTCTAGCTGTATCCAAGGGCTGGCCTCTTCGTCAAATGGATGTGAACAATGCCTTTCTCCACGGGATACTTATAGAGGATGTTTATATGGCACAACCACCGGGTTTTGTTGACAAAGCCTATCCATCTTATGTCTATAAGTTACAGAAGGCTATTTATGGTCTCAAACAGGCACCCGGGCATGGTACGTGAGCTCCGTCAATGCCTTTTGGCTATGGGTTTCGTCAACACTACCTCTGACACTTCGCTCTTCGTCTTTCAGAATTCTGGTATTACAGCCTATTTTTTGGTATATGTTGATGATCTCATATTGACTGGTAGTGACTCTGCTTTCTTGAACCGTGTGATTGACTCTCTTGGGACTAAATTTTCTCTTAAAGACATGGGTGATCTAAGCTACTTTCTTGGTGTTGAAGTTCTGCGCAGCTCCAAGGGGTGTTTCTTTCTCAGCGTAAATATCTTGTTGATCTTTTAATCGTCATAATATGCTGGAATCCAACCCTGTTCAGACGCCAACAGCGGCGTCCACCCGCCTTCATCTTGCCGATGGCTCGGCTCCTTCAGACGCATACGCCTATCGACAGGCCCTTGGGGGCCTCCAGTATCTCTCCTTCACTCGTCCTGATATCACCTTTGCTGTGAATAAACTCTCACAGTTCATGCACGCTCATACTATCACTCATTAGGGTGCAGTTAAGCGCCTCTTCCGGTATCTGAATGGGACGCATGACTTTGGAGTCTGGCTGTGTCCTTCATCTGCTATACCTCTGCATTGTTTCTCTGATGCTGATTGGGGTGGAAACTGTGATGACCGCTCCTCGACTGGTGTCTATGTTGTCTTTCTGGGGCCTAATCCTATTTCCTGGAGCTCCAAAAAGCAGCGTTCCATTGCACGATCTTCTACTGAGGCTAAATATCGTGCCATTGCTTCTGCTGCCGCTGAAGTCCGTTGGCTTCATTCCCTGCTGCGCGAGCTTCATGTCCCTCTTCCGGCTGCTCGTGTCATTTACAGCGACAACATTGGCGCCACTTACCTCTGTGCCAACCCTGTGTTTTATTCGCGCATGAAACACATCTCCATTGATTATCACTTTGTTCGTCAATTGGTTCAGAATGGGTCTCTTCGTGTTGCTCACGTATCCTCTGCCAATCAGCTTGCTGATGCTCTCACCACGCACTTATCTCGTCCTCGTCTTCTTCTGCTGATGTCCAAGATTGGCGTGTCCTCCGGCCCTCCATCTTGAGGGGGCGTATTAGGATATATTGTGTATATATTTTGTGTATCTTTTTATTATTGGTAGATATTCTTTCATTATTGTACAGTCCTATAGTTGATAGGATTTGATACCTCTCTGTACTCTATATATACTTTTGTGAGCAATACGAGAAAATTAATTCTCCCAAAAGTCTCTACATGCCACAATCCCAATACCTTACAGGGATAAGTTTAAACCTAGAGCTACACCTTGCATTTTTCTTGTCTATCCTTTTGCCTAGAAGGGTACAAGTTATACAATTATCTACTAAGAAATGTTTCATATCTAGGGATGTTATGTTTCATGAGCATTATTTCCCTTTTTTTCCAGAATAGAAATGTACCTGCTCATTCTCCCTTCTTTTCTCCTATTTTTCTTGTATCTGATTCTGATTCACCTGCTTCTGTTGTGTCCCATGCACCTTCTCCTTCCTCTTCTAATTTTTCTTATTCTCCTTCACCTTTTCCTCCTCTTTCTCTTTCAGATTCTTCTTCTAATATTAGTTCTCCTCATCCACCCATTATTTAGTCCCCTAAAAGATCTTCTAGAGATAATCATCCTCTTACTTATCTTCAGGACTACTTATGTAGTTTTCCTTCTACCTCTTCCTGCTCTAATACAGTCCTTCAGTATGTTGAATTTGAACCTAGCACATATTCTCAAGCTTGGCAGAATGCCATGCAACAAGAGTTTGATGTTTTAGCTGCCAATCACACTTTGGATATTGTTGTTTTTCTCAAAGGCAAGAAATCTATTGGCTGCAAATGGGTTTATAAGATAAAATATAAAGCTGATGTAGTGTAGAAAGGTATAAATCTAGGCTTGTGATAAGGGGGGATACACAGGTAGCAGGTGTTGATTTTCATGAGACTTTTTCCCATGTAGTCAAATTGTCCACATTAAATGTCTCATAGTTGTGGATGTCAAAAGAAAATGGCCTTTGTTTCAATTAGATGTAAATAATGCTTTTCTCCATGGTGATTTAGATGAAGAGGTTTACATGAAGCTTCATCCCGGTCTTTGTATTCCCCTTCTCCTCCTTCTGCACCCTTAGTATGCAAGTTAAAAAAGTCTCTTTATGGTCTCCGACAAGCCTCTAGGCAATGGTATGCTAAGTTGTCCCATACTTTATGTCCTAAGGGTTTCACTCTCTGTTAATGATTACTATCTGTTTGTGAAAGGTTCATCTAGTTTCTTGAATGTGTTGGCAATGTATGTTGATGATATCATATTGTCAGAGCATGATCCTATTGCTATTCTTGATTTGAAGTTGTTTTTAAATGATTAGTTCAAGATTAAAAATTTTGATGCTTTGAATCATTTATTGGGCATTGGGGTCTCCTCTCTTTCTTCTGGTTTGTTGCTCAATCAAAAGAAATTTATTTTTGACCTTTTGTCTGAGTATAATTTTTCAAATGTTTCTTCTGTTTTCTGTCCATTGGAGTTTAATAACAAGTTATCTACTGATATTGGTAATGTGTTACCTCAGCCCGAGACTTACATGAGTCTAGTTGGTAAGTTGCTATTCCTTACGCACACTAGACCAGATATTTGTTTTGCAGTTCAACACCTGAGTCAATTTTTAAGATATTCTCGAGTTCCTCACATGTCTGTTGCGCTACATATTCTGAGATATCTAATGGGTACCTTGGATGTTGGGTTATTTTTCTCCAACTCTCCTGATCCTATAATAACTACCTATAATGACAGCGATTGGGGTGCTTCTTTTGATACTAGAAAGTCTGTGACAGGGTTTTGTATTCTTCTGGGGGATAGTTTGATTGGTTGAAATCTAAAAAGCAACATGTCATTTCCCCATCTTTCGCTGAAGCTGAATATTGGGCAATTAGTAAGGTTGTTGTGGAGTTGACTTTGCTAGTTCGTCTTTTATCTGACTCGCATGTTTCTATTTCACTTCCCATTTCAATTTTTTGTGATAATCAAGCAGCTATCCACATTGCCAAGAACCCCATTTTTCATGAGCGCACCAAGAACATTGAGGTGGACTGCCACTTATTCGCACTATAATTAGTTGAGGGGCTCATTCACTTGGCTCAAGTTTCTACTTCTCAGCAATTGGTAGATATTCTAACTAAGCCTCTAACTGGGCAGATTCATCTTCATCTTCTTTCCAAGTTGCAGGTGCTTTCCCCCTCCATACCAAAATTAAATGACCGAAATTAAATGTCAGGTGGCGACTTTGAGTTTATTCCTTTTGAAGAAATTTTGTCAAGTTCTAATGGAAAACCATTTTCAAGCTTTTCACTAAATCTTTTTATTTATTGTAAGAGGTTGAGTGGAGTTTGTTTAAAAAAAGGGATGTGACAGTAACCACAATCTAAGATGTGTAGAACTTTTAACGATAACTATTTTAACCAAATTTACATTTTTTATCAATAGTGCATAATTATTAAAGGTTATCTGTGTTATTTATGAATTTTGGGGCCCTATGTTCTTTGGGGGCCTAAGGCCATTGCCTTAGTGTTCTTTTCTAGCCGGCCTAGAGCTAGATCATTGTGAAAAATAATAACAACAATAACAATTCAGTATAATTCTATAAGTGGAGTCTGGGGAGGACAGTTTGTTTCCGATAGACCCTTGACATCCTTCCGTCCAAGAACTCCTCACTTTGCTCTTGGGATGAGTCGAACTCACAATCTTTCGGTAACCTTCCAAGTGAAAAACAAGATATCAAAATCTAACTTTTTTAGTAACCTTCCTAACCCATCAAATTTAAAGGCGTTAAGTTACTATCCATTTATTGACTTGATCCCATTAATAGAATATGAAATGACCTATCAAACATTGTCTAAAATCCCTTTACACTCATGTATTTCACGGGGAATCTATTACATGTACATAGTTTACCTCTTCGCAGCTTGTAGCTAAATTCTTCTTACATGCACGTATACAGTTTACCTCTTGTTGACTTTTAGCCAATTTCTTTCGCGCACATGTATTTTACAAGGAACCTTTTAAATATAATATTGCTATTACAGACCATTATGTGACGGACCGCGGCGCTTCGCACCCGAGGTGACCCATTCCGCCCCGGACACGCCCGTCCGACCTAGCGCGCAGACTGGTTTCGCCCTGCCATGGGCTCATCAGGGAAGCGGCAATAGCTCCCGACCAGCTGTGCCCCCCGTATGCTTCGGCTCCCTTCATAGTCATGTCCAAGACAAGCGACATGCTCCCCAAACTTAATCGGGTCGGCATGCCTAACTCGGCCAAGCCAATACGCAACTAGGGGAGCGCCTTATGGCTAGAGACGCCTCCCCTCTCCAAGGCAGTTTGATGCCAGTCAGCACGCACGCTTTGTCCCTACTCTGAAGCCGTGACAACTCTCCCCCACCCGATGATGCGGCGACCTGACGCATTACTTTCGCTGCAACTCCTTTCGTTTCCACATGGAACTTGCACCCTCATTCATGCTAGCACCATACCTCCTCGTGCTGCCAACTTTGGGACTCAGGCACATAATCATGGAGACGACTTCACACTTCGTCGGTGCGTCCACTTTGTGGTTTGATCTAGAGTTCACAGCAATTTCTTGGCTCAAGCCCGCTTTACTTTGGCGGAGAAGAAGTCTATTTGCCCAAGGACCGTCATGCTCCACTCTGTCACTCAGCGCCACCATCTTTGCACTTATAGCAGCCACTCCGAGCTTTGTGCATTCATGAGCTGACACCTTGCAAGAGAAGTTGAAGAGCATGTTTGCTCTGATACCAAATGTGACGGACCGCGGCGCTTCGCGCCTGAGGCGTCCCATTCCGCCCCGGACACGCCCGTCCAACCTAGCACGCAGACTGGTTTCGCCCTGCCATGGGATCATCAGGGAAGCGGCAATAGCTCCCGACCAGCTGTGCCCCACGTATGCTTCGGCTCCCTTCATATTCATGTCCAAGACAAGCGACATGCTCCCCAAACTTAATCGGGTCGGCATGCCTAACTCGGCCAAGCCAATACGCAACTAGGGCAGAGCGCCTTATGGCTAGAGACGCCTCCCCTCTCCAAGGCAGTTTGATGCCAGTCAGCACGCACGCTTTGTCCCTACTCTGAGGCCGTGACAACTAACATTTCACGAACAAAAGGAGCCTGTGAAGATGTAACTATATATATTTGCAGCTTTATTTGAACGGTTCAAATTTAATAAAACTGAGTGATATACATCAATTGTGATTGGTGCACGCAATATACTAATAAAAGAAAAGTGGTCAAACAAAAAAGTGAGCGTTATAGCTACAATTTAGACAATGTTTGGTGTGTAAAATGTGTTTGACTAAACAATTATCGAATAATTTCCGAGCAAATCAATTAAAAGAAGTCAAGGGGTAAATCATAGCCAATCACAATTATCATTAGATTAGAAGACAAAATCGAAATATAGAAATGCGGGACCAAAAATGATATATTTAGAACTTTATTGATTACAGAAACTTGGCCTGCCCCTCCATGGAGTTTCAGGAAATTACAATCATATTGCCCCACTTACGCTTAACCAGAAAACCAATTCCCCTTGCCTATAGATTCAAGGTTCTCTTCACGGAGTATGTCTATCCCTTTTTTTCCGGTTCTCAATAGTGGAGAGCCAAATCCTTTTCAAGGTCCTCTTTCCTTGTATTTATAGTTGAAAACTCCACGAGCTTATCATGATTCGTCGTAGCTGAGTCAAGGGGGCATTACTTTTTCGTGGAGGGACCGTAGCCCTGTTGCTCGTCTTAGAACAAATAATAACCAGTCATAATCGAGTTTTGTTCTCTTATCATGAGATGATTTGGACGGGGTCGTTGCCGTCGTGGCTGCATGATCAGATTTTTACCAATACAATTAGTCCCTCCATTCGTCGGGGTCGTGCCTTGCCGACTTCGACGAACGGATCGTGTGTGACATAATCAGGAGGGGTTGGGTTCGCTTTTTGTTCCTTAGTTGCGTTAAGAATTTCGAGATTTTCTGGGGGCGTCTTCTCGGTGTTCGTGGACTGTCTTTTTGTGCAAAAAGTCATAATGACGCATGTTTCTAGGAAATCAAATCATTTCATGCCCGATTAGGTTTTAATGGCGCCTGTTAAGTTTCGTTCTTGGAGAATTTATTTCTTATAAATTGAAAGAATTTGTCACTTGTTTTTCACGCATTCATCACTCATTGTTGAAAAAATTTCTGGGATCTGCTAATTTAATCTTTTCTTTACTCCCTTGCTCGTAATAATCTTTGATTTTCTTACTTCTCCCGCAAAGTTCTTCCTCCTCTTGTTTGTGGGTCAAAAATGGCAGGAACTTATTCCCGTGACAATCTTCTGGTCATTTCTCCGGAGTCGAGGATCCCGCTCCAGCAACTGGAGACTTGGAGCTGATGGAATGCGAAGAAGTTCCTTAAGTGGAAGAAATTCTGTCTCGTCCTGGGAAGGTAGTGGCGGACTTCAGCGCAGATGGTGGCGCAGAGTAGGTGAACATCCCTCGTCTAATGGGGGAAGTTGGGATAGCGGACTTAAGGGAATGATGGGACATTCCCAGTTACGTCGAAATTGTGCCTGCGAAGACAATGGACGTGGTCCAAATTGACCGTCGCTGTTTTGATCATTCTACGCTTATCCCGTCCTCGTGGGATACACACTCCCACTCCCTATGCTGGTGATCGACTTCTGCCGCTACTATCAGGTGTGCCCTGCCCAACTTTCCCCTTACCTATACAAGTTATTTCTTATGTTCATCAAGTACGCAGAGTTGGCCGGTAGGGAGGTTACTCTGGGTACGTGCCTAGTCTCTTTTCTCCTAAGAAGATTCGTGGCACCATGATCTATGCGCGTCCCCGTGGGTCGAGAGGGTTGGTGGTCAAGATTTATGACCGAACCAACCGTCACATCTTCAACAATTTCTTTTATTCGGATCGAACATCTTGTGGCCGACCCGACCGGATTCCCGGAAGTGTGGAACTTTGCACGCAAGCCCTCGTCCTTGACTTAGTAGAATGCTCTGCTTTGATCTTCTTTACATCTTAGGTTTGTAATTATTTATCTATCCCAATGCTCTGTAGCTGAGAAGATGCCCCCGCCTCCAATGGAGGGGATCCGAGAATGGGTCGAGGCCGTGCTTCCCCATACAATGAGAGTTCGCACGTGGTCGTCATTTTGGGAGAGATATGGACGTAGGCCCCTGACAGGTGAGGCAACGGCCTTATTTCCCTTCCGTTCCTTTGTTTCAATCTTACTTATTGAATGTTTGTTTGTAATGCCTAGGGAGAGATCATCGAGTCAAAGATCCCCAACCAGCTTTCTATAGGCCGACTACGGCCGCTCGACTTAATGAGCGCTTACACCTTGTCTCTCATCGAGGGCGGCATCACTAGAATCATAGGTTATAGCCTCTCATATCCGGGCTACGTCTCAGTACGAGGATCCATTTGGGACCATCCGTCTTCGGACTGACTCGCCATCAACCGGGGAGGAAGAAGGGCCGTCGAAAAGATGAAGGGTAGCATTCACGGCAGCTCCTCCTATGGTGATCAACTTGGATTCTCCACCGGCGGAGTCAGAGGGAGGTGTTGTGGTGGCATTGTCCATTGAGGGGGAGCGATTGGTCGGAGTTTCCCCCGCTAGTCTAAGCCAGGAAAATGATGCTATTATAGCGACCCATTCGGAAGTCCCCTCTGTTGGGGAAGAGAATCGAGCCCTTGATACCAGCGTCTTAACCTCGAGTGCGACCTTATCGCCCTCAGTAGGTCATACCACACCGTGTCAGTGGATAGGGGAAAGAACGCTGGGGTTGACGGATATGAGTCTGAGTTTTAGTATGACTTGGACCCTGATAATATCCGAATGTTTGAGTAGGGAATTACCCACTCGGTGGTTAGTGCTGAGGGGTCGGCCCGTTATATCGAGATTTCTTCTGATTTGAACTTGTTGACCCAAGGCAGTAGCTTGGTGTCATAATTCGATTTGCTGTGTTCGAAGGCCGAGAACGAATCCGTGAGGAGCGTTTCGGATATTAAGTGATGAACGAAGTGGTCGTGATGGGCCTACATGTACTTTACCTCGACTTTAGTTAGCTTCTTTCCCATCTTAGCTTGAGCTTTAGTCTAACTGCTCTTTTGTTTTGCAGACTTACTTGTTGGAGGTGGAGAGCATTCGCAAGGCTAACATCCGCTCGAGGATCTTTTTGCAGATGCTGGGAAAGTATCGTTGCTATCGCGACAGGTGCCGCGATTTGCACAAGAGGTTGATGACTGATTGTCATTACAAGGATTTGGGTGAGGAGTTAGAGAAGCGGTACCGGGAACTGATGCATGCGCTTAGCGGCAAAAGAGAGATCGAAGAGCGAATCCATTTAAAAGACGAGGAGCTTACGGTCGGAAAGGGGGTTGTTGCAGAAGGCGAAAATTGAGTGCAAGTTGAGAGAGATGCATTCGGAGATGGAGCAGAGCCGGACCAGAGTGGCGGAGATGACCGCCGAATGTAGTGGTAAACTGGATGCGCTGGAGGGCAAGGTTGTTGATTTGAAGCGTGTGGAGAGGGATGCTTCCATGAAGGCAACGACGTTGGAGGAGGCAATTCGCGTGCACGAGTCTGGGAGAGCATCAGAGAGGACCACTATGGATCTTAGGGAGGAGAGGCTCGAGGAGTGAATTAACGCCTCTGATCAGGAGGCTCAAGTTCTGACTGTCACGACCCAAACCCCGCTCCGGTCATGATGGCTCCTCTCGTGAAGACAACGCCAGCCAACCAACTCAAATTACCTTTTTAAAAATAGTTAAACATTAATTAGCAGTCTAAATATGATTTAATATTAATAATTAGCGAAAGTACAACCCAAGCACAACCCAAATCGGGGTGTCACAAGTCACGAGCATCTAGAAGAGTCTAAATACAACTACAAGACCAGTAATATATATAATGGAAATTAGAATCAATGGAAGTTATCTTGTGCGGTGGACGCTGGCGGTAACCTTACGCAGCTGCGATAGCAAAATCTCCAATCAGCTCAAAGCCCGCTACCGGGTGAAGAAATACCTGCATCTGCACACGAGGTGTAGGGAGTAAAGTAATTACTCAAACTCAGTGAGTGATAAAAGTAAATAATAACTGAGCAGTAAGAAATCACGTATAATAGATCATCATGCTGTATAGAAACAGAGAAAAACCTTTTGAGAAAAACAGTGAAGCTCTGAAATCTTTAGAGAAACATTTTAGCATAGTTTAAAGACTCTTGGAAATGCCTTTTTCAACAGTTACGTAAATCCGCCAATCGAGCCCAATACTCAGTGATCAGATAGTACCAGAATAACAGATAAATATTTCAAGAAATAGCACGACAGTAAACTCTGTTACCCACTGCGGCGTGTATCCCGAGCCATCCATTTATTTATCGTCGACGTCTCTTACTGGGGGTGTGGACAGACTCCGGAGGGGCTCCTACATCGCAAGCGCAATATCAAGCCATCTTGTGGCATCAAACATGATCTTGGCCTCAATATAATTAAAAGCAACCAGGCTCTCGGTCTCAATCTCAATATAAAACTGTTTCGGCAGGCAGCCCGGTCCATGCTCAGTCCATAAATCATCATAAGCCCCTTGGGCATTTGTAAAATAGTAGTTCTCAGCCTAAAATATCATTTGGAAATATCATTTAAGTTTTCAAATCTTAGAAAGATGGATGAGTATGCAAAACAGTATTTAAAATCTTGGGATGAGATCAAATAATATACAAAATATGCAAGAATAGTGATATCAATCCCTGAAGGATTCAAATAATTGGCACGAAGCCCAAATATAACAATTATATCCAAGTAGGATGATTATCTCGGGGTGGACTAAGTCACAATCCCCAATAACAAACGACCCCACACTCGTCATAGAGCGCATGCCTCGCCTCAATATAGCGTTACGATATGAAATTCTGGGGTTTCAAACCCTCATGATATCATTTACATTCATTACTGACCTCGAACCGGCGAAGTCTCTAGCCCGCGACACCCTTGCTCCTTAAATCAGCCTCCATGCATGTCGAATCTATCCAAAATCAGACCGAGTACATCACAATATGCTAATAAAACAAAGCCCAAGCAAAAACAATCAATAACAGGCAAAAATCCCTAAATTACCAAAACCCGAGCTTCGGGCCCACTTCTCGAAACTCAGAAATTTTTACATAATTAGATTCCTCATCTTCCCACAAGTTTACATATCAAGAACACCAAAATCTAAAATCTCAAAATCCCAAGCCCTAGTTCTTCCATCTTAGCTAAATTTCCATGAATTTCTAGTCCAATTTCATAAAATACTCATGCTTTAAGTTCAAAATGCTTACCTCCAATCAATCCCAGTCGAATCCCTCTTCACTTCCGTCCAAAAGCTCTTAAGGTTGCTCAAAAATGGTGGAAAATACCCTTAGCTCACAGAAAAAAATGAGTTTTAAAACCTTTTATCTGCCGAGGACTTTTCGCTTTTGCGGCCCCCACACCGCATCAACGGTTTCCGCTTCTGCGGAATTTAAACGCTTTTGCGGAGGTCACTATTACGCCCAGGACAGCTTCTGCGGTTGCCGCATATGCGAACCACCATCTGCTTCTGCGGAAGCTGCCCCAAGACCCATATTTCGCACCTGCGGTCCCTTTTTCGCATCTGCGGAACCGCTTCTGCGGCCCTTTTTCTGCAAATACGGAAACACCAGATACCAGCAAACTAGATATTTCACAACTCCAAAATTCATCCCGATGGCCATCCAAAATCACCCCGAGGCCCCCGGGACCTCAACAAAAAATACAGATATGATCCAATACCTTACTCAGACTTGCTCGAATCATCAAAACACCACAGTTAACACAAAAATTATCATATTACATCAAATTCAAGCCTAAGTTCCTCCAAGTCTTCAGAAACTTGTATTCGATCAAAAACCCAACCAAAACACTTTCAAATCAACTGAAATTTTACACACATGTCCCAAACCACATAATGAAGCTGTAGCAACTCTCATAATTCCATTCCGACCCTCGGATCAAAATCTCACCTATCAACCGGAAATTGCCAAAATACAAGTTGTGCCTATTCAAGACAAATTCCACACCTGACCTCCAAAACCAATTTCGATCGCGCTCCTAAGTCATATATCACTGAACGGAGCTAGACAAATCATAAAAGTTCCAATCCCAGCTCATATACACTTAAGTCAACTCTTGGTCAAATCTTTCAAATTCAAAGCTTTCAACTGAACTATTCTTTCAAAATCATTCCGATTTTTCCTGAAACTCAAAACCAACGATCCACATCAGTCATAATGCATAACACGTGGCAAGTCATGCCCCGGGAACTGGCGATCAAAGTGCAAAAGCTCAAAACGACCGGTCGGGTTGTTACATCCTGCCCCACTTTAACACACTTTCATCCTCGAACGTACCTGGAGTTGTTCTAGAAGCCAACCAATAGCTGAATAACCTTACCAAGCATATACCCGGGGGTGATCCCACGTCACTCTATATCACATAGGTTCGATAACACAATATAACTGAAATTTTACAATCCATCCTAGTCCATGAACCATAGAACCACATTTCCACTGCCGAAATCATCCATAAGATCACAATCCCACATCTATATTCTGAATAAGCCCGAACCAGCTGTAATAACTCATACCTGAAACCTTGGTGCCATCACATGATAAACCACATAACTGTAATGCTCGTAGCAATAACTTCTATTCATAGCAGTTGCACACAACACCTAAATATCGATAGAGAAACTCTTAGCAACTAAAGTCTCATTCCAACACTTTCATATACCGCCAACGATAACTGAAACGCGCAATAAACCCTAACCATTTCTCAGATTAACCATTCAAGAGGCCATTTACCCTATGGCAATTACCTAACCTCTTAAACATGCTGAAATCGTATCTGTATGTATTCATTGATGATCCCAACGATCTCTTCTGACCAAACATACCATCTTGTTGACATGACATATCAATGCGGGCCTAAGCCACAACTTGCATAACTACGCGCACCAATAAGCAATAGTTCGAACAGACTCCGTCATGAAAATGACTCAATTGAAAGAGCTTACCTCAAGCCCACCAGAACTACCACAACACAAGGTTGATAATCCGTCTCACATCATAGAACATAACATACGAATCTAACCCGCAAGGTCATATCTTCACATAGCTTCGCTGCATTGCACGATCCTATCCAACAGTGTCCCACATGAGACACCTCAAGCCACTACGCTCGAAATTGACAACCACGCACAATTTTGATGCCTGAAACCAATACAAATCATTACACCCGCGGTGAAACAAGTAACATATACTATGAAAACACGATAGGACATAACCGATACGCCATTCACTGAGCAATACCCAATTACTCTTCCGTTGGGCTTTCACTATGAACCCCAACAGAACCGCCCATATGTGCCTATAACAATCAAATCATAACATCTCGCAACACAAAATGCAACTCATAGATCTCCCGATCACTAATACGCTCAATAATGGTCGAGTCAACCTAACCCTCGACAATACAATTCGGAGCCAACCAAGCCGACACAGACTAGAACACGCCTCCACATTAGCCCGCCAACAAACTCCTTCCTGAAGGTGATCCTTCCACTACCGTAACTCCTGCCAGAGTCATAAGATACAGTTCCCGACACCAAATAAATACCGAATCCACAACCTCACCTGGCGACATGCCCGGACACACTAAACACATTCGAAAAGTCCCTCAACACCATAACTGAATCAATGATAGCAACCTCTGCACTGACATCAATCACGAAGGCTCAATTAAGAAAAACAATCCTTCCCAGCCGTTCGCTAGTTCTTCGAAACATAAACCGTTCTACTAGAACATATACCGACGCACCTTGCCACTCACCATGTGGCATTTCTGGCATAGGCCATAGCGCAATAATCCAAATTAACCCAACACTGAGAAAACCTGTCTAAACCCTGATGCCATATCCAAAATATGATATACCAGATAAAGAAAGATCCACTCGGGCCTCCAAATCTTGATAGCTGTTACACGGTGCAGATAGACATGATCCACAATCACAACATAACATGAATATGAGAACTTTTGTCTCCAAATCCACATAGCATACGAATCATAGTACCAAATCCCAATTTTGCCGTCCGAAAGCATACCACAACTTAATACCGAATAATTTCATGATAAACACTCTAAAATTTTCCCTGTGCCACCAAACCAACCCGAATATCACCAGTTGATCTAACAAGAAAGTGTCGCAATACCACCGAAGTGCCATCCATTTAATCACGTTGCCCTTTTTCTGAAATATATACTCTTGTCAAATCACTTTCCAATAGCAGCACCATTTTCCTTGATTATCTGAGGCTACCCACTGCCTAAGTGTTTTATGAACTTCTTTTCTGAACTAAACTGTAACCCAACACACGCAAGGTGGTCCTCCACAACATACCGCATATAACATACCATCCGAGGATACATGTAAACCTTGCCTCCCTTCCGAGCCACCAACATATATGCACTCAACTAGTCAAGAGCTTCCATTGGTCCCATCTAGGAAAAAAACCACTATACATCCCATGCTCTGAATGCCCATAGAAAAAATACTTTTCTAAACCATGGTAAAACCCAACAAGAACTCTTCCAGTTCCGTTTGCACCAACTAAACTGCCAGGACTGAATTTTTATAACTAGACCAAGTTAAGCAAGCCGCCGAAACCCAAGTGCATTCCTACAAATACTTGTACGACCTCATTACCTCGAACACGCATAAAGAATTAATCATATCCTTCCATGCTGATCCGATCTACTATCAAGCTGCTCCAACTATCTAAATTCCTTCTGATTCGTCTTCAACTTGATATTTCCTCTTGATGTAGTGCCACAATTCCTCGACTCAGGCTTACCATACGAAAGCCAAGCATAAAACCACATTGTCTAAGACCCATAAGTCGCTGAATACTCTCTCAATTATTCCCAAAAATACCATTCCAGAATACTTTACTCTGAACAACTTCCTGCGAATATTAATGTGTTACCTTTACTTTCCTGACGCTGATATGTAGAATCCCATAATTAACATAGAAATACCACAAATCTGTACCTCTTCCAATGAAAACGAAGTTTCTAACCACCCATACAACAACAACAACAACAACTACCCAGTATACTCCCACCAGGTGGGGTCTGGGGAGGGTAATATGTAGACAAGCCTTACCCCTACCCGAAAGGGCAGAGAGGCTGTTTCCAATCGATCCCCGGCTCATAGGATAAAAGGAAAAACAGCAGTAAAATAAAAACAAAGACAAAAACAAAAACAATAAAGCATTAGTTACTCCAGCAGAAATAGCGTAAGTAGCGTAAATAATTATCTAAACATACGAAACATAAATACAATCGCATGCAATAATATCATACAGTAACTACCATAACAAACAGCCATAGGGGGGACACAACAATTTACCTGACCCAAAGAACAGAACCACCGTGCCTCATTGGCACTCCGATACTGCAGAATGAAATCTTCATCCCAATACAACCAAGCAACTCCCTGCCTTGTGCACCGAGCATTTTCTGCCAACAACAACTCTAGATATTCTGTGATTCCCATACCCTATGAAGCATAATATAACCCTTGTCAAACTTTTCCTTTACTATAACCATAGATAATTCACTCGCACGCCCCAACTGTGCAATTCAACTGCTCACAGCAGACTCCCCCACTTGGCTCGAAGCCATAGATCAAGATACACTCAATAACTCATGACTCCTTACTCTATTGATGCCACAATACCATCGTGAGATTAGGCTCAAATCGTATATATAGGTTTGTGAAAACAAAAATCATCTTATGCTGTAAATCTTCTACAAATCTCGCATTTATCCCCGCAACAATCGAGCCCACTCTCCTAAGCGATCGCAAACTCCAAAATTCAACACGTACTTCTCAATTACATATAAGATCTTCCAACATACACATGAGGATCACACCGCTTCAGAACATTGCGCAGGAGATAACCCACCTGCTTCGCCTCAATATAACATTTTTGTATACCTTCCACCGTTATACACATTACACAGTCACTTAGTCTTCCTGAGTCTGAACTCATACCGCGACATGCAATTTACTTCACTCTTAGCTAGGAGACTTGAAAAGATTCTTCACATGCCCATAATCTCCGGACTGCACTTCCACTCACAAGAAAAATCATACACTTAGTAGTTCACCTATTATCCAACAGATCTTCCTCGACACTTCCAAGTGATATAGAAATATCATGCACTACTAACATACTCATCACAAAGCTATCCAGCTATCATTCCCACTATTAGGGACAATACTGAACACATAAGTTCAAAACACTTGCTCACACAATTAGCACCTCGGTGCTCAAGCCATAGGCAAAGATCCGGCCTCAAGTCCTTCAGATTGGACCAACATCAACTCATAAAGATCACGTATCGCCCCTCAATCAGGGAATCACAAGCCATCAAGGCACATCTGATATTGAGCGCTCATGTGCGCGTACGAACACGTGGAAGGAATTTCAAGAGTTTCTTTTCAAGCTGAATCAAGGACTCGAGATACAAATTCAAGAATGTGAAGTTTTCCTAAAGGTTTTGTAGCCTCTCGAGGATAAATACAGACGTCTCCGTACCGATCCACGAGGATCTACTAAACTCTCTCATGACTCATGAGACCTAGTAACCTAGGCTCTGATACAAACTTGTCATGACCCAAACCCCGCCGCAGTCGTGATGGTGCCTCTTGTGAAGACAAGGCCATCCAACCAACTCAAGTTGCCGTTTTAAAAATAGTTAAACATGAATAAGCAGTCTAAATATGATTTAATATTAATAATTACCAAAAGTACAAGCTAAGCATATCCCAAATTGGGGTGTCACAAGTCACGAGCATCAAGAAGAGTCTAAATACAACTACAAGACCAGTAATATACAGAATTGAATTTAGAATCAATGGAAGTTATACGGTTCCACAGATGCTGGCGGTCACCATACCCAGTGTCGACGCCCCCTTTTTCAAAAGCGAAATCAGGTTTTACGATATTGTGAGCAAAACAACTCTATTTCCCGTTTGGGAATTGGTTACCGAATTGGAAGAGTCACTACCTAATGATTATAGTGCATTAGGACACTTAAGAGGGAATATTTTTGAAAAGAAAATCAGAGTTCGGGTAAGGGCTTGAGATTATCTCGAGGGGAAGGTATTAGGCACCCCTCAAGATCCACAAATGTGGTTCCCGGCCGTGCTAATTGTGACTTTATAAAGAGATGAAGTAATCAAATAAATAAATTTCATATATATGACATTCACACAACTTGAAAGCTTTAAAAAAAAGGGAAGGACATAAGTTTGAAATAAGAGAGGATTAGTTTGAAAAGCATTGAGAAAGCATTTAAATAAAGCACATAAAAAAAAGAAGGGTCCTAGGTTTAAGTATAATATGGATCATTCGATGCAATATACCGCACATATTCCCAAAGAGGGATCGCTTTATGATATTATCGCATCGTCATCATCTCCATATTCTACCCTTCCCACCATGCTAAGGTATTTAAACGCATTGGTATTGTTTATTTATTGCATGCTAATACCCGTCCCAACCTGTTAGTCCTGGGGAATTAGGACTTCTAATCCTAAGGAAGGGGGGAGAGAGATAGGATATATATATGGAGTATTCAAAGGTAAAAATACTAGAACGACAAATCAAAACAAGTAGCATACAAGAGGGATGCAAATAAGCAATTAGAGGCTCAAATAAACCCTGTGACGTACATCAAGTAGTTTAGCATGACTTCAACTACTGATTTGGTCTTTAAAAGAGGTTAGGAGAGCGGGCATACTAGTTTGACATATGAAAGTTAGATAGAAAATTTGCTTTGCGCCCTCCGGGTCCATTTAGGAGTTGACAGAATTTAGAAAACCAGTGGGCTTTTGGAGGAAACTATTAATTTCAGACAAGAGTCTGTTCAAAAGATTTAAAGTTGCAGAAAAGTTTAGAAAAGGCCTGTGAGTTAGCTGAACTGTTTGAATACAAAAGAGATGCAAAAGGGGGAAGTTTAAAAGACCTCAAAGCATTATACTTAGGCGGACAAACAATCGAAATCACAGACTTAGAACTTAAAAGATGTTTACAAATTCATGGTATTGTGAAAGGGGCAGACCTGGGCCCGATTGAATGTAATAAAAAAAACGTTTGAAGCATTAAGCTATTTTGGACTTATAACATACTTATTAGCCCCTTTTGTTACCACTTTTACACATTTAGACGACCTACTGTTTTGCCTAACGTTTATATAATTCCTATTGGCATATTTTCTAGGTGAGGATTATAAGAATGCAAACCTATAAGCATGGTTTCTATATGAGTGTGTAAGAATGCAAACCTATAGACATGGTTTCTATTATGAAGTTGATGCAATAATGAAAAACTTATAGGCATGGTATCTACATGATATCGATGCAACAGTGAAACTTACGAACATGGTAACTGTATGAGATATATGCCATAAAGTAAGACCTATGGACATGTTTTCTATATGGAATTGAGGCAAGAAAGTAAGTACTTATAGGCATGTCTTCTATATGATGTTGTTGCAATAATGAAAAGCTCGTCAACATGGTGAGTGATGCAAACCTATAAGCATGGTTTTTATATGAATGCATGAAAAGTAAACCCTTATAGACATGGTAACAATATGACATTGATGCAAGACGGTAAAGCCCTATAAACATGGTATCTATATGAGATGATGCAAGAAAGTAAACCCCTCCCGGATTCCCTTTCACTAGATGCCCCAAGTGTTTTTATTACAAGTTATTTACAAGAATCTGGACAAGAAAATAAAAAGAAGTAAATACATCTATACTACAACAGACCTGAAGAAGCGCAAAGCAACTTTAATGTCCAACGTATGCCTTTTACCAAATACGAGCTCCCAAGATCCGAGGCTTTTCTCTTTTTAGAGTGTTACAAAGTTCCAAGGGCTTTCAATGGAACCCGGGCATTTCTTACACTCTAATGGGAATAGTTCAAGTGTGGAATTACCAACCCTAAGGCATCCGAGTTCAGAGGAGACTCCAAGGTCCCTAAGCGTGGCTTACCAAATGGGAGTAAAACTTAAAGAACTAAGAATAAATGTAAGGTGATAGATTAGAGGAAGACCATCGTAGGAAGTGGTCATACCCATCCTATTGAGTGAGACTGGCACACCTCAGACTTCTTACAAGGGTTAACAAACAAGAGCAGACTTGTAAACAAGTCAGACAAGGGTCTGAGTGGTGATTAGGACACCAACATGCCTTTATCAAGGCCCTAACACATAATATAGGGGATGGGGAATGGGATTGCTTTGAGTAAAGGCTATTGACAGCCTTAGTTCTAGACTAGAAATGGAAATAAGGTGCCAACCTTGTCCAAAACAACTCACATACAAATAAGAGGGCAAAGGGAGAGGGGAATTATTTAAAAGCACTTAGCAGACAAGATTAGATTGAAGCATAATAATGAATAGTGCACAATCAAAGGAAAGTATTTAACATGCTGGATTTAATAAAACATTAAATGTAAGCACCCAAAGGGAAAGAAAATTAGGGATTAACATGTTGTAGTTTGAACTAAAGGTATAAGCAGAGAGGGGTCAGGGTTCAGGATTATCCTGAGCACAAACAGACAAGGGGACAAAAGGAAGGGGATTATCATGAAACTAAACTGAAGTACAAAAAATAGGTGAGGTATCATGACTAACTAGGGGAAGGGGGGAGGAAATTGAACATGCTAGCACTCAAATGAATTACTAAAACAAACAGACAGACAAGGGGACAAGGGGAAGGGATAGATCATGCAAGCTTAACTGAAATAACATAACAGACAAAGGAAAGGAGAGAACAAACAGATAATTGAAAGTTAATAAATGAAGTTAGGAGCCTACCAGTGCAAATTTGAGTAACAAAACAAAGAAAATCCTTATAATTAGCCTTGGCTTTCAGCCAGCTAATCCTTAGCAAGAGAGCAAGTAATAGAGAAGGAAGGTAGAAGAGAAGAGAGTTTTTAGTGAGTAATAGCAGAGAGAACTCGAGTATCAGTTGTGTGCTAAGTGAGAAAAGAGAAGGCTTATTTATAGTTGAAAGAGAAGCAACAGTAAGGCAAGAAAATATTCAGAAATCAATCAATATCAATTAAGGAGAAGGGAACCCCTTCAATTAAGGAACCAGATGGAAAAATAAATAAACCCATGTCTAATTTTGGAAAGAAAATATAGTATTAATCACAGAACATAGGGTAAATACATATAAGAAATTTAAAATCACACGGGTAGGGCATATAAGGCAAGTAATCACCCAGGAAATCAAGGAGTCAAGATATTAGTCGTTAGAACTTAGTCAAGAAATAAGGAGCAATTAGAGAATCAAACAGTTGTACAAAAAATGAATTTAGAGTTTCAGGGAAAGGGGAAAAGCAGTACCATAAAAGATGCATAAGTTTTGAACATACGAGAGACTGGCAAATAGTAGAGTAGATATGTAACAAACACAAGAAGCAAACAGGGGCGGCTAGGGTTTCATAGAGAAAAGGAGTGGAAAATACCCTTAGAAATTAGGATTCCCACTACAAGTGAGAACACAAGGAATATCATAGACGAAGATCAACAAGAGCAGAACACTATAAAGAAAGCATAGAACAACTAACCGAAAACCCTAGAAAGGTAATCACTGAGGACAAATATTTTAGAGCTATAATAGAAAATATCAAAATCATGGAGAAGAACACCCAGTAACAATAATAAACAACAAAATCAGAGAAATCAGATAAGTCATAGAAAACCCTAGGTTTTAAAAAGACAAACAGTTTTTTTGAAATCACGACTAGGTGAAGAAAGAGATGAGAAACACTTTAAATTTTTTAGAAAACAACTAGAACTCAAAAAATATCGTAAGATAACATAGGGAAAAATGAAAAAGAAACTCGAATCATTAGGGTTTTCAGAGGAGGCCTAGAAATGGCGAGAAAAGCCTGAACGGACTCATCAGGGCTTGGTAAGGACCCACGGCTTCAAAGACTTGCCGGAGAAAGGCCTGACACAGCCGAGAAACTCCATTAAAGGACCTCTGGTCCCATCACACTTGAAACAAAGTCCCGATATTTGAACGCAAAGGCCAGGAAAGGTGATGAATGGACGAGCATGGAAGTTTCAGGCCGTGAATGGCCATTAACACCGGTGAAGAGGACCGGAGAAGACTAAGGTTCTCAGATAACCTAGAGAGAATTTGGGAGTGAAAGGCGGCGGATTGGTAAAAGTGAGGATAGGGCTAAGGGTTTGGGGGGTTTAATTTGGTAAGTAATAATGTGGGCCGTTGATCTATGAGATCAACGGCGAGGATTAAAAAGGGGAACAAATGGGTTAAGCTTAGTGGGTTTGAGTTGGGTATTCGAATTGGGTTAGGTAAACTGAGGATTAAAATTGGACTGGATTGAGGTTTAGAATTGGGGTTACAATTGAAAGACTAAGGGCTATATTTTAAATAGCCAATTTTCCAAAATTTAATTTTATAAAAAATAGTAAACAATTTTATAAAAATCCAATAAAATTACTGAGATTATAAAATACGTTTAGGAATTAATTAAAAAAATACCAGGAGCAATTTTTCACTTGAAATACTTATTAAATTGATAAATAGGCTACAATTTCAATTTTAATGCAATTTTAATTTAAAAATACCTAATGGATTTGTAAAATCCTATAAAAATTACATAAATTATATTTTTATGTAAATGAGAGAATAAAATAATTTATTTATTAAAACAACAAGATTTGATACTAAATATTGGATTTTATAGTACAAAATAAGTTATAAATTAGTTTTAAAATGCTTGAAAAATAATAGAAAAATACCAAACCTTTTGTGGATGCTTATATATGCATTAACAAGCTAGTTAGAAAGTATTTTGGGTACAAAAAATACATAGGAAAAAATTGGGTATCAACACCCAGTTGCGGTAGCAAAATCTCCAATCAGTTCAAAACCCGATTCCGGGTTAATAAATATCTGCATCTACACACGAGGTGCAGGGAGTAAAGTGAGTACTCCAACTTAGTGAGTAACTGAGAAGTAAGAAATCATGTATAACATATCATCATGTTGTATAGAAGCAGAGAAAAACCTATTGAGAAAAACAGTGAAGCTATGAAATCTTTAGAGAAACATTTTAGCTTAATTTAAAAACTCTTGGAAATGCCTTTTATAACAGCTACGCAAATAAATGCAGTAGCAATAGTGCAGATAAGCACAGAAATCCGCCCCTTGGGCCCAACACTCAGTGATTAGATAGTACCAGAACATCAGATAAATATTTCAAGAAATAGCACAAACAACAGAAAATGAACAAATGCATGAGTGCAATGCAATGCAGATGACAGTACACTCTGGTGTCCACTGCAGCGTGAAGCTCGAGCCATCCATTTATTTATCGTTGACGGCGCTCACTAGGGGTGTGTATAGCCCCCAGAGGGGCTCCTACAGCCCAAGCGCAATATCAAGACATCTCGTGGCATCAACCAGGCTCTCGGCTTCAATATCAATATAATCAACCAGGCTCTCGACCTCAATCTCAATATAAAACTACTGTGGTGTGCTGTCCGATCCATGCTCAGTTCAGAAATCATCATAGGCCTCTTGGTCATTTGTAAAATAGTAGTTCTTAGCCCAAAATATCGTTTAGAAATATCATTTAAGTTTTCAAATCTTAGAAAGATGGATGAGTTTGCAACACAGTATTTAAGACCTTGGACTGAGATCAAATAATAGGCAAATTATGCGAGAACAGTGATATCAATCCCTGAAGGATCCAAATAATTGGCACGAAGCCCAAATATAACAATTAAATCAAAGTAGAACGATTATCCAATAAGTTCTAGTCGAAAACACAATAGAAATATCTCTCGGGGTGGACCAAGTCACAATCCCAATAACAAACGCCCCCCACTCGTCATAAAGCGCGTGTCTCACCACAATATAGCGTTACAATGTGAAATTTTGGGGTTTCAAACCTTCAGGATACCATTTACAATCATTACGCACCTCAAACCAGTGAAGTCTCTAGCCCGCGACACCTTTGATCCTCAATCAGCCTCCACGCGCGTCGAATCTATCCAAAATCAGAGGGAGTACATCACAATATGCTAAGGGAACAAAGCTCAAGAGAAAATATTAAATAACGAGCACAAATCCCGAAATTACAAAAATCCGAGCCTCGGTCTCACTTATTGAAACTCAGACTTTTTTACATAATTAGATTCCTCATCTTCCCACGAGTTTATACATATCAAGAATACTAAAATCGGAGTTCAAATAACCCCTCAAATCCTCAATTTAAAATCTCAAAATCCCAAGCCCTAGTTCTTCCATCTTAGCTAAATTTTCATGAATTTCTAGGCCAATTTCATAATATAATCGTGCTTTAAGTTCAAAAATCTTACCTCCAATCAATCCCAGTCGAATCCCTTTTCAGTTCTGTCCAAAAGCTCTTAAGGTTTCTCAAAAAATGGTGGAAAATACCCTTAGCTCGCGGAACAAAATGAGTTTTAAAACCTTTTATCTGCCTAGGCCTTTCCGCTTTTGTGGCCCGCACACCGCATTAGCAGTTTCCGCTTCTGCAGAATTTAACCACTTCTGCGGAGGTTAGTATTAGGCCCAGGACCACTTCTGTGGTCCAATCCCACTTCTGCGGTCGCCGCATATGCGGACCACCATCTGCTTACGCGGAAGCTGCCCCAAGACCAAAATTTCACACCTGCGGTCCCTTCTTCGCATTGTAGAACTGCTTCTGCCTCCCTTTTTCAGCAGTTGCGAAAATAGCAGATACCAGAAAATCAGATATTTCACAACTCCAGAATTCATCCCGATGGCCATCCAAAATCATCCCGAGGCCCTCGGGACCTCAACCAAAAACACATATATGATCCAATAATTTACTCAAACTTGCTCAAATCATCAAAATACCACAGATAACACAAAAATCATCAAATTACATCAAATTCAAGCCTAAGTTCCTCCAAGTTTTTCGAAACATGTATTCGATCAAAAACCCAACCAAAACACTTCCAAATCAACTGAAATTTTACATAGACATATCCCAAATCACATAACAGAGCTGCAGCAACTCTCGGAATTCCATTCCGACCCTCAAATAAAAATCTCATCTATCAGCCGGAAATCACCAAAATACTAGTTTTGCCAATTCAAGCCAAATTTCACACCTGACCTCCAAAACCCATTTCGATCGTGCTTGTAAGTCATAAATCACCTAACGGAGGTAGCCAAATCATAGAAGTTCCGATCCGATCTCATATACACTTAAGTCATCTCTTGGTCAAATCTTTCAAATTCAAAGCTTTCAACTGAACTATTCTTTCAAATTCATTCCGATTTTTTCTGAAACTCAAAACCAACAATCCACATCAGTCATAATGCATAACACGGGGCAAGTCGTGCTGGGGAACTGGCGATCAAAGTGCAAAATCTCAAAATGACTGGTCGGGTCATTACACTGACAGAGCGGGTCGCAACCTTAGAGGAGGAGAACCAATGGCTGAGGGACCAAACTGGGCCATTACGCACTACTGTTCCCAACCAGGCTCATGAACTTGGGTCTATGCTGAAGCTTAGCGTGACATCTTCAAGAACTTGTGGGAGGTGGGTACCGTGACTGGAACGGCTTTTGATATGGCGCACCAGAGGACTCGTCAGGATCGTGCCATCTGTTGTTATGATGTGGCAACACCTGAAGTTGATGGCGGTACGAGTGGGGGCAAAGATGGCGCCGAACGAAAGAGTTTGTTCTTTTTTTCTTTATTCCGTTTGACGGTGGGCGTTCGTTTATTTCTTGTTTTCTTTTTTTTCCTTTTCTGTGTTGACCGGTCCTGGCTGGGTGTAAGCGGGGATGACCCACATTCTTAACTTCGTGGATAATAAATTCTCATTTTCTTCATTTGCCTTGCATTTATTTTGAATTCCTTGTTTGAATATACTTGAAGAGATGGCCCGTCTCGAGTTCAATTGAGATCAACGTATCAATCCTTTAATGATGAAGGTTCTTACCCTTTGACGTGGTTTGAGCGAGGTCAAGCTATCGCCTTTTATGGTAATGGCTCTCAGTCCTAGTTCCAGTTTGAACGAGGTCGAATTATCTACTTTGAATAGCCTTATAGTTCGAACGAGGCTGAAATATACACTTTGATGGCGAAGGCATTTGACCTTATAGTTTGAATGAAGTCGAACACCTTAATTTTGGAGGCAAAGGCACGTAGCCTGAATCCCGGTTCGAATGAGGTTGAACTATATACTTTGATGGCGAAGGCACGTGGACTTACATTTCGAACGAAGTCAAACACCTTAATTTTGGAGGCAAAGGCACGTAGCCTGAGTCCCAGTTCGAACGAGGTCGAACTATCTACTTTGATGGCGAAGGCACTTGGACTTATAGTTCGAACGAAGTCGAACACCTTAATTTTGGAGGCAAAGGCACGTAGCTCGAGTCCCAGTTTAAACGAGCTTGAACTATCTTCTTTTATAGAGAAGGCACTTAACCCGAGTCCTAGTTTGGACGAGGTCGAACTATCTACTTTGATGGCGAAGACACATGGACTTATAGTTCGAACAAAGTCAAACACCTTAATTTTGGAGGCGAAGGCATGTAGCCTGAGTTGCAGTTCGAACTAGGTCAAACTATCTACATTGATGGCGAAGGCACGTGGCATTATAGTTCGAACAAAGTCAAACACCTCGGTAATTTTGGAGGCTAAGGCACATAGCCAGAGTCCCAGTTCGAACGAGGTTGAACTATCTACTTTGATGTCGAAGGCACTTAGCCTGAGTCCCCGTTCGAACGAGGTCGAACTATCTACTTTAATGGCGAAGGCACGTGGCCTTATAGTTCGAAGGAAGTCGAACACCTTGATTTTGGAGGCGAAGGCACATAGCCTGAGTCCCAGTTCAAACCTGGTCAAACTATCTACTTTGATGGTGAAGGCACTTAGCCTGTGACTGATGTTCACATCAATGGTTCAATGCCATGGGTGTTAAAGAGTTAAGTCTTTGTTTTGACTTGTAGTCTTCTGTCGTGCGGGTTATGGCTGTTTGCCAGACTGTAGCGTTTGAGTTTCTTCAGGGTGATTTTGACTCCTCGTTTGAAACATCCCCCACGCCGATTTCTGGCTGGACGCGGCATGGGGGATGAGGAGGGCGTTGCTCCATACTTCTGCCCAACGATCAAAATGGTAAGGGGAGATGCTTTGCATCGCTTCTATCTTTGTCCGGGTTGTTCGAGATCAATAGGGCAGAAAATTTTAGCTCCGACTGACGCATCTGATTCTTGTTTTCTCGATGTGTAGCCCTCGACTCTGGTTCGAGTTGGATTTTCTTTCTGGTGTTTCTTTGGCTTCAATCCAGGAAGAACTAGGTGTTTTCACTAGGAAATCCCCACAGACAGCGCCAAGTTATTTGACTAAAAAATTATCGAATAATTTCTGAGCGAATCAATCAAAAGATGTCATGGTGTAAATCATATCGAGTCATAATTAGTCACTGGATTAGAAGACAGAATCAAAAAATATAAATTCGGGACCGAAAATGATATATTTAGAGCTCTATTGATAACAGAAATTTGGCTTGCCCCTCCATGGAGAGGTTCAAGAAATTACAATTATATTTCCCCACTTACGGTTAACCAGAAAACCAATTCCCCTTGCCCCTAGGTTCAAGGTTCTCTTCACGGAGTATGTCTATCCCTTTTTTCCGGTTCTCAAAAATAGAGAGCCAGATCTTTTTCAAGGTCCTATTTCCTTGTATTTATAGTCTAATACTCCACGAGTTTACCATGATTCGTCATAGCTGAGTCGATGGGGCATTCCTTTGTCGTGGAGGACCGTAACCTCGTTGCTCGTCTTAGAACGAATAATAATGAGTCAGAGTCAAGTGTTGTTCTCTTATCATTAGATGATTTGGACGAGGTCGATGCCATCGTGGCCGCATGATCAAAAATTTTTATCAATACAAAATGTTCGTTGTGAAGTAGAGATGGGTAAAAAACAATTGGCTGCAAGCTGGAAAGAGGTAAACTATATATTAAGCCTTTTATTTTCCGTAGCTTTGCTTCCTTGACCAATATACACATATCACTCATATTTATCTTGGCATCCTTTGTATGTTACTGAATGTATCACTCATATTTTTCTTGGCATTTTTCATATGTTGCTGAATGTATCACCCATATTTATCTTGGCATCTATCATATGTTACTGAATATATATATATATATATATATATATATATATATATATATATATATATATATATATATATATATATATATATATATATATATATCATCCGCATTTATCTTGGCATATTCACATAGTTACTTAAGAAGATTATATAGACTCCGCATACTTTAGGTTTTTTGTGGACTAATTTATGAGGCACAACTTCTCTATTTATGTCACGACCTGGATCCGCATTTATCAGGCACAACTTCTCTATCCGCATTTATCAGGCACAACTTCTCTATTTATGTCACGACCTGGATCCCCACCCCCAGGAGTTGTGATGATGCCTACTGATATGAGCTAGGCAAACCAATTAATTGTATAATTTACCTTTTTACTCATTTTATATTCATTAACAACTTCGAAATAATAATATTTAAACATTGGAATTTAATATAAGCGGAAGAAAGAAGCTATAAGCTATCTGAACATGAATGTCCAATATAACTGTTTGAGTCTCGACTACTCAGAACTTGTATCACAGTTTCGCAGACGGTCTAAGAGTACTACAAATAACAGCCTGAAAGAATTAAATACAACACTGTCTCTGGAGATACATGTAAGACACAGGAAAGTAGTTATAAGGAGACGCCGAGGCCTGCAGACGTGTGCAAGATTTCCTCGGGTCGCCTAATGATCACGAATCAGCAATCTCACTGCGGTCCAAAATCTACAACACTGGGGTCTGCACAAAAGAGTGCAGAGTGTAGTATCAGCACAATCGACCCCATGTGCTGGTAAGTGCCTAGCCTAACCTCAGCGAAGTAGTGACGAGGCTAGGACTAAACTACCAAATATACCTGTGCAGTTATATAATATATAGCGAAAAATAAAGCAGGAATGAACATGTAAAGATAAGAGGGGGAAACATGCTTCGGGGAATAACAGGTAAAATAGAGCACTAAGAGAACTACAAAGGAAATCAAAATCCAACCACTAACAAGAATAAGGAAAACAAAGGCAGATTTGACATTCTTTTCACATCTTATTGCAGGCGTGCAACCTGATCCCATTTACTGTATCTCGTGGCAGGCGTGCCACCCGCTCCCATTTCATTATATCTCGTGTCAGGAGTTCCACCCGCTCCCATTTTATTTATCTAGTGGTAGGCGTATCACCCGCTCCTATTTCATTATATCTTGTGGCAGGCGTGCCACTCACTCCCATTTTATTTATCTTGTGGTAGGCGTACCACCTGCTCCCATTTTATTATATTTTGTGGTAGGCGTACCATCCGCTTCTATTTCTTTATACCTTGTGGTAGGCGTACCACCCACTCCTATTTAATTATATCTTATTGTAGGTGTACCACGCGCTCCCTATTACAAGCCAATAATAATCACAAGGAATCCTGGTAAGGGAACAATAATATCAACAAATATTCCGATAAGGAAAAAGTGATATTCTTGCAAGGGAGAGATAGCTATAACCAAACTTATTACAACATCTAACTACCTCAGCTATAATCAAACTCGTTACAACACCTAACTACCTCAGCTATAACTAAACTTTTTACAACACATAACATAAAGAATCGTCAACCTAAGCATCCGATATCAATTAAGAACACAATGGAAGGGAACCACAACTCAACAATAGCCCGACATTGGGGCAACATAATGATCTATTCGCTTTCTCACTTTTACTTCACAACTCACTTCACAACTCGAGCCAATACTCTAGAGCTTCAATTATTACTTGTACTTTCATAATCCGTTATACGACTGGAGCCAATGCTCCTAAATGTTCATAGGTCACAATTCTTTTCACAACTTTACACAATAATTAAAAATCTTCCAAGGCATGAATAATACAACGAAGCCATGAAAATCACAATATAAGACCCACGGTCATGCTTGACACCAACATATAGATATGCGTCAGCATGACTATACGTTGTACTCAACAAGAAGCAAATAGAAAATAGGACACAACTCCTAATCACTCTAGCCAAGGTTAGATGAAACACTTACCTCAAACTTCCACGAACAACTAAATCCTAAAAACCGCCTTTCCTTTCGAATTCGGCTCCAAATGAATTGTATCTATACACAATTGATTTAATAACATCAATAAATTTTAAATAATCCAATTCCAATGTCTAACTATAGCTTTTTAATCATTATTCCTAACCCAAAAGTCTACCCCGAGTCCGCTTGTTAAAACACAAGGTTCGAACCAAAATCAAATCACCCATTCACCCATGAGCCAAAATATATAATTATTTTTAGAATTCGACTCCAAATCGAGGTCTAAATCACAATTAATCAAAAAGTCCTAACTCTAACCAAAACCCTAATTTTCTGCCTTTGATTCCATGTTTTAAGCCTAGAAATCTAATAGATGTTGATAAAAATGGAAGAAAATAAGTTAAAGATTACTTACCCAAGAGATTAGGGTGAAGAAAAGCTTCAAAAATCGCCTAAGAACTTTGGAGAAGAAGAGGTTTGTGAAGTTTTTATAAAATCCCATAAGTGTTCTATTTTTGGGGTTTTAACATAACTGGGCAGAAATAGCCAATGCGATTGCGAAGAAGGTAATGCGATCGCATATGGTAAGGAGAAATGGTCATTGTGATCGCGAACAAAGCACCGTGATCGCATAGAAGAAAGCAAGTTCCCTTCCCAGGTTTGGTTTAATGCATCGCGATCGCGGAAGGAGGAACGCGATCACATAGAACAAATTTTTGAACATTCGAATTTACTCTACGCGATCGCAAAAGTACCTATGCGATTGCATAGAATAAAACGGGAAACCTAAAACTTACACTATGCGATTGCATAGCACTAAATATCTGAACATCAGAAGAACTATTTCTGCAACTTTTCTTAAGTTCAAAACTTCCCGAAACATATTCGAAATACACTCGAGCCCTAGGGACTCCTAACAAAATACACATACTAACTCAACAACATCATACGAACTCATCTATGCGATCAAATCGCCAAAATAACCTCAATAACAACGGATCAAACCTCAAAATAAAAAATTCTCAAATTTCATCAAGTATCAAATTTAGCAATTTGGGTCCGAATCACGTCAAATGATATCCGTTTTCAACCAAATTTTATAGAAAAGACTTAACCATATATAAGACCTGTACCGGATGTCGGAACCAAAATACGGGCCCGATTCCATTGTGTTCTAATCATATTTCATTTTAAATTTGCTTAAACAATTTCCTTTAAAAATTCATTTCTCGAGCTTGGGGCCTCGGAATTCTATTCCGAGCACACACCCAAGTCTTTTATTTTCCTACGGACCCTTCGGGACCGTCGAATTACGGGCCCAGATCCGTTAACCCAAAATATTGACCGAAGTCAAATTAACTTATTTTATAATTAAATTTTATCATTTTTCACATATTTTCATATTTAAGCTTTCTGGCTACGCACTCGGATTTTACACACATGTCCCAAACCACATAACGAAGCTGTAGCAACTCTCATAGTTCCATTCCGACCCTCGGATCAAAATCTCACCTATCAACCGGAAATTGCCAAAATACAAGTTGTGCCTATTCAAGACAAATTCCACACCTGACCTCCAAAACCAATTTCGATCGCGCTCCTAAGTCATATATCACTGAACGGAGCTAGACAAATCATAAAAGTTCCAATCCCAGCTCATATACACTTAAGTCAACTCTTGGTCAAATCTTTCAAATTCAAAGCTTTCAACTGAACTATTCTTTCAAAATCATTCCGATTTTTCCTGAAACTCAAAACCAACGATCCACATCAGTCATAATGCATAACACGTGGCAAGTCATGCCCCGGGAACTGGCGATCAAAGTGCAAAAGCTCAAAACGACCGGTCGGGTTGTTACATCCTGCCCCACTTTAACACACTTTCATCCTCGAACGTACCTGGAGTTGTTCTAGAAGCCAACCAATAGCTGAATAACCTTACCAAGCATATACCCGGGGGTGATCCCACGTCACTCTATATCACATAGGTTCGATAACACAATAAAACTGAAATTTTACAATCCATCCTAGTCCATGAACCATAGAACCACATTTCCACTGCCGAAATCATCCATAAGATCACAATCCCACATCTATATTCTGAATAAGCCCGAACCAGCTGTAATAACTCATACCTGAAACCTTGGTGCCATCACATGATAAACCACATAACTGTAATGCTCGTAGCAATAACTTCTATTCATAGCAGTTGCACACAACACCTAAATATCGATAGAGAAACTCTTAGCAACTAAAGTCTCATTCCAACACTTTCATATACCGCCAACGATAACTGAAACGCGCAATAAACCCTAACCATTTCTCAGATTAACCATTCAAGAGGCCATTTACCCTATGGCAATTACCTAACCTCTTAAACATGCTGAAATCGTATCTGTATGTATTCATTGATGATCCCAACGATCTCTTCTGACCAAACATACCATCTTGTTGACATGACATATCAATGCGGGCCTAAGCCACAACTTGCATAACTACGCGCACCAATAAACAATAGTTCGAACAGACTCCGTCATGAAAATGACTCAATTGAAAGAGCTTACCTCAAGCCCACCAGAACTACCACAACACAAGGTTGATAATCCGTCTCACATCATAGAACATAACACACGAATCTAACCCGCAAGGTCATATCTTCACATAGCTTCGCTGCATTGCACGATCCTATCCAACAGTGTCCCACATGAGACACCTCAAGCCACTACGCTCGAAATTGACAACCACGCACAATTTTGATGCCTGAAACCAATACAAATCATTACACCCGCGGTGAAACAAGTAACATATACTATGAAAACACGATAGGACATAACCGATACGCCATTCACTGAGCAATACCCAATTACTCTTCCGTTGGGCTTCACTATGAACCCCAACAGAACCGCCCATATGTGCCTATAACAATCAAATCATAACATCTCGCAACACAAAATGCAACTCATAGATCTCCCGATCACTAATACGCTCAATAATGGTCGAGTCAACCTAACCCTCGACAATACAATTCGGAGCCAACCAAGCCGACACAGACTAGAACACGCCTCCACATTAGCCCGCCAACAAACTCCTTACTGAGAAAGCCTGAAGGTGATCCTTCCACTACCGTAATTCCTGCCAGAGTCATAAGATACAGTTCCCGACACCAAATAAATACCGAATCCACAACCTCACCTGGCGACATGCCCGGACACACTAAACACATTCGAAAAGTCCCTCAACACCAGAACTGAATCAATGATAGCAACCTCTGCACTGACATCAATCACGAAGGCTCAATTAAGAAAAACAATCCTTCCCAGCCGTTCGCTAGTTCTTCGAAACATAAACCGTTCTACTAGAACATATACCGACGCACCTTGCCACTCACCATGTGGCATTTCTGGCATTGGCCATAGCGCAATAATCCAAATTAACCCAACACTGAGAAAACCTGTCTAAACCCTGATGCCATATCCAAAATATGATATACCAGATAAAGAAAGATCCACTCGGGCCTCCAAATCTTGATAGCTGTTACACGGTGCAGATAGACATGATCCACAATCACAACATAACATGAATATGAGAACTTTTGTCTCCAAATCCACATAGCATAGGAATCATAGTACCAAATCCCAATTTTGCGTCCGAAAGCATACCACAACTTAATACCGAATAATTTCATGATAAACACTCTAAAATTTTCCCTGTGCCACCAAACCAACCCGAATATCACCAGTTGATCTAACAAGAAAGTGTCGCAATACCACCGAAGTGCCATCCATTTAATCACGTTGCCCTTTTTCTGAAATATATACTCTTGTCAAATCACTTTCCAATAGCAGCACCATTTTCCTTGATTATCTGAGGCTACCCACTGCCTAAGTGTTTTATGAACTTCTTTTCTGAACTAAACTGTAACCCAACACACGCAAGGCTCAGTCCTCCACAACATACCGCATATAACATACCATCCGAGGATACATGTAAACCTTGCCTCCCTTCCGAGCCACCAACATATATGCACTCAACTAGTCAAGAGCTTCCATTGGTCCCATCTAGGAAAAAAACCACTATACATCCCATGCTCTGCATGCCCATAGAAAAAATACTTTTCTAAACCATGGTAAAACCCAACAAGAACTCTTCCAGTTCCGTTTGCACCAACTAAACTGCCAGGACTGAATTTTTATAACTAGACCAAGTTAAGCAAGCCGCCGAAACCCAAGTGCATTCCTACAAATACTTGTACGACCTCATTACCTCGAACACGCATAAAGAATTAATCATATCCTTCCATGCTGATCCGATCTACTATCAAGCTGCTCCAACTATCTAAATTTCTTCTGATTCGTCTTCAACTTGATATTTCCTCTTGTTGTAGTGCCACAATTCCTCGACTCAGGCTTACCACACGAAAGCCAAGCATAAAACCACATTGTCTAAGACCCATAAGTCGCTGAATACTCTCTCAATTATTCCCAAAAATACCATTCCAGAATACTTTACTCTGAACAACTTCCTGCGAATATTAATGTGTTACCTTTACTTTCCTGACGCTGATATGTAGAATCCCATAATTAACATAGAAATACCACAAATCTGTACCTCTTCCAATGAAAACGAAGTTTCTAACCACCCATACAACAACAACAACAACAACAACTACCCAGTATACTCCCACCAGGTGGGGTCTGGGGAGGGTAATATGTAGACAAGCCTTACCCCTACCCGAAAGGGCAGAGAGGCTGTTTCCAATCGATCCCCGGCTCATAGGATAAAAGGAAAAACAGCAGTAAAATAAAAACAAAGACAAAAACAAAAACAATAAAGCATTAGTTACTCCAGCAGAAATAGCGTAAGTAGCGTAAATAATTATCTAAACATACGAAACATAAATACAATCGCATGCAATAATATCATACAGTAACTACCATAACAAACAGCCATAGGGGGGACACAACAATTTACCTGACCCAAAGAACAGAACCACCGTGCCTCATTGGCACTCCGATACTGCAGAATGAAATCTTCATCCCAATACAACCAAGCAACTCCCTGCCTTGTGCACCGAGCATTTTCTGCCAACAACAACTCTAGATATTCTGTGATTCCCATACCCTATGAAGCATAATATAACCCTTGTCAAACTTTTCCTTTACTATAACCATAGATAATTCACTCGCACGCCCCAACTGTGCAATTCAACTGCTCACAGCAGACTCCCCCACTTGGCTCGAAGCCATAGATCAAGATACACTCAATAACTCATGACTCCTTACTCTATTGATGCCACAATACCATCGTGAGATTAGGCTCAAATCGTATATATAGGTTTGTGAAAACAAAAATCATCTTATGCTGTAAATCTTCTACAAATCTCGCATTTATCCCCGCAACAATCGAGCCCACTCTCCTAAGCGATCGCAAACTCCAAAATTCAACACGTACTTCTCAATTACATATAAGATCTTCCAACATACACATGAGGATCACACCGCTTCAGAACATTGCGCAGGAGATAACCCACCTGCTTCGCCTCAATATAACATTTTTGTATACCTTCCACCGTTATACACATTACACAGTCACTTAGTCTTCCTGAGTCTGAACTCATACCGCGACATGCAATTTACTTCACTCTTAGCTAGGAGACTTGAAAAGATTCTTCACATGCCCATAATCTCCGGACTGCACTTCCACTCACAAGAAAAATCATACACTTAGTAGTTCACCTATTATCCAACAGATCTTCCTCGACACTTCCAAGTGATATAGAAATATCATGCACTACTAACATACTCATCACAAAGCTATCCAGCTATCATTCCCACTATTAGGGACAATACTGAACACATAAGTTCAAAACACTTGCTCACACAATTAGCACCTCGGTGCTCAAGCCATAGGCAAAGATCCGGCCTCAAGTCCTTCAGACTGGACCAACATCAACTCATAAAGATCACGTATCGCCCCTCAATCAGGGAATCACAGGCCATCAAGGCACATCTGATATTGAGCGCTCATGTGCGCGTACGAACACGTGGAAGGAATTTCAAGAGTTTCTTTTCAAGCTGAATCAAGGACTCGAGATACAAATTCAAGAATTTGAAGTTTTCCTAAAGGTTTTGTAGCCTCTCGAGGATAAATGCAGACGTCTCCGTACCGATCCACGAGGATCTACTAAACTCTCTCATGACTCATGAGACCTAGTAACCTAGGCTCTGATACAAACTTGTCATGACCCAAACCCCGCCGCAGTCGTGATGGTGCCTCTTGTGAAGACAAGGCCATCCAACCAACTCAAGTTGCCTTTTTAAAAATAGTTAAACATGAATAAGCAGTCTAAATATGATTTAATATTAATAATTACCAAAAGTACAAGCTAAGCATATCCCAAATTGGGGTGTCACAAGTCACGAGCATCAAGAAGAGTCTAAATACAACTACAAGACCAGTAATATACAGAATTGAATTTAGAATCAATGGAAGTTATACGGTTCCACAGATGCTGGCGGTCACCATACCCAGTGTCGACGCCCCCTTTTTCAAAAGCGAAATCAGGTTTTACGATATTGTGAGCAAAACAACTCTATTTCCCGTTTGGGAATTGGTTACCGAATTGGAAGAGTCGCTACCTAATGATTATAGTGCATTAGGACACTTAAGAGGGAATATTTTTGAAAAGAAAATCAGAGTTCGGGTAAGGGCTTGAGATTATCTCGAGGGGAAGGTATTAGGCACCCCTCAAGATCCACAAATGTGGTTCCCGGCCGTGCTAATTGTGACTTTATAAAGAGATGAAGTAATTAAATAAATAAATTTCATATATATGACATTCACACAACTTGAAAGCTTTAAAAAAAAGGGAAGGACATAAGTTTGAAATAAGAGAGGATTAGTTTGAAAAGCATTGAGAAAGCATTCAAATAAAGCACATAAAAAAAGAAGGGTCCTAGGTTTAAGTATAATATGGATCATTCGATGCAATATACCGCACATATTCCCAAAGAGGGATCGCTTTATGATATTATCGCATCGTCATCATCTCCATATTCTACCCTTCCCACCATGCTAAGGTATTTAAACGCATTGGTATCGTTTATTTATTGCATGCTAATACCCGTCCCAACCTGTTAGTCCTGGGGAATTAGGACTTCTAATCCTAAGGAAGGGGGGGAGAGAGATAGGATATATATATGGAGTATTCAAAGGTAAAAATACTAGAACGACAAATCAAAACAAGTAGCATACAAGAGGGATGCAAATAAGCAATTAGAGGCTCAAATAAACCCCGTGACGTACATCAAGTAGTTTAGCATGACTTCAACTACTGATTTGGTCTTTAAAAGAGGTTAGGAGAGCGGGCATACTAGTTTGACATATGAAAGTTAGATAGAAAATTTGCTTTGCGCCCTCCGGGTCCATTTAGGAGTTGACAGAATTTAGAAAACCAGTGGGCTTTTGGAGGAAACTATTAATTTCAGACAAGAGTCTGTTCAAAAGATTTAAAGTTGCAGAAAAGTTTAGAAAAGGCCTGTGAGTTAGCTGAACTGTTTGAATACAAAAGAGATGCAAAAGGGGGAAGTTTAAAAGACCTCAAAGCATTATACTTAGGCGGACAAACAATCGAAATCACAGACTTAGAACTTAAAAGATGTTTACAAATTCATGGTATTGTGAAAGGGGCAGACCTGGGCCCGATTGAATGTAATAAAAAAAACGTTTGAAGCATTAAGCTATTTTGGACTTATAACATACTTATTAGCCCCTTTTGTTACCACTTTTACACATTTAGACGACCTACTGTTTTGCCTAACGTTTATATAATTCCTATTGGCATATTTTCTAGGTGAGGATTATAAGAATGCAAACCTATAAGCATGGTTTCTATATGAGTGTGTAAGAATGCAAACCTATAGACATGGTTTCTATTATGAAGTTGATGCAATAATGAAAAACTTATAGGCATGGTATCTACATGATATCGATGCAACAGTGAAACTTACGAACATGGTAACTGTATGAGATATATGCCATAAAGTAAGACCTATGGACATGTTTTCTATATGGAATTGAGGCAAGAAAGTAAGTACTTATAGGCATGTCTTCTATATGATGTTGTTGCAATAATGAAAAGCTCGTCAACATGGTGAGTGATGCAAACCTATAAGCATGGTTTTTATATGAATGCATGAAAAGTAAACCCTTATAGACATGGTAACAATATGACATTGATGCAAGACGGTAAAGCCCTATAAACATGGTATCTATATGAGATGATGCAAGAAAGTAAACCCCTCCCGGATTCCCTTTCACTAGATGCCCCAAGTGTTTTTATTACAAGTTATTTACAAGAATCTGGACAAGAAAATAAAAAGAAGTAAATACATCTATACTACAACAGACCCGAAGAAGCGCAAAGCAACTTTAATGTCCAACGTATGCCTTTTACCAAATACGAGCTCCCAAGATCCGAGGCTTTTCTCTTTTTAGAGTGTTACAAAGTTCCAAGGGCTTTCAATGGAACCCGGGCATTTCTTACACTCTAATGGGAATAGTTCAAGTGTGGAATTACCAACCCTAAGGCATCCGAGTTCAGAGGAGACTCCAAGGTCCCTAAGCGTGGCTTACCAAATGGGAGTAAAACTTATAGAACTAAGAATAAATGTAAGGTGATAGATTAGAGGAAGACCATCGTAGGAAGTGGTCATACCCATCCTATTGAGTGAGACTGGCACACCGCAGACTTCTTACAAGGGTTAACAAACAAGAGCAGACTTGTAAACAAGTCAGACAAGGGTCTGAGTGGTGATTAGGACACCAACAGGCCTTTATCAAGGCCCTAACACATAATATAGGGGATGGGGAATGGGATTGCTTTGAGTAAAGGCTATTGACAGCCTTAGTTCTAGACTAGAAATGGAAATAAGGTGCCAACCTTGTCCAAAACAACTCACATACAAATAAGGGGGCAAAGGGAGAGGGGAATCATTTAAAAGCACTTAGCAGACAAGATTAGATTGAAGCATAATAATGAATAGTGCACAATCAAAGGAAAGTATTTAACATGCTGGATTTAATAAAACATTAAATGTAAGCACCCAAAGGGAAAGAAAATTAGGGATTAACATGTTGTAGTTTGAACTAAAGGTATAAGCAGAGAGGGGTCAGGGTTCAGGATTATCCTGAGCACAAACAGACAAGGGGACAAAAGGAAGGGGATTATCATGAAACTAAACTGAAGTACAAAAAATAGGTGAGGTATCATGACTAACTAGGGGAAGGGGGGAGGAAATTGAACATGCTAGCACTCAAATGAATTACTAAAACAAACAGACAGACAAGGGGACAAGGGGAAGGGATAGATCATGCAAGCTTAACTGAAATAACATAACAGACAAAGGAAAGGAGAGAACAAACAGATAATTGAAAGTTAATAAATGAAGTTAGGAGCCTACCGGTGCAAATTTGAGTAACAAAACAAAGAAAATCCTTATAATTAGCCTTGGCTTTCAGCCAGCTAATCCTTAGCAAGAGAGCAAGTAATAGAGAAGGAAGGTAGAAGAGAAGAGAGTTTTTAGTGAGTAATAGCAGAGAGAACTCGAGTATCAGTTGTGTGCTAAGTGAGAAAAGAGAAGGCCTATTTATAATTGAAAGAGAAGCAACAGTAAGGCAAGAAAATATTCAGAAATCAATCAATATCAATTAAGGAGAAGGGAACCCCTTCAATTAAGGAACCAGATGGAAAAATAAATAAGCCCATGTCTAATTTTGGAAAGAAAATATAGTATTAATCACAGAACATAGGGTAAATACATATAAGAAATTTAAAATCACACGGGTAGGGAATATAAGGCAAGTAATCACCCAGGAAATCAAGGAGTCAAGATATTAGTCGTTAGAACTTAGTCAAGAAATAAGGAGCAATTAGAGAATCAAACAGTTGTACAAAAAATGAATTTAGGGTTTCAGGGAAAGGGGAAAAGCAGTACTATAAAAGATGCATAAGTTTTGAACATACGAGAGACTGGCAAATAGTAGAGTAGATATGTAGCAAACACAAGAAGCAAACAGGGGCGGCTAGGGTTTCATAGAGAAAAGGAGTGGAAAATACCCTTAGAAATTAGGATTCCCACTACAAGTGAGAACACAAGGAATATCATAGACGAAGATCAACAAGAGCAGAACACTATAAAGAAAGCATAGAACAACTAACCGAAAACCCTAGAAAGGTAATCACTGAGGCAAAATATTTTAGAGCTATAATAGAAAATATCAAAATCATGGAGAAGAACACCCAGTAACAATAATAAACAACAAAATCAGAGAAATCAGATAAGTCATAGAAAACCCTAGGTTTTAAAAAGACAAACAGTTTTTTTGAAATCATGGCTAGGTGAAGAAAGAGATGAGAAACACTTTAAATTTTTTAGAAAACAACTAGAACTCAAAAAATATCGTAAGATAACATAGGGAAAAATGAAAAAGAAACTCGAATCATTAGGGTTTTCAGAGGAGGCCTAGAAATGGCGAGAAAAGCCTGAACGGACTCATCAGGGCTTGGTAAGGACCCACGGCTTCAAAGACTTGCCGGAGAAAGGCCTGACACAGCCGAGAAACTCCATTAAAGGACCTCTGGTCCAATCACACTTGAAACAAAGTCCCGATATTTGAACGCAAAGGCCAGGAAAGGTGATGAATGGACGAGCATGGAAGTTTCAGGCCGTGAATGGCCATTAACACCGGTGAAGAGGACCGGAGAAGACTAAGGTTCTCAGATAACCTAGAGAGAATTTGGGAGTGAAAGGCGGCGGATTGGTAAAAGTGAGGATAGGGCTAAGGGTTTGGGGGGTTTAATTTGGTAAGTAATAATGTGGGCCGTTGATCTATGAGATCAACAGCGAGGATTAAAAAGGGGAACAAATGGGTTAAGCTTAGTGGGTTTGGGTTGGGTATTCGAATTGGGTTAGGTAAACTGAGGATTAAAATTGGACTGGATTGAGGTTTAGAATTGGGGTTACAATTGAAAGACTAAGGGCTATATTTTAAATAGCCAATTTTCCAAAATTTAATTTTATAAAAAATAGTAAACAATTTTATAAAAATCCAATACTGAGATTATAAAATACGTTTGGGAATTAATTAAAAAAATACCAGGAGCAATTTTTCACTTGAAATACTTATTAAATTGATAAATAGGCTACAATTTCAATTTTAATGCAATTTTAATTTAAAAATACCTAATGGATTTGTAAAATCCTGTAAAAATTACATAAATTATATTTTTATGTAAATGAGAGAATAAAATAATTTATTTATTAAAACAACAAGATTTGATACTAAATATTGGATTTTATAGTACAAAATAAGTTATAAATTAGTTTTAAAATGCTTGAAAAATAATAGAAAAATACCAAACCTTTTGTGGATGCTTATATATGCATTAACAAGCTAGTTAGAAAGTATTTTGGGTACAAAAAATACATAGGAAAAAATTGGGTATCAACACCCAGTTGCGGTAGCAAAATCTCCAATCAGTTCAAAACCCGATTCCGGGTTAATAAATATCTGCATCTACACACGAGGTGCAGGGAGTAAAGTGAGTACTCCAACTTAGTGAGTAACTGAGAAGTAAGAAATCATGTATAACATATCATCATGTTGTATAGAAGCAGAGAAAAACCTATTGAGAAAAACAGTGAAGCTATGAAATCTTTAGAGAAACATTTTAGCTTAATTTAAAAACTCTTGGAAATTCCTTTTATAACAGCTACGCAAATAAATGCAGTAGCAATAGTGCAGATAAGCACAGAAATCCGCCCCTTGGGCCCAACACTCAGTGATTAGATAGTACCAGAACATCAGATAAATATTTCAAGAAATAGCACAAACAACAGAAAATGAACAAATGCATGAGTGCAATGCAATGCAGATGACAGTACACTCTGGTGTCCACTGCAGCGTGAAGCTCGAGCCATCCATTTATTTATCGTTGACGGCGCTCACTAGGGGTGTGTATAGCCCCCAGAGGGGCTCCTACAGCCCAAGCGCAATATCAAGACATCTCGTGGCATCAACCAGGCTCTCGGCTTCAATATCAATATAATCAACCAGGCTCTCGACCTCAATCTCAATATAAAACTACTGTGGTGTGCTGTCCGATCCATGCTCAGTCCAGAAATCATCATAGGCCTCTTGGTCATTTGTAAAATAGTAGTTCTTAGCCCAAAATATCGTTTAGGAATATCATTTAAGTTTTCAAATCTTAGAAAGATGGATGAGTTTGCAAAACAGTATTTAAGACCTTGGACTGAGATCAAATAATATGCAAATTATGCGAGAACAGTGATATCAATCCCTGAAGGATCCAAATAATTGGCACGAAGCCCAAATATAACAATTAAATCAAAGTAGAACGATTATCCAATAAGTTCTAGTCGAAAACACAATAGAAATATCTCTCGGGGTGGACCAAGTCACAATCCCAATAACAAACGCCCCCCACTCGTCATAAAGCGCGTGTCTCACCACAATATAGCGTTACAATGTGAAATTTCGGGGTTTCAAACCTTCAGGATACCATTTACAATCATTACGCACCTCAAACCAGTGAAGTCTCTAGCCCGCGACACCTTTGATCCTCAATCAGCCTCCACGCGCGTCGAATCTATCCAAAATCAGAGGGAGTACATCACAATATGCTAAGGGAACAAAGCCCAAGAGAAAATATTAAATAACGAGCACAAATCCCGAAATTACAAAAATCCGAGCCTCGGTCTCACTTATTGAAACTCAGACTTTTTTACATAATTAGATTCCTCATCTTCCCACGAGTTTATACATATCAAGAATACTAAAATCGGAGTTCAAATAACCCCTCAAATCCTCAATTTAAAATCTCAAAATCCCAAGCCCTAGTTCTTCCATCTTAGCTAAATTTTCATGAATTTCTAGGCCAATTTCATAATATAATCGTGCTTTAAGTTCAAAAATCTTACCTCCAATCAATCCCAGTCGAATCCCTTTTCAGTTCTGTCCAAAAGCTCTTAAGGTTTCTCAAAAAATGGTGGAAAATACCCTTAGCTCGCGGAACAAAATGAGTTTTAAAACCTTTTATCTGCCTAGGCCTTTCCGTTTTTGTGGCCCGCACACCGCATTAGCAGTTTCCGCTTCTGCAGAATTTAACCACTTCTGCGGAGGTTAGTATTAGGCCCAGGACCACTTCTGTGGTCCAATCCCACTTCTGCGGTCGCCGCATATGCGGACCACCATCTGCTTACGCGGAAGCTGCCCCAAGACCAAAATTTCACACCTGCGGTCCCTTCTTCGCATTGTAGAACTGCTTCTGCCTCCCTTTTTCAGCAGTTGCGAAAATAGCAGATACCAGAAAATCAGATATTTCACAACTCCAGAATTCATCCCGATGGCCATCCAAAATCACCCCGAGGCCCTCGGGACCTCAACCAAAAACACATATATGATCCAATAATTTACTCAAACTTGCTCAAATCATCAAAATACCACAGATAACACAAAAATCATCAAATTACATCAAATTCAAGCCTAAGTTCCTCCAAGTTTTTCGAAACATGCATTCGATCAAAAACCCAACCAAAACACTTCCAAATCAACTGAAATTTTACATAGACATATCCCAAATCACATAACAGAGCTGCAGCAACTCTCGGAATTCCATTCCGACCCTCAAATAAAAATCTCATCTATCAGCCGGAAATCACCAAAATACTAGTTTTGCCAATTCAAGCCAAATTTCACACCTGACCTCCAAAACCCATTTCGATCGTGCTTGTAAGTCATAAATCACCTAACGGAGGTAGCCAAATCATAGAAGTTCCGATCCGATCTCATATACACTTAAGTCATCTCTTGGTCAAATCTTTCAAATTCAAAGCTTTCAACTGAACTATTCTTTCAAATTCATTCCGATTTTTTCTGAAACTCAAAACCAACAATCCACATCAGTCGTAATGCATAACACGGGGCAAGTCGTGCTGGGGAACTGGCTATCAAAGTGCAAAATCTCAAAATGACTGGTCGGGTCATTACACTGACAGAGCGGGTCGCAACCTTAGAGGAGGAGAACCAATGGCTGAGGGACCAAACTGGGCCATTACGCACTACTGTTCCCAACCAGGCTCATGAACTTGGGTCTATGCTGAAGCTTAGCGTGACATCTTCAAGAACTTGTGGGAGGTGGGTACCGTGACTGAAACGGCTTTTGATATGGCGCACCAGAGGACTCGTCAGGATCGTGCCATCTGTGGTTATGATGTGGCAACACCTGAAGTTGATGACGGTACGAGTGGGGGCGAAGATGGAGCCGAACGAAAGAGTTTGTTCTTTTTTTCTTTATTCCGTTCGACGGTGGGCGTTCGTTTATTTCTTGTTTTCTTTTTTTTCCTTTTCTGTGTTGACCGGTCCTGGCTGGGTGTAAGCGGGGATGACCCACATTCTTAACTTCGTGGATAATAAATTCTCATTTTCTTCATTTGCCTTGCATTTATTTTGAATTCCTTGTTTGAATATACTTGAAGAGATGGCCCGTCTCGAGTTCAATTGAGATCAACGTATCAATCCTTTAATGATGAAGGTTCTTACCCTTTGACGTAGTTTGAGCGAGGTCGAGCTATCGCCTTTTATGGTAATGGCTCTCAGTCCTAGTTCCAGTTTGAACGAGGTCGAATTATCTACTTTGAATAGCCTTATAGTTCGAACGAGGCTGAACTATACACTTTGATGGCGAAGGCATTTGACCTTATAGTTTGAATGAAGTCGAACACCTTAATTTTGGAGGCAAAGGCACGTAGCCTGAGTCCCAGTTCGAATGAGGTTGAACTATATACTTTGATGGCGAAGGCACGTGGACTTACATTTCGAACGAAGTCAAACACCTTAATTTTGGAGGCAAAGGCACGTAGCCTGAGTCCCAGTTCGAACGAGGTCGAACTATCTACTTTGATGGCGAAGGCACTTGGACTTATAGTTCGAACGAAGTCGAACACCTTAATTTTGGAGGCAAAGGCACGTAGCTCGAGTCCCAGTTTAAACGAGCTTGAACTATCTTCTTTTATAGAGAAGGCACTTAACCCGAGTCCTAGTTTGGACGAGGTCGAACTATCTACTTTGATGGCGAAGACACATGGACTTATAGTTCGAACAAAGTCAAACACCTTAATTTTGGAGGCGAAGGCATGTAGCCTGAGTTGCAGTTCGAACTAGGTCAAACTATCTACATTGATGGCGAAGGCACGTGGCATTATAGTTCGAACAAAGTCAAACACCTCGGTAATTTTGGAGGCTAAGGCACATAGCCAGAGTCCCAGTTCGAACGAGGTTGAACTATCTACTTTGATGTCGAAGGCACTTAGCCTGAGTCCCCGTTCGAACGAGGTCGAACTATCTACTTTAATGGCGAAGGCACGTGGCCTTATAGTTCGAAGGAAGTCGAACACCTTGATTTTGGAGGCGAAGGCACATAGCCTGAGTCCCAGTTCAAACCTGGTCAAACTATCTACTTTGATGGTAAAGCCACTTAGCCTGTGACTGATGTTCACATCAATGGTTCAATGCCATGGGTGTTAAAGAGTTAAGTCTTTGTTTTGACTTGTAGTCTTCTGTCGTGCGGGTTATGGCTGTTTGCCAGACTGTAGCGTTTGAGTTTCTTCAGGGTGATTTTGACTCCTCGTTTGAAACATCCCCCACGCCGATTTCTGGCTAGACGCGGCATGGGGGATGAGGAGGGCGTTGCTCCATACTTCTGCCCGACGATCAAAATGGTAAGGGGAGATGCTTTGCATCGCTTCTATCTTTGTCCGGGTTGTTCGAGATCAATAGGGCAGAAAATTTTAGCTCCGACTGACGCATCTGATTCTTGTTTTCTCGATGTGTAGCCCTCGACTCTGGTTCGAGTTGGATTTTCTTTCTGGTGTTTCTTTGGCTTCAATCCAGGAAGAACTAGGTGTTTTCACTAGGAAATCCCCACAGACAGCGCCAAGTTATTTGACTAAAAAATTATCGAATAATTTCTGAGCGAATCAATCAAAAGATGTCATGGTGTAAATCATATCGAGTCATAATTAGTCACTGGATTAGAAGACAGAATCAAAAAATATAAATTCGGGACCGAAAATGATATATTTAGAGCTCTATTGATAACAGAAATTTGGCTTGCCCCTCCATGGAGAGGTTCAAGAAATTACAGTTATATTTCCCCACTTACGGTTAACCAGAAAACCAATTCCCCTTGCCCCTAGGTTCAAGGTTCTCTTCACGGAGTATGTCTATCCCTTTTTTCCGGTTCTCAAAAGTAGAGAGCCAGATCTTTTTCAAGGTCCTATTTCCTTGTATTTATAGTCTAATACTCCACGAGTTTACCATGATTCGTCATAGCTGAGTCGATGGGGCATTCCTTTGTCGTGGAGGACCGTAACCTCGTTGCTCGTCTTAGAACGAATAATAATGAGTCAGAGTCAAGTGTTGTTCTCTTATCATTAGATGATTTGGACGAGGTCGATGCCATCGTGGCCGCATGATCAAAAATTTTTATCAATACAAAATGTTCGTTGTGAAGTAGAGATGGGTAAAAAACAATTGGCTGCAAGCTGGAAAGAGGTAAACTATATATTAAGCCTTTTATTTTCCGTAGCTTTGCTTCCTTGACCAATATACACATATCACTCATATTTATCTTGGCATCCTTTGTATGTTACTGAATGTATCGCTCATATTTTTCTTGGCATTTTTCATATGTTGCTGAATGTATCACCCATATTTATCTTGGCATCTATCATATGTTACTGAATATATATATATATATATATATATATATATATATATATATATATATATATATATATATATATATATATATATATATATATATATATATATATATATATATATATATATATATATATATATATCATCCGCATTTATCTTGGCATATTCACATAGTTACTTAAGAAGATTATATAGACTCCGCATACTTTAGGTTTTTTGAGGACTAATTTATGAATTGCAAGATTATCAGGCACAACTTCTCTATTTATGTCACGACCTGGATCCCCACCCTCAGGAGTTGTGATGATGCCTACTGATATGAGCTAGGCAAACCAATTAATTGTATAATTTACCTTTTTACTCATTTTATATTCATTAACAACTTCGAAATAATAATATTTAAACATTGGAATTTAATATAAGCGGAAGAAAGAAGCTATAAGCTATCTGAACATGAATGTCCAATATAACTGTTTGAGTCTCGACTACTCAGAACTTGTATCACAGTTTTGCAGACGGTCTAAGAGTACTACAAATAACAGCCTGAAAGAATTAAATACAACACTGTCTCTGGAGATACATGTAAGACACAGGAAAGTAGTTATAAGGAGACGCCGAGGCCTGCAGACGTGTGCAAGATTACCTCGGGTCGCCTAATGATCACGAATCAGCAATCTCACTGCGGTCCAAAATCTACAACACTGGGGTCTGCACAAAAGAGTGCAGAGTGTAGTATCAGCACAATCGACCCCATGTGCTGGTAAGTGCCTAGCCTAACCTCGGCGAAGTAGTGACGAGGCTAGGACTAAACTACCAAATAAACCTGTGCAGTTATATAATATATAGCGAAAAATAAAGCAGGAATGAACATGTAAAGATAAGAGGGGGAAACATGCTTCGGGGAATAACAGGTAAAATAGAGCATTAAGAGAACTACAAAGGAAATCAAAATCCAACCACTAACAAGAATAAGGAAAACAAAGGCAGATTTGACATTCTTTTCACATCTTATTGCAGGCGTGCAACCTGATCCCATTTACTGTATCTCGTGGCAGGCGTGCCACCCGCTCCCATTTCATTATATCTCGTGTCAGGAGTTCCACCCGCTCCCATTTTATTTATCTAGTGGTAGGCGTATCACCCGCTCCTATTTCATTATATCTTGTGGCAGGCGTGCCACTCACTCCCATTTTATTTATCTTGTGGTAGGCGTACCACCTGCTCCCATTTTATTATATTTTGTGGTAGGCGTACCATCCGCTTCTATTTCTTTATACCTTGTGGTAGGCGTACCACCCACTCCTATTTAATTATATCTTATTGTAGGTGTACCACCCGCTCCCTATTACAAGCCAATAATAATCACAAGGAATCCTGGTAAGGGAACAATAATATCAACAAATATTCCGATAAGGAAAAAGTGATATTCTTGCAAGGGAGAGATAGCTATAACCAAACTTATTACAACATCTAACTACCTCAGCTATAATCAAACTCGTTACAACACCTAACTACCTCAGCTATAACTAAACTTTTTACAACACATAACATAAAGAATCGTCAACCTAAGCATCCGATATCAATTAAGAACACAATGGAAGGGAACCACAACTCAACAATAGCCCGACATTAGGGCAACATAATGATCTATTCGCTTTCTCACTTTTACTTCACAACTCACTTCACAACTCGAGCCAATACTCTAGAGCTTCAATTATTACTTGTACTTTCATAATCCGTTATACGACTGGAGCCAATGCTCCTAAATGTTCATAGGTCACAATTCTTTTCACAACTTTACACAATAATTAAAAATCTTCCAAGGCATGAATAATACAACGAAGCCATGAAAATCACAATATAAGACCCACGGTCATGCTTGACACCAACATATAGATATGCGTCAGCATGACTATACGTTGTACTCAACAAGAAGCAAATAGAAAATAGGACACAACTCCTAATCACTCTAGCCAAGGTTAGATGAAACACTTACCTCAAACTTCCACGAACAACTAAATCCTAAAAACCGCCTTTCCTTTCGAATTCGGCTCCAAATGAATTGTATCTATACACAATTGATTTAATAACATCAATAAATTTTAAATAATCCAATTCCAATGTCTAACTATAGCTTTTTAATCATTATTCCTAACCCAAAAGTCTACCCCGAGTCCGCTTGTTAAAACACAAGGTTCGAACCAAAATCAAATCACCCATTCACCCATGAGCCAAAATATATAATTATTTTTAGAATTCGACTCCAAATCGAGGTCTAAATCACAATTAATCAAAAAGTCCTAACTCTAACCAAAACCCTAATTTTCTGCCTTTGATTCCATGTTTTAAGCCTAGAAATCTAATAGATGTTGATAAAAATGGAAGAAAATAAGTTAAAGATTACTTACCCAAGAGATTAGGGTGAAGAAAAGCTTCAAAAATCGCCTAAGAACTTTGGAGAAGAAGAGGTTTGTGAAGTTTTTATAAAATCCCATAAGTGTTCTATTTTTGGGGTTTTAACATAACTGGGCAGAAATAGCCAATGCGATTGCGAAGAAGGTAATGCGATCGCATATGGTAAGGAGAAATGGTCATTGTGATCGCGAACAAAGCACCGTGATCGCATAGAAGAAAGCAAGTTCCCTTCCCAGGTTTGGTTTAATGCATCGCGATCGCGGAAGGAGGAACGCGATCACATAGAACAAATTTTTGAACATTCGAATTTACTCTACGCGATCGCAAAAGTACCTATGCGATTGCATAGAATAAAATGGGAAACCTAAAACTTACACTATGCGATTGCATAGCACTAAATATCTGAACATCAGAAGAACTATTTCTGCAACTTTTCTTAAGTTCAAAACTTCCCGAAACATATTCGAAATACACTCGAGCCCTAGGGACTCCTAACAAAATACACATACTAACTCAACAACATCATACGAACTCATCTATGCGATCAAATCGCCAAAATAACCTCAATAACAACGGATCAAACCTCAAAATAAAAAATTCTCAAATTTCATCAAGTATCAAATTTAGCAATTTGGGTCCGAATCACGTCAAATGATATCCGTTTTCAACCAAATTTTATAGAAAAGACTTAACCATATATAAGACCTGTACCGGATGTCGGAACCAAAATACGGGCCCGATTCCATTGTGTTCTAATCATATTTCATTTTAAATTTGCTTAAACAATTTCCTTTAAAAATTCATTTCTCGAGCTTGGGGCCTCGGAATTCTATTCCGAGCATACACCCAAGTCTTTTATTTTCCTACGGACCCTTCGGGACCGTCGAATTACGGGCCCAGGTCCGTTAACCCAAAATATTGACCGAAGTCAAATTAACTTATTTTATAATTAAATTTTATCATTTTTCACATATTTTCATATTTAAGCTTTCTGGCTACGCACTCGGATTTTACACACATGTCCCAAACTACATAACGAAGCTGTAGCAACTCTCATAATTCCATTCCGACCCTCGGATCAAAATCTCACCTATCAACCGGAAATTGCCAAAATACAAGTTGTGCCTATTCAAGACAAATTCCACACCTGACCTCCAAAACCAATTTCGATCGCGCTCCTAAGTCATATATCACTGAACGGAGCTAGACAAATCATAAAAGTTCCAATCCCAGCTCATATACACTTAAGTCAACTCTTGGTCAAATCTTTCAAATTCAAAGCTTTCAACTGAACTATTCTTTCAAAATCATTCCGATTTTTCCTGAAACTCAAAACCAACGATCCACATCAGTCATAATGCATAACACGTGGCAAGTAATGCCCCGGGAACTGGCGATCAAAGTGCAAAAGCTCAAAACGACCGGTCGGGTTGTTACATCCTGCCCCACTTTAACACACTTTCATCCTCGAACGTACCTGGAGTTGTTCTAGAAGCCAACCAATAGCTGAATAACCTTACCAAGCATATACCCGGGGGTGATCCCACGTCACTCTATATCACATAGGTTCAATAACACAATATAACTGAAATTTTACAATCCATCCTAGTCCATTAACCATAGAACCACATTTCCACTGCCGAAATCATCCATAAGATCACAATCCCACATCTATATTCTGAATAAGCCCGAACCAGCTGTAATAACTCATACCTAAAACCTTGGTGCCATCACATGATAAACCACATAACTGTAATGCTCGTAGCAATAACTTCTATTCATAGCAGTTGCACACAACACCTAAATATCGATAGAGAAACTCTTAGCAACTAAAGTCTCATTCCAACACTTTCATATACCGCCAACGATAACTGAAACGCGCAATAAACCCTAACCATTTCTTAGATTAACTATTCAAGAGGCCATTTACCCTATGGCAATTACCTAACCTCTTAAACATGCTGAAATCGTATCTGTATGTATTCATTGATGATCCCAACGATCTCTTCTGACCAAACATACCATCTTGTTGACATGACATATCAATGCGGGCCTAAGCCACAACTTGCATAACTACGCGCACCAATAAGCAAAGGTTCGAACAGACTCCGTCATGAAAATGACTCAATTGAAAGAGCTTACCTCAAGCCCACCAGAACTACCACAACACAAGGTTGATAATCCGTCTCACATCATAGAACATAACACACGAATCTAACCCGCAAGGTCATATCTTCACATAGCTTCGCTGCATTGCACGATCCTATCCAACAGTGTCCCACATGAGACACCTCAAGCCACTACGCTCGAAATTGACAACCACGCACAATTTTGATGCCTGAAACCAATACAAATCATTACACCCGCGGTGAAACAAGTAACATATACTATGAAAACACGATAGGACATAACCGGTACGCCATTCACTGAGCAATACCCAATTACTCTTCCGTTGGGCTTTCACTATGAACCCCAACAGAACCGCCCATATGTGCCTATAACAATCAAATCATAACATCTCGCAACACAAAATGCAACTCATAGATCTCCCGATCACTAATACGCTCAATAATGGTCGAGTCAACCTAACCCTCGACAATACAATTCGGAGCCAACCAAGCCGACACAGACTAGAACACGCCTCCACATTAGCCCGCCAACAAACTCCTTACTGAGAAAGCCTGAAGGTGATCCTTCCACTACCGTAATTCCTGCCAGAGTCATAAGATACAGTTCCCGACACCAAATAAATACCGAATCCACAACCTCACCTGGCGACATGCCCGGACATACTAAACACATTCGAAAAGTCCCTCAACACCAGAACTGAATCAATGATAGCAACCTCTGCACTGACATCAATCACGAAGGCTCAATTAAGAAAAACAATCCTTCCCAGCCGTTCGCTAGTTCTTCGAAACATAAACCGTTCTACTAGAACATATACCGACGCACCTTGCCACTCACCATGTGGCATTTCTGGCATTGGCCATAGCGCAATAATCCAAATTAACCCAACACTGAGAAAACCTGTCTAAACCCTGATGCCATATCCAAAATATGATATACCAGATAAAGAAAGATCCGCTCGGGCCTCCAAATCTTGATAGCTGTTACACGGTGCAGATAGACATGATCCACAATCACAACATAACATGAATATGAGAACTTTTGTCTCCAAATCCACATAGCATAGGAATCATAGTACCAAATCCCAATTTTGCGTCCGAAAGCATACCACAACTTAATACCGAATAATTTCATGATAAACACTCTAAAATTTTCCCTGTGCCACCAAACCAACCCGAATATCACCAGTTGATCTAACAAGAAAGTGTCGCAATACCACCGAAGTGCCATCCATTTAATCACGTTGCCCTTTTTCTGAAATATATACTCTTGTCAAATCACTTTCCAATAGCAGCACCATTTTCCTTGATTATCTGAGGCTACCCACTGCCTAAGTGTTTTATGAACTTCTTTTCTGAACTAAACTGTAACCCAACACACGCAAGGCTCAGTCCTCCACAATATACCGCATATAACATACCATCCGAGGATACATGTAAACCTTGCCTCCCTTCCGAGCCACCAACATATATGCACTCAACTAGTCAAGAGCTTCCATTGGTCCCATCTAGGAAAAAAACCACTATACATCCCATGCTCTGCATGCCCATAGAAAAAATACTTTTCTAAACCATGGTAAAACCCAACAAGAACTCTTCCAGTTCCGTTTGCACCAACTAAACTGCCAGGACTGAATTTTTATAACTAGACCAAGTTAAGCAAGCCGCCGAAACCCAAGTGCATTCCTACAAATACTTGTACGACCTCATTACCTCGAACACGCATAAAGAATTAATCATATCCTTCCATGCTGATCCGATCTACTATCAAGCTGCTCCAACTATCTAAATTTCTTCTGATTCGTCTTCAACTTGATATTTCCTCTTGTTGTAGTGCCACAATTCCTCGACTCAGGCTTACCACACGAAAGCCAAGCATAAAACCACATTGTCTAAGACCCATAAGTCGCTGAATACTCTCTCAATTATTCCCAAAAATACCATTCCAGAATACTTTACTCTGAACAACTTCCTGCGAATATTAATGTGTTACCTTTACTTTCCTGACGCTGATATGTAGAATCCCATAATTAACATAGAAATACCACAAATCTGTACCTCTTCCAATGAAAACGAAGTTTCTAACCACCCATACAACAACAACAACAACAACAACTACCCAGTATACTCCCACCAGGTGGGGTCTGGGGAGGGTAATATGTAGACAAGCCTTACCCCTACCCGAAAGGGCAGAGAGGCTGTTTCCAATCGATCCCCGGCTCATAGGATAAAAGGAAAAACAGCAGTAAAATAAAAACAAAGACAAAAACAAAAACAATAAAGCATTAGTTACTCCAGCAGAAATAGCGTAAGTAGCGTAAATAATTATCTAAACATACGAAACATAAATACAATCGCATGCAATAATATCATACAGTAACTACCATAACAAACAGCCATAGGGGGGACACAACAATTTACCTGACCCAAAGAACAGAACCACCGTGCCTCATTGGCACTCCGATACTGCAGAATGAAATCTTCATCCCAATACAACCAAGCAACTCCCTGCCTTGTGCACCGAGCATTTTCTGCCAACAACAACTCTAGATATTCTGTGATTCCCATACCCTATGAAACATAATATAACCCTTGTCAAACTTTTCCTTTACTATAACCATAGATAAGTCACTCGCACGCCCCAACTGTGCAATTCAACTGCTCACAGCAGACTCCCCCACTTGGCTCGAAGCCATAGATCAAGATACACTCAATAACTCATGACTCCTTACTCTATTGATGCCACAATACCATCGTGAGATTAGGCTCAAATCGTATATATAGGTTTGTGAAAACAAAAATCATCTTATGCTGTAAATCTTCTACAAATCTCGCATTTATCCCCGCAACAGTCGAGCCCACTCTCCTAAGCGATCGCAAACTCCAAAATTCAACACGTACTTCTCAATTACATATGAGATCTTCCAACATACACATGAGGATCACACCGCTTCAGAACATTGCGCAGGAGATAACCCACCTGCTTCGCCTCAATATAACATTTTTGTATACCTTCCACCGTTATACACATTACACAGTCACTTAGTCTTCCTGAGTCTGAACTCATACCGCGACATGCAATTTACTTCACTCTTAGCTAGGAGACTTGAAAAGATTCTTCACATGCCCATAATCTCCGGACTGCACTTCCACTCACAAGGAAAATCATACACTTAGTAGTTCACCTATTATCCAACAGATCTTCCTCGACACTTCCAAGTGATATAGAAATATCATGCACTACTAACATACTCATCACAAAGCTATCCAGCTATCATTCCCACTATTAGGGACAATACTGAACACATAAGTTCAAAACACTTGCTCACACAATTAGCACCTCGGTGCTCAAGCCATAGGCAAAGATCCGGCCTCAAGTCCTTCAGACTGGACCAACATCAACTCATAAAGATCACGTATCGCCCCTCAATCAGGGAATCACAAGCCATCAAGGCACATCTGATATTGAGCGCTCATGTGCGCGTACGAACACGTGGAAGGAATTTCAAGAGTTTCTTTTCAAGCTGAATCAAGGACTCGAGATACAAATTCAAGAATTTGAAGTTTTCCTAAAGGTTTTGTAGCCTCTCGAGGATAAATGCAGACGTCTCCGTACCGATCCACGAGGATCTACTAAACTCTCTCATGACTCATGAGACCTAGTAACCTAGGCTCTGATACAAACTTGTCATGACCCAAACCCCGCCGCAGTCGTGATGGTGCCTCTTGTGAAGACAAGGCCATCCAACCAACTCAAGTTGCCTTTTTAAAAATAGTTAAACATGAATAAGCAGTCTAAATATGATTTAATATTAATAATTACCAAAAGTACAAGCTAAGCATATCCCAAATTGGGGTGTCACAAGTCACGAGCATCAAGAAGAGTCTAAATACAACTACAAGACCAGTAATATACATAATTGAATTTAGAATCAATGGAAGTTATACGGTTCCACAGATGCTGGCGGTCACCATACCCAGTGTCGACGCCCCCTTTTTCAAAAGCGAAATCAGGTTTTACGATATTGTGAGCAAAACAACTCTATTTCCCGTTTGGGAATTGGTTACCGAATTGGAAGAGTCGCTACCTAATGATTATAGTGCATTAGGACACTTAAGAGGGAATATTTTTGAAAAGAAAATCAGAGTTCGGGTAAGGGCTTGAGATTATCTCGAGGGGAAGGTATTAGGCACCCCTCAAGATCCACAAATGTGGTTCCCGGCCGTGCTAATTGTGACTTTATAAAGAGATGAAGTAATTAAATAAATAAATTTCATATATATGACATTCACACAACTTGAAAGCTTTAAAAAAAAGGGAAGGACATAAGTTTGAAATAAGAGAGGATTAGTTTGAAAAGCATTGAGAAAGCATTTAAATAAAGCACATAAAAAAAGAAGGGTCCTAGGTTTAAGTATAATATGGATCATTCGATGCAATATACCGCACATATTCCCAAAGAGGGATCGCTTTATGATATTATCGCATCGTCATCATCTCCATATTCTACCCTTCCCACCATGCTAAGGTATTTAAACGCATTGGTATCGTTTATTTATTGCATGCTAATACCCGTCCCAACCTGTTAGTCCTGGGGAATTAGGACTTCTAATCCTAAGGAAGGGGGGGAGAGAGATAGGATATATATATGGAGTATTCAAAGGTAAAAATACTAGAACGACAAATCAAAACAAGTAGCATACAAGAGGGATGCAAATAAGCAATTAGAGGCTCAAATAAACCCCGTGACGTACATCAAGTAGTTTAGCATGACTTCAACTACTGATTTGGTCTTTAAAAGAGGTTAGGAGAGCGGGCATACTAGTTTGACATATGAAAGTTAGATAGAAAATTTGCTTTGCGCCCTCCGGGTCCATTTAGGAGTTGACAGAATTTAGAAAACCAGTGGGCTTTTGGAGGAAACTATTAATTTCAGACAAGAGTCTGTTCAAAAGATTAAAAGTTGCAGAAAAGTTTAGAAAAGGCCTGTGAGTTAGCTGAACTGTTTGAATACAAAAGAGATGCAAAAGGGGGAAGTTTAAAAGACCTCAAAGCATTATACTTAGGCGGACAAACAATTGAAATCACAGACTTAGAACTTAAAAGATGTTTACAAATTCATGGTATTGTGAAAGGGGCAGACCTGGGCCCGATTGAATGTAATAAAAAAAACGTTTGAAGCATTAAGCTATTTTGGACTTATAACATACTTATTAGCCCCTTTTGTTACCACTTTTACACATTTAGACGACCTACTGTTTTGCCTAACGTTTATATAATTCCTATTGGCATATTTTCTAGGTGAGGATTATAAGAATGCAAACCTATAAGCATGGTTTCTATATGAGTGTGTAAGAATGCAAACCTATAGACATGGTTTCTATTATGAAGTTGATGCAATAATGAAAAACTTATAGGCATGGTATCTACATGATATCGATGCAACAGTGAAACTTACGAACATGGTAACTGTATGAGATATATGCCATAAAGTAAGACCTATGGACATGTTTTCTATATGGAATTGAGGCAAGAAAGTAAGTACTTATAGGCATGTCTTCTATATGATGTTGTTGCAATAATGAAAAGCTCGTCAACATGGTGAGTGATGCAAACCTATAAGCATGGTTTTTATATGAATGCATGAAAAGTAAACCCTTATAGACATGGTAACAATATGACATTGATGCAAGACGGTAAAGCCCTATAAACATGGTATCTATGAGATGATGCAAGAAAGTAAACCCCTCCCGGATTCCCTTTCACTAGATGCCCCAAGTGTTTTTATTACAAGTTATTTACAAGAATCTGGACAAGAAAATAAAAAGAAGTAAATACATCTATACTACAACAGACCCGAAGAAGCGCAAAGCAACTTTAATGTCCAACGTATGCCTTTTACCAAATACGAGCTCCCAAGATCCGAGGCTTTTCTTTTTTTAGAGTGTTACAAAGTTCCAAGGGCTTTCAATGGAACCCGGGCATTTCTTACACTCTAATGGGAATAGTTCAAGTGTGGAATTACCAACCCTAAGGCATCCGAGTTCAGAGGAGACTCCAAGGTCCCTAAGCGTGGCTTACCAAATGGGAGTAAAACTTATAGAACTAAGAATAAATGTAAGGTGATAGATTAGAGGAAGACCATCGTAGGAAGTGGTCATACCCATCCTATTGAGTGAGACTGGCACACCGCAAACTTCTTACAAGGGTTAACAAACAAGAGCAGACTTGTAAACAAGTCAGACAAGGGTCTGAGTGGTGATTAGGACACCAACAGGCCTTTATCAAGGCCCTAACACATAATATAGGGGATGGGGAATGGGATTGCTTTGAGTAAAGGCTATTGACAGCCTTAGTTCTAGACTAGAAATGGAAATAAGGTGCCAACCTTGTCCAAAACAACTCACATACAAATAAGGGGCAAAGGGAGAGGGGAATCATTTAAAAGCACTTAGCAGACAAGATTGGATTGAAGCATAATAATGAATAGTGCACAATCAAAGGAAAGTATTTAACATGCTGGATTTAATAAAACATTAAATGTAAGCACCCAAAGGGAAAGAAAATTAGGGATTAACATGTTGTAGTTTGAACTAAAGGTATAAGCAGAGAGGGGTCAGGGTTCAGGATTATCCTGAGCACAAACAGACAAGGGGACAAAAGGAAGGGGATTATCATGAAACTAAACTGAAGTACAAAAAATAGGTGAGGTATCATGACTAACTAGGGGAAGGGGGGAGGAAATTGAACATGCTAGCACTCAAATGAATTACTAAAACAAACAGACAGACAAGGGGACAAGGGGAAGGGATAGATCATGCAAGCTTAACTGAAATAACATAACAGACAAAGGAAAGGAGAGAACAAACAGATAATTGAAAGTTAATAAATGAAGTTAGGAGCCTACCAGTGCAAATTTGAGTAACAAAACAAAGAAAATCCTTATAATTAGCCTTGGCTTTCAGCCAGCTAATCCTTAGCAAGAGAGCAAGTAATAGAGAAGGAAGGTAGAAGAGAAGAGAGTTTTTAGTGAGTAATAGCAGAGAGAACTCGAGTATCAGTTGTGTGCTAAGTGAGAAAAGAGAAGGCCTATTTATAGTTGAAAGAGAAGCAACAGTAAGGCAAGAAAATATTCAGAAATCAATCAATATCAATTAAGGAGAAGGGAACCCCTTCAATTAAGGAACCAGATGGAAAAATAAATAAGCCCATGTCTAATTTTGGAAAGAAAATATAGTATTAATCACAGAACATAGGGTAAATACATATAAGAAATTTAAAATCACACGGGTAGGGCATATAAGGCAAGTAATCACCCAGGAAATCAAGGAGTCAAGATATTAGTCGTTAGAACTTAGTCAAGAAATAAGGAGCAATTAGAGAATCAAACAGTTGTACAAAAAATGAATTTAGGGTTTCAGGGAAAGGGGAAAAGCAGTACTATAAAAGATGCATAAGTTTTGAACATACGAGAGACTGGCAAATAGTAGAGTAGATATGTAGCAAACACAAGAAGCAAACAGGGGCGGCTAGGGTTTCATAGAGAAAAGGAGTGGAAAATACCCTTAGAAATTAGGATTCCCACTACAAGTGAGAACACAAGGAATATCATAGACGAAGATCAACAAGAGCAGAACACTATAAAGAAAGCATAGAACAACTAACCGAAAACCCTAGAAAGGTAATCACTGAGGCAAAATATTTTAGAGCTATAATAGAAAATATCAAAATCATGGAGAAGAACACCCAGTAACAATAATAAACAACAAAATCAGAGAAATCAGATAAGTCATAGAAAACCCTAGGTTTTAAAAAGACAAACAGTTTTTTTGAAATCATGGCTAGGTGAAGAAAGAGATGAGAAACACTTTAAATTTTTTAGAAAACAACTAGAACTCAAAAAATATCGTAAGATAACATAGGGAAAAATGAAAAAGAAACTCGAATCATTAGGGTTTTCAGAGGAGGCCTAGAAATGGCGAGAAAAGCCTGAACGGACTCATCAGGGCTTGGTAAGGACCCACGGCTTCAAAGACTTGCCGGAGAAAGGCCTGACACAGCCGAGAAACTCCATTAAAGGACCTCTGGTCCAATCACACTTGAAACAAAGTCCCGATATTTGAACGCAAAGGCCAGGAAAGGTGATGAATGGACGAGCATGGAAGTTTCAGGCCGTGAATGGCCATTAACACCGGTGAAGAGGACCGGAGAAGACTAAGGTTCTCAGATAACCTAGAGAGAATTTGGGAGTGAAAGGCGGCGGATTGGTAAAAGTGAGGATAGGGCTAAGGGTTTGGGGGGTTTAATTTGGTAAGTAATAATGTGGGCCGTTGATCTATGAGATCAACAGCGAGGATTAAAAAGGGGAACAAATGGGTTAAGCTTAGTGGGTTTGGGTTGGGTATTCGAATTGGGTTAGGTAAACTGAGGATTAAAATTGGACTGGATTGAGGTTTAGAATTGGGGTTACAATTGAAAGACTAAGGGCTATATTTTAAATAGCCAATTTTCCAAAATTTAATTTTATAAAAAATAGTAAACAATTTTATAAAAATCCAATAAAATTACTGAGATTATAAAATACGTTTGGGAATTAATTAAAAAAATACCAGGAGCAATTTTTCACTTGAAATACTTATTAAATTGATAAATAGGCTACAATTTCAATTTTAATGCAATTTTAATTTAAAAATACCTAATGGATTTGTAAAATCCTGTAAAAATTACATAAATTATATTTTTATGTAAATGAGAGAATAAAATAATTTATTTATTAAAACAACAAGATTTGATACTAAATATTGGATTTTATAGTACAAAATAAGTTATAAATTAGTTTTAAAATGCTTGAAAAATAATAGAAAAATACCAAACCTTTTGTGGATGCTTATATATGCATTAACAAGCTAGTTAGAAAGTATTTTGGGTACAAAAAATACATAGGAAAAAATTGGGTATCAACACCCAGTTGCGGTAGCAAAATCTCCAATCAGTTCAAAACCCGATTCCGGGTTAATAAATATCTGCATCTACACACGAGGTGCAGGGAGTAAAGTGAGTACTCCAACTTAGTGAGTAACTGAGAAGTAAGAAATCATGTATAACATATCATCATGTTGTATAGAAGCAGAGAAAAACCTATTGAGAAAAACAGTGAAGCTATGAAATCTTTAGAGAAACATTTTAGCTTAATTTAAAAACTCTTGGAAATTCCTTTTATAACAGCTACGCAAATAAATGCAGTAGCAATAGTGCAGATAAGCACAGAAATCCGCCCCTTGGGCCCAACACTCAGTGATTAGATAGTACCAGAACATCAGATAAATATTTCAAGAAATAGCACAAACAACAGAAAATGAACAAATGCATGAGTGCAATGCAATGCAGATGACAGTACACTCTGGTGTCCACTGCAGCGTGAAGCTCGAGCCATCCATTTATTTATCGTTGACGGCGCTCACTAGGGGTGTGTATAGCCCCCAGAGGGGCTCCTACAGCCCAAGCGCAATATCAAGACATCTCGTGGCATCAACCAGGCTCTCGGCTTCAATATCAATATAATCAACCAGGCTCTCGACCTCAATCTCAATATAAAACTACTGTGGTGTGCTGTCCGATCCATGCTCAGTCCAGAAATCATCATAGGCCTCTTGGTCATTTGTAAAATAGTAGTTCTTAGCCCAAAATATCGTTTAGGAATATCATTTAAGTTTTCAAATCTTAGAAAGATGGATGAGTTTGCAAAACAGTATTTAAGACCTTGGACTGAGATCAAATAATATGCAAATTATGCGAGAACAGTGATATCAATCCCTGAAGGATCCAAATAATTGGCACGAAGCCCAAATATAACAATTAAATCAAAGTAGAACGATTATCCAATAAGTTCTAGTCGAAAACACAATAGAAATATCTCTCGGGGTGGACCAAGTCACAATCCCAATAACAAACGCCCCCCACTCGTCATAAAGCGCGTGTCTCACCACAATATAGCGTTACAATGTGAAATTTCGGGGTTTCAAACCTTCAGGATACCATTTACAATCATTACGCACCTCAAACCAGTGAAGTCTCTAGCCCGCGACACCTTTGATCCTCAATCAGCCTCCACGCGCGTCGAATCTATCCAAAATCAGAGGGAGTACATCACAATATGCTAAGGGAACAAAGCCCAAGAGAAAATATTAAATAACGAGCACAAATCCCGAAATTACAAAAATCCGAGCCTCGGTCTCACTTATTGAAACTCAGACTTTTTTACATAATTAGATTCCTCATCTTCCCACGAGTTTATACATATCAAGAATACTAAAATCGGAGTTCAAATAACCCCTCAAATCCTCAATTTAAAATCTCAAAATCCCAAGCCCTAGTTCTTCCATCTTAGCTAAATTTTCATGAATTTCTAGGCCAATTTCATAATATAATCGTGCTTTAAGTTCAAAAATCTTACCTCCAATCAATCCCAGTCGAATCCCTTTTCAGTTCTGTCCAAAAGCTCTTAAGGTTTCTCAAAAAATGGTGGAAAATACCCTTAGCTCGCGGAACAAAATGAGTTTTAAAACCTTTTATCTGCCTAGGCCTTTCCGTTTTTGTGGCCCGCACACCGCATTAGCAGTTTCCGCTTCTGCAGAATTTAACCACTTCTGCGGAGGTTAGTATTAGGCCCAGGACCACTTCTGTGGTCCAATCCCACTTCTGCGGTCGCCGCATATGCGGACCACCATCTGCTTACGCGGAAGCTGCCCCAAGACCAAAATTTCACACCTGCGGTCCCTTCTTCGCATTGTAGAACTGCTTCTGCCTCCCTTTTTCAGCAGTTGCGAAAATAGCAGATACCAGAAAATCAGATATTTCACAACTCCAGAATTCATCCCGATGGCCATCCAAAATCACCCCGAGGCCCTCGGGACCTCAACCAAAAACACATATATGATCCAATAATTTACTCAAACTTGCTCAAATCATCAAAATACCACAGATAACACAAAAATCATCAAATTACATCAAATTCAAGCCTAAGTTCCTCCAAGTTTTTCGAAACATGCATTCGATCAAAAACCCAACCAAAACACTTCCAAATCAACTGAAATTTTACATAGACATATCCCAAATCACATAACAGAGCTGCAGCAACTCTCGGAATTCCATTCCGACCCTCAAATAAAAATCTCATCTATCAGCCGGAAATCACCAAAATACTAGTTTTGCCAATTCAAGCCAAATTTCACACCTGACCTCCAAAACCCATTTCGATCGTGCTTGTAAGTCATAAATCACCTAACGGAGGTAGCCAAATCATAGAAGTTCCGATCCGATCTCATATACACTTAAGTCATCTCTTGGTCAAATCTTTCAAATTCAAAGCTTTCAACTGAACTATTCTTTCAAATTCATTCCGATTTTTTCTGAAACTCAAAACCAACAATCCACATCAGTCGTAATGCATAACACGGGGCAAGTCGTGCTGGGGAACTGGCTATCAAAGTGCAAAATCTCAAAATGACTGGTCGGGTCATTACACTGACAGAGCGGGTCGCAACCTTAGAGGAGGAGAACCAATGGCTGAGGGACCAAACTGGGCCATTACGCACTACTGTTCCCAACCAGGCTCATGAACTTGGGTCTATGCTGAAGCTTAGCGTGACATCTTCAAGAACTTGTGGGAGGTGGGTACCGTGACTGAAACGGCTTTTGATATGGCGCACCAGAGGACTCGTCAGGATCGTGCCATCTGTGGTTATGATGTGGCAACACCTGAAGTTGATGACGGTACGAGTGGGGGCGAAGATGGAGCCGAACGAAAGAGTTTGTTCTTTTTTTCTTTATTCCGTTCGACGGTGGGCGTTCGTTTATTTCTTGTTTTCTTTTTTTTCCTTTTCTGTGTTGACCGGTCCTGGCTGGGTGTAAGCGGGGATGACCCACATTCTTAACTTCGTGGATAATAAATTCTCATTTTCTTCATTTGCCTTGCATTTATTTTGAATTCCTTGTTTGAATATACTTGAAGAGATGGCCCGTCTCGAGTTCAATTGAGATCAACGTATCAATCCTTTAATGATGAAGGTTCTTACCCTTTGACGTAGTTTGAGCGAGGTCGAGCTATCGCCTTTTATGGTAATGGCTCTCAGTCCTAGTTCCAGTTTGAACGAGGTCGAATTATCTACTTTGAATAGCCTTATAGTTCGAACGAGGCTGAACTATACACTTTGATGGCGAAGGCATTTGACCTTATAGTTTGAATGAAGTCGAACACCTTAATTTTGGAGGCAAAGGCACGTAGCCTGAGTCCCAGTTCGAATGAGGTTGAACTATATACTTTGATGGCGAAGGCACGTGGACTTACATTTCGAACGAAGTCAAACACCTTAATTTTGGAGGCAAAGGCACGTAGCCTGAGTCCCAGTTCGAACGAGGTCGAACTATCTACTTTGATGGCGAAGGCACTTGGACTTATAGTTCGAACGAAGTCGAACACCTTAATTTTGGAGGCAAAGGCACGTAGCTCGAGTCCCAGTTTAAACGAGCTTGAACTATCTTCTTTTATAGAGAAGGCACTTAACCCGAGTCCTAGTTTGGACGAGGTCGAACTATCTACTTTGATGGCGAAGACACATGGACTTATAGTTCGAACAAAGTCAAACACCTTAATTTTGGAGGCGAAGGCATGTAGCCTGAGTTGCAGTTCGAACTAGGTCAAACTATCTACATTGATGGCGAAGGCACGTGGCATTATAGTTCGAACAAAGTCAAACACCTCGGTAATTTTGGAGGCTAAGGCACATAGCCAGAGTCCCAGTTCGAACGAGGTTGAACTATCTACTTTGATGTCGAAGGCACTTAGCCTGAGTCCCCGTTCGAACGAGGTCGAACTATCTACTTTAATGGCGAAGGCACGTGGCCTTATAGTTCGAAGGAAGTCGAACACCTTGATTTTGGAGGCGAAGGCACATAGCCTGAGTCCCAGTTCAAACCTGGTCAAACTATCTACTTTGATGGTAAAGCCACTTAGCCTGTGACTGATGTTCACATCAATGGTTCAATGCCATGGGTGTTAAAGAGTTAAGTCTTTGTTTTGACTTGTAGTCTTCTGTCGTGCGGGTTATGGCTGTTTGCCAGACTGTAGCGTTTGAGTTTCTTCAGGGTGATTTTGACTCCTCGTTTGAAACATCCCCCACGCCGATTTCTGGCTAGACGCGGCATGGGGGATGAGGAGGGCGTTGCTCCATACTTCTGCCCGACGATCAAAATGGTAAGGGGAGATGCTTTGCATCGCTTCTATCTTTGTCCGGGTTGTTCGAGATCAATAGGGCAGAAAATTTTAGCTCCGACTGACGCATCTGATTCTTGTTTTCTCGATGTGTAGCCCTCGACTCTGGTTCGAGTTGGATTTTCTTTCTGGTGTTTCTTTGGCTTCAATCCAGGAAGAACTAGGTGTTTTCACTAGGAAATCCCCACAGACAGCGCCAAGTTATTTGACTAAAAAATTATCGAATAATTTCTGAGCGAATCAATCAAAAGATGTCATGGTGTAAATCATATCGAGTCATAATTAGTCACTGGATTAGAAGACAGAATCAAAAAATATAAATTCGGGACCGAAAATGATATATTTAGAGCTCTATTGATAACAGAAATTTGGCTTGCCCCTCCATGGAGAGGTTCAAGAAATTACAGTTATATTTCCCCACTTACGGTTAACCAGAAAACCAATTCCCCTTGCCCCTAGGTTCAAGGTTCTCTTCACGGAGTATGTCTATCCCTTTTTTCCGGTTCTCAAAAGTAGAGAGCCAGATCTTTTTCAAGGTCCTATTTCCTTGTATTTATAGTCTAATACTCCACGAGTTTACCATGATTCGTCATAGCTGAGTCGATGGGGCATTCCTTTGTCGTGGAGGACCGTAACCTCGTTGCTCGTCTTAGAACGAATAATAATGAGTCAGAGTCAAGTGTTGTTCTCTTATCATTAGATGATTTGGACGAGGTCGATGCCATCGTGGCCGCATGATCAAAAATTTTTATCAATACAAAATGTTCGTTGTGAAGTAGAGATGGGTAAAAAACAATTGGCTGCAAGCTGGAAAGAGGTAAACTATATATTAAGCCTTTTATTTTCCGTAGCTTTGCTTCCTTGACCAATATACACATATCACTCATATTTATCTTGGCATCCTTTGTATGTTACTGAATGTATCGCTCATATTTTTCTTGGCATTTTTCATATGTTGCTGAATGTATCACCCATATTTATCTTGGCATCTATCATATGTTACTGAATATATATATATATATATATATATATATATATATATATATATATATATATATATATATATATATATATATATATATATATATATATATATATATATATATATATATATATATATATATATATATATATATCATCCGCATTTATCTTGGCATATTCACATAGTTACTTAAGAAGATTATATAGACTCCGCATACTTTAGGTTTTTTGAGGACTAATTTATGAATTGCAAGATTATCAGGCACAACTTCTCTATTTATGTCACGACCTGGATCCCCACCCTCAGGAGTTGTGATGATGCCTACTGATATGAGCTAGGCAAACCAATTAATTGTATAATTTACCTTTTTACTCATTTTATATTCATTAACAACTTCGAAATAATAATATTTAAACATTGGAATTTAATATAAGCGGAAGAAAGAAGCTATAAGCTATCTGAACATGAATGTCCAATATAACTGTTTGAGTCTCGACTACTCAGAACTTGTATCACAGTTTTGCAGACGGTCTAAGAGTACTACAAATAACAGCCTGAAAGAATTAAATACAACACTGTCTCTGGAGATACATGTAAGACACAGGAAAGTAGTTATAAGGAGACGCCGAGGCCTGCAGACGTGTGCAAGATTACCTCGGGTCGCCTAATGATCACGAATCAGCAATCTCACTGCGGTCCAAAATCTACAACACTGGGGTCTGCACAAAAGAGTGCAGAGTGTAGTATCAGCACAATCGACCCCATGTGCTGGTAAGTGCCTAGCCTAACCTCGGCGAAGTAGTGACGAGGCTAGGACTAAACTACCAAATAAACCTGTGCAGTTATATAATATATAGCGAAAAATAAAGCAGGAATGAACATGTAAAGATAAGAGGGGGAAACATGCTTCGGGGAATAACAGGTAAAATAGAGCATTAAGAGAACTACAAAGGAAATCAAAATCCAACCACTAACAAGAATAAGGAAAACAAAGGCAGATTTGACATTCTTTTCACATCTTATTGCAGGCGTGCAACCTGATCCCATTTACTGTATCTCGTGGCAGGCGTGCCACCCGCTCCCATTTCATTATATCTCGTGTCAGGAGTTCCACCCGCTCCCATTTTATTTATCTAGTGGTAGGCGTATCACCCGCTCCTATTTCATTATATCTTGTGGCAGGCGTGCCACTCACTCCCATTTTATTTATCTTGTGGTAGGCGTACCACCTGCTCCCATTTTATTATATTTTGTGGTAGGCGTACCATCCGCTTCTATTTCTTTATACCTTGTGGTAGGCGTACCACCCACTCCTATTTAATTATATCTTATTGTAGGTGTACCACCCGCTCCCTATTACAAGCCAATAATAATCACAAGGAATCCTGGTAAGGGAACAATAATATCAACAAATATTCCGATAAGGAAAAAGTGATATTCTTGCAAGGGAGAGATAGCTATAACCAAACTTATTACAACATCTAACTACCTCAGCTATAATCAAACTCGTTACAACACCTAACTACCTCAGCTATAACTAAACTTTTTACAACACATAACATAAAGAATCGTCAACCTAAGCATCCGATATCAATTAAGAACACAATGGAAGGGAACCACAACTCAACAATAGCCCGACATTGGGGCAACATAATGATCTATTCGCTTTCTCACTTTTACTTCACAACTCACTTCACAACTCGAGCCAATACTCTAGAGCTTCAATTATTACTTGTACTTTCATAATCCGTTATACGACTGGAGCCAATGCTCCTAAATGTTCATAGGTCACAATTCTTTTCACAACTTTACACAATAATTAAAAATCTTCCAAGGCATGAATAATACAACGAAGCCATGAAAATCACAATATAAGACCCACGGTCATGCTTGACACCAACATATAGATATGTGTCAGCATGACTATACGTTGTACTCAACAAGAAGCAAATAGAAAATAGGACACAACTCCTAATCACTCTAGCCAAGGTTAGATGAAACACTTACCTCAAACTTCCACGAACAACTAAATCCTAAAAACCGCCTTTTCTTTCGAATTCGGCTCCAAATGAATTGTATCTATACACAATTGATTTAATAACATCAATAAATTTTAAATAATCCAATTCCAATGTCTAACTATAGCTTTTTAATCATTATTCCTAACCCAAAAGTCTACCCCGAGTCCGCTTGTTAAAACACAAGGTTCGAACCAAAATCAAATCACCCATTCACCCATGAGCCAAAATATATAATTATTTTTAGAATTCGACTCCAAATCGAGGTCTAAATCACAATTAATCAAAAAGTCCTAACTCTAACCAAAACCCTAATTTTCTGCCTTTGATTCCATGTTTTAAGCCTAGAAATCTAATAGATGTTGATAAAAATGGAAGAAAATAAGTTAAAGATTACTTACCCAAGAGATTAGGGTGAAGAAAAGCTTCAAAAATCGCCTAAGAACTTTGGAGAAGAAGAGGTTTGTGAAGTTTTTATAAAATCTCATAAGTGTTCTATTTTTGGGGTTTTAACATAACTGGGCAGAAATAGCCAATGCGATTGCGAAGAAGGTAATGCGATCGCATATGGTAAGGAGAAATGGTCATTGTGATCGCGAACAAAGCACCGTGATCGCATAGAAGAAAGCAAGTTCCCTTCCCAGGTTTGGTTTAATGCATCGCGATCGCGGAAGGAGGAACGCGATCACATAGAACAAATTTTTGAACATTCGAATTTACTCTACGCGATCGCAAAAGTACCTATGCGATTGCATAGAATAAAACGGGAAACCTAAAACTTACACTATGCGATTGCATAGCACTAAATATCTGAACATCAGAAGAACTATTTCTGCAACTTTTCTTAAGTTCAAAACTTCCCGAAACATATTCGAAATACACTCGAGCCCTAGGGACTCCTAACAAAATACACATACTAACTCAACAACATCATACGAACTCATCTATGCGATCAAATCGCCAAAATAACCTCAATAACAACGGATCAAACCTCAAAATAAAAAATTCTCAAATTTCATCAAGTATCAAATTTAGCAATTTGGGTCCGAATCACGTCAAATGATATCCGTTTTCAACCAAATTTTATAGAAAAGACTTAACCATATATAAGACCTGTACCGGATGTCGGAACCAAAATACGGGCCCGATTCCATTGTGTTCTAATCATATTTCATTTTAAATTTGCTTAAACAATTTCCTTTAAAAATTCATTTCTCGAGCTTGGGGCCTCGGAATTCTATTCCGAGCACACACCCAAGTCTTTTATTTTCCTACGGACCCTTCGGGACCGTCGAATTACGGGCCCAGATCCGTTAACCCAAAATATTGACCGAAGTCAAATTAACTTATTTTATAATTAAATTTTATCATTTTTCACATATTTTCATTGTTAAGCTTTCTGGCTACGCACTCGAATTGTGTATACTAAATGAGGTAATTCTAAATGAGGTTTTTATGACCTCGAAGTCATAGAATTTTATTTAAAACAAGTGATGACCGTTTAGGTCATCACATTTTACAAGAACTTGATCCAAAAGATTCACTACATAGACCAAAATAAGTAGCGATTGAGGTGTCAAAAGCAGGAGCAACTTGATGGGGAGATTAATAATTTTTTCTTTAGGTCCAGAAAATTTTAATAGTGAATTTATAATTTATTTTCAATTAGACAATATTGAAGATTGTAGGAAAAAATGTAAAATCTTTATAAAATGGGAAAGAAAGAAAGACTACCTACTTTTTAATAGAATAAATATTTTAGAATTTGAGATTAAATTACTAAATATTCTTATTAGTAAATAAATTTTCTAACAACAAGATCGAAGTTAATATATTGCAAACACTTAAGATAAAACTAATTGGAGAATTACTAGTTATGTCAGCTCATAAGCAAGTTAGTACAAAAGTTAGTCAATTTTAGAAATTGGTTGAAAAAATATATGAGGCGGCAAGAAAAATATTATTTGTGTGGTCCGTTCTAGTGGCAACATTTCCCCAATAGCTAGATAAACATATATTACATTATGACCTTATTGATGTAGAATCCTATCTTGCTCAAAGCGTATTCCGAAAGCTGTTTTTCAATGCTTGTGCCCCAAAAGAGGGCTAGGTTCAAGGGTACGCACCTAGTAGCAATTGATAAGCTTAACACAAAAGCATAAAAAGAAATAATAATAACTTGGTCCCGGGAATAAGTTGGAAAAATAGTCTTACCTTAACCAATTCATCTAATTTGTCCAAACGTTGAATCAAAATCTGCATATCTTTTGCATCATCAAATGAAAGACTTGATCCCACAAAAAGTGAATATCCAGTTAAAGCCCTCTTGTAATTCTCCAGGGATGTATCCACTTGATCAAACAAATAAAAGATTATCACAGTCTCTAATAATAAAAATGTCATAAATATAGAGTAACAAACATGTGTCCATTGTTGCAGGCTAGTGTGGTTTCTTACGACGGCCCATTGGTACGGCATATCTGGGTAATGTTTCTTCATTTCTTCATATTTGTTCTGAAAAAATAAGTCAAACATTAGTCTGAATAAGCTTAAGATGCTAGAAAGGTTGTCAACACACAACTTATTACTTTTTCGTAAGCATTTGATGATAACAAATGTGTCTCTAGATTTCACTTGGCCCTATGAAAAAACAAGATCACTGATAGGCACTTCGTAGGGCATCTACAAACAATAACACAATCATCCTCGTTGTCAATATATAATTATGTGAATTAAAGTTTTGACAAGTCGCTTACATCAACAAAATCCCTATTCATTGTCAAGATCCACCGCTTTCTGTACTTTTTTAATCCTATCGTCAATAAGATGAAAGCCATTTTCATGATCTAGACATTCATAAAACAAGAGGATACCATCAATACATAGAACTTTAGAATAGAATTTTCACTTTTTTTTATATATTAACCGTGTTATATATATGTATAGTAATGCTTCACTTGGAGCAAGCCACAAGCATTGACATCTTACAAACGGCTCATTTCTGTGGATGTCGCACCGAACGAATAAAAGATGAAGTATATGTATATCAATCAATAGAACATGATAATCACTTTTAAACTCATTCAATCCGAATTAAATATAAAATTACAGGGCCTTTACTATTATATTAAAATAATAATAAACAAAATAAAAATAATGGTAGATTTTTGTAACAAGGACTAACTTTAAGGAAATTACATAAACTTTAGAGCTAAAAGTAGAAGAATACGTACTATCATAGCAAGGGCACATTTCATGCAATTTTTAGCTCTAACTATATCTATGTTCTTCCGATAATAGTTTGAAATACATTTCCAAGCGTCTGTGATATTTGAATCGTACTCAATCTAGAAAAAAATTAACATTTAGAAAAAATTAGAATACAAAATTGAACAAGGATTCACAGATTACTTTAGGCATATAATTATTTCACACATAAATTTCTTGCCAATGTTTTATGGATGGGCGATGAATGAATGAGCAAGTCTATTAACGACAAACGAGATATCATGCCGAGTAGTAGTGAGATACGGAAGAGCTCCAACAACTTGGCGATATGCAGTAGCATTCGCAGAGGGAAAACCATCATATTGAAGAAGAGATTCAGAGGATGAGATAGGTGTAGATACTCCTTTGGCATTAAGCATATTAAAACAAGACCGAAGATCAACAACAAATTTGGTTTGAGTAAGTAGGAGACCTTGGTCAATGGTATGTGTGATGACCCATAAGGTCATCTTAAGATTTCAAATCCAATTTTGTGCTTTTAAGAATTAAACACCTTATTTTATACCTCCTCAATTTACTGCGCAGTCGAGACGTATTTTTAAAAAGCTTTTATGTTAAAAGTTGATAAAATAAGAATTTTACTTAAAAACTTTATTAGAGTTGACTTCGATCAATATTTTTGGTAAACGGGCTCGGATTCATATTTTGACTATCCTTGTAGCTTCATATCGTAATTTTGGACTTGGGAGTACGCCCAGAATCGAATTTGAAAGTCTAGCCCGAGAGATCGGACTTCATCGAAATTTGAAAGTTAAATGCTTAATGAATTTGATCGAGGTTTGACTTTTGGATATCGAGTCTATATTTTAGTTTCGGAATTCGATATAGGTCCATTAGCATATTTAAGACTTGTCTATGAAATTTGGTAAGAAACGGAGCTGGTTTTACGTGATTTGGACATCCGATTATGAAAATAGAAGTTTCAAAGTTTTCTTGAAATTTTCATTTTGATTTGGTGATCAATTTGTAGTTTTAGGTGCTATTTGGCAATTTGATCACACGAGCAAGTTAATATGATGTTTTAGACTTATACGCAGTTTTAGTTTAGAGCCCCGAGGGCTCAGGTGAGTTTCGGATAGGCCACATGGTGAAAATAGGCTTAGAACTCAGTTGGTGTTCCAGATTTTCTTACATGCCTTATACATCGCCTTTGTGAGGTCAATCATCGCATTTGCAACCATTGTTGGGTTCACATTTGCGATCTACTTATCGCATTTGTGAATAGCTGGGAAGCCCAGAGTTCGCGTTTGCGAACAAACCTTCGCAATTGCGATGAGGAATGAGAGGGGAGAATCTTCGCAATTGCAATCATTGGGTCGTATTTGCAGTCAGCCCAGTTCAGATTTGCGAACATAGGAAGCAAAAATGTTGGTATCTTTGCAAGTGCGATGAATTGCTCGCATTTGCGAAGCCCAAGTCGCAAATGCGACAGCTGCAGCTGGGTAAATATGACTTAGATGAGATCTTTGATTCATTCTTCAAATTTTCAAACTCAAGAACCCTAGAAGCGATTTTCCAAAGAACTTTTCTTCCCCAAATTATTGTTAATTGATCCTTACCTATTTCCTTTCAATCTTCTAACCTATTTCCTTTTAATCTTTTACTAATTTTACTAAGATTTCAACCTAAAATCTAGATTTTTCATAGTAGGAATTGGGGTTTTTGGGTAGAAACTAGGGATTTGTTAAATTGGAGATTTAAACCTCAAATTAAGGTCGGATTCCAAAACAAATAACATAATTGGGCTTAGGGGTAAATTGTGGTAAGAATTTTAGGTTTGTACAACACAAGTCTAGGTGTTGAATTTTTCAAAAATGACCTAAATTGAATTCTTTACAATCGTGGGTAGTTCATAAGGCTTAATTTGAATGGTTTGGTTGGTAAATTTCTAGATTCTATTGGTTCTAAGGCTTGTTTGAAAGGAAAAGCGGTGGTTGAGCTTTGAGTTTGGTATTTGGAGCGAGGTAAGTGTCATGGTTACCCTTAATTTGAGGGGTTAGGACTTATTTGTCTATTTCCTACGTGTTTATATGTTGGGTGCAACGTATAGGTGAGATGACGAGTACCTATGCATTGTTGTCGGGTTAAAGCATGCGAATAGGACTTGGTTTCTTGTAATTATTGATTCTTTTGATCATGTTATTCATATTTAGGGTAAATGGACCCGGAACCCGCGATGTGACGGTTTCGAATGGTCCGTAGGAAAATATGAGACTCGGACGTGTTCCCGGAAACAAAATCCGAGGTCCATGCCCGAGTATAAAATTTTTGAAAGAAATTATTTATCTGAAAATGATATGAAAAATTAAAATAAAAATGAGTTAGAAAATATAGGTATCGGGCTCATATTTTGGTTCCGACGCCCTGTACATGTGCTAAATGAGCGTTAAGCGCTTTCTGTGAAATTTGGTCGAAATCGGACGTCGTATGACGTGTTTCGGACCTAAATATCTAAGATTAAGGTTTATGAAGTTGAAATGGGAAATGATGATTTTGGGGTTCAATTCATTGATTTGATGTTATTTTGGCGATTTGATCGCTCGACTGAGTTCGTAGAATGTTATTGAGCTAGTGTGTGTGTTTGGTTGGGAGCCCCAAGGGCTCGGGAGTGATTTCGGGGGTGGTTCGGGATATTTTTGGTCTTAAAACTTAGCAGATTTTGCTGCATTTTTTGCACAAATCTTTTCTTCTATGCGATCGCATAGGGATGTCTGCGATCACATAAAGTCTCATTGAAGCCGTCCCATTTTTTTTCAATGCGAACGCAGGGTATCGTATGCGATCGCATACCTTGGCCAGTCCCTTTAGTGCGAACGCAATACCCTTGTCGCGATCGCACAGTGTAAAGCCCCAATCCGGACCAGGACCTATTTTTTCTCTACGCGAACACAGCTCTCCTCATGCGATCACAATGACTAGTGGCCCCATCCCTATGCAATCACAATCCATTTCCTGCGATCACAAAGACCAATTTCTCCCAGCTATTATTTAATTTCAGAACAGTCCACTTCAGGATTTTTCACAAAATTTCACACGGGCTGTTCTCCTTCACCCTATATTGACAAAATTTAAGCTCTCCTTTATCCATAACTCTTTGGGTAAGTAATCTTAACATCATTACCTCATTATTTCTTCGTCTAATAACTATAATCATACCCTAAAAATATGAAATCAAAGTAGAAATTAGGGCTTTTGGGTAAAGTTAGGTTTTTGGGAATTTTGGGCGATTCAATCTCAATTTGGGGTCAAATCTTAAAACAAATTATATATTTGAATTCATGGTGTTATGCGTGATTGGGTTTTGGTCTGAGCCTCGAGTTTGGACCATGTGTGCCCTGTGTCGGATTTTGGTATTTTTGGAAGAATGATAGGAAATTCATTTCTAGGCTATGGAATTGTGTTTTTAAGCTGTTATTGATAATATTGAACTAATTATGGCTAGATATCGTTGTTTCGGAGTTGTATTCTAGAGGAAAAGCGGTGTTATACGCTTGATTGCTATTTTCTGACCCATGTAAGTGTTTGTTCTAACTTTGGCATGAGAGATTAGGATTAGGATATTAATTGCTACGTGTTAATTGTGGGTTACGGTGTATACATGACGTTTATCTATGCACCGGAGTCTAGCATGACCGTGAGTCGTAGTTTCTTTTAAATTGGAAAGATGCGAGACAATTGATTTAATACTTGATAATTTAATTATGAAGTGATAGCTTATAAGCAAATGAGTTAAAGAAGGAAGTGTAGTATTTTTCCCTTGAGGGGACTTATTGTTGACTTGTTCTCCCTTTCCAGGATGTTTAATCTTGTTGTATATTCCCTTCCCCGATTGGTTGTGACCGTTGATTGGGTGAGGAAGAGCGATTATGCAGGAAGGGTCTTTCGTGCCATGTTTTAATAATTATGAACGAAGGGTCTTTCCGTGCCATATTTTTTTTGATTAATTGAGCACGAAAAGTCATTCCGTGCCTTGATATAAGAATTGTGTGAGGAAAAGCATGAAGGGTGATGCCGTGGACTATATTTGACGATTTTGGTAAGAAATGAGAGTAAAATCATGAAGGTTGGTGCCATGCAGTTGTTGATTTACTTGCTCTCTTTTATTGATGTTAATTATTTAGTTTCCATTTCTTTTCCATTGATCTTATATCTAAATTATTACACCCCATAACATACCCCCTCCCTATTATCTCTTTAAATTTTATATATCTTTCCGTTATTGCACATATATCTGTACAGGTTAATTGTGGTAGATTCGGTCTAGCCTCGTCACTACCTCGCCGCGGTTAGGCCAGTCACTTACCAGCACATGGGGTCGGTTGTGCTGATGTTACGCTTATGTGCCCTTTTTTTGCATAGAGTTGGGAGAAGCTTACGGACCGCATCAGCAGTAGATTGGGAGCGTGCCTTCAGTCGAGAGACTCCTAGGTAGTTTGCTGGCGTGCACGGGCCCTGAGTCTTATCTATTTCATTTCTGTTTGTTTTCATTTTATCGAAACAGACTTCTTATATATTTTCTTTCAGACTCTTATTTATAGTATTTTATAGTAGCCCGTGAGTATTGTGACACTAAATCTCGGGTAGAGAATGATGTTAACTTTTCCGCATTTCCTTTGGTTTATATTAAATTGAGACTTCCGCTTGAATTTATTATTTATTGTTGAATAGAAGGGTGATAGCTTGCATGGTTGCTCGTTCTTCGTTGACGGAGCGTATTCGGGAGCGGCAGTTTGATGACCTCCATTTGTGTGTTCTGAGGGACACGGTGCAGCGGGGAGGTGCCAAGAAAATGACTTTGGGAGATGATGGTGTATGGAGATTGCAAGGGTGAGTTTGCGTGCCCAATGTTGATGATATTCGGGAGTCGATCTTAGTGGAGGCCCACAGTTCTCGGTATTTATTCATCCGGGCGCCGCAAAGATGTATCACGTTTTGAGACAACATTATGGCGCAGAATGAAGAAAGACATTGTTGCATATGTGGCTCGTTGTCTGAATTGTCAGTAGGTTATACGAGCATTAGAGGCCTGGTGGGTTATTTCAGAGGATTGAGCTTCCCGAGTTGAAGTGGGAGAAAATCACCATGGATTTTGTTACTGGCCTCCCGATGACTCGAAAGAAGTTTGATGCTATATGGGTTATTGTTGATAGGCTGACCAAGTCAGCGCATTTTATTCCCGTTTCCACCACCTATTCGTCTGAGAGATATGCCAAGATTTATATCAGAGAAATCGTTTGCCTTCATGGGGTGCCAATATCTATTATTTCGGACCGGGGTCCGCAGTTTACCTCGCATTTCTGGAGAGCGGTATATCATGAGTTGGGCATGTAGGTTCAGTTGAGTATAACATTCCATCCCCAGACGGATAGTCAGTCCGAGAGGACTATTTAGATTCTTGAGGATATGCTCCGAGCATGTGTTATTGATTTTGGAGGCTCGTGGGACCAGTCCTTGCCTTTTGCAAGAGTTTGCCTACAACAACAGCTACCAATCCAGCATTCAGATGGTTCTGTATGAGGCATTGCATGGTAGGCAGTGTCGGTCTCCAGTCGGATGGTTTGAGCCGGGAGAGGCTCGGTTGTTGGGTACAGATCTAGTACAGGGAGGCCTTGGATAAGGTCAAGATCATTCAGGACAGACACCGGTCAGCTCAATCTAGGCAGAAGAGCTATGCAGATCGCAAGGTCAGGGATGTTGCTTTCCAAAAAATTGCCATACACATTTGCTGTCCCAAAGCTAAATGTCATATTCCAGATGTTAATGTTCCAAATAGAATAACGTCCATGATGGATAGAGTTTATGGCACACATGAAGCGTAATAGACAAATTGATTCCAAATATAAAACTCCTTGAAGAATGAGGGAGCAAATGTTCAAGATGGTCATAATAAGGAGGCAAGTGTTTTATAAGAGCACCATGACATAATACTTAGACCCCATGGGAGAGGCTTAGGTACCTAAAAATAATGAGATCTCGATAAGTTATGTCTTTATTGTGAGATAATGGAACCGATGTAAAATGATCGTTGACGATGTTGTTAATATAATATAGCGCTCAATATTATTAATATTGACTAGCGTGAGCTCAAATCTATCATGAAATTTGGAAAGATAAATGATTGACAAAATGTTCATTGACTTCATCTAAAAAATATGAAGTTGGACGAAGAGTCCCAACAGTTGAAAGTATAAAGGCTATATGGAGATATTGAAATGAAATATGGTTAGTATTATATTGCAAAAGGAATCCTTGATATAGATTTGTTTATTCTAACAAATATTATAAAGGTTTTGTTGGTTATGCAAATGTAGGCATTTTCTAAAGATCGTTCGTCCGACTATCTAATTGTACATCAGAGTACTGCCATATTATTATTTCACAAGGCATTCAATTGTTGATAATTATGCAAGTTATATCAATATACTTGCAACCGATAATGCAAGTGACTCAACACACTACAGATGTGTGACTTTTCTTTGAAGAGAAGATTTCAATAATAGTGAAGACGCTGTTGTTTGCTTATCTCAATTGAAAGAAGGATATATTGAAGGAGACAGAATAAATCCTATATTTCATCAAAGTTCTTTGTCAGACACAATTTTCAACAGAATGATAAAATAGATGTTCAAGAAATTCATCCAAGTGATAATTTGGCGGAATAATTCACCAAGGCTTTGCTGGTCTCAAGATTAGAGAAGTTGTTATACAAGCTTGAAATTTGTCGTCTCCGAAAGATAAAGTGTTGTTTTCATCATGGGGCATATACGCGTTGTACTCTCTTTTCCATAGCTAAGGTTTTATCCCACTGGGTTATTCTGGCAAGATTTTTAATGAGGCAGTAAGTAATGCGTATTACAAGATATCTGTACTCTTTTTCCTTCACTAAGATTTTTACCCGTAGGGTTTTTTCTTAGTAAGGTATTAACGAGGCACATTATCTTTGGACATCCAAGGGGGAGTGTTATGAAATACTTATGATGGTGGATGTCCATAACTCCTAAGACCCACTACTCTTCTCCATTAACCTCCCACTACTTCTTACCATTATAGATGTAACTCCCACACCTCCATGATCTTTCCCCTCCTTCTCAATAGCTAATACCATGTTCATGGCATCCCTTTGTATTACTTATATCATCCTATAAATAAAGAGTTTGGGCATGATATGTACGCACTTGAAATACACAGAAGAAATAAGAAGCTCTCATCTCTTGCTCTCTATATTCTAATCTATTTTTTTTTTATTACTTTGAGCTAAGTTTTGTAACAGTTAATGATTTTAGCGCAATTATACTATAATTAGAGTGACTTTTTGTGAAATTAACTCCATACATAATATAACATTCTTTTCGGGTAAAAAATATGAATTTTCATAATTAATGGAGTTTTTTTTCACCCCGTATCCGGTATCCATAATTGGGTCTGACTAAATTCGGATTCTGCTAGGAGTCCCACATTGAAGGATGGAGAGATAAGATGCTTCCTAATAAATGTTTCTCTATACTCACTGACTCAAACCCGAAATCTCGGGTTAATATTGAATGATTACCTACCACTTCATCACAACCGTTGTTGGAATGGAGTTTTTTATTGACTATGTAGGAACAAGTAATTTTTCGCATAACTATTGCATCAGTTTATTGGTCACATCTATCTATATAAAATAGAAGAAGCAAAATCACTACATTAAGACAAGTATCTTAACCACAAAATGTCAAGTGGCTTTGTTAAGACAAAATAAACTACTTCTCAAACCAATTTGTTTTGAATTTTGAATTTTGAATTAATTGGTTACACTAATCTATCTATATAGAATAGGAGAAGCAAAACCACTACATTAAGACAATTGTCTTAACCATAAAATGCCAAGTGGCTTTGTTACGACAAAATAAACTACTTTTCTAACCAATTTGTTTTGAATTTTGAGTTTTGAATTAATTGGTTACACTAATTGAAGTAGAGTTTTAAAATTATTTTACAATAAAAAAACTAAAAGTTAAAAACTAGCATTTCAAATCTATATCTATATCTATAAAATAAAAGGAGAGACAAAAGCATATTAATAAGATAAGTGGCATAATCATAAAAAGTCAAGTGGCATTGTTAAGACAAAATAAACTACCTTTTTAACTAAAAAAATTTTTAAAATTTTGAATTAATTAGTTACTCTTTTTGAATTAATAAATATAAATTTATTATAATTAGATATATCAAAAACAAAAATATTAAAAAAAATAACTACCTATTCAAATTGGGGAGTAGTTTATAGTTGGTGTTTTAAAGTTATTTTAACATAAAAAAATAAAAAATAATAAAATATTAAATTAGCTAAAATAAAAAACGAAAATATAAATTAAAAAACCTACCTATTCAAGTTGGGTAATAGTTTCAATTTGGATTTTAAAAATTATTTTAAAATAAAAAATGAAAATAAGAAAATTAAAAATTGCCAATTCAAATTGGGGTATGCTTTCAATTTGGAGTTTTAAAATTATTTTAAAATAAAAACGAAAATAGAAAAATAAAATAGCCAATTCAAATTAAGGAGTAGTTCTTTTCTAATATAGTAGTCTCTCTCTAAATATCTAAAATAACTACCCATTCAAATTAGGGAGTAGTTTATACTTGGTGTTCTAAAGTTATTTTAAAATACAAAAAATAAATTAGCTACAATAAAAAGGAAACTATTAATTAAAAAAACTACCGATTCAGCTGCGGAATAGTTTCAATTTAGAATTTCAAAATTATTTTAAAATAAAAAACTAAATAAAGAAATAAAAATTGCCAATTCGAATCGGGGTATGATTTCACTTTGGAGTTTTAAAATTATTTTAAAATAAAAAATAGAAATAAAGAAATAAAAATTACCAATTTAAATTGAGGAGTGGTTTCTTTCTAGTATAGTTATCTCTCTCTCTCTCTCTCTCTATATATATACACATACATATTTTATAATTAGCTATAATAAAAAAAACTACCCATTCAAATTATGGAGTAGTTTCATGTTGGAGTTTTACAAATAAACAACAATAACTATCCAGTATAGTCTCACAAAGTGGGGTCTGGGTTCAAATATTTCTGAGTTTTACAAATATTGTAGAATAAAATAAAATAAAATAAAATAGCTATAATAAAAAATGAAAACATATAATAAAAAATATCAAATTTCTGTGCATCGCACGGGTTGTTATACTAGTACCAAAAAACATAATCGCAGCATAACTCGCATTAGTCGGCTCCCATCATTGAACTTAATACGATCATGACCTATAAAATGTACATTATCTTATGCGCTGTAGAAAAGAAATGTGAAATATGATCATTCATATATTTACTATACAAATCTTTTTACATTATATCCTCCGTAAAAATAAATTTTCACATTGCTATTCATATGGTATAACTGGTATACGAGCCAAAAAAATCATCATTTGGTAACTTATGAACATAATAATAATGTAACGAATAATAATATAATAATTAATACTGCAAAAAATAATATAAAGTTATTTCTCGTTAAGCTTTTAATTTGATATATTACAAGTCGTATAAAAGACTAAATGATACTATGTATTTTTACTTTAATTTTAAGTATTAAGTTATTAATTTATTATCAACGAAGAGTGCAGGTAAATTTGTATTCATATTCTATGAGAAAAATAAAATTACAACAAATATTGTGTATAAATTAACCAAACAAGTGAACTATTACCATTCTGTTATGAAATAATATAAAAGACAAGAACAATAACTCAAGAACAAGAGCAATAGAGAGAAGAGTAGAGAGAGTTCTTCTTATTGATACTTAGAGAATGTTAGAAGTGATTTATAATGGTAGAGGACACCTCTATTTATAGGGAGGAGGATGATTTAGCTACCATTAATACTCTAGAATCTCTCTAATTAAAGACATTCACCTTAATAGAAGTGTATTTATAACACTCCCCCTTGAATGTCTATTCAATGATGTGCCTCGTTAAAACCTTAAAACAAAACCCAATGGGAAAAATTAAAGTAAGGAAAAAGAGTACACATGTTTGAATATGCGCCTATTGGTTGCCTCGTTAAAAACCTCGCAAGGAAAACCCGGTGGGACAAAACCTTGTAAGGGAAAAAGAGTGCAACGCGCCTTAACTCCCCCTGATAAGAACATCAATTTATGTCCTTAAGTCTTCGCATCCCGATCTTGTGAACTAACTTCTTGAAGGTTGACTTTGGTAGAGATTTTGTGAACAAATCAGCCATATTGTCGCTTGAACGAATCTGTTGAACATTGATATCACCATTCTTTTGAAGATCATGTGTGAAGAATAACTTTGGTGAAATATGCTTCGTTCTATCTCCTTTTATGAATCCTCCCTTCAATTGAGCTATACATGCTGCATTGTCTTCATACAAAGTTGTGGGTAGTTTATCACACTTCAAACCACATTTGTCTTGGATATGATGTATTATCGACCTTAACCACACACACTCCCGACTTGCTTCATGAATAGCAATTATCTCGGCATGATTAGATGAAGTAGCCACAATTGATTGCTTAGTCGATCGCCAAGATATGGCGGTTTCTCCACAGGTAAACACATAACCCGTTTGAGATCGAGCCTTGTGTGGGTCGGACAAATATCCAGCATCAGCATAACCAACAAGATCCGGGTTGCAATTCTTGCCATAAAATAAGCCCATATCGGTAGTTCCCTTTAGGTACCGCAATATGTGTTTGATCCCATTCCAATGTCTCCTCGTAGGAGCCGAGCTAAATCTTGCTAAGACATTAACTGAAAAGGATATGTCAGGTCTTGTAGTATTTGCAAGATACATTAGTGCGCCAATTACGCTAAGATATGGTACTTCAGGACCAAGTAGCTCTTCATTCCTTTCTTGTGGTCGGAATGGATCTTTGTTCACATCAAGTGATCGAACAACCATCGGTGTACTTAAAGGATGTGCTTCATCCATGTAAAACCGTTTCAGTACCTTTTCTGTATAGGTAGATTGATGAACAAAAATTCCGTTTGCCAAATATTCAATTTGCAAACCAAGACATAGTTTAGTCTTTCCGAGATCTTTCATCTCGAATTCATCCTTTAGATAATCAATTGCCTTTTGGAGTTCTATAGGAGTTCCAATAAGGTTTATGTCATCGACATATACGGCAAGTACAATAAATTCCGATGTTGTTTTCTTTATAAAAACACACGGGCAAATGGCGTCATTTATATAGCCTTCTTTTAACAAGTACTCACTAAGACGATTATACCACATTCGTTCAGATTGCTTTAGACCATACAAGGACCTTTGCAATTTAATTGAGAACATTTCCCGAGATTTTGAATTATGCTCGTTTGGCATCTTGAGTCCATCGGGAATTTTCATGTATATCTCATTATCAAGTGAGCCATAAAGATAGGCAGTAACCACATCCATTAAGTGCATGTCAAGCTTTTCATGGACAGCAAAACGTATGAGATAACGAAAGGTTATCGCATCCATTACAGGCGAATATGTCTCTTCATAATCGACACCGGGCCTTTGAGAAAAACCTTGTGCAACAAGGCGTGCCTTATATCTTTGTACCTCGTTTTTCTCATTTCTTTTGCGTACAAAGACCCATTTATAGCCGACAGGCTTAACACCATTAGGTGTTTCAACTATAGGGCCAAAAACTTCACGTTTTGCCAGCGAATTCAATTCTGATTGAATTGCTTCTTGCCACTTTGGCCAATCATGTCTTTTTCGACATTCTTCAACAGATTGAGGTTCGAGATCCTCACATTCTTGCATAATGCTAGATGCTACATTATAAGCAAAGGCATTATCCACCACAATATCCACTCGATTAATATTTGCCTCAATATTAATTGGATTTAGGGATAGTTCCGTATTTTCCAGAGTCTCGGGCTCAATGGATTCTTCATGAATCTCAGAATTTGTTAGATCATGAGATTCTTTCGTGGTGTCATTTTGATCGTTCTTTTTCCTCTTTCTAGGATTTCGATCTTTGGAGCCTAATGGTCTGCCACGCTTCAGGCGTGCATTCGACTCATTGGTTATGACACTAAATGATTGTCCAACAGGGACATCAATACGGATTGGAACATTTTCCGCGGGAATGTGGGATTTCGTTATCCTCTTCAAGTCCGTAAATGCGTCAGGCATTTGATTTGCTATTCTTTGCAAATGCATAATCTTTTGTACCTCTCTTTCACAAATAGAGGTATGTGGATCAAGATGAGATAATGATGTATTTTTCCACAAAATTTCCCGTTTGGTTTCACCAACTTCTCCCCCTAATTTTGGGAAAAGTGTCTCATCAAATTGACAGTCTGCAAATCGTGCAGTAAACAAGTCGCCTGTCAATGTTTCGAGGTAGCGAATGATGGAGGGCGATTCAAACCCAACATATATTCCTAACCTTCTTTGCGGACCCATTTTGGTGCGGGATGGCGGTGCTATAGGCACATATACTGCGCATCCAAAAATTTTTAAATGGGATATATTGGGTTCATGACCCAAAACCAATTGCAACGGGGAATACTTGTGGTAATTCGTCGGTCTGAGACGAATTAGCATTGCTGCATGTAAGATGGCGTGACCCCATACCGAAGTGGGCAGCCTCGTTCTCATAAGTAATGGCCTTGCAATCAACTGCAGGCGTTTAATTAACGATTCTGCAAGACCGTTTTGAGTGTGAACATGAGCTACAGAATGTTCAACTTTTATCCCGATTGATAAGCAATAATCATTAAATGCTTGGGATGTAAACTCAGCAGCACTATCCAGTCTAATGGACTTGATTGGATTATCTGGAAATTGTGCTCGTAGTCGAATTATTTGTGCCATTAATTTCGCAAACGCAAGGTTGCGTGATGACAACAGGCACACATGAGACCATCTACAGGATGCGTCTATCAAGACCATGAAATACCTAAACGACCCACTAGGTGGGTGAATAGGTCCACAAATGTCCCTTTGTATACGTTCCAGAAACGTGGGTGACTCAGTCCCAACCTTTGTTGGTGATGGCCTGATAATCAACTTGCCTTGATAACACGAAGTGCAAGGATATTCATTATTCGAAAGAATTTTGAAATTCTTTAACGGATGCCCATATGAGCTTTCTATAATCCGTCTCATCATGACCGATCCTGGGTGTCCCAATCAATCATGCCAAAGTACAAAGGTATTGGAATCAGTAACCCTTTGGTTTACTGTTGAATGTGCCTCAATTGCACTAATTCTTGTCCAATACAGGCCACAAGATAAAGACGGGAATTTCTCAATAACCCTCTTTTGGCCGGAGACATTCTTTGTGATGACGAGATATTCAAGATTATCTTCATCCGTTGTCTCAATATGATAGCCATTCCGGCGTACATCTTTAAAACTCAACAAGTTTCTCTTAGACTTGGAGGAGAACATTGCATTCTCTATGATTAACGTCGTGCCTTTGGGCAGAGTTACAATTGCTCTTCCGGAGCCTTCAATCAATTTACTACTTCCAGAGATTGTAGTAACGTTTGCCTTACACATATTTAGTTGAGAGAAATACTTCCTTTCTTTGAGTATTGTATGTGTAGTACATGAATCAACTAGGCAAATACTTTTACAGTTGGACGTTGATCCAAGTTCGCTTTGTGAGATATCCATATTTGCTATCCCATAGTTTGACATACAAAAGAGATACACGAATATAAGAATAAACAAGTTCAATTTGTTTGTGTCACATAATATTTTCAAAATCTGCTGCTAACAGTTGACTAACAAAATCAGATATGTTATCCATAATTGATTACTTTGCAGTTTGAAAATTTCAGTTTAAACGTTTTCTTCAAACAATCGATTGTTAAACACAAACAATCGATTGTTGAACATTGACAATTGATTGTTAAACACACACAATCGATTATTTGCTATTTTGAAAAACTTCAGATCACACTGTCTTAAGACAATCGATTGTTATGCATAGACAATCGATTGTTGGCTATTTTGAAAAATTCCAGAGCATACTGTTTTAAGACAATCGATTGTTAAGTATAGACAATCGATTGTTGGCTATTTTAAAAAATTCCAGAGCACACTGTTTTAAGACAACCGATTGTTAAGTATAGACAATCGATTGTTGGCTATTTTGAAAAATTCCAGAACACACTGTTTTAAGACAATCGATTGTTATGCATAGACAATCGATTGTGGATGATTTTTGAAAAATTCCAGATTACACTGTCTTAACGACAATCGATTGTTAGACAAAGACAATCGATTGTGGATGATTTTTGAAAAATTCCAGATTACACTGTCTCAACGACAATCGATTGTTAGACAAAGACAATCGATTGTTGATCAATTATTTTTCAGCTTTAATGCGAAAATAGTAGATAATCGACTAGTTTTTCAGGCTAGTCGATTACCCCTACTGGAAAATAAAAATTTTATTGATAATTGAGCATATTGAAGATATTCTAAAGAACTACTGCTAACATTGCATTATGAACTAACTAATACGAGCTAATACTAATGACTATTAGTTTATTCACTAACTAATACAAATAAGTAGAACAAAATCAAATAACTCCATCTTCTTTCATCACGGACCCATCGCCGATTAGGTGGTCTATTTTCCCCTCGGGTTGCTCAAAGAAGTCTGCCACATCCAGGTGGGTGATGTCCTCATTGTCGTCATAGACAAAATTTGTTTCAGGGCCTTTTCTCTTTCGAGATGCTTGATAAAGGTCAACCAAGTGTCTTGGTATACGGCAAGTATTTGACCAGTGCCCTTTCCCACCGCAACGATAACATATAGTTTCTGAACCATTTGCCTTAGGATCTTCATGACCCCGTTTCTGCTTTCGGCGGTTATCTCTCCTTGGGGGTTGACGGACTTCATTGGAATTTCTTCCTTGTCTACGTTCCTGGCTATGACCCCGTTTACGACCATGACCATGGCCCTTTTCATGTTTGGCATAATGAGAGTGCACCTTATCTGCTTCAGGCAGTGGTGTAGACCCAGTGGGTCGATTTTCGTGATTTCTCATGAGCAGGTCATTATTTTGCTCAGCCACTAGTAGAAGAGAAATCAGTTCAGAGTACTTTGTAAAGCCTTTCTCTCTGTACTGTTGTTGCAGTACCATATTGGAGGCATGAAACGTTGTAAACGTTTTCTCAAGCATATCATAATCAGAGATATTATCTCCACATAGCTTCAATTTAGAAGTAATTCTGAACATTGCAGAATTATATTCAGAAACGGACTTAAAGTCCTGGAGCCTCAGATGAGCCCAATCATATCGTGCTTGTGGCAGAGTGACCAACTTTAGGTTGTCATATCTCTCCTTTAAGCCGTTCCACAAGATGAGTGGATCCTTGACGGTGAGATATTCAATCTTCAAACCTTCATCAAGGTGATGGCGCAAGAAAATCAAGGCCTTCGCACATTCTTGGGTGGATGCTTTTTCTCTATCTTTGATGGTGTCTCCGAGACCCATAGCATCTAAGTGGATTTCAGCATCCAACACCCATGTCATATAGTTCTTGCCCGAAATTTCAAGGGCAACGAACTTTCTTTTCGTAATGTCAGACATAATCGAAAATTAAATTAGGAAGAGGGAAATACCTTAGATTTTTCGAGAATGGTTCTTGAGACGGTAGAGTCTCGTGCTGATAACGTGTTATGAAATAATATAAAAGACAAGAACAAGAGCAATAGAGAGAAGAGTAGAGAGAGTTCTTCTTATTGATACTTAGAGAATGTTAGAAGTGATTTACAATGGTAGAGGGCACCTCTATTTATAGGGAGGAGGATGATTTAGCTACCATTAATAGGACTCTAGAATCTCTATAATTAAAGACATTTACCTTAAATAGAAGTGTATTTATAACACATTCGAATTATTTGCCAACAAGTTGGGAATTTCATTTCCAATTCCAAGTAATAATTTATTTATTTAGAAAAATGAAAAAAAGGCAAATTCAATTGCTCCTCGTTTTTCCCAACACAGTAAAAAAGAAAAAGCAGTGAAGAGGGCAAGAGTCATACAGATACTGAGATACACACACTGCTGCCATCACCCCTACCGATAAAAAGTCGTCTCTCTACACATTTACTAACCCTAGCAGCTCTCTCTTTCTCTCTCTACACCTCATCTTTCTCTCTCTATAGACCAAACCCTAACCTCACCATGTCTTCTCGGAGGTTTCTAGCCTCTCTCCTCCGATCAACCGCCCAACGCGGCGGCGCTATTTCCAGATCTCCATTAGCAAATTCCATTCCCAGAACTACTTCACGTGCCTCGTCGAAAGGATTCCTCTTAAACCGTGCCGTTAAGTACGCTACCTCAGCTGCTTCTGAAAAGCCGAAGGCGACTCCTCCTAAACCTTCCGGTAATGAACCTACGGGAAAAATCACCGATGAGTTCACCGGCGCTGGTTCGATCGGGAAAGTGTGTCAGGTTATTGGTGCCGTCGTAGATGTGAGATTCGACGTAGGTTTGCCTCCGATCCTTACAGCGCTTGAGGTTTTGGATAATCAGATCCGACTTGTGCTTGAGGTTGCTCAGCATTTGGGTGAGAATATGGTTAGGACTATTGCTATGGATGGTACTGAAGGTCTTGTTCGTGGTCAACGCGTCCTCAATACTGGCTCTCCGATCACTGTGAGTGATCTGATATTTGCTTTACTGGTTTAGAACTTACATTTCTTAAGGAATTCGGCAATGTGATAGTGATCGATTTTTGTGTGGTGGCTGGAACCGATTTTATTTAATTATTCTACATGATATATGGTTTAGTTCAATGTTGAAATTTATTGAATTATTTTATTAATCTAGATTTCTGGTTTGGTCGCTAATCCTAGGGTGATTATTTTCATACTGATTGGAGTTTTTTGAAGTATTTTTGATAATAATAACAAATTTTTATTGAAAGTTTTGGAAGAATATACCAAGAAGTAAAAACCTTGGAGTTATTTGAAGCTGCAAATGTGTAACTAGAGCGGAGTGTATGGTTTATAGGTTTACTTATGATATAGTAATGGGCATTTCTCTGCTCCCAAAGATAGTGCATGTGCCTGGTTATCCTAGTATGGATTCAGATGTGTGTAAAGATGTTTATTTTTCTAGTAAGAGCTGTATTTTTCATTGAATGGAGTATGTTGAATTTCTGAATGGGCATCTACTGGTTTGTGGAGTTACTTATGTCTATTCACAACAAGATGCGATACAGTTCTTTGCTTCAACTGATGAACGGAGTGTATGGTTTATAGGTTTGCTTATGATATAGTAATGGGCATTTCTTTGCTCCCAAAGATAGTGCATGTGCCTGGTTATCCTAGTATGGATTCAGATGTGTGTAAAGATGTTTGTTTTTCTCGTGTTGAATTTCTGAATGTTCATCTACTGGTTTGTGGAGTTACACATGTCTACAAGATGAGATACAGTTCTTTGCTTCAACTGATGAACGGATTTGCCACTGTATTTTACATCTTTTCGTTTCTGAAAGATCAATTTGCTTGTAAAATGTTGTGAAAATTTTCCCATTTCACTTATTTTCTCTCACTCGAATGAGAAAGAAACTGCCGATGTGCAACTCTTTGGTTCTTCTAACATGTCCGTTCTTCAAAATTGTTTTCTTTCTCCTCCTCCTCTGGGAGAATATAGTCTTTCTTACTTATTTTTCTTTTCCTTTTACGCTTGAGTTCAGTTCTAAAATTTGTTGTCTTTTTTCTGTTTTCTCCTAAAAAATATTGAGTAATGGAATGAACCATTGTTCAAATGGGGCAGAATTGATACTAAGAACTTATAGCCTACCGCAACTAGTTTGGAGTTGAGGCATAGTAATTGTTGTTTCATCTCAGTTGATATCCTGCTTTCAGTGGGAGTGCAGATAAATAGATTGACCTGGCATTCACTTGCTGTGTATTTTGTGCGGAAATTGATGGTTTCCATTGTGATTCCAGGTCCCTGTTGGTAGGGCCACCCTTGGTCGTATTATTAATGTCATTGGAGAGCCTATTGATGAGAGAGGCGACATTAGTAAGTTTTGAATCTTGTTTATCCCTTCTCTAAATTGTCCATGTGAATAGACAAGAGGGGTTGCTCTGATGGTAAGCAACCCTCACTTCCAACCGGGAGGTTGTGAGTTCGAGTCTCCCCAAGACCAAGGTGGGAAGTTCTTGGAGGGAAGGATGCCGGGAGTCTATTTGGAAACAGCCTCTCTACCCAAGGGTAGGGGTAAGGTCTGCGTACATACTACCCTCCCCAGACCCCACTAAGTGGGATTATACTGGGTTGTTGTTGTTGTTGTTAAATTGTCCATGTGAATGGTTCTAAACATTGCATTTCTCTCTGTAAAAATTGCTGCAGACACCGATCACTTTTTGCCAATTCATCGTGAAGCTCCTGCCTTTGTTGAGCAGGCAACTGAACAACAAATTCTCGTTACTGGTATCAAGGTATGCTAATCAAAAGAATTTTAGTCAGTGCTCTCGTTTCCATCACCTTTTCTGACCATATATTGGTTCCTGAAGTGTAACTCTTATTTGACATTATGACATACGATGTCAATTTCATTATCGCTGTTTGACTTCTGACCAGGTTGTTGATCTTCTTGCCCCTTACCAAAGGGGAGGAAAGATTGGGCTTTTTGGTGGTGCTGGTGTTGGAAAGACTGTGCTTATTATGGAACTGATTAACAACGTTGCAAAAGCGCACGGTTAGTGCTACTTCTGTGTTTTCTTGTTAGCTCAAATATAAATTAGTGTGTGAAGCTTATCTGTCAGAGGATCGACTTTTTTCTTCAGGTGGTTTCTCTGTCTTTGCTGGTGTTGGTGAACGCACTCGTGAGGGTAATGATTTGTACAGGGAAATGATTGAAAGTGGTGTCATTAAGCTTGGTGACAAGCAAGTACGCGTCCTTTTTAACCTACAGTGTTATTTGCTATACCCCTTTAGCCTACAGTGTTATTCCAGACTGTTGTTAACATTTTGTCCCTTTAGCCTACAGTGTTATTCCAGACTGTTGTTAACATTTTGTACCTTTGGTTCTATCAGAGTGAAAGCAAGTGCGCTCTTGTGTACGGTCAAATGAATGAGCCCCCTGGTGCTCGTGCCCGTGTTGGTCTTACAGGCTTGACTGTGGCTGAGCACTTCAGAGATGCTGAGGGGCAGGATGTGCTTCTCTTCATTGACAACATTTTCAGATTTACCCAGGTTGGCTTGACTATGAGGCTGAAGTTCTCTTCATGCAAAATGATGGCTAAAGTTTCCTTGAAAATATGCAAACTTCATCCTTGCTAAACTTGTCGCTTCTGCATTGAAACAGGCTAACTCAGAGGTGTCTGCTTTGCTTGGTCGTATCCCATCTGCTGTCGGTTATCAACCAACTTTGGCTACAGATCTTGGAGGTCTTCAAGAGCGTATCACCACAACCAAGAAAGGTTCTATTACATCAGTCCAGGCTATTTATGTGCCTGCTGATGACTTGACAGATCCTGCCCCTGCAACTACCTTTGCTCATTTGGATGCCACAACTGTCTTGTCCCGTCAAGTATAACGCCATATCGTCACTTGCTCTGTAACTTTATATTTCACCCCTTGTAGAGTTTGCTTTAAATTTTCTAACTTCATAAATTTGAATTCCAGATTTCTGAGCTAGGTATTTACCCTGCTGTTGATCCTCTTGATTCTACATCTCGTATGCTCTCACCTCACATTTTGGGAGAAGACCACTACAATACTGCTCGTGGGGTACAGAAAGTTCTTCAGAACTACAAGAATCTTCAAGATATTATTGCCATTTTGGGTATGGATGAGCTTAGTGAAGATGATAAGATGACTGTTGCCCGTGCGCGTAAAATCCAAAGATTCCTTAGTCAGCCTTTCCATGTTGCTGAAGTTTTCACGGGTGCCCCTGGAAAGTATGTTGACTTGAAGGAGAGCATTAACAGTTTCCAGGTAATGAATTTCAAATTTGGAATCTTTGTCGTCCGTCATTATGGTTGGTTAAAACTCATAAAAAAGAATGTCACTTGGATCTTAAAACACTTGGGTAGTCTACTTTGAATTAATTGTTCTTCTACCATACCCTTTTGTTACTGTTATTTCTTCTGATTGCCTTATCTACCTCTTCAGCAAGTTGAGAGGTGAAGCTATTTCCAATTATATTATAAATTATTTTAAGTTTTTGTTGGAGTTTATTCGAGATGAGAAATTCTTGTTAATGTGCATATTCGAACCTGATATAACTTGCTGGATTTTATTTCTGTGATTGATTTTTCCAGGGAGTCTTGGATGGAAAATACGATGACCTTTCAGAACAGTCATTCTATATGGTTGGTGGAATCGATGAGGTCATTGCCAAGGCAGAGAAGATTGCCAAGGAATCTGCAGCTTAGATTATGGACTCCAGTGACTTTCTTTCATTATCTTTCATCGATAACTACAGAAATAATTTATGTTTCTGTGACACTTTGGATTCTTTTTGAGAGGACCAAGGGTCAAAGATTTTCTGGTTTTTGTTTTTATGTGCAATCCGGAATTGTGATAGGGAAGACATGGAGCCTAAGGCCTACTTGCCAAACACCCACCCTTGACGCTCTGTTATGTCGCAAAATAAAGGGGGTAAAACGGCGAACTTGTATATTTTACTTTGAATTAATCTTGAGAATGTTGGTTGCCCAATTTATGAGGGATTTCTTTGCGTCACTTTAATTCTGAATACCTTTTGAAAGTAGCATAACATTCATGTAGATCAGTCAGGATTTTGGTCTCAAACAAGAGTCTTGAAATTGCAGTTTTGTTGCCAATTCTTGTGAGCCAATGAAGATGGTTTGGTGGACATGCGTACTCGAATTGATTTGGAGTAGAACTCTGATCACATGCTTAGTTTCCATAATGGAAATCTACTCTCGACTAGAGATTCCACATGTATATTTCGTGGAAGCAAAATAGCATAACTACTTGCTGTCCCTCTCTGGGTTAATTTATTTTTCTAGTTTATTAATTTTAGAGGTGGTCGGTTAGCCTTTGCATCTAAGTACTACATAGTTGGACTGGAACGTAGAATTGAAGAATTAGGATAGTGGTACGAACAGGAAATCGGGTATTTTCATTCCTAGTCAAGCAGAGATAACTTTAGTGAATTAGAGCTGCTTCCTGAAAGAAAAAAAAATTTGGAGTTATTTGAATAATTTTTGAAATGGTTCCCAAAAATATTTTTATTTCCAATAGATGAAAGGCATTAAGCATGTTGGCGAAGTAGATTTTCCTCTACTTAAAATGGAAATGGAGAAGCATGGAACATGCAACAACAACGACAATTACTACCCAGTATAGTCCCACAAAGTGGGTCTGGGGAGTGTAATATGTAGACGGGCTTTACCCCTACCCGAAAGGGCACAGAGGCTGTTTCCAAACGACCCTCGGCTCAGTGGAGAAAGGAAAAACAAAAACAAAAACAAAAGAGCATTAGTAACTTTAGCAGAAATAGCGTAAATAATTATCTAAACATTAGAACCATAAATAAAATAGCATACAATGATATCAGACAGTAACTACCATAAATAAATACTATAAGGGAGACACAATCCAATACACAAATTATCCATGGATAGCCCTGCCAAGCCTCACCCAACCCTGGGTGAGGAGTACGAAAACTCTAGGAGCCCTTATCCTACAACCCTGATACTAGACCTCCAGGCTTTCCTATCAAGGGTCATGTCCTCGGAACCCGCATTCTAGCCATGTCATGCCTAATCACCTCTTCCCAATACCTCTTAGGCCTTCCTCTGCCTCGCCTTACACTGACCATCGCCAGCCGCTCACCACTCCTCACCGCGGCATCAGGACTTCTCCTCCACACATGCCCGAACCACTTCAGCCTCGCTTCTCGCATCTTTTCATCCACCAGGACCACCCCCACCTTCTCTCGAATTACTTCATTCTTAATCTCATCTAACCTGGTGAGCCCGCACATCCACCTGAGCATCCTCATCTCCGCAACCTTAATTCTCTAAACATGTGAGTTCTTCACTGGCCAGCATTCCGCCCATACAACATGGCAGGTCTAACCACAACTCTATAAAATTTCCCCTTGAGTTTTTGTGGAACTTTCTTGTCACAGAGGACTCCTGAAGCAAGCCTCCACTTTGACCACCCCGCTCTTATACGATGAGTGACGTCCCAATCAATCTCTCCGTCCCCCTGAATAACCGACCTAAGATATCTGACACTGTCCCTCTTAGCGATGACCTGAGATCCAATCATCACGTCCCTGCCTACTACGCTCGGCTCGACGCTAAACTTGCACTCCAGGTATTCTGTCTTAGATCTGCTTATTTTAAAACCCTTAGACTCGAGAATCTGTCTCCATACCTATAACCTCTCAATAATACCGACCCTCGTCCCGTCTATTAAGACCATGTCATCAGCAAATAACATACACTAAGGCATATCCCCTTGAATATGTCGGGTTAGAGCATCCATCACCAAAGCAAACAAGGGAGGGTTAAGCGCAGATCCTTGATGGAGCCCCACAACCACTGGAAAATGGTTTGAGTCGTTACCCACCGTCCTAACCCTAGTCTTAGCTCCATCATACATGTCCTTGATTACTCTTTTGTAGGCTTCCGGCACGCTCTTCGCCTCCAAGCACCTCCATAGCACCTCCATTGAGACCTTGTCATATGCCTTCTCCAAGTCGATAAGCACCGAGTGCATGTCCTTCTTCTTATCTCTGAACTGCTCCAGCAGCCTCCTGCAAGATGGATAGCTTCTGTAGCGGAGCGACCCGGCATGAAACCGAACTGGTTCCCATATATACATGACATCTCCCTCACCCTCGCCTCGATCACCCGCTCCCAAACCTTCATGGTGTGGCTTATTAATTTGACACCCCTATAGTTGTTGCAGCACTGGATGTCCCCTTTGTTCTTGTACAAGGGCACCACTGTACTCCACCTCCACTCCTCCGGCATCCTTTTGGTCCTAAAGATCTCATTGAACAACCTGGAGAGCCACTCCACTCCTGACCTACCCATGCATTTCCAGAACTCCACCGGGATCTCGTCAGGCCCGGTCGCTCGACCCCTACTCATCCTACGCAAAGCCCCCATGACCTCCTCCGCCCTAATGCGCCTGCAGTACCCAAGGTCTCTATGTTGCTCTGAATGCCCCAACTCCCCTAGCTCTATGTTACGATCCCCCTCCTCGTTAAGTAAGTCTCGAAAGTACGCCTGTCACCTCTGCTTGACTTGAGACTCCCCCATCAGAACTCTACCATCCTCGCCCTTGATGCACCTAACTTGGTCAAGATCACGCGCCTTTCTTTCCCTTGCTTTAGCTAACCTGAATAACTTCATGTCCCCGCCTTTCTCTTCTAATTCCTCGTAAATGCGACCAAACGCCGCGTTTTTAGCTTCCGTAACCGCCAGCTTTGCTTCTTTCCTCGCCACATTGTAGATATCCCTATTCGCTCTCCGTTCTTCCTCGCTTGTGCTCCCTGCCAACTTAGCAAACGCCGCCTTCTTCACCTTCACTTTTTCTTCGACTACATCGTTCCACCACCAGTCACCATGATGTCTGCCTGAATAGCCCTTGGCTACCCCGAGCACATCCCGTGCCACCTCCCTAACCAAGTTCGCCGTCTCTGACCACATAGCGTCCGCTTCCCCAGAACTTCTCCAAGCTCCGCCCTCAGCTAACCTCCTCTCCAACTCCTGTGCTTTCTCCTTAGTCAAAATACCCCATCTAATCCGCGATTGTCCCCGAGCACCCCTCATCTTCCTCTTCACCCAGAGACCGACATCCATCACTAGGAGCCTACGAAAAGTCGAAAGGGACTCTCCCGAAATAACCTTGCAGTCCTTGCACATACCTCTATCGCTCCTTTTGAGGAGGAGGTAATCAATCTGAGTCCTCGCCGCCGAACTCTTGAAGGTGACCAAATGCTCCTCCCTCTTCTGAAATGTCGAGTTCGTAATCAGAAGCTCGGAAGCCCTGGCGAAATCAAGCAGTGACGTGCCTCCTCCGTTCCTAACCCCAAAGCCGAAGTCACCGTGCACCTCACCATAACCATCAGGCGTAGCCCCAATATGACCATTAAAGTCTCCTCCAATAACTAACTTCTCAGATTGGGGAATACTACTCACCAGATCATCCAAGCCCTCCCAAACACGCGTCTTAACCTCCTCGTCTAAGCCCGCTTGCGGTGCGTAAGCGCCGATGACGTTGAGGACGCAACCCCCAATAACCAACTTAATAGAAATTAACCTATCATTCACTCGCCTAACTTCGACCACGGACTTCCTTAGATCCCTATCTACCAAGATGCCCACTCTATTCTTACCTCACGACCAATACCACAACTTAAACCCGTCTGCATTCCTAGTCTCAAAAACTTATCATGAAGTGTACACGTGGAAACCAACCATTTATTCGTTAAAAATCCACGCATGCCGGCGTATTCTCAATTTCTGTTACCCGCCCACCCTTCTCGGCGGCGCTAACTTTCTCCACACCGCATCTCCACAACATATAATTGAAAATGTCAATCCTTTCTCTCTCCCTTTCTCCATTTCCTAATTATCCCACTCTATCCCACCTTAGTTCCCATGCTCCCTCGCACATCCATTCACTCCACCCTTCTTCATCCATGACCCTCCTCAGACCTCTCCACCACCAACTCCGCCACCATTTTCGCCGCCGTCTGTCCATTTCCGCAGCCGCCGTTCGTAAGGACACTAACCTCTGGACAACCGCACCTCTCGTCACCGTTTCACCCGCCGCCGACGAATCTCTCTTCCACGTCACTATCGACGTATCTGACTCTCCTGACCTCGCCGCCTCACACACTAAAGCCGGTCAGTACCTCCAGCTCCGCATTCCCGACGTTGAGAATCCGGCGTTTTTAGCAATCGCATCGCCGCCGTTGCTTGCTTCCTCCAGAGGCGTATTTGAATTCCTCATAAAAAGTATCTCCGGATCCACCGCGGAGCTCCTCTGTGGACTTCAGAAAGGCGATGTTGTGGAGTTGAGTCAGGTCATGGGGAAAGGCTTTGATTTGGATCAAATATCTCCGCCAAAGAAGTATCAAACGATTTTAATCTTCGCTACCGGATCCGGAATTAGGTAAACTCCTAATGCTTTGAATTTTTTGATAATTACTTGCTCTTTCTTATTCCTAATAAAACCCGAATATTTTAGCTTTATCTTTGTACTTTATGTATAATGTGCTATTTTGTAGTTCTGTTTGTACTACGATGTAGTGGAAGATTTCTTATTTTAGTTGTGTTGTTCAGTGTGTGAGATTGTTTGAAAGATTTGGTGCAGGATAAGTTATATATTCAGAGTTAGTTTAAATTGAGATGGATGATTTACCAATAGTTCATTTATCGAAGAACCTGTTTTTATGGTTGTTGAGATTACACCAACAACTATCCAGTATAGTCCCACAAAGTGGGGTCTGGGGTTTGAGATTATATAGTTAATTTTGAGTAAATGGCGTAGGTAGTTATTGTTTGATATTATTGCATGCCATTTTATTTATGGTTCTTATCTTTGTTATTAATGCTCTTTTATTTTTCCTTTCCTTCCCTGAGCCGAGGGTCGATTGGAAACAGCCTTTCTGCCCTTTCGCGTAGGGGTAAGGCCTGTCTACATATTACCCTCCCCAGACCCCACTTTGTGGGACTATACTGGGTAGTTGTTGTTGTTGTTGTGGTTGTTGAGTAAATGGCGTAGTGGAGTAAGCTGTAATTGAGCATGTTTTTGGAAGGAGAACCTGTAAAAAATCTACCATTATTTATAAAAAAAGTAAAAAGAGAATCTGCAAAATCATCTACTAGATAAGCCTATTGTTATGCAACTCAACTTGTACCATAGTTGCTAGATGCTTTCTCATTATGCTTGAGGTTAGAGTTGTGAGATGCCATGTAAACTTTAGATTAGCTTTGGGTATTCGTTTGTACTTCATTTCAGTGAGGTGGTTAGATGTGTCCTTTGATCTTTTAATGACTAATGATTATCATAAAGTTGAAGTTCGCCAAGACTGAAAGCTGCAATCTTGAATCTGGTAGTGGACTAGAGGTGATCAGCTCTACCGCTGTGAGCCTACTTTTTGTAGTATAACATGGTTTTAAGTGTTTATCATGGCATCATGCAGTTACATATCTCACTCGTAACACCTGACTACCATCCGGTATTTATGTAGTGGATGTTGGCAAATATGTTTAGTTTGTATATTTGTCTGTGTTCTATTTTAAATTTTGTTTTTCTTTCTCCTGCATCTCATTCCTTTATCCTTAATCTGTTTTTGGCAGCCCAATTCGATCGCTGATTGAGGCAGGATTTAGCGCAGATAAGAGATCTGATGTTCGGCTATATTATGGTGCAAGGAATTTGAAGAGAATGGCATACCAGGTTTGTTGTGTGCTTGCAAGATGTAGACAATTTCTGTCTTCCTTGTTGCAGAAATATAAGATGAAACTTTGTATCTGTTGTTTGATCTTTTGATAAAGTGTATTTATCGTTTGATTTCTTCGTTCTTTTATTTTATAGGATAGGTTTGAGAACTGGGCATCCTCTGGGGTAAAGGTTGTGCCGGTGTTGTCTCAGCCTGATGATGCTTGGACAGGCGAACGTGGCTTTGTTCAGGTAATGATATGTTTACATTTGTATCTTCTAATAATCTTATTTTGATTTTATCTATTGCTCAACAATAAAAAGAATTTCACCATTTGCTTTTGCAGGCCGCATTTGCCCGAGCTAAAAACATTTTTAGTCCTCAATCCACTGGAGCTGTACTCTGTGGTCAAAAGCAAATGGCTGAGGTTTGTAGTTACTTTACTTTAAAGTATTTGTTCATCATATTTTGTGTCCTTCCTTGATTTTTATCTATTTTGGAGAGGCCAATAGTCTTTCTTGTTTTGCACCTTTTTTTGTCTAAGAGCTACTTGACCTCCACATTTCTATTCATCTTTGAATCAAGAGAGCTGAGATTCGATCCCAAGAATTCTAGAGCAAAAACAAATGTTTGCTTTGTTAACTGTAGATTAGCATTAAGAAAACTGATAATTTTTTACATTGACGCCGCTATTGCTACAAAGCTGTGCTCAACAGTAACTCTGAGCTAGGTATTCACAACTGTAAAGAATTTAGTCTTTTAACTTACATACAATGTATGGGAAAATTTTATGTTGTAGAATATATTATTAGAAGATGATTAAAAATACAAGCAAAAGAAGTGATTCTCATCGGACTGGTGGCAATTGACTTGAGCCTTGGGGTTTGCCCCCTTTCAAGGTCTCAAGTTCAAAACCCATTGGGTGCAAACAATTTCTGAGGGCCATCGGACTAGGTAAAACCTGAATTAACCGTGGTGCACTTGCGGGAAACTCCTTGCCGAGGGGCTGTGCACCCCTGGGATTAGTCGGGGCTCGAAGAGACTCGGACACCCGGTGCAAATAAAAAAAAAAGAAGAAGTGATTCTCATCAGTTAGTGTGATAATTTTGTGTGGTTGATGTACTTGATATTTCACAATGGCTTTGCCAGATATGCATTCTGGACTTTGTAATCCTATTTGGATTTTGGTGTACTGCCAATGTTGTCTCTTGCAAGGAAAACGGTGCACGGGGATCTGCCCTTCATTTAACTTATAAGTGGTGAACTCCCAAAAATACTTTGTCGCTTTACACAATCCGTGAGATACTTTTTGGTAGTTTCTGCAAAATGCTACTGCTTTTCTTGTATCCTATTGCCTTCATTAATTAGTGTTCCTCATTGTTTGTGATTCTCATTGTATTTTACCCCATACTCAGACGATTAATGAAACTAGTAGTCAATAACTTGAGAACAAAAGCAGGAAAAAATAAGTTGAATTTTGATTGAATAAGAACTATAATATGAATGAATGCTAAATTGTGAGTCTTAAGACTTTTCACATAATAAAATTTGAGAAGAAAATCTTTTTTCACGAGACAAGAGACTTGCTTGATATATTTCTATGAAGTAGGATTGTTGAAACTTAGTGGTTTAGGACTCAATTAATGACAGACTTCTTTGGATATATTTTGTTCTGGACATGAGTTTGGTCAGTTTGAAAATTGAAACGAGACTACATCTTAGGAAAGTTGGTGCTATGGCATTGCTAGAGAAGGGGAAAAACAGTATGATCAACACTTAAGTCGAATGTTGTTGATGTGGAACTTTGGTAGACACGTGTGTATTCTTGGACTGTGAGTTACATCATGTTATCATGAAATACATTCCATGACATTTTTTCTTATCAAGCAATCCAGTGAGTGTTCTATTTTAGAGATTTAGCTTCAAGTAAGCTAGAATTGTTTTCACGTTTAGCAATTGATTTGGCGGATAGCACCAGAATTCATGACAGAAAGGTTTACTGGATAACCTTACATATAGCAGGTTATGTCTAGACTAGTACGACCAAGTGAACTCATGCGGTTGGTGTACTTGGAATATAAGATTATTGAGTTATCCCCGGGCTTTGAGAAGAAATAGGAACTCTTTCTTGCTCTCTAACACCTATTTTCCCTTTGAAAGCACTAGATGTTACCTAGGGAACTTATAGTTAGCCCTCTGAGAATCACGATAGCTTGGTAATCCATTTGAAGGATATGTCCATATCGCCTCTTGGAAAGTTTATGCCTGACTCGCTCTAGAAAGAAAGATTGAAGGATAGGAATACAACTTTCATTGAAAAAGGGATTGATATTGTGATTGGAATGAAACTTCTGTTGATAGATCAAAATTTGAATCTGCCCATCTAAGAGATTTTTTCATGCCAGGTCGTGAGCTATGTTGAGTTATAAAGAGAATCGGGTTCTATTAGGCCAATGTTGTCAAAGGCGTGCTTAAAGCGCGCTTAAGCCATGAAGCGAGGCTCAAAACATGTTAAATGCTTTGCCTCGATTGGTGGGCGCTTCAATGTCGCATCAAGGCTCTATGACATACTTTTCCTTGCCAATTTAATGTAATCCTGAAAAGGCGATACTAGACAATTGATATTTCACTCTATCGTAATTTTTTGCAATTTTTTTGTCCATAATTTGTTAATCATGCTTATAATTATTGATCTTGGACTAATATATATATTTTTGCTTTTTCTCCTGTTGCGCCTTTTTTCATTAAAGCCCAAGCCCTAACGGACCTTAGAGCTTTTTTACGCTTTTCGCCTTTTGATAACATTGTATTAGGCCCACCTGCATTGCGTTTGCCTGAGATATTAGAAAAAGTGAGAAAGGGCTTGTGGAAAGGCAATTCCCCAGCTCTTGAATAGGCGCTGCAAATCTTAATGTATAGTGCATGCGACTATATTGAGGTGTGGTATCTGTAATTCAACAAGGTACATATCGAACCTGTTGGCCGTAGTGTTAAGTCTCACCTTCACCCATCATCGAAGCATTACAACGTGTTTGTCCAGCAAAAAAAAGAAATAAAAAAGGATTCAACAGTACCTGTGGAGCATATCAAAAAAATTATTTGATAAATAGAAGTGTCCCATCTCTAATAGTTTGAAATTTTAGTAGTACCATAATTCAACAGAAGGTAATTAGAAAACTTTAGGTTATTTAGTCTTAGATCTATTGGAATGGTATAACCATATTTCCTTGAATTCCATTTTGGAGATCTAATGAGACTGACGCACTCAGTTATCCCTTTTTTCCATGTTGATGAATTATTTAACCCTTGAATGCTTTTGGAAGCATATAGTTTGTATTAATTAACAATAGTGCTTCTTCGTGCTGGTTACACTCTCTTTTGCACGTTGCTATTACGAGATGGATCAATCGGTGCTTGAGCAGCTGCAATTGTTTCGTCAAGACTCGGTTATGTACTGATACTAGGTGCTTGAATCTGTTTCCTTTTATCTTTAGGGTGGCTGAGGGTTGGGGTTTGGTTGTCAATATATTCACTTGGGTATTTCATGTGAGCAAAGAAACTTCTGGGCCATACGTTTACTTAGTGCTTACTAAAGGACTGAAAAGTTCCCTGATGTAGTTGAGTGGGAGCTGAATGGAGGGAACTGAGTATGCCTGCCAGGTGATCACCATTAAGGCGTCACTCTGAAACCAAGGGCTGCCTAAGCAAAAGTTATTGGGTACTGATTCCAACAGGCAGATCTCTGCAGATCTCTTTCTGTTTGTCCATTGATTAAGGTGATTATGTCTGGAAGTCTTGGTGTTTGTATGGGATTAGGGGTGTCAAATGGGCGGGTTGGGTCAATTTTGACCGGGTCAAAATGGGTTGAGTCAATATGACCCGCCCAAAAGTTACTTGGGCTAAGATGGGTTGGGTCAAGATGGGTTAAAATTCGGGTCATAACCCAACCCGTCCAACTCTTATTAAACTTTAATTAATATGTGCTATTTTCTTATAAATTATATAATTACTAAATAAGGTTTTTTTGCTTTTGTTATGGTTATATTTAAAATATTATTCAAAAAATAAAATTATTTCTAAGATACTTTGACAAACTTACTCATGGATCAATTTGGGCTAAAAATTAGCCCAACTTTAAATGGGTTGAGATGAGTTGGATCAAGATAGGCTAAGTTCAATAAATGGGCGGGTCAATAACCAACCCAACCTTGAGCGGGTTTGGCAGGTCATTTGGGCTTGTGCCAAATTTGACAGCCCTATATGGATTAGGCCCGTAAGATTTTAGATGCCATTAAGAAAGGTCTACTTGGTAACTGGATTTAGCATGTACATTTCTCTAAGTGTGTATACAGCTTCGGATTGGCATGATCTGGTAGATAGACGCTATGTCTATGGAATTGTACTCTTCCTTTTAGCTTATGCAGGGAATGACTTGTTTATGTTTTTCCAAATATGCAGCAGGAAACTAGGGAAATTTGTTATTCTTCTCCTTTCTGAAATGAAGTACATTTTGTTTGAATTAGATCAATATATCCTAGTGATAGATATTCCTATTCACACTTAACTGTTATATGATATATGAAGACGTTTGATGAGAAAGTAGGAGTAAAAGCAACTTGTTCCTCTAACTGAAAGTTGATGAAGTTTGTCACCAGAATTATTCAAACAACGCATAGACAACATTCAAGTAGAATTTCTGCAACTTTCAGAATCCATAAGCCAGAAATTGTTATAACTTCTAGCCTACTTATACTGAACTGCGTTATATTTTAGGAAAGAGTATTTTCTACTTGTTCTTGTTGAAAGTTCAACAAACTTGGGTTACCATTGCCATTTACTATTACCTGCGATGTGTAAAGAAATTTTCGCTTTCAAGATCATAAGCATCAATAGTTTTTTGTATCATGGGCCCAGATTTAATTTGTATCCCTCGACTCTTCTTGCAGGAGGTGACTGCTCTTCTTTTAGCAGATGGAGTCTCAACCGAGAAGATTCTGAAGAACTTCTAAACAAAAATATTTTTTGGTTCATCTTGTTGTATTATTGTCTAGTATAAAATCCCAATTCATTGAATTTCACCTGCTGGCTACAAGGAATCCAGCATGGAACATCATAATGTACAACTCTTCGCGTCAACTTATACAAAGTCCAATTCTCAGTAACTGCTCGTTTTCAGGGGGTGAAGCATCTATTAATGCAATCAATGGTGGATAAACAGGACTGAAGAGGGCGAAAGCTGAAATGGCACTGTCCTTTCTTGTTTCTGTTTTATTGAGTAGGCAGGCTAGTAATTAGCGCCTCTAGACCTGTAACCAATCGCCGCCTTCTTTTTGTCATATACAAGACACAAGGCATCAAGTTGGTGTATTGAATTATTGACAAGAAATTTTTTGACCATTTTTGGTGCAATAAGGTATAAAATCTTGAGAATTCACAAAGTTATGGAACTGTCATCGATATTTAATGGGATTTGACTGAATGAGAAAAAGTTATTCCTGATAGAGCTAATTTGCGTATCAAATTAAATAAAAGAGAATAATTTACTTCTGCTCGATTGCTTATGATAAGACTTAAGATGCACTAGTAACAGAGCATACCAATCCTCTCGTGACGTAACAATAACTTAGATTGGAACTCAACAACAACAATTCAGTATAATCCCACAAGTGGGGTCGGAGAGGGTCGTATATACGCAAACCTTACCCCTACCTCGAGAGGCAGAGAGGCTGTTTCCAGGAGACCCTCAGCTCAAGAAAGCATCAAATGACGATATATTAGTACTATTGATATACTCATAATAAAATAACGTGAAATGCATTACATAACATAAAATAACCAAAAATAGCAAAATAACAACAATATAGGGAAATAAAGGAAATACGAGAGAGATGAAAGGTAAACTAATATCCAGCATATAGAGCCTGCATCATTAGAAGATCAGTAGCATCCTAAGCCTAACTCCTAGCTGGTTAATCTCACTCTAGTGCGCTGTAGAAATATTCACAACTTTTTTCTAACCAATAACCTTAATGTTCGACCTCCACAATTCCTCGCCTAGGGCCATGTCCTCAATATCCTAAGTCGTGCCATGTCCTGCCTGATCAGCTCTCCCCAATACTTCTTAGATCTCCCTCTACCTCTCCTCATACCCACCACCACCAATCCCTCACAGGTGCATCAGTGCTCCTCCTCTGAATGTGCCCGAACCATCTGAGTCTTACTTCCCACATCTTGTCCTCTATGGGTGCCACGCCCACCTTCTCTCGAATATATTCATTCCTAATCTTATTCATCCTTGTATGCCCGCACATCCACCTCAACATCCTCATCTTTGCTACTTGCATCTTCTGGATGTGTACGTTCTTAACCGGCCAACACTCGGTACCATACAACATGGCAGGTCTAACTACTACTCTATAAAACTTACCTCTTAGTAGCGGTGGCACTTTCTTGTCGCACAGGACTCTCGTCGCTAACCTCCACTTCATCCACCCTACTCCTATACAGTGTGAGACATCCCCGTCGATCTCCCGATCCCCTGAATAACTGACCCAAGGTACTTAAAACTACCCCTCTTAGGGATGACTTGAGAGTCAAGCCTCACTTCCACTCTCGCGTCCATCAGCGCGTCCCCAAATTTGCACTCGAGGTATTCCGTCTTCACCCTGCTCAACCTGAAACCTTTAGATTCAAGGACATGTCTCGAAACTTCTATACATCGTGTCGTGTCTCGTCAATTAGGACTATGTCATCAGTAAATAGCATGCACCATGGCACATCTCCTTGAATATTATGCGTTATGGCATCCATCACCAGTGCAAATAGGAAAAGGCTAAACTCCGACCCTTGGTGCAACCCCGTAACAACCGAAAAATGCTCGAAATCGCCTACTACTGTCCTAACCCGAGTCACTAACCAAAAACAAAAATACCACATGCCACCTGTCATATCGATTTGTGATTTCATTAGCGTATTGATCAAAACACCAAGCGCCCTAGCATAATCACAGCAAAATTGATAATTACAAGTGCCACTAAGGGCATCTCCAATGACTTTATTTTTTGCACCATTTTTCGCTCTAAATTCTAAAATGATGCAATATCAAATTTACTCCAACCATTATATTATTTTTTACACCAATTTTTTTCTTTCTTTTATATTATGTTATTATCTTCTACTCCAACCATACTATTTCTCTCTCTTATCTTCTATTTACTTTACACCAAATGAATAATATTATTAAACCAAATATAGAGTAATGAATATAGTGCGCAACAAATGAAGTACCATTGGAGCCATTTTACTCTATTTCTTGCACCAAATATAAATTTGGTGCAAAAAATAAAGTGTAGTTGGAGATGACCTAAAAAAGGGAATATTTCGCCCCACGTTGTTTACTCTGTTAATAAATAGCAGAATTACCAGTATCATAAATGTGCTGGTCTATAGAAGATTAAACAACGACTCAGAGCTATGGTGCTTCCTATGCTGCTTGTGGTGCTTTTTGGTGGGTTTTCCCCCTTCATATCCACTTTGTCTTTCACAAAAGAATAAAGAAATAAAGAAGGAAAAGGGACAACTAAAAATCTTTGACTTTGCATTACCAAGTACAAAATAATACCAGCATCCAATCCAATAGTAAGGAAGAAGATTATTGATTTGGGAAAATACTCGAGGAAATGAAGTTCTTACTCGTGGTGGACTTAAGCTATGTAGCTTATGAAAGATTTCAAGAAATTTTAGCTTTTTAATTACACCAATAAAAAAAAGCTACATGTAAAATATTGAATTTAGAACAAGGAGTATAGTTGACATGACCTGGAAATTTAATAACTTGAAACAACATCAACAACAACAATCCAGTATAATTTTATTAGTGGGGTCTAAAGAAGGTAGTGTATACAAGTGGAAGCCAGAAAATTCAATAAGGGTGTTTAAATTTTGAACACCCTTTGCTAATAGTATATACAAGGGTGTTCAAAGTCTGTTTTCACTCAATAACAAGTATGGTAGTATTTTAACTTATACGTAATATAATTTTTTGGCGAAGGATGGTCAATTGACCCCCCTTCAACCAAAATAGCTTCGCTCCTGGTGGATACCCTTACCCAGGTAGAGAAGCTGTTTCCAACAGACCCTCAGCATCTTTTCCTCCAATAATTCACCACCTTGTTTTTGTGATGACTCGAACTAAACATCTTGGTCGGAAGTGGAGGGTGCTTTAACCCACCTACTCAATTTAATAACTTGAAACGTGGGCCAGAAAGAAAAAAGTTAGTGGCTGAAAATGGTGCAAAACAGCAAAGTCATATCAAGTCAACCAAATTTAACAAAGAACAATCAAAGTTAAATTACCCACAAGAAGCAGATGAACAATGGGAATGAAAGTGCCTGGAAATTCAAAAGACAAAAAACAAAAGTAATGAAACTACCAAGTAATTCATAAGAGAGTCAAATCAATAGCCCTCTAATGCTATTTATAGTCATTTTCTGTGGAATTTATTTGACAAGAACAAATGCATCATTTTAGGGGACTCATAAGCAAACTAACTTTATCCTTTGCCTCTGAAGAAAGGCTGAAGAAAGAGCAGTACTATTTGAAGAATGGAAGTGCAGTGCTAGAGGAGGTTATTGCTTTATGCGATGGAAAAAGCCGAATTCCCCTTCGTTACTTCAGTGCCATAGAAATCGAGAGGGCAATCGAACATTCAGAAAAGCCATTATACACCTGCAACAGACATATGGTTAAAGGCTTACTAGATAAACGCTTTGTTTTGGTTAGCTTCGCATACGATACTTTCATTTCACAGTCCAACGATATATGTCATGATATAGCAATTACTTCTCAGATGAGTCATCTTAAGAACGTGCTTAAACTTATTGGTTGTTGCCTAGAATATGCACAACCTGTTCTAGTGTATGAATATGTTGAGGCTATAACTCTTGATGATTTACTTTTTCGTAAGGGTTGTTATTATAATCATGCTAGAAATTCATTATCTTGGGAAAATAGATTGCGGATTGCCAATGTGATTGCTTCAGCAGTTCTTTATCTCCATAGTGAATTTACAACAACAACAACAATAACACAACCTAGTATAATCCCATTTAGTGGGGTTTGGGGAGGGTAGTATGTACGCAGACCTTACCCCTACCCTTGGATAGAGAGGCTGTTTCCAAATAGACCTCGGGCATCCTTCCCTCAAGAACTTCTCACCTTGCTCTTGGGGATACTCGAACTCACAACCTCTCGATTGGAAGTGGGGGTTGCTTACCATCAGAGCAACCCCTCTTGTCCTTCCATACTGAATTTACTACGCCCATTATTTACGTAGACCTGCACATACAGAAGGTGTTAATAGATCAGAGCAGTGGAGTTGCCAAACTATTTGACTTTTCATTGTCCATAGCATTGCCTCCAGGAGAGTTGGAAGTAGATGCTCAAGTTGTGCGCGGAACAAGTGGTTATTCCGCTCCAGAATATGCCCGCTCAGGTATTGTCACTCAAAAAACTGATGTCTTCGGTTTTGGAGTTATTCTCTTTCAACTATTGACTGGAAAGAGAACGCTGATTGTTAATGGCGAGATGAGTGACCCATACAATGCGTCCAATATTGAAGAATGTAATATAATGGATATAGTCGATTCTGCAATTTGGGAAGAGAATGGAATTGAGGATTCGACAACAATTGGAGGACTACTTAGATCTTGTTAAGAGATGCACACTCTCGAAGGGTGATGATAGACCATACATGATTGATGTTGCAAAGGAATTACGTCGAGTTGAGAAGTGTTTTCGTGCCCTCACTCAAGATCTGAATTAGATGTTTATTTTACAAGGTAAAGAAAATAGGAGTACTCTAAAACTCAATAGCACTTCACTCATGTAATTGTAATTGTGAATTTGTGACTATTACTTGAAAGGCACAACTTCAATCACTTCCTTAACTTATGCAATTATAAGTGTGATAATTACTATGAAACTGTTATGAAACAATATAAGAACAAGAACAATATAGAGAGAATAGTGAGAGAGAGGAGTATTATTATTGATACTTGGGATGATTTACAATGGGAGTAAACCCTAGAATCTCTCTAATTATAGACATTCACCTTAAATAGAAGTCTATTTATAACACTCCCCCTTAAATGTTTATTCAATAATGTGCCTCGTTAAAACCTTAAATAAAACAAAACCCAATGGGAAAAAAATTATAGAAAAGGAAAAAGAGTACACATGTTTGAATATGCGCCTATTGGTTGCCTCGTTAAAAACCTCGCAAGGAAAACCCAGTTGGGACAAAATCTTGTAAGGGAAAAAGAGTGCAACGCGCATTAACTCCCCCTGATAAGAACATCAATTTATATCCTTGAGCATTTGCATTCCAATCTTGTGCACCATCTTCAAAACAATCTTTGGTAGATGTTTGATAAATAAATCAACCATATTGACTTGAATAAATATTCCGCACCTTGAAATCATCATTCTTGATAGATATGAACATCTTCATATAATGTCGTGGAATGACTCTTTAATATCTTCATAGATGTATTCTCAATGCCATCATGCTTATAGTTATAGCAAGATACATATGTACACAAAATGTACTTAGGATGTGGTACTTCAGGACCAAGAATTGTGTATGCTTTAAGCAACTTAAATCTTTCAAGTTAAGTCATATAAATGACATAATAGACTTTAGATGCATATCAAGTTTTCAGGTCATGCTAAGCAAATAAGATATCGAAAACTGATTATACATGCCTTTGACTTTATACTTTCAAGTATTTGAACTATATGTCCAAATCTACATGTCTTTCATATGGAACCAAGTATTTGTCTATACGCTTTAAGCGTATCAAAGACTTTGTCCTTCTGGGACCTAATATGAGCATTTGTAGTGAGAATATAGTTACTTTCTTTGGGTCAGCAAATGCGTATAGCATGCTTTGCAATATGTTGCAATTGAATTATCCATTTTATGAACTTCAGGTTCATATCATGATATTCGGGGATTTACATATACAAATGATAATTCATCCCATGTAACCTTTTCTCAAGTGTTTATCATGTCTCCCCCTCATGTTAGAAAAGCTAACTTGTTTCCTCAACTTTGGAAAACCATCTTTGTGCATTATCATGTCAATATACACAGCACATTAATAATAAGATGAAATTATTTGGTTCCTGACCCTGAACCACTTGTGAGGGGAGAATATACTCTCGTATACAACGTATATCAAACTGATATATATACTTTGTTCTCATAAGAAACAGTTTAGCTATTAAGTGGAGGCACTCAATAATTATCTTGCTAAACCAACTTTGATATAAACCAACTTATCAAGATGAACTATCTTGAATAGAAAATCTGGAAATTATGCTCGAAGTTATATTACTGAGCAATTTACCTCGCAAGCACCGGCCAGGCTGCGGGTCAATAACAATTGCACATGTAACCATATCATAGATGCATCATATGTGGTATACATGGCAGGTGAATGGGCCCATATTCACCTTTGATATTTCCAGAATTTATGGGCTTCAACCCGAATTCTTTAGTTGGTCAGTTCATTAATGAGAACAAGTGATACAAGAGAATTTGTAAAGAACTTTCTAGTTCTTTAATATTCACCCATGTGAATTCTCTATTATTGCACATCATACTTAAAATGAGATGGCTAATCCCGAATGCCAAGTGAATAAATTATCAATATTGGTAAACTTCAAATTTACACCATGACATGTGCACTTATCAATAAACTTCAGGTTTATTATGACATGGGTTTTTATACCAATAGATATCCACTTTATTGTGGCATTCTTTTGTTTGTGTAGTACAAACTGAAGAACAAAGCGGGTAGCTTTTCATATACAAATTACCCCGCTACAAGTTGTAGTAATAGGAGATATCAAATCTTTCCTTCATTTATAGTCTCAATATAATCAATCGCTTTCGCGTGTACTTTGGAAACTGAATAAGTTTCTTTGAGACTTACTACAGCACAATACTCAATTGTGTTTCTCCAACATAGTAATTGGCTCTTCTAGAGCTCTCAATTAATTTTGTACTACCACAGATTCATCAACATCCATGTGGTGAATATCTCTTTTAAAGAGAAAGTTATACCATTATGGTCATGGTCAAAATTATATGCAAGATATGTTTCTTGCATTATCGTTGTCCTTTAATAGTCATATTTCCAAAATACTTTGGCGTACAATAGGTACGTGACCGACGATCATTCATGCCATATATCATCTCAAACCTCCTTCTAGGGGTGAGTGTGGTATCATCTCAAACCTCCTTCTAGGGATGAGGGTGGTATATCCAATACCAACTTCATGTTCATATTCTTCCGATAATGAATATGTATTTGTGAGTCAGATGTTGTCACATTCACTGCGGGGATATGTGATTTTGTTATCCTTTTCAAATCTGTAAATGCGTCTGGCATTCGATTTGCTATTATTTGCAAATGGATAATATTTTGCGCCTCTTTTTCACAAATAGTGGTATGTGGATCAAGATGAGATAATGATGCATTTTTCCACAAAATTTCCCGTTTGGTTTCACCAACTTCTCCCCCTAATTTTGGGAAAAGTGTCTCATCAAATTGACAGTCTGCAAATCGTGCAGTGTACAAATCCCCTATCAATGTTTCGAGGTAGCGAATAATGGAGGACGATTCAAACTCAACATATATTCCTAACCTTCTTTGCGGACCAATTTTGGTGCGGGATGGCGGTGCTATAGGCACATATACTGCGCATCCAAAGATTCTTAAATGGGATATATTAGTTTCATGACCCAAAACCAATTGCAACGGGGAATATTTGTGTCAATTCGTCAGTCAGAGACGAACTAGCATTGCTGCATGCAAAATGGCGTGACCCCAAGCCGAAGTGGGCAGCCTCGTTTTCATGAGTAAATGAGGTTGTCTCAATCTGATATCCATTTTGAATGATATCTTTAAAACTCAACAAGTTCCTTTTAGACTTGGAGGAGAACATTTTGACTGATATCATTAAAACTCAACAAGTTCTTCTTAGACTTGGAGGAGAACATTGCATTCTCTAAAATATCGTTCCTTTAGGCAGAGTTATAGTTGCTCTTCAGGAGCCTTCAATCAATTTAATTCCCGTGGTTTGCCATACAAAAGAAAATATACGAACATGAGAATAAACAAATTCAATCCGTTTGTTTCATACTTAAACAATATTTTCGAAATCTGCTGAGGTTAATCGACTAACTAAATCAGATAGTCGATTATATGTTTTCCATAATCGATTACTTTGCAGTTTGAAAATTTCAGTTTAAGCATTTTCTTAAAACAATCGATTGTTAAACATACACAATCGATTGTTACATTCACAATCGATTGTAAAACATACACAATCGATTATTTGCTATTTTGAAAAACTTCAGATCACACTGTCTTAAGACAATCGATTGTTAAACAAACACAATCGATTGTTGAACATACACAATCGATTGTTAAACATACACAATCGATTATTTGCTATTTTGAAAAACTTTAGATCACACTGTCTTAAGACAATCGATTGTTAAACATACACAATCGATTGTTGAACATTCACAATCGATTGTTAAACATACACAATCGATTATTTGCTATTTTGAAAAATTTCAGATCACACTGTCTTAAGACAATCGATTGTTAAACATACACAATCGATTGTTGAACATTCACAATCGATTGTTAAACATACACAATCGATTATTTGCTATTTTGAAAAACTTCAGATCACACTGTCTTAAGACAATCTATTGTTAAACATACACAATCGATTGTTGAACATTCACAATCGATTGTTAAACATACACAATCGATTGTTTTGCAGTTTTAATGCGAAATATTAGATAATCGACTAACTGTTAGGTTAGTCGATTACCTCTACTGGAAAATAAAAATATTATTGAAATCTGAGCATATTGAAACATTCTAAAGAACTAATACTAACATTATATCATAAACTAACTAATACGAGCTGATACTAATGACTATTAGTTTATTCACTAACTAATAAAATCAAACAATTCCATCTTCTTTCATCACAGATCCATCACCGATTAGGTGGTCTATTTTCCCATCGGGGTGCTCAAAGAAGTCTGCCACATCCAAGTGGGTGATGTCAAAATTGTCGTCAGAGACAATTTATTTCAGGGCATTTACTTTTTAGAGATGCTTGACTAGGCTCAACCAAATGTCTTGGTACACGGCAAATTTTCGCCTAATACCCTTTTCCACCGCAACGATAACATATAATTTATGAACTATTTGCTTTTGGATTCTCATCATATCGTGCTTGTGGCAGAGTGACCAACTTCAGGTTGTCAATATCTCTCCTTTAAGCCATTCCACAAGATAGGTGGATCTTTGACTGTGATATATTCAATTTTCAAACCTTCATCAAGGTGATGGCGCAAGAAAATCAGGGCCTTAGCACAGTTTCAAACCTTCATCAAGGTGATGGCGCAAGAAAATCAAGGCCTTAGCATAGTCTTGGGTGGATGCATTATTTTTGTCTTTAATGGCGTCTCCAAGACCCAGTGCATCCAAATGGATTTCAGCATCCAACACCCATGTTATATAGTTCTTGCCCTGAAATTTCAAGGGCAACGAACTTTCTTTTCATAATGTCAGACATAAAACAAAATTACATCAAGAGCGTGTTCATACTTACGGGCTCTATTGCAATTATCACATTCACTTCAGGGAATGGATCATAATCATCTGTATGTGCTTTACACAGTCTCATGTCAAATATTACTTTCATAAAGTGAAAGATTATTTTGAGAATCCTTATTGTTCTCATTACCACAGTAATGACGATTATAATTTCGTCTATTGCCACGTCCACATCCATTGATACCTTCACGGTAATAATTTTGTCTTCTTTCAGACTTATCACATACTGCTATCACATTCTCTAAAGGGAATGGAGCAAATTCAATTGGACGGAATTTTAATTCTTTGCCCACAATCATACATGAATTTGATCATGGCAAGGCATAGAAATTTTACCACTTCATGTGAGTGTAATTTCTTACGAACTCCATTAGAGTTATAATCAAACTTTGTTGTCTTTGTTTGTATATAAAATCAAATCGTATAATTTCAAGAATTTGAAAGGGAAAAATAAATTACTTACCTTTAAGGTATACCAATAAATGTTGTGATATCGAATATACCTCTTCTATTTTTCCGTATAGAAATTTCTAAGTATTTGATCCGGGAATTTCTGATGTCGCCACCAGATAATCAAGGATGAAGTACTTTCATTCTTTGCATCAAGTTGAATCCTTAATCTTCTTGCATTGAATATTCAAATGCACCCTCATTTTTGTAACGAACTGTGGCTCCTCCCAATATTACATTATAATCTTTAAAGTCCCACTCAATACCTATCACACTACGGCAAAATATCTATCAAATTGTTAGAATATAAATACCAAATTTTAAATCAAATTGTGTAATGGGATGTAAACATCCTGAGATGTAAAAGAGAAGCCACCGGGCTATCTAGCCAGTGATTCCGCTGGTTTGCTTCATCTTCTCAAGGAGCTTTTTGAGACGGTAGAGTCTCGTGCTAATAACGTGTTATGAAATAATATAAGAACAAGAACAATATAGAGAGAATAGGGAGAGAGAGGAGTATTCTTATTGATACTTGGGATGATTTTCAATGGGAGAGAACCCATTTATTTATAGGGAGGTGGTGGCTTAGCCACCAAGAAGTAAACCCTAGAATCTCTCTAATTATAGACATTCACCTTAAATAGAAGTCTATTTATAACAGAAACTTATTTTATTGTCTTAGACAAGAGGGGTTGCTCTGATGGTAAGCTACCCCACTTCCAACCGAGAGGTTGTGAGTTCGAGTCTCCCCAAGAGCAAGGTGAGAAGTTCTGGAGGGAAGGATGTCGGGGGTCTATCCGGAAACAGCTTCTCTACCCCAGGGTAGAGGTAAAGTCTGCGTACATACTGCCCTCCCCACCCATTATGTGGGATTATACTGGGTTATTGTTGTTGTTGTTATTTTATTGTCTTGTCTGATTGAATTTTCCCAAGCATTGCCAATATGAGAAGGAAACACAGCTCAACAAATGGAGTTGTTGACAATATTGTAAAACACACATCTAATACGATTTTGATTGAGGGCACGAAAACACTTCTCAATTCGACGTAACTCCTTTGCAACATGAATCATGTATGGTCTATCTTCACCTTTCTAGAGTGTGCATCTCTTAACAAGATCTACGTGTCATCCAATTGTTGTTGAATATCAGTTCCACGCTCTTCGGCCAAAATGGCAGGATTCGCTATATCCATTACATTACACTCTTCAATGTTGGATTCGATGCATTTATTACACCATTGTTCGTAATCTTTCATCTTGCCATCAACCATACTCACTTTCTTTCTGGTTAATAACTGGAAGAAGAACTCCGAAGCTGTAGATGTCAATCTTTTGAGTAACAATTCCCGAGACAACAAATTCAGGATCTACGTACCAAAATCAGGGGCGGAGCTACTCTTGTACGAGTAGTGTCACCCTTTCGCCGGAAAATAATACTGTGTAGATAAGTATTTAAAAATATTGAATATATACAATGGGTTGACAGCCCTTGACACAAGACAATCTCTTGGTGCAATGGTCAAGGGGTATCAAAAGTCACTAAAGGTTGCAAGTTTCATTCCTATTGCAGCATAGTTTCTTTTTTTTGGCTTCTTCTTTAGATTTTGACACACTTTTATATAGATTCTGGCTCCGCCACTGACCAAAATAATCCGCAAACAAGATCTTCTACTTCCAATTCTCCTGGAGGCAATGATATGGACCATGAGAAGTTCATTATTTTGGCAACACCTTTATTCTGATCTACTATCACATTCAATGGGTTTATATTTCTATGAATAATTAGCGTAATAAATTCGTTATGGAGATAAACAATTGCTGAAGAAACCTCATCGGCAATACGCAATCTACGTTCCCAAGAAACTGATTTTTTAGCATTATACTTCTTGAAAAGTAAATCTTTAAGAGATATAGCATCAACATATTTATACACAAGAATTGGTTCCGGAGACTCTAGGCGGCAGTGGCGGACCTAGAATTTTGTGCAAGCGGGTTCAATCTTAGAAGTATATAACTTTAGTCATAAAGTAGTAGTTGTCAAGTGGGTTCTAATAAAATATTTATACAAAATTTATGCGGCTTGAATCGTAATTTATGCGGCTTGAATCGTAATTTATGCATATACACAGTATTATTTCTTGATGAAGCGGGTTCAACTGAACCCGCTCGCCACCACTTGCGTCTGCCACTGGCGACAACTAGCAAGTTTTAGCAAACTCTTGAGATGACTCATCTGAGAAGTAATTGCTATATCTCAACATATATTATTGAGATTTTCAAAATAATTAGGTGAGACGAACCTCATTAAAACAAGACGTTTGTCGACTGAGGCCATAACTATACGACTGTTGAAGATCTCCATGGTATTTTCGGAGTGGTTTGTTGCCCTTTTGACAAGAAATTTTTGACCATTTCTGGTGCAATATGGTATAAAATCATGAGAGCACAAATTTATAGAAAAGTCGATATTTAATGGGATTGGGCTGAATGAGAAAATAACAGCAAATATAAAATTGGCCGAAACTAAGTGTATTTGCTTGCCAAAAGTGTACAAAATATGAATACTATATGTATATTATATATTTAATCGGCTATTATTTTGGGATAGGCTAAAAAATATATTTCTCAAAATTGTCCTGATAGATTATCTCAATATTTCCAATTCCAACAGTGACTCGACTCAGAGCTAATTTGCATATAATAAATAAAAAGAGAATCATTTACTTCTGCTCAATAGCACTAAAGAGAGGCACTACTAATAGCATAGCAAGCCGCTCCGCTCATGACATAACGATATCTTAGATTGAAACTTACCAACCAAAAGCAACACTGCCTCATTCCGCCTGCCATACCTGTGATGTGATTTGATTAGCATACTGATTAAAGCTACAGTAGGCACCCTCGCATAATCACAGCAAAACTGATAATTACATGCGAGTGCCACTAAAAAAAGGGAATATCTCGCCACAAGATGTCACTCTGTTAATCAATAGCAGAGTCACTAGTATTATAAATGTGCTGGTCTGTAGAAGGATTCAACAGTGTTAATAAAATTTGGGCTTTACGCCTCCAATCGAAATACAACTGTAATTTGCAATGGCAGTTTAGGGTCTCCACAGAATGAAGTTAAATGGAAAACAACATGAATTGAGTGCAAGCAGTCATAACATCCTAAGCATTCTGAATACCATGAGCACCACTGACATCACTTTCCTTGCGCACCTCAGGAACCACGTTCCCCTGGCTCGTCATTTTTCTCTTTCTCGCTGTGGGTTTGATGCTTGTCCTTGGACACTTCATCTGAGTGGTGATGCTTATGGTTGGAACGGTGATGATGGTGATGGCCATGTCGATGATGATTCTTCCTGTGCTTTTCTTTTCTATCTAGTTCCTCATTCTCGTCAGAAGACTTACCTAGGGATCTAGTTCTATCACGCCTAAAAGCTTCAGAATCTGAGGATCTCGAATCATGACTATGGGACCTGTGATGACGTTTCCCATGTTTTCCGTGATTACTGCGGTTCAGTTTTTCTTCATCGCTAGATGAGACAGAAGCATCTGAGTCCAACCTCCCGTGATGTTTATGATGCTTTGTGTGGCTTCGCTTCCTTGCTGCAATGTGATCATCATCACTTGAAGACTCTAAACCATCTGAGTGTGATCGTCGATGGCGTTTGTGATGCTTTGAGTGGCGTCTTCTTTTCACATCTTCATCATCTGAAGAGTCTGAGGAACTATAATCTGAGTGTCTATCAAGATGCCTGCGCTTCTTATGGCCCCGCTTCTTTCTTCTTCTCTCTTCTTCTGAATCACCATCATATTCCTCACTGCTATCATGACTCGAATCCGAGGATCTTCTCTTAGGCTTTCGCTTGGATTTCTTCTCCTTCCTATCCGAATCACCTGACTCAGAGCTATGGTGCTTCCTATGCTTCTTGTGGTGCTTTTTGGCAGATTTTTTCCCTTCATATCCACTATCAGTGTCACTGGCACTATCAGATTCCAAGTCCGATTTCCTTTTATGCTTAGCTGCCTTGGCTTTCTCTCTAGCTTCAGCATCAGATTTTGCTCTTCCTGCAGCTTCAAGTTTTTGCTCCCATTTCAAGCGGGCTTCATTCTTCTCAAGAGCTCTCTTCTTTTTCTCCTCAACCAATTGCATGAACTTCTTGGCATCCATTCAGATGTAAAAGACAAACAAATTTCTGCATTTTGGTATGATGATGACCAGAAGTGCATCTCAAAGAAGAGAAATGAAACAATGTTAGTTCTTCCACCATTGAATGAGAGCATATTTCACATGAAGGAAGCAAAATGTACTTCAAATATAACAAAAATAACCAATTTAACAGCAAATGCCCCTAGCGAAAGCATGCATATACGATGTTATTAACCAAACAAAACCTACCAAGAGAATAATAAGGAATGTGGGGAATTGGGGGGGGGGGGGGGGGGGGGAGAGAGGGAGAGAGAGAGAGTTGCAAATAAAATTTAATTGCAATATCGTATCAGACCATAATTCCACATTCACTAATGATATGAGAAAAATAGTTTGTCACTGCAATATTATGTCAGACTGGATATATCACAGGCTCAAATCTCATATTTAGAATTAGATATGTCCTTTCATTAGCATATTATTTGAGAATTAACTGCCATAAGACAGATTCAGTATTGTGCATCACTGATATGGCAAACAATTACACACATCAAAAGCTACCAACCACCAAGTGAAGCCCTATAACAGTGTAACACAACATAAGATTCAATATTCATTACTGTCATTGGCTGACACCTATTCGCGTCTCTATCAAACTACTTCGCATAAGAGAGTTTGTCAAGCCAATGTTAAACTTGAGAAACAAGCATAACAAAAACATACAGACCATAACTAAACACAAATAGGTGAGAGCTCAAACAACACTGCTTTGGATCTCTTTCAAAGAGAGATCAAAATACACTGCATTGGACCATAAATCTAGACCAAAATAACAAAGATCTCGTAGTATACTTTAGATCAACTGGACAAATATTCCATTTTACTCAACTATCCTCTCCAAGATGTACAAACGAAGCTAGAATTGATGAGTGCATTGACGCAAAACTGAAAAAGGAAAATAATTGCAAATTGGAACAGGTTTCTTACCTTATACAATAAAATCGCTGACCAAAAGTCCAATTCTCAAGCTCAAATTACCCCTCCAACCAACTTCCCAAAGAATCTGCATTCAACCCAAAAAAAAAAGGTTATACAGTTTTCACAGCTAGCCAATTGTCAAATCTAAATTACTGCATACCAGCTTTCTAGATTCAAGAGAGAATACATATCAACCCCAGACAATCTCTAGAAAATAATCAGCTCTCAAGTTGAATTTTTTATAATAAAAACAGAAACTCAATAATGAAAGAGTAACGTGCTGAATGTGAGTAATTAGAACCCCAAATATTCAATTTTTTAAAGGACATCAACTAGGCGGAACAAAGACCAAGCAATTTTAAACACAAACGGCAAACCCCATTTCTCGAACCAGTTTCTTCCCAACCCAAAGCAAACACAAAAAAAGTGTTTATTCCTCCTTCTTATTTTTTTTCCGCATAATTTACAGCCTGTTCTCTTGAAAAACCCAAAAGCCACTTCAATAGCTCATATAACAGGATCCAAATTTTGCAGAAAATAAGATCCAGACCCAGCTCAGTATTATTCGATTTGATGATACATCTTCTAACCTATCAGACTCTAAATAACAAGATTTTCATCATAAATTGAAGCAACACAATTAAACCCGAAAATGCTAGTAAGGGCATCAAATAAAATTCACCAAAAATCCAAATTTTACATTAAAAAAAATCCAATCCACTTCAGTATTAATCGATTTGAAGATAAATCAAACTCATCAGACTATATATAACGAGATTTTCAACATAAATTGAAGCACCGGATTAAAACCCTAGAATGCTAGTAAAGGCACCAAATAAAATCCACCAAAAAGTAAACAAAAAAGCATGAATTGTTAAGTAGCTACAGTTTTTATATGACATACCAGAGCAATCGGAAAAGAGAAAAATTTGGGAGATTTGAAAAAATAAGATTGGGCTTGAACTCGCTGAGAGAAAGGAGGTGCTCAGTTTTCTAGAGAGTTCGACAACTTGAGGAATTGGAGCTATTTATAGAAAACAGGAAAAACAAAAAATGGGGCTAAGAAGGATGAATTTAAAATTATTTGCGTGTTGTGAACTCCAACGCGGTGTAAAACCGGGTTGCTAGGAAATGGGTCCAAACTTTCTCGTTTTCCTTTTTCTTTTATATAAAAAAAAACATTTTTCAACAATAGTATTAGGAATTAGGAACTTGACAATTGGTCCAAATTGATCAAAACAATAACTCAATGAATAAAATAAGTGTGTTATACGTAGAATTCTATTTATGGTCAATGTATATATTTAGAAAGATCGTAGGGTTTATTACTTGGTGGTTAATTCAAGCTTTTAATATAGATAGAGGGCTCTATTCCATTATAAATCATACCAACATTCAATAAGAATTTTCTCTCTCTTTCACTGCAATATTGTTCTTCTTCTTTTATTATTTTATAACACGTTGTCAGCACGAGACTCTACCGTCTCAAGAAGCTCTTTGAGAAGATTAAGCAAATATGGATATCTCACAAAGCAAACTTGGATCAATGTCCAATTGTAAAAATATTTGTTTAATTGATTCATGTACAATATAATATTCAAAGAGAAGAAATATTTTTCTCATTTAAGTATGCGTAAGGCAGATGTTACTACAATTTCTGGTAGTAGTAAATTAATTGAAGGCTCTAGAAGAGCTACTATAACTCTGCCTAAAGGAACAATACTTATTATAGAGAATGCAATATTCTCCTCCAAGTCCAAAAGGAACTTGTTGAGTATTAAAGATATCTGTCGAAATGGATATCATATTGAGACAATTGATGAGAATAATCTTGAATATCTCATTATTACAAAGAACATTTCTGGCCAAAAGATGGTTATTGAGAAGTTCCCATCTTTATCTTGTGGCATGCATTGGAAAATAATTAGTGCTTGAGGCACATTCTATCGTAAACCAAAAGGTTACTACTTCCATTACTTTTGTACTTCGGCATGACCGATTGGGACATCATGGATCAATTATGATGAGCCGAATTATAGAAAACTCAAGTGGCATCCATTAAAGAATTTTAAAATTCTTTTAAATAATGAAGTTTCTTGCACTTCTTGTTATCAAGGCAAGTTAATTATTAGACCATCACCAACAAAGGTTTGAATAGAGTCCCCTGCGTTTTTTGAACGTATACAAAGGGACATTTGTGGACCTATTCACCCACCTATGGATCGTTTAGATATTTTATGGTCTTAATAGACGCATCTTCTAGATGGTCTAATGTATGCCTATTGTCATCTCGCAACCTTGCGTTTGCACAATTAATGGCACGAATAATTCGATTACGGACACAATTTTTCGATAATCCAATTAAGTCTATTAGACTTTAGACTTGATAATGTTGCTGAGTTTTCACCCAAGTATTTAATGATTATTGCTTATCAATTAGGATAAAGTGGAACATGATGTAGCTCATGTTCACACTTAAAATGGTCTTGCAGAGTCTTTAATTAAATGTCTGCAAGTTGATAACAAGACCATTACTCATGAAAACGAGGCTGCCCACTTCGGTTTGGGGTCATGCCATTTTGCATGCAGCAATGCTAGTTCGTCTCAGACCGATAAATTATCACAAATATTTTCCATTGCAATTAGTTTTGGGCCATGAACCTAATATATCCCATTTAAGAATTTTTGAATGCACAGTATATGTGCATGTAGTAGCGCCATATCCAACCAAAATGGGTCCTGCAAAGAAGGTTAGGAATATATGTTGGGTTTGAATCGACCTCCATTATTCTCTACCTCGAAACATTGACAGGGGGTTTGTTCGCTGTACGATTTGCAGACTGTCGATTCGATGAGACACTTTTTCCAAAATTAGGGGGGAGAAGTTGGGGAAACCAAACGCGAAATTTTGTGAAAAAATCCATCATTATCTCATCTTGATCCACGTGCCTCTATTTGTGAAAAAAGAGGTGCAAAAGATTATTCAGTTGCAAAGAATAGTAAATCAAATGCCAGACGCATTTACGGATTTGAAAAGGATAACAAAATCACATATCCCTGCAGAGAATGTTTCAATCCGCATTGATGTCCATATTGGACAATCTTCTAGTGTTGTAACTAATGAGTCAAAAGCACGCCTAAAACATGGCAGACCGTTAGGTTCCAAAAATCAAAATCCTAGAAAAAGGAAAATAAATGATCAAAATGACACTACGAAAGAATCTCATGAAGAAATCTATGATTTAATAAATTCTGAGATTCATGAGGAATCCACTGAACCCGAGGCTAAAAAAAATAAGGAACTATCAATAAATCCAATCGACATTGAGACAAATTTGAACTGAGCGGATATAGTGGTGGATTATGTCTGTGCATATAATGTTGCATCTAGCATTATGCAAGAAAGTGAGGATCTTGAACCTCAATCTGTTGGAGAATGTAGACAAAGACTTGATTGGCCAAAATAGCAAGAAGCAATCCAATAAGAGTTGAATTCCCTTGCAAAACACGAAGTTTTGGGCTTGTAGTCCAAACACCTAATGATGTTAAGCCTGTTGGATATAAAATGGGACTTTGTACGCAAGAGAAATGAGAAAAACGAGGTACAAAGATATAAGGCACGCCTTGTTGCACATGGATTCTCATAAAGGCCTGGTGTCGATTATGAAGAGACATATTCACCTGTTATGGATGCTATAACTTTCGTTATCTCATTAGTTTTGCTGTCATACAAAAGCTTGACGTGCATTTAATGGATGTGGTTACCACCTACCTTTATGGCTCACTTTATAATGAGATATACATGAAAATTCCCGAGGGATTTAAGATGCCTAACGCACATAATTCAAAGTCCCGGGAAATGTTTTCAATCAAATCGCAAAGATCTTTGTATGGTCTAAAGCAATCAGGACGAATGTGGTATAATCGTCTTAGTGGGTATTTATTAAAGGAAGGCTATATAAATGATGTCATTTGCCCATGTGTTTTTATAAAGAAGACAACATCAGAATTTGGTGTACTTGCCGTATATGTTGATGACATAAACCTTATTGGAACTCCTATGGAACTCCAAAAGGCAATTGATTATTTAAAGAAAGAATTCGAGATGAAAGATCTCAGAAAGAAAAAATTATGTCTTGGTTTGCAAATTGAACATTTGGCAAACGGAATTTTTGTTCATCAATCCGCCTATATAGAAAAGGTATTGAAACAGTTTTACATGGATGGAGAACATCCTTTAAATACTCTGATGGTTGTTCGCTCACTTGATGTGAATAAGGATCCATTACGACCACAAGAAAAGAATGAAGAGTTACTTGGTCCTGAAGTACCATATCTTAGTGCAATTGGTCCACTAATGTATCTTGCTAATATTACAAGGCCTGACATAACCTTTTCAGTTAATGTTTTAGCAAGATATAACTCTGCTCCTACAAGGAGACATTGGAATGGAATCAAACACATATTGCGGTATCTAAAAGGGACTACCGATATGAGATTATTTTATGGCAACAATTGCAGTCCCGATCTTGTTGGTTATACTGATGCTGGGTATTTATCTGACCCTCACAAGGCTCGATCTCAAACAAGTTATGTGTTTACCTGTGGAGGCACTGGCATATCTTGGCGACTGACTAAGCAATCAATTGTGGCCACTTCATCTAATCATGTTGAGATAATTTCTATTCATGAAGCAAGTCGAGAATGTGTGTGGTCGAGGTCTATAATACATCTTATTCGAGACAAAAGTGATTTTAAATGTGACAAACTACCCACGATTTTGTATGAAAACAATGCGGCATGCATAGCTCAATTGAAGGGAGGATTCATAAAAGGAGATAGGACAAAGTACATTTCACCAAAGTTATTTTTCACACATGATCTTCAAAAGAATGGTGATATTAATGTGCAATAGATTCGTTCAAGTGATAATATGGCTGATTTGTTCACAAAATCTCTGCCAGTGTCAACCTTTAAGAAGCTAGTGTACAAGATCGAGATGCGAAGGCTCAATGATGTGAATTGATGCCCTCATCAGGTGGGAGTTAACACGTGTTGCACTCTTTTTTCCTTACAATATTTTGTCCCACTGGGTTTTCCTTGCAAGGTTTTTAATGAGGCAACCAAAAGGCGTATTATTAGATATGTGTACTCTTTTTCCTTTTCTAGATTTTTTTCCATTGAGTTTTCTTTTAGTTAAGGTTTTAACGAGACACATTATTTGCTGAATAGACATTCAGGGGAGTGTTATAAATAGAATTCTATTTATGGTAAATGTCTATATTTAGAGAGATTATAGATTTACTACTTGGTGGCTAAATCAAGCTCTATTTATAAATAAAGGGTTCTATTCCATTATAAATCATCCCAAAATTTAATAAGAATTTCCTCTTTCTTTTTCTCTATTAATAACTCATTGATTTTTTTTCTTATCATCAGATATGGTTCCACGGTCTAGAGTTTAAATTTTAGAAGAAGTGTCTGTTAGAGAATACTTTACGACATAGCTAAAGTTCGAGTTACGAATTTGATAGAATATAATAATTTGGACAAATCACCCCATACTATTACGAGATGATTATATAAAAAGAATTTTAGTTTTCTTTTTTAGTCTTTATTTCTTCCTCCACATTCCCTCCACCTCCACACACAAAAAAATATGTTATCCGTGTTATGAAATAATATAAGAACAAGTAGAATAATGCAAGAACAAGAACAATATAGAGAGAATAGGGAGAGAGAGTATTCTTATTGATACTTTGAGATTGTTAGGGATTATATACAATGGTAGAAGACCCCTTTATTTATAGGGAGGTAGTGACTTAGCTACCAAGAATAAAACTCTAGAATCTCTCTAATTATAGACATTCACCTTAAATAGAAGTCTATTTATAACACTCCCCCTTGAATGTCTATTCAACAATGTGTCTCGTTAAAACCTTAAAACCAAAACCCAATGGGAAAAATTAAAGAGAAGGAAAAAGAGTATACATGTTTGAATATGCGCCTATTGGTTGCCTCGTTAAAAACCTTGCAAGGAAAACCCAGTGGGACAAAACCTTGTAAGGGAAAAAGAGTGCAACGCGCATTAACTCCCCCTGAATAGAGCATCAACTCACATCCTTTAGCATTTGCATTCCAATCTTGTGCATCATCTTCAAAACGATCTTTGATAGAGATTTGATAAATCAACCATATTGACTTGAATAAATATTCCGGACCTTGAAATCATCATTCTTGATAGATATGAACATCTTCATATAATGTCGTGGAATGACTATTCAATATCTTTGACTTTTATACCCTCAAGTATTTGAACTACATGTCCAAATCTACATGTCTTTCACATGGAATCAAGTATTTGTCTATACGCTTTAAGCGTATCAAAGACTTTGTCCTTCTGGGACTTAATATGAGCATTTGTAGTGAGAATATAGTTACATTCTTTGGGTCAGCAAATGCGTATAGCATGCTTTGCAATATGTTGTAATTGAATTATCCATTTTATGAACTTCAGGTTCATATCATGATATTCGGGGATCTACATATACAAATGATAATTCCTCCCATGTAACCTTTTCTCAATTGTTTATCATGTCTCCCCCTCATGTTAGAAAAGCTAACTTGTTTCCTAAACTTTGGGAAATCATCTTTGTGCATTATCATGTCAATATACACAGCACATTAATAATAAGATGAAATTATTTGGTTCCTGGCCCTGAACCACTTGTGAGGGGAGAATATACTCTCGTATACAACGTATATCAAACTGATATATATAACTTTGTTCTCGTAAGAAACAGTTTAGCTATTAATTGGAAGCACTCAATAATTATCTTGCTAAATCAACTTTGATATAAACCAACTTATCAAGATGAACTATCTTGAGTAGAGAACCTGGAAATTATGCTCGAAGTTAGATTACTGAGCAATTTACCTCGCAAGCACCGGCCAGGCTGCGGGTTAATAACAATTGCGCATGTAACCATTTCATAGATGCATCATATGTGGTATACATGGCAGGTGAATGGGCCCATATTTACCTTTGATATTTTCAGAATTTATGGGCTTCAACCCGAACTCTTTAGTTGGTCAGTTCATTAATGAGAACAAGTGATACAAGAGAATTCGTACAGAACTTTCTAGTTCTTTAATATTCACCTATGTGAATTTGCACATCATACTTAAAATGAGATGGCTAACACGAATGCCAACTGAATAAATTATCAATATTGGTAAACTTCAAATATACACCATGACATGTGCACTTTATCAATAAACTTCAGGTTTATTATGACATGGGTTTTTATACCAATAGATATCCACTTTATTGTGGCATTCTTTCGTTTGTGTAGTACAAACTGGAGAACAAAGCGGGTAGCTTTTTATATACAAATTACCCCGCTACAAGTTGTAGTAATAGGAGATATCAAATCATTCCTTTATTTATAGTCTCAATATAATCAATCCTTTCGCGTGTACTTTGGAAACTGAATAAGTTTCTTTGAGACTCACTACAGCACAATACTCAATTGTGTTTCTCCATCATAGTAATTGGCTCTTCTAGAGCTCTCAATTAATTTTGTACTACCACAGATTCATCAACATCCATGTGGTGAATATCTCTTTTAAAGAGAAAGTTATACCATTATGGCCATGTCAAACTTATATGCAAGATATGTTTCTTGCATTATCGTTGTCCTTTAATAGTCATGTTTCCAAAATACTTTGGCGTACAATAGGTACGTGACCAACGATCATTCATGCCATATATATAGCCAACAGGCTTGACACCATTAGGTGTTTCAACTATAGGGCCAAAAACTTCACGTTTTGCCAGCGAATTCAATTCTGATTGAATTGCTTCTTGCCACTTTGGCCAATCATGTCTTTTTCGACATTCTTCAACAGATTGAGGTTCGAGATCCTCACATTCTTGCATAATGCTAGATGCGACATTATAAGCAAAGACATTATCCATCACTATATCCACTCGATTAATATTTGCCTCAATATTGATTGGATTTATGGATAGTTCCGTATTTTCCAGAGTCTCGGGCTCAATGGATTCTTCATGAATCTCAGAATTTGTTAAATCATGAATTTCCTCATGATATTCTTTCGTAGTGTCATTTTGATCATTTGCTTTCCTCTTTCTAGGATTTCGATCTTTGGAACCTAATGGTCTGCCACGCTTCAGGCGTGCATTTGACTCATTGGATATGACACTAGATGATTGTCCAACAGGGACATCAATACGTATTGGGACATTTTCCGCGAGGATATGGGATTTCGTTATCCTTTTCAAGTCCGTAAATGCATCAGACATTTGATTTGCTATTCTTTGCAAATGGATAATCTTTTGTACCTCTCTTTCACAAATAGAGGTATGCGGATCAAGATGAGATAATGATGCATTTTTCCACAAAATTTCCCGTTTGGTTTCACCAACTTCTCCCCCTAATTTTGGGAAAAGTGTCTCATCAAATTGACAGTCTGCAAATCGTGCAAATCTTCTGTCAATATTTCGAGGTAGCGAATAATGGAGGGCGATTCAAACTCAACATATATTCCTAACCTTCTTTGCGGACCCATTTTGGTGCGGGATGGCGGTGCTATAGGCACATATACTGCGCATCCAAAGATTCTTAAATGGGATATATTAGGTTCATGACCCAAAACCAATTGCAACGGGGAATATTTGTGTCAATTCGTCAGTCAGAGACGAACTAGCATTGCTGTATGCAAAATGGCGTGACCCCAAACCGAAGTGGGCAGCCGACGAACTAGCATTGCTGCATGCAAAATGGCGTGACCCCAAACCGAAGTGGGCAGCCTCGTTTTCATGAGTAAATGAGGTATTCAAAATTATACTCATGTATTGTCTCGATCTGATATCCATTTTGAATGATATCTCTAAAACTCAACAAGTTCCTTTTAGACTTGGAGGAGAACATTTTGACTGATATCATTAAAACTCAACAAGTTCCTCTTTAGACTTGGAGGAGAACATTGCATTTTCTATGATAAACATCGTGCCTTTGGGCAGAGTTACAGTTGCTCTTCAGGAGCCTTCAATCAATTTAATTCCCATGGTTTGACATACAAAAGAAATACACGAACATAAGAATAAACAAGTTCAATTCGTTTGTGTCACATAATATTTTCAAAATCTGCTGATGTCAGTTGACTAAATAAATCAGATAGTCGATTATATGTTTTCCATAATTGATTACTATGCAGTTTGAAAATTTCAGTTTAAGCATTTTCATAAAACAATCGATTGTTAAACACACACAATCGATTGTTGAGCATTGACAATCGATTGTTAAACATAGACAATCGATTGTTGACTATTTTTGAAAAATTCCAGATCACTGTTTTAAGACAATCGATTGTTAAACATAGACAATCGATTGTTGACAATTTTTGAAAAATTCCAGATCACACTATTTTAAGACAATCGATTGTTAAATATAGACAATCGATTGTTGGCTATTTTGAAAAATTCCAGAGCACACTGTCTTAAGACAATCGATTGTTAAACATAGACAATCGATTGTTGAACATGGACAATCAATTGTTGAGCATTGACAATCGATTGTTTTGCAGTTTTAATGCGAAATATTAGATAATCGACTAACTGTTAGGTTAGTCGATTACCTCTACTTGAAAATAAAAATATTATTGAATTTTGAGCATATTGAAACATTTTAACGAACTAATACTAACATTATATCATAAACTAACTAATACGAGCTGATACTAATGACTATTAGTTTATTCACTAACTATTACAAATAAGTGAAATAAAATCAAACAACTCCATCTTCCTTCATCACAGATCCATCACCGATTAGGTGGTCTATTTTCCCCTTAGGGTGCTCAAAGAAGTCTGCCACATTCAAGTGGGTGATGTCAAAATTGTCGTCAGAGACAAAATTTGTTTCAGGGCATTTACTCTTTAGAGATGCTTGACAAGGCTCAACCAAATGTCTTGGTACACGGCAAATTTTCGCCTAGTGCCCTTTTCCACCGCAACGATAACATATAGTTTATGAACTATTTGCTTTTGGATTCTCATCGTATCGTGCTTTACACAGTCTCATGTCAAATATTACTTTCATAAAGTGAAAGATTACTTTGAGAATCTTTATTATTCTCATTATCACAATAATGACGATTATAATTTCGTCTATTGCCAAGTCCACATCCATTGATACCTTCACGGTGATAATTTTGCCTTCTTTCAGACTTATCACATACTGCTATCACATTCTCTAAAGGGAATGGAGCAAATTCAATTGGACGGAATTTTAATTCTTTGCCACGTCCACATTCATTGATACCTTCACGGTAATAATTTTGTCTTCTTTCAGACTAATCACATACTGCTACCACATTCACTAAAGGGAATGGAGCAAATTCAATGGGACGGATTTTCAATTCTTTGCCCACAATCATACATGAATTTGATCATGGCAAGGCATAGAAATTTTTACCACTTCATGTGAGTGTAATTTCTTACGAACTCCATTAGAGTTATAATCAAACTTTGTTGTCTTTGTTTGTATATAAAATCAAATCGTAGAATTTCAAGAATTTGAAAGGGAAAAGTAAATTACTTACCTTTAAGGTATACCAATAAATGTTGTGATATCAAATATACCTCTTGTGTAAATTCCTTTCTTTCTCGTTTCTTTTCCTTCTTTCTTCATTCTTTCTTTTTCCTTTTTGTCCGTATAGAAATTCATCTGGCGTAGAACTTGCTTTTGAGCCATGCGTCTAACATCTTGAACTAATCTCTTGAAGCGTGACCCGGATAATGCCCGGAATTAGCGAAATTCGTGTGGGCGAATTTCTCCTTAATCTTCTCAAAGTGCTTCTTGAGACGGTAGAGTCTCGTGCTGATAACGTGTTATGAAATAATATAAGAACAAGTAGAATAATGCAAGAACAAGAACAATATAGAGAGAATAGGGAGAGAGAGTATTCTTATTGATACTTTGAGATTGTTAGGGATTATTTACAATGGTAGAAGACCCCTTTATTTATAGGGAGGTAGTGACTTAGCTACCAAGAATAAAACTCTAGAATCTCTCTAATTATAGACATTCACCTTAAATAGAAGTCTATTTATAACAAACCGTTCACTTTTAGCTAGTATTTGGCCATAAATTCTTAAATTTGTTTTGGATGAAATTTGATTTAAAGATGAAAATGTATTTGGACATATGTTCTTTTAAAATATATTTTTCAAATTTATTTTGGAAAAAACATGTATATTTTGGCCGAAAATAAGCTATTGAGTTGGTTTTGGGATTGAGATTTGGGATTTTGCCAAAATATAGGTCAAATATGGCCAAATATGTTTGCCAACCATTGCCAAAATATAGGCAAAATAGGTAAAATCTATGGTCAAATATGTGTTTGCCAAATAAAATCCAAGTTTATTTTGATAAAATTTATGATCAAATGGATCCTAGTTATTTATTTTAGATTTTTCATGTCTTTTAAGAAATAATAAATAAAATATATATTTTATAATCGTAATAATGATAAAGTATTTTCAAAAGTTTTGAAAAATAATTTGAGGAATGAATAGTTAATTATAAAGATAAAATAAAAGATAAAAGTTTTTATTTTTATTTTATAGTATAGTGAATAAATAAAAGTAAAAAGAAATTTTTAGTACGAATGGACAAGTAGAAGTGAATAGTGAACTAAAATGTCTTCCTTTCATGCTAAGCAAGCAAACAACATTTGGAAAAAAAGAGAGAAGGGAAACAAGCAACATTTATAGAAATTGTCAAAATTTACTAAGGCAACAAAAGGAAAATTTGGGAAAAAATAGCACCAAAATACGCGCTTGAATTCATCGCATAGGCTCTAAACACAAACTCTGTATCTGTTGAAATCATCTTTGCTACAAAAAGGTCACCGGAAGCCATGGCGTCACCGTCGTCAACGGCGGCGACAAACGTCATGCTAGCAATCTTCGAGAAGAAAACCGTGTCACTCGATCTCTACCGTCCATTACGAAACTACATCGCTTTCAACTACTCCGAACGGGAAGCTCAAAACCTCGAAGATGATCTCCAAACTCTCAAGCAATACCGCTCCGAAATCGAGCGTGTTCCGGCCGATTCGCTCCCCGCTCGCCGTGATATTCTGCAAAATTACTATAAATCCCTCTGTGCTGTTGAATCTCGTTTTCCGATCTCACCTGATAAAGATCACATCAATTCCGTGTTTTTTACTTGGTACGACACTTTCAAGAACAAGCAGAAAGCTGTGCAGCAGAATATTCATCTAGGTATATTGAAGCAAATTTTGATTTGATTGGACTTCAAATTATGCGTACAATAGGTGATTCGTGAATTACAATTTAGAATTGCTTCACACTTGCTTTGAGCTTCTACATTGTTCATACTTTCCCTTTTCTTCCCTTCTCCTTCGCTTCTTGTTTATTGTACAACTTATAATGCAGAAAGAATTGTGTCGTACTTGATTTTAAGCTGCTACGTATATTGGTCTTACTTTCCTTTCCAAATGGATTCAGCTTCTTGGAATTTGGATTTGGGATAACGTTGGAATTTGCTCCAGAGAATATTAAAACTTTGAAAAGAATAAAATTTTAATTGCCTGTCGCAGATGGTAAAGAGATTATTTGGAGGTTGGTCCTGTTTAGTTTGGATTCTGGAAACTGGATCTGATTATTTAGAAATGCTGTTATTAGGTAATGGACTTTATCAGTTTCATTGAAATAATTTGGTTAGTTGCTAAAGTTGATATTTTCGAAGAGTAACTATTACAACATAAGTCAAAAGTTTGTTGGAGCTTTAAGCGCAAATTGCAATTAAAGCATGAGCTTTAGCGAAGAAAAGCGCCAACAAAGAAAAACAATACTAGCAAAAAAATATGTAACTGCAAACACAAACAATAATTATTTGGAAAAAAGAATGAAACTTAAGCTATATATATGATGTTGTGCACTTTAAGACAGAACCAATCACCATCAATGGAAGTGCACCCGCCTTAGCACCTTGACGCGTACACTAAAGCGCCAATTAAGTGAGGCGAAGCGCACAACCTGTACTTACCGAGTTTCAGGGCTTAAACACACTTTAAGTGAGCCTTTAGCAACACTGGTAACTTACCGTTCTATTTGGACATCTAATTTAATTGAAAACAGTGATTTATATAATATAAGTAGAAAGTACAAAACCAAACAGGGCAAAGGTATTTAATACTAATTAGTTTCATTTCAATATCTAAATGATCTTAAAATTCAAACACGGACCTTCTCAATATAATATGGCGATCTTATGAATTGACAAAAGTTAAATTTATGCTCAGTTAGTGTCATCTTGTTATATAAGTAATCTAGCTTTTTATTTTTTGGTTTGCCGCAGAGAAAGCTGCAGTTTTGTTCAATTTGGGAGCAGTGCACAGTCAGATGGGATTGAGTTTGGATCGATCAGCTGTGGAGGGGCGAAGGCAGGCATCACATTCCTTTATTGCTGCAGCTGGGGCTTTTGCGTTCCTAAGAGACAATGTGGCAATGAAGGCATCAATGGGTAGCTCCACCACTGTTGACATGTCAGTGGAATGTGCTGGGATGTTGGAAAGACTCATGCTAGCTCAGGCTCAGGAGTGCGTTTTTGAGAACACTATTGCCAAGGGAAGCACCCCTGGAGTCTGTGCAAAGATTTCAAGACAGGTTGTCTATTGGTTATAATACCTTATTTATTTCAGCCTTTGCCACTTCATACGTTCTGTAGTTTAGTCCACTTTTTATTTGATTGCATGAAAGATAACAAACACTTGACTGCACGATTCAACAATGCATTCTTGATATTTGATAATATATTAAAAAAAGCCATTCTGAATATTATGTTGGCCGAGGGTCTATTGGAAACAACCTCTCTATCTCCACAACGTAGGGGTAAGGCTCTCCCCCGACCCCACTATATGGGATTATGCTGGTATTTATTGTTGTTGTAGGATATTATGTTGGCAATGACATTTTCTGATTTGTCTGCTATTTTTGGTGTAACAACAACAACAACAACTACTACCCAGTATAGTCCCACAAAATGGGGTATGGGGAGGGTAATATGTAGACGGGCCTTACCCCCTACCCGAAAGGGCAGAGAGGCTGTTTCCAATCGACCCTCGGCTTAAATTATCTTTACACTAATACATGCAACATTTAAATTTAAAATGAGCACTGCACATATGATTACAGGCAGGGATTTATTACGAGGAAGCTTTGGGAGCATTAAATGTTGCACCTCTGAACTACCACTTTGACAAGGGTTGGCTGGCTCATGTTCAGCTCAAGGCAGCCTTGTTTTATGCTGAGGCCTGCTATAGGTATGGTGTGGAGCTCCACGAGAAAGAAGAAATTGCAGAGGAAATTGCGAGGTTGAAAAGTGGGATTAGTGCATTGTCTGAGGCCAAAAAAACATCACCCAAGGGTGCAGCGCAGCAGCTCTTGGATGCAATTAATAAGCTTGAGGCTAATTTAAATCAAAACTTGGCGAGAGCTGTGAAGGAGAATGATAGAGTATACCTCATGAGGGTTCCACAAGCCAGTTCTCTGGCTCCTCTTCCAGCATTTTCATTGGTCAAGCCTATGCCAATGAATGATGTCCTGGATGCAAGCAAGGAGAAGATGTTTGCCAGTCTTGTTCCTGATAACAGCGCTAAAGCTCTTTCCAGGTACACCGAAATGGTTGATGATGTCATTAGGTCTCAAGCTGAGAGATTGCAACAGGGAAGTGAACTAGCTCGAGTTAGGCTCAGGGAAATGGACTTGCCTGATTCTATTCTTGCTTTGGAGGGAAACTTAACTCTGCCCATGGCCTTAAAAGAAGATGTAGAGGCAGTTCAAGTTTGTGGTGGTCCAGCTGGTTTAGAAGTTGAGCTGCAGCAGCTCAAAGATCTGAAGAGGGTGAACCAGGAATTACTGGTCCAAACTGAGGAGCTTTTGCAAAAAGAAGCAACAGAAGATTCTCAATTTAGAAGTCAATTTGGAACACGATGGACAAGGCCTCAATCTAGTACTCTAACAAAGAACCTACAGGACAGATTGAACAGGTTTGCAGCTAACTTGAAGCAAGCTGCAGAGAGTGATGCCAGGATTGAACGATCAGTGAGGGATCATGCAGCACTCATGTCAATCCTTGATCGCCATCCAGTATGTATTTATTTAGCATTTAGATTCTTTGTGAAACCTTATTTTAAATAACTAGTCATGTGATGCATATTTAGCTCTGTCAATGAACTTTACTCATCAAGACATGTAGAAAAGAAATCTGACGTTCTATGCTGTTGGTCCTGTACATAGACGCATAATTAGTGGGTGTTCTTAGGATAGTTGTCAAATTGTGGAAATTGAGTTCATGAGCGTTCAAAGATAAAATCTATTGACAGCTTGTGCCATCGGGAGAGCTTGGTGATTTTCTTAATATGTATTTAATATATGCTGTCATTCTTATTTTAACCGGTTAAAATGATTAGATTTGGATTTGTAGATATTTGATTTTGACTACACAACTTTGAAGTGCTTGCTCTTTACTTAGTTGTATGTCCATGTTACAGTTAAAGTCATTACTTATATACTTATGTATCTCCTGGAGTAGCTAACAGAAGCATAGGCTAACCTGTGTATTTTTCTCTATGATAGATTGAATCAGCTCTTCCAACCTTGGCAAGACCAATCATGTCGCTGGATGCCAATGAAGACGCCATTGCGGGATCTCTGAAGCAGAGCTTGGTAAGACGAGTTAACCAGGCTACATGTGTGTTACCGTTCTTGCTGTGTCCTTTATTATGGGTTATGTTGCAACCGTGTATCTAGAGTTGCTATAGAATATTCTCTTGAAACACCTTACTAGTGATGCTTATTAAAGAACGTTATGGGTTAATGTAAAGTACTTTTTTTTCCAGAGACACCATGTAAAAATATATGCTGTAAGTTTTGGTATATTAAAAGAATATTAGTGAATACAAAAAGGGAAACATGAATTCGTCGTAAGTAACAACAGTAGAAAAGAAAGCCTAACAACAAGCCTGATTAATGAAGTTCAGTAAATATGAGCAATTGTAGCATGATAATCTTGTTTAAAGTCCTCTCATGTCGAACAAATCAATAGGCAAGTTTGGGGTGTTGTGAAGCATGTAAGCCTTACATGTTGCAAAAGTAGGTTGGAAAATAATGACAAATGCAAAAATAGTTGAATTTCTTCCTGCCTAAGTCCTGACAGACAGCGTTACCCGGTGCTTGTTTTGGTGGGAGGTAGCAAGTATCTGGTGGAATAGGTGAGGTGCGCACAAGATGGCCAGGATATTACTGTTGTATAAAAAAGTTCGTGACTTTTGTTGGATCCATTTTGTGGAATATTTTGTTTACTAGATGAACAATCTTTAAGTTGCAGCCACTATAATAGTAGTTTCCATAGACTTATTTCTCAAAAAATTAAAAAATAACTACCTCCACAGATTCATTCAAGTTATTGGTGCTTATATTTGCAGAGACAATTAGAAGGTCTTGGTGCTCAGCGGGCAGGGCTCGAAGATATGCTGAAAGAGATGAAGAGGAAGGTAGGATAACATAACCACTTGTACCTGGGTAACTTGTGACTTCTTATTTAAAGAGGTGGGCATATTTTTAAGTCCGAAACTTTTAGCTAATATATATAGTCATTGTGTATGTACTGTTTTTGCTCATAGGATTGTTGAACAAGTATGATCTTTTGAATTCCTCGAAAGAAGGAAACAAAGGTTATTGCTAGTTCACATGTAAGAGGTCTTACTTTGTCTGCTACTTGACAGTACTTATCATGGTACAAGCACATAAGCTTGCACCAAAGTGAGCAAAATATATGTTTGCTCAAGTATTGTGGACTGGTAAATAAATCCTTGCATTTGCTTAATAACCCAAAATATAAAAAGGAACATTGCATTTGGTTGTCCCGGCAGTGATGGCCTATCATTGTATGTTAGTGAATTTCTCTTGGTGCAGCTAATTTTATGTGCTTCGTCCTTCTTGGGGCATTATGGTGTATCGTGACCCTAGTTTTGGTTATGTATTAGCTACTTCTGGTTAAGTTTACCAGATTCTCAGAGCTTCCATTTCCTTTTGGAGCTTGGGAAGTCAAACAGATTCCTCCTCAGTACATTTAAAATAGCATTGGTCTTAAAGAAGCTAACACATAAGGATAACACTACTTCATCACTTGGTTTGGTGGTTGTTCTTCAATCGTCATCCATTGGCCACAGGTCACTGAAAATGTATTGCACTTTGTTTTAGTCAAACATTTCTGTTTCCATCGAAAGAGGCTTGTTTCTTGGTATTTGTTCTGCTTCCTTGCTCACTGATCCAGGATCTGCAAGATTCAGCTTTACCATTTATATCATGGGGTATTGCACAGGATGATATACTTCCTAAGCTGATGACATCCACTGGTTCCCACGAGGATCTTTTCAGAAAGGAGATTGCAAAGTATGATCATATTTGTGAAGAAATTGCACAGAACCTTGAGGCACAACAACAACTGTTGCTGCAAATTCAGGTCCGATATAAAGTTTCTATATCCGGGAAATTTCATTTTACTGCTCTTTTCTTTCTATATCTGCTTTAAATACAATGACTATTCTAGGAATATTGATCTGGTAAATTGATGATGCATGTATTGCACATTCTAGTCCAATGCCACCTTTTGCATTTTATTCCTTTTCCGTGTTTAAATATTTGACTCGTCCAGGAAGAGCGAATCGTCGAATAGGGGGAAGTAATATCACGGCAAAAGCCTTTTGGGTCGGAAGAGCAAGCTTCTTCTTTTCGATCTGGTAGGAGGGGAAGGAGGACAACGCTTTCTATTAAGCATTTGTGTGGGTCTAGCTCTGCTTTCTAAGGGCTTCTTTTCTTAGCTTCACCGGCTGGAAAGATAATTCATGTGCATCAATAAAGGTCTAACAGTTTCATTGTAGGCACATCTTTCTCTTAGAGAAAGCCGCGTTCACACAGCCCTATGCCCCCCCCCCCCCCTTGTGGTATTCATCCGGATTTCTCTGTCCCAAGCCGGTCTGTTCACAAATCTCGGACCAAGATCTTGTTCGGATATTGATCGTAGCAAGCGTCACTTCCTTCATTGGATGGATTCAGGCTTGCTTGTCTCGCTCTCATATTGGAAGGCTAGGTTTGGAACCCTCTAGGAACTGAATCACGTTTATTTATCTGGCTTGATATTTGGAGTAGTATGGGAACAATAAAAAATGCTTAACATTTCAGGATCTTTGTGGAAAACTAAAGCCGACATAAAAAGTCCCACTTTCTGAAAAGAACAACTAACAATGACTTTATTATTTCAATGTATCTCTTTGAATCCTCTCTAACAATATTTTTCATTTGCAGGCTCAAAATGAGGATTTTGCTTCCATTTTCAATCTTGAGGATTATAAAGGTACGTTTTAATCTGCTCTATCTTTCAGGTATATTGTCCGAAGCATGTTGAAGTTTTGATTTTACTGTTCCTTGTGGCACTGGGAAACAAGTTTTGTATGTGTATTCACTTTTCTAACTGGAAAAGATAATTAGTAGTTTGCAGATGTAGTTGCAGTCTCTTGTTTTTGCAAGTTGGGTCCCCCGGGAACATGGTGAATTGCTGGCTCACCCATATTAAGATGTGTTTCCACTTGTATGGTCTGCATTTGCTGGATGGGATACGTGAGGCTTTGGGTTGTTGTTCCTGGGTCTCTGTTTTTTCAGTTATGAGTGAACCTTTACCACTTTTTTAAAAATTCAGCTCAGGAAATATGTTGACCATTACAAGATGAAGGAAAAAAAAGAAGGTACTCAATATGAGCATTACTGATCTATGTGGATGGTTTTCAAAGGAGGTGACTTCAATTTAGAGAAAAAGTTTGTGGAAAAGATTGACAAAGGACAAATTTGTTTTTTTTTTAAATAAAAAATAAATAATGTTTCTGCTGGGAATTGTGAGGTTTTTGCTTGACCTGTCATGTGGCGATATACAACATTGAAAGATACTAACAAGACAGACTTTTTCACTAACACGAAGAAAATGTCAATTAGCAAAGACCAATTTAGTATTCTTATTTAGCAATATGAGAAGCGCAGAAACTTAACGACTCAAAAGTAATGAGCGTGGAATTCCTTGTGCACCCTACATATCTTAGAAACCAGGGGCGCCCTAAGGAGCTATGGAATTAAGACAAAAGGCATGCATAATATTGTCAATGAGTCAGGAATTGTAGAGGCTTTCTGCTTCCATGATCAGCCACCGCCAACAAAGGAACAACGACCATGTTCAACCCAAATATAATTGTAGATATCTGTTTTACTCTAAAATGTTGTTGCTACTAGCGTCCCAATGGTGATTTCTAATTCCAGCAGTATTAGTTAATTTTTGTCAGCTCAATGTGTATGTCAAAATGTTACAGCATCCCGTGAGCGAATCTATAAGCAAATTGAAGCTGCCATTTCAAAATACCGAGAAATAAAGGAGAATATCAACGAGGGATTGAAGTTCTATGTTACACTTCAGGTATGAGATTTCGCATCTGTTAGAGAACTTTGAGAAAGGGGAGGGGGAGGGGAGGGGAGGGGGAGGAGGGATTGGCTAGCCTACTTCGAATTAAATTCCTCTTTCCAATTAAATCTTAAGCTTGTAAGCCTAATGGATGTGCTCAAATCTTTGATGATATTCCAATACTGCTAAAGACCATTCAATGGGTAACCTCTTTTAAATGATATCTGAACTCTGAAGTAGGATAGGGCATGAAGTTCAGTTGCACCGAATTATCGGTTTACTAGCTTGTATTAAGTAAAAAAAAATCATACCATTTGCATATTATTTCTAACTGAAAATAGAAGTGTTTATTTTATCATATTCTATTATTGAAAAAACATATTTCTGAATTAACCTGCCATTGAGTTGTTTTCTTCTTTTTAGGATTAAGTTTCATTTTCTATTACATGTTAATTTTAAATAGAAAGTTCTGATCTGATTTATCAAATATGACATGAGAATTGATAATTCTTCAGCGTGTATATTTGCATATGATAATTATTTGGAAGTTGTAAGAGATCGAAAAGTGAACTTATGAGTGGATTCTTCTGTGGCTTCATTTCATCGAGACCTCATTTTTTTGTGCTACCAATTATATTTAAGCTATCTTACTTTTTGTTTACTTCTTAGTTGTGTCACTTCGTTTCATCTCAGTTTATGTTGAAGTGGCTTTCCACGCGGTAATATAATCACTCCGTAAAGTTATTCTTGACTTTTTAAACCTATAAAAAAATAACAAAGAAGTTATTCTTCACTTTTAAAATGCTAGAGAGGAATTTGTAACACTCTTCTTCTTTTAAACAAATGGGCCTTCTTTTCGTGATATTTAATGTTCCTCTCTACCTTTAAATATTATTGGTAGCACCTATTCAAACTATTTTCAATGAATTTATGTTTTTTCTTTTTGCAAATATTTTGAAAAGGTAACATATCTATTATACTAATTAAATCATCAGCACAAAAATTGTGCTGGTAGCCAGAATGTACATCATGGAGAACGTAGACAAAAACCAAAAGCGTAACATCCTTGTTCTTCTCACAAGGAGCCTAAGACTTTATGATTGAATCATGGTCTTCAATATATTCTAATTTACACCAATAACTAAAAAGAAGAATACAATTCATCTTAATCTTCTGTGTGGGGTTGCTTGTATCTTCAAAGCACCTTGCATTCCTCTCCTTCCATACTGTCCACCAAATCGCTGCCAGGACAATTTTTCATCTGTCTTTGTTAGAGGTATAATTCCCCCCTGTATTCCAACTTTCCAGAAGTTGAAAGGTTCTTCCTGGCATTGTCCACCTAATACCCCTTGGGTTGATGAACAATTCCCACAATGGTCTGGTCACTCTACAATGTAGAAACAGATGGCCAATTGTCTCTGCATCTTGTCCACATAAATAGCATCTAGAACAAATTGGCAATCCTCTTTTCTTAAGATTTTCCAGAGTAAGTAGCCACCAACCAAGTAAAGCATGCCACTTTGTATGGTATTTTAACTTTCCATATGTGTTTCGAAGGCCATAAACTGCTTTGAGACACCTGATTCAAATCTTTGTAGGCTGAACTTACTGTATAACTTCCACTGCCATGCTTCTTCCATGAAAGAGTGTCTTCCCCCTCTTGCAGTCCTCTGCCTTGATCCAAGGTGGTATAGAATTCTGCAATTCTAGGCAGTTCCCAATCTTGAAGTAGTCTTCTGAATGTTAAGTTCCATTCCCGAATCCCCCATACATCCTTCACTGTAGCTTCTTGTTGCTGATTCAATGTAAAAATGTCAGGGAATAAAACCTTCAAGCATCCTATTCCCAGCCAGTTTTCCTCCCAGAATAATATTTTACTTCCATCCCTCACATTAAAATTCAGTTTGGATGAAAGACTTGGCCACAGGTTCCTAATTGATCTCCATAAACTGGTTCCATAAGGATTCTTCACCTCCCTAGTCATCCAGAAGCCTTCTTTTCCGTACTTCGGTTTTATCACCCTTGCCCATAGTGTTTGCTCTTCCCTTGTAAACCTCCACAACCACTTCATTAATAGACATTTGTTTTGCCTTCTCAGATTTCTGATTCCCAAACCCCATTCTTGATTACTAATGGTCAACTTTTTCCATTTAACTAAGTGAAATTCTTTCTTCTCTTTATTTCCATGCCGTAGGAAATTCCTTCTCATGACTTCCTTTCTCCTTTCTACATTATGAGGGCTAATTATAACCAGTAACCACCAAGCCTAATGTACTTTTTTCACTTTGGTTCATGTTCTATTTGCTTGTAACATTTCTTTATGCTCCTAAATATACCTGCTTAATTATCTAAGGTAAAGAGAAACTACTACAGTAAGACCCAAAAAGAAGATGACACTCTTGTTGTTTTCTACATTATCGTATCTTTCGGTTAACAGCTTAGCCGATTCTTAAAGTTTCAAGAATTCAAATTTAACAACTACTTAATAATTTACACGTTCCTTGATTTATTTATGAGTGTCATTTGATTGTACATGTTTTTGTTATTGAATTTTTATTATACAGAGTCCTGGTCTTTTGTGCTTCCTAACTAATTTCATCACTCAATTTACAACAACAACAACAACAACTACCTAGTATAGTCCCACAAAGTGGGGTTAGAAACTAAATTTCATCACTCAATTTATAGAAACCAATTCATACCCTAGTACCTGTGTAAGGAACATAGGTAGCAATCGAACTTATTAGGAATATAATACTACTATCCAAATATATAGGAGTATTATATGCTAGAAACAAATTAAGAAGGATAAGGATTATAGGGATTAGAAAGCTAAAGCACAAAAACTGAACGAAGGCAGTAAGTTGGTCTGGAATCAGGATGGAAGGGGAATATCCATCTAGCTTAGAATTTCATTTACATAATTGATTTTCGTTTTAGTTGGTTTGAATACTCACTGTGACTGTCGACTTAGGCAGGTCTTGCTCAATATCTTATTTACAAATATGTTATCTATTTGCTCCTTCAGTGGAGGATGAGGAACTGACATTCTATTTTTCATGGGTTAAACAGGATGCGATCACAAATGTAAAGCAACAGTGCAGTGATTTTGTGATGACAAGAAACATACAGTGTCGAGAAATGATGGATGAGGTTCAGAGACAAATTTCAGGTCTCAGTTTCCATGACAATAAAAGTTCAATTGGCTATAATTATCCTTCTGTTCCTCAGTCCCATCAGGTGCCAAGATCCAATCCCCAACCGCCAACAGACCCTGCGAATATGCCCAACGCTGTTCGACCCCAGACTCCTAGTTACCACCCCCCTCAGCAGCCCTCAATGGCTGGTAACACGCAGCAGCCCACGATGCCTGGTTATACTCAAAATCCGCCACCTTATGGTCCTCCTCAGCAGCCTACACCGCCTTACCATTTGCAAGCTTCCGGTCCCCCATATCCACCGCCTCAACATCAGCAACAACCACCACCGAGCCATGAGTATGGCCAACCTGCGTATCCTGGATGGCGGGGTCCCTACTATAATGCACCTCCACAGCAACCTGCACCTCCTCAGCAACCGGGTTCTATGCCTCGACCTCCTTATACCGTCCCTTCTCCATATCATCCTCCTCCCCATCAGAGTGGCTATTACCGGCAATGATAGTTTTCCTATTTGTCTTCATGTGCATCCTTGACAATTTTGGTCTCAGTAAGTTTTTGAGTCATTCTCAAAAGGAGATTCAATATCCTTGTGGTCCGGCCCTTTCCTGGACCCGCTCAGAGCGGGAGCTTAGTGCACCGGGCTGCCCTTTTCTCTTAGGGGATGTTTTCTCCATTGATGCTAGCTCTCCATTGGCTCGCATTACAACTTAAGCAAGTTAATACATCTAGGTTTACCTGTCATATAGGTTTGGTCTCTTTGTATGATCATGCTTTATTCGGTGCGACTCTACTCAAATGTATTTTGGATGAGTAATTTAAATCATAGTGCTCAGAAAACAATAAAGCGTGATGTTTAGGTGTTTATTGACCTCCTTTCCATTGTTTAAGAACATGGGCATATATACAACTTAATTAGATAGAACACTATACTGGTGAAAACCTACTATAAATTATATGGATCTTCAACAATTCTTTCTGAGTTTAGTCTTTTTTGTGGCATCATAGTTTAACTGTATAAATTTCAGAATGCTTTACTGCTCGTCTGTCTTTAATTCCTTGCTCTCGTTTTCAGTGTAGTGGTGACAGTTGAGTTTAATTAGTCACGTCTAGGGTATAGGCCGAAATAGGCTGTCGATATTTGCTTTCTATTCAGTTCTACAACTCAAAAAAAAAAATCAGAATATGAGATGCGAGTAACACAAACAACAACGACCCAATATAATTCAATTTAGTGGGCTCAGGGGAGGGTGGTGTGTATGCAGACCTTAGAGGCTGTTTTCAAATAGACCCCCGGTATCCAACTTCCGATCTTGCTCTTAGGGAGATTCGAACTCACAACATCTCGGTAGTGGGGGTTGCTTACCATCAGAGCAACCCCTCTTATCTTATGCGAGTAAAACAAAGGTGTAAATAAAAGAAACCAACGGAAGAAAGGGAAATGATAAAAACAAAATAGCTTTCTAATTAAAATTTCCTTAGCAGGAATGCCTCTTCTAATCTATTCGTGCGGATAAGTATTAAAGGTTCGGGTTCTGGATAAAAGAAGTATTGAAGGTTCAGGCAGCATAGAGATTTACAGTCATTTACTAAGCAGTAAAACCAGAAAAGAGAAAAAAAAAACGTATTTTGGGGAGGGTTATAATGAATTTAATCAACTCTTAAAATAATATTCTTGTCTAGAAGTGCTACAAGCTACTTTCTCCATTTGAAATGTATGCAATTAGATAACTAGATCTCACACCTAGTAAGCACACGAAAAAATGGGCATAATCATTTTTCTTATTTTATGATCCCGAAAATAAAAAAAATTAATATTAGTCATGGTAAATTGCTCACAAGTTCATATAGATGGATCCACCGTTTTATAGGTCAATCGGAGTCCGTCAACAAAATTGGGGAAAATCATCACGAATATAAATATATGAAAAAATAGAAATAATCATTAATTCTTGTTTCGTGACCCTGAAATGCCAAAAAATGATGTTAGTCATGGTGAAGCATGGCGAGTATTATTCACTAGGCCGTTTCCAATAAATCCACCAAAATTCAGATCAATTGGACGCCGTCAACTTTTTAAGAACTATAGGATCCAAGTGGCCGTACATAGCACGTGGTAGGTTCTATGTGTCCATATATAGTACTCGCGTGACCCCGAAACACCAAAAAAGATGCTCGTCATGGTGAGTATGGCGCACAATGCCAGTATCTGTTGATTCCATCAATTTTTAGGCCAATCGTAGCCTGTCAATAAAATTTAGAAAAATCATCATGCATATACTCAAACGAAAAAATTGCATAATAATTAATATTTTGTGACCCCGAAACGCCCAAAAAAAAATTACTCATAGTCAGTATTTCTTGCAAGACAATATCTGATGGATTTACCAATTTTTAAGTCAATCGGAATCCGTCAACCAAATTCAGAAAAATTATCATGTATATAAACACACGTAAAAAATAGACATAATCATTAATTCCTGTTTGATGACCTGAGACGCCAAAAAAAGATGTTTGCCATGGCGAAGCATGACGAGTATTAGTCACTAGGCCGTCTCTTACGGATCTGCTAAATTTCAAGTAAATCGGAGTCTGTCAACTTTTGAGTACGGTAGGATCCAAGTGCCTATGCATAGCACAGATAGGTTTCATGTGGTCGCACATAGTATTTTATGATCCCGAAACACTAAAAACGATGATAGTCATGACGAGTATTGCTACACTTTTTACGCTAATCCGATAGTATCACCAATTTTTACACCAATCGCAGTCCGTCAATCAAATTCAGAAAATTATCATGTCTATAACCATACATAAAAAAGATATAATTATTGAGTCATATTTTATAACCTAGAAATGCCAAAAGATTACATTAGTCATGGTGAGTATTGCTCACAAGATCATATCCAATAGATTCACCAATTTTAGGTTAATCGGAGTCCGTTAACCAAATTCAAAAAAATTATTATGTATATAAACACACGAAAAAATAGACATAATCATTAATTTCTAGTCCATGACCATGAAATGCCAAAAATGATATTAATTGTGACAAGGCATGGCGAGTATTATTCACTAGGCTTGTTGATATACCCCACCAAGTTTCGGGTTAATCGAATTTTGTCATCTTTTTGAGCATCGCCGGGATCCAAGTGGCCGTGCATAGGATAGGTAGATTCTATATGGACAAACATGTTCTTATAACCCCGAAATGCCAAAAAAGACGCTATTTATAGTAAGTATTGCTCACAAGACAATATCTATTTGTTCCACTAATTTTTAAGTAAATTGAAGTCTGTAAACAAACAACAACAACAACAACAACAACCCAGTATAATCCCATTTGGTGGGGTCTGGGGAGGGTAGTGTGTACGCAGACCTTACCCCTACCCTTGGGTAGAGAGGCTGTTTCCAAATAGACCTCCGGCATCCTTTCCTCCAAGAACTTTCCACCTTGCTCTTGGGGAGACTCGAACTCACAACCTCTCGGTTGGAAGTGGGGGTTGCTTACCATCCGACACAAAATTTAGATTAATCTGTAAGATATATGGACTTATATCTACATACATATGAACAATATATTGATAAATTATATGTTATGTGCTATCTTTTGGTTTGGCCTAATTTTGTGGTCTTATGGACATTATGTTAAGGGGGCCAATGTATTGTCATATAAAGTGTAGGACTAATGTGTAGATACCCAAAAGGGTAACCTTAGTTAATGATGGGCTAACTAAGGTTACATATATGTAACCATGGTTACATGCTTGTGACTCTTAAGTTATGTAACTCTTGTGACTCTTGGATTATGTAACTCTTTTGTTATAAAGTGGGGGTTATGGTTCCCACATTATTGCATAACAAACTCTTCTTCCTCCCATTGAATCAAGAGTAAAAAATCTCCATTGTTGTCTTGCAAATTCTTGTGGAAAACCATATACCAACTTTGGTTATTGTCATAATATTGTTGTTGTGAAACCATTCACATATATTTTTAGTCTTGTGAAAGAATTGTTGTGGATACGTATACTTCAAGACAATCTTGAAGGAAGGATCAAGGAGCAATCTTCATAAGGACTAAAGGACAATCATCAAAGGAGGTTCAACTAATTCCACACATGGATTCAGGTTAGCTTCCGCTCATGTAGTTTAATTCCGAATTGTTCAATATGAAGGTTGTTATATTTAGTTGGAATCATAATCCTAACAATTGGTATCAGAGCCACCTTCATTTTTGGATAATTTGGATGTTCATAAGATTCATGTTATGTTAGGATTCATGTTCTAGTTTTGTTAGAATTTTGTTTATGAAATTCTACCATGATATAGCATGATTTTATGAAAGTTATGTTTTGTTGAAATTTGATGTTTTAATATCATGTTATCTTTACTTGAATTAAAACATTGTATTTAGCATGATTTTAGTTGGTAGACAACATGTTTTCTTGTTTAAGATGCTTGTTGAAAATCATGTTTTAATTCTGAAAATTATGCAAAAACAGTGTTAAAAGTTAATCGACTAACTTTTCTGTTAGTCGACTAACTTAAAGACAGTGTTAAAAGTTAATCGACTAACTTTTCTGTTAGTCGACTAACTTATTTTTCAGAAATATTCTGTATATTTCCGCAAGCCATGTTAGTCGATTAACTTTTAAGTTAATCGAATAACCTGGTCCAGTAAGTTTGAAACGTTTTTCTGTATACCAGGTTAATCGATTAACTTTTAAGTTAATCGACTAACCTGATCCAGTAACTTATGAAATCTTTTTTTCCCAGAATAATCGATTATCTGTTTAAGATAATCGATTATCCTGGATCAGTAAGGTGAAAAACGTTTCAAATCTTTTAAGTTTCAGATTTTAATTGACATATTATTGTTCAATTAAAATATTTAAGTTTTTTTTATTAATGTATTATACATTAATATTTAAGTTTTGAATATTAATTGTTTTAAAGTCCATCAATTTTCGTATTTTTGGAATTGTCCTCTCAAGTATAATAACAATTAATATTCAGTTGTTGCATGTCAAAACATGTAACATATTAAGTTAAGATTCATAATATGGCATTAAGGAACTAAAGTTTTTAGCGTCTAATATTTTAAATTAGTCAATTGAAGCATTATGTTGCCAAAGTAACCTCTATTGTGTAGATTGATTAATCTTGAAATATAAGATGACTGTGGATGTTAGTCTTCCATGCGTTTAACACCGGCCCAAAGGAAGGTTGTTATTTGGCAGGAATTCGAACATGCTTGTGGTGATAAATATGAGACAATTATTTGGTTTTCCATGTGAATATTAAGTCGGCCCAAAGGAAGGTTTGATATTTGACAGGAGTTTATTGTCTATATTTGATCACTACACCAAGAGTACCACTTACAAATTGTTTTTCTGTCCAAAAACTAAAATCAATGTTGTGCTAGGTATCTTGTAATGAGATATGCCTATTTTGAATCTATAAAGTAAAGTTAAAGTTCAAGTATATGTAAGCATGTATTCAGTAATCCTTTTGTTCTATTTTCAGTTAATTCTTCTGCTTCTACGATCTCTGCCAACATCAATAGCATCCCTGTGCTTAACGGCACAAACTTTAAGGATTGGAAAGAGAACGTCATGATCGTTCTCGGTTGCATGGATATTGACCTTGCTCTTCGGATTGAGCAACCTGCTTCTCTTGAGGATACATCCTCTCCTGATGAAAGGAGGGCGTTGGAGAAGTGGGAACGCTCGAATCGCATGAGTCTAATGATCATGAAGCGTGCTATTCCAGAATCATTCAGGGGCACTATGACTGATGAACCTAATGCCAAAGTTTTCCTTGAAAACCTTGAACAGCGTTTTATGCAAAACGAAAAGGCGGAAACAAGTACACTATTGAGTAAACTTGTTTCCGTGAGGTATAAGGGCAAGGGAAACATTAGGGAGTACATTTTGGAAATGTCTCATCTTGCTTTGAAACTGAAGTCACTCAAGCTGGATTTACCTGAGGAACTGCTTGTGTACTTTGTTTTGATATCTCTTCTTGCACACTTTAATCAGTTTGAGGTCAGTTACAACTGCCTGAAGGAGAAATGGACTCTTAATGAGCTCATTTAACACTGTGTGTAAGAAGAGGAAAGGATAAAGCAAGATAAGACTGAAAGTGCTCATTTGGCATCCTCTTCTAAGGATTCTAAGAAGAGGAAAGGTAAGGAAGTTGCGGTTGCAAGGCCCAAGATTAAGCAACATATGGAACCTAAGGTTGAAATTACTGAATTAGGTTGCTTTTTCTGTAAGGGGACTAATCATGTGAAGAAAGATTGTACCAAGTACCATGCCTGGCGTGCGAAAAAAAGTACATTTCTTTCTCTTGTTTGTTCTGAAGTTAATTTAATTTCGGTACCTAAGGATACTTGGTGGGTAGATTCTGCTGCTACTACTCACATAAGTATATCTATGCAGGGTTGCCTGAACTGCCGAAAACCAAATGATGGTGAAAGATACATCTATGTGGGTGACGGCAAGAAGGTGCCAGTTGAGGCTATTGGCAAATTTAGGCTGTTGTTTAAGACCGATTTTCATTTATATTTGGATGAGACTTTTGTTGTACCGTCTTCTAGACGGAATTTAATTTCTGTTCCCCAATTGGACATATACGGTTATTCATGTTCTTTTGGTGACAATAAAGTTAGTCTCTTTCAGAATTCAAATCTTATTGGTACTGGTGTTTTATCAACATTTGATAGCCTATATTTGGTTGATACAATAACTTCAAATAATGAATCTTTGCATACAAGTTTAAGTGGTACCAAAAGAAAATTAACTAATGAGAATTCTATATCACTCTGGCATAAACGTTTGGGTCACATATCCACTCAAAGAATTCAGAAACTCGTGTCAGATGGAATTATTGATTCTCTTGATTCCTCAAATTCGGAAATTTGTATTGAGTGTATCAAGGGAAAACAAACAAACAAGACTAGATTAGGTGCTAAGAGAGCTTCGGACGTCTTAGAATTGATACATACGGATATTTGTGGGCCATTCCCTACTCCTTGTAGGAATGGTCAACAATACTTTATCACATTCATAGACGATTACTCTCGTTATGGGTACCTATATCTTATTCACGAAAAGTCCCAATCAATAGACGTGTTCAAATCATTTAAGGCTGAAGTTGAAAATCAACTAAGGAAAAGAATAATCCGTTAGATCTGACCGTGGTGGTGAATACTATGGTCGATATGATGGTTCCGGTGAACAACGTCCAGGGCCATTTGCTAAATTCCTAGATGAGTGTGGGATCGTCCCTCAGTATACTATGCCAGGAAGTCCTACGATGAATGGTGTAGCTGAGAGACTAAATCGGACCCTTAAGGATATGGTAAGAAGTATGATTTGTCGTACTACTTTTCCAGAATCACTCTGGGGTGAAGCATTAAAAACCGCAGCTTATATTCTTAATAGAGTTCCAACTAAAGCTACAATCAAAACCCCATATGAACTTTGGACTGGACATAAACCCAGTATTCGGCATTTACGCATTTGGGGTTGTCCAGCTGAGGCAAGGCCTTATAGGCCGAATGAAAGGAAGCTGGATGCTAAGACGGTTAGTAGCTATTTTGTTGGATACTCTGAAAAATCCAGGGGTTTTAAGTTTTATGATCCCACTTCTAGAACTATTTTTTAGACCGGTAATGCTAGGTTTTTTGAGGATATTGAGTTTGGGGGGTGGGGAGATAAATTTGTTAGAGATTTTGTCTTTGAGGAAGAACATGTGTCTTTCCCTCAAGTTGTTGATTTTGGTCTCATTCCTGACACGGATCACAAAACTCAAGTTGTTGATTTTGGTCTCATTCCTGACACGGATCACACAACTCCGGTTCAAGACAATCTCGAAAATCTTCCCCATCAGGACCCTGATATAACTAATGAAAATCAAACTCAACAACCTCAAGAAACTGAAATGCCATTAAGAAGATCCACTAGAGAGAGGAGAAATGCAATTTCGGATGATTATGTAGTATTTCTCCAAGAATAAGAAAGTGATATTGGACTTGAGGAAGATGATCCAATCAACTTCCGTCAAGTCATTAAGGGTTCTAACTCTCAATAGTGGCTTGATGCCATGAATGGTGAGATGAAGTCTATGAGCGATAATGACGTTTGGGAGCTTGTTACATTGCCCGAAGGTATTAAACCTATTAGTTGTAAATGGATTTTTAAAACCAAAAGGGATTCAGGGGGCAATGTTATTAAGTATAAAGCTCGTCTTGTCGCAAAAGGCTACACTCAGAAAGAAGGCATTGATTATAAAGAGACTTTCTCTCCAGTTTCATCGAAGACTCTTTCAGGACTACAATGGCATTAGTAGCACATTTTGATCTTGAGCTTCATCAAATGGATGTTAAGACAGCGTTTCTCAATGGTGACATTGAGGAAACAATTTATATGGTGCAACCTGAAAACTTTGTTTCGGATAATCAGAGAAAAAGGTTTGCAAATTAAAGAAATCCATCTATGGGCTCAAGCAGGCTTCCCGTCAATGGTATTATAAGTTTCATGCAGTCATTACATCTTTTGGTTTTGAACCGAATATTGCTGATGACTGTATATACCATAAGTTCAGTGGGAGTAAGTATATTTTTCTGGTTTTATAGGTCGACGACATACTGCTTGCCTGTAACGATATAGCATTATTACTTGAAACTAAGAAATTTCTTCCAAAGAAATTTGAAATGAAAGATCTTGGTGAAGCTTCTTTTGTATTAGGAATTCAGATACAACAAGATCGCTCTAAAGGTGTTCTCGGTCTGTCACAAAAGGGCTATATCGATAAGGTTCTGAAAAGATTTGGCATGCAGGATTGTAAACCAGGCAACACCCCTGTTGCTAAGGGAGACAAGTTTAGTCTCAAACAGTGCCCAAGAATAATTATGAAATTTCGGAAATGCAGAAGACGCCTTATGCTTCGGCGGTAGGTAGTCTGATGTATGCCAGGTATGTACAGACCTGATGTAGCATACATTGTTGGGATGTTAGGAAGATATCTAAGCAATCCGGGAATGGACCATTGGAAGGCAGCCAAACGGGTCATGAGGTACTTACAGAGAACAAAGGATTACATGCTTACATACCGGGAATCGGACCAGCTTGAGATCATTGGGTATACCGATTCCGATTTTGCTGGATGTCAGGATAGTTTGAAGTCTACTTCAGGCTATATTTTCATGCTTGCGGGCGGTGCTATCTCTTGGAGAAGCATCAAGCAAACTCTTACAGCCACTTCCACCATGGAAGCGGAGTTTATGGCATGTTATGAAGCATCTAATGAGGCATTATGGCTGCGGAATTTTGTTGGTGGACTGCGAATTGTTGATAGCATCAAAAGCCGCTTAGGCTATTATGCGATAACAGATCGGCAGTCCTTTATGCTAATAACAACAGTAGTTTGACGAAAGCAAAACATATGGACGTCAAATTTCGGGTTGTTAAAGAAAGAGTACAAAATGGACAATTGTGCATTGAGTACATTAGTACAAACTCCATGCTTGCGGATCCGCTCACTAAGGGATTGACACCAAAAGTACTTCATGAGCATATTGCTTGTATGGGTGTCAGATCAGATAAGGATTATGTATTTTAGTGGGAGCTTTGTATTGTACATTTATGTATTGTCCATTATATTCAGAAATTCAGTAATTCAGTTATATCTGCAGATATTCAGTTTTTAAAGTTTTTGTACTCTTACAGTTTATGATTGATCTCAATAAAGAGAACCAGTTGGAAATAGACATTATATTGACCACACTTTATGTTATTTCCATGCTACATACCTATACTTGATCCATGTCGTTGGTTATATTGATATAGGTGATCTATGTTGGTTCTAGTTACGAATGAGTAACGAAGAGCTCTTAGTTCCTATATTGGTATGATTGATGGACCGGATTGTTCATGACAATTTTATTGTGATAGCAATTTTTTGAGCTCCTAAGGTTATTTTGTAACATATAATGCTAAGGTTTGTACATATGTTTGTGTATCTCGTCCAAGTGGGAGATTGTAAGATATATGGACTTATATCTACATACATATGAACAATATATGGATAAATTATATGTTATGTGCTATCTTTTGGTTTGGCCTAATTTTGTGGTCTTATGGACATTATGTTAAGGGGCCAATGTGTTGTCATATAAAGTGTAGGACTAATGTGTAGATACCCAAAAGGGTAACCTTAGTTAATGATGGGCTAACTAAGGTTACATATGTGTAACCATGGTTACATGCTTGTGACTCTTAGTTATGTAACTCTTGTGACTCTTGGGTTATGTAACTCTTTTGTTATAAAGTGGGGGTTATGGTTCCCACATTATTGCAAGACAAACTCTTCTTCCTCCCATTAGATCAAGAGTAAAAAATCTCCATTGTTGTCTTGCAAATTCATGTGGAAAACCATATACCAACTTTGGTTATTGTCATAATATTGTTGTTGTGAAACCATTCACATATATTTTTAGTCTTGTGAAAGAATTGTTGTGGATACATATACTTCAAGAGAATCTTGAAGGAAGGATCAAGGAGCAATCTTCATAAGGACTAAAGGACAATCATCAAAGGAGGTTCAACAAATTCCACACATGGATTCAGGTTAGCTTCCGCTCATGTAGTTTAATTCCGAATTGTTCAATATGAAGGTTGTTATATTTAGTTGGAATCATAATCCTAACATAATCATGTATATACACACATGAAAAATGGACATTATAATTAATTCATATTTTAAAAAATGATACTAGTCGTGGTGAATATTGCTCACAAGATCATAACCGGTGAATCTGGCAATCTTTAGGCCAACTGGACTCTGTCAACCAAATTCAGAGAAAACTTATTATGTATATAAACATACAAAAAACGGACATCTTCATTAATTTATGTTTTATGATCACGAAATGCTAAAAAACGACCTAAGTCATGGCGAGGATAGGTCACAAGACTGCATTCGATAGATCTTCCAATTTTTGTACTAATCGGAGTCTGTTAATCAAATTTCGAAAAGTTATCACGAATATAAACACACGAAAAATAGACATAATCATAAATTCCTGTTTCATGACCCCAAAACATAAAAAAATGCTATTAGTCATGACAAAACATGGCGAATATTAAGCGCTATGTCGTTTCCGATGGACCCACCAAATTTTAGGTCAATCATAATTCATCAATTTTTTTTAGTACAGTAGGAGCCAAATGTCCATGCATTGCAGGAGTATATATTATTCTTATGACCCCAAAATGCCAAAAATGATGCTAGTCATGGCGAGTATTGCTCATAATACCATATCAGATGGATCCACCAATTTTAAGGTCAATCGGCATCCATCCATTAATTAAATTCAAGAAAATCATCATGTATATAAACACACAAAAAAACAAACATAATCACTAATTCATGTTTCATGGTCCCAAAATACTGAAAAACAGTGTTAATCATTGCGAAGCATGTCAATATTATTCAATAGGCCGTTTCTAATGAACCTACCAAATTTCAAGTCAATCGAAGTCCATCAACTTTTTGAACACTGGTAGAATCCAAGTAGCCGTGCATATAGTATTCTTATTACCACGAAATGCCAAACAATGACGCTAGTCACAATGAGTATTGCTCACAAGGCAGTATCCCATACCACCAATGATCCCGAAACAAATATGGAAAGTAGTTTCTTTTTGCTTATGTTCTTTCTTCGAGTTCAACTGATGAATTAGTGTTCGATAGACAAGGATTTTTTTCCCCACAAAGATAAGTTATACCAACACACGGGAAGTCCCTTCTCCGTGAATCCAACCCTTTTCAACTTCGTACAGTCAATCAACTTACATCAGTAGATCAAGTCTGTTTCAAGCTTAAAATATGCACTAAACATGCAAGCCAGATGGCTGTTGATGCTATTAGATGATGCATTTGCTTAAGAAGTCAATAATCTACTTGGAAAACATATCATCCCAAAATCCTGCTTAAGGAAACAAAGTGGTTAGTTGACATTAGACAAAAATTAAGAAGGCGGAAGAGCTTCTCGCACATAAATTTTCAACACCCAAGAAAATGTACAAGTCTTGAGAAGAAGAAGAAAGAGATATGGAAGACCAAAAAATTAACAAGCACTCAAGAAACTTAATCAGCTAATTTGCCTAGACCACTATTTATATGAAAATCAATTCACAGCCAAAAATTGCCAAAATTTACAAGAAATGTTTATCGATTCTTCATGCCTTGAGTTGCGCATAGATTGATGTACGAACTGCATGATGAGGAGACAAACATTTTCCATTTACAAGAACTTGTTCCACAAAATCCACCCGTACTGATTTGAATTGGTATAGCTGTATTCAAAAATAATAACTTGTTGAGGATGAGAATTTGCACAAACTATTGGAAAACACATGTAAAAGACAACTGTTAGTTAATGCGCCATAAAATTATTCCAGCCTAAACCATCTTGTGCAATACCACTCACATGCCAAAAGTGGCAATCCTAATTCCAGAATCCGTAAGAAACTAGTTCATTGCTGTTCAACTTCATAAGTTGCTAAATTACATGGTTCACATTCCCTCTATTTAAAGACAGCTTCTATACATATATTCATAAAGACAGAATGACATTCCAATGGATTCTCTCACTCGTAATTGGTGGAAATGTTGGCAATATTATACTCTCGTTGGAGAAGGATCAGTATACTAGGAGCTCAAAGAAAGACAACGAACTCAGTAAACTTTCTTGCTTTCATTTTTTCTTTCTTTCTACTTCTGGCAATTGGAAGAGGTGATTAGAATTAAGGTTACCTGCGGCTGGTTCAGAAATTTTTGCTTTTAACTGTATCCTATGCTACAAATTTCCACAATCTAGCTAAAGCAGCAGAGGGTGTGAACAGGGAGGAACCGGGTTAGTTGTGGTGGTTGAACTGGTTCGGTGGCTGGCTAGAGTTGAGTGGTGTGGCTGGCTGGCTAGAGTTCAATGGGTAAGTAGGATTTTGAATTTAACATGAACGCTAAACAAGGGGAGGCCGCATTTTCTCTCTAGTATAATTATAACAATTACCAAAATATATACCTCTTGGAACACAGGCACATAGCCGCCATGGGTGGCTAAAACTAAATTTCAGAAAAAAAGAGCTCAAGCTCTTCCTTTTTTAGTTCCACTGAGAATCTTTTTATAAAAAGACACCACTCTAAGATACTGCTAAAACCCCCAGGATATGGCTTGCAGATGCGATTATGAATATAACCAGATCGAACCATTAAACTGTCAATGGACAAAGCCAGAATATTGGCTGCAACGAACGGATGGCCAGGACCAAGAAGCTTTTGATAGAGAAGAACTTCTGACATTTCCAAAATAAATAGAACTAAATTGCAATTACTGCATAATAACATAAATAATTACCTTTCCTTTCCAAGAAAAATCTACAAAACGGTAGAAAGGTTCCAATAAGGTGACCTGATCTCCTTCTTTAATCTGTCAGTAGGAGTAAATTATACTTGAATTAAGTGATAATTTAAGGGAAGCTTGGGGAAAAGGATCAAAGCAACCCAAAAGTGTCTAGTTACTTCCATAAGTTCAGGTAAAATAGAATTGTCATTACTTATACATTCACCAATTCTCGCTCTCAAAAATTGATACATTATGGGCTCTACATCTTATATTCTGCTAATTTAATCTGTTTATTACGAGTCAATGCAGGATAGAGGAGGCGATACATTCACAATCTTGAAGTAAGAAACACTTAATGAATGTATTCACTTTATCTAATCTGGGGTAGATGAAGTGTGGATCAAAATCAAATCTTGAATGATACATTCACTTTTTTACATTAATGCAAAGAACAAGCCTTATTAGGGATTCTTCTTGAAGATGTCTGAAGCAGAAAATGAAAAACTTAAATGGCGGTGCTCCAACATTCAGTAATACTATTGGAGGCAGTCAATGAAATAGACTGTTCAGGCTCATGGTTAATCCAGCTATATAACATTTTCTTTATCTATGTTAAGAGAGGCCTAGGTATTTCTGAAATACGATACCTACACTTCAACTAATTCTTCTTCCAAGAAGGAAAAGTGAAATGAGAAAAAAATTTATATTAATTATCAGGCATATTGCTACTGCTGCTGTTAAGCACAAACAAGGAGATGAATATCAACCTCTGTTAGCTTATAGTTTTTTGGTGTACCCACGAAGTTCCCCTATATATAGATGATTGGGTGGCATTCATAGAAAACCATGTCTTTTTGTAAAGGTTTTCTATTTTTTGGTCTACTTTTTGTATACGGCCATCTTTTCTCTTGTTTTAATGAAATTTATTACTTTATAAATAAAAAAAGGGACATGAATATAAAAAAATGTTGGTTGCTGTTGCTTAACTTGCCTCTGTTTTTTCAATTACAAAACAAGATCCCCAATCTCATGAATTGAGTAAGACAAACAAAGAACTGTATAAAAAGACATTAAACAACTCTAGAAGGATGACTTACAGCATCACTGCGAATACCATACACCGAAATTACATAAAACATGTGATTGGAATCAGATAGCACGTAGTACCTGCAGAATACAAGTACAAGTTCAAAAATCAGTTTATAATGCCATCATTTGCAAGGGGAACAAATAATGAGCAAAGTGATAAAAAGATAAACTACTCTAGGTACATAGAAATCAAGGTAACTTACAATGGAGCTAAACTTTCATTCTTAGCGAAGAACATAACTTTTCCTATGATTGCATATCCTTTATTAAGGCCTTCAGATAGGAGATCCATGGTTGCTCTTTTGTATGAAGGGCTCACTGCAAGAAGTTCCTCTGTTAAGACCTCCATCCATAATGAGGATGATCAACTATGGAACTCTTCTGTTAACTAAGAAGATGAATAGAAATCCTTACAATCAACTGTAGCAAGTGATGATGACAGGGAAGAAAGCCGCTTAGCCTTACTCTGACCCTGAGAGAGAGACGAAATCATTCGACATTCTTCAAACATCATGCATGATAGATGTTCTATACACCCAATAGAAGTGTTTGACACAAATAGATTCAGAATTGTACACTTGTTTTTTCCTCTTGTAAGAGTAATACCTTAACGGTTCTACAGTAGCTCGAAAACATGCAAGAGATGAAGAAGAAACAACTAATTTTGGATGAATACCTGCCAGTACAATCAGTAAAAATGGAGACTCACTCAACCCATTAATGGGTAAACTGGATAGATCAGTAGGTCAAAGGTAAGAAAGATAAGGCCAATTCTCAGTTGATTTTACTTAGCAACTTGTAGTACCCTGAATGCTTAAACCTCGTCTCGACACTAGCATATCAACAAGCCTTATGCCTTCTCTAACTGTTATTTGTTAGTAAGTTTCCCTTTTTCCTGAACTGCTTTCACCTAATCATCTAACTTAAAAAGACAAATTAATTTGAATTGGAGAAAATTTTCACTGAATTTGGTGCAACCTTGTTAAGGTTTCTATATTAACCTCTGTAGCATAGTGAACCCAACACTGACACTAGATTAAGATACCCGCTGCCAACTTCCCTTTCAAACAACTCTTGCTTCTGCATAACCTCAGCTGCCTATAATCAGTTTCCTAGCATCAACTAGTTTCCTAGTTCGCCCAAGCATTTAACGAATCCACAGCAATGTTTTAAAAGAAGGGCAACCTTTTGGAGCCTTCTTGTCATACAAATTTCACATGACAAATGTGTCTCCCCTTGCTACCATTAGCCAGAATCTTTTGTTAGACGTCGAGTGGAAGTCAGAAGCATCTAAAAGACTGCCATATCAAACATTTTATTGCCTCAGAAAAGGGACGTTTTTGTAATAAGCAAGTCAGGTGTCAAGCCTCAGGGGTTGGCCCGGTGGCAATTGACTTGAGCCTTGGGGTTTGCTCCCTTTCAAGATCTCAAGTTTGAAACCCACTGGGTGCAAATAATTTATGAGAGTCATCGGATTGGGTAAAACCTGAATTAACCGTGGTGCACTTGCGGGAAACTCCTTGCCGAGGGCATGTGCGCCCTCGGGATTAGTCGGGGATCGAAGAGACTCAGACACTCGGTGCAAATCATAAAAAAATAAGCAAGTCAGGTGTCATAAGCTGCAAAAAGCCTCAACCATAAGTTCCACATCGACAATATAGATATGCCTAAATGCATAGAAAATTTATCAAATTCCCTTTTTTTGGGGGAAGAGTTCTATCTGAATGCTTCACAACTCCACACGTCATAAGTCAGACAAGAAAAATCAGATGAGGAACTACGACTCTGACACATTTTATGCCAGGAACCATGCATTTCTGAATCAAAATAATGAAGAATTTCGTTAAGACTCCACTCTAATTCTGCCACCCATGATTTCCTAAATGCTAGCCAAAATAAGAACAAAAGATCACTTGCAAATGCTTTAAGTAATCTAGAACCAAAATAATCTTACCCGAATCAAATAGTCTAATTTATCAAGGAGCAGAACCATCGTTGTTGCATCCTCCATAGCATTAAGACCAGGATCCATTAATGCAGCAGCTTCAAATCCAGTAAGGGCCCTCTCATAATTCTCCAGATATTTGTTCACCTTTAAGAATCAAATCAGATCCATCCAAGCATTTATTGAAAAAAATATGGAGAGGAAAATGAAGACATAAATTTAATACATCATTATATATGCAGACCTCAGATATAAGAAAGAAAAAAGGTAAATTAAAGAAGATAGGCTCCATATCTTGCATACAATGCTCAAGCCAAAAGAAGAAGAAGATAGGATGAGTATATGCACAGGAAAAGCTTTGTAAAGGTGGTAGATCTTAACAAATCATTTTCTAACCACAAAGAGAAGAAGAAAAAACATGAAGAGAGAGTTGATAGCCACCAATTCAGTAGGAAAACGGACTAGTTCACGTTTGACAATTTTATTTATTTATTATTATTACCAAAGTGAGCATTTGAAGCTGCAGACTTATGCTATCTGATGGATTATCTTGAAACTACATCAATTACGCACCCATTGATATCTGCATACATTGAGAAAATCATATAAAGAGATTTCCAAAAATATTCTCACCTTAAAATGCCGACATGATTCCTACAGTGAAAAAGGTGATGGATTTCAAGAAGGAAAAAAAAGAAGTGATTAATGAGGTGAAAACACATTCGTTTTTGCTCATGAGATAACTTTTACTATTTTTCACTCCAAAGCTCTCTAGTGCGTTCTGTAAATCGACAATTCTCTTTGCTCATGAAGTTCCCAGCATCAACCAACTTCTGTCTTTATTGTAAAGTTTCCCGCACGCTTCTCCCAAATCGGCATTTCATTCCTTGGATTTTGAGAGATCAATATACACCCTTTCTTTTCTTTCTATTTTTCTCCCTTTCTCCTAACCAGTTCAGTTATTCAGTATACATTCTGCTCATAAATCTCAAATGCAAATAGAACCATGGTCATAGAGAGGCATTGATGCAGCCATTAGAATGAATCAAGGGGGTACTTCTGATAGGTGGAAGAAGCAGAATTAAAAATGAAGAAAAATCTAGAAAAGAGATATGAAATTATATCCCTTATTTTCTGCAGACTGAAGCTGACCAAGTGATACAGGTTTCTCAACTTGTACAATCTCGACAAGGGACACTTACCCAATCTAATTTTCTTATTCTTTGGTTTTCCTTTTCTTGGTGAACCAATTATAGTAATGATAATAACAATATAATTATAAACATGAGGCAATCAGTTATGTTTTTGTTTTTTTCCTTTTCCTGAGTCGAGGGTCGATTGGAAACAGCCTCTCTGCCCTTTCGGGTAGGGGTAAGGCCTGTGTACGTATTACCCTCCCCAGACCCCACTTTGTTGGACTATACTGGGTAGTTATTGTTGTTGTTGTTGAGGCAATCAGTGGCAACCACAACCAAACTTCTAACAGAAAACAAGTGAGTCAAGAAAGGCCATTTTGCTATAATGTTTCTGAGATGTTCTCAAGGAATCTCATACTAAGTTTTTTGATAAGGTATTAATTTGATTAAAAGAAGGGGAGAACCCCGTATACAAGCTGTATGCCAAAAAGGGAGAATCTACACCAAGATATGGTTCTCAACGAAGGAAACTAATTCATCTAATAGAAAAAGGCAACGAAGGAATCTAATTCTTATTTATATTAATAAGGGATAATTTATTTAAATAAGATGTTAGGTACGTATATTAATATATTACCTTTGATATTATTGTAAAAAATTATATTTACTAATATAAAAATTTAAATAGTTGTATTTAAAATTCTAACAAAAAAATTCTATTAAAGAGTAGACATTCTTTCTTTCTTTCTTTCTTTTTACAAAATTTTAGTACCTTTTTTTTATTTTTTCTCCAAACTTTAATAATTTCTAAAATAAAATAAAATCATAAACCAAAAATTTAAGGTCTTACTAGCCTCCCCCAGGCCACCCATCCACCTCCGACATCTCAATCAAATTCTATAGAGTCATAATTAATATAAAATAATAATAACAAAGAACATTAAAGGTAGTGAATGTGTCATTTAGTTACCAAATATGAACGAAGTTGATTGAACATTATGTTCGTGGGGTATTGGTCTCAGCGGAACTAGTGGGCTAAAATCAAAATATATTAAAAGGCCGTTAAAATTATTTCATAAAATCTATATAATAATGAGACCCAAAAACACATACATGGCTTTGATAGTGGTGAGAACATAACACATGATGTGTGGATTAGGAGTATGTCATGGGTCAGCTAATAATCCGTTGAATCTTTAATTTAAATTGACTAATTAATTTAGTTGATTTATTAATTTACAATATAATATTACTTGTAGCATTCTCCCGAAATACTGCTCGTTTATTCAAACTAAGCTAATGCCTATATTCCCTCTGAAATTAAGATTAACAAGACTATTTTGCAACTTTATGAAGTCTAACTCAACTCCTCCAAAAGCTCTCATACTAAGTTATTATATCACAGAATAAATCAGTAAGGGAGGATTGGTTATAAGCCTTACAGTGGCACAGTTGTAATACAGATCAGGGTTTGACTTCATTTTTTCATCTCTTTCCTGAAAAGGGTCTCAGAATTAGAAGAGGTTTCAAGTTTATAAAGAAAACATGGAACATAACAGGCTTAGAAGAATCAACACAGTGCTGATAAATCTGAAGGTCAAGAGAAAGATGATAACAAGGAAGGTGCAGACTCCAAGAGACGCATTTTAAGAGAAGCTTTATACAGAAGTCAAATTGAAAAATGCATACTTACAGCATTCTGGTACGCTTTTAATGACTGTAGAAGCTTATTGTGATCCCATGCTCCAGTCACAAAAAAAGAAGTGAGAAATGCATTTCCTAGGTTATCTGTCAAAAAGATGGAAGCTATACAAGTCAAAAAAGAAAAGGAAGACGAAAACTCATTGAAGAAATTTGAATTTCGATGCATAAAGTGTGGGTTATGGTTCATCTATTAGGAGATAGATGAATATAAGTATAGCAGAACTTTAGCAGCACAGGATACTGAAGTTACCGTAGGTGAAAAGTGAAGCGTAGCATGCACTAAAGTACAAGTATTAAATTTATTTAGTTGCTATGCCTTGATCATTGAGTGCTTACAGAAATAATCTTTTACTTCTAAATTAAAGCATGCTTTAGATAACGACAAACATTGACTCAATTTCATTGACAACCACTAGGTAAAAGGAGCAATAAAGAAGCAACAACAACAACAACAACAACCTAGTATATTCCCACAAGTGCGGTCTGGGGAGGGTAATATGTACGTAGACCTTACCCCTACCCCGAGGGGCAGAGAGGCTGTTTCCAGGAGACCCTCGGCTAAAGAAGAAAACAAGTGACGGAGTAATAAAGAAGCCAATAGTACAAAGATAATTTCTGTAAGCACTCAATGATCAAGGCATAGCAACTAAATAAATTTAGTATTTGTACTATTTGAGTAATAAAGAAGCAAATAGTACAAATACTAAATTTATTTAGTTGCTATGCTTGATCTTAGACAAGAGGGGTTGCTCCGATGGTAAGCAACCCCCACTTCCAACCGAGAGGTTGTGAGTTCGAGTCTCCCCAAGAGCAAGGTGGGAAGTTCTTGGAGGGAAGGATGTCGGGGGTCTATTTGGAAACAGCCTCTCTACCCAAGGGTAAGGGTAAGGTCTGCGTACACACTACCCTCCCCAGACCCCACTATGTGGGATTATACTGGGTTGTTGTTGTTGCTAGCCTTGATCATTGAGTGCTTACAGAAATTATCTTTTACTTCTAAATTAAAGCATGCTTTAGATAAAGACGAACATCGGCTCAATTTCATTGACCAGCACTAGGTAAAAGGATAATAACGAAGCAAATAGTGATTAAATAAAGAATGTTCAAAACAACATATCAAGGGATGTCAGAGCTAAGTAATTGAGGAAGTGTCTCCTTTAACTAGAATCCATCTGCGGTCTTACACCAAGAATATCCATCCCTGACATCCAGAGTGATCGCCTCCCTGGCATGTTTAATACTTTCATCAACAACTTCTTCTGGATTTTCAGCATCTGCAAAGTAAACATAAAATCAGAGGAGCAGAGTAGGATCAGCCTCTCAGGAAAAAGAATGTCAGGAGAGATGTGAACTTTTCTTCATGAGCAAATAATTTAAATAGAGAAAAGAAAACTTAAATATACATTCTTTACTTTACATACACAACAACAACAACAACAACTACCCAGTATAGTCCCACAAGGTGGGGTCTGGGGAGGGTAATATGTAGACGGGCCTTACCCCTACCCGAAAGGGCACAGAGGTTGTTTCCAATCGACCCTCGGCTCTTACTTTACGTATACATTCTTCAAAATTAAGATAATACTCTAAAAGGTAGGAATCACGAAGTAGACTGTTACTTGTACTAGAGCGCAATAGTTTGTACACAGTGTATCTGACCAGTCCATGTTGCCACGAACACATCAGTAAGCATCTTTGTCTTGACTAAGATGCATTGGAAAGGACAACATAAGTTTCCAATGGCTGTAAATCATCAGTAGAGCTATTTGTCTAAAGGGGGGAAATAAAGGAGTGAACTAATAGTTAAAAACATGCATAGTTTCCATGTAGTTTCCTTCCCTTACACAACAGGGAAACGATTGTTTGGTGAGTTTTAAATAATCAAATAACATTTGAAACTACAGAAAAAGATTACATTGTAATAAAAGGGGAAACCTTGTTTGTGATCATTCTTTCCGACATCCCTCAATTAAATGAAGAGGCACTTGAATTCACTATTACTGTAACAGCCATTCAAGAACATCAAGGATACAAGGAAGAACGCACAGGGATTTATATAATAAGCTACATTGAAAATAAGATCTCCCAGCCATCAAAGTTTTACTAGATTCAGCATTTCAACCAGCTCCATTATAGCATTCTGCAAAGTAATGTCTTTACTGACCAGTATATTGAATAAACTGGAAAATTCTGTTTAGGTTTTCCATTATCCAGCCACTTATAAGGCCACAAACTGATATTTCTGGCATCACATACTCTCAATTTGACTCTGTCAACGAACTAATTTTACAAGTTTCCATTTGCCTCCATAAAACAACCCCCAAAAGTGCAATAGAGGACTCAAATTTAAGGCTTGGAGGACATCGTCTTGGATGCCTCATTTCTATAGTCATCAGGTGGGTGATATTTGTGGGTTTCCCGCCGAATTACACGAGTCTGACAATACTAGCTTGAGTTTCTACTTAAGAGTTTAATTTTCCTAGTACAAAGACTTGTCACCATCTTTGGAAAGGGAGAATTCTAGCCTACCATTTATTCAAGGCTAAATAATGCAATGTAGGTCATTCAGTTTAATGTTTTTCATGGTTGTACTCGACTGCATTAGATTGGATCACTCAGTAAAAGAAAGCCTTAATTTGGTTACATTTCCTCCTATCTACTATTCAGTACTAGCATATATATGTACGTATGATGCTCATTAAGCACAAAAAAAGAACATAGCATATATCAATATTCACCTTGAGCCAGTTTTCTTTCGAGCATTGATAGTTGACATAGAATATTCTTATTTGGACCCTGAAAACATAGCAAATTGAAGATATCTATCAAAAACTGTAGACCTTTTATAAAAGACTTTACTATTGAAATCATTATAACCAAAGCAATAGCAGCATAAATGACCTTGCTAAGGGCAAATGTAAAGCAATTTTTTGCTGCATTTAAATCTCCTTTCTTCCAAATGCTGTTACCTAGGCACAGCCAAGCATCAACAAGAGATGGATTCAACTTAACCTAAAAGGCAACAAATCAAAAACACCTCAAATAAGAATGCTACAAGCTATCTGGAAAAGTATATACTATATATTTCAAGTTTTTAATAGCCAAAAAATCCCTGAGGCCAATGGCGCATGGTTAGAAACTCGGTAAATAATGAGTCCAACCGTCTACCCATATCGGGCTTTTGTATGTGGCAGGGTTCGAACATGTGACGTGCGCACGTCTAACCCACACCGCATCACAAGTCGCACTGTTACCGCTAAACCAAAACCCTAGGAGTCTAAATGGCAGAGCATATTTGGGCATCAAATTAACATTCTAAATTTATCTTATTTACTTACTGCTTTGGACAAATGATCCTCTGCTTCTTTCTTATATACAGGAACTACATCAAGTACTTTGCCTCTTAAATACTCATAAGTTGCACGTTGAAGTGGCAATTTCCTCTTTTCTGCACAAATTTAACCACAAATCACAATAAGTTCAACGCATTTGCTAATAATTCTCCGAAAAGTAGCTCAAACAATACAATTAGCCAGTTAGTTAGTTACCTATAGGGATAGTATCGAGGATTTGAAGAGCGAGATCAGATTGGATTTGCAATTTGGAGACTCTCTCCTCTGGACTTAAGGGGAAATAGTTGTCGCGAAAGCTGTAAAGCTCATCGGCAGCTGCAGTTGCCTCGGCGAATAAATCCTCTCCGGCGACTTTTCCGGTCGAAATGCTCATCTCCGGCGATTCTGCTCGACGAAAAAGGAAGCGAAAGTTGGACTACCGAAAGGTAGGTGTATTTATCTCATCAGTATATTTTCACTTAATTTTGTCAAGTTAATACTCAGTTAGTTACCAAATGAGTAAAACGTTTTGAAATTTTTTTTGAAATTAAGTTACCAAATTAGACTTATAATAAATAATTATATATAAACGTCATTTAATCTAGTAGTAATTTAAAACAATACTCTCGTAGATAATATAATCGTTAAAATAAATAATAAAACAAGAACGAATATATCTAAATACTTAGCGCATTAAGAGTCGATTAAATTTATATTCGGGCTAAAAAATTTATCCGGACACATACTTCGTAAAATGGTTCATGCATAATTATTGCCAGGAGCAACAAGATCAAGTGGTGAGAATTGACGCTTCATTCCTATTTTTACCCTCGACCACCATAAAAGCCCCTTTACCATTTTATATAAATGGACTATTTTGTTTGTACAAATATGAGATAGTCATAATGAATGCGTCAGATGGACATCAAGTGGTTGAGATTATCCATTCTAGACCAAAACTTTTTGTTTCCGAGGGCAAAACTATCAAATTTGATCAATTATTAGCGAGTAATTTTAATACACTTGAATTTGATAGGGAGATAAAGAAATAATATTTCAAGATCCATTTTGCAAGGAAATGAGGCATGAGAATCGAATAACACATTATTCAAACGGTATTCGAAGTAGAATAATTTGAAATAATAATAAAATATGGAGTGCTTGAACTCATTAGCATATGTACATACATTTTTTTGTGATTGGTTAATTAGTTGGTTCTGTAAATCTGATTAGTTGAGTAAAAATCTAGTGAGTTGAAGATTATTTGTTAATGGATTGTTTGAGTGAGTGCATTTTTACATACATATATAGAGTTCTCTACGTGTAATTTTTGGAAATTGAGAAATAAGTTTTAAGTTGTATGTTTGATTAGCAGTAGTTTTAATTATGGCAAATTAATAATGCTTGGAAGAAGCAAAACCAAGCTGAATCCAGGTAACAGTTGCATTCAACATAAAAATAGCATTACTCAAAATTTTTCTAGTAATCTCCAAAAAAGACTATAGCAAAGGTTAACAATTTATTTATTTTAAATAAATATTATTTAAAAAAATTATATTCTATAGATACCTTTTAATATTTATAGCAAAATATTTAATTTTGGTTACTTCCTATCCCTAAGCCACTAAATACGCTATTTAGTTATACTATTTTCTTTTTCTCCCATTCTCTTCCCCCATCCCATTAAAATTTCCGCTCTCATCATCCTTCTAACGTCTTCTTCTCTTTGATTCACTTTATCTAGGGTTTTTTATTGCTCTAGGTTTTGATTTTTGTAGTGTAATTTTTCCGAGTATATATTTTCTTCTTTGACGAACTGATTCTTTGGTTTTTAGTATTTGAATCCTTTTATTAATTCAATTACCTATATCAATCAAAAACCCTAGATCAAGAAGAATAAGGATATGGTCAAATTCAAGATTCGCTGCTCCAAGTACCTCTACACACTTGTGCCCCATTTTGAGAAGGCCGACAAGTTGAGGCAGTCACTTCCTCCAGGTTTGAGCATGCAAGATCACATCCTCAATGTATCTTGCTGTATTTCGTGTATTTTGTTGTATTCATTATTTTTTTCCATTGTATTTCAATGTATCCCGCTGTATTCTATATATTCATACATTTTTTAATTAATATAATTTACGTATTCAGATATATTATATAATTTCTCTAAAGATTGCTAATTTTTTTTGATTATTTCCAGTTGAGAATCTTTTTTATAACCGGAAATACAAATTTTGTATGTTATAACTGAGTTTGTTGAGTTATATTAGGAGTTTATTATGTTAATTGATACACTTTAAATATAGTATAATCCCCTAGTCGAATATAGTAATCTGTGCAGTTGTAATCCCATGTTTCATGCCATGAATACAGTCTAATACATTCGAATACAACAACTGATTAGCTGGAACTCCCTGATTTACGCCTATTTTTACTACTATATTCATGAATTCAATAGTTTAAATACATCAAATACATCATGTAACTACAGAAAACATATCTATAATCCATAACATAGCAAATAATATCTATAAATAACTAATTATTACTAAAAGATAGTGGTTTATGAAAATTATAAAAATTTATCTAAATAAAACCTATATACTATATTCACTTCAAACTTCTGAGTTCTTCGGTTTTAACACTAAATACTACAATGCAAATTTCATAAGTAGCGTTGTAAATACTTGCTAAAGGAATACACAACTCCATCAATATCTATTTGGGTCGAAACCCAATGAATAATAGCAAGTACGAATGTTTTAATTATCTTTATCACTAACACTTGGGCAAGGAAGATATCTTGTTTTTCATTTATTTCTCTCCTTCACCCCATTAAAATCTGCTAACCTAAATAGTCACTTACTTTGCCTATTAAAGCCCAAATCTCCAATAGCGTCTGATAAAACCGATGTCTTTGTCTAACATAAGCTCATCACCAAAGTAAAGGTTATTGAGTATCTTGTAATTAACAACAACAACAACTACCCAGTATAGTCTCACAAAGTGGGTCTGAGGAGGGTAATATGTAGACGAGCCTTACCCCTACCCGAAAAGGCAGAGAGGTTGTTTCCAATCAACCCCCGGCTCAGTGAAGGAAAGGGCAGAGAGGCTGTTCATTAAATTTTATAAATAGATTATAATTTTAGTTGGATAATTATTTCGTATTTATTTATTTATTTTGAGTATCTTGTAATTACTAATCCATATAATACACAATTATAGGCATTGAACTTTTCAGCTTTCACCTTCCAAGCCGTTATCTTTTGTGCATTAAACAATACTAATCAAATTTCTGTCACCAACTATCCTTTTATCCCTATAAATTCACAACTCCTAAACTCAATTATTCTCATCTGTCTTCATTTCTATAGTTGTATGTAGGTGGTAGACACATCGCCGTTCATTTCTAAAGTTATCCCCAGCTTGGCTTAGAATCATTCTGTTTAACGTTTATTCTCAAGGCAATCTTGATTAATATTGGTGTTGTTAAAATTCGGCTCATAAGTTTACATAAAAAGGCAGTCTCATTTGTTTGTTTGGAATTCTAGGAGCGTTTTTATTGCAATTGATTTTGTAGTTAAGATTTATTATTCTTTTTGCAATATATATTTTTATGGTAATGTAACAAGTTATCAATGTTAAAAGTAATTAGATCCTTCTCTTCTATTTGTCTAATGCACTTTCATCATAATGTTATGATTCCCACTCATTGTTGAAAACAATTAGCTCCACAAAGGATGAAGAGCTAGAAGTTTTCGAATGAATTATGAATGGCCCGGAGGAAGTCAACGCTTTTGAAAAGTACTGCCCGAGCTGCTATTCTCCGACTGAAGCGGGAAGGCTACTAGACTTGGACCGCTTGTTCACTAAAGGCATGATGAAACTAGAACCAATCTCTCGAGGCAAGTTTCTGATAAACTTTCAGCTTTACTTCCAACAATTTGAGTTTTCGGTATTTATATTTCAAGCTAGGCTAGCTAGCAATTGTGATTAAGTTAAGTTTACCTAAACTTTAATTTGTAGAATTGAGGAAAGCCAGATATTAGTATTCAATGGGCGAGTATCTTAAAGGGAGGTTGCCTAGTGCACTTGTGCGAGTATCTTAAAGGGAGGTTGCCTAGTGCACTTCCTGGTTACAGGGAGCAAGCTGAGTATTATCTTGTTTAAGCTGTGAGTAAACACTAGTTCATTCATTAATTGATGATTTTTATTTGCATTTTACTTTCTAATTAATGACTATTCTTTTAGTTAATTCGGTTCATACTACGCTAAATCGAGCACTTGCCAATGCATGGTGGTGATGTTGCAGTTAAGGGCGGCTTAATAAAATTAGTAGTATAAACAAGATTATGTTTTTTTTAATAAAAGGCCTTTCACTTTTTTATATTAGAATTCAAATATGTATACACACACGTGCAAAAAAGTTAGTATTGTCATTTTATCGTACTTGTTATTTATAGCATAATATTCTTAACACATAATTCTTATTTATATTAATAAGGGATAATTTATTTAAATAAGATGCTAGGTACGTATGTTAATATATTACCTTTGATATTATTGTAAAAAAACAATAGCATAATACTCTTAACACATAATTCTTATTTATATTAATAAGGGATAATTTATTAAAATAAGATGCTAGGTACGTATATTAATATATTACCTTTGATATTATTTTAAAAATTATATTTACTAATATAAAAACTTAAATAGGTGTATTTAAAATTTTAACAAAAAAATTCTATTAAAGAGTAGACATTCTTTCTTTCTTTCTTTCTTTTTACAAAATTTTAGTGTTTTTTTTTATTTTTTCTCCAAACTTTAATATTTTCTAAAATAAAATAAAATCATAAACCAAAAATTTAAGGGCTTACTAGCCTCCCCCGGGTCACCCATCCACCTCCAACATCTCATTCAAATTCTATATAGTCTTAATTAATATAAAATAATAATAACAAAGAACATTAAAGGTAGTGAATGTGTCATTTAGTTATCAAATATGAACGAAGTTGGTTGAACATGATGTTCGTGGGGTATTGGTCTCAGCGGAACTGGTGGGCTAAAATCAAAATATATTAAAAGGCCGTTAAAATTATTTCATAAAATCTATATAATAATGAGACCCAAAAACACATACATGGCTTTGATATAGTGGTGAGAACATAACACATGATGTGTGTATTAGGAGTATGTCATGGGTCATATAATAATGCGTTGAATCTTTAATTTAAATTGACTAATTAATTTAGTTGATTTATTAATTTACAATATAATATTACTTGTAGCATTCTCCCGAAGTACTGCTCGCTTATTCAAACTAACTTAATGCCTATATTCCCTCTTAAATTAAGATTAACAAGAACACATTAATAATTTCTGGCAATTAGGTATATCCATATCCTATCCACGAATCTATTGCTGAGGTCTATGTTCAAAATCTTACTATACTTAGTCCTATTTGCAATCTAGAATTTTCTCTCTCGAGCTCAATCCTAGATTCATTGCCGCGCCTCGTTTTTTGGGGAAAGCGGGTTTCGACATTGTGACAACTTTTTTGGATGGTAGATAGAGTGCTAAAAGAAGAAGAGTCACCAACTTTTTTGAGGTGTGTTATGACACCTATTATGCAGATAATTCCGTTTGACTAGTCAAAGCCACCAAAGATCGGGTAATGGCTCAAATTACCTCAAAGAGAGAAGGTGTTAGGCACTCTTTGAGGTCCACAATTGTGGGTCTCGACCAAACTTAAGACTGTGTGGATTATAATTAGGTAAGATAAACAAAGAGAGTAAGAGTCAAAGAAACATATCATAACACAATAAGGATTACAAGGATATAACTATTAGGTCTACACTTGACGGCTAAATGTATAAAGAAAGAGGGGAGGGGGGGTCCTAAGTTTTTTAACCTAAAAGATCACCTAGTGCAATATAAATAACACTTTGTAACTCTCTTGAGGTAGGGAGTTGCTCATATTATTTAGCGGGCATAGACTATCATCTCCTGCTACCCGATTACTATGTTGAAGTTGTTTACCTAAGAACTCTAATTCAATTCTAAGTCGTGTCCTATGTGTGCACTACCCATCTCATACCTATGGTCCAGGAGGCATTGAACCTCTATTTGTGGTGGTTATAGACTTACTTAGGCTGCTCAAAATGATAAAACTAGGCGACATATAAAACAAGTTGGACTTCAAATGAAGGTATTTAAGGACTCAAGTTAGCCTTCACACTTAGACAACAAATGCACGCAAAGCAGGTTTTCACATAAGCATTAGACAGTTTCAGAATTAAAATCCTTAAGCCCTATAGACATGATTTCTAGGTGACCTTGGATTCTAACGCACGTATAAAACATTACTGCTTTTAGTGTCTTAGACGAGGAGGAAGTAGACCATCTGTGAACCTTAGGAATGTTAATTCTGGTTTTGTATATGTTAGTTTTAGAAAGGTCACATTGTCCTATAGGAATGATTTCTAATAGTGGCATGAAAAATAGTTCTGAGAGCCCAATCTATCTCATAAAAGAAATTAAGCGAGCAACAGTGTCCTATAGGCAGGATCTCTAACAATTGACAATCGAACTTGATTTATAACAATTCACCCCTATAAGAACGTTATCTAGACGGAGCAGTATGATAACAACAACATTAGCTAATTGGTTGTTTAAGGTCCTATAGACATAATTTCTAGGTGAAAATCAATAAAACATAAGCTAGTATAATCCTATAGGCATGGTTTTGTAGATGTTACTTTTAGAAAGCTCACATACTCCAATGAGCATGATTTCTAATAGTAGTGTAGCTAAACAATTAAAAACAGTTCTAAGAGCCCAGTCTTGGCAAGTTGATCTTATAAAATAAATTAAGCGAGCAACATTGTTCCTATAGGTAGGATCTCTAACAATTGACAATCGAACTTGATTTTTATAACACTTTACCCCTATAAGCACATTATCTAGGAGGAGCAGTATGATAACAATAACAGTAGCTAATTGGTTGACTAAGGTCCTATAGACATGATTTCTAGGTGAAAATCAATAGAACATAAGTTAGTATAATCTTATAGGCATGGTATCTAGTGAATATGCTGAAGTTATACGAATCAAAGGAATGTTTATTGACATTTATTTCTTATAAGCATGCTGTCTAGTAACACATAACAGTAGTCATAAGAATAAATAAAGCACAAGTTGTACAAGTGTGTGATTCTCTTAGTGGCATGATTTCTAACAATGTACATGGAGACTGAATAGCATGTATGGAAGATTGGATAAAATAACAAGTAGATCATACAAATGCTACATGCATGCTTTTCTACCCTTTCATGCAAATATACAGTATACCCGTTCCCCTAATTTCACTAACACCCTAATTATTTATTATAAAGTTATTACAGACCCAGCGATAAATATAATTATAAAATATTTTACAAGTAATGATATTAGGCACATAGCAGACCCAGAAGGAAATACTCAGTATTGCCTGGGCCATCAACGGAACTCTTTCTTTACTAATTAGTATACCTAGATCTCAATAGAGAATTATATCCATCAGCACATTCCAGAAATCATAGTGTTACAACCCATATTCACGTATGTTAGCTCATGTCATAAGGTAATTGACATAAATCCATGAAAGGATTATCTTTAAGATGATAAGAAGTTAATTCTATTGATACAAAGGTGTATATGGATGGATAACAAGTAGTAGAAGTTAAACGAATCAAAGATGTTGTCAGCCGTATTTTCGGATAAACCTAGAGGTGCTTAGTACACTCAAGAGGTAGTGTTTTAAGGTATTTTAATCATATAATATCCGTATTATAAGTCTTGAAGTCAAATGAGTTATGAGACAAAAGTCGACAAAAGTTATCGCAACTTTGGTTCATAATTTTACTTAAACATTAGGTCAAATGTTTCTAATATTTTCTCCCAATTTACTAAGAATTATGGATTGATCTAACCACCAAATTGAATATCTATGAGTCTAGTTTATAACACATTAAACCGTTCATTGATAAGATATCGGCGCGGAGAGATATTCGCATTTTCGCTAGACTGCGCCAAGCACCTCTCCATTGGGCCCACTAAGGTGGTTTAAGACATTTGGGCCTATATATGCCACTTCCAACCCGTTTTAAGTCATTTATTTTCACTATTTTCATATCTTATAACCCTAGGAACATCCTCTCAAGGTTCTCTCAAGGTTCAAGACCCAAACAAAGGGCAAACAACACAAATCAAGTGTCGGGAATTCTGTGGCGCTAGTAAGTCTCTTGTTCTTCGCTGTTGCTCATTTTTGTGTTGTTCCAGCTCGTGTGGGAGGTTGTTTTAGAGGGTTTATGTTCTGTAAATACTCCCTCATGTTACTAATATCAACCCTATGTGATTTCAAGCTTCCTAATGTAATTCTAGTGCCGAAAAAAATTAATTGACCGCTAGTTTCGTTTCCTTGTTGTTGTGGAAGCATTTGAGGGATATTTCATGACAATTTAAGATCAAATTGGAGTTTTTATTTCTGTACAAAGGTAAGGAACCTCTTATTCTATATGTATTTAATATTATCCAATTTGTGGCTAAGCCATTGAAGCTAGAAATTGTGAAATATATATCGAAAGGTTTTGTAGTAATGTTATCGGTTGGTGGATTGTTTTGGAAGACTCAATATGATTATTATTGATGTTGTTTGGGCTGTTTGGTGATTTTTTTGAATGGTGTGAAGTCATATATATAGGGGAGGTGCTGTGCGTTTATCGTAAAATAGGTTGTGGTCGATACACAATGGTTATGATGCTTATATGATAACGATAGTATCGTTTCTCTTATTGTAGACTAAGGGGTGTGACAATTGCATAGCTTGAGATTTGGGAAATATATACAAGGTATGTGAGGCTATACCTTTCCTTCTTTTGCACGACTCCGATTATACATAATGTAATGAATGAGCTTCCAAAGATACTCTACTCTTAGAAGCTAGCAGTACTTACATTGTTTTCCCTCTTATGGAACGATTGATGTTAATGTTGCTTCTATTATTCTTATGTTATCAATATTTTTGGTACTTACTGATTCTTATAAGGTTTATAGTGAAGAGTTAGTCCTAATAAAGTGTACAGAGGATACCGACCTTACGTCACTCCAAAAGGTTTAGAGCGTGATTCCATGAGTCGAGCACGCATTATATATATGTAGCTATTTTACTCTACCGAGCCGCACTATAGTCGGCCGGGTACGGCACCTACCGTGCAACCACTGATCAGTTGGGTTTTACCGAGCTCCACGTGGCCGGGTACGATCTACCGAGCCTTATGATGGCCGAGTACATTTTTACCGAGCCTATTATGGCCGGGTACGATATGATGATGATGATGCCCATAGAGGCGTATGTTTTAAAATTTTATGTATTTATACATATGCATCATGCATTTCATGTCAGTAGCCCTCAGAGGTACTCAGATGTTACAGGTTGTATATTCTCTGCCCATGTTTACATTACTGTTTGTATTTATGGTTCCCTGCCTTACATACTCGGTACATTATTCGTACTGACGTCCTTTTATTTGTGGATGCTGCATGTTGTGCTGCAGGTCCTGATAGACAGGCAGGTGCAGCTCCCCCACCACAGTTGGCTGTCCAGTTCAGCGGTGATTGGCGAGATCCCTTCTCCAGACTTGCCTTGGTCTTGGTATGCATTTTTGTTGTAGACATTATGGGTATGTCGGGGCCCTGTTCCGGCTACATTGCAACACTTATGTTCCTTTAGAGGCTCATAGACAGGTGTCTACTCATGTATAGTTTGGTATGCCTTGTCGGCTGGTTGTTGTTGTATAGCCTTTCATTATAGTTTGAATAATCATGATGTCTTTGAACAAAGCCTGCACTCAATAATGCCTCAGTTAATTTGATATTCCACTACCTCGAGACTTGTTTGAGCCCATACAAAGACTTCAAAAACTTACAAACCTTTCTCTCACCCTACTGCCTGAACCCTTCTGGTAACTCCATGTATACTTCCTCAAAACGTCACCTTGTAAAAAGGCATTGTATATACCCATTTGAAATAAATACCAACCCCTCAAAGCTGTTATTGCTATCGTAGATCTCACAATGACCATTTTGGCCATTGGTGAGAAGGTGTCATGGTAGTCTAGCCCCTCTCTTTTACTATATCCTTTTGCAACCAACCCCGCCATGAATCTCTCAGCTTCAACATTTGACTTGTACTTGATCTTATACACTCAGTTTGAGCTCACTATATTGTTTCCTTTTGGTAAGTCAACTATGCTCCATGTATTATTATCTTCCAAGGTTTTGACCTCCTGCTTCATTGCTTCCACCGATCTATTATCTTGTACTACTTCCTTGAATGTTTGTGTCTCTACTAGTTGAGAGAACTTTGATAGATAGCATTGATAGCTAGGATTAGTCTTTTCATGGGCCAAATAGTTTGAGAGTGGATAAACGCAGGTGTTGAGCTTCTTACTGATGAGATCATCTTTCATCCAAGTAGGCTCCTTGGACAGTCTGATGGACTTTCTACCACATTGTGGTTCTGCATTTGCATTATCATTCTCCGGAAGATGTTGTCGGCTTGTATTTGCTATGGACTTCCTTGAGCTGCAGGTAGGACATTAGTTTATGTTCCAGCTTGTGTTTCTTCCTCATTCACTGCTATGGTTTGTAGCTCATGAGTTTGAAGATCAATTTGAATTACTTACTCATGATGGATTGACTCTTCTCCTTCAGCTGGCATATTTTGAGTTTCAGTTGTGGATCTCATCTCCATAGTCTCAATGTATAGGGGAGAGCACATTTGTGAATTCAACTCCTGATGATTGCTTGCAATCTGTGGCCAAGTACCACTATTTTCATGAGAAAATCGAAACATTGACTCTCTGAATATCACATCTATGCATGTAGAAAATTGTATGATTTTCATGTTTAAGAGTATATACCTCTTTTGTGTCTCTAAATACCCCATGAAGACAAACATCCTTGGCCTTTCTGCAAACTTGTCTCCCTTGGGCAAGACTGTTGCGAAGCACAAACATCCCATTACTCTCAAATACATCGGTAATGTATTCTTATGGTACAATAGCTCAAAAGGTGTCTTACCCCCCTTGAACACTATAAGGCATTTTGTTGATCAAGTATACTGCGTTTTTCATACAAATGCCACAATACTTGGTAGGTATTGATCCTTGAAGCTTCAATTCTCTAGCAGTGTCCAAGATATGCCTATGTTTCCTCTCAAATATGACATTCTGTTGAGGGGTGTAGGCGCAACTGCTTTGATGAATAATGTAAAGACCATTTAGCAATTCTGCACACTGAGTATTGAAAAATTCAGTCATATTATCTGATCTAATAAGCTTAATTGAAGTTCCAAACTGGTTCTGAATCATGGTTAGAAACAATATTCATGATAACTTTGACCTCAGACTTCAATTGTAGAAAATATATCCACGTGTACCTAGAGTGATCGTCTACAATGGTAAGAAAATAGTGCTTTCTAATTGAAATTTTATAAGGTCCCCATAAGTCCATGTATACAAGGAGAAACAGAACATTAGATCTAGTGTCACTAAGAGGAAATTTCAAGCTTGTGCCAATGGAGATACAAAACATGTATTTAGTGCTAAACCAGTAGTATTAACATGTAAGGCTCTCAAATTCTTCATGACAGACAGTGAAGGATGACCTAGCTTCTTATGCAACAGGCTGCTATCTCCTTCAACCACTCTACTCACTATATTTATTGTATTTATTTTGTTAGCTAATATACCACCTTTGAGCACATACAATCCTTCATTTTATTTACCAACCCCGTTCATATTGTCACTCCAAAGATCCTTAAATGCACAGAAGTCGGGGAAGAAATTGACATTATAAGATAGTGCCTTGGTTAGCTTTGAAATTGATAATAGGTTGAACCTAAAATTAGGTACATAACGCACATTTCTGATTACTTCCTTGTCAACTATTTTTTGTATTATCAATGTGAGTAATATCGGCTTTCTCCCCTATAGATAAGTGTACCTTATTTCTGATGAACCTATCTGTGCTCTTGGTATTGTTAAGCAATTCTAGACTAGAAGCAATGAGATGAGTTTCCCTTGAGTCAACAATCCAATCTTTGTCCCTTTGATCAAATTTAGACATTAGGCTAGTGACGTTACCTGTTATATTTTGCTTGACATTCCCCAGAATCCTTGCTGAGAAGGCTGAGTATCCGGCCATATTGCTCATCAGTGAAGTAAGTTCCTCTATCAGCAGGCTTTGGAGTTTTCCACCTTCAGCTTCTTGAGAGGATGACCCTAAATCTGCATGATTCATAACAGGAAGTGACTCCCTCTTCCAATTGTCTGGTTTTCCTCGACCATAATTCTGAGTTACAGAACCAGTTTTCTTCTTTGATCAAAATTAGATGGATAGCCAATGCCTTTGTAGCAATTTTCTTTGGTGTGATTCCTCATGTGAGAATGCTCACATTGCATAAATTGCTTCCTTACTCAAAAGACTCTACCTCTTCCTGCTTGCATTGACATAGCATCAACCTTATCAGTCACAATACTAGCACCAACTATTTGTTGACTCTCATCTTGTACAATCATAGCATATGCTTGATTGAGGTTTGGTGCAGTAGTCTTCATCAGAATTTGCATGCGCGCTTGATCATACTAATCATTTAAGCCACTTAGGAATTGCATTACTCGTTGTTAGTGCATCATTTCCATATTCTCCTTTGATTTTCGACATCCACAGTTAGAGAATGGGGCTAAAACATCAAATTCATGCCAGAGCACCTTCAATTTCGAGAGGTAAACTGAAACTAAGCTAATTCCTTGTGATAATGTTGCAATTTCACGATGTAACTGAAAAATCCTCACTCTATTGACCTTGTCAAATCTCTCTCGTAGGTATTCCCAAACGAGATATGCATATGATGCATAAACGATACCACCTAGGAGTTCTGCACACACATTGTTCATTATCCATGACAGCACCACCGCATAGCAAGTTTTCCCATTGTTCCTGCAATTCAATTGTTTTGTGCATATCCTTCTCGCATGTGCCAGTAACGAATTCTAGCTTCCTTTTCCCCAAAATTGTGATCCTCATCGACCTGCTCCAAAGCCCGTAATTTTCTGATCCCGTGAGTTTCACTGGTAAAAAAACTGATCTTGGAGTGTCGGGTGGACGTAGGTATAAAGAATGTATATGTTCGATCGAAGTTTCCGCCATTGTTCAGAATAATCGAACATCGATTGATCAAATTGAATTTTTTTTTGTGAATTTCAGCCTAAACGAGATGCGAAGTGTAAATCAATTACGCTCGCTCTGATACCATGTTGAAATCATCTTGCTCGTTAATTAATATATAACGAATTTTAGCTTCCTTTTCCCCAAAATTGTGATCATCATTGACCTGCTTCAAAGCCCGTAATTGTCCGATCCAGTGAGTTTCAATGGTAAAGAAACTGAGCTTAGAGTGTCGGATGGACATAGGTATAAAGAATGAATATGTTCGATCGGAGTTTCTGCCATTGTTCAGAATAATCGAACATCGATTGATCAAATTGAATTTTTTTTGTGAATTTCAGCCTAAACAAGATGTGAAGTGTAAAATCAATTACTCTCGCTCTGATACCATGCTGAAATGCAAGGATTGAAGCTTTCATCTTGCTCGTTAATTTATATATATACATATATATCCCTTTACTTGTAGGAGTACATCTTGGATTTGTCGATTATGTTATGGCCAGAGTCCTACTCATGGCGACCAGGTTGAATTGGGGGAAGCTGTAGGTATTATTGCAGGTCAATCGATTGGAGAACCGGGTACTCAATTAACATCTAGAAGTTTTCATACCGGATGAGTATTCACGGGGGGTACTGCAGAACATGTGCGAGGCCCATCTAATGGAAAAATAAAATTCAATGAGGATTTGGTTCATCTGACACGTACACGTCATGGGCATCCCGCCTTTCTATGTTCTATAGACTTGTATGTAACTATTGAGAGTGAAGATATTCTACATAATGTGAATTTCCACCCAAAAGTTTGCTTTTAGTTCAAAATGATCAATATGTAGATTCGCGCAGGAATATCTACTTTGAATTTTAAAGAGAGGGTTCGAAAACATATTTATTCTGATTCAGACAGAGAAATGCACTAGAATACCGATGTCTATCATGCACCCAAATTTACATACGGTAACATTCATCTATTATAAAAAACAAGCCATTTATGGATATTATTAGGAGGGTCGTGCAGGTCCAATCTACTCTACCTTTCGATCCACAAGGATCAGGATCAAATGAATGCGCATTCTCTTTCAAGCAAGCGAAGATATACTTCTAACATCTCAGTAATCAACGATCAGGCGAGGCAGAAATTATTTAGTTCGGATTTTTCTGGAAAAAAATAAGATAGGGTTTCTATTATTCAGACTTTAATCGGATTATATATATATATATATATATATATATATATATATATATATAGAGAGAGAGAGAGAGAGAGAGAGAGAGAGAGAAAGAGAGAAATAGAGTACTTGGAGAAGGCAATTGTTTTCATTAACCCATTCAATAGTTAACACTGTACATATATACTAACCAATAACTATCACTAATTAACTTATCAAACTAACATAACTCATTAACAATTGTCATTAACTACTTAACAGTTGTAACTAATACTCTAACTAACTAATGTACGTGAGTTGCACATGCTGTATTTGAACACTATGCTTTATCACCAATACAAGTAATAAATAATATTACATTTTAAACACATGCCTTTTTAATTGGGGAATTACATGTTAGGATTATGATTCCAACTAAATATAACAACCTTCACATTGAACAATTCGGAATTAAACTACATGAGCGGAAGCTAACTTGAATCCATGTGTGGAAATTGTTGAGCCTCCTTTGATGATTGCCTAATTGTCCTTTTGAAGAATGCTCCTTGATCCTTCCTTCAAGAGTGTCTTGAAATGTATGTATCCACAACAATTCTTTACAAGACTTAAACAATATGTGAGTAGTATCAGCACAATAATATTATGACAATAATCAAAGGTTGGTATATGGTTTTCCACAATTATTTGCAAGACAACAACAATGGAGTTTTTACTCTTGATTCAATGGGAGGAAGAAGAGTTTGTCTTGCAATAATGTGGGAACCATAATCCCCACTTTATAACAAAAGAGTTACATAACCCAAGAGTCACAAGAGTTACATAACTCAAGAGTCACAAGCTTGTAACCATGGTTACATATATGTAACCTTAGTTAGCCCATCATTAACTAAGATTACCCTTTTGGGTATCTACACATTAGTCCTACACTTTATATGACAACACATTGGCCCCCTTAACATAATGTCCATAAGACCACAAAATTAGGCCAAACCAAAAGATAGCACATAACATATAATTTATCCATATATTGTTCATATGTATGTAGATATAAGTCCATATATCTTACAATCTCTCACTTGGACGAGATACACAAACATATGTACAAACCTTAGAATTATATGTTACAAAATAACCTTAGGTGCGCAAAATTGCTATCACAATAAAATTGTCATGAACAATCCGGTCCATCAATCATACCAACATAGGAACTAAGAGCTCTTCGTTACTCATTCGTAACTAGAACCGGCATAGATCACGTATATCAATATAACCAACGACATGGATCAAGTGTAGGTATGTAGCATGGAAATAACATAAAGTGTGGTCAATATAATGTCTATTTCCAACTGGTTCTCTTTATTGAGATCAATCATAAACTGTAAGAGTACAAAAACTTTAAAACTGAATATCTGCAGATATAACCGAATTACTGAATATAATGAACAATACATAAATTTACAATACAAAACTCCCACTAAAATACATAATCCTTATCTAATTTGACACCCATACAAGCAATATGCTCATGAAATACTATTGGTGTAAATCCCTTATGTTTGAAACACGTTCTCAAGGCATTATACTAAAACGTGTGTTCATATGTGTAGGTTTTGATGAATGACAAACGATGCGCAAATTGATATATGACGAAGTTCAAGCACAAGCGCACAATTGATATATAACGAGATTCAAGCACAAGACGAAATTTTATAGTTTTACATGAGTCATTCTTAAATTGTGATCTTGATCCGACAACTTGACTCATGACATGGCTTCTCTCGTAAAATTATTTTTACAAAATCATGCATATTTAATTTAACGCTAAATGATTTTAAATCATGCATATTTACTTTAGTCAAAATGATTTTTAAACATGCCTCTAAAATCTGGACTAAGATAATCGATTATGCACTTATGATAATCGATTATGTTAAGCCAAGACTGCATGACAATCGATTGTGAACTAATAACAATCGATTGTGTTAAGGCAGTGAGCATCAGATTATTCAAATCTGTATGACAATCGATTGTGAACCTTATGACAATCGATTGTGATGAGGCAGTGTCCATCAAAGTTTTTCAAAACTCAGAATAATCGATTGTAAAGCTAATGACAATCGATTGTGAAGAGACAGTGTCCATCAGATTTTTCAAAGTCACAAAATAATCGATTGTGAACATATGGCAATCGATTGTGTTTCGACAGTGTCTTCCAGACTTTTTAGTAGTTATTAAATAATCGATTGTGATCATCTGACAATCGATTGTCAAGAGGCAGTGTCTAAATTGATTTTCAAAGACTGATATATAATCGATTGTTAACTTAAGATAATCGATTGTGAAGCTGACCGTTGTCGTAAAGTTTTCAAATACCGTCAGGTAATCGATTATTGATTTCTTATAATCGATTGTTTTAATTAAAATCTGGAAAAGATTTTTTGAACGTTGCTGAGTAATCGATTGTTGATTTCAGACAATCGATTGTTTTTGGTAAAATCTGGAAAGGATTTTTTGAACGTTGCTAGTAATCGATTATGGATTGTAAATAATCGATTGTTAAGCGTAAAATCTGGGAATGATTTTTGGAATGACTGGCAGACAATCGATTGTGGCATTTTGACAATCGATTGTCACACAGTAAAATCAGCAACTCTTAATTGGCAATTAGGCAACGGTAATGCCAAGTTTTTCAACTATAAATACAGCTTCATTTCAGTCTTTTAAACACAACAACTGATCATACAATTGCTAAAGCTTGCATACTCTATTGCTTATCATTTTATATTCATTACATAAGTTTTTGAGAGCCAAATTCTTGTCAAAAGTTGTTGTGATCTTGAGCGTATTTCTTTTACTCATATCTACTCATAAAGGAGTGTCTTGTTTGAGTGTTAAGTATTTTATATACTTGAACGGAATTGTTAGTCCCTTGTTGTAAGAAGGAACTTGTGTTTCGTTGGTTGAAGTCTTGGAGTGTTGTATCTCCTAGCAAAGGTTGTTGAGGCTTGTGTCCTCAAGTTGTAGAGGAACTTGTGTTTCCTTTGGTTGAAGTCTTGGAGTGTTGTATCTCCGAGCAAAGGTTGTTGAGGCTTGTGTCCTCAAGTTGTAAAGGAACTTGTGTTTCCTTTGGTTGAAGTCTTGGAGTGTTGTATCTCCGAGCAAAGGTGTTGAGGCTTGTGTCCTCAAGTTGTAAAGGTTTGTTAAGCACCCGTAAACTTGACAAGTTAGTGGAAATCTCGAGAGAGTCTCTCGGGGACTGGACTAGCCACGGGTTGTGCTGAACCAGGATATATCGGTGCGTTCTTTCTTATTTGTTTACTTATCGCACTTATTTATTTCCTGCAATTTTTAAATTCCGCAAGTTTACGCTAATTTTTATTATAACGCTATTCACCCCCCCCCCCCTCTAGCGTTAAGCGTATTATCTAATAATTGGTATCAGAGCCCAACTCTCTGAAGACTTAACCGTTTGAGAGAAACATCCATGGCTTCTACTCTTGATTCTTTTGCAGGAATAGGTGAAGGTCACTTCAACTTGTTGCCTCCAATATTTGATGGAAGCAACTACTCATATTGGAAAGATCGAATGAGAATCTTCATCACAACCAACAACTTTTATCTATGGCAATACATCAAGCATGGTGAACAAATGACAACAAAAGTTGGGAAAGCAAAGGTAAGCGAATACAACACCAAGGCAATCAATATGTTGTATAACACTTTGAATCAGGAAGATTATCAGAAAATTTCCCACTACAAATCTGCCAAAGAAATGTGGGATAAGCTTGAGGAAATGTATGAAAGCACACCTCAAAAAGCGGACAGCTCATGTGTTTAATCGACTGGCCGATGTCTCATGGCAAACGAAGAAGAAGAGGTAAGTACTTCTAATTCTCACTCACTTGAAGAAATGCAAATTGCGTATAATAAATTATATAGTGAGTTTGTTAATGCTTCCAAGACTATTAAAGATTTGCAGAAAACTCTTTCGTTGCAAGAAACAGATTTTCAAAGACAACTCTCATTGAAAGAAAAGGATTTGGAAAAACTGATTTTAGAAAATGAGAAGTTGAAAGAGGAAAACAATTTTTTCGGAAAGAGAAGCGCCGACAAGCCCGAAAGTTCTATTAAAAATTGTACTTCTTGCATGCATCTCAAAAATGAAGTAGAAAGGCTTAAGAGCACCCTAGATAAGTTTAATTCTTCTCACAAAAATTTGAATGAGGTCCTTGTTAATTTGAAGTCAACCAAGCATGGCATAGGTTTTAAGAATGAGCCTAAAGGAAAGGTTGAAGCCAAACCCCAACAACCTAAGGCTCAACCTAGGATTAATAAAACAAATGCTCATCCTAGAAATAACAACCCTAGAACCAATATGCATGCTAGACCAAACACTAGAAGGAATGTTGAACATTTTAGGAGACCTAGAAATGACTTTTCACCTAGAAATAACTACTCTAGAAATGATGCATATTCTAGGCCAAACACTAGAAGGAATTTTGAACCTTTTCGAACACCTAAAAATGACTTCCAACCTAGAAATAATTATTCTAGAAATGCTGAACATCCTAGAACCAATAGTAGGAGAAATGATTTTCATGAAATGTGCAATAGTCATAGTGTCGAAAATAGAGTAAATAATTTTCGTCCGTCCAATTACTATGAACCTAGAAGGATGCATAATCCTAACGTGACTTGTCATTATTGTAGACGAATTGGTCATATTGCTCCTGCTTGTTTTACAAGACATAGACATAACACTCAATCACATCACTATGATATGTCTAACCCCCAAGGACCCAAAATGGCATGGGTACCAAAAACTCATTAATCTGTTTTGTAGGTGTGCTTGAAAGCTATAATATTGTAGTAGATGCACCAAGCACGACACCTCATTGCATCAAGGGGGAATTTCGGTTAGTTATCCTTTTTGACAAAAACCGAATTGTTGATATGTGCTAGCAACCAATATTAACTTATTTGTTGTTAATTTGGTTCTCTTATTGTTGAAATTTTTGATGGGCTTAATCGTAATAGTTGATGTGCATTAACAATTGAAATATCCTTGTTAACAATCAATATCAATTAGCTTTGTTGATTCATATGTTGAAAACTTGTTGTTAAATAACAATTAGTATCACTGTTAATAAAATAACATTTGATACATTTGTCATGTTTTCCAACAAATGAGTTTATCATTGTTTTATAACAATTGGTATATCTATGCTTTGTTGGTATGTTTTGATAAATTTCTAGCAATCTTTATATTGCATACTCCTCGGTGTCTTTCCTATCCTATGTTGATTTTTTTTGGAAATGTCGAAAAAGAGGAAGTGTTTAGGCGATATGCTTCAGGTAAGGGGGAATGTCTTTACATTCTAGTTTGCCTTATTTGAGGGGGAATTTCTCATTAAGGAGAAATAGATTGCATGAATTTTATTGATGATATTAGCTTGATGACATTATTGTTGTACTTCAAAAATATTTTTATTATTTTGGAGCAACTAAGGAGTTTTATGCAAGGAGTCTTTAAATCTCATTTGAGATGTCAATGATTAACAAGCTTAATTTTCTTCTTGGAGCTGCAAGTTAAGCAAATGAAAGAGGGAACTTTCATTTGTCAAACTAAATGTCGCAAGGAGTTGCTGAATCAATTTGAAAAGAGCAACACCAAAACAATGGTCACTTAAATGAATTTATATGACCATCTTGACAGAAATATGAAAGGTAAGAAGAGCAATACCAAGAACTACACAGGTATGATCGTTCCTTACTTTACCTTATTGCTAGTAGACTTGATATAATATTTAGCGTTTATTGATGAGCTAAATATAAATCATGTCCAAATGAAGTATCTAATGCGGTCAAACGTTGATCTAAATGCATTTCAGGTTGCATTTATATTTTGAATACTACTAACTTTAGCGTCGGAGACGCGTATCTTCTTTTGCAGGTATCGCCCTAAAGGTAAGGGGAATTATAAAGAAATGGCATAGAACAATCGATTGCTACAGCAAATAATCGATTATTTTACTGTGCGGAAAATCGATTAGCAAGTATCACTAATCGATTATTTATGGTTTATGCTTATTATGCAGTTTTGTTTAATAATCGATTACCGTCTCAGCCATTCAGTACTGCTTTCCTAAAACAATCGATTGTTTCATAAATATAATCGATTATTTTCCTAGTCAGAAAATTTCTGTGCCCACTGTAACACAACAATCGATTACCATATTTGACAATCGATTATTTTCTGTCAGTATTTCAAAAATTTGTTACCGTTTGGCTTCTGAAGATTCCCACAATCGATTTTTATCAGTTCCGAGTCAGGTCAAAACTCCTCAACAATCGATTATTTCGTTCAACAATCGATTGTCTAACGATCAGTGCAATTTATTTTTACCGTTTCTGACTGTTTTGGCTCATAAATTCCTGCATAATTCTTCCATAAATGAAAGGCCATTCTCCTCACTATAAATAGGCACCTTATGTCTTCATTTTATTCACTCAAGCATCAATTTTAGCTCTCAGACCTTCAAAAATTTTCAAGTTCCTTACAAAGTTCATTACTTCTTATTGAAAATGTCGGGTAGACACTCTAAATGTTCTCGTTCAGCTAGGCATGGTGCATCTTCCTCTGCTGCCCCTCCTCCTCCAAATTACCCTTATCAAGATGGGTCCATTTTACAATTTAATTCTGACATCGATCTTACTCGATTTCTAACAAAATTCGAAAAGCGTGACATTCTTCCTCCTCGCTTTTCAACAAGCAAGTATCTTGAATCATACGCCCCTGCTTCAAATATACTTAAAGAATGTCAACTCCTTGACTTCTTATTTCTTACCTATCCCTACATCAATCCTCCATTGATTCAAGCGTTTTATTCAAACCTTCATGAGGATGACGATGGTGAGCTTGTGACAAACATTAATGGTGTTCAAATTCTTTTATCCGATGAAAAATTACATTCCATTGCCCTTCTTCCTCAAAGTGGCGAACACATTACTCGCTACATTAGAGAGGCCAGAGCCCTATTTGATGAAACAGTCCTCCTACACCAAACAGGACTTACAACTTATGATCCTAATCTATCTACTCGTCGTCCTACAATTACGGGAATGCATCCCGATTATCGTTTGATTTTCTATTTCATCACCCGAGTCCTCAAGCCTCATAAACATAACCATACCACTATTTCCCAAGAGGACACCAAGCTTATGCATGCCATTATAACCGGAGCTAACATCAATTGGTGTCAGTTCGTCAAGATTCACATGCGTGATGCCATCGGAGATGATAGACCTCTTCCCTATGCCCTCCTTGTTATGAATTTTCTTGAAGCCTCCGGATTCAACACTTCCATCGGTCCTCTCAAAAAGAGCACCAAGAAGTGGGAAATTTCAGAATCCTCCTTTCATCATGACGGTGATCATGCAGCTCCTGCTCCTCCTCCAACCCGTCAACCTCGTCAGCCTCAAGAGCCTACTCTCCAATCTATCTCCAACCAAATTGCTTCTTTGACCACCTCGTTCAGTCAATTGAGACATGAACTCCACGAATATTTTGACCATGTTCATTATCCATATGCTGGTCTTGTTCCCTACGAAGCAGTGCCGGATAATGAGGTGGGAAATGATGATGAATAAATTTGTTTTTTTTGTGGTTTATTGTTATATGCTTTATTGTCTCTTGTTTATGTAATCGTTCTTTTTCAATAAATAAACAAGTTGTTTTATATCTTTGCCATCTTATTATATTTTTTTGCTAATGGCAAAAGGGGGAAGATAACGGGTATGCACACTCAATATTTATTATTGGCTTAAATTGAGGGGGAATTCATATATTGAGGGGGAACTAATTGAATACTTGTTGTATATCTTTACTTGTCCTGAATCATCATTATGAATTGATTAATTTGCATATCCCGCTTAAAGTTTTCCATTATCAAAAAGGGGGAAATTGTTGGAAACACGTTCTCAAGGCATTATACTAAAACGTGTGTTCATATGTGTAGGTTTTGATGAATGACAAACGATGCGCAAATTGATATATGACGAAGTTCAAGCACAAGCGCACAATTGATATATAACGAGATTCAAGCACAAGACGAAGTTTTATAGTTTTACATGAGTCATTCTTAAATTGTGATCTTGATCCGACAACTTGACTCATGACATGGCTTCTCTCGTAAAATTATTTTTACAAAATCATGCATATTTAATTTAACGCTAAATGATTTTAAATCATGCATATTTACTTTAGTCAAAATGATTTTTAAACATGCCTCTAAAATTTGGACTAAGATAATCGATTATGTACTTATGATAATCGATTATGTTAAGCCAAGACTGCATGACAATCGATTGTGAACTAATGACAATCGATTGTGTTAAGGCAGTGAGCATCATATTTTTCAAATCTGTATGACAATCGATTGTGAACCTTATGACAATCGATTGTGATGAGGCAGTGTCCATCAAAGTTTTTCAAAACTCAGAATAACTGATTGTGAAGCTAATGACAATCGATTGTGAAGAGACAGTGTCCATCAGATTTTTCAAAGTCACAAAATAATCGATTGTGAACATATGACAATCGATTGTGTTGAGACAGTGTCTTCCAGACTTTTTCAAAGTTATTAAATAATCGATTGTGATCATCTGACAATCGATTGTCAAGAGGCAGTGTCTAAATTGATTTTCAAAGACTGATATATAATCGATTGTTAACTTAATATAATCGATTGTGAAGCTGACCGTTGTCGTAAAGTTTTCAAATACCGTCAGGTAATCGATTATTGATTTCTTATAATCGATTGTTTTAATTAAAATCTGGAAAAGATTTTTTGAACGTTGCTGAGTAATCGATTGTTGATTTCAGACAATCGATTGTTTTTGGTAAAATCTGGAAAGGATTTTTTGAACGTTGCCAGTAATCGATTATGGATTGTAAATAATCGATTGTTAAGCGTAGATTTTTGGAATGACTGGTAGACAATCGATTGTGGCATTTTGACAATCGATTGTCACACAGTAAAATCAGCAACTCTTAATTGGCAATTAGGCAACGGTAATGCCAAGTTTTTCAACTATAAATACAGCTTCATTTCAGTCTTTTAAACACAACAACTGATCATACAATTGCTAAAGCTTGCATACTCTATTGCTTATCATTTTATATTCATTACATAAGTTTTTGAGAGCCAAATTCTTGTCAAAAGTTGTTGTGATCTTGAGCGTATTTCTTTTACTCATATCTACTCATAAAGGAGTGTCTTGTTTGAGTGTTAAGTATTTTATATACTTGAAGGGAATTGTTAGTCCCTTTTTGTAAGAAGGAACTTGTGTTTCCTTGGTTGAAGTCTTGGAGTGTTGTATCTCCGAGCAAAGGTTGTTGAGGCTTGTGTCCTCAAGTTGTAAAGGAACTTGTGTTTCCTTTGGTTGAAGTCTTGGAGTGTTGTATCTCCGAGCAAAGGTTGTTGAGGCTTGTGTCCTCAAGTTGTAAAGGAACTTGTGTTTCCTTTGGTTGAAGTCTTGGAGTGTTGTATCTCCGAGCAAAGGTGTTGAGGCTTGTGTCCTCAAGTTGTAAAGGTTTGTTAAGCACCCGTAAACTTGATAAGTTAGTGGAAATCTCGAGAGAGTCTCTCGGGGACTGGACTAGCCACGGGTTGTGGTGAACCAGGATATATTGGTGCGTTCTTTCTTATTTGTTTACTTATCGAACTTATTTATTTCCTGCAATTTTTAAATTCCGCAAGTTTACGCTAATTTTTATTATAACGCTATTCACCCCCCCCCCCCCCTCCAGCGTTAAGCGTATTATCTAATAATTGGTAATATAGCCCAACTCTCTGAAGACTTAACCGTTTAAGAGAAACATCCATGGCTTCTACTCTTGATTCTTTTGCAGGAATAGGTGAAGGTCACTTCAACTTGTTGCCTCCAATATTTGATGGAAGCAATTACTCATATTGGAAAGATCGGATAAGAATCTTCATCACAGCCAACAACTTTTATCTATGGCAATACATCAAGCATGGTGAACAAATGAGGCCAAACAAAAGATAGCACATAACATATAATTTATCCATAAATTGTTCATATGTATGTAGATATAAGTCCATATATCTTACAATCTCCCCCTGGGACGAGATACACAAACATATGTACAAACCTTAGCATTATATGTTACAAAATAACCTTAGGTGCGCAAAATATCTATCACAATAAAATTGTCATGAAAAATTCGGTCCATCAATCATACCAACATAGGAACTAAGAGCTCTTCGTTACTCATTCGTAACTAGAACCGACATAGATCACGTATATCAATATAATCAACGACATGGATCAAGTGTAGGTATGTAGCATGGAAATAACATAAAGTGTGGTCAATATAATGTCTATTTCCAACTGGTTCTCTTTATTGAGATCAATCATAAACTGTAAGAGTACAAAAACTTTAAAACTGAATATCTGCAGATATAACCGAATTACTGAATATAATGAACAATACATAAATTTACAATACAAAACTCCCACTAAAATACATAATCCTTATATGATTTGACACCCATACAAGCAATATGCTCATGAAATACTATTGGTGTAAATCCCTTACGTTGGAAACACGTTCTCAAGGCATTATACTAAAACGTGTGTTCATATGTGTAGGTTTTGATGAATGACAAACAATGCGCAAATTGATATATGACGAAGTTCAAGCACAAGCGCACAATTGATATATAACGAGATTCAAGCATAAGACGAAGTTTTATAGTTTTACATGAGTCGTTCTTAAATTGTGATCTTGATCCGACAACTTGACTCATGACATGGCTTCTCTCGTAAAATTATTTTTACAAAATCATGCATATTTAATTTAAAGCTAAATGATTTTAAATCATGCATATTTACTTTAGTCAAAATGATTTTTAAACATGCCTCTAAAATCTGGACTAAGATAATCGATTATGTACTTATGATAATCGATTATGTTAAGTCAAGACTGCATGACAATCGATTGTGAACTAATGACAATCGATTGTGTTAAGGCAGTGAGCATCAGATTTTTCAAATCTGTATGACAATCGATTGTGAACCTTATGACAATCGATTGTGATGAGGCAGTGTCCATCAAAGTTTTTCAAAACTCAGAATAATCGATTGTAAAGCTAATGACAATCGATTGTGAAGAGACAGTGTCCATCAGATTTTTCAAAGTCACAAAATAATCGATTGTGAACATATGACAATCGATTGTGTTGAGACAGTGTCTTCCAGACTTTTTCAAAGTTATTAAATAATCGATTGTGATCATCTGACAATCGATTGTCAAGAGGCAGTGTCTAAATTGATTTTCAAAGACTGATATATAATCGATTGTTAACTTAATATAATCGATTGTGAAGCTGACCGTTGTCGTAAAGCTTTCAAATACCGTCAGGTAATCGATTATTGATTTCTTATAATCGATTGTTTTAATTAATCTGGAAAAGATTTTTTGAACGTTGCTGAGTAATCGATTGTTGATTTCAGACAATCGATTATTTTCGGTAAAATCTGGAAAGGATTTTTTGAACGTTGCCAGTAATCGATTATGGATTGTAAATAATCGATTATTAAGCGTAAAATCTGGGAATGATTTTTGGAATGACTGGCAGACAATCGATTGTGGCATTTTGACAATCGATTGTCACACAGTAAAATCAGCAACTCTTAATTGGCAATTAGGCAATGGTAATGCCAAGTTTTTCAACTATAAATACAGCTTCATTTCAGTCTTTTAAACACAACAACTGATCATACAATTGCTAAAGCTTGCATACTCTATTGCTTATCATTTTATATTCATTACATAAGTTTTTGAGAGCCAAATTCTTGTCAAAAGTTGTTGTGATCTTGAGCGTATTTCTTTTACTCATATCTACTCATAAAGGAGTGTCTTGTTTGAGTGTTAAGTATTTTATATACTTGAAGGGAATTGTTAGTCCCTTGTTGTAAGAAGGAACTTGTGTTTCCTTGGTTGAAGTCTTGGAGTGTTGTATCTCCGAGCAAAGGTTGTTGAGGCTTGTGTCCTCAAGTTGTAAAGGAACTTGTGTTTCCTTTGGTTGAAGTCTTGGAGTGTTGTATCTCCGAGCAAAGGTTGTTGAGGCTTGTGTCCTCAAGTTGTAAAGGAACTTGTGTTTCCTTTGGTTGAAGTCTTGGAGTGTTGTATCTCCGAGCAAAGGTGTTGAGGCTTGTGTCCTCAAGTTGTAAAGGTTTGTTAAGCACCCGTAAACTTGACAAGTTAGTGGAAATCTCGAGAGAGTCTCTCGGGGACTGGACTAGCCACGGGTTGTGGTGAACCAGGATATATCGGTGCGTTCTTTCTTATTTGTTTACTTATCGCACTTATTTATTTCCTGCAATTTTTAATTTTCGCAAGTTTACGCTAATTTTTATTATAATGCTATTCACCCCCCCCCCCCCCTCTAGCGTTAAGCGTATTATCTAACACCTTAGTGAGCGGATCCGCAAGCATGGAGTTTGTACTAATGTACTCAATGCACAATTGTCCATTTTGTACTCTTTCTTTAACAACCCGAAATTTGACGTCCATATGTTTTGCTTTCGTCAAACTACTGTTTGTTATTAGCATAAAGGACTGCCGATCTGTTATCACAAAATAGCCTAAGTGGCTTTTTGATGCTATCAACAATTCGCAGTCCACCAACAAAATTCCGCAGCCATAATGCCTCATTAGATGCTTCATAACATGCCATAAACTCCGCTTCCATGGTGGAAGTGGCTGTAAGAGTTTGCTTGATACTTCTCCAAGAGATAGCACCGCCCGCAAGCATGTAAATATAGCCTGAAATGGACTTCAAACTATCCTGACATCCAGCAAAATCGAAATCGGTATACCCAATGATCTCAAGCTGGTCCGATTTCCGGTATGTAAGCATGTAATCCTTTGTTCTCTGTAAGTACCTCATGACCCGTTTGGCTGCCTTCCAATGGTCCATTCCCGGATTGCTTAGATATCTGCCTAACATCCCAACAATGTATGCTATATCAGGTCGTGTACATACCTGAGCATACATCAGACTACCTACTGCCGAAGCATAAGGCGTCTTCTGCATTTCCGAAATTTCATAATTATTATTTGGGCACTGTTTGAGACTAAATTTGTCTCCCTTAGCAACAGGGGTGTTGCCTGGTTTACAATCCTGCATGCCAAATCTTTTCAGAACCTTATCGATATAGCCCTTTTGTGACAGACCGAGAACACCTTTAGAACGATCTCGTTGTATCTGAATTCCTAATACAAAAGAAGCTTCACCAAGATCTTTCATTTCAAATTTCTTTGAAAGAAATTTCTTAGTTTCAAGTAATAATGCTATATCGTTACAGGCAAGCAGTATGTCATCGACATATAAAACCAGAAAAATATACTTACTCCCACTGAACTTATGATATATACAGTCATCAGCAATATTCGGTTCAAAACCAAAAGATGTAATGACTGCATGAAACTTATAATACCATTGACGAGAAGCTTGCTTGAGCCCATAGATGGATTTCTTTAATTTGCGGACCTTCTTTTCTGATTCATCCGAAACAAAGTTTTCAGGTTGCACCATATAAATTGTTTCCTCAATGTCACCATTGAGAAACGCTGTCTTAACATCCATTTGATGAAGCTAAAGATCAAAATGTGCTACTAATGCCATTATAGTCCTGAAAGAGTCTTTCGATGAAACTGGAGAGAAAGTCTCTTTATAATCAATGCCTTCCTTCTGAGTGTAGCCTTTTGCGACAAGACGAGCTTTGTACTTAATAACATTGCCCCCTGAATCCCTTTTGGTTTTAAAAATCCATTTACAACCAATTGGTTTAATACCTTCGGGCAATGTAACAAGCTCCCAAACGTCATTATCGCTCATAGACTTCATCTCATCATTCATGGCATCAATCCACTTTTGAGTGTTAGAACACTTAATGACTTGACGGAAGTTGATTGGATCATCTTCCTCAAGTCCAATATCACTTTCTTGTTCTTGGAGAAATACTACATAATCATCCAAAATTGCATTTCTCCTCTCTCTAGTGGATCTCCTTAATGGCATTTCAGTTTCTTGAGGTTGTCGAGTTTGATTTTTATTAGTTATATCAGGGTCCTGATGGGGGAGATTTTCGAGATTGTCTTGAACCGGAGTTGTGTGATCCGTGTCATGAAGACCAAGATCAACATCTTGAGGGAAAGACACCATTGTTGTCTTGCAAATAATTGTGGAAAACCATATACCAACCTTTGATTATTGTCATCATATTATTGTGGTGATACTACTCACATATTGTTTAAGTCTTGTAAAGAATTGTTGTGGATACATACATTTCAAGACACTCTTGAAGGAAGGATCAAGGAGCATTCTTCAAAAGGACAATTAGGCAATCATCAAAGGAGGCTCAACAATTTCCACATATGGATTCAGATTAGCTTCCGCTCATGTAGTTTAATTCCGAATTGTTCAATATGAAGGTTATTGTCTTTAGTAGGAATCATAATCCTATCAATTGGTATCAGAGTTGTGTGATCCGTGTCATGAAGACCAAGATCAACAACTTGAGGGAAAGACACATGTTCTTCCTCAAAGACAAAATCTCTAACAACTTTATCTCCCCACCCCCCAAACTCAATATCCTCAAAGAACCTAGCATTACCCGTCTCAAAAATAGTTCTAGAAGTGGGATCATAAAACTTAAAACCCCTGGATTTTTTAGAGTATCCAACAAAATAGCTACTAACCGTCTTAGCATCCAGTTTCTTTTCATTCGGCCTATAAGGCCTTGCCTCAGCTGGACAACCCCAAATGTGTAAATGCTGAATACTGGGTTTATGCCCAGTACAAAGTTCATATGGAGTTTTGATTGTAGCTTTAGTTGGAACTCTATTAAGAATATAAGCTGCGGTTTTTAATGCTTCACCCAGAGTGAGTCTGGCAAAGTTGTACGAGAAATCATACTTCTTACCATATCCTTAAGGGTCCGATTTCGTCTCTCAGCTACACCATTCATCGTAGGACTGCCTGGCATAGTATACTGAGGGGCGATCCCACACTCATCTAGGAATTTAGCAAAATGCCCTGGACGTTGTTCACCGAAACCATCATATCGACCATAGTATTCACCACCACGGTCAGATCTAACGGATTTAATTCTTTTGCTTAGTTGATTTTCAACTTCAGCCTTAAATGATTTGAACACGTCTATGGATTGGGACTTTTCGTGAATAAGACATAGGTACCCATAACGAGAGTAATCGTCTATGAATGTGATAAAGTATTGTTGACCATTCCGACAAGGAGTAGGAAATGGCCCACAAATATCCGTATGTATCAATTCTAAGACGTCCGAAGCTCTCTTAGCACCTAATCTAGTCTTGTTTGTTTGTTTTCCCTTGATACACTCAATACGAATTTCCGAATTTGAGGTATCAAGAGAATCAAGAATTCCATCTGACACGAGTTTCTGAATTCTTTGAATGGATATGTGACCCAAACGTTTATGCCAGAGTGATATAGAATTCTCATTAGTTAATTTTCTTTTAGTACCACTTAAACGTGTATGCAAAGTTTCTTTATTTGAAGTTATTGTATCAATCAAATATAAGCTATCAAATGTTGATAAAACACCAGTACCAATAAGATTTGAATTCTGAAAGAGACTAACTTTATTGTCACCAAAAGAACATGTATAACCAGATATGTCCAATTGGGGAACAGAAATTAAATTCCGTCTAAAAGACGGTACAATAAAAGTCTCATCCAAATCTAAATGAAAATCGGTCTTAAACAACAGCCTAAATTTGCCAATAGCTTCAACTGGCACCTTCTTGCCGTCACCCACATAGATGTATCTTTCACCATCATTTGGTTTTCGGCAGTTCAGGCAACCATGCATTGATATACTTATGTGAGTAGTAGCAGCACAATCTACCCACCAAGTACCCTTAGGTACCGAAATTAAATTAACTTCAGAACACACAAGAGAAAGAAATGTACCTTTTTTCGCACGCCAAGCGTGGTACTTGGTACAATCCTTCTTCACATGATTAGTCCCTTTACAGAAGAAGCAACCTAATGCGGTAATTTCAACCTTAGGTTCCTTATGTTGCTTAATCTTGGGCTTTGCAACCGCAACTTCCTTACCTTTCCTCTTCTTAGTTTCCTTAGGAGAGGATGCCAAATGAGCACTTTCTGTCTTATCTAGCTTTATCCTTTCCTCTTCTTGCACACAATGTGAAATGAGCTCATTAAGAGTTCATTTCTCCTTCAGGCAGTTGTAACTGACCTTAAACTGATTAAAGTGTGCAGGAAGAGATATCAAAACAAGTACACAAGCAGTTCCTCAGGTAAATCCAGCTTGAGTGACTTTAGTTTCGAAGCAAGATGAGACATTTCCATAATGTAATCCCTAATGTTTCCCTTGCTCTTATACCTCATGGAAACAAGTTTACTCAATAGTGTACTTGTTTCCGCCTTTTCGTTTTGCATAAAACGCTGTTCAAGGTTTCCAAGGAAAACTTTGGCATTAGGTTCATCATTCATAGTGCCCCTGAATGATTCTGGAATTGCACGTTTCATTATCATTAGACTCATGCGATTCGAACGTTCCCACTTCTCCATCACCCTCCTTTCATCAGGAGAGGATGTATCCTCAAGAGGAGTAGGTTGCTCGGTCCGAAGAGCAAGGTCAAGATCCATGCAACCGAGAATGATCATGACGTTCTCTTTCCATTCCTTAAAGTTTGTGCCGTTAAGCACAGGGATGCTATTGATGTTGGTAGAGATCGTAGAAGCAGAAGAATTAACTGAAAATAGAACAAAAGGATTACTGAATACATGCTTACAATTACTTGAACTTTAACATTATAGATTCAAAATAGGCATATCCCATTACAAGATACCTAGGACAACATTGATTTTAGTCTTTAGACAGAAAAACAACTTGTAAGTGGTACTCTTGGTGTAGTGACCAAACATAGACAATAAACTCCTGTCAAATATCAAACCTTCCTTTGGGCCAATTTAATATTCACATGGAAAACCAAATAATTGTCTCATATTTATCACCACAAGCATGTTCGAATTCCTGCCAAATAACAACCTTCCTTTCGGCCGGTGTTAAACGCATGGAAGACTAATATCCACAGTCATCTTATATTTCAAGATTAATCAATCTACACAATAGAGGTTACTTTGGCAACATAATGCTTCAATTGACTAATTTAAAATATTATATGCTAAAAACTTTAGTTCCTTAAGCCATATTATGAATCTTAACTTAATATGTTACATGTTTTGACATACAACAACTGAATATTAATTGTTATTTTACTTGAGAGGACAATTCCAAAAATATGAAAATTGATGGACTAAAAATCAATTAACATTGAAATCTTAAATATTAATGTATAATACATTAATAATAAAACTTAAATATTTCAATTGAATAATAATATGTCAATTAAAATCTGAAACTTAAAAGATTTGAAACGTTTTTAACCTTACTGTTCCAGGATAATCGATTATCTAAACCAGATAATCGATTATTCTGGTATTAAGAAAAATTTTCTGAGCTACTGGACCAGGATAATCGATTATCTGAAATAGATAATCGATTATCTGGTATACAAAAAAAAATTTAATTTACTGGACCTGAATAATCGATTATCTAAACCAGATAATCGATTATTCTGGTATACGAAAAAAAATTTAAGTTACTGGACCAGAATAATCGATTATCTAAACCAGATAATCGATTATTCTGGTATTAAGAAAAATTTCTAAGTTACTGGACCAGAATAATCGATTATCTAAACCAGATAATCGATTATTCTGGTATTTATAAAAACGTTTCAAACTCACTGGACTAAGATAATCGATTATCTGTCCAAAATAATCGATTATCTTGGAGCAGTGAACCTTACTGTTTTAACATGATTTTCAACAAGAATCTTAAACAAGAAAACATGTTGTCTACCAACTAAAATCATGCATAATTTAATGTTTTAATTCATGTAAAGATTAACATGATATTCAAACATCAAATTTAATCAAAACACAACATTCATAAGAAACATGCTATTTCATGATACTTGAATTTCATAAATAAAATTCTAACATTACTTGAACATGAATCCTAACATAACATGAATCTTATGAACATCCAAATTATCCAAATATGAAGGTGGCTCTGATACCATTTGTTAGGATTATGATTCCAACTAAATATAACAACCTTCATATTGAACAATTCGGAATTAAACTACATGAGCGGAAGCTAACCTGAATCCATGTGTGGAAATTGTTGAGCCTCCTTTGATGATTGCCTAATTGTCCTTTTGAAGAATGCTCCTTGATCCTTCCTTCAAGAGTGTCTTGAAATGTATGTATCCACAATAATTCTATACACGACTTAAACAATATGTGAGTAGTATCACCACAATAATATTATGACAATAATCAAAGGTTGGTATATGGTTTTCCACAATTATTTGCAAGACAACAACAATGGAGTTTTTACTCTTGATTCAATGGGAGGAAGAAGAGTTTGTCTTGCAATAATGTGGGAACCATAACCCCCACTTTATAACAAAAGAGTTACATAACCCAAGAGTCACAAGAGTTACATAACCCAAGAGTCACAAGCTTGTAATCATGGTTACATATATGTAACCTTAGTTAGCCCATCATTAACTAAGGTTACCCTTTTGGGTATCTACACATTAGTCCTACACTTTATATGACAACACATTGGCCCCCTTAACATAATGTCCATAAGACCACAAAATTAGGCCAAACCAAAAGATAGCACATAACATATAATTTATCCATATGTTGTTCATATGTATGTAGATATAAGTCCATATATCTTACATTACACCCTTGTGAACTAATTTAAATCATAACTATTTATTTTATAAAAAATAAGAAGAAAACTTACTAACTAGCTCGAAAATCGATAGACTGAAAATAGATTTGCCACAACACTCATTCACTACTGAAAAAAATAGAAATTAGTGACGGAAAAATTCTGTAGGTAAACCGAAAAATTTATTGCTAATCCTATTTAGCAACGGATTAACGATATTTTATCGAAAATTATGTTAGCTACAAGCGATTTAGCAACAAAGTTCGAAGCTAATTTTAATTTTTTGATAGTGAGATAGAAAGTTGGCATGCATGTTTAGGATATTTCTTAGTTAGAATAATTCTAAAAATATAAAATTGCTACAAGATCGAGAGTTGGGAAGAAAGTTTCTATTTTGGATTCGGAAGAGAGTTTTCGTACTTTAACTTAGATTGGAAAAGTACAGTAAAAGAGAATGGGAGGTAGAAAAGAAAGAAGAAAATGAAAAAGGTGTTGGGCTAAGTCTGTCCAAATACAATCCTAATACGGAAATGTAATGTCTATTTGTGGCCAAACCTGCATGATTTTCCTTCATAAAAATCGACAAAGCCTTGAAAAATGCACAATACGCCACGATCCCGTGGCGTACAAAGAGTAGAGCACACCTCGGAAGCCAACACAGAAACCAGGTCCAATTCCAGCATAGAACCATAACTTAGATGTATGCTCAATATCTTGGTCAAACCTGCACGGTTTTTCTTCATAGAAATCGTGCAAAGCATTGGAAAACACGAGACACACCATGATCTCGTGGCGTACAAAGTATAGAGCACACATAAAGAAACCAGGTCCAATTCCAGCATAGAACCATAACTTATAAGATGTATGTTCTCTATCTTGGTCAAACCTGCACGGTGGTCAAACCTGCACGGTTTTCCTTTATAGAAATCGGCAAAGCATTGGAAAATGCGTGACCCGCCATGATCTCGTGGCGTTCAAAGTGTAGAGCAAACCTAAGAAGCCAACACAGAAACCAGGTCCAATTCCAGCATAGAACCATAAGTTATAAGATATATATTCACCGTCTTGGTAATCACCTTGAGGAGTTTGCCCATTTACATGATCAGCAAACTCCTGAAGTTGATGAACTTGATAAAGTCTTGATAAAGTCTGTGACATGTTTAGTGCTATAAGGGTCGTCTGGTCGACACATAAGTTATGCAGAAATTTTAATAAAGGAATTGTAATGTAAAGATTAGTTCTTATCGAATATTTGAATCATTGTATTGAAAATTAGATATATAGTATACTCTTTGTATTCCAGTTATGTGAACTTATTTCCTTTTTGGTTCGTTCAAAAAAGAATGATCCTTTCTAAATTTGGAAACAATTTAGCTTAAACTTACAATTCTACCCTTAATGAGAAGCTTTTACAACCACACAAATACTCTGGGCTCATTTTTTACTTCTTTAGGATCACAAATTACAAAAGTCTTCATTTTTTCTTAAAATTCTGTGTTCAATCAAACAGGTTCATATAAATTGAAATGAATGGAGTATGTACAATTGAAAACTTGTGTTCCAAGGGGTAGAAGGGCTTTTTGTCATTTTGGTTGTTTATTTCACATGTTACTAATATACAAATTATTATTCCACATCCTTTCTCTCGCATTTATAGTGCGGTTGCACATAAATAAATAAAAAGATGGAGTTTTGAGAAAGTGAATTTTCTTTTCAACCCCGAAAGTGAAAGGATGGTATATATAAACTATAACTTGATAACTATGAATAAATCTGAATCGTTTGTTCATCTACGAGGCTCTCCGCGGAGCTACCCTTGCCCGAGGTACGACACTCCTTTGCGAGAAAATAATATTGTGTAGATAGGTATTTTAGGTATTTTTTTCTTAAAAATTAAATATTTACAAGGGATTGACAATCCTTGACACAAGACAAACTTTTAGTGCAATAGTTAAGAGGTGTCAAAAATTACAAAAGATTGCAAATTTTATTCCCCATAGTAGTAATTATTTTTATTTTAATATCCCTTTGTATAATTTCTGACCCCGCCACTAACTATGGCAAATGTCAGAGCCTTATAGTTTGATATATAAACAAAGAGCAAATATAAGACAAATTAAATACTTTAAGGGTAAATTGAACATTTTTCCGGTCACAAAACCCACATGTGAGTACTTGAAGATAGCTCATACCACTATCAAAGGGTTGTAATGGATTGTAATGGAGTGGTAAGTGCTCCTTCATCCTTAATCAGAGTTTTTGAGTTTGAGCCTCTGGGTATGGAGTCGCGTTTATTAAAAAGCGTTTTACCTCCTAATATGGAATTTCCCGACGCAAATTCAGATTAGTCGGCCTCAATTTAAATACCGGACACCGAATGAGAAACTATAAGGAAAAAAAATAGCTCATACCTTGGAAAAGTCATTCACTTTACTTTTTCTTTATTCATACAAAACATAAAATACAAGGAAGCAAGAAAAGATGAAAGAAACACTTGACATCAAGTGCATAAAAACTCCAGAAAATAATAAGTGATTTAATTTTTCTTTGTGGGGATATTTCTTTATTTTGGGCATTAATATAACTGTACTACCAAAAGCTACAACTCTTGGAACCTTCGGCGCCATGGAATGAACAACAAACAGCGCAATCACTGCATTCTGTCTTCTGTACAAGGCCTATAGCAAGTCAAAATATAATCATCGACTTGTGGGAGTAGTCTTTTCTTGAGTCCTGAAAAACCATGATCAACATCACGTGCAGCTACTCCTTGCATCTCCGAGAACCACAACAAGTTGATTGAAAAAAAAAATTCACCGTTATAACAATTAAATAAAATTATGATTGATGAGACATAAAAATTTCACATTTCAAATGTCACGAATAAAGCAAATTAACATGCATATACAATCATATTTCTCTATAACATAATCCTTATATAATAGTTATTCATTATAAAAGTATTGGGTTTATATATTTAATTAATAAATTAAATACTTAAAAGATGGTGAATGGGAAATGGAGGGAAATAAAAATTTTGAGTGAAATTTCAAGTTTCCCTCTCTTGGCATATGGACATTGTCCAATATTGAAAGAGGAAGAGATTGTTTATGAGTTTATAAGCAATTGCTCTTCTTTTAGCTCTTAAAGAGTTGAGAAGAAAGCAAGCCTCGCGCCGTCGTCGTCGTCGCTCGGCTTGGCTTCGGCTTTGGTTAAACGATTGATTGATTAACTTTTTGGACCAAATTTATTTGTTAATAGTAAAATATTGACAAAAATATGTTATTAAATATTTGTTAATAACAGAATGTTAATATTAAATATTAATATTAAATCCAAACCGTTTTTTTATTGTTGAGTAAAGAGTTTCTCCTCTTCAGATTCCAGCCCAAATTTTGGCTATAAATACAACACTATTCTGCTCAGAATTTTACTACGAATTTCTGAGTTTTCTCTCATTCTTCTGCATACTTTTACCATACAAACAAATCAAAAAGTAAGTGTGCTTTGCTACTGATCTTTGTGTTCGCTGAAACTCTGGCGTTTGGAGTACCACTACACCAGTGTGTAATTCGTTCTATCCTGGGAGGAAATAATTCATAACCGTGGGTGCTAGAAGGGGATTAAATTCCTTAAGGAGACACTGTGAATTCAGTGGGCTCGAATTGTTTATGATCATTTTGTTTTATGTCATTTCTGTATATATTAATTTATATTTCCAGAATTGTTTTACAAATACAGTTTACTAACAAAAAGCACCCTCCATTTCAAACCAATAAGTTGTGAGTTCGAGTCACCCCAACAGCAAGGTGGGGAGTTCTTGGAGGCAGAGGCGGATCCAGAATTTTAAGGTTATGGATTCCTACAACAATCTCAAGTCAATCTACATGATAACTGGACCAACGAACTGGGTTCCAAGCTAAATATTCTTATACTTTTAATAAATTTTTTAGTACAAATACAGAATCTATGCAAAAGTTACTGCGTTCACGGGAATCCGTATCCTTTTCTCTAGATCAGCCCATGCTTTGAGGGAGGGATGCCGAGGGTCTATTTGGAAACAACCTCTCTACCCCAGGTTGGGGGTAAGATTTGCTACACACTACCCTCCCCAGGAGCAAGGTGGGAAGTTCTTGGAGGGAAGGATGTCGGGGGTCTATTTGGAAACAGCCTCTCTACCCAAGGGTGGGGGTAAGTTCTGCGTACACACTACTCTCCCAAACCCCACTAACTGGGATTATACTGGGTTGTTGTTGTTATTGTTGTTGTTGTTGTTGTTGTTGTTGTTGTTGTTGTTATTTTTACCCTCCCAGACCTCACTAATGGATAACGGTTATCAATGTTGTATAAAAGCTGAATTTTTCTGGAACCGAATATTATATTATGTTATAATATATGTCCTATAACAGTACTTCGCTATAGCAATTAAAAAATTTTCACAACAAACGAAGGTGTTATAGAGATGTCTAACGATAAATGAAATATGCATGTAGTCACAATATGTAGCTACGTGTGAGATAGAAATACAGGAGGAAAGAGATGAATACTAACTAATTGCTGCCATGAGAAGAACAACAAAAAAGTAATTAATCTTAAGCAACGCCATAATGATAATAGAGAGTAGATTTCGTGCTTTCGCTAAAAATTTTTTTGGGTGGGCATCTTATTGATTTTAAAGGGTCGTAATTTATAAGCTTCTCTACGAAAGAATTGGATCTACAACATGTATTATATTAATTTCTTTTAGTTTACTTTATAATTTATTTAACTTTAATATTACGTCTTGCCTAGGCTGGCCAACCTTTTAAAATTATGCAATTTGCAATTTGCAATTTTTAATTTTTTTTCTCTTTGCATCTCCCGAAAAGGAATAATTGAAGATGCATGGAAACAACTCGTAGGTCAATTAATGATAAAATATTGAAACCTTATGGATAATTATGAGGTAATGGAACTAATAGAGAAATTTATTGACCTAAATAGAATATTTTCAATGTGACTTGATTCAAGAAGCAAGATTGAGACATTTGACTGAGAAGTTATGTGCAGTAAACTTCAACTAAAATCATATGTAGTTCTTTTGCACGTTTTAATTAATTGTCGGATCATATTGTTTTTTTGCTTTTTTGCGTTACTCTTTTCATTGGCCAATATTTGGCCTCAAATTTAAACTATTATTAAGTTACATTTTGAAATAACTTTTTCATAAATATTTTTTAAATTAAGTTTTTAAATTAACTTCAAAAACTTTTTCATTTCAAAATGGCAAGATAGTTCGTTAAAAACATTTAATCAAGACTATTATTTCTTGACTGGAGAGTGTGTATATGCACATTAGAAACACAAATATTTTAGAATAAAATTGTAAATACCATCCACTATATATGCCATGAACGGTGGATCTTGCTAGTTTGTCACATGCACTAATAATCAACTATTTCATGAATAAAAATCCCAACGAGAATTGTCGTGGAATAGCAAATATTCATTCATTCTAAATGCAAGCAACGAATACTAGATGAAAAAATAGGGGAAAAATATTCCATTAATGTGCCATCGACTATTCGCTGAGTAGTGGTGTCAAATTTAACTCATAAATGTACAAGACACCAATCCATCCAAAATGCTAATCATGTCTACGGACATAATTCGGTTTAACTCGTCCAAATATTACTTAGCTCACTCATTTGACACCCTTAGCTCTAAACATGACATATGAGAGATCAATAGTATAATGTTTTATCGCATACATTTGTAATCAACATTGTTTTAAAAGGCTTTTTTGGAGAGAGTCCTGGAAGAAGGTGTACCAAAAATATCCCAAGACGATGGTGGGGGGACGAAAGTTAAAAGGCGTACATCCAGCAATTCGGAGAGTACACTTGAGTGTTGAGGTAAGTTTTTGCAGTAAGGTGTAATAAGCCCAAGAGGCTTTTTCAAATTAAAATAAAACTTGTTGAATAAGTCCTTAATATAATACCCAAATCTCAAAAGTCATCTTGTAATTGCTCAAAAGTTTTAAAGATAATTAAATCATTAAATTTAAAACTCAAGATTTTTTTATTGTTAGAAGTCCAAATTTGTGGTGGTTTCGGACTTTTTATCTTATCCGCTAATCCATTACTATCTCCCAAAAGCAATAAAGAGAAGAAAAAAACATACACATACACACACGCAAAGAACACTCCATCCAAAGCAGCAAGTTCAAAGTTCAAATTATATGTTAGTCATCTTTTTGTTATTCCATGTATAAAATTTTATTCTTTTATACTCAAATTATTTGTAATTGTAAGTAGCATATAATGGATTATTTTGACTAGGTTTTTGTAGGGATGGAACACATCTATATATATATTTCAATTATTTATATCTTTCTTTAAGTTTTATCAATCTTACCTATTTAAAAGTATTTATTGTAATTATATTATTTCATAAAATATTAAAAATTAAATAATTACGCCTCGCTGAACCATTTGTAAAAGTAAAACGCCTCGCTTTACGATCAATTCAGAAACCCGTATTTATTAGTTTTAAATATAGCAGGCAGAATTCCATTGGTCTAATTTGGGACCTTAGGATAGATTTTTACTTTATCTGACAAACATATCAAGATAAAGAATAGGAAAGGGTCCTTAGATTTATTTGTGACCTCTGAGGAGCCGTATGAGGTGAAAATCTCACGTACGGTTCTGTAATAGCGATGTGCATAGTGATGTTATCATCGACTATGATTATCTAACAGTTTAGGTACAGTTGATATAGTGGAGCGCAGTCAAAATCCACGTAATTTTTAACACTAGTAATCAACTATGCCATGAATTTGAAATTTAGTTAGAAATAATACATTTCAATTAAAATCTCTTGTTATATTGAAAATTAATAGTTTTGTTATATCGACTAAAGTATTCATGGGATTAAGAATTTGAGCTAGACATGGATTAAATTAAGAGCATAGTCATAACTTAAGCTAGTCATATCATTCTTCCTATACCAAACATGGAAAGCATTAGAATGAAAGAACCTAGCGACAATGATCAATATTAACACTTGATCAATCTCAAAAGTCAAATTTTAGTTTTTAATGTGAAAAGGGCCAAATAACTAAAAGAATATTTGTATTGGCCATATGGAGAATGAAGAAAGTATATTTTAATATAATTAATAAATCTAAATAATTATACTTCTAGCCAGTGGCGGATCTACTCTTTGAATTTGGGTGCTCGAGCACCCATTAACCTCGACGCAGAGTATGTATAGTTATATAGAAAATTTGAGAAAACGTATAAAATTTTACAAAAGCACCAATTAATTTTATGTACAAAAAAAATTCAGCACCCACAAATTTGAATTCCTAGATCCGCCACTGCTTCTAGCCTAGGCTGGCCAACTTTTTAAAGAAATTATATATTTTCTTTCTACATTTCCCAAAAAAAAAGGAATAATTGAAGATGTCCGAAAATAACTCCTACGTTAATTTACGATAAAATATTGAAACGTCATGGATAACAATAAGGTAATGGAATTAATAAAGAAATTCATTGACCTAAATAGAGTATTGTCAATGTGGCTTGATTCAAAAAGTAAGATTGAGCCATTTTGACCAAGAAGTTATGCGCAGTAAATTTGTGTTTAGTAATTAATTATCTGATCTTATTTTTATTTTTATTATTAGTATTTTTTTTGGCCTTTTGGGCTACTTTATTGGACCAACTTTTGGCCTTAAATATAAGATATATTAAGTTACATTTCGAAATAAAATTAGATATTCAAAAGTCATATAGAAGTAATAACTTGAAAACTTTTCATTTCAAGATGGCAACCTAATACGTTTAAAACATTTAATCGAAGATTTGTTTTTAATTAGATACCCATATATTTTAGAATAAAATAGTAAATGCCATCGACTATGCCACGAACGGTGGATCTTGCTAATTTGTCACATGCACTAAAAGAATTAGCTATGCGTGTTTAGCATTATCAGCATCTCAATGTCAACGCACCATCTTACTTAGCTTTAAAAAATTGAAATTGTAACTCATACGAATAGGGTATTGTATGGTCAAAATCTAATCGACAAACTTCGGTACGAAGAGGTGTTTGTCGTGAGAATTGTAACTCATTATAGGCAGCTTGGCCCAGGTTGATCAGTGGTTAACATGAACAAGCCGTTGAGTGGCTCATTAGGGTCGAGGTCGAGTAGCAGGAGCAGAATAACGGCTAGTATAGTTTTGGAACTTTTAAAGAGAATATTCCATTAAATATTTCTTCTGTTGTACCTTTTAGATTCTTTGGAAATAGCTCTCATATATATATATATATATATATATATATATATATATATATATATATATATATATATATATATATATATATATAGTAGGAGAGATAAGGCAAGAGGAGGTACTATTCCATTTGATAAGAACCCTCTTGAAAAGTAAGCTCTCCAGATAAATACAAAGAACAACTTTCTGAGAGAGATTCGATCCTTACATGCAATCTTACATGCGGCGCATGCATCATCCATCCTCGAGTTCCCGCACAAATGAAGATCGAGGATAGGATAGTGCCACGATGTATCGCACTGACGGATTTTAACAATGCAGTTGAGCACTTGAGCAGACATCTGGAGAAATCACGCTGCCCATCCTGGCCGGCAACGTCACTTTGGAGACCACGTTCCACATCATGGACCAGGATATATCGTATAATGCCATCTTAGGTCGACCTTGCATACATGCCATGAAAGCCACCCCCTCCGGCTTATATCAAGTCATCAAATTTCCCACCCCCTGGGGGTATTCAGCATCCGAGGAGAACAACGCACTACCCGGGAACGCTACTGCATCGTCTAAGACTGCAGACACACCCAACAATTGAAGGGTAAAGCTAAAGAAGCATACCAATCAACAGGGTCGAGGACGAGAAGGACGTGATCAACGATCCCAAAATCGTAGAAGCTACAGGATCTTTTGTAGAAGACCTCAACCCTATCCAACTCAATGATAACGACCATAGCAAGAAAGCTTTCATCGGCCACAAGCTTTAAGAACCAGGTAAATTCCATCGATTCTTAAAAAGTAACATAGACCTATTTGCATTTTCCCATGCAGACAAGCTAGGTATCCCAAAAGAGATAGCAACACACAAGCTAAACGTCGACCCATTCCACCCCCTACCCGGTGAGACTAATTAGGCAAAAATTCAACGTCGCCATAAACTACGTAGTCCACGAAAAGGTAGAGAAGTTGTTGGAAAACAGATCCATTAGGGAGTCGAGATATCCTCAAAGGATTGCCAATGTGGTCATGGTGAAAAAGAAGAATGAAAAGTGGCGAATGTGTATGGACTTCACATACCTAAACAAAGCTTGCCCTAAAGATTTGTTTCCACTTCCTCACATCAACCAACTCACTGGCGCAACGGCCGGGCATGAGCTTCTTAGCATCCTAGACGCATACTCGGGCTATAACCAGATCCTCATGGAAGAGGAAGACCACGAGAATACCACCTTCATCACTCATCATGGAACGTACTACTAGAGGGTGATGCCTTTCGGACTGAAAAACGTAGGGGCGATGTACCAGAGGTTGGATAAGAAAGTTCAAAGACCAGATCGGCAAAACAATGGAAGTTTATATCGACGACATATTGGCCAATTCGAAAAGGAAAGAGGATCACATCAACCACTTGAAAGAGGCCTTCGACATACTTAGATGATACGATATGAAATTGAACCCCGAAAAATGCGCCTTATGAGTAACCTCGGGAAAGTTCCTCGATTTCTTGTATCACAACGAGGCATCGAGGTCAACCCCGACCAAATCAAAGCTATAGAAGGAATACTGGAGAACCTAACTAGTAAGAAACGAGTACAAAAGCTGAACAGTAACCACCTTGTCGAGGTTCATCTCGAGATCCACCAATAGATGGAATAAATTTTTCGGTTACCCAAGAAAGACAATGGACTCCAATGGAACACCGAGTGCGTCTAAGCCTTGAAAGAATTAAAGGCGTACCTATCCTCTCCCACACTACTCTCCAAGGCGGGACCTAGTGAATGTCTCCTCGTCTATCTGGCCGTGAGTGCGGTCCTGGTCCAAGAAAACAAAGGTACGCAATCTCCCATTTACTATATTAGTAAATCTCTGGTTGATGCCGAGACGAGGTATCCACACCTCGAGAAGCTGCCCTGGCTTTGGTCATAGCTTCATGAAAGCTTAGACCCTATTCCAGTGCCACCCCATCTCGGTAGTAATGACCTTTTCCCTAAGGAGTAATCTGCATAGACCCGAGCTGTCAGGCATATTAGCCAAATGGGCCATAGAATTGAGCAAGCACGATATAACATATCACCTGTGAACGATGATAAAGACGCAAGTGCTCGTCGACTTCGTCACCGACTTCAGCACAAAAATAATGCCTGAAGTCAAAAAAGAAGCTATATTCCCCATAAAGAACATGACCTATGGGTGTTGTATACAGATGGAGCCTCTAACGAGCCGGGATTAGGACTGTTACTCGTGCTCAAGGTCCCAACAGGTGAAGTAATTCACCAGTCAATAAGATGCTTATATATGATTAACAACAAAGTCGAGTACGAGGCCGTGATTATAGGGCTAAAGTTAGCACTCAAGTATGGAGCAAAGTGAGTCATCCTATGGTGCGACTCTCACCCCCTCGTCAATCAAGTCACTGGGACTCTCCAAATCAAGGAACAAAGATTGCAAAAATACCAAGCCGATATTTTCAAGCTTTTACATGAGTTTGATGAATGCCAACTCGACCAAATCCCTCAAGCACAAAATATCGAAGCAGGCGGCCTTGCCAAACTAGCAACGGACACTAAAAGCATAACCGGTGAATGGAACATTGTCACTCTCCTCCATTCATTGATTGATCAAATCGAGGTACAAACTATAAACCTAAATTGGGACTAGCGCAATCGCATTGTCACATATTTGCAAGATGGAGTGCTTCCAGACGATAAAAAAGAAGCCAAAAAGCTTCGAATGTAGGCGGCCAGGTACAACTTCATCGACAATGACTTGTACAAAAGAACATATGGCGGCCCCTAGCAAAATGCTTAGGCCCAAACTAGAAGCGATGCATCCTTAAGGAAGTTCAGGAAGGTCACTGCGGAGCTCATACCGGCAACCGAGATCTTGTGAGATGCCTCATACGAGCAGGCTACTACTGGCCCACAATGAAAAAAGAGGCCACCAACTTTGTGGAAAAATGCGACAAATGCCAAAAATACGCCCTCATGATCTACCAAGCAAGCGAGCACCTCCCCTCAGTCACCTCGCTCTGGCCTTTCATCAAATAGGAAATGGACATCGTCGGGCCCCTCCCAGGGGGATGAGGCAATGTACGATTTCTTTTGGTTTTAACTGAATACTTTCCACGTGGGTAGAAGCAGGTGGATTCGCCCAAATATGTGAGCAAGAAGTTATTACCTTCATATGGAGGAATATCGTGTGCCATTTTGGCCTCCCAAAAGAAATTAGTTGTGACAATAGGCCCTAATTCACTACAAAAAGATTGTCGAGTTCTTCGAGAAATAGCATATCAAAATAATACCCTCCACGCCATATCATCCTGCGAGCAATGGGCAAATAGAGTCCTTTAACAAATCAATATTGAAAATCATGGAAAAAAAGCTCGAGAATACCAAGGGACCGTGTTCGGAGTTGTTTCCAAAAGTGCTATAGGCATACCGCACAACGTCGAAAACAAATACAGAAGAAAACACAATACTCACTGGTATATGGGACTGATGTCATAATATCGGTCGAGGTCGGAGAACCAAGTCTAAGGTACTCACACGAGAGGGGACCGAGAAATGATGAAAGCAGGAGGCAAGACCTTGAATAGGCTGAAGAACGAAGAGATGTGGCTTACATAAGAATGGTCGCTCAAATACAACAGGCAAAGAGTGACACTACTTCGACCGGTCCAAGATCAGACCGGTCGAAGTAGGAGACTATGTACTCAAAGCCAAAACACTGGCAAGCAAGGACCCACGAGAAGGAAAGTTAGAAACTAATTGGGACGGCCCATACAAAATCACAGTGAAAGTAAGGAAAGTGTCGTTCCAACTAGAAACAATGAAGGGGAAACTATTACTAAACACCTGGAATATCACCCACCTCAAGTACTTTAATTTCTAAGGAAAGATGTTCTTCGAGTCGTAATTTTTCACCTCGCCTAAGTTTTGCCCCAATTAGGTTTTCTCGGGGAGGTTTTTAATGAGGTAACACGGAGGACATTTCGAAGTTAAAGGCGCGAGCAGGTGAGATTAGATGTTGGCAAGTTTATTGCTCGACCCCTCGAATACTTTTCTGGGCCAAACAATAAAGAGACTAGATGGAATGGGACTGGAACTGGAATACTAACCTGAAAAACGTATAAACTTCTCGAATGTATATATGTAAGCAAAGCATACAAACACATGATATTCACCTATCTCTCCACCAAGTTTTAACTTCGCATCAATCAATGAACTCACATTCAACCCCACCGAATCAACTACGAGCCAACATGCGACCTTGCTCGAATATACTCACATTAGACCTCGCTTGAATCAACTACGAGTCAACTTTTGACCTCGCTCGAATCGAATCACATTCGACCACATTCGAATCAACTACGAGTCAACATTCAACCTCGCTCGAATCAACTTACGTTCGATCTCGTTCAAATCAACTACGAGTCAACATTCGACGATTCTTGAACCGACTTATATTCGACTTCGTTCGAATTAACTATGAGTCAACACTCGACCTTGCTAAAATCGACTCACATTCAACCTCGCTCGAATTAATCAAGAGTAACATTCGACCTCGCTCAAATCAACTCACATTCGACTTCGCTCGAATCAATTAAGAGTAATATTCGACCTCGCTCGAATCAACTCACATTCGACCTCACTCAAATCAATTAAGAGTAACATTCCACCTCGCTCAAATCAACTCACATTCGACCTAATTTAAATTAATTAAGAGTAACATTCGACGTTGCTAGAATTAATTAAGAGTAACTTTTGACCTCGCTCGAAACATTCGACCTCGTTCGAATTAATTAAGACACTCACATTCGACCTAGTTTAAATTAGTTGAGTGACGTTTGAACTCGCTCGAATTCAACTTAAATTCGGTCTAACTCGAACTTGACTCACAGAATAACCTCGTTCAAGTTAATTATGGCAACATTTGACTTCGTTCGAAGTAATCAAAGACACTCGATCATGTTCGAGATAACGCCTACCAACATAATTTTTTTAATCAAGACAGTCAATTGAGGAAAATATTCAAGAAATAAAAAATAGGAGACTTGGAATAAATATCAAAAGTAGCATTCCAAATCAAATGGAATCTTACAAGGGCCGAAAAGACGCCCACAAAAATAAAAGCAAAAGATAAAAAAGCATTACTCAGCAACATTGCCCCCACCATCACCTTCACCGTCGTCCACGCCATCAGAATATTCGTCATCATAACAGGAACCTGGCTCAAGCCTGCCCAACTCATCTTCACCATCACCGTCCCCCAGCATAGCGGGATCATAACCACCGACGACCCGAGCTACCCACGCCTTAGCATGAACATCTTAAAACTAAGCCTCAGAAACTCTCCCTGCCATCATCAGGCCCCTGAATATGTCTAGTTGAGCCTCAGTATCAATACACTTCTCATACAAATCCCATGGAACATCGGGATAAGTGGAAGCATGAGATGAAGACGTTTGAGCTAGTATCTGTGCCTTTTCGGCCTCAAGAATGGTGATCTGCTCATTTAGGTACAAAATATCTTTCTCAATACCACCAATACGTTTGCCAAACCTCGCCTCCCTGAGTGCAGCCGTCTCCGCATCATTCCCCCCTCAGATCTAAGGACACGGTTGGTATCCTCTAATACCGACACTTTCGCCAAAGATGTCGATATGTCCCTATCGGCCCTCTCCAACTCTGCCACTTTTTAGATCAACTCATCACTTAAGACATTAGCTATGATCTAGCTTTACTCAAGATCGGCCGCAGTAATGCCACTTGAGCTTGAAGGTCTACACACTCATCCATGACCCCCTTGCCCACTTCGAGCTCGTCCTCCTTGGCTCTAAGCGCTCCCTCGAGCTCACTGCATCTGCCGATGACCCTTATGATCTCATCGTCCTTCTACTTCAACTCAACTTTAAGGGACTGAAAATTACCGTCCGCACTGAATCGGGCAAGCATCTCACAATACTTGCGATACTTCAAAACCATTTTCTTGAAAATAATTTTCCGCTTCTTCTCTCAGCGGGCACTCTCGATATCCAAAATGAGAGTCTAAGGGAAAAGGGAAGAGCCAAAAAGAGTCAGTAAAAATAAAAAGGAGAAAAGATGCAAGGTACAATAACAACAAAAACAAAAATACAACCTCACCCTCAAAGCCATTACGGATACTCCTAACGATATATCGGCATCCTTAAATGATTATAGAGTCATGTTCTCTGTGCTAGAGCAAAGAGGGACCAAAGAAGGGTCCGCTCTCTCTATATTTGTCAACAGGTCGCATTCCAAGGAAATGACTATAGAACGAGTAAATTCATCTGTTCTAACTCGACCCAGGTAAACCCTTCATCACTTTCCATTTCAGGGTCAACGTCGGAATTGGACTCATATTCATCTATGGCTACACCTCTCTCCCTCTCCTTGGGAGAGGAAGGAACTTTGGCCCGCTTTGATGTCGACGGATCACTCCTTGAAATGACCTCTGCTACCTCTAATCTCCCTTCTCATTCGACGGCAACCTCTGACAAGGGAGCAATCTCCATATCTGAAAGGGACGTAGTCTCTGCGTCCACAAATATGCCACCCCCAGGCACGATCGCGGCCGGCTCGGGATCGGCCCTCGTTGGCTCTTCGTTCCCTAATGCCTTGCCATCTACCTCTACTCTATGCCTTTTTAGCAGAACTGCTTTCCCCTCACTCGGTGATGACTCGTCCACCAAATTCAATATAGGAGAAGTCGAAGTCTCCGCTAATGGGGCAGCCTCTCAACTACCAGTCCTACACATGGCTGAGCCGCGAGAAGAAGCTGTAGTCTATGCAGACTCGCCTACGATCACAACGAGTAGAGACCCGGCCGAGGTAACTAACTGACAAAACGTGTGGATGGTAGTCTTCGCTTTCCTCGGAACCCTCCGACCTAACAACAAAGAAAAACTAGGTTAGTAACAAATTAGGGTCGAAGTGACTGAAAATCGAAACTTGACTTACCAGCCGAAGAAGGTTTATGTCCAAACTTCTTATTGGACGACGACCATCCACAAATTCCCACCGTGTGGGGAAAATTTTGAGCTACCTAGTCGCGAATATCGGCAACCAAGGTAGGAGGATCCTTCTTGTACACACTAAAAGAAAGAAGAACGATCAAGTTACCAAAGAAAGAACAAAAAATCAGTTAGCAAAAACATTTACGAGCGAAGTTCCACTCCTTAAGTAATCTACTATAGTTCACCACCACGTGCTTGCATTTGATGTAGAAAAAAGTTGACCCAAAATCGACGATTCATCTTATCACCCATTTTACCACCAATAACTTAGTCCCACGGTGGCAGAGATGTATCATCATACCCCTGTAGAAGCTTGCTACAAAAAGATGCAGCAGATGGATGATGGAAATCCCACGGTCGGCCAGCTCCACTTACTCTATCAACATGAGAAATAGTTTGTAAATATAGAGGGAGAGTTGCGCAGGGCAGATGCCATAATAGCGGCAGAATTTCTTCACCAACAGGGGAAAAGGGAGAGAATAGCTCCCTTGGAATGGGTACGCGTAAAATGCGCAATACCAGGACTATAAATATGATCACATCGTTCCCAGTTACGACCAGATCGATGTGAGCGCGAATGTTGTACTTGGTCCTAAGCACGGCACGACGGGCTGATTCCATCCTCCTATGCAACAATGGCTTCCCCTTAATCATAAGAGGGCATGGCCATTGACAACATAATCGGATAAGAGGTACCCTCAGGGTTGGAAGAGGCACTAGCCATCTTTTGTTACATGTATGTGTGAAGGAATGGAAAGTGCATAAGTGATGATGGCAAAGGTTGCTGAAAATAAGAAGAAGATATGCAGGTTCAAAAGTTTGGAAAGTGTAAAGTTTCATTCAAAGGGTTTCCCCTCCTTATTTGTAGAGAACACCAGCGCACAGATTGAGAAAAATAACTATCAAGCACATTAGGATCGAAACGATGGGGACACAGGGAATGATGCAATGCTTTAGGAAGACGTGAATGATGACACGTGAGGCTATTATGTCATTCTGAACCAACGTCATTAAGTGTGGATCTTAAAGTGCCACATCACCATCTCGACCATGATTATCACTACTCGACCTCCCTATCCAAATTTCTCAAAAACTACGACTAATGAAGTCCGCTCATTGAGGCCGACCAAAAGACAACCTTGATAAACAGAGGGACTAATTGTATGCGTCAAAATCTGACTAAGAAAATTCAGTACAAAGAGGTGATTGTCGTGAGAATTGTAACTCATTATAGGCAGCTAGGCCGAGGTCAATCAGTGGTTAATAAGAACAAGTCGTTGAGTGGCTCGTCAGGGCCTAGGTCGAGTAGTAGGAGCAGAAATAACGGCTAGTATAGCTTTGGAACTTTCAAAGTAAATATTCCATTAAATATCCTTTTGTTGTACCTCTTAGGGCTCTTTGGGAATATCCCATATATATAGTATGAGAGATAAGTCAAATGGCAGGTAATATTCCATTTGATAAGAATACTCTTTAAATATAAGCTCTCTAGATAAATACAAAGAATAACTTTATGAGAGAGATTCGATCCCTACATTCGATCTATTGTCATTTCTACCAGATCCGAGAAAGTGTATAATATTCTCTCATATTCTTGTCATTTATCATTGCTAGAATAACGAATCATTCACCTTTTTCATTATTGGGTGAATCTTCTTCCTTATTTACATTTAGTGCAATTTATTGTTATTTATTACTTGCTCTCACCACATTAATAACATCAATATTTATTATGTATTGCATTAAATTCACTTCAACGAGGTCATGTGTTATTCAAGAAGAAGAGAAGAAGCTATGCAGGTTCAAAAGATTGGAAAGTATAAAGTTTCATTCAAAGGGTTTCCCTAGAACACCAGTGCACAGATCGAGAAAAAGAACTGTCAGGTGCATTAGGATCTAAACGACAGGGGACACGGGGAACGATGCAATGCATCAAGAAGATGTGTAATGATGACACATGAGGCTATGACGTCATTATGAACCAGCGTCATTCAGTATGGCTCTCAAAGCGCCACATCACCATCTCGACCACGATTATCACTACTCGACCTCCCCATCCGAATTTCTCAAAACTACGACTAATGAAGTCTCCTCATTGAGGCCGACCAAAATACGACCTCGATAAACGAAGGGACTAACTGTATGGGTCAAAATCTGACCGAGAAAATTCAGTACGAAGAGTTGATTGTCATGAGAATTGTAACTCATTATATGCAGCTTGGCCGAGGTCAATCAGTGGTTAATAAGAACAAGCCTTTGAGTGGCTCATCAGGGCCGAGGTCGAGTAGTAGGAGCAGAAATAACGGCTAGTATAACTTTAGAACTTTCAAAGGGACCATTCCATTGGATATTCCTTCTATTGTACCTCTTAGGGTTCTTTGGTAATATCCCATATACATATAGTAAGAGAGATGAGTCAAAAAGTAGGTAATATTCCATTTGATAAGAATACTCTTGAAAAATAAGTTCTCTAGATAAATACAAATAACAACTTTCTACGGGAGATTCGATCCTTACATTCAATCTATTGTCATTTCCATCAAATTCAAAAAAGTGTATAATATTCTCTCATATTCTTGTCATTATCATTGCCGGAAGAAGGAATCATTCACCTTTTTCATTATTGGGTGAATCTTCTTCCTTATTTACATTTAGTGCAATTTATTATTATTTATTACTTTCTCTCGCCATATTAATAACATAAATATTTATTATGTATTGCATTAAATTCACTTCAACGAGGTCCCTTGTTTTCCATACAAACTGATTTTAGATCTAGGGATATTATCATTAAATATGATTAATCTCTTATCCTTTTTATTTAATTAGTTTAACGAAGAGTTACATATTTTTTGGTCAAAGAGGTACGACCCGTAATTTAGTTCATCTTGACACTAATAAATTTGGAGCGGGTGTAGTATTGATCATGTACTATTGGCATAACTCTGACTTGACTCGTCCAAATGTTACCTAACTCACTCATTTGATACCCTTAGTTATGAAGATGTCGAGCAAAAGATCAGTAAATTAATATTTTATTGCATGCACTTATAATCAATTATGCCATGAATTTGAAATTTAGTTAGAAATAATACAATTCAATTAAAATATCTTATTGTATTGAAAATTAGTAGTTTTTTTATATCGACTAAAGTGTTCATGGGATTAAGAATTTGAGCAAGACATGGAATTAAGAGCATAGTCATAATTTAAGCTAGTCATATCATTCTTCTTGTACCAAAATTGGAATGCATTAGAATGAAAGAACCTAGGTAGTCCAATTTGACAATGATCAATATTAACACTTGATCAATCCCAATTTTAGTTTTTATTGTGAAAAAATGTCAAATAACTAAAAAAGCACTTGTATTGGTCATATGCATAATGAAGAAATTATATTTTAATACAGATACTAATTTTTAAATAATTATTATCAGGAAGTACGGTAAGATTGATGAGAAAATCTTACTTTATACCCATAATTCTAAACTATTTACTCTTTAATGTTCATGCCCAAATTATTTACTACTCCTATCTATAAGGTCCAAATTATTTACTCAATTTTTTCCTAAAACATGTTATTCATTGACCTAGATATTTGAACCTCCTCTTTTCTTTGCCAGATTGAGCAAGTGAATTTGTATGAACGATGAGGACATATGTTTGTTTATGTTCAGAATATCTTTAAAAGGTTATCAACATATTGAAGTCTATATTCTAAGTATATTCCAATTTAGATTGCTTGATTGCTAGCTGCCCTTCCTTAGAGTTTAGGTTTCATTTTTATATTCTTATTGTTCAGTACTTTTGATAATAATTGACTACATTATCAAAATTCCCTTAGGAATCTGATCATCCATTCAGCTGTGAAACCCTTTTTCCAACTCATGTTTTTCTTTATCACTTTCTTGTTTATTCCCCTCTTTTTTTTAATTAAGTTTGTCATTTTGTGTTTGATGAGTGCAAAAAAATCGTAGTATGGAACTTATATCCTTAAATTTATTTTTGTTCTTTTATGCTAATAAAGTTATACAAATCACAATTATTGTTTATTACCTTAATCATATTCAAAGTGGGTATTGTTAAATATCGCATAAATTACCTTATGGAAGTTCATACTAAAATTTAATAGCAGTTGGAGGTGATTTGAGGTAATTGAGATCAAAATTTTTAGTTGAAAATCAAAGAACACAACTACAATATACCGTTATGATATACAATATGCTGTAGGAGTATATAGTTATAATGCAAGTATACTATTATAGTTTACAATATACTACAACGATATATTGTAATAATAAAAAAAGAACACAGTTAAATAATAGTATACAACTACAGTATATGAGTATATAGTTATACCGCAACAGTATACTATTATAGTATACAATATATTATTATAGTATACTGTAATAGTATGCAATATACTGTAATAATATGTTGTAATAGTATGCAATATACTATAATAGTGTACTTATTATACGTAAATTCACTTGATTTTTTCCTTTTAATTTGCTTTAAGCTTTTACCCAGTGTGAGGGGCAAATTAAAATGTAAAAAAATATTATAGTATAATATATAATGTAACGGTATACTCTTACAATTAGATCCTTTTAGAATATTTTAAAATTTTTATTGGCAATTGACATTATTTCAGTTTAACAATGAATTAATTTTTTCAATTCTTTAAGTATAATTGTATACATTGTTGGTATAGCTATATACTATACTCGTATCATATGTTAGTTAATATTTTTTGGTTGTATTAGCTACATAATTTAATTTTTCTTTAGTAATAATATAAAAAAGAATAATAAATAATAATAAAAACAGTAAATGAAATTAAATTATGAAGAGAAAAAGAATATAAAAAAAAGAAGTTAAATGAAATTAGAAAAGAAAAAAAGAAAAGGAGAAAGAAAAAAAAAAGAAAAAAGAAAAGAAAAGAAGATGGAAATAAAAAAGAATTGGAGAATAGAGAAAAATTCCCTACAAAATCTACTATGGATATGAAATATAATTAGTTTATGGGTAGAAAAACAAATGGGTAAACAAGTGTAATGTCACGCCCCCAAACCCGGTCGTGATGGCGCCCAACACAATTGATAGGCAAGCCCGACCAATTGAACACTCTCAACCCAAACACAAAATATCGTCACCGGATGATTAAGTTTATTTAGCAATTAACAAGATTAATAATCCGATAGTAAATAGAAACCACATGGAAAGCTAGAATAACTGTAAAAAACAACTCCCAACATATCTGGGCTCACGAGTCTAGAGCCGCTAATACAACTGAGTAACAAAATCGAAACATAAAAGGAGTCCAGGATACGAAATCAAAAGGGATAGGGGGAGGAGTCGGGTCCTGCAGACGTCAGGCAACTACCTCGACAACTCCTGTGAAATCTGAAAAAAACAGCAGCAATAGCTCAACTAAGCCTCTGGAACACCTGAATCTGCACACATGGTGCATGGAGTAAAGTGAGTACTCCAACTCACTGAGTAATAAGCATATATAATGACTGAAGGTGAGCATACGCGAAATACTACAGTGTAAAACTATAATGAACAGCTTAACACAATTAACGGTAAAACGTCAACAATACAATGACACACAAATATTAATGTATGAATGCAATGATATACACATGATCGCTGCAGCACGCAGCCCGATCCATTTGGGTACCCGCACTCACTGTGGGGGTTCAGACTCTGGAGGGGCTCCTACAGCCTAAGCGTAATATCATCGTATCATCGCTGCGGCGTGCAATCGGATCCACACTCAGTCCAGAATGTCTAAGCATTTCGAAACAGTGTTTAACTTAGTACTGAAATCATATAACATGCTAAGCATCATGGAAGCAGTGATAATAATCCCTAAGAGATTCAAATAATCGCACACAACCCAAATATATCATAAAAATTCAAGTAGGATGTTTACTAATCAGTCTCTAGCCAAGAACAAAGCTTGAACATCATTCGGGGCGGGCTAAGCCATAGTTCCCAATCACAAATGACCCCGCACTCGTCATAGAGTACGTGTCTCGTCTCAATATAGCATCACAGTGTGATATACCGGGGTTTCAAACCCTCAGGCCATCATCTACATCTATTAATAACGTCAAGCCGGCCACAAGTCTAGTCCGCTATGCCTTTTCCTCTCGAATCAACCTCTCCGTGCGCAGAATCTGATCAAAACCACAAGGAATACATTACAATAAACTAATAAAACATAACCCAATCGAAAGAACTCGAAAAATACCAAAAATTACGAAGTTGGCAACACCCGTGCTCGCTTCACGAAAAAATATGAAATTTACATCACCGGATTCATCGTCTCGCCACAAATCTGTACATATCAAATTTACCAAAATCGAAGTCAAATCTCCATTTTAACTCTCTTAAGTTTCAAGCCCTAAACTATCATTTATGCCCATATTACTTGAGTTTTCAACTCTAGTCCATGTATTAGCATCATAAAATTGAGTTTTAAGTTCAAAAAACTTACCTCAAGTCGTTTCCCCCTTGAATCCCTCTTTAATCTCCACCAAGAAGTTCTCAAAATGATAAACCATGGAGGAAAAATGACCCAAAATCACGGATATAAACTCACAGCCCAATATTTTTTTTCAAAATTACTGTTCACACACGATGCGGGAAGCGAGGTTGCGGTGGTTCGGGCATATTCGGAGGAGGGGCCCCGATGCCCCGGTGAGGAGCTGCGAGCGGTTGGAGATTGTTGGTGGTCGGCGAGGGAGAGGGAGGCCTAAGAAGCATTGGGGAGAGGTGATTAGGCAGGACATGGCCAGAATGCAGGTTTCCGAGGACATGACCCTTGATAGGGGAGTCTGGAGGTCTAGAATCAGGATTGTAGGTTAAGGGCTCTTAGGTGATTAGTGTTTTAGTATGGTAGTACTGCTTGTTATTATTGCATGCGACTGTATTTATGTTGCTTATGTTTTCATAATTATTTACGTTACTTTTGTGGGAGCACCTATGCTTTATTGTTTGGTTCTGTCTTGCTCGTGTTTCTAATTTTACCTCTGTTTCTTAATGCAGCTTTCCCATTTTTATCCTATTCGCCGAGGGTCGATTGGAAACAGCCTCTCTGTCCTTTCGGGCAGGGGTAAGGCTCGTCTACATATTACCCTCCCCAGACCCCACCTGGTGGGAGTATACTGGGTAGTTGTTGTTGTTGTTGTTGTTTGTTCACACACGAGGTACTGTTCACGCGCGCGGTACTGTTCATGCGCTTAAAAAAACAAGCAACTGCCGAATAAATTGAAGCATTTTTTGTGTCACTAAAATGGCTCTAAATCTGTCATACGAACGGAATTAGACGATACTGTTCCTACGAGTCATAAATAATAATACGAACACAACCCTTCAATCGAAACTCAATTCGGAGCTCATTTGCCTAGTTCAATACTCATTTCGCTCGTTAAACAGTTAACTTATGTTTCACATAAAAAACCCAATCGCGACTTGATGAAATTAGACCATAATTTTCACATCATTCCTATAATTCATTATCAAAATTTTGGAAGTCTCGAAATTAAATTTGGATCTCTGGAACTAAAAACAAACTTTTAGATCATTACATCCTTATGCTCAAAACGGCAAAAATCTTCTAAAAACTTTTCCAAAGCTTTTCCAACCCCGACCAAATATGCCAACATAGTTCATAATATTATTCAAACCTGTTTCACTCATCAAAGCACCTCAAACAACATTAGCTCATCGAATTCAAGCTTAATTTTCGAAAACTTCCGAAATACACTTGCGATCAAAAACCCGACCTAAACATCCCCGAATGACCTGAAATTTTACACACGTATCCAAAATCACCTAAAGGAGCTACTGCAACTTTAGAAATTCCATTCTGATCCTCGGATCAAAATCTCACCTATCAACCGGATTTCGCCAAAATACTAACTTCGCCAATTCAAGCTTATTTCTATATCAGCCCTCCCAAATAACTTTCGATCATACTCCTAAGTCACAAATCATCTCCCCAAGCTAACCGAATCATCAAAATTCACATTCGGGTCCTCTAACTCAATAGTCAATATTCAGTTGACTTTTTCAACTTAAGTTTTCCTTAAAGAGACTAAGTGTCTCATTTCCTACCAAAACCAATCCAAATCAACTCTAACACACCAATCACTGATAATGAAACATGAAGAAGCATTAAAAGGAGAAAACGAGGCTATAATATATGAGATGACGAGTCGGGCCGTCACAGATAAATAATTTTTTTTATGGGTAACTGTGTCAAAATCCAAGATTGATTGACATTCATTAATCCATAATAAGACAAGATTCAAGTCCTATGAATAAATAACTTTTGATAGGAAGTATGTTACTCTCTTGGTGAATCTATTCAAAGTGATTCGAAATACCAAAATGCCTAAAGCAATAAAATGTTAGTCTGGTGCACAAAACATTATGTAAGAACCTTACCCAGAGACGGAGCTAACCTATAAGGCGTGGGTTTAGCCAAACCAAGTCACTTTTGCTTAAATACTGTATTTGTAGTAGAAAATTCATTAATATATATAAATTTTTAATTGCGAACCCAGTAACTAAGATGGGTTATGGGTCCTTGTGGCAAATTCAGAATCCGTAAACTTCAAATTCTGGCTCCCACTCTGATCGTACCCTAAGGGGTATAATGTGGACAATCAACCATGATGCAAATATTAATGGCTGATTCTATCGCTTAAACTCGTAACCTATATATCACACGGAATGCCTAAAACAATTAAAAAAAAGAAATTGGAGCAATTTGGTTAGAGGTAAAGATGCAAAATTGTACTATAAAGTACTTAACAAAAAGCCAAGAAATTATTCAATGTCCATTTGGCCGCCTAGTCGATGTAGTATTTTTCGCGGGCTATTATCAAATACAAAGTGAAACTACAAAAGCTCCCGCCAATTTTGAAATGCTTTTTATTTATACAACTTTCTAATAAAATTTTCGCGGGCTCGTTTTTTCATTTGCAGCAGCGATTAGGGTTTCGTTCGAAGCACTGAGTAAAGCATTTTCAGCAATTTAGGGTTTCGGACTCGGGGAATTTTCCAGAAGAATGAGCGCTGTCAACATTACCAACGTCGCCGTATTGGATAATCCTGCACCGTTTCTCAGTCCTTTTCAGTTCGAGATCTCTTATGAGTGCCTCGATGCCCTTAAAGATGGTAAAATTATTCATTTTCATTGCTTAAATTTCCATTCTGATGTCAAAATTGTTGTGTTTTCGGGTAAATTCAAGCAAAAATTTATGTGGAATAACAATGGTAATATAGTCAATATTTGCCTTTATATGTTTATATTATGTTGTTTTTTATTTAATTTAACAGGGGTGATTTATATATATATATATATATAGCTTAAAGAGTTAAAAGATTTGAGCCTGTGACCTATAGTACCATTTGAGCTATTCATTTGGGTGCATCTCTTTCTCATCAGAGAAAATTAGAGTGAGAAAAGACCAAATGTTACATATGCCGTGGAACGTGGTTCCTGGGACACAACTACAGTTGATGCAATATCCATTTTAAGACAGCAACAACAACAACAACTACTGTAAAATCTTATATAGTGGGGTTTGAGGAGTATAATGTATACGCAGACCTTACCTTTGCCCCGATAGGGACAGATAGGTTGTTTTCGATAGACTCTTAGCTCAGAAAGACGTAAATAAAATAAAAAACAAGAAAAGAGAATCATTAATAACTCCACTAGAAACCGTAATAGTAACAGAAACATAAAAACGAAAAGATGAATGACATGCAATAACAATAACCATAATCTAAGGCCCTATGCTAAGATAAACAACAAGAATAGTGTGAGTTCAACAAAAAGCAAGCCATCTAAGATCAACCTTAATCCAACCTCGCATCTCTCCCCAATATGAAGTAAGGAAAGCTTTACTAACCCTATCCTACAACCCTAATGCTTGACCTCCAGGTTTCTTATCAAGGGCCATGTCTTCGAAAATCTACAATCGCACCATGTCCTGCCTGATCACCTTTCCGCAATACGCAATATCCATTTTAAGAGTTCTTTAACAACAACAACAACTACCCAGTATAATCCCACAAAGTGGGGTCTGAGAACAGTAAATATCGGGTAAAGCTTTTTGACTAAGCATGACATACTATAAGCAGGGATCCATTTTTCTTTTATTTTATTATTTCACGTCGTCATTGACCTCCTGATGTTACAACTTGGAAATATGAAGTCAATTTCAGATCATGAATCAGATAATGATCTAAGAAATGTCCATGGTGATTGATGAAACTCTAAAAGAAGTTATGACCTTGGGACTTTAAATAGTTTAACCAAGGTACTACCGTCTTCATAATTCATTTTGTTGTTGAACTTTGTTCATTAGTATATCGGGAAGGAAAATGGATATTACTTGTTTGCAGCTGGAGATTTCAGTTTTAACTTTACTGATTTTCTCTTTCTGGATCTTCTTCAGATTACAATGTGGTTCATTGCTGGCAGATTTTTTCAGTCTTTCTATTGTTATAAGTTGGGATTACCTAATTTCACCAATGCTGACCATTTCAATTTGTTTTAGATTTAGAATGGAAGATAACTTATGTGGGATCTGCTGAGGATGAGACTTATGACCAACTCCTAGAAAGTGTGTTTGTTGGACCTGTAAATGTTGGGAAATATCGATTTGTGCTTCAGGTAACTATTACATGCTTTCACCTTGCAATCTCACTTGACTGTTATGCTGGATGGATAGAGACTTATGCTGAAACCATTTTGCAGGCTGATCCTCCTGAACCATCCAAAATTCGTGAAGAAGATATTATTGGTGTCACAGTATTGTTATTAACATGCTCTTATGTGGGCCAAGAATTTATTCGAGTAGGATATTATGTGAACAATGATTACGATGATGAACAATTAAAAGAGGAACCTCCTCAGAAAGTTTTGCTTGATAGGGTCCAGAGAAATATTTTAGCTGATAAACCCCGAGTCACGAAATTCCCCATTAATTTCCATCCAGAAAACAATGACAATGGACAACCTACCTCTCCTGGCCATGACAATGGAGAACAGGCTCCTGCGTCTCCTGACCATGCCGCAGAAGTCAATTTGCAAGGAGAAGAACCAAATGCTTCACCCAATAAATGTAATTTGTAGTGTCCTCAAGCCTGAGAAACAAGAAACAACACAGTTGCTTTGGCTGTGAAAAGTTTTCCTTCAGAGTTTGATATTTTAATGTCTTGCACCAATTTGTTATGGTCTCAAGTCCACATTGCCTAAATGGTATTTTTTAAGTTATGCCTTGAAATGTACACATGAAATGTTGTATCTGCTGGAGTTGTAGCTGAGACGATCATTCTTAAATTTAATGCTTATTTACAGTCCAGAATTGAATTACATATGGTATTTGCACATGTTTTTATCTCTGATTATCATACCAGCCACTTTTTCAGTCTTGTATCTGGTTCTCGAATTCCAGTGTTGTGCTTATTTCCTTGCTGAGATTTGGCTGTAAATTGGCAAATATGAATATATCCATATTTCAACTTATAATATTTTGTCAGCATTTTACCAATGAAAATGTATGCTCTGGAGGGGTGAATCAAGGGCCATGAATTTTGACCCAAAAGTATTTCTGTTCAAGCGTCCAAACTTAAAGAGATTGAATGAGTTCTGTAATTATTTTAATTTTAGTAGGTGTAATCCAAAATAACCTATCCAAATGGCTAAGTACATGAGAAAGGAGACAAACTGAAGAAAGAAAAGAAAAAGGAGAATGCAATTATTCCTTGTATTTTTGGTAGCTAAAGCATTTGTTTGAAGACTCTTTTCTTCACATAGGAACTCCAACTCCTTAAATTTCTCACATAGAGAAAGCTATGAATGAAAGAAACTTTGTATAGAATACAATTTAACCATGATAATGGCAATGAAGCTGAGAAAACTTTTTTTTATATCTATACATCCTCAATTACTCCATTTCTCATCTTGTGTTATTTTCCAGTAACACATGATTGATAAGATTCAGACACAAAACACAATCAAAACTCACCTTCTACAAACATCAGACAAAGAAGTTGCTTAAGTCATGACGAGATCCAAGTCGCTTAGGTTCCATGACCACACCTCTAATATGTGCATAAACATCTAAGAATTATAAATATCAATTGTAAGGGAAACAAAAGCTTCAAACCTTAAAATGCCAAGAAATGATTTCTTTACTCATGGGTGTAGAGACAGCACGTAGGAGTGAGTTTCGAGTAGGACTAAAAGACCAGAAGAACTAATAAGGATGTGGAGGGTTTAATTAACTAGAACGAATTCAAAAATGTAGAAGTTACGCGGGAACAAAGATACAAGATAAGTACCAATTGGAATGGCTTCAGCAAATTATTCAGATTTTAAAGAATACAATGTTGATACCATCCTTAATATTAACAATATAACACTTCTTAATCTGCTCCCCGAAATACAACATAAATGGTGATATTTGCTGTTGAGAGTTCAAATCTCCATCATCTCCTTTTGTGTTGTCAAGAACTTCTGCTCTTATTCACAAGCAGTATCATCACACTGCAATTTCAGGGGTCTCATTTCATCTTGGGAAAAGCTTTCGAATGCCCTTTTCTATTGCCAGCTCCTAGCATTGCAGGTGATTTATTTATACCTCTGTGATGCAGTAGAAGTTGCCACCAATGAAACTTGTTATTCACCTTCGTATTGGTATGTTGTCCTTTATCTACTTGTCTACTGCTGCTGTGCTTTGTCTTCTTTGAATGCTGGATATGTCGCATCAGCCCCTGCGCAAGGGTCTGAAACTGTCCTCCCTGCTGCTTTTTACCTGCTTGTTTATTGATTGCTGACTTCCCAAACTTTTCCAAAGCCTTTTCCTCAAACATTTCATCCTTGCTTGTAGAATTGTGGCTATTGAACCTTTTTCCTCTCTGCCTCAACAAAGATGTTTTTCTCACCTCCCCTTTACCATCCTTACCGTGATGGTGATGGTGGTGGTGATGGTGATGGTGAAAAACTATCGCTAGCTTGTCTTTCAACTTCTTCCATCTTCCGTTATTCTTCTTTGATTTTCTTGAGTTAGCAGACTTGTAGACACGCGTAGGACTTGACTTCCTTGACGAAGAATCTGCTGAGTAGTAAGAGGGTTCTTCAAGATGGTCAGACCCGGAACCATCAAGTGATGAGGATGTCACTCTCTCGCTTTTACTTGCAGAAATCATTTCATGAGCCCTTTCACTACCAATTGGAGATGAGTAACCCTCGGTCGAATTGCAGCTTGAGCTGACCGTGTACTCAGTTTGACTACTGGCTCTCCGACTATATAATTCATTTCCTCCATAGCTGCTTGTTTCGTCTGAATAATGCATCCTGGTTCTAATCTGCCTTGGCAAGGGATGATCTCTCTCACTGCTGTAAGTGCTTGTCTGCTGCAAATCTGTCCCGCTGGAAGAATATGGTGAGCTTGAGCGTGAAACCTCAGATTCAGGTCCATGTAAATGCCTCCTCCGTAGTCGTTTCATGTGATTATTATTTTTCAGATGTTTACTAGGCTTTTTGTCCAAGTCTACGTAAGAGCTTTGGGATGGTGCGAATTGACCTTGCCTGTGATTCAATACTGATCGTCTCATTATTGCCTGCTGTGAATAAGGCGAATCCATTCTGCTCTCGTACGTCCCCGGCCAAGTTAACTTGCTCCCGTAATCAATCAATCCTGGAGTATCTATGTTGTTTCGGAAAATATCTGCTGCATTTGATTTTCCTAGCCGACCTGTTTTCTCATTTGAATGCAATTGGTTCTGGCTGGGGATGACCAACATTGCCGGCAAAGCAGTGACCCCAATTTCCATATGCTGTTGGTCTTGTTGGGAACAATAACGGTCAGCATAAGGATTCTGTACTGAAGTACAATCGTTTTGATTCTTTGATTGAACATTAATTGAGTGTTCTTTCTGTATCTGCCACTGATTCTCTTCGACTAAGTCTAGCATTTTAGAAGTATCACGTTCCTCAGGAGGGAAGGCGTTTGCTACTATCTTTTGTTGTCTCAACTGATTTGGCTGGTGACTACTTGACTCGAGAGGCTTGGGAAATTGATCTGCTGAAAATTTTGAAATTATGGTAGGTGGAACAACATACCCCGAGTACAACGAACTTGTGTCTCCTTCTATCTTCTTGATAGGAGTAGCTAACTCTGTTTGTGGCACAAAAACAGTTATCGGTTTGAGTGTATGCTCAGCTGCACGTTTATCAGCAAAAACCAGGTTCTCGTCATCCATTTGCAAGGCTGAAATGTGCGATTCAAGTTGTTTGATGACATCATTAGTTTCGGTCGAGAAGTGATCATGGTCCCCATCGGGCACCCTTCTTACCACACCAGATAACTCATGCATGGATTTTGAAAGATCAACTGTTTCTGCACCATTTGAGATGCGATGGAGATCGAGAACTTCTTTCATGTTTGCACTTTCAGCATTTCCTGACTGCAATGCTTCTTGTTGAGTATCCCAAGAAAAATTAGCGAAAAGGCTATTCTGCTGTTCTTGCAAAGCCACGATCTTTGTAGAATATGGAGCTTCTTTTTCAGAAGATTCAGTCTTCATACAAGGAATAAACGGCTTTTCAAATTTGGGGCGCTTGCAAATTCTGCAAAATTTTCTTTTATTTCCAGGTTCACTTGCACTGAAGCTAAACTGTGGTGGCTGTGTGTAAGCTGTCTGAGTAATCGGCATGATAGATTCCTGCTTCTCTTTCGATAAAGTAGAATCCATAACAACCGGCTCTTTTACACAACTTTGAATAACAGCTGAAGATTTTGATAGGTCTGATAAAGCAAGGGACTGTTGCTTCACTGTATCAACCAAGTGCTGAGGCTGAGGTAAGCTGTGCACACGCACCTGACGTGCTATGATCTGTACGCAGAGAAATTTTCCACCACTGATATTACTCAAAAAGGCCAATTCTTTCGCACAAAAAGATGAATGGATATTGCAAGTGTAAGGAGAACAAGTCAGGTACCTCGGAATGAGCCTTAAGAACATCATTGGTTGTAGTATCGAGTAAATTCTTTAACATGACTCGTGCCTCATTATCCAACTGTTTGAAGAAAGAAAAATAATTACTGTCAGAAATAGGCCTTAAGAGTCTACACTGTCATATAAGATGAAAAATCTATTAATATGAGAAGCAATAGGGGACTAAAAGTATGCAGCAGACTTCAACTTATAAGTTTGCGTTAGCAATCAAAATGCTTCAAGCTTAAGCTATCAATTGAACAAACGAATCATTGTCTCTTTTACGGACATAGGCATGCCGCGGCCGACCTCGCCATTGACATAGGCATGCCACCATAGGCGAAGCTACATGTTATAAAGGGTGGTCAACTGACCACCCTTTGTCCGAAAATTACACTGCATATATAGATAAAATATTAGTTTTTTAGAGGTATATAACATATATTGAATACTCTTTCTCGGAGAATATTTATAACTTCTTTGAAGTTTGAACACCCTTAAATAAATTCCTGGCTTCGCCACTGCATGCCACGGCCGACCTCGTGCCATAGTGGCCTGCCACGGCCGACCATGTGTCATTGACATAGGCATGCCACGGCGACCTCGTGCCATAGTGGCCTGCCACGGCCGACCTCGTGCCATTGACATAGGCATGCCGCAGCGACCTCGTGCCATAGTGGCCTGCCACGGCCAACCTTATGCCATTGACATAGGCATGCTACGGTGACCTCGTGCCATAGCGGCCTGCCACGGCCGACCTCATGCCACATAGGCATGCGACGGCCAACCTCGGGCAATAGTAGCAACTCCATGATGATAATTTTGCAGACAATTACCATCAAGCTGTGTGAAAGTCACTTTCATGTGCAACTTACAACAACAACAACTACCCAGTATACTCCCACCAGGTGGGGTCTGGGGTTTCATGTGCAACTTATAATATTAAAAACTAATAATAAATAATTAAATCCAAGTCCATATCTTACATATTAGGATCTAAAAGTCATTTGATCCAACACCTAAACGGGGTCGAGTTCCACCACATTTGAGCCTTTCAGCCACTCAGCTTAGCAAAGTCCAAAGATGCATAACATTGTAAGCCATTTTTTCCTTTACATGCAATATAATATGTCCACTAAACAACAACAACTACGCCTCAGTTCCAAACAAAGTTAGGATTGGCGATATGAATCCTCACCATAAAAAGTCACAAAGAGGAACTTACACCATCAGAGGTCAAGTTTGAAAGACCATCTCCATCATTTCGCAAAAGACCATACAATTGCCTCAAAGCAAGAAGGTTCGATGTTATGTCATCGAGGCCCATCTCCTGGTTGACAAACAAGAAAAGCCAGTAGAAATCAGGCTGAGGGAACAAAAGACAATTACACAAGTAAAGTGTCCCAGCTACCTAAAGATACTTTATGAGTAGGATTTGACAATGTCAATTTTAAGAAAAATGAAGCTTAACATAAGATAAAGGTTCCATTCGGGTTCTTCAGCAATTTGTTTCTTAAGTAGACTATCAAGTAATTAGCAAAAGGCATAAGCCAAAAACTTAAATTAACGTTACTTTCACGCACTTAAGTCATACTAACATGGAACATACCGTAGAAAAACAACCAAACTCAACTTTGAGAATTAACACACTCACTTGTACAACAATAACAACAACAACAACAACGAGGTTAGTGTGTATGCAGACCTTACTCCTACCTCGAGGGGTAGAGAGGTTGTTTCCGAAAGACCCTCGGCTCAAGAAGGCGAAAAGAGGCAATATATTAGTACCATCACTAAAAACCATATAAAAAATAAGAACATCACAAGAATCATAAAATAGACGAAAAGCAAAACAATAACCAGTAAATAAAGCCCGGGACTAAGAGGAACGAAAGTGTAGTGAGAACTAAACACTAACCACTAGTAGTCTAAGACTAAATCCTAACACACTCACTTGTAATGGGGAAAAAAAGATTGCATATTGTTTGTAAAACATAGAATTGAAGATACAAACAAACACTTTTATTAAGCAGGAAAACATAACTTGATCATCATGTTAGAACAAAGCAAAACTTGCTTTTCAGTTGATTTTCTATTTAAGAAATGTAAAATTTGACATCAAATTCTGAAGGAGATCGATGAAAAGAATAAGAACCTTATTCTCCATAATTCAACAAATTAAAGACTGAAATTTCTTCTGTAAATCTTTAGGGATTTGATTGAATGCATTTGAAAGATTTCGCGCCTCTTTGCTTTTTTAATGATTCGGTTTCCTCTTTTCTTTTTTTAACCGCTTCCCTGCATTTGTTTGTTTTATTACATTTGATTTCTTTTCTTTTTTCCTTTTTCCTTAATATAATAATTTTATTTTATTAAACTCTCCTTATTTTTAATGTTAATTAAATAAATTTAGAGATAATACATAATCTACCCATTAAACTTATCCGAAAAAATCATTTACACACGTAAACTTTAAGAACAACCTTTTACCCCACTACTCTAAACTTAAGTATATATGTTGTGTGTTACAAGCGCCATAAAGAGGTTATTTTCAGTTTTTCCATTTTTTTTAAATTTTAGTTTTTAAAAATAAAAATATTATGTTAAGAAAAAACAAAATAAATCTATTTTTACAAATTTGTGTTTCCAGTTTTACAAAACAATTTTTTTTTTAAAAACTAAAAAAAATATATATATATATTATTAAAATACGAAAATAGTTTATTGAAAATAATTTTTTCATTTTTTAAAAAATATATTTTGCTAAAAATATTTTTTTTTCCTGTTTTCAGAAAAAAAATCTATTTTTACAAAAAGAAAATCTTTAAAACTGAAAAAAATAACATTTTTAAAAAACAAAAATAATCTTTTTTTGTAAAATCTGAAAAATGTTTTTCAAAAAACAACAGCATTTTGCATAAAAATTTTAAAAACTTTAAAAATTGGTTTTTTAACAAAAACCTTTTTTTTGTAAAATCTGGAAAAAATAGTAAAAACTGAAAAAAATAGTTTTAACAAACTATTTTCGTTTTTTAAAAACTGATAAAAATATTTTTCGTTTTCTTTTCTACAGGTATAGGGATAACTAAACATGCCACTACTGTTGGAAGAGAGAGAAGCTCTTCCTTCTCTCTAACTTTTACTGCTTCATCTTCTTCTCTGCTTCCTCTGCGTATGTAGTTTAACCTGCGCTGAGGGTGCCATGGCGAGAGGGAGAGGCCGACCTAAGAAAGTTCTGGTGCCAATCTATGCAAACAACACTGTTTTCCCAAAATCTGTTAACACTGTGCCACAGTCGGTTAACACTATTCCATTGAAGCCCACTGAAGATACTGTTTCATTGCCTCATGCAACTGTAGATTCGCAGCCATCTGGAGTTCCCGCACTTTCAACAGTAGCTGATAAGGTTGATAACAACTCAGAGCCTCAATCTGAACCAGTGATTCCACCTGCAGATCCTCCCATTTCTCAAAGTTTACCTAGAAGTCAAGGACCTCCAGATGTACCATTGATTCCGATGGTACAAGCTAATAGTGGAAGCGAGCACATGCAGTGTCAATTGAAGAGTACCGATCAAAGCAAACCAGAGGAGGGTACCAAATCTGATGAGAATAAAAAATCAGCAAATCTGTTTCAGCAAAATCGATTTTCTTCTAATGGTATGTCTCTTGAATATATTTCCCCGACTATTATAGATGGCAAACCAGTGGGTTTTTTGGACAAAATTGAAGTCGAGATGGAAGAAAATAGATGGAAAAGTGCACTAGTGGCTTTCGTTCTAGGATCTACTCCAGGATACAATGCAATGAAGAGATTTATTAGCTTGCATTGGTCGCATGTGCCTGAGCCAGATCTATTTTATCATGAAGAGGGTTATTATGTTGTGAAATTTAAATCGATTGATGATGCTAAAGAAGTACTATGTGCTGGTCCTTATTCTATTGCAAATAGACCAATTATTTTAAAACAGTGGTCTGCTGATTTTGATTTCAAAGAAGCTTTTCCAACTGAGATTCCATTGTGGGTAAAATTCCCTAATCTGCCTATGTCATGTTGGGGTTGTAGAACTTTAAGTAGAATAGCCAGTGTTTTGGGCAGACCTATTTTTGCTGATGAGTGTACCACCAAGCAGACTAGAATTTCATATGCTCGTATGCTTATTGAAATGAATGTGTCCAAAGAGCTACCAAGTGAGATTGAATTAATTGATCCAAATGGAAGAAACTTCTGCAGAATGTGGAATATGATTGGAAGCCTTTATACTGTGAGAATGCTGTATGGTTGGACATAACTGTATGGCTAATCCTAAACCTCCACAAGCCAACCAGGTGCTGAAAACTAAAGTACTACAGGAATGGAGACCAAAAGCTCCAAACCAGAGTAACTTACAGCAGCAAGATATTCCTAATCAGCAATTGGATACTTTGAAGAGTGTTGTATCTACCAAGGAAATTGTGGCTCCTATAGGTGAACCAGAGGTTCATAAACAGATAGATAAAGGCAAATAGGTTCAATCTCCATATTTCAACATTACAAACTTCCCTCCTCTATCTCCTGTGGTGATGAGCAACAGATTTCATGTTATGTCAGAGAGTAGATCAGCTAATCCCCTAGATGATGGGGGCCCTAGTCATATCAAATGAAGTGTTTTTTTTGGAATATTAGGGGTGTAAATAAAAGGTATAAACAAAAGGAGGTTAAGGAATTTATTAGATCAAATAATTTTAACTTAGTTGGCTTAGTTGAGACAAAGGTTAAGAAGGTTAATGCAGACAGAATTGTTAAGCTATTGGCACCAGGTGGGAGTCTTCTTTCTAATTATAAAGGATCAGCTAATGGCAGAATTTGGGTACTATGGAATTCCAAGAAGATATTGGTCACTGGTATTCAAGAGGATGCTCAATTTCTTCATTGTAAGGTCATGACATATACAGGTGTTTTGGTTTGCTATCTGACTGTGGTATATGGTTCTAATAGTATGGAGCAAAGGAGAACTTTATGGCAACATCTAATGAATATGTCTGCTGTTATAACAGACCCTTGGTTGATTGCATGTGATTTTAATGCTATAATGTCTATCAATGACCGGCAGTCTTGTAACTCAGTTAAACAATCTGAGATTCTGGATTTCATACAATGTATTCAGCAAGCTGGATTATCTGAACTTCCATGGAAAGGTGATTTCTTCACATGGTCCAACAAGCAATTGGCAAGGATAGAGTTTGCAGTAGGCTGGACAGAATTCTAGGGAATTATGAATGGATGCTTAAATGGAACCATATACAAACAGTATATGGTTCTCCTCTTATTTCTGATCATTCCACTATGACACTCACCTTAACTGATGATATTTTGTCCAGAAAGATTCCCTTCAGATTTTATAATGCATGGGCTAACCATGAGGACTTTCAACAAATCATCAGTGAGAACTGGCCAACTACCACTCGGGGTTCTCTTAAGGAAGTGTGGAGTAATCTTAAGTTGTTGAAGCCAAAGTTAAAAGCTCTAAACATTAGAGAGTTTAAAAATATTGCACACAGAATTGAGACAAGTAGAAGTGCATTGAGGACCATCCAACACCAGATGAACTTGGATTACACTGATGCTCTTCAACTTAAAGAGAAAGAGCTGATATTACAGTTAGAAAAATGGTTAGCAATTGAGGAACAGATACTGCAACAAAAGTCCAGGGCTAGATGGATCAAGTTGGGAGATTCTAACAGTAAATATTTCTCTGCTGTGTTGAAGGAGAGGAACCAATGCAAAAACATAACTGAATTGGTTATAGATGATGGAATCAAAATTAACAATCCAGATGACATCAGAAAAGAGATCAAGGAGTTTTTTTAAAATCACTTATGGGAACCTCAGCTACATCACTGCCAGCAATAAACAAGATGTATATGAACAATGGACCAAGGCTTACTCTTAACCAGAAAAAAGAGTTAGTTGCTGATATTATGGACTCTGAGATTCTGGACAGTTTAAAGTCCATTGGTGATGATAAGGCTCCTGGAATAGATGGATATAATGCTTTCTTCTTTAAGCAGTCATGGCATATCACTGGAGAGCTTATAATTAAGGCAGTCAAGCATTTCTTTCAAACCAGTAAAATGTACAGACCAGCTAACTGTGCTTCACTTACTCTGTTACCCAAAGTTCCAAATCCTCAAGCAGTGAGAGAGTTTAGACCTATAGCTTGCTACTCAGTTGTCTATAAAATTATATCAAAGATATTGGCTAATAGGCTGCAGGGAATCATGCCCAGTATCATTTGTGAAGCTCAGTCTGGGTTCATACCTGGCAGGAAGGTTGCTGATAATATTATATTGGCTCATGAATTGATCAAAGGCTACTCAAGAACTCATGTGTCCCCTAGATGTATGATCAAAATTGATTTGCAGAAAGCATATGATTCAGTTGAATGGATATTTTTACAACAGGTGATGGAAGCTTTGGAGTTTCCAAACAGGTTTATCAGATGGATCATGGAATGTGTGCAAACAGTTAGCTATACTGTGCTGGTTAATGGGGAAACTGTGGAACCATTTCAGGCAGCAAAGGGACTCAGACAAGGAGATCCAATCTCCCCATTCTTATTTGCCATAGTGATGGAATACCTTAGTAGATCCCTGGCTGAATTGAAGAAAAGCAAAGTTTTTTCTTTTCATCCTGAATGCAAAAGACTAGGTATTACTCACCTCAGTTTTGCTGATGATCTGTTGTTGTTTGTCAAAGGGGAATACAGATAAGTAGAAGTTATGTTCCAGTATTTCTCACATTTCACTGATGCATCTGGACTAAAAGCTAATCTTAGCAAAAGTTCAGTGTACTATCCAATAGCAAATCACTTCTCTACTTGGTTATGTACATGAGGAACTTCCTTTCAAATATTTGGGAGTCCCTTTGACTACCAAGAAGATGAACTTAGTTCAGTGGCAACCTTTGGTTGATAGAATTACTAATAGAATCACTTCCTGGACTGCCAGGAAACTCTCCTATGCTGGCAGAATTCAGTTGGTCCAGTCTGTGATTTTTTGTATTCAATCCTACTGGGCTCAACTGTTCTTACTGCCAGTTAAGATACTTAAAATGTTGGAAGCAGTTTGCAGGTCCTACATATGGACTGGTTCTGCTAATATATCCAAGAAAGCATATGTAGCCTGGGATAAGATGTGTTTGCCAAAATCAGCTGGAGGTTTGAATCTTCTTAACCTATCACTGTGGAATAGAGCTGCTATTGCTAAGCTTTGTTGGGACTTGGCTCATAAAAAAGATGTACTATGGGTTTGATGGATTCACTCAATATATATCAAACATCAGCGGTTAGAGTGTATGAGTACTCCTAAGCAGGCTAGTTGAATGGTAAAAAAGATATTTGATGCTACTGTTTTATTGAAGCATTTCCAGTTGATGCAGAAACCAGTTGGTACTATAAGACTCTTATATCTGCTGCAGATTGGCCAGCTTCCCAGAGTTTATTGGAAGAACCTCACCATACAAAATTATGCTCAACGCAAGGCAGTGTTCAATTTATGGTTGGTTCTTCAGGATAGGCTTCCTACTAAAGGAAGGTTGAACCAGTGGCAAGCAAGTTTAAATAGCAGTTGTGTATTCTGTAACCAAGCAGTGGAAAATAGAGATCACCTCTTCTGAGATTGCCTATTTACAAGGCAACTGAGTAAGCACGTTATGTTATGGATCAGAGTCTCCCCACCAAATGCACAGAACTGGGAACAGCTTATTCACTGGGCAGTTACCAAAGCTAAAGGGAAGTCAAGCCGAGCACATATATTCAAAATGACAATTGCAGAATTGTTCTATACTATATGGATAGAAAGGAACTCGAGGATATTTGAAAATATATTCTGTACGAGTGACCAACTACTTAGATCCATATCGTATGTATATAATGTTAGGAGTACTCCGAAAATTAGCCTGCAGCTTCAACAATTTTTTCTGTAACCTCCTAGGCATAGTTTAGTTGGTTAGTGTTTTATTATTAGATAGTCAGCTGTGTTGAGCTGTACTATGGATTTGTAACGTAATCTCTTTGGTGATTAATACATAATTTTAATTACCAAAAAAAAAACAAATTTTCTTTCGTTTTTGAAATTTTTTTTCCTTCAGTTTTTCAATTTTTTAAAATTTTATTTTTACAAAAACTGGAAAAATAAATTTTGTAAAAACTGAAAAAAAATTGTTTTTAACATAATATTTTCATGTTAAAAAAGAAAAAACGAAAATAAAAGAGAAAATTTTCATTTTTGAAAAAGATTTTTTTCTTCAATTTTGTAAATATTTTATTTTTGTAAAAACTGAAAAAATAAATTTTGTAAAAACTGAAAAAAATTGTTTTTAACATAATTTTTCATGTTAAAAAAGAAAAAACGCAAAAGAAAAGAGAAAAATATAATATTAAGTTTATTAGTTATAATATCCTATTAGAAAGTGATACGTGGACCACTAAATTAGTTTTAAGTAGTTTTTTTTGCCTTCACGCACCTATATCGTGACCTACACATTTTGCACAGAGGGGGATAATAAATACATTTAAATTTAGAATAGTAGGGTAAATGATCGCCCGTAAAATTTATGTGTGTAAACGATTTTTTCGTACAAGTTTGATGGGTAGTTTATGTATTATCTCATAAATTTATTAAGATAAGTTTAACGTTTCTACACTAATAGCATATAAACTTTATACATTATTATTACGTCTTTTGATAAATAATATATCTATTGTCACGGAAATTAATGAACTGGAAGATGAGACAATATCCTACGATAAAATATTAAAATACACTAATAACTAGGTCAAGCATATTATTCTATTATAACATGATAAAGTACACTAATATGACAAAAAATAATTACACTTCAAGCGATCGACGATTCAAATAGAAAAAAAAATAAAGACAAAATGAACATATTGGGAAGCGCGAAAATGAGATTATTATTTAATCAATATTAGCCAAGTACTATATAGTATTAGCCAAAGTCACAATCTAAGACAGTCAGCAGATGACAAACCAACACCTACTCAGATTAATTAAATCAAAATCTCAATTACGTAAAAATATTTAAATAGCATTTAAATTATCTACACTAATAACATTTTTTAATACATTCTCACATTATTGAAAATAAATCTAAAACGACTATCTATAATATGACCATCGATGAAATTAACGACTTAAAAGACGAGACATATATCAAACTGCAATATGTTACTACTTAAAATATTTCTAACTATAGTGCAAAAGAATTTTATGAGAGACAAATACCTTATTACAGCATATTAATAAAATATTCTAATATGAAAATATATCTAAAATAGGAGATTTTTTTGTTTCCCACCCGGTATCTAGTATTTACATTGGGGCGCAATTAAATCCGGATTCGCACCAGGAAGTTCCAAATTGGGGGTAAAGCAAAGCGCTCTCTAATATGATAAAATAAATAAAATAGGATATTTGTTTTTTTTGGTTTCCCACAGGGGCAGTAACTTTTGCGTAGACTCTGTATTTATATTAAGAAATTCACAAAGTCTTTGTAAATATTTAACCGTAAGTGTCACGACCCAAAATCCTCCCAGGGTCGTGGTGGCGCCGGATACTGCTGTCAGACAAGCCAACTGAAATACTTAATTAAATTCTTGTTTTGAAAATTTTGAAAAAAAAATACTTCTTTGTTACGATTATAACAACACATCATTTTATTCCTCCAATAAATAAGGAAACATCTAACAATCTTTAAAGTTCTGAAAAATCCCAAATACATCCTAGAACCCGGTGTCACAAGTACATGAGCCTATTTCTAAGAGAAATCAAATAAGTACAATAACTGTCCGGGATACAATTGGACAGAAAATAATTAAAATCCTGAGAGAGAGAGACTATACTAGCTGCGGAATCGCCTCGAGGAAATACATTTCACCTAGTCTCTGCGTCAACCATGTTGCTATGCCACTAAGTTACTTGCCACATATAGACCTGTGCAACAAAAATGTATAGAAGTGTAGTATGAGTACGAAAACAACGTTTACTCAATAAGTATCTCGTCTAATCTCGAAGAAGTAGAAACGAGAAGGTCGACGTTCGACACTTATTAATGGTCCAATAAAGATATATATATAAAATATTGGGAAACCATGGATTCACATAGCCTTTCTAACTCACAAAGCGGGTAAACAAGTAAATACCTTTTACAAGAAATAAGGGACTTTCATGATTTGCTTTTCATTTATTTTTAGCAATTTATAGCCGATCCAAACGGCGGAAAGCAATATCAAATATTTTAGACGAGCAACATAAACATGCACATATCATACCGAGGCGAATCCAACAAAAATATAAATTGTGCACTACGGAGGATAGAACGGTCCGAACCAGTAGATGCATCCGGAATTCACCGAGACCCCGGGGCTCCCTGTCAATCATACCAACTAGTCCCAAAATACATTAAGGACTTGCTCAAGGCCTCAAATCACATCAAATAACGTCAAAATCACGAATCGACCTCCAATCCAAGCTTAATGAACCTTGAGATTTCCAATTTCTATTTTCGATACCGAACCTATCAAATCATGGCTGATTGATTTCAAATTTTACATACAAGTCATATTTGATATTACGGACCTATTCCAACTTCTGGATTTGGATTCCGACCCTGATATCAAAAAGTCCACTTCCGGTCAATTTCTCAAAAACCTTAAAGTTTATATCTTTAGCCAAATGCCTTCAAAATGACCACGAACCTTCGATTTCATTTCCGACAGCGTTTCCAACTCCAGAATCACCATACGGAGCTACTCCCAGTCTCAGAATACCAAACGGACATCAATAACACTGAAATCACTTCAGGCCAAACTAATGAAATTTCTTCTAAAATGCTATCTTCCACAGTGGGCGCCAAAATGCCCCAGGGCCTTCCAAAACCCGATCCGGACATACGCCCAAGTCCGAAATCATCATATGAACCTGTTGGAACCTTTGGATCCCGATTCCGAGGTTATTTACTCAAAATTCTAATCCTAGTTTATTCCTTCAATTTTAAGCTTTCGAAATGAGAATTCTCTTTCCAAATTAACTTCGAACTTCGCAAAATCTAATTCCGACCACGCGTACAAGTTGTAATACCTGAAATGAAGCTGCTCATGGCCTCCGACTGCTAAACGACGCACTAGAGCTCAAAACGATCGGTTGGGTCATTACATTCTCCCCCACTTAAATATATGTTCGTCCTCGAACGTGCTGAGAACTACACTGAAGTAGTCTGAAATTACTGTTTAACACATCATGCACCTTCCCGTGCTACCACAACTCAGGTTAGCACATTATCTCGATAATTCTGCAGATATACTCTTTTGTTCAAGCAAATAGCCTTAAAGCCCAGTCCAACATCCGGAATTTCCTGCCAAGCCTATTTCCAACATACGATCACCATATCAATCACTATACGTTGTACCCAAACATGACTACATAACCTTGCTGAATTCACACTTTACATCACTTTACTCATAGGACCACAATAACATTTCTGATCGAATAAATCGAAATTCCATGAACCCGATGCTTCCATTGCACCTCATGACCTACATAGGTCTTGCTCTAACTTTTAAAATACCGCCACGACGGAAGAGATTTGCTGAAATTCATAACCAACCGCTGAATCAATAAATTATTGGGTCTATGCTCCCGACAAGAATCATTGCCTCATCCTGAAACATCTAATGGTCTTAGCTCCTTAATATACTTCATATAATCAGATTGCACTAGTCTTAAGTCCAGTAACCTTGTCTCACCCAGTATGAACTGCTCAGGCAATAACCCATCTCGGACATAATCAAAAGTCTCATATGATGCCACAATGTTCCAATAGGCTACCAATTAGAATGCGATACAAAAGGAAAACGAAAGGAAATTCAATCATCGCTCGCGAATCATACATGCGACGCGGACAACATACTAAATAGACTTCCCGCTCGCGAATCATACATGCGATGCGGGACACAGTTAATAGGAGCTTTCCTAAAAAGAAATGGGAAACGAAACACATAAGAATAGATATAAGGGACTGTACTGATCATCACACTGTTGCGACGCGCAACCCGATCCAAACAATATACCCATGGCGGCATGCCACCCGATCCACATATAGGACTCACATAAGGAGACATACATCAAGCTAAATAGCTCATCACATCAAAATACCTAATGTTGGTCATAAACACGATAAGGTGCATAGTACCATCCCCGAGGAAACATATAGAGCTATATGCTACTAAACCCCAGCACGATTGAGGTACGATATATGATCTGGATCTTAAGAGCCATCGTGCTCATATAACATCATCGCTACGCGATACCTCAACACATAAGAAATTCACCAAGCCATTTTACAACTCATACGGTGCAATATATATCGTTACATGAAATAGCTGACGACGAATCAACACCCCAACTACTCTTCCACAAAGAGCGCATTGTTGAAATGGACACATCTGGCCTGACATAGAGCCTATATTCATTTTAAATCCATCCACAGACTTCAAGCTGATATCGATCACACTAAACTAGGCTCATAACCTTTCAAAGGTCCATCGTAATTCCCTTTTTCTCATAACACCTAAGAACAACCATCATAATCGGAGCAACCTCCATAATCCATAACCCAATAAACAGAGTGCCCTCCAGGCATAAATTCTCAAATTGATGATATTACCAAAATCTTCATACTTGGTCTAAATCTCTAATCAATCAGGTGACTACATGTCACACTTACACCTTCTTCCTGTGGGATACGCCCCCACAACCTTCCATAAGGGATATCAAGTGTGAATGCGCAAACCATCGGTCACTCAAATGCTGAAACACGATCAAGAATCATTAACCAGGATGCAAATCCGTTTTCACAAACACCGATCTCAGGTGATACAGGCAACAATACCAACTCACTTCAAACATCAAAACTCTCTTCGTGCTCATCCGAGCTCCTGACATCCTTGTCAACACCGGAATGCAACCCCTCACTTCAAATTCCATAACACTCACTGAATCTAACGTACCAATATACGGAACACGATCATCATCATAACTCCAGGACCATTAATAGACTGACACTTCATTATATAAAAACTTTTCACTTAATTCGCTTCAGAAGAACCATCGCAACACAGGCAAATCCTCATAACTGTAGAATAAGAAAATCTCTAAATAGTGGTCCAAGCCACCATAACTCTTCCGTGATCCGCCTACACGTAGCAGGCCATAATAAAAGAAAGCTCCTGAATATCCTCAATCACGGCGGCCGACAGGCCTCACACGTACCGTCACAAATCACGTGCATAGCTTGATTATTCTGAATGAACTGTTCACTGCCACCAATATGCCAAGTTAAACATGGCTAACCAATCCACTTCCTTCCAATTTATCCTTGATTGCCTTAGAAATAATACTTTTCCATTCTACACACAACATACTCCATCTGCACTCATCCCGAGGGACCTTGAATCACGACAAAAATCTCACAAACCATTTCATATCTCTCAAATTCTACACCGCAAGTCAAAACACCATATAACGTTCCGAGCCTCAACTCATATGTTGCTGCAAAAGCTTGATTCTCAATCGTACCGATAAGCTCAAAATTATTAGGCACCACACTTTACCCCTTTTGAATCCACTAGGACCGTTACTGAGAGCCACTCGCTCTGACTTGGTCCCGAATGTAACCAACTTCACCAATTTATAACACATGGATACCCTCTCGACGAAGCACCCGACGGGATTACTTCCTTTGAAGCATGCATCTATATAAGGCATAAATCACGAAGCCTTCCTCAAGTCTGAACATGAGCCAATAAGGCTAACCATAGCATGAATTCAACAATTCATCTGCTCAAATTACCTCTTATGGTCTTTTCTCATAGCTAAAAAAACCCACCACTATGAGAATAACCAGAAATCACGTAATTAGCTAACATGCACCCAATCGTAAACGGTGGGGCTCTCCCACTTAGCTCCAAGCCCCTATCTTACAACTCTTGAATTCACCAGAATTCTTTATCTCTTATTGACTTAACGTTGCGCAATCAACTGCCAAATTATCCAGGAATCCTTATGGAAAACCCCATTTATGAACTCTGAATCATCAACCACATTCGCATGGCCGATCTCTTCGTTGCACCACTGATAGAATTCTTGCAGAAGCTTCGCCAACCACGCGACCGCTAACCTGCGCACAGGAAATGACCCACCTATCGAAACCACTTTCCGACATCCTTCGACGCTGTTGTACGGGGTACAGTCTTTATGACTCTAATAACCCATCCTAGGTCCAAGCTCACTCTCCAGCTGCATCAGTCCATTCATTCCTCGTGGATATCAATCAATGTGCGGGAACCACCTTCCAAATTCAGAGTTATGTTGCATCCTTCTTCATTCCAAGCAACTCCTTTTCGCCATATCAAATCCCTTGTCGCATAATAACCCATACTTCAAATTAGACTTGTAGACTCCCATCTCCACTCACTAAAATTTCCAAATCGATACAAACTCTCCTTAAGGCGCGTCGTCATCCTATTACCAAGCCCATATGCAACATACACCGCTCCCCCACTCCGGGCAAACTCAATTCTTTGAATCAACCAATCGACTTGTGCTTCTCTTACCTGGCCTTCTAGATGTTTTAAACACTGCCTTAAACTCCCCACATGTCCGTCCTCATACTTTGCTGCTCAGTCATTGCCTTAAATAAAATCTATCTTCATAGCACTTGAACCCACAAGTCGCTACTAACTTTATATCTTTTCGTAGATCATCTTTCTCGAGCCATCATACTAGGAACACCGGTTCCATCCTAAAGAACCACATCCCACGATCTCTGACTGTCGCTTCTCCCTTATTGACCCCCAAAATCCTGCCCCAAAGGCGACTTGAAGAAACTATAACATTGGCAACTTAACATATTCAATCGAGGTCAATGATACCATGTTGTGGATGAAAACTCCAGCACACTAAAAATACCAAGTCTCGTTACCCAATCAACCCGCATTTGAACAATCACAGCCTGATTGCCTTCCCCTTTCCGGGAATAAAATATCGAATCTCTGGATCATGCACTAAGTAAACCTCCCTTCAAGTCACTCACTGCCTCTACTCGTAGGCAAACATCCTGCCATCATATCAATACCCTGGAAAATCATACATAAGCATCATGGCAACCTGCGCCTAACCTGAAGGCTCCCAGAAGTACCGCTACCGAGCCGAATCAATAAGATATCCTTCCATAGGGTGACTATAATAGTCCATTCAGCTATATCAGGAGAAACATCCCACATCACATCTTTAGTGCCATTACAATTCCTCAATTCTCGATTTACAACAAGTGCTTTGATTTGCATCAAAATGAGTAGGAAGGAATCAAAGGCATAATCCTCATAGGAATCAAATCGCACGATAGGGAATCAAGAAGGGAAGTACTCCTAACAGCCTTGTAGCCTCCCGAGAATAAGCACCGACGTCGTCTCCATACAGATCTGCGAGACTCTACAAGACTTTCTCATGACTCGTGAGACAAATGGGAACCTAGAGCTCTGATACCATATTGTCATGACCCAAAATCCTCTAAGGGTCGTGGTAGAGCCGGACACCACTGTCAGGTAAGCTAACTAAAATACTTAATTAAATTCTTGTTTTAATTTTTTTTAAAAACACTTCTTTGTTACTATTATAACAGCACATCATTTTATTCCTCAATTAAATAAGGAAACATCTAAAAATCTTTATATTTTTGAAAAATCCCAAATACATCCAAGAACCGGGTGTCACAAGTACATGAGCCAATTTTCTAAGAGAAACTAAATAAGTATAATAACATCCCGGAATACAATTGGACAGAAAACAAATAAAATACTGAGAGAGAGAGAGAGACTATACTAGCTGCGAAATCGCCTCGAGGAAATACAACTCACCTAGTCTCTGCGTCAACCATGTTGCTATGCCACTAAGTCACTTGCCACATATAGACCTGTGCAACAGAAATGCACAGAAGTGTAGTATGAGTATGAAAATAACGTGTACCCAAGGAGTATCCCGCCTAATCTCGAAGAAGTAGAGACGAGAAAGTCGACATTCGACACTTACTAATGGTCCAATAAAGATATATAAAGAAAATGTGGGAAAATCATGGATTCACATAGCCTTTCTAACTCACGAAGTGGGTATACAAATAAATACATTTTACAAGAAATATGGGACTTTCACGATTTGCTTTTCATTTATTTTTAGCAATATATATCCGATCCAAATGGCAGAAAGCAATATCAAATATTTCAGACGAGCAACATAAAAATGCGCATATCATGCTGAGGCGACGGCCCAATCCAACAAAAGTATAAAATGTGCACCGTCGAGGGTCGAACGGTCGAAACCAACAGATGCATCTATTTCCCCCACGCACGAATCATCCATGTGACGCGGTCAACATAAAGTGAACAAATACCCTTCTCGCGAATCATCCATGCGACACAGTCAACATAAAGTAAACAAATACCCTACTCGTGAATTATCCATGCTACACAGCCAATACAAAGTAAACAAATACCCTGCTCGCGAATCATCCATGTGACGCATGTACACATAGGAATACATGCTCTAACAGTCAATTAAGAATTATCGGGGAACATTTATTAAATAAAAACCAAATCCTCTTTTAACAATTTAAAAAAATGAAATTTAATCCTTTTTAAAATTCATTTACTAGTTTAATTTGATTTTAACGATTCAAATGTTACTAAGATTGCAAATATCCCAAGAATAGCATGTTTTTGGGTCCTAAAGTACCCAGACAATAGTATAATAGTAGCTACGCACGGACTCTCGTTACCTCGTGCGTACTTAGCCCCCACAATAGGAGCACATAACTAATTAACTCAACTATGGGGACAATTTCCTCATACAAGGTTAGAAAGGAGACTCACCTCGCTCTGAAGATCCATAACCGGCATTCTACATTCTTCCAAAGACTCGAACCAACGTACAATGCTCCAAAATTAGACAACGATTATACAAATCCATTAATATATGATCAATTATACTTTACAACCCAATTTATGACAATTCCTAACTCCGACTGAAAGATTGACAAAAACGCTCTCGGGCCCACGTGCCCGAAATCCGAAATTTCTCGAAGAAAAAATTTATCCATGAACTCACGAACTCAAATATATGATTTTTTTCTTAATTTCATATTCAAAATCATGATTAAATTCCAAGAAGAATAATTTTTTAGGTCTTCCTCTAAGACTCAAATTTCTACCCATTTATATGCCAAAATCAATCCATAATTGATGTATCTGACTCAAGATAGGTGGGGAGGACTTACCTTAATATTGATGACGAAAATCCCCTCTTGAAGCTCTTCAAAGTCGACCACAACAATTGAAAAATGGATGAAATGAACTCAGACCCTAATTTTAAAGAAATTTCTCTACCTCCAGTTGTTTCCCCTTCTGCGGATGAAATTTGCTTCTGCGGTTGTTGATGCCCAATTTTTTTCTATATATTTTATATTCAAAATATTCTCAAAAATTGCATATATAAGCTTCCACAAAGGTTTTGGTATTTTCCCACATTTTAAAGAATTTTTAAATCAATTTATGGCCTATTTTTGCACTATAAAATCTAATAATTATTCCAAAATTTGTTATTTTGGTGAATATTTTATTTTATTCTCTCATTTACACATAAATATAATTTACATAATTTTAAAAGTTCATTTGTGTTATAAACTAAAGCAAAAGACAAGAACAATAGAACAAGAACAATAGTAATAGAGAGAAGAGTAGAGAGAGTTCTTCTTATTGAGAGTTAGGAGTGAATTACAATGGTAGAGAGCACCTCTATTTATAGGGAGGAGGAAGATCTTGCTACCAATAATAGGACTCTAAAATCTCTCTAATTAAATACATTAAAGACATTCACCTTAAATAGAAGTGTAAGAATCTTCTATTTCATAACACTCCCCCTTGAATGTCTATTCAATGATGTGCCTCATAAAACCTTAAAACCAAAACCCATTGGGAAAAATTAAAGAAAGGAAAAAGAGTACACATGTTTGAATATGCGCCTATTGGTTGCCTCGTTAAAAACCTTGCAAGGAAAACCCAGTGGGACAAAACCTTGTAAGGGAAAAAGAGTGCAACGCGCATTAACTCCCCCTGATAAGAACATCAATTTATGTCCTTAAGTCTTCGCATCCCGATCTTGTGAACTAGCTTCTTGAAGGTTGACTTTGGTAGAGATTTTGTAAACAAATCAGCCATATTTTCGCTTGAACGAATCTGTTGAACATTGATATCACCATTCTTCTGAAGGTCATGTGTGAAGAATAACTTTGGTGAAATATGCTTCGTTCTATCTCCCTTTATGAATCCTCCCTTCAATTGAGCTATACATGCTGCATTGTCTTCATACAAAGTTGTGGGTAGTTTATCACACTTCAAACCACATTTGTCTTGGATATGATGTATTATCGACCTTAACCACACACACTCCCGACTTGCTTCATGAATAGCAATTATCTCGGCATGATTAGATGAAGTAGCCACAATTGATTGCTTAGTCGATCGCCAAGATATGGCGGTTTCTCCGCAGGTAAACACATAACCCGTTTGAGACCGAGCCTTGTGTGGGTCAGACAAATATCCAGCATCAGCATAACTAACAAGATCCGGGCTGCAATTCTTTCCATAAAATAGGCCCAAATCGGTAGTCCCCTTTAGGTACCGCAATATGTGTTTGATCCCATTCCAATGTCTCCTCGTAGGAGCCGAGCTAAATCTTGCTAAGACATTAACTGAAAAAGAAATGTCCGGCCTTGTAGTATTTGCAAGATACATTAATGCGCCAATTGCGCTAAGATATGGTACTTCAGGACCAAGTATCTCTTCATTCCGTTCTTTAGGTCGGAATGGGTCTTTGTTCACTTCAAGTGAACGAACAACCATCGGTGTACTTAACGGATGTGCGTCATCCATGTAAAACCGTTTCAGTACCTTTTCTGTATAGGTAGATTGATGAACAAAAATTCCGTTTGCCAAATATTCAATTTGCAAACCAAGACATAGTTTAGTCTTACCGAGATCTTTCATCTCGAATTCATCCTTTAGATAATTAATTGCCTTTTGGAGTTCTTCAGGGGTTCCAATAAGGTTTATGTCATCAACATATACGGCAAGTACAACAAATCCCGATGTTGTTTTCTTTATAAACACACATGGGCAAATGGCATCATTTATATAGCCTTCTTTCAACAAGTACTCACTTAGACGATTATACCACATTCGTCCTGATTGCTTTAGACCATACAAGGACCTTTGCAATTTGATTGAAAACATTTCCCGAGATTTGGAATTGTGCGCATTTGGCACCTTGAGTCCTTCGGGAACTCTCATGTATATGTCGTTATCAAGTGAGCCATAAAGATAGGCAGTAACGACATCCATTAAGTGCATGTCCAGCTTCTCATGGACAGCAAAACTTATGAGATAACGAAAGGTTATCGCATCCATTACAGGCGAATATGTCTCTTCATAATCGACACCAGGCCTTTGGGAAAAACCTTGTGCAACAAGTCGTGCTTTGTATCTTTGTACTTCATTTTTCTCATTTCGTTTGCGTACAAAGACCCACTTGTAGCCAACGGGCTTAACACCATTAGGTGTTTCAACTATAGGGCCAAAAACTTCACGTTTTGCCAGCGAATTCAATTCAGATTGAATTGCTACTTGCCATTTTGGCCAATCATGTCTTTCTCGACATTCTTTCACAGATTGAGGTTCGAGATCCTCACATTCTTTCATAATGTTAGATGCTACATTATAAGCAAAGACATTATCTACCACAACATCCACTCGATTAATATTTGCCTCAATATTAATTGGATTTGGGAGTAGTTCCGTATTTTCAAGAGCTTCAGGCTCAATAGATTCTTCGTGAATCTCGGAATTAATCAAATCATGAGCGTCCTCATGTGATACTTTCATAGTGTCATTTATATCGTTCTTTTTCCTCTTTCTAGGATTTCGATCTTTGGAACCTAATGGTCTGCCACGCTTCTGGCGTGCATTTGACTCATTGGATATGACACTAGATAATTGTCCAATAGGGACTTCAATACGGATCGGAACATTTTCCGCAGGAATGTGGGATTTCGTTATCCTCTTCAAGTCCGTAAATGCGTCAGGCATTTGATTTGCTATTCTTTGCAAATGGATAATCTTTTGTACCTCTTTCTCACAAGTAGAGGTATGTGGATCAAGATGAGATAATGATTCATTTTTCCACAAAATTTCCCGTTTGGTTTCACAAACTTCTCCCCCTAATTTTGGGAAAAGTGTTTCATCAAATCGACAGTCTGCAAATCGTGCAGTAAACAGGTCGCCTGTCAATGTTTCAAGGTAGCGAATGATGGAGGGCGAATCAAACCCAACATATATTCCTAACCTTCTTTGCGCACCCATTTTGGTGCGGGATGGCGGTGCTACAGGCACATATACGGCACATCCAAATATCCTTAAATGGGATATATCGGGTTCATGACCCAAAACCAATTGCAACGGAGAATACTTGTGGTAATTCGTCGGCCTGAGGCGAATTAGCATTGCTGCATGCAATATGGCATGACCCCACACTGAAGTGGGCAGCCTCGTTCTCATCAGTAATGGCCTTGCAATCAACTGCAAGCGCTTAATTAACGATTCTGCAAGACCGTTCTGAGTGTGAACATGGGCTACAGAATGTTCAACTTTTATCCCGATTGATAAGCAATAATCATTAAATGCTTGGGATGTAAACTCAGCAGCATTATCCAGTCTAATGGACTTGATTGGATTATCTGGAAAGTGTGCTCGTAGCCTAATGATTTGTGCCATTAACTTCGCAAACGCCAGGTTGCGAGATGACAACAGGCACACATGAGACCATCTACAGGATGCGTCTATCAAGACCATGAAATACCTAAACGACCCACTAGGTGGGTGAATAGGTCCACAAATGTCCCCTTGTATACGTTCCAGAAACTGGGGTGACTCAGTCCCAACCTTTGTTGGGGATGGTCTGATAATCAGCTTGCCTTGATAACACGAAGTGCAAGGATATTCATTACTTGAGAGAATTTTGAAATTCTTTAACGGATGCCCATATGAGCTTTCTATAATCCGTCTCATCATGGTTGATCCTGGGTGACCCAGTCGATCATGCCAAAGTACAAATGTATTGGACTCAGTATTCTTTAGATTTACTGTTGAATGTGCCTCAATTGCACTAATTCTTGTCCAATACAGGCCACAAGATAAAGACGGGAATTTCTCAATAACCCTCTTTTGGCCGGAGACATTCTTTGAAGTGAGGACGAGATATTCAAGATTATCTTCATCCATTGTCTCAATATTGTAGCCATTCCGGCGTACATCTTTAAAGCTCAACAAGTTTCTCATAGACTTGGAGGAGAACATTGCATTCTCTATGATTAACATCGTGCCCTTGGGCAGAGTTACAATAGCTCTTCCGGAGCCTTCAATCAATTTACTACTTCCAGAGATTGTAGTAATGTTTGCCTTACACATATTCAGTTGAGAGAAATACTTCCTTTCTTTGAGTATTGTATGTGTAGTACATGAATCAACTAGGCAAATACTTTTACAGTTGGATGTTGATCCAAGTTCGCTTTGTGAGATATCCATTTTGCTTTCCCATAGTTTGACATACAAAAAAAAGGAGATACACGAACATAAGAATAAACAAGTTCAATCCTTTTGTGTCACATAATATTTTCAAAATCTGCTACTAACAGTTGACTAACAAAATCAGATATGTTGTCCATAATCAATTACTATGCAGTTTGAAAATTTCAGCGTTTTTCATAAGACAATCGATTATTAAACACACAATCGATTGTTGGAACATAGACAATCGATTGTTGAATACACACAATCGATTATTTGTTATTTTTGAAAAATTCCAGACCTTACTGTTTCAAGACAATCGATTGTTAGACAAAGACAATCGATTGTTGGCTATTTTTGAAAAATTCCAGAACACACTGTTTCAAGACAATCGATTGTTAGACAAAGACAATCGATTGTTGGCTATTTTTGAAAAATTCCAGAACACACTGTTTCAAGACAATCGATTGTTAGCCAAAGACAATCGATTGTTGATCAATTGTTTTTCAACTTTAATGCGAAAATAGTTGATAATCGACTAGTTTTTCAGGCTAGTCGATTACCCCCACTGGAAAATAAAAGTTTTATTGATATTTGAACATATTGAAGATATTCTAAAGAACTACTGCTAACATTGCTTTATGAACTAACTAATACGAGCTAATGCTAATGACTATTAATCTATTCATTGACTAATACAAGTAGAATCAAACAGCTCCATCTTCTTTCATCACGGTTCCGTCACCGATTAGGTGGTCTATCTTTCCCTCGGGTTGCTCAAAGAAGTCTGCCACATCCAGGTGGGTGAAGTCAAAGTTGTCGTCAGAGACAAAATTTGTTTCAGGGCGTTTTCTCTTTCGAGATGCTTGATAAAGGTCAACCAAGTGTCTTGGTATACGGCAAGTCCTAGACCAGTGCCCATTTCCACCGCAACGATAACATATAGTTTCTGAACTATTTGCCTTAGGATCTTCTGGACCCCGTTTCTGCTTTCGGTGATTATCTCTCTTTGGGGGGTGACGGACTTCTTTGGAATTTCTTCCTTGTCCACGTCCTTGGCTTTGACCCCGTTTATGACCGTGATCATGGTCCCTTTTATGTTTGGCATAATGCGAGTGCACCATATCTGCTTCAGGCAGTGGTGTAGACCCAGTTGGTCTATTTTCGTGATTTCTCATGAGCAGATCATTATTACGCTCAGCCACTAGTAAGAGAGAAATCAATTCAGAGTACTTCGTAAAGCCTTTCTCTCGGTACTGTTGCTGCAGTACCATATTGGAGGCATGAAACGTTGTAAACGTTTTCTCAAGCATATCGTAATCGGAGATGTTATCTCCACATAGCTTCAGTTTAGAAGTAATTCTGAACATAGCAGAATTATATTCAGAAACGGACTTAAAGTCCTGTAGCCTCAGATGGGCCCAATCATATCGTGCTTGTGGCAGAGTGACCAACTTCAGGTTGTCATATCTCTCCTTTAAGCTGTTCCACAAAACGAGTGGATCCTTGACGGTGAGATATTCAATCTTCAAACCTTCGTCAAGGTGGTGGCGCAAGAAAATCAAGGCCTTCGCACAATCTTGGGTGGATGCTTTTTCTTTATCTTTGAGGGTGTCTCCGAGACCCATAGCATCTAGGTGGATTTCAGCATCCAACACCCATGTCATATAGTTCTTGCCCGAAATTTCAAGGGCAACGAACTTTCTTTTCATAATGTCAGACATACTCGAAAATTAAATTAGGAAGAGGGAAAATACCTTGGATTTTCGAGAATGATACTTGAGACGGTAGAGTCTCGTGCTGATAACGTGTTATAAACTAAAGCAAAAGACAAGAACAATAGAACAAGAACAATAGTAATAGAGAGAAGAGTAGAGAGAGTTCTTCTTATTGAGAGTTAGGAGTGAATTACAATGGTAGAGAGCACCTCTATTTATAGGGAGGAGGAAGATCTTGCTACCAATAATAGGACTCTAAAATCTCTCTAATTAAATACATTAAAGACATTCACCTTAAATAGAAGTGTAAGAATCTTCTATTTCATAACAATTTGGTATTTGTAAACTAAAATTGCAATTTTATCCTATTTCTCAATTCAATTGCATTTTTAATCATAAAATCATTCCTAATATTTTTAATTTAATAATTATTCTTTTTTAATTAACACAATATTTTAAATTTTATTTTTAGACATCATTTACTATTTTATACAATTTGAATTGGGGAAAATTGGCTATTTAAGTTATAGCCTTTTTTATTTCAATTCTAGCACTAATTTCAACCCCCAATTACGCTACCCAATTTTATAAATAACCCAACCCAGATCCAATTAAACCAACCCGCCCGGAACCCCCTTTTAATCAGGTTCGTTGATCATTTAGATCAATGGTCTACGTAACCACTTCCCTTAATTAAACCAAATACACCCTAACCCTAATCATTTACACAAACCAGCTGCCTTTGTATCTCCCTCGTTCCCAAAATGCTCTCAACCTCCCTGAAAACCTAGCCCTCCTCCGACCATTTTCCGACCTCGTATCACTGTAAAACATGGCTTTCCAGGCTTCATGCAACTTGTACTTACCCCTCCCTTCTATGACCCCCTTTGTTCAAAGATCGAAACTCCATTTTGAATACCACCGACTCAGAGGTCCTCCAACTTGAGTTCTACGGCCATATCAGGTCTCTCTCCGGTGAGTCTTAGTGTTATGAGTTCGTTGTCGACTCTAAATCAGTCTGTTCCAGGCTTTCTCGCTCTCTAGGGTTTTCTCTGAAACCCTAAATCTCCAAGGTTTTCTTCTGTGTTTCTCTTTAAAATCTCCTACAAATCTACGTTATTTTCTAAAGGTTCAAACTATTTTCCACAGTTTTTATCGACTTTGTTTTTAAACTGTTCATCTTTCCAAAATTTCGGGTTTCTCCGATTTCTGTATTTTATTTGCCCTATTGTGATTTCTTTTACTTTTACTATGATTCCTGAGTATTTTCTACTATGGTTCCTGTGTATTTTCTTTACTATGGTGTTTCTAGGGTTTCTGAGTAAATCCTTCACTGTGTTCCTTCCTTTCCTTATGCTGTTTGTGAAAGTTTATATTCTTTCCGAGTTTATCTTCACCTATGTTTTCTTCTTCACACTTGAGATGTTTTAGAAACCCTAGATTTTAGGGGTTTTCTGATTTTTATGTATAATAGTTTGATGCATGTTTAATGTCAAAATCCTATATGTTTAAACGCTTCATGCTTCTGATTTCGTGCTAAGCTCTCAACAACTTCTAATTACATTTCATGCTTGTGTGCTTCTGCTCTCTGATTACATGACTGTTCTATTAACTTTAGCCTCGCATGTTTGAATTTGTGCATCTCTTTATAGTTTTATTTTCCCCTTTTAAATAACCCCAATTTTGGGAAATTAATTTTTACGGACTTATTTGATTCTTTAATTTGGACCCGCTCTTTGACTAAATTCAATGTCAATTTGTATTTCTGTTTCCTTGATTCCTATGTGATTGATGACTCTACTTACCTTATTTGTTTAAACCGTATTTATTTCAAAAATCTAATATGTATTTACCCTTTATTTTACAACTCATTCTTGATTTTCTTCCCAAAAATAAAACCCGATTTATTTACCTTAAGTCTGGTTCCTTAATTAAAGGGAATTCTTTCCCTAATTGATTGTGATTGGTACTAAGTTATTTTCTTGCCTTATTTGCTGCTTACTATCAAATTATATAAAACCCCATCCCTTTTCACTTCAACGCACGAACATTTTCACATTCACAAAAACTCTCTCTTCTCTTCTCTGCCTTTTCTCTGCTACTTTTTTTGTTGCTCGAGTTTAGCCGGCTGAAAGCCAAGGCTAAACTATAAGGTTCTATCAGCCCTATCTGCTTTACTATTCGAATTTGCAAACCGGTAGGTCCATGATTTAAATACTATCTCCAAAACATGTTTACTTACCCTTTTTCATGTGTCATGTTTATGTTCATTATGTAATTAAATTTCAGCATGCACATCCCTACCCCATATCCCTATGTTTTGATGTTGTATGCTTGCATGAGTACTTTCATGTACATCCCTTTCCCCAAGTCCCCTTAGTTTAATTCTGTTTGCTACAAATGCTTTCATGTAATCCCCCTTCCCTTTACTTCCAGTGTGTGAGTTCTATTTTGGACTAGGGTGGCATTCCATTGCCATCCCTAGTTTAGAACCATGTTGCTCTAAACATATACTCAAAATCAGTCACACTCCCTTAACCCCTATTATGTGTTGAACTTGACTAAGGTCTGGTGGTGTCCTAATCACCATATAGGCCTAAGTCTAACTTTCTTATGTTTGCTCTTATTTGTGCAAGCCATGTAAAGGTTCAGGGGTATGTCAGTCCCATTCATGGCTAGGTATGACCATCCTTTGCTTTGGTCTTCCTCTAATCCCTTGTTTCTACACTTACTCTTATTTCTTTAAGTCCTACCCTCCTCTGGTAAGCCATGCTTAGGGACTTTTGAGTTCCCTCTGAACTTGGATGCCTAAGGGCTGGTAATTCCACACCTTGCACTACTCTAATCATTTTTAAGGTGTAAGCATTGCCTGGGCTTCCTGAAAGCCCTTGGAAATTTGAAACACTCTAAGAGAAAGCCTTGGAATTTGGAGCCCCGATTTGATAAAATACATATGTGTGACATTAAGGTTGCTTTGGGTTTCCTCGGGTCCGTTTAGTTTTGATGTATTTATTCTCTTAGTCTTTTCTTTCCACTCTTGTAACAAGCTTTGTAAAAGAATTTGGGGATATAGTGAAAAGGGTGTGGGAGGGGTTTATATTGTTGTCAATCACTTAGAAATTATGCCTATAGGATTCAATATTTCATCTTATCAAGAAATTATATCTATAGGATTTCAATATTGCATCTCATCTAGAAATCATGTCTATAGGATTTTAATATTGCATCTCATCTAGAAATCATGTCTATAGGATTTTAATCTTGCAAATCACTTAGAAATCATGCCTATAGGATTTTAATTGCAAGCATAATAAAATCATGTCTATAGGAACTGTGTAAAAACGCTAGGCAAACAATAGGTCCTTTAAACGTTCTAAAAGTAGCAGTAAATCAATACGTAGATATCATGCCTATAGGGTTCAAACTCGCCTAATTTGTTGAACATTTTAAATAAAATTTGTCCAAAGCCGCTCATTTTTGAAATCTGGCCAAGTCTTTTTTTTACACCATTTTAAATCTATAGAGTTTTTTAAACTCCAAACTTGCATTTTATTCTGAAGTCAACTTTTTTTGGTCTTATGCCTAAATTTACACTTCAATATTTTATGAAAACTCTTTCTTGTATCATTTTACTTAAGCAGTTCGGTTAGTTTTGTAAGCCATTTCTGGACTTTTGCAGACTTCAAATTTCTGTTTCCAAAACTCTTCTTTACATATTTTTTTCTAATATTAACGCTTTCTGAAATTACTGGTTTAAACTACCATAAGTCCTAACAAACCGGACTCGAGGGGCTCAAAATAGACTTATTATCTACTTTATGTGTTAAACTAATCTATCCACTATCAGTTTTAAGCTTAAGACCAAATCATTAATTGCAAGTCATACTAAACTAATTGCTGTATAGATTAAGGGGTTTATGTGCAGCCTTTGTATGTTCGTTTACTTCCCTTATGTGCTATTTGTTTTGATTGACGCCTTAGCATTTTTACCTTTAAACTCCATATATGCCCTCATTTCCCTTTCTTCCCTTTTAGGATTAGAAGTCCAAGTACCCCGGGACTAATAGGTCGGGACGAGTATTAGCATGCAAAAAATGACTAAACGCGCTTAAAATACCTTAACAAGTGGGAAGGGTAGAATACGGAGATGATGACGATGCACAAATATCATAAAGCGTCCCCTCTTTGGGAATATGTGCGGGATATTGCATCGAATGATCCATATAATAGTTACCTAGGACCCTCATAACCTTTTCTTTGTAAATGTTTTTCTCTAAAATTCCCTTTTACTTGTGCTGTCCTTCTTTCAAAATTGTCAGCTTGCTCGTATTCTGTATGTGCAAAATTTGCTTGTCTATTTCTATACTTCTTAAAGTCACATATAAGCAAGACCGTGAACCACACTAGTGGATCTCGAGGGGTGCCTAACACCTTCTCCTCGAGATAATTTCAAGCCCTTACCCGAACTCTGGTTTTATTTCAAAAATCTTCTTTTCTTCTTAAAGTGTCCTAATGAACTATAATCATTAGGTGGAGAATCTTCAAACTCCATAGCCCAATTCCCAAAAGGGGACAAGAGTTGTTTTGCCCATAATGTCGTAAACACGATTTCGCTTTTAGGGAAAAAGGGGGCGTCGACAGCATGGCGACTCTGCTGGGGATTTTCTTTATGGATTTTACCATTACTTGCTTTTGTGACTCTATTTGCTTACTTAATATTTATTTCCTGTCTTTGATTATTTCAGCACAATTACTAACTTGGCTCTTTATGTCTTTTCTTTCCTTTAACTGCTTTTTATTTCAATACTGTTTTAATTTCGAGAAAATCATTGTAATCATTTATCTTATGAATGTGAAAATACATGCAATTTATTTCATTATTATAATTGCATCTCTCAACATCATATTCCACTTGTGCCAAAATAAATCCTATAGCAACACTTATAATAAGTGGTTGCGTCCTTCCAGTACTATAAACCCCCTAAATGTGGCAAAGGCATACTTGTGGTAAAATCAGTCGATCAACGGTGTAGTCGATGGTTCCGCGCCTTTCCCTCTTGAGTTGTCCGCTCAAGGGTACCTTGCCTAGCACTTCAAAAGTAGAAACCTGATTCCTTTAAACTGTTCATGCATTATGGTCAACCCTAGCCGAGTCAGTTATGTTGTCCACATAATGACTTATTAAGATAGCCTAAACCATAGTCCATCGGGTTTCATGAAACCCAAACAGACACATTCATGTTATGTGCATTAATTTGGAGAACTGAATGCCTTTTGCTAATTATTGATTTAAATAGTCGAGTCTGGTGGGATTAAGGGCCTAACATATTTTTTTGCAGAAAATGAGGCACGAGATCCCAAGATTCGGTATGGTATCCAATATCCACCCAAGGTTGCTGAGCTGGTGAGAAGATCTTCATAGCAGTGATCGAACCCTCGTCCGTACATACCTAGGGAATTTGCCTTCACTTCTTGAAATCCAACCCAACAACAAAATCATTGAGGCTGCCACTTTTTTTTTGGGATGGTGATCGTTCAGTGTTCCATTTCAGGGATTTGAAAATGACCCCTTTGCTAGAAAAAATAGGGGGCCTAGCTGGCATCCCTTGGGAAACGCCGGGTTTGCTTATGCTAGAGAATTGCAAAAGTAGAGGCTTTCTTAAAATGATGGGACTTAAGAAAATCCCGACCTTTCCTGCTTGAAGGATTCCGACATACCATTTAACTTCTTATACGAGAGATATGGCCACAACAATTCCTATCGCACCTACATGGACGAATTCGCCCTCACCTCGTTGGGACATATTCACAGAAGGGTGTTTGTGTTCATGTTTTTCTTCTTGGGCATGGTAATTTTCCCTATGAAGAAGGCTAGTATCCATACCATACTAGTCATGGTTATCAAGACTTTGATGGAAAGGATCGACGGGCAGTCCTTCAGCATAGTACCTATGATCCTCACTGAAATTTATTGAGCCTTGGAAAGCGTCAACAAGGGGCTCCACATTTCGAGGGTTGTAATTTGTTACTTCAACTATGGTTCCTAGAACACTTTCAGAAAGGAGACTACAGACAAGAAATCATACGCAGGGATTGGGATGACCATATCTCTTTTCACCACCCAAAGCGAATGAACTTCATGCCTGATATGTTCGCCAGCCAGAGGACGCCAGTGGATGGGTAGAGTTGTTCGAGAATCTAAAAGAAGAAAAATTCAGTATATGTTCGAGTGGTTCCCAACGGAGGGAGTTCATTATCCATTCTTGAGACGCACCATTCCTCATACTCATTGGCCTGAGAGGAACTCATCCTTACGTCTCCCTCCGAGTCATGAGGCAAGCCGGAAGGAAACAAATCATACCCATGATAGAGAAAATGAGTCATTTTAAGGCCGACTTTCAAAATGATGATAGCCCGCATAGGTGTCACGTTCAGCATATGTGGTACTGCAAGCTCGTTCTAGGGAACGAATCTATTCAACTGGACATGTATCATGCCAAGTGTGTGCCGCACTACATAGGTTGGTTGGAAGATGATCACATTGGTTTGGGTTGTCCGGGATTCATCCACGGTCACAGGATTATCAACGAGAAAACTGAAGCACAAGTCAAATACAACCAATTGCGCAAGAGGATGAGAGAGTGTGAGAATGAACAGGGGAAATACAGGAAGCCCACGATAATCTGATCAACGAGTGGAAGGATATGGCCGTCAACGCCAACAACCGTTTGGGATATCTGGAGCAAGGTTTGGTGGAGTTGGAAGAAAAGTTCTTAAAAAGGATTGCGGACTGTCAGAATGTTGAGGGAAGCGCAGGCGGGCATTTGGATCGAGCCTACCTACTGTTAGGGATGCACGAGTTTATGCAACTACACGATGGAAGCAAGAATACTGAATCTGGGGAAGGTCCTTCTGGGACCAAGTAGTTAGGATTTTTATTATTGCGCTTTTCTGTAATAAGGCCACTGGCGATTAATAGCGTGTTATCATTTAGTTGTTTTAGACTCATTTTGTTTTCATCAATAAAATGAGGCATTTAGCATTATAAGTTCTCCAAATATTATTTGTCGCTAGGCCTACCTCGGGCATGACGAGGCACCCCAAATTAGGAAGCAATTTATATTCCTACATAATGTGTTTAAATATTGCAGTATTATTTATCAAAACCCGCACTAACTTTTTACCTTTTTGTTTTTCTTTTATTTTATTCCCCTCCCTTAAGGTTAGTTCGTGCATTCTGGCACCATCAACATACTCCACAAGATCAAAGGATCCTCCACCTCCTCCTCCTCTTAGTCCTACCATAAACAGGAACAAAGACAAAATGAGAGATACAAGCGCTAGGAAGGAACTTGAAGAAGCTTCTCAGAATGCTGCAATCACCAAGGAAACTGTTGCTCATCTGGAGCAAACTTTGCTGAGGTTCCGAGAGGAATTGGACCAAGTTAGAAACCTGGCAAGCCCGTCAATCACTCTTGCAGCGCCTGATGTTAACACATAGAACCCCGCACCACCACAAAACATCCCACAACCTCCAGTGCAACCCACTCATAACACTCCACTGCACCCTCCTGAAAACACCAGAAAAGACCATAACATTCCAGTCTTGTGGACACTAAGCCGCACTACAGTCGGCCCATAACTAGTGTGGTCGAGGTAGAGGACAAAAGTTCCCTCAATAAGAATTTGGTCGTTGAGATCAATAAGTTGACTAGCCGGGTCCAAGGTGTCGAAGGTAACAAAGGTGTTGAGGGTTTGAATTACGAAGATCTATGTGTTCAACCAGATGTTGAGCTCCCAGAGGGGTACAAACCTCCCAAGTTCGAAATGTTCGATGGCACAAGTGACCCCAAGGTCCACTTGAGAATGTATTGTGACAAGTTAGTAGGGGTTGGAAGGGACACGAAGATCCGTATGAAGATGTTCATGAGGAGCTTGAAAGGTGATGCTTTGTCTTGGTATATTAGCCAGGATGCGAAGAAGTGGACCAGTTGGGTAAACATGGCGTCTGATTTTATGGATCGGTTTAGGTTCAACACTGAGAACGCAATAGATGTGTTCTATATCCAAAATCTAAAAAAGAAACCCACAGAGACCTTTCGCGAGTATGGTACTCATTGGAGGTCCGAAGAAGCTAAGGTCAGACCGGCCTTGGAGGAAGAACAAATGAACAGGTTCTTCGTTCGTGCTCAAGATCCATAGTACTATGAGATACTGAGGCTAATTGAGGGTCAAAAGTTCTCCGACATCATTAAATTGGGAAAAAGGATTGAAGAAGGTATCAAGAATGGTATGGTCACTAACCTCGAGGCATTTCAAGCCACCAACAAGGCTCTACAGTCTGGTGGCTCTTCAAAGAAAAAGGATGTGAATTCTCTAATGGCTGCGCAAAGAAACAACTCCCCCATGAAATACCAGACCTATCCCTCAGCTCCACTCACATATCAGCCTACCCTAAATTACCAAGCACCATCACCCACTTACCAATTTCCACCCCTTTCTTACCAATCACCTCCACCACCTACATATCAACCCATTTCACCCAGATATTCCCAACCCACACCCGTATACCAAGCATATAACTGTCAACCATCTCACTACCTATCACCGCCTAATCGGTAAAATTTCCCTCGACCTAGACCAAACTTCGACCGCAAACCTCCTAGACAATATACCGCCATAGCCGAGCCGATTGATCAATTATACGAAAAAATCAAAGCAACAGGTTACGTTACCCATATTCCAGCCGTAAATCCAGAAAACCCTTCCCAATGGATAGACCCAAACAAGACTTCCGCATACCATTCCGGGATGAAGGGTCATACCATTGACGAGTGTCGTTCGTTAAAATAAAAGATTCAAAATCTGATTGACAACATGATCATCATAGCAGAGGAGCCCGCTCCGAATGTTCACAACAACCCTCTTCCTAACCACAAGGGAGGAGGCATCCAGATGATTGAGATGAAAGAAGCCAACGGTTACTCTCAATCCCATTATTGTCCAGATTCAGCCCTCTGAGGGCGACATGGTAAATGTGTCCATGCCACTCGAGTTTGAAGCACCTCCTACAAAGGTGCCAAAAACAATTTAGGTTGAGTTCAGGATTCCAAAGGCGCCTACACCATTTGAAGTTATTGCATTACCTCCCAAAGAACCAATTCCAGTCTCCATGACAGTCGTGACCCCGTTCCAAACAAATGCTATACCTTAGGACTACACCATTGAGGCTAGAAGTAAAGGAAAAACATACACCGGAGAAGCAATTGCCGCACAGGGCTTGACCAGACAGGCAGAGTATACACCCCAGATCATTTGGCTGAGTCTAGCAAGCAAGCCTTCGGGCGGGCTGTCGAAACTGGACCCGATGACCTCTGGAGAAAGGTACATGCCAAAGAGTACTCGGTCGTCGAACAACTGAATAAGACGCAGCACAGATTTCTATTCTGGCACTTCTACAAAGCTTTAAGGCGCACAAAAATGCCTTAATGAAAATACTGAGTAAAGCTTATGTTCCAGTGACATAACAGGAGGCGAAATGGCAAACATGATGGGGCAAGTACTGGAAAGCCATAATATCACCTTCCACGAAGATGAATTACCACCAGAAGGGCTTGGTCACAACAAAGCGTTGCAAATTACTGCGCAATGCGAGGATCACTTTATTACCAGGATTCTAGTTGATGGGGATCCAGCCTCAACATTTCCCCGTTGGTGATTCTCATGACACTGGGCAAAGGATTGCACGAGATCAAAGACAGAGTTATCAGTGTCAAAGCTTTTGATGGATTTTAGAGGTCCAACATTGGAGAAATTAGCCTATGCCTACAGATGGGACCCACCTGGTTCGACATGGAGTTCCAAGTCATTGGCGTACCAACATCATACAATTTGTTGCTAGGATGACCCTGGATCCATGCCGCTGGGGCCGTGGCATCAACTTTGCATCAGGCTATAAAACTTGAATGCAATCATCAGGAAGTAATCATCCATGAGAAGGGAAGCAACCCCATATATAGCCGCCAGGCCATCCCAATTATCGAAGGTAGAAAGAAAATCGGTGGAGAAACATACCATCACATCGAGCGAGTAAATGCCATAAATAAAGACAAGTGGTGGGATAAAAAAATTGAGAGCATTATGAATTGGAGTAGATACGAGCCTCGAAAGGGGCTGGGCAAGGATCTCCAGGGTATCACCAAATCTATCCAGTTGAAAAAGCGTGGAACCACATTTGGCCAGGGTTATGAATACACTTGGGAAGAGTTCTAGTATTGGTCGCCACCATGGCGCAGCCTCTACTACCCACTGTAGCACCCTCTACCTCAGTTAGAGCATACCTATCAGCCCCCCGATGTCATATACGGGTCAGAGGAAGATGAGACGCTGGCAGCGATGAAGAACCTATTTCTGGATGACAATATGGATTGCTGCATTATCTTCGAGGAGGAAGGGGAGGAAGGCCCTTCCGTTCATGTTGTGAACCGAAAACCTCACCAATTGGTCAATCAGGACCACCAATGCCCGTAGAGCCTCGGGGTAGCAAGGATAAACGACACATATGCATCGCACTTTACTTTTAGTTGATTATACTTTTCAACATTGTCTTCACTTTTGAAAAGAGCTATGATGTTTCAGACAATTATGAATTTAATCAAAGGCATTTTCCAAGTTTATATTTATATTCGCTCTTATTTATTTTCTTTATCATTTACTTTATTTTACATAGCATTACTATTACATATCATGATAATGAACCGACAACTGTAACTTGCAACAACACAAAACGACAAACGGACATAGATTCAGAAGAGGATGAAATACCAGAAGAGGTTGTTTGGGAGGTCGAGAATTTTGAGAACGTGCCTAAGTCTAACTTGGATGAAACTGAGGTCATTAATTTGGAAGTTGCAGAAAATGTCAAGGAAATATGTATCATCGTACACTTGTCACCATCAGAAAGGAAGAATACACAAAGTTTTTGAAAGAATATGAGGATATATTCGCCTGGTCGTATGATGATATGACCGACCTCAACACATCCATTGTGGCTCACAACTGCCAACAGATCCGACATGCCCACCGGTCAAACAAAAACTCAAAAAATTCAAGCCAGACATGAGTTTGAAAATCAAAGATGAGGTCACCAAGCAAGTCAAAGCCAGGGTTCTCAGAGTGGTATAGTATCCAACATGGTTAGCCAACGTTGTGCCGACACCAAAGAATGATGGAAAGGTTAGAGTCTGTGTCGACTACCGAAATTTCCACCGGGCCAGTCCTAAAGATGACTTCCCTTTGATAAATATACACATACTGATTGATAATTGTGCCAAACATGAGCTCTAGTCCTTCGTTGATTGTTTTGGTGGATACCACCAGATCTGGATAGATGAAGAAGATGAAGAGAAAACAGCATTTATCACGCCGTGGGGAATGTACTGTTACAGAATAATGCCATTCGGTATAAAGAATGCTCGAGACACCTATACGAGAGCCATGACCACAATATTTCATGATATGATACATAAGGAGATCGAGGTGTATGTGGATGACATCATCATTAAATCCAGGAAAGCTGCAGATCACATGGCAGATTTGAGAAAAATCTTCAACAAACTAAGGAGATACAACTTGAAACTGAACCCGACCAAGTGTGTGTTCGGGGTCCCAGCCGGAAAGTTATTGGTTTCATTGTGAGTCACCGAGGAATAGAATCGGACCTGTCAAAGGTCAAAGCCATTCAAGAGTTGCCACTACCAAAGAACAAAAAAGATGTAATGAGTTTCTGGGGAGGCTTAACTACATCCACCGATTCATAGCTAGTCCATTGTCATTTGTGAACCCATCCTCAAGATGCTAAAGAAAGATGCCACTACTAAGTGGACTAATGATTGACAAAAGGCCTTCGATAGAATCAAGGAATACTTGTCTATGTCGCCAGTCCTGGTTCCACCTGAGCCAGGGAGACCTCTATTGCTTTATCTTACAGTGTTGGATGGGGAATTTGGTTGTGTTTTGGGACAACATGATGAAATGGGAAGGAAGGAGCAAGCCATCTACTACCTCAGCAAGAAGTTTACCCCGTACGAGGCTCGGTATTCCTTATTAGAGCGCACTTATTGTACTTTAACTTGGGTAGCTCAGAAATTGAGGCACTATTCTGCGCTTACACCACTCATCGCATATCCATGATGGATCCGTTGAGTACATCTTTCAGAAGCCCATGCCTACAGGCAAGCTCGCCAAGTGGCAAATACTATTAAGTGAATTTGACATCGTTTATGTTACCCAAAAGGCAGTCAAAGGACAAACCTTGGAATATCACCTCGCCGAGAATCCTGTAGTAGGATAATACGAACCCCTAAAGATGATTTTCCTAATGAAGAGATAGCCTTCATAGGATAAGACATTGCAGAATCCTATGATGGCTGGAGGATGTTTTTCGACGGAGCTGCAAATTTAAAAGGAGTTCGTATAGGAGCGGTCTTGGTATCAAAAACTGGTCAACATTACCCAGTATCCGCCAAGCTCAGATTTCCGTGCACCAACAACATGTCTGAGTACGAAGCCTGTATCTTAGGGCTCAAACTGGAAATTAAATGAACATTCAGGAACTATTAGTGATCGGAGATTCAGACCTACTCATACATCAGGTTAGAGAAGAATGGGCAACCAAGAATTCTAAGATACTCCCTTATCTACACCACATATAGGAGTTGAGGAAAAGATTCAGAAAGACAGAATTCCAGCATGTTCCAAGAACACAAAATGAGTTCGCCGATGCCTTAGTAGATTTATCTTCTATGACCCAGCATCCAGATACAAACTTTGTTGATCCCATCTAGGTCAAGATTCACGACCATCCAGCTTATTGTGCTCACGTCGAAGAAGAAGCCAACGGAAACCTTGGCTACATGATATCAGGGAATATTTGACAACAGGAGGGTACCCAGAGGTTGCCAATTCCGTTCAGGAACGAACATTTCAGAGATTGTCCAACAATTTCTTTCACAGCAGAGGAATCATGTATAGGAGGACACCTGATTTTGGATTATTAAGATGTGTCGAAGCGAAGGAAGCAACCAGACTATTGAAGGAAGTGCACGCAAGGACCTGCGGACCATACATGAATGGTTTTATTTTGGCAAAGAAGATACTCCGCACAGGGTACTTTTGGATGACTATGGAGATGGACTACATGCAATACGTCCGGAAATGCCACCATTGTAAAATACATGCAGATATGATAAAGGTGCCTCCAAACGAGCTTACTGCAGCAAGCTCACCATGGTCGTTCGCCGCTTTGGGAATGGATGTTATTGGACCAATAAAACCAGTCGTGTCAAATGGGCACAGGTTCATCCTAGTGGCAATTGATTACCTTACCAATTGGGTTGAAGCAACATAATACAAGGCAGTCACCAAGAAAGTAGTAGCAGATTTTGTCTGAGATCGTATGGTTTGTCGATTCGGGGTTCCAGAATCAATCATCACCGACAAAGGCTCTAACCTTAACAACGACCTGATGAAAGCAATGTGTGAAACATTCAAGATCAAACACAAAAACTCTACGGCTTACATACCTCAAATGAATGGATCTGTAGAAGTAGCCAATAAGAACATCCAAAAGATACTAAGGAAAATGATCGAAAAGCACAAGCAATGGCACGAGAAGTTGTCATTCGCCTTATTAGGTTATCGTACCACAGTCCGCACGTCAACTGGGGCCACTCTCTACATGCTGGTATATTGTACAGAAGCAGTCATCCCCGCCGAGGTAGAAATTGCCTCATTAAGGGTCATACAAGAAGCAGAGTTAGATGACGCAAAATGGGTCAAAAGTCGCTACGAGTAGTTAGCCCTCATCGACGGGAAGAGAATTAATGCCGTTTGTCATGGTCAATTATATCATAACAGAATGTTCAGAGCCTTCAACAAGAGAGTCAAGCCAAGGAAGTTTACGCCAGGACAGCTGGTATTGTAGAAAATAGTTCCGCATCAAGATGAAGCTAAAGGGAAATTCTCTCCCAATTGGCAAGGTCTGTACATGGTTCATCGGGTTCTAACTGGAGGAGCTCTTATTATCGCAAAAATGGATGGAGAAGTCTGGCCGAAGCCTATCAACTCAGATGCAGTGAAACGATACTACATTTGATCATATGCTATCTTTTATGATGTAATTTGAACTACGCTTGACCTGATTCCCGCATAAGAGGGGATACGTAGGCAAACCTATGGGTTTGGTCACATTTTAATAAACATTCCATTCCCCTCCGCTATTGGAACTGGGGCAAAATTTTGAGGAGGACCCTCGAAATTCCGAAGTCAGCTTGTCAGTATCATAATCAGCGGCGACCCAGCAAATTGGGGCAGATTTTTGAGAAGGACCCTCAAAATTCTGGAATCGGTCCGTGTTCAGTTATTCAGCACAACCATCAACATCGCCAACCCAGTAAACTGGGGTAGAATTTTGAGAAGGACCCTCAAAATTCCAGAGCAAGCGAGGTCGCTGTGTCTTTGACCATGTTGTAGTCGTCGGTTCACCCAAAACAAAATCCTTATATATATATATATATATATATATATATACGTACTTGCATTATATTTATCAAAGTCATGCATAAACATAACTTGCACTATCGTCGTTTACCAACCTACCCCCGTGATACATAACGCCAAAAGTTGGAGGATACGAACTAACCTCCCCCTACAGAACTCATGATTTTTCTTTGGTTGCAGGAACTCAGGTTATGGATGAGGACACATTCGCTCTTCGGGATCGAAACCCTTATAGGGTCACTATTCGCACTCCGCAGCAGTCCCAATATCGCAAAACCATATATCAGCTAAGAAAACTTACTACCATTCGCTCTTTTACTTTCATGTATTGCATAAGGCTACTATCTGGCTTTCGAGACTAAGCTCTGTCTCCATCTGCATTTCTGCATAAGGCTACTCTCTGCCTTCCAACCTCTACCTCCATCCTGCATAAGGCTATCATCTGCCTTTCGAGACTAAGCTCTGTCTACATCTGCATTTCTGTATAAGGCTACTCTCTGCCTTCCGAGGTTAAGCCCTACCTCTATCCTGCATAAGGCTATTTCGAGACTAAGCTCTGTCTCCATCTGTATTTCTGCATAAGGCTACTCTATGCCTTCCGAGGTTAAGCCTTACCTCCATCCTGCATAAGGCTATCATCTGCCTTTCGAGACTAAGCTCTGTCTCCATCTACATTTTGCATAAGGCTACTCTCTGCCTTCCGAGGTTAAGCTCTACCTCCATCCTGCATAAGGCTATCATCTGCCTTTCGAGACTAAGCTCTGTCTCCATCTGCTTTTTTGCATAAGGCTATTCTTTGCCTTTCGAGGTTAAGCTCTACCTCCATCCTGCATAAGGCTATTATCTGCCTTTCGAGACTAAGCTTTATCTCCATCTGCATTTTGCATAAGGCTATTCTCTGCCTTCTGAGGTTAAGTTCTACCTCCATATTGCATAAGGCTCCTATCTGCCTTTCGAGAATAAGCATTGTCTCCGCCCTGCATGGCTGAAATATCACCACATATTTTTAAATTCTCCCTCTGGCTGAAAGATCGCCACCCTTTTCATTCATTTGGCTGAAAGATTGACACCTTTCTCATGGGCTGAAAGATCGCCAACTCGTTCAAAGGCGTCATAGTCCGAAGGCACCATATGCATATCCCAAGAACATCATTTCATGGTCTACGAACCATTACTTTTACTCTCTTCATGACCTAGGACGTCATAGTCTGAGGACGTCATCCTAACCGTCCAAGGACAAACATTCATGGCCCAACGAGAACTTGCATCACATTTAAGTTACGCAGCTATGCGCACATCATGCATTTACAGGTGTTCCGGTTAGCTCATAGCCATCTCAACAGGAGCGATCCCGCCCTAGTTCTCCGCAGTTTGTCCGATTCAAAGCACCCTCTCATACCTAACCATCGCGTCCGTTTTTTCAAATTCTCATCGGCATGTTCCGTCAATAGTTCCTGAACTACATATGGCCTGATTCCTATAAAACCAGGGATATGTAGGCATCTATGAGACCAAAGCGCGGTCAATATCCTTTTACAATCGCCATCTCCGGTCAAAATTGGTCATATTGTCTTTACTAGACAGTTCTTTCATCCTCCTCGGGTAAATAGAGGCAGTTGTTGATACCAATTTTTTACTATATATTTTATACTCAAAATATTCTCAAAAATAGAATATATAAGCATCCACAAATATTTTGGTATTTCTCCATATTTTTTAAGAATTTTTATTTATGGCATATTTTTGCACTATAAAATCCAATAATTATTTCCAAAATTTGTTATTTTGGTGCATAATTTATTTTATTATCTCACTTAATCAAAAATATATTATACGTGACTTTTACATAATTTCACAAGTTCATTTGGGATTTCTAAACTAAAATTGTATGAAATTGCAATTTTAGCCTATCTCTCGATTTAATAGCATTTTTAATCATAAAATTATTCCTATTATTTTTAAATTTATACTTATACTTTTTTTATTAACTCATTGTTTTTAATTTGATGTTTATACATTATTTACTATTTTATAAAATTTGAATTGAGAAAAATTAGCTATTTAAGTTATAGCCCTTTTTATTTCAATTCTAGCCCTAATTCAACCCCCAATTACACTACCCAATTTTATAAATAAACCGACCCAGATCCAATTAAACCAACCCGTCCGGAACCCCCTTTTTATCAGGACCGTTGATCATTTAGATCAACGGTCCACGTAACCCCTTCCCTTAATTAATCCAAATACACCCCTAACCCTAATCATTTACACAAACCAGCCGCCCTTGCATCCTCCTCATTCCCAAAATGCTCTCAACCCCCTGTAACCCTATCCTTCCTCCGACCATTTTTCAACCTAGTTTCACCGGAAAACATGGTTTTCCAGGCTTCATGCAACATGTACTCACCCATCACTCCCTTCTATGACCCTCTTTGTTCAAAGATCGAAACTCTATTTCGAAGACCACCGACTCACAGGTCCTCCGACTTGAGTTCTACAGCCAGATCTGGTCTCTTTCCGGTGAGTCTTGGTGTTATGAGTCCGTTGTCGACTCGAAATTAGTCCGTTCTAGGCTTTCTCACTCTCTAGGGTTTTCTCTGAAACTCTAAATCTCCAAGGTTTTCTTCTGTGTTTCTTTTTAAAATCTCCTGCAGATCTACATTATTTTCTAAAGTTTCAAAGTATTTTCCACAGTTTTTTATCGACTTTGTTTTCAAACTGTTCATCTTCTCAAAATTTACGGTTTCTCCGATTTCTCTGTTTTATTAGCCCTATTATGATTTCTTTTACTTTTACTATAATTCCTGAGTATTTTCTACTATGGTTCCTATGTATTTTCTTTACTATGGTGTTTCTAGGGTTTCCGAGTAAATCCTTCACTGTGTTCCTTGCTTTCCTTATGTTGTTCGTGAAAGTTTATGTTCTTTCTAAGTTTATCTTCACCTATGTTTTCTTCTTCACACTTGAGAAGTGATGAAAACCCTAGATTTTAGGGGTTTTCCGATTTTTATGTATAATGGTCTACTGCATGTTTAATGTCAAAACCCTAACTGCTTAAACGCTTCATGCTTCTGATTTCTTGCTATGCTCTGCAAGAACTTTTAATTACGTTTCATGCTTGTGTGCTTCTGCCCTCTGATTACATGACTGTTATATTAATTTCAGCCTCGCGTGTTTGAATTTGTGCATCTCTTTATAGTCATATTTTCCCCTTTCAAATAACCCCAATTTTGGGAAATTATTTTTTACGAACTTATTTGGATCTTTAATTTGGACCTGCTCTTTGACTAAATTCAATTTCAATTCGTATTTCTGTTTCCTTGATTCCACTATGTTATTGATGAATCTACTTACCTTATTTATTTAAACCGTGTGTATTTCAAAAACCTTATATGTATTTACCCTTTAGTTTACAATTCTTTCTTGATTTCTTCCCAAAAATAAAACCCTGTTTATTTACCTTAAGTCAGGTTCCTTAATTAAGGGAATCCTCTCCCTAATTGATTGTGATTGATACTAAGTTATTTTCTTGCCTTATTGGCTGCTTACTTTCAAACTATAAAAAAAACCCCATCCCTTTTCACTTCAACACACGAATATTTTCACAAGTTCACACTCACAAAAACTCTCGCTTCTCTTCTCTGCTTTTTCTTTGCTACTTGTTCTGCTGCTCAAGATTAGCCGGCTGAAAGTCAAGGCTAAACTATAAGGTTTTATGTGCCCTAGCTTCTTTAATATTCTAAATTTGCAAACTGGTAGGTCCATGATTTAAATACTATCTCCAAAACTACACGTTTACTTACCCTTTTTCATGTGTCATGTTTATGTTCATTATGTAATTAAATTTCAGCATTCACATCCCTACCCCATATCCCTATGTTTTGATGATGTATTCTTGCATGAGTGCTTTCATGTACATCCCTTCCCCCAAGTACCCTTAGTTTAATTCTGTTTGCTACAAATGCTTTCATGTAATCCCCCTTCCCTTTAATTGCCCTTTGTGTGTGAGTATTATTTTGGATTAGGGTGGCACTCCATTGCCATCCCTAGTTTAGAACTAGGTTGCTCTAAACCTATACTCAAAATCAGTCCCACTCCCTTAACCCTTATTATATGTTGAACTTGACTCATGTCTGGTGGTGTCCTAATCACCATATAGGCCTAAATCTTACTTTCTTAAGTCTGCTCTTATTTGTGCAAGCCATGTAAAGGGTCAGGGGTGTGCCAGTCCCATTCATGGCTAAGTATGACCACTCTTTGCTTTGGTCTTCCTCTAATCCATCACTTTTACACTTACTCTTAGTTCTTTAAGTCCTACCCCTCTGGTAAGCCATGCTTAAGGACCCTTGAGTTCCCTCTGAACTTGGATGCCTAAAGGCTGGTAATTCTAAGCCTTGCACTACTCTAATCATTTTTAGGGTGTAAGCATTGCCTCGGCTTCCTGAAAGCCCTTGGAACTTTGAAACATTTTAATAGAAAGTCTTGGAATTTGGAGCCCGAATTTGGTAAAATACATATGTTGGACATTAAGGTTGCTTTGGGCTTCCTCGGGTCCATTTAGCTATGATGTATTTATTTTCTTAGTTTTTTCTTTCCACGTTTGTAACAAGATTTGTAAAAGAATTTGGGGATATAGTGAAAAAGGTGTGGGAGGGGTTTACATTGTTGTCAATCACTTAGAAATTATGCCGATAGGATTCAATATTATATCTTATCTAGAAATCATGTCTATAAGATTTCAATATTGCATCTCATCTAGAAATCATGTTTATAGGATTTTAATATTGCATCTCATCTAGAAATCATGTCTATAGGATTTCAATCTTGCAAATCACTTAGAAACCATGCCTATAGGATTTTTATTGCAAGCATAATAGAATCATATCTATATGAACTGTGTAAAAACGCTAGGCAAACAATAGGTCCTTTAAACGTTCTAAAAGTAGCAATAAATCAATACGTAGATATCATGCCTATAGGGTTCAAACTCGCCTAATTTGTTGAACACTTTCAATAATTTTATTCAAAGCTGCTCATTTTTGAAATCTGGCCAAGTTTTTTACACCATTTTAAATATATAGCGTCTTTTAAATTCCAAACTTGCATTTTATTCTGAAGTTAACCTTTTTTTTGGTCTTCTGCCTAAATTTACACTTCAATGTTTTTTGAAAACTCTTTCTTGTACCATTTTACTTAAGTAGTTCGGTTAGTTTTGTAAGCCATTTTTGGACTTTTGCAGACTTCAAATTCCTGTTTTCAAAACTCTTCTTTATAGATTTTTGTCTAAAATTAATGCTTTCTGAAATTACTGGTTTTAAACTACCATAAGCCCTAACAAACCGAACCCGAGGGGCTCAAAGTAGACTTATTATCCAACTTTATGTGTTAAACTAATATATCCACTATCAGTTTTAAGCTTAAGACCAAATCAGTAATTGCAAGTCATGCTAAACTAATTGTTGTATGGATTAAGGGGTTTATGTGCAGCCTTTGTATGTTCGTTTACTTCCCTTGTGTGCTATTTGTTTTGATTGACGCCTTAGCATTTTTACCTTTAAACTCCATATATGCCCTCATTCCCCTTTCTTCCCTTTTAGGATTAGAAGTCCAAGTACCCCAGGAATAATAAGCCGGGACAGGTATTAGCATGCAATAAGTAAACGAGACTAAACGCTCTTAAAATACCTTAACGGGGTGGGAATGGTAGAATATGGAGATGATGACGATGCGCAAATATCATTAAGCGACCCCTCTTTGGGAATATGTGAGGGATATTGCATCGAATGATCTATATTATAGTTAAACCTAGGACCCTCCTTACCTTTTCTTTGTTTAAATGTTTTTCTGTAAAATTCCCTTTTTTCTTGTGATACCCTTCTTTTAAAATTGTCAACTTGCTCGTATTCTTTATGTGCAAACTTTGCTTGTCTATTTCTATTCTTATTAAAGTCACATCTAAGCAAGGCCGGGAACCACACTAGTGGATCTCGAGGGGTGCCTAACACCTTCCGCTCGAGATAATTTCAAGCCCTTACCCGAACTCTGGTTTTCTTTCAAAAATCTTCTTTTCTTCTTAAAGTGTCATAATGCACTATAATCATTAGGTGGCGACTCTTCAAACTCCATAGCCCAATTCCCAAAAGGGAATAAGAGTTGTTTTGCCTATAATGTCGTAAACCCGATATCGATTTTAGGGAAAAAGGGGGCATCGACAGCGGTTCCGCATTTGCGGATCATGAGCCATTTCTACGGCTTCCATTGGACCTTCCATTTTCGTGCAATCCGCATTCTGCAGATGCGGTCCCTCTTCTGCGGGATCTCGACCGCATCTACGGTCCCCAAGCATTGACCAAAAATAGCTTATTTGTCTCCCTTTCCGCTTCTGCGGTCAACCCACCGCAAAAGCAAAAATACCAGCAACTAGATCCTTCAGCTGTCCAAAAGTCCCATTTTTGATTCGTTAGTCATCTGGAATCCACCCGAGACCCCCGGGACCCCAACCAATCATACCAACCAGTCCCAAAATACATTACGGACTTGCTCGAGTCCTCAAATCACATCAAACAACGTCAAAACCACGAATCAACCTCCAATCCAAGCTTAATGAACCTTGAGATTTCCAACTTCTATTTTCGATGCCGAAACCTATGAAATCACGCCCGATTGACTTTAAATTTTGCACATAAGTCATATTCGACATTACGGACCTACTCCAAATTCCGGATTAGGATTCCGATCCCTATCTTAAAAAGTCCACTTCCTGTCAACTTCCCAAAAACCTTCAAGTTTTTATCTTTAGCGAAATGCCTTCAAAATGACCTAGAAACCTCCGAATTCACTTCTGATCGAGCTTCCAACTCAAAATCACCACACGAAGCTATTCCCAGTCTCGGAATCCAAACGGACATCAATCATACTGAAATGCACTTCAAGCCAAACTGATGAAATTTCTTCTAAAATGCTAACTTCCACAATGGGCGCCAAAATGCTCCTGGACCTTCCAAAACCCGATCCGGACATACGCCCAAGTCCGAAATCATCATACGAACATGTTGGAACCTTCAGGTCCCGATTCCGAGGTCGTTTACTCAAAATTTCAATCCTAGTTCATTCCTTCAATTTTAAGCTTTCGAAATGAGAATTATTTTTTCCAAATTAACTCTGAACTTCTCATACAAGTTATAATACACGAAATGAAGCTACTCATGGCCTCCGACTGCTGAACGACACGCTAGAGCTCAAAACGACCGGGTGAACCAAGATTACATACTAATCTAAAATTTTGGTAGGAATGCATAAGCCTCAAATCCTGGATCCGCCTCTGGTTTCCCATTAGGTATTCGGTACCTACATTGGGGCCTCACTAAATCCAGATTTGCATCACTCCCTAACAAAGGCGACTTCATATCCAGAAACTCGATCTCACCCGGTGTTCGGTATCTGGATTGGGGCCTGACTAAATCCGGATTTGCGTCAGTCCCTAACAAAGGTGACTTCATATCCAGAGACTCGATTCTTACCGGTGTCCGGTACCTAGATTGGAGCCTAACTAAATTCGAATTTGCGTTAATCTCTAACAAAGGCCACTTCAACCTAAAACCTCTTATTAAGGATAAAAGAGTATTTAACACTCCGCCACAATATTTGTGGGTGATTTGTTTGTTTTTTATTCAGTCGTAGCAGTAGTAGTCAAATACGATACTCCAAGAAACAGTCAACAGAAGACAAACCAACACCTCCTCAAACACACAATTAAAACATCAGTACATAACAAAACTCTAACTTCTCTCTGTCCACACCGCCACAAACTAATTTTTGTCTCTTCATAAAAAAATTCAAGATTTTCACAATCTTTCCCAAAAGGGGTCTCTTTTTTAACAAATTCAAGACCTTTTTTTTTGTTTAACATGGAGAATTAGTGTAATTTAACTGGTTGAAGGGGAGTTTTGGAGTAACTGGTAAAATTGCTGCCATGTGAACAGGAGATCACGGGTTCGAGCAGTGGAAACAATCTCTTACATAAATGCAGGTAAGTCTGCGTACAATCGACCCTCGTGGTCCGGCCCTTCCTCGGACCCCGCGCATAACTATATCGGACAGCATTTTTAGTGTAATTTAACTGGTTATAGCAGGTTCTTGCTCTATATTTCAGGTTATCATATCATACTTAATACCTATAGTTGTAGGTCCGTTTTACCTGACTAGTAATGAAAATTTGAAGAAGAATCAATCCAAACAGACGCCCACCTAATTGCTTAAATTTAAAATAGGCGACTGATGTCTAATATATGTATAACTGTGTATACCAGCTAAGAAAAGTAAATATTGAATTTAGCATGCTATTTGTGTAACAATCCCAAAAATCAACACATTATCCGTGGCCAGAAGTTAAAACTCTTTCTTCCTTATGTAATTTGTAATGTGTTATGTTTATAATTTTCGGAATTTATAATGTTTGGATGTCGATGAGGTTGGAGTGCAATGTTTTTCCTTTTCTATTGTAGTGATCAAAATGCTTATAGCTTTTAAGCTATCAGTTGAATAAACGATATTAATCAATGTCTTTTTTACGGACATAGGCATGCCACGGCCGACCTCGTGCCATTGACATAGGCATGCTGCGGTCGACCTTGTGCCATAGTGGCCTGCCACGGCCGATCTTGTGTCATTGACATAGGCATGCCCCCGGCCGACCTCGTGCCATAGTGGCCTGCCACGGCCGACCTCTTGCCATTGACATAGGCATGCCACAGCAAACCTTGTGCCATTGTGGCCTGCCGACCTCGTGCCATTGACAGGCATGCCACGGCCGACCTCGGGCAATAGTGACAACTCCATGAAGATAATTTTGCAGATAATTACCATCATGCTGTGTGAAAGTCACTTTCATGTGCAACTTATAATATTTAAAACTAATAATAAATAATTAAATCCAAATCAAGATCTTACAAATTAGGATCTCAAAGTTCTTTGATCCAACTAAAAATGGGGTTTAGTTCCACCACATTTGAGCCTTTCAACTACTCAACATAGCAGAGTTCAGAGATCATAACATTATAAGCCATTTTTCCTTTACATGCAATACAATATGTCCACTAAACAACAATTATTATGCTTCAGTCCCAAACAAAGTTGGGTTCAACAATATGAATCCTCACCATAAAAGTCACAAAGAGGAACTTGCACCATCAGAGGTCAAATTTGAAAGACCATCTGTCATTTGTCAAAAGACCATACAATTGCCTCAAAGCAAGAAGGTTCTATTTTATATTATCGGGGTCCATCTCCTGGTTGACAAACAAGAAAAGTCAGCAGAAATCAGGCTGAGCGAACAAAAAACTACGCATGTGTTAGGAAATTACAGAAGATTAAAAGAGAAGAATAACTTGAGGCGTGAAAGATCACTATCTTTCAAGAGATATTGCCAGTATATTCTTTAGAGGATTACAAGCAATTCTTCGTCAGAATACAACAAAGCCAGAATTACACACGCAAATTGAATATGGCTGCTCTTGGAGTCTCCTTGTATTTATAGAATTCAAGAGGAGACTTTTCTGAAAAGCCACATTTAAAGGTCCGACTCGGCTCGCGCTCAAGCCGCAAGTCCAAGTCCAAGTCATTTAGATATATATATATATATATATATATATAAAATATATGTTACACATACTTTTAGAAGTATGTCAAATACTCATTTTATTTGACTTAGTGGGCTTAGCCTTTTAACGCCTCCAAAATCACTTCTACTTGCCGATGTGGGAAATCCCCACATATACAAACTACGTCTAACAACATGTATATTCTAAGGGCGGCCCGGCGCACTAAGCTCTTGTTATGCGTGGGGTCCGGGGAAGGGCCGGACGACAAGGGTCTATTGTTCGCAGCCTTACCCTGCATTTCTGCAAGAGGCTATTTTCATGGCATGAACCTGTGGCCTGATCACATGGCAGTAACATTACCCAGGAAAAACGAATGCATGTAACTCCATCATGTTAGAACAAAACCAACTTGCTTTTCACAAAAATTTTGAATTTTGACATCGAATTTAGAAGGGTAGTATGTACGCAGATCTACCCATACCCTTGGGTAGAGAGGCGAGGTTGTTTCCGAATAGACCCCTGGCATCCTTCTCTCCAAGAACTTTCCACCTTGCTCTTGGGGAGACTCGAACTCACAACCTCTCGGTTGAAAGTGGAGGTTGCTTACCATCAGAGCAACCCCTCTTGTCTCTAGTTTCAATTAAGTAAAATAAATATCTTATGAAAGAATAGATTAACCAAAAAGTTCAATATTATATTCTAATATTGTCCCCTTAGTTTTTGCCTATGCACCAATCATTAAAAACTCAACTAAATAAAAAAAATTATTTATTATCCATTGAATGTCACATTGGACTTCTAAATACAGCACATAAAAGTGCTCTAGTTTTACTATCACGTTAATGATGTAAAGTTACAAGTAATAGTTCAAATTTGGAATGATTTTTAAAAGGTAAAATTTTAATATTAAATTATAGGATTCCCAATATACTATTTCAAATAAGGAAAAAATCAATAATCAACTTTTTAGTTAATTTTATATTCCTAAATATTAGAAAATAATTAAATTACTATTTTGTCCAATGTATAATCTATTTTAAAGGGTAAAAAAGGCGAACGATATTTCGCTAAGAATTTATGCTTTTAATATAATTAGTCTTAGGGTACGCGCTTTGCGCGTGTTCCCGTGTTAATAAGAATAGTTTTCTAAAAACATACAAGTATTATTAAACAATGCCTTTGAGTTATAATATGTGTGTATGTTTAGAAAGTCCTTAGAGTTTTGTAAAATATTTTATGAAAATTATTGTTATTTTTCTTCCTTAATGACGAACAAAGAAGTAAAAGAATTACTTTTATGACGATGAAGCTGGCATGTATCTCCTAATAATTATAATTTTAAAATAAATTAAGATTTTACTTTAAATAAATTATTTACTCTAAATGAGTTTGTTAATTATTTTTTTATTTTTACAAAATATTCTAATAAATGACAGCTTCCTATAGTTTCTAGATATTAACTTATTATTGTAAATTATTGACTATAGGAAGCTGATATAGTTTCTATATTTTGTAAAACAGAAAAAACGTACCTAACAATAATTGATTTATGGTAAATAATTTGTTAAAAGTAAAATCTTAATTTATTTAAATTAATATTTATAAGAATTGACTACATAATTCAAACAAAGAGATATCTAATAACTAAAATTTTAGTTGATTTAAAGTTTTAATATTAAATAAATAATTAAATATTGTGAACACAATTTTTATCCAAAATTATAAAATAATTATATGATGGGGATAAATAAATGTTAAAATAACGTTGAAATCCTTATTAAATGCACATTCCTAATGTCTATATACGTGGAATAAGGGAAAAAATTTACAAACAAATTGTTTGAATGATATAAGGTTAACTTAATTGATTTTGATGCCTTATATGTTAGAAATTCCTGTGTAATTGTTCAAATAAGGAAAATTTTAATAAGTAAAGTTTTTGTAGACTTTAAAGTACTAAATATTAAAGAAATATTTAAATAACTATTTTGTCTAGTGTAAACTCTATTTGAAAGGGGTAAAAAAAGCGAATGACATTTTGTTAAGGGTCTTCGTGCTTTTAATATAGTATAGATATAAATTTATTTGGCATATATATCTTCGGGCCCCAAAAAAATAGAAAAAGTATTAAAATGACGTTCAAGCCTGTGGTCGAAATGTCGTCTCCTTGCAAACCCTCAATCATCGAGTCGACCTCATCCGCTCAGAAGGACACAACTAATGATTTGATTAATTTTAAAAGTCTATCAATTTAGAGTGAATAAAAAATCCATACATAATTATCTTAAATCTCTATGCATAAAAAATATATCAAAAGAATTGAACTTGTTTATACTAATAATATAAAAGCAGTTATACATTATCATTAGAGGCGGACCTACAAATTTTATGCGACGGAGGCATGATATTTTGCTCAATCAGTACCCGTAAAGGATATTAGTGTTTAGAGTGCCAAGTAATTTAAATTAAGCATTATATATATATATATATATATATATATATACACATACATACATACATGATTTCTATCGAAACTTATGAAATCCGATGACCCCTTACTATAACACATAGGCCCGCTTCTGATTATCATGTTATTTAAAAGATATCTGCAATGACTATTTATAGGATTACCTTTTTACATGATACGTATATTATACTACACTAATTATAGTATAATATTTTTTCGGTGAGACAATATCTTACTACGGTATATTAAAAAATTCTAATATGACAAAATATCTTACCTTATTCAAGTGTATATCTTTTAAATCCATTATAATAAAAATAATGTTATGAAATAATATAAAAGACAAGAACAATAACTCAAGAACAAAAGCAAATAGAGAGAAGAATAGAGAGAGTTCTTCTTATTGATACTTAGAGAATGTTAGGGGTGATTTACAATGGGTAAGACCCCTTTATTTATAGGAAGAGGAATGACTTAGCTTCAAGCTAAAACTCTTAGACATTCACTCTAAATAGACTTCTATTTTATAACACTCCCCCTTGAATGTCTATTCAATAATGTGCCTCATAAAACCTTAAAACAAAACCCAATGGGAAAAATTAAAGTAAGGAAAAAGAGTACACATGTTTGAATATGCGCCTATTGGTTGCCTCGTTAAAAACCTTGCAAGGAAAACCCGGTGGGACAAAACCTTGTAAGGGAAAAAGAGTGCAACGCGCCTTAAACTCCCCCTAATGAGTACATCAATTTATATCCTTGAGCATTTGCATTCCAATCTTGTGCATCATCTTCAAAACAATCTTTGATAGAGATTTGATAAATAAATCAACCATATTGACTTAAATAAATATTCCGCACCTTGAAATCATCATTCTTGATAGATATGAACATCTTCATATAATGTCGTGGAATAACTCTTCAATATCTCCATTGATGCATTCTCAATGCCATCATGCTTATAGTTATAGCAAGATTCATATGTACACAAATTGTACTTGGGATGTGGTACTTCAAGACCAAGAATTGCATATGCTTCAAGCAACTTAAATCTTTCAAGTTAAGTCATATAAGCCATATAATAGACTTTAGATGCATATCAAGTTTTCCATGTCATGCTAGACAAATAAGATATCGAAAACTGACTATACATACCTTTGACTTTATACTTTCAAGCATTTGAACTATAGGTTCAAAACTACATGTCTTTCATATGGAATCAATTCTTCTTGAATTGAATCTCTTCCATTTAGTTACTTTCTTTGGGTCAGCAAATGGGTATAGCATGCTTTGCAATATGTTGCAATTGAATTATCCCTTTTATGAACTTCAGGTTCATATCATGATATTCGGGGATATACATATACAAATGATAATTCATCCCATGTAACCTTTTCTCAAGTGTTTATCATGTCTCCCCCTCATGTTAGTAAAGCTAACTTGTTTCCTCAACTTTGGGAAATCATCTTTGTGCATTATCATGTCAATATACACGGCACATTAATAATAAGATGAAATTATTTGGTTCCTGACCTTGAACCACTTGTGAGGGGAGAATATAATCTCGTATACAACGTATATCAAACTGATATATATAACTTTGTTCTCATAAGAAACAGTTTAGCTATTAAGTGGAAGCACTCAATAATTATCTTGCTAAACCAACTTTGATATAAACCAACTTATCAAGATGAACTATCTTGAGTAGGAAATCTGGAAATTATGCTCGAAGTTAGATTACTGAGCAATTTACCTCGCAAGCACCGGCCAGGCTGCGGGTTAATAACAATTGCGCATGTAACCATATCATAGATGCATCATATGTGGTATACATGGCAGGTGAATGGGCCCATATTCACCTTTGATATTTCCAGAATTTATGGGCTTCAACCCGAACTCTTTAGTTGGTTAGTTCATTAATGAGAACAAGTGGTACAAGAGAATTCGTAAAGAACTTTCTAGTTCTTTGATATTCACCTATGTGAATTTGCACATCATACTTAAAATGAGATGGCTAACACGAATGCCAACTGAATAAATTATCAATATTGGTAACCATGACATGTGCACTTATCAATAAACTTCAGGTTTATTATGACATGGGTTTTATATCAATAGATATCCACTTTATTGTGGCATTCTTTCTTTTGTGTAGTACAAACTGGAGAACAAAGCGGGTAGCTTTTCATATACAAATTACCCCGCTACAAGTTGTAGTAATAGGAGATATCAAAGCCTTCCTTTATTTATAGTCTCAATATAATCTATCGCTTTCGCGTGTACTTTGGAAACTGGATAAGTTTCTTTGAGACTTACTACAGCACAATACTCAATTGTGTTTCTCCAACATAGTAATAATTGGCTCTTCTAGAGCTCTCAATTAATTTTGTACTACCACAGATTCATCAACATCCATGTGGTGAATATCTTTCTTAAAGAGAAAGTTATACCATTATGGTCATGTCAAACTTATATGCAAGATATGTTTCTTGCATTATCGTTGTCCTTTAATAGTCATATTTCCAAAATACTTTGGCGTACAATAGGTACGTGACCAACGATCATTCATGCCATATATCATCTCAAACCTCCTTCTAGGGGTGAGTGTGGTATATTTAATACCAATTTCATGTTCATATTCTTCCAATAATGAATATGTATTCGTGAATCAAATGTTGTCACATTCACTTCGGGGATATGTGATTTTGTTATCCTTTTCAAATCTATAAATGCGTCATGCATTTGATTTGCTATTCTTTGCAAATGGATAATCTTTTGTGCCTCTTTCTCACAAATAGAGGTATGTGGATCAAGATGAGATAATGATGCATTTTTCCACAAAATTTCCCGTTTGGTTTCACCAACTTCTCCCCCTAATTTTGGGAAAAGTGTCTCATCAAATTGACAGTCTGCAAATCGTGCAGTGAACAAATCTCCTGTCAATGTTTCGAGGTAGCGAATAATGGAGGGCGATTCAACCTCAACATATATTCCTAACCTTCTTTGCAGACCCATTTTGGTGCGGGATGGCGGTGCTAAAGGCACATATACTGCGCATCCAAAAATTCTTAAATGGGATATATTGGGTCCATGACCCAAAACCAATTGCAACGGGGAATATTTGTGTCAATTCGTCAGTCAGAGACAAACTAGCATTGCTGTATGTAAAATGGCGTGTCCCCAAACCGAAGTGGGCAGCCGACAAACTAAAATGCTGCATGCAAAATGGCGTGAACCCAAACCGAAATGGGCAGCCTCGTTTTCATGAAGAATTCAAGATTATTCTCATCTATTGTCTCAATATGATATCCATTTTGAATGATATCTTTAAAACTCAACAAGTTCTTCTTAGACTTGGAGGAGAATATTGCATTCTCTAAGATAAACGTCATGCCTTTGGGCAGAGTTACAGTTGCTCTTCCGGAGCCTTCAATCAATTTAATTCCCATGGTTTGATATACAAAAGAAAATATACGAACATGAGAATAAACAACTTCAATTCGTTTGTGTCACATAATATTTTCAAAATCTGCTGCTAACAGTTGACTAACAAAATCAGATATGTTATCCATAATTGATTACTTTGCAGTTTGAAAATTTTCAGCGTTTTTCATAAGACAATCGATTATTAAACACACACAATCGATTGTTTGAACATAGACAATCGATTGTTAAACACACACAATCGATTATTTGTTATTTTTGAAAAACTTCAGATCACACTGTCTTAAGACAATCGATTGTTAAATATAGACAATCGATTGTTGGCTTATTTTGAAAAATTCCAGACCTCACTGTTTCAAGACAATCGATTGTTAGACATAGACAATCGATTGTTGGTTATTTTTGAAAAATTCCAGATCACACTGTCTAACGACAATCGATTGTTAAACATTGACAATCGATTATTGACTGTTTTTGAAAAATTCCAGAATACTGTCTAATGACAATCGATTGTTAGACATAGACAATCGATTGTGGATGATTTTTGAAAAATTCCAGATTACACTGTCTAACGACAATCGATTGTTAAACATTGACAATCGATTGTTGACTGTTTTTGAAAAATTCCAGATCACACTGTTTTAAAGACAATCGATTGTTGTTCATTGACAATCGATTGTTTTGCAGTTTTTATGCGAAATATGAGATAACCGACTAGTTTTTCAGGTTAGTCGATTACCTCTACAGGAAAGTAAAAATATTATTGATATTTGAGCATATTGATACATTCTAAAGAACTAATACTAATACGAGCTAATACTAATGGCTATTAGTTTATTCATTCACTAATACAAACAAGTAAAATAAAATCAAATAGCTCCATCTTCTTTCATCACGGATCCATCACCGATTAGGTGGTCTATCTTCCCCTCGGGTTGCTCAAAGAAGTCTGCCACATCCAAGTGGGTGATGTCAAAGTTGTCGTCAGAGACAAAATTCGTTTCAGGGCGTTTACTCTTTCGAGATGCTTGGTAAAGGTCAACCAAATGTCATGGTATACGGCAAGCCTTTGACCAGTGCCCGTTTCCACCGCAACGAATATATAGTTTATAAACTATTTGCTTTTGGATTCTTATCGTATCGTGCTTGTGGCAGAGTGACCAACTTCAGGTTGTCATATCTCTTCTTTAAGCCATTCCACAAGATAGGTGGATCCTTGACGGTGAGATATTCAATCTTCAAACCTTCATTAAGGTGATGGCGCAAGAAAATCAAGGCCTTCGCATAGTTTTGGGTGGATGCATTATTTCTGTCTTTAATGGCGTCTCCAAGACCCATAGTATCTAAGTGGATTTCATCATCCAACACCCATGTCATATAGTTCTTGCCCGAAATTTCAAGGGCAACGAACTTTCTTTTCATAATGTCAAACATAAAACAAAATTTCATCAAGAGCGTGTTCATACTTACGGGCTCTATTACAATTATCACATTCACTTCAGGGAATGGATCAAAATCATGTGCTTTACACAATCTCATGTCAAATATTACTTTCATAAAGTGAAAGATTATTTTGAGAATCCTTATTGTTCTCATTACCACAATAATGACGATTATAACTTCGTCTATTGCCATGTCCACATCCATTGATACCTTTACGGTAATTAGTCTTCTTTCAGACTTATCACATACTGCTACCACATTCTCTAAAGGGAATGGAGCAAATTCAATTGGACGGAATTCTTTGCCACGTCCACATTCATTGATACCTTCATGGTAATATTTTAGTCTTCTTTCAGACTTATCATATACTGCTTCCACATTCTCTAAAGGGAATGGAGCAAATTCAATGGGACGGATTTTCAATTATTTGCCCACAATCATACATGAATTTAATCATGGCAGGACATAGAGATTTTACCACTTCATGTGGTTATAATTTCTTACAAACTCCATTAGAGTTATAATCAAACTTTGTTTGTATATTAAATCAAATCGTAGAATTTCAAGAATTTGAAAGGGAAAAGTAAATTACTTACCTTTAATGTATACCAATTATATTTTCAATGTTTTCTTCCTTTTCTCCACTGATGCAGACGACGGCGGCTCCGATGCGGAGAAATTGATGGCGGCTTAATCTTCTTAAAGAGCTTCTTGAGACGGTAGAGTCTCGTGCTGATAACGTGTTATGAAATAATATAAAAGACAAGAACAATAACTCAAGAACAAGAGCAAATAGAGAGAAGAATAGAGAGAGTTCTTCTTATTGATACTTAGAGAATGTTAGGGGTGATTTACAATGGGGTAAGACCCCTCTATTTATAGGAAGAGGAATGACTTAGCTTCAAGCTAAAACTCTTAGACATTCACTCTAAATAGACTTCTATTTTATAACAAATAATAGTATCTTACGAACATATAGGGAAGCACGGAAGAGATTAGTTAGGGCCCGTTTGGAAGAAAAAAAAAAGATTCCTTTTTTCTCAAAATTTTTGTCACTTTTTTAAAAATCATTGTTTGGCTATGAATGTTTCAATTTTTGCTTGAAGATTAATTTCAGAATTTTTCAAAATTTTGAGAAACTTTAAGAAACCTATTCAAGAATTTTCACTTCAAATCACTCAAAAAAATTTAAAACAATCCAAAATTATATCTATATCCAAATACAACTCTAATTATTTACATATCATTTTCACTTGATTAAAAGTATCGAAATTTTACTATTCTTACGTCCAAACCTTAATTAAAACAAAACTCAATGGAAACAAAATTCTAGAAAAGGAAAAAGAGTACACATGTTTAGAAATACACCTATTGGTTGCCTCGCTAAAAAACCTTGCAAGGAAAACCCGGTGGGACAAAACCTTGTAAGGGAAAAAGAGTGCAACGCGCAGTAACTCCCCCTGAAGAGAGCATCAATTCACATCCTTGAGCATTTGTATTCAATCTTGTGCACCATCTTCAAAACAATCTTTGGTAGAGATTTGATAAGCAAATCAGCCGTATTAACTTGAATGAATTTGTTTCACTTTGAAATCATCATTCCTAATAGATGTATCGTTTTCATATGATCTTGTTGGAATCGTCAGTTCAATATCTTCTCGTAGAGGTGAAAAATCTTGCTATCATATTATCATGCTTATAGTTATAGCAAGATATATTTGTGCACAAATTGCACTAAGGAAGCGGTACTTCAAGATCAAGAATTGTATATGCTTCAAGGAACTTAAATCCTTCATGGATTGACATATAAGTTAAGTCATATAAGTCATATAATAGACTTTAGATGCATATCAAGTTTTCATGTCATGCTAGACAAATAAGATATGGAAAACTGATTGCACATACACTTGACTTTATACTTTCAAGTATTTGAACATAGACAAAATTATATGTCTTTCATATGAAACCAATTATATTCGAATTGTGTCTCTTCCATTTGGCCAATATTTTATGTCTGTATTTGATAGACTTGGGATCTTTATCTACACTTAGCGCTATGATAGATGTCGTCGATAAATATTTTATATCAGTTCCAATAATTTTTCATAAAGACATAACATGGAGATTTCTTCATTCATATTTTCAGGTACCTGAATCTCTCGTGAGATTTTATGAATTGTTATGTCATGTGATCTTTTGGATCACTTGCCTCCTTATATGATCACTTTGATCATTTGCTCATCTTCTTTTTCAAGAAGTTTATTTGAAACCGATTTGTCTATAGGCTTTAAGCTTACCATAGACTTTGTCCTTCTAGGACTTAATATGAGCATTTGCAATGAGAATATAGTTACTTTCTTTGGGTCAACAAATGTGTATGGTATGCTTTGCAATATATTGCAAATGAATTGTCCTTTTATGAACTTCAAGTTCATATTATCCTATTCGAGGATCTATATGTATAAATAATAATTCATTTCATGTAACTTTTTTCTCAACTGTTGTCATGTCTCCCTCTCATGTTAGAAAAACTAATTTGTTTCCTCAACTTTGGAAATCTATCTTTCTGCTTTATCGTGTTAATATACATTGTACATCATTATTTGGTTCCTGATCCTGAACTATTTGTGAGAGGAGAATATAATATACTCTCCTATATAACGTATATCAAATTGATACAGATAACTTTACTCTCATAAGCAATACTTTAACTATTAAGTGGAGACACTCAATAAATTATTTTGCTAAACCAGCTGTGATATAAACCAACTTATCAAGATGAACTTCTTGAATAGAAAATCTCGAAATTATGCTCGAAATTAAACTACTGAGCAAGTTACCTCGCAAGCACCGGCCAGGTTGCGGGTTAATAATAATCGCACATGTAACCATCTCATAGATGCATCTTATGTGGTATACATTGCAGATGAATGGACCCATATTTACCTTTGATATTTCCAGCATTCATGGGATTCAATCCCAATTTTAGTTTGTCTATTAATTAATAAGAACAAGCAATGTAAGAGAATTCGTAAAGAACTGTCTAGTTCTTTAATATTTACCCGTGTGAATTCTCTATTATTTTTGCACATCATATTTAAATTGATATGGCTAACCCAAATGGCAACTGAATAAATTATCAATGTTGATAAACTTCAAATTTACACCATGACATGTGCAATTATCAATAAACTCCAAGTTTATTATGATATGTGTTTTTTATATCAATAAACATCCACTTTAGTGTGGTGTTATTTTATTTGTATAGTACAAGGTAGCTTTTCCCATATATATTATCCCGCTACAAGTTGTAGTAATAGAAGATATTAAATCTTTTCTTTATTTATAGTCTCAATATAATTGACCGTTTTCGTATGTACTTTGGAAACTAAATAAGTTTTTTTGAGACTTACTACAACACAATAAATTGATATGATAATCAATTATATTCCTCCAATATAATAATAATTGGCTCTTCCAGAGCTCTCAATTAAATTTGTACTAGCACAGATTCATCAACATCCATGTGGTGAATATCTCTTTTAAAGAGAAAGTTATATCATTATGGTTATGGTCAAAATTATATGCAAGATATATTTCTTGCATTATTGTTGTCCTTTAATAATCACATTGCCAAAATGTTTTGGCGTACAATAGGTACGTGACCAATGAACATTCATGCCATAATAATGACATTATTTTCTTATATCATCTCAAACCTCCTTCTAGAGGTGAGTGTAGTATATTCACTACCACTAGCACGTTCATATTCTTCCAAGAATGAATATGTATTCATAAATTAGATGTTGTCACCTTCACACCATGAATGGACCAAAATCATTTATATGTGCTTTATAAAATTTCATATTGTCAAATTGATGACAAATATTACTTTCACGGAGTGAAGGATTATTTTGAGAATCCTTTTTATTCTCATTATCACAATGTTGACGATTATAATTTCGTCTATTTTCACGTCCACATCCATTGATACCTTCACGGTAATAATTTTGTTTTCTTTCAAACTTATCACATATTGCTATCACATTCTCTATAGGAAATGAGAATGGAACAAATTCAATGGGATGAATTTTTAATTCTTTACCCCAAATCATACATGAATTTGATCATGGCAAGGCATAGAAATTTTATCGCTTTGGATGGTTATAATTTTTTTCCAGCTCTATTAGAGTTGCAATCAAAATTTACTGTCTTTGCTTGTATTAAAAATTAAATTATAGAATTACAAGAATTTGAAAGACAAAAGTAAAATACTTACCTTAATCAGAATTTAATCTTGAAGGAAGTTCATAGAATAATTAACAATCATTATGCTCAATCTCAAAGCTTCTACTCAATTGGTTAGAATCTCGTGCCTATAACGTGTTATGAAACAATAAAAGAATAAGAGCAATATTGCAGAGAAAGAGAGAGACAAAATCCTTATTGAATTTTGGGATGATTTACAATGGGGTAGGACCCCTTTATTTATAGGAGAAAAAATAACTTAACTTCAAAGTAAAACTCTATACAACATAAACATTCACTCTAAAAAGAATTTTATTCTTAATAAAATTTTTAAAAAAAGCCTTTTTTTGGAGAGAAGACGTGGGGTGGGTTGGTGACGGTGGGAAAGATTGAGAAGAAATTGTAAAAAATATTTTTCCTTTCTTCAGAGGAAGGAAAATATTTTCCCAATCGCAAAATATTGAAAAACTAGAAACACCAAACACACCCTTATTTTTAATTCATTAGTAGTAGTAGTAATCAAATACCTACAAAACAAGCCAACCTACAACGGAAGAAACAGTCAGCAGAAGACAACCAATACCTACTCAAGCAAAATTCTCAAACTTTCTTGTCTCTCTCCACACACCGCCACAAGCCCCCAATCCAACTTTTATTCAAGATTTTCACAATCTTTTTCCAAAAGGGGTCTCTTTTTTAACAAATTCAAGACCTTTTTTGGTTTAAAATGGTGAATGTAGAAGAAGGATTGTTATTGAAAGAAAAAGAAGAAAAGGGTGTAGTTGAATTGAGATGGGAAGTAATTTGGGAAGAAATGAAAGAACTTGGTTATTTGGCTGGACCAATGATAGCAATAACACTTTCACAGTATTTTATACAAGTAATATCAATGATGATGGTTGGTCATTTAGGTGAACTTTCTCTTTCAAGTACTGCTATTGCTCTTTCTCTTGCTGGTGTCACTGGTTTCAGCTTTCTTGTAAGTGCCTATACCTATGATTCTCTTTTATGCAATTAGTGTAATTTAACTTGTTGAAGGCAAGCTTGGGTTAACCGGAGCTTGGGTTAACCGGTAAAGTTGCTGGCATGTTACCAGAAGGTTACGGGTTCGTACCGTGGAAACAGGCTCTTGCATAAATGCTGTGTAGAATAGACTCTTGTGTAATTTAAGTGGTTATAGCAGGTTCTCGCTCTATATTTCAGGTTATCATATCATACTTAATACCTATAGTTGTAGGTCCGTTTTACCTGACTAGTAATGTAAAATTTCAAGAAGAATTAATAATGTAAAAATTTCAAGAAGAATTAATCCAAATAGATGCCCACCTAATTGCTTAAACTTAAAATAGGCGGCTGATGTATAATATATGTATAATTGTGTATACCGGCTAAGAGAAGTAAACATTGAATTTAGCAAGCTATTTGTGTAACAATCCCAAAAATCAACACATTATCCGTGGCCAGAAGTTAAACTCTTTCTTCCTTATGTAACTTGTAATGTGTTATGTTTATAATTTTGGGAACTTATAGTGTTTGGATGTCTATGAGGTTGGAGTGCAATGTTTTTGCGGCAAAAGAAATGGTCTTTCAATGACAGTCTAAAGAATTTTCTATTGGTGCAATTTAACTGATTATAGCAAGTTCTGCTCTAGATTTTAGGTTATCATATCATACGTATTGCCTATAGTTGTAGGTCAGTTTTACCTGACTAAAAATGTACAGAATCAATACATTATCCGTGGCTAGAACTTAAACTCTTTCTCCCGTATGACTTATGTTACTTGTAATGTGCTATTTTTACAAGTTCGGGAACTCATAATGTTTAGATGTCTATGAGGTTGTTCAATGTTTTTGTGGCAAAAGAAATGATCTTTCCGTGAAAGTCTAAAGAACTTTCTATTTGTGCAATTTAACTGTTATAGCAGGTTCTTACTCTATATATCAAATTATCATATAATACTTAATGACTATAGTTGTAGGTCCGTTTTACCTGACTAATAATGTAAAAGAGCCAATATATTATCCGTGGGTAGAACTTAAACTCTGTCTTCCTTACGTAACTTGTAATGTGCTATTTTTGCAATTTTGGGAACTTATAATGTTTTGATGTCTACGAGGTTGTAGTTCAATTTTTGTGCGGCAAAAGAAGTGGTCTTCTATTACGGTCTAAAGAAACCTGACTAATAATGTAAAAAAATCAATACATTATGTGTGGCCAGAAGTTAAACTCATTCTTCCTTATGTAACTTGTAACGTGTTATGTTTACAATTTTGGGAACTTATAATGTTTTGATGTCTACGAGGTTGTAGTCAATGTTTTGGCGGCAAAAGAAATGGTCTTTCTATGTGTTTTTTTTTATGTGTGTGTTTGGGGGGGGGGGGGGGGGTTGTAACCAGAGAAGGCACTGTTTTTGTGTAAGCAATAGGAGAATACTGATTTTCCACAAAACAAAGTTCCAAATTATTTTCTTCCTTTGTCTTCTCTAGAGTTTGACAAAATTTCAGTTTCCATAAGTGGGGTTGTGGAACATCTTCCAAATGGCACATTTATTTATTGAAAAGAACAACACAAGCAAGAAGCAGCAACGACCTAGTAAAATCTCACCAAGTGGGGTTACGCAGACCTTACCCCTACCCCAATGGGGCAGAGAGGTTGTTTCCGATAGGCCCTCGGCAAATAGAGAACAACAGAGAGCAAGTAGTATCAAAATCTTTTGGGAACTTTTAATGTCAGTAGTGCCAAGATTTTGTGCTTTATTGTCCTGTCTGAAATTGTTGCTGTCGAACTTAATTCAGTGCTAACTTTCGCTTGCAAGATCTTCTTTTGACTAAAGGATAAAGTTATGAATATTGTGAAGTAATGATATTGAGAAATATGAGGTGAAATGCGCTAAGCAGAAAATTATGTTTGGAGAAACAGTCTGTTGTTGTCTTGAGAGTATAGCGAAGAAATGGAATGTCATAGTTATTAGTATAGAAGCTCTTCGCTTTCTTTTTTAAACAATTCATCTTTGCAACTATCTATTTACGAACATTAATATTCTTGAACCTTCATTGCTTTTGATAATTTGAAGTTAACAGCTAGGCCAGTTGTCAAACATATCAAACCTGATACTCCATACTTTCTTTCTTTGAATTAAAAGCTTTCGAGCCAGAAAAAAAAATGTATAGAGATGAAATGGTTTGAATGACTTGATCATTATCATACTTTATTGTATGATAATGAATATCCTATGCACATGATAGACGTTCTTCGCTTGTCAAACTATGAGTTATAGCTTGTTGTAGGATTACACTGGGTTTGTTGTTGTTGTTGCGTTATAGCTTGTCGAAAGATATGAAGAGACGGACTAATTGTTTAGGAACATTTTTCTTTTCTTTTTTTTTGGCATCTCCGCTGACAACTATTTAATTATGCCTTGTAGTTAGGAATGGCCAGTGCACTAGAAACTCTTTGCGGTCAGGCTTTTGGAGCTAAGCAATACCAAAAAGTTGGTACTCAAACATACACTGCCATTTTTTCTCTCTTCATTGTTTGCATTCCCCTCACAATCTTATGGATGTATATGGGAACATTGCTTACCTCCATCGGCCAAGATCCTCAGATTTCTCATGAAGCTGGAAAGTTCATTATGTGGCTGATTCCTGCTCTCTTTGCTTATGCAAATCTTCATCCCCTTATTCGGTACTATCAAATGCAAAGTATGATTGTTCCCATGCTCGTAAGCTCCTGCATAACAATATGCTTCCACATACCGCTGTCTTGGGTGTTAGTGTTTAGCTCTGGCTTAGGTAATATTGGCGCGGCAATAGCTATTGGTATATCGATGTGGTTGAATGTCATAATCCTTGCTTCATACATGAGATTGTCTCCCTCTTGTGCAAAAACCCGTGCACCAATGTCTTGGGAGATCGTCAGCGGAATGAGAGAGTTTTTTCAGTTTGCTATCCCTTCTGCAATCATGATTTGGTACTTCAACTCCCTCTTCCACTCATTTAAAGAATTTAAATACACTTTTCAGTCGTGTGTCTTTCTACGAAATTTATGCTATGTGTTGTATTTTTGTAGTCTTGAGTGGTGGTCATTTGAGCTGCTCATCTTGCTATCAGGCCTATTGCCAAATCCCCAACTTGAAGCTTCAGCTCTGTCTATATGGTATGTTTTGCATCTCGCTCTCGAATGAGTAAACTCAGTTAGTAATATGATCCATGAAATCCAAGATTTTGCTAATCTTTTGGGAATTTTTATAATGCAGCCTGAATACCATTTCTACGCTTTATGCAATACCATTTGGTCTCGCTGGTGCTGTAAGGTTTGTCTAAGTGTTTAATCCAACTTTCTACTTCCATGTGGTTTGTTTCTCAAATATCTGCTTAAGCATTGACTTCCTGTTTACTTTCAGCATTAGAGTATCTAATCAGTTAGGAGCTGGAAATCCTCAAGGAGCTCGCCTATCTGTGCTTTCTGCAATGCTCATCGCGGCCACAGAGACAATACTCGTAAGCACAACTGTCTTTGCTTGTCGAAACGTATTTGGCTACATTTTCAGCAACGAGAAGGAAGTTGTGGACTATGTCGCAAACATAGCCCCTCTTCTATGTATATCGGTCATAACTGACAGCTTGCAAGGAACTCTTTCAGGTTAGACTTTCTCCACATCAAATTACTACAAGAAAAGTTAACAAATATCAGTTGCAGAGCCACATTTACCAAAAGGGGGTTGTTCAACTGAATTCCCTTTATCAGAAAGTTGTACTATATATATAGGTGAATTTTTTTTAACATGTATATGTATAAAGTGAAAGGAAGCATTGACGTAACTGGTAAAGTTACTGTCATATGACCAGGAGGTCACGGGTTCAACCCTGGAAACAAGCTCTTAAGGAAATGCAGGGTGGTTGCGTAGAATAGACAAGATCTAGCTCTTCCCCGGACCCCGCACGTAGCGGGAGCTTCGTGCACGGGCTGCCCTATATGTATATGTATAAATTGTTGAATCGGCCACTAACATATACATGACAAGAACGGGCGTGTGACTATTTGCTGCTTTGTGCACATTGTAGGTGTTTCGAGGGGATGTGGTTGGCAGCATATCGGAGCCTATGTCAATCTTGCTTCATTTTACCTTTGTGGAATTCCTATAGCTGCTTCATTAGCTTTCTGGCTTAACTTTAGGGGTAAAGGCCTGTGGATCGGTGTACTTTCTGGTGCTGTTGTGCAGTCTATTCTACTATCTGTGATAACGTGCTGTACAAATTGGAAAAAACAAGCTGCAATGGCAAGGGAGAGACTTCATGCTGATGAAAAACCATCTATTGATGACAGGTTGATGTAAATGAGAGGCCTATAAATGAATTGTACTTCTCTTATTGAAGTCTAGAACAAGTTACAGAATACTGAACTAAAAGAATAGAGAGAGGATCCAATTTTGCCTTCTGTCCTCAAAAGTTTGTACTGTTATCGATTGTCCGTGTTCAAAGTAATCAAGACCTTCTCGTTGTCTAAACCCTTTAACAACTAGTCTTGCCTTATATTTTTCAATAGTGCCATCAGCTTTCATTTTCCGCTTAAAAATCCATTTGGAACCTAAAGGTTTATTCCCTGGAGGAAGATCAACCAATTCCCAAGTATGGTTGTTCAATATGGATTCTATCTCACTATTGATTGCCTCTTTCCAAAATTGAGCTTCCGATGAAGACGTAGCTTCGTTGAACGTTCGAGGCTCATTTTCCAACAAAAATGTTAAAAATTCTGGTCCAAAGGAAGTAGTCGTCCTTTGACGTTTGCTACGTCTTGGATTTTCCTCATCAGGAATGTTTTCCTTTATTTCTTCCCGAGGTCGTTTAGATTCTTTGCTAGACGACGCACATTCCTTTTTATACGGATATATGGTTTCAAAGAAGTCAGCATTATCTGATTCAATTACCGTATTCACCTGAATGTCGGGATTTTCTGATTTGTGAACCAGAAATCTATATGCCTTACTATTTGTGGCATATCCTATGAAAACACAATCAACGGTTTTAGGTCCTATTTTTACCCTTTTGGGTTTAGGAACTTGCACCTTGGCCAAACACCCCCACACTTTGAAGTATTCCAAATTGGGCTTCCTTCCTTTCCACTTTTCGTATGGAATTGATTTTGTTTTGCTATGGGGCACTCGATTGAGTATTCGGCTAGCTGTTAGAATGGCTTCCCCCCACAAGTTCTGGGGTAAACCAGAACTTATTAACAGGGCATTCATCATTTCTTTCAGTGTTCTATTTTTTCTTTCCGCAATTCCGTTTGATTGTGGCGAGTAAGGAGCAGTTGTTTGATGAATAATGCCATATTCCAAACATATTTGTTCAAAAGGAAATTCATATTCACCGCCCCTATCACTCCTTATCATTTTAATCTTTTTGTTAAGTTGAGTCTCAACTTCAGTTTTGTATTGCCTGAATGCTTCAATTGCTTCATCTTTACTATTAAGTAAATAAACGTAGCAATACCGCGTACTATCGTCAATAAAAGTTATGAAATACTTCTTTCCACCGCGAGATGGAATTGACTTCATGTCACAAATATCTGTATGGATTAAGTCTAAAGGACTTGAATTCCTTTCAACTGACTTATAAGGATGTTTAGCATACTTAGATTCAACACAGATTTGACATTTTGATTGATTGCATTCAAACTTAGGCAATACTTCCAAACTAATCATTTTTCGCAAGGTTCTATAATTGACATGTCCTAAACGTGAATGCCATAAATCATTTGACTCAAGCAAGTAAGACGAAGCAGAAACTTTATTATTATTAGCAACAACCATTACATTTAGTTTGAAAAGGCCCTCTGTGAGGTAGCCTTTTCCTATGTACATTTCGTTCTTACTTATTACAACCTTGTCAGAAACATAAACACATTTAAAACCGTTCTTCACTAGAAGTCCGGTAGATACAAGATTTTTCCTAATTTCAGGAACATGACAGACGTTGTTGAGAGTCACCACCTTGCCAGAGGTCATCTTCAGCAGTATCTTTCCATAACCTTCAATCTTGGCCGTTGCAGAATTTCCCATATATATTGTTTCGTCGGGCCCGGCGGGAGCATATGAAGCAAAGGCTTCTCTAACAGCACAAATGTGGCGAGTGGCGCCAGAGTCAATCCACCACTCTTTCGGACTTCCCACTAGGTTGCACTCGGACAACATAGCGCACAAGTCATCAACCTCCTCGTTTGTTTCAACCATATTAGCCTGACCCTTCTTCTTTTCCTTTTTCGGAGCACGACAGTCTGCAGCTTTGTGTCCGATTTTTCCACAATTATGGCAGTTTCCCTGGAATTTCTTCTTGTTGGGATAGTTCCTTGGTCCCGATGCCTTTTTCCTCTTTTTCATATTAGTTGGGGCAGTTTCAACTATATGTGCTCCCCCTATGGTTGATCTCCCATTTGCCTTTTTCTCCGCTGCCTTGTTATCTTCCTCGATTCTCAACCGGACGATAAGATCTTCCAATGTCATCTCCTTTCGCTTATGTTTCAAGTAATTTTTGAAGTCCTTCCATGAAGGAGGCAACTTCTCTATCACTGCCGCAACTTGAAACGCCCCACTAATCACCAAACCTACAATAAACAACATGTAAGTGACGGGGCACTGAATACTTTTGACAAAGGCATTAATTAAATTTATACCTTCAGCGAGGAGATCATGGATGATAACCTGCAACTCTTGAACTTGAGTGACAACAGACTTGCCATCTACCATTTTGTAGTCCAAAAACTTGGCAGCGATAAACTTCTTTAAGCCAGCATCTTCTGTTTTATATTTCTTTTCCAACGCATCCCATAGTTCTTTTGATGTTCCCACATTACTATAGACGTTGTAAAGATCATCCTCCAGTCCGCTAAGAATGTAATTCTTGCACAAAAAATCTGAGTGCTTCCACGCCTCAATTACAACAAATCGTTCATTTTCAGGTGTTGATTCCGGCGGAACCGGAATATCCTCCTTAATAAACTTTTGAAGGCTTAAAGTAGTTAGATAGAAGAACATCTTTTGTTGCCATCGTTTGAAATCAATCCCGGTGAATTTTCCGGGCTTCTCTGCCGGAGCCGGTGCTGGTGCAGTACGACTGGAGGACGCAGCATTGCTCGTAGAACCAACCACGGGGGCTGGTGTGGCAGTAACAGTAGCAGTAGCATTCAAATTTGGAGTTTGGTCTCCCATTTCTGTCGTAGGAAATAACAGAACACTTTAATAATCGGTGAAGTTTTTATTTCTTCAAACCGAATCAAATTTACACAAACAGAATTAAAACAAACTTCAAATAGAATGTAATATACTGTATGTAGTATACTTGATGAAGTTTTTATATCTTCAAATCAAGTACCCAAATGAGTAGAAAGTTCTGAAAACTTTAATCTCAACCGGAGTAAAAAAAAAATTCGAAGATTTAGTCTCCAAACAACATACAAGTTCGTTAACAACAGATGAACACGGAAATAATAAATTAAATTCCTTAAGCTTGTTATCGATTGTCCGTGTTCAAAGCAACGAGAAATTGGAAACCAGTAAGAAGAAGAGACACAAAAAACAGAACGTATGTAACGTTTTAAAAAAAAAAAAAATCACAGAAATGAAGAAATCCGAGACCACAGAATTCACTGTGTGTCCTTAAGGAATTTAACCCCCTCACTGTACCCGAGGTTGTGGATTATTTCCTCCCAGGATATAACGGATATACCTGTCGCAGGAGTGGCGGTACCTCAAACGCCTACGACTTCGACGAACTCAAATTCGGGAACGAAATCACACTATGACTCGATATGTTTCAGTTTGCAGAAAAGAATGCAGAATTTTTTAATGTTTCCAGTATATGAAAATGAGGCATTGCCTCAGTTTATATAGCCTTGAATTAAGACTGTTCGGAAAGGCTTGGTGCCTGTTCGGGAAAGGCCATGCCTTTTCCTGAAAAATAAGAACGTTGGGAAGTTTTTTAACGAATTAATATTATTATTATTTTTTTTTTCTTTTCCCGCGGGAATTAAAAATAATTTCAGAAAATGAAGATTGAATTTTAAATAAATTTGGTCCAAAAAGATTATCAATCAATCAGATCATTTGACCAAATCCGAAGCCGAAGCCGAAGCCGAAGCCGAAGCCGAGCGACGACGACGGCGCGAGGGGAGTCCCTCTTCTTAACCCTTTAAGAGCTAGAAGAAGTGCTTTCTAATATAAGCACATAACTTTCCCTTTCTACCACCGATGTGGTACAAAGCTCCTTTTCAAAGGAACTTTGCTTTGAAACTTCATTTTCCTTCTATCTTCCCTCCATTTCTCATTCACACCAACTTAGCTAGCTTTAATCATTAACTAGCTTTAACATGTACAACCTCTCTACTCTCGTTAGGTAGAGGTAAGGTCTGCGTACACGCTATACTCTCCGGACTCCACTTGTGAGAATATACCGGTTTTGTTGTTGTTGTTGTTATCACGTTGATTGATATGAGTTGAGTTCAAATCAAGAAGTGAGGATTCATATAGTCGACCTCAACTTTGTTTAGTATTGAGGCACAGTTGTTGTTTATCGCGCCGATGTTAAATTGATCAACTACTTATTGACAAGCATGATGTCACATGAGGCATTTCCGTATGCAAGTACTTTATTTTTTTTCCAATGAGATCATCTTAATACTAATAATCACTTGTGATTTAGATGGGGTATAAGGGTAATCTATTTTTTGGTGCTAATCCAATTAATGAATGAGGTTTTAAAAATCTAAAATGCTATAAACTTTTTTCACAATGGCTGGTAAGAAACAATTGCTCCTTTAGTTAGGGTAGTCCGGTGTGCAAGGTATCGAGCGTTTACGCAGGTTCGAGGAAGGATTGCACACTAAGAGGTGTGATGTAGACAATAAACAGTCTATCCTAATACAAGCATTAGTAGATGTTTCCACAGTTCGAACCCGTAACCTATATGTCACGCGGAGTTGGAAGGGTCCGCTTCAATTGCTACACTTTAGTTAAGACTTATAAATGTTTTGTTCCTTAAAAATTGTTAATAACTCATTAACTTGATTAAGATGATCATATAGGCACACGTGAAATTTTGTTATTAGCAACTAGTTGCAGATTTAAAAGATAATAGAGATATATTTTTATGAAATAAAAGTTATTTTATATAAAAATTAGAAGAAGAAAAAGCTCCTACTTGAAGGAGTAACTCATAGTTGTTGGAACATATAACAAAAATTGGAACACACATAAAAGAAGTAATTTAAACTTCAGCTAGAAAAGCAATCATCACAATATGGTCAATTATAAATTTACAATTTTCAAAAATGTAAACCAATAATAAGGGGAAGATTTTTATTCTTTTAATTAGGCAAGCTCTGCGGATATATTATTATTGTTGTTGTCAATTAGGACAAGAAACGAGAAAATTACAAATATTAGTGTTGAGAATAAACCCCGAAAAAATAGTATTTACGGTATTAGTGATAAGTGCAGAACACTAAGTTGTGGTTCAATCAGCAAGAATAGAAAGCATAAAAAATGACACCAAGATTTTACGTGGAAACCCTTCTGAATAAGGGGAAAACCACGGCGAAGAGGAGTAACTGATATCACTATAGCGAGGAATTTTACACAGTGTAGTTACGAGTAAAAATACTCCTAAGACCACTACACCCTCAAAATAATTAAACACTCTTTTGCTTCTTTCACCTCACTACAATATCTCTCACACTCTAGTTTTCTTCATAAACTATTTTCTTACAGTTTATGTAATACCTTGCTCTCTCTTTTCTCTGTTTGTTGGTGTATAGAAATGAGAGTTGAAGCTCTTCTTTTATAGCCAAAACTTCACTCTGTAAAGCCTACAATATTTGACAATTTACACAAAATTTTCACAATTTGACAAGGTTGGCTACCTAACCAAACCAAGTCAATAAAATTGGCTATCACATAATTCAACAAGGTTGGCTACCAAACCAAACCAAGTCAACAAAATTGGCTACCAAATCATTTGAATGAGATGGACTCCATATCAATCTCCACCTCCAGTCTCATTCATCTAGAGGAGGTAGCACTGTCTTCTAGTCCGAGTGCACGCCGACAAGTTCTTTGCATAGCTCGAATTTGTCTTTTGGTACCACCTTTGTCAACATATCATCCACATGTAGCAAGAGGATGATAAAATCATCATCAGAAAATCTTTGTACAAACACACAGTGATCTGAAGAAGTCTTCTTGTAGCCCTGCTCCCCCATAACAGACTCAAACTTCTTGTACCACTGTCTGGGAGCTTGCTTCAATCCATATAGACTCTTCTTAAGTTTGCATACAAGATTTTCCATACCTTTTGCCTTGAAGCCTTCAGGTTGTTCCATATAAACCTCTTCTTCTAAATCACCGTGAAGAGAAGGAGTCTTTACATCCATCTGTTCAATCTCCAAATCAAGACTAGCAGTCAAACCAAGAACTGTCCGAATGGAGGACATTTTCACAGCAGGAGAAAATATTTCGACAAAGTCAATACATTTCCTTTGACCAAATCCCTTGACAACCAATATAGCTTTGTATCCGGGCTTCAAACTATGTTCTTCTGCTTTAACTTTGAACACCCGCTTATTTTTCAAAGCTCTCATGCCCTTAGGCAATTTTACCAACTCATAAGTATAGTTCTCATGCAAAGATTTCATCTCATCTTGCATGGCTTCAATCCATTGATCCTTGTGTTCATCCTCTATGGCCTCCGCATAACATTCAGGTTCTCCCCCATTAGTGAGTAGTACATACTCATCGGGTGATTAACGGGAGAAGGGAGTACGGGGTCTAGAAGACCTCCTGAATGGAATATCTAACTCTTCCACAACTTCGTAAGTAGGAGCATCTACTTCATCAACATTACTATTATCACCATCACCATCAATATGTTGATCCGAAATATGGTTCTGGGCATCACCATCATTGAGCCACCAACGTCATCCGCATTTATAATATGGTTCTGGGCATCACCGTCATTGAGCCCACCAACGTCATCCGCATTTGTATGAGGAACTTGATCAAGATTAACTAAGCCTTCTGAACTTGAAGATTTTAGCTTCTCCGCTTTATTAATATATTCAATGGCTCGATCCTCCACGAAGATAACATCACGACTTCTCACCTTCTTCTCAATTGGATCATATAACCTGTAACCAAACTCATCAAGGCCATAACCAATGAAGATGCACTGCCTTGTATTAGCAGTTAATTTTGACCTCTCATCTTTAGGCACATGTACAAAAGCTTTACAACCAAACACTTTCAAGTGGTCATAGGAAACATCCTTGCCATACCAAACTCTGTTGGAACATCACTTTGCAAAGAAAATGTAGGGGATAGATTAATAACATGTGCGACGGTCAACAAAGCCTCACTCCAAAAGGAATTCGGCAACTTTGTTTCAGAAAGCAAACATCTGACTCCTTCCATCAAGGTCCTATTCATCCTTTTTGTAAACCGTTAAGCTGAGGAGTCTTAGGAGGAGTCTTCTGGTGTCTGATACCCTACTGCTTGCAGTATTCGTAAAACGGTCCATAATATTTACCACCGTTATTAGTACGAATACACTTCAGCTTCTTTCCAGTTTCTCTTTCAACTGAAGTCTGAAACTACTTAAAGACACCAGCACTTGGTCTTTGGTCTTCAAGATGTAGACCCAAAGTTTTCTTGAACAATCATCAATAAAGGTAGCAAAATAAAGTGCACCACCCACAGTCCATGTCTTCATTGGACCACATAAGTCTGAATGCACCAACTCAAGCAACTCTGTCTTTCTTGAAGGAGGATGAGATTGGTAAGAAACTCTTTTTTGTTTTCCAGCCAAGCAGTGCTCACATTTTTCTAATTTTGCACTTTCAAAATTTGACAACAGTTTCGTCTTAGCCAAAACATTTAGTCCTTTCTCGCTAATGTGGCTAAACCTTTTATGCCATAACGTTGAAAAGTTATGGTTCTCAATGACATTCACTATATCAACATAGGTAGAGGCCATAGTCCAGTATAGACCACGACATTTTTCCCCACGGGTCACAATCATGGAGCCCTTAGTGAACTTCCACTTTCCAGCACCATTGGTACTAACATATCCCTCATCATCCAAAACACCAACATAGATCAAGTGCAAACGAACATCAGGTCAGGTGCATGCTTTACATTGTTTAAAACTAGTTTAGTTCCAATACTAGTTTCCAAACAAATCGCTCCAACACCAACCACCCTAGATACAGTCTCTTTACTCATACTCAAAGTTCCATAGTCATCCTAAGTATAGGATGAGAAAAATTCCTTCCTTAGTGTCACATGAGATGCGGCACCACTGTCCATAACCCAGCTTGACTCATCACAAGTAATATTTATCAGATCCGCATCAAGGGCGGTAACGAGATATTCTATAGTGACGGTGGCCACACGATTGCCTTCTTCTTTTTGTTCTTCATTGTCTCTATTCTCCATTTTCAAAATCTGACAGAACTTCTTTGTGTGCCCTTTCTTCCCGCAATGATAGCACTCAATATCTTTAAGTCTGCTTCTGGATTTACTTCTAATATGTTTTTTTTAGAACCCCAATTCTTGTTTCTCCCCTAGAATCAATCACCAAGACATCTGATGAGGAGGAACCTTGAGATTTTCTTCTCATCTCTTCATTTAAAAGGCTGCTCTTGGAAAGATTCATAGAGATCACACCATCCGGAGAAGAATTTGATAATGAAGTTCTAAGAATTTCCCAAAAATCTGGTAGGGAACCAAGTAGAAACAAACCTTGAATTTCTTCATCAAATTTAATGCCCATAGCAGATAACTGGTTCATGATCCCTGAAAATTATTCAGATGATCTGTCATCGCGGAACCATCATGGTATTTTAAACCCAACATCTACTTTATTAGAAACATCTTGTAGTTTCCAGTTTTTCGAGTATACAAACTTTCAAGGTACTCCCAAAGGGTCTGAGCATGTGTCTCCCCAGAAATATGGTTCAAAACATTATCGTCAACCCACTGTCTAATAAAGTCACAAACCTGCCTGTGTAACAAACTCCACTCTTCATCTGATTTATTATTAGGCTTTATAGTAGTGAAGACATGTAAATGAAAATTCTTGACACAGAGAAAATATTCCATTTTGCCCTTCCAAATGGCATAATTTGTGCCATTCAAAATAACCATTCTACTAATGTTGGCTTCCATCGTTTATCACAAATACAGATACTATTCGTTATGAGACCAAAATAATTCTTTCTGATGTGGAAGATCAGACTGGACTGCAACCACATAGCATACTTAGACAGAACCTTGGCTCTGATACCATTTGTTGGGAATAAACCCCGAAAAATATTATTCACGGTATTAGTGATAAACGCATAACACTAAATTATGGTTCAATCAGCAAGAATAGAAAGCAACACAAATGACACCAATATTTTACGTGGAGACCCTTCTGAATAGGGGAAAAACCATGGCCGAGAGGAGCAACTGATATCACTATAGCGAGGAATTTTACACTGTGTAATAAACAGTAAAAATACTCCTAAGACCACTACACCCTCAAAAGAAGTAAACACTCTTTTGCTTCTTTCACCTCACTACAATATCTCTCACACTCTATTTTTTTCATAAACTATTTTCTTACAGTTTATGTAATACCTTACTCTTTCTTTTCTCTCTTTGTTGGTATGTACAAATGAGAGTTGAAGCTCTCATTTTATAGCCAAAACTTCACTCTCTAAAGTCTATAATATTTGACAATTTATACACAATTTTCACAATTCAACAAGGTTGGCTACCTAACCAAACCAAGTCAATAAACTTGGCTACCAAATAATTCAACAAGGTTGGCTACCAAATCAAACAAAGTCAACAAAATTGGCTACCAAATCATTTGAATGAGATGGACACGGATATTAGCTCATTGTATTTGAAATAAGTTTAAGATAGTCCCTATGAAGCAATTTTGATGTTATACGTTCAATAAAATATGTTTTTATTTTATTTTAGTTAGATGTATAATCGCATTTACGAATGCGACTTATAAGGTGCAATAATAAAATTCTTTCTATATAACGCTTCGTCTTAACGATGTCGTATTATTCTTCCAGCGATTGATAATAAAACCCAACCGTGTTCTTCCGCCTCGACTCTTCAGCAAATAGTGTAGCAGGTTTTTAAGTTTTAGGGGAGAGAAAAGAGAAATGGGGAAAGCAGCAAAAGAGCAATTGAATAGAGCTCTAAATGAACATCTCAATACCATTCATGAAACTCTTCAGGTTTAATTTTTTTTTGTTTTGCATTTTTTATTATATTTGTATGGTTTGATTTATGAAAAAGGATTTTTTTTTCGTTATAGGTATTGAATCAAACACCATCATCGTCACTTGAAAGAGTTAGCTGGAAAGAAGTAATTCAAATGGGTGAACAGCTATATAAACAAGCTACTATGGGTCAATCTTTTTCTCTCCCTTTTATATATTGAATTTCTGCTGCTTAAAGTTCCAATTTTTATGCTTTATATATATGCCATATTTGTTCTTATATTTGGTTTTGATAAAATGAGATTATGTTTCTTTTAAATAAAATAATGCAATTTATGCTTAAATATTATAAATGCAAGATGAAGGTTGATATTGAAAGTTCTCTTTCCTCCTTGAGCATTTTTTACTATCTTGTAATGTTGTGATGAGTTTTTTTTTATTTTTTTATACCTAATATCCTTTTTATTTTAGATGATATTATGACTCTTATTATGTACTTTTGGGCATCAACACGATAGAGATAGATATATGAAAGCTCGGCACATTAGGCATAATGACTGGACTTCGATTGAAAATGAATAGAACAAGATGCAAGGTAGTTCTAAATGAGTGGGTTTCCAATTTATCGTGTGGACCAAAAAAAAGTTACTGTTGCCACTAGAGCTTTGGTCTAGTGGTTAGAGTACACCTTCTAATGTGTGGGTTAGGTGCACGTCACGAGACACAGACAAAAGCGTGGTATTTAAGTGGAGAAGGGTAGAGGGTTGAGCCCACTATCCATCAAGTTTCGAGCCTCTGGGTTTCTCGGTTAGCCAAAAAAAAGGATACACTGAAGTTAGGGCTGCAAAGATATCATTGCAACTAGATATGCCACAAACTGAGTTCCAGATCAGGTGTCTTTATATGTTATCATTTTCTTTAGCATTCATAACCATAGCTTCTAATCGTGTAGTACGAGCACTAGAATTTACTTCAGAACCAGTCCAACAAATGCAATTACATATTCGTCTAAAGCCTTGAATTAACTACCAGGAAGCAGTTTGTGCTGATAGTACTTCGTGAGCTTGAAGTAAAGTGTAGAACTAGAAAAGAGAACAGCGAGCATAAAGAAAAGAGAGAATGTGGTGCATGAGAAAGGAATTAAAGGATGGTTGAGAGAATGTATTAATGGCAGGAAAGATATATATATATATATATATATATATATATATATATATATATATATATTTATATATATATATATATATATATATATATAGAGAGAGAGAGAGAGAGAGAGAAGGATAAGTCTTTGTTTTACAATGCTAGGCATGGATGTTATCTGGTTCCACATTAGAGAATCTATTTAAGTCATTGTCAATTCGATGTTGTGTGTATATGTTTAATAGTGAGGCATAAGCAGTTATATGTTGTAGTTACGCTACTAGAGGCTATCCGTAAAAGGGGAAGTAAACATTGATTTGGTTATCAGAAAACTATACTACAAGAAGAATGGTGTGACTTAGATATTTAAATGCTTAGATGTTATTAACAAAAGAATCATCTTTAACTGCTTGGATGTTTCACCTTTTGTCTGGGACGAGCGACACTTACATGTTTCACTAATACATTTAAGTGAATGTCATATGTTCTGCTAATGATAGAGAAGGGTCTTTTTGGATTGGGGCATAATACAAGCTTTGCATTGTACCAGTTTACAGGAATATTCATCAATTTTTTTCATGCACGCATACGCCCCTATCCAAAGAAAGTTCTTTGCCGAGAATTGGTGAATTTCTTTGAAATAAATCTAAAAACGAAGTATATAGCTTCTGGGGTATTTCTTCCTAGCATAGAGATTCATAGATATACATTCACAGGATGTGGGGAGGGCTCCAATTTTGATTAACTGGATAATGGTAAGTTTCAGGCATTTACCTTGGAGATAATGTTGGTAGTTGGCAATTATTTTTCTTTTTGACAGTTGGAATGCTTTGGACTGGAGAGAATCCAGAGGTTAAAGCACTCGAGGAGAACATGGCTTCATATTTTAATATGTTGCAAGGGCTTCTTCTGCTCTCCCACTCAAGTACAGTGGGCGCAGGACCTACCCTGGCTTCTAGCATTCATGCATCCATTAAGCAAGTTGTTGATAGCAGTTTCATGTTGATGAAAGAGTCTGTGTCCTCATATGGTACTCTCCTTCTCTCTCTCTGTTCTCTCTCACTCTCTCTGAGTTTAAGCATATGTGGCACATCAACATTTATTTTTCAAACTAAATACTATACCTCAAATCCTTTCTTAAGCATACGTCAGTTAGACATACCAGTATAATATCCCTTTTCTGTCACATGTTATAGTTTGAAAAGAGAAAAGATAGAGAGCATAAAAGGCAGGACTTAGCTAGTTTTATTTTTTACCCTATGATTGAGCCACTACTCCTGTAAGTCTAGCATTATCTTTAAACTTATTAGTATTTCCTAAAAAGTTCATAATGGCATGCCTTATATGGGATAGCTTGTTGGAAAAAATGAGCCAAATTATCTAAGTGCCGGGAAAGTGCTTATTGCCCCAAAGGTACTGGCAATTACCTAACTGCTGGTGGGAGGTAGTAAATAACCTGTGGAATTAATCAAGGTGCGCACAAGCTTGCTCGGACACAACGATTACCACCAAAAAAAAGGATGTCTTCATCCAAAATATTGTATAGTTTGAGATGAAGAAACACTTACAAGATAACTAAAGATTATAATCCTGATTATATAGACATAACATATGTTCCTGAAATCACTTTTGGTCTTTGGTTGGTTAAAGTGATGCATCATGGAATATTTTGTACGATGAGGGAAATAACTGAACTTCAAAGGGACTAGTTATTTTCCATTACAATTATCTTTATATATCTTTCACTCTGTTTTTATGATTAATTGATTATTACCAAATACCCAAGTCTTGGTGGATAGAGTTCCTTGATATCTTTTGCTGGTGGGAGGTAGTAAATAACCTGTGGAATTAATCAAGGTGCGCACAAGCTTGTTCGGGCACAATGATTACCACAAAAAAAGAGAGGATGTTTTCATTCAAAATATTGTGTAGTTTGAGATGAAGAAACACTTACAAGATAACTAAAGATTATAATCCTCATTATATAGACATATGTTCCTGAAATCACTTTTGGTCTTTGGTTGGTTAAAATGAGGCATCATGGAATATTTTGTACGATGAGGGAAATAACTGAATTTCAAAGGGACAAGTTATTTTCCATTACAATTATATTTATATATCTTTCACTCTGTTTTTATGATTAATTGATTATTACCAAATACTACAACCCCCCCCCCCCCAAGCGCCCTGCCCCTACTCAATAGTCACCTGTCACCAACATTGTGTCTCTCCCAGATACTGTAGGAAGACTTTGGCAATTGTTTTTTTATACTCCCTCCGTTTCAATTTATGTGAACCCATTTGACTGGGCACGGAGTTTAAGAAAAGAGAGAAGACTTTTGATCTTGTGGTGTAAAATGAGGTACCTTTATTTTGTGTGGTTATAAATTATTGTGTAAAGGTAAATTGTTTCCAAATAAGGAAAGGAGTCATTCTTTTTGGCATGGACTAAAAAGGAAATAGGTTCACATAAATTGAAACGGAGGGAGTAATACATCTTCTGATGAAAACATTTTTACAGACAACATTTTTGTTTCTTACCAAGTGGACCCTATTCAGTTGATATGGTTATGTCCATGCTAGTTGAAGTAAAAATTGCTCAGTTCCGGCTATATTCAATTTCATTCATCACGTTTATCTTTTGCTTCTAGTTGTGGCATATTGCCTTTCAGGTTCATTCATCACGTGTATATTCTGCATCTAACAACAACAACAACAACAACAACAACAATAACTACCAAGTATAGTCCCACAAAGTGGGGCCTGGGGAGGGTAATACGTACATAGGCCTTACCCCTACCCGAAAGGGCAGAGAGGCTGTTTCCAATCAACCCTCGGCTCAGGAAAGAAAAAGAAAAACAAAAACAAAAGAGCATTAGTAACTCCAGCAGAAATCACATAAATAATTATCTAAACATAAAATCATAAATAAAATGGCATGCAATAATATCAACCAGTGACTACGAAACCCCACCCAGCCCGATAAAGAAGTACGAAAAATTCTAGAAGCCCTATCCTACAACCCTGATACTAGACCTCCGGACTTTCCTATCAAGTGTCATGTCCTCGGAAATTCGCATTCTAGCCATGTCCTGCCTAATCACCTTTCCTCAATACTTCTTAGGCCTCCCTCTGCCTCGACTAGCCAACCACCGCCGGCCACTCACAACTCCTCACCGGGGCATCAGGGCTTCGCAGGGTTATTAGAAGCGCTCTCTTCTCGCTTTTAGCGACGAGGCGAGGCGAGGCGATAGGGTTACGCTTTTTTGTGAATAAAGCGACTCACATGATTTAAGCACACGCTTTTCTCGCTTAAGCGAGAAGCGACGAAGCGATAAAAGCGCAAAAAAGCTCGCTTAAGCGACGAGAAGGCTGAAGCTAGGGTTTTTTAAAAACTTTGGGCAAAATAAACTTACCTGCTCTGTTACCAAAACATATCGACATACTGTTGCTTCTTCTCCAGTCCAGCGAACGACCACTGCTGCTCCAGGTAAGTTTCTTCTTCTTCTTCTGCTCTGTTTCTTCTGTTCTTCTTCTTCTTCTGTTATTCTTCTTCTAATCTTCTTCTTCAGTTCTTCTGGTCTTCTTCTCTTCATGCTCTGTTTTTTGCTTTCTTCTGTTATTCTTCTTATTTTCTGTTTTTCTTTCAATTTTTTTTGTCCAGATGAAGCTCTGTTCAGCAACGACCACTGCTTTTTGCTTTCTTCTGTTATTCTTCTTATTTTCTGTTTTTCTTTCAATTTTTTCGCAGAGTAAGCTCTGTTCAGACTTTAGCAACGAGCTTTGTTTTTAAAGTTAGGTTTTTTTTATCCAAACTGTGGTGCTCTGTTTTTTGCATTTTTTACATTATTATTCTCTGTTTTTAGCTTTCTTATGACTTTATGCTCTATTTTTTGTTTAGGGTAGTGAATTAATTATTATTATTTTTTTGGTTGTTGATTGTAGTAAATTTAATTTGATTATTCAATGGCATCAAGTTCAAGCCAAAAAAGAGATCCAGCTTGGGCGTATGGGGCTGCAATTGACAAGAATAACTCAAGAGTGCAATGTATCTTTTGTCAAAAAATTTATAACGGCGGACTACATCGTCACAAGAGACATCTAATCGGTGGTTTTAGAGATGTCAAAGAATGTCCAAGTGTTCCGGCTACTGTTAAGAAAGAAATGAGAGATTATGTTGAGAAAAAAAATGAGTTAAAAAATCTAGTGAGCCATGGAGCATCTATGATGAATCTTCTTGATGAAGATACTCAAATGGATGACGATGACGATGAAGTCAATGATATAATGAGGCCACCTCTCTCAAAGAAAGAATTCAACAAGTGGAAGTGGATCATCCACCACCGGTAGCAATGTGAAAGGTCCTCTTAATCTTTTTTTCTCACAAAAACCAAATGAAAAGAGAAAGGGTGAAGTTGACTTAGAATCTTGTAGGAAGAGTTTGAGGGAGCATGTTGTAGATGCTTTTGCAAGGTGGTTGTATGATGCGGGGTTTCCTTTTAATTGTGTGAATTACACCGATAGTTTTGGGGAATTCATTGAGGCCGTTGGCAAATATGGCCCGGGAATGAAGCCCCCTACCTATCACGAAGTAAGAGTTCCTTGTCTAAAAAAGGAGGTGGAGAAGATAGACAAGATTATCGAGGAGCATAAGGCACAATGGAAAGTTTATGGTTGTTCCATTATGATAGACAAATGGACCGCAAAAAATGGAAAAATGGTCATTAATGTTTTGGTGAATTCTCGAGAGGTAGTGTGTTTCTTGAATCTTATGATGCTAGTGACTCCTCAACCGATTCCAATAAAATGTTCAACTTGTTTGAGAAGACAATATTAAAAGTTGGACCGGAAAATGTGGTTCAAGTTGTTACTGATAATGCAAGTGAGAATAAAAAGTCGGGTGACATGTTGAAAGGAGTTTTCCAAGTATTTATTGGACTCCTTGTGCTGAACATTGTATCAACTTGATCTTTGGTGACATTTTCAAGTTAGCCCCATATTCTACAGGTGAACATGTGGTTCTTATTTTCTATTTTAAGTTTTTAACCTTCATGTTAAATATTTCATACTTATTAACTATGAAATTTGACTTCCTAAAGTTTTTGCTAAGATGGTCAAGATATATTCTTACATTAGTCAAAAGCCGTTGTTGTTGAACATGACTAGGAGATATACAAAAGAAAGAAATTTGGTGAAACCAGCCAAGACAAGATTCGCAACAACTCTCTTGACCTTGCAAAGCTTTTACGTGCAAAAGCAAAATTTGCGAACCATGTTCTTGTCAACTGAATGGAGTGAGAGTAACTATGAAAAAAGTGAGAAGCGGGAAAAGCGGAAGAAGCGATCACTTCTTGGAATAGACTACCCAAATGCGTCTTTTTCAATTAAAAGACCCAAAATTGAATGAGTCTGTTTTAATCATTCTTCAGCAGCAACCTAGGGCTTTAAATCAGCCATTTCTTCCTAAAAAAACCAATGATTTCAAGATTCAACAGGTATGTTTTTATTTTCAATCTTCTTCTTTTTCTTTTTATTTCTAAACGTCCAAAAAGCGTCGAAATGTTGGCGAATTTTTTTCAGCCCAGAAATTTTTTCCCTAGTTGATGAAAAAGATGAATATGAAGAAGATGGCGAGCAATACAATAATGATAGTGGAATACAAGAATTTAACAATCTTGAAGAAGAATAGGATGCTCATTTTGTGCTTTAATTGATGCTACTCTTCAGTTCTTTAATTCAAGTAGTGAACATTTGCTTACAATTACATGTATTATCTATGCCATATTTATTTTAAATTTTTTTAAAAAATTCCGCTTCACTTCAAAAAAGCGGGCGCTTCGCTTCTCGCTTCTCGCTTTTCGTGAAATGGGGGTTGTCGCTTTTCCTCGCTTCACGCTATTTTGAACACTAATCTAGACTATGTCATCAGTAAATAGCACATACCAAGGCACATCGCCTTGAATATGGTGAGTTAGAGCCTCCATCACCAAGGCAAATAAGAGAGGGCTAAGCGCAGATCCTTGACGAAGCCCCATATCTACCGGGAAATGGTCTGAGTCGCCACCCACCGTCCCAACGCTAGTCTTAGCTCCATCGTACATGTCCTTGATCACTCTGATGTAGGCTTCCAGCATTCTCTTCGCTTCCAGGCACCTCCATAGCACCTCCCTTGGGACCTTGTCGTACGCCTTCTCCAAGTCGATAAACACCATGGGCAGGTCCTCCTTCTTATGCCTGAACTATTCCACCAGTCTCCTAACAAGATGGATAGCTTCTGTAGTGGAGCGTCCCGGCATAAAACCGAACTAGTTCACGGATATAGATGTCATCTCCCTCACCCTCGCCCCGACCACTCGCTCCCAGACTTTCATGGTGTGACTTATTAATTTGATACCCATATAGTTGTTGCAACACTGGATATTCCCTTTGTTCTTATACAAGGGCAGCACTGTACTCCACCTCCACTCCTTCGGTATCCTCTTAGCCCTGAAGATCACATTGAACAACCTGGACAACCACTCCACTCCTGACCTACCCATGCATTTCCAGAACTCCATCGGGATTTCGTCTGGCCTGGTCGCTCGACTCTTACTCATCCTACGCAAAGCCCCTACGACCTCCTCCACCCTGGTGCGCCTGCAGTACCCAATGTCTCTATGACACTCTGAATGCCTTAGCTCTATGTCTCGATCCCACTCCTCGTTAGCAGATCTCGAAAGAACGCCTGCCACCTCTTGAGACTCCCCCATCAGAACTCTACCATCCTCGTCCTTGATGCACTTAACTTGGTCTAGATCCCGCGCCTTCCTCTCCCTCACTTTAGCCAATCGGAATAACTTCATGTCCCCGCATTTCTCCCCCAATTCCTCGTACATGCGACCAAACGCCGCATTTTTAGCTTCCGTGACCGCCAGCTTTGCTTTCTTCCTCGCCACCTTGTAGCTCTCCCTGTTCACTCTCCTTTCTTCCTCGCTTGTGCTCCCTGCCAACTTAGCAAACGCCACCTTCTTCGCCTCCACTTTTCCTTGGACTACATCGTTCCACCACCTGTCGCCTTGATGTCTGTCTGAATAGCCCTTGACTACCCCAAGCACATCCCGCGCAGCCTCCCTAACCTAGTTCGCCGTCTCTGACCACGTTGCGTCCGCTTCCCTGGAACTTCTCCAAGCTCCACCATCAACTAACCTCCTCTCCAACTCCTGGGATTTCTCCTTAGTCAAAGCTCCCCATCTAATCCGTGGTCGGCCCCGAGCACCCCTCCTCTTCCTCTTCACCCAGAGACCGACATCCATCACTAGGAGTCTATGTAGAGTCGAAAGGGACCTTTCCGGAATAACCTTGCAGTCCTTGCACAACCCTCTATCGCTCTTTCCGAGGAGGAGGTAATCAATTTGAGTCCTCACCGCCAAACTTTTGAAAGTAACCAAATGCTCCTCCCTCTACTGGAATGACGAGTTCGCAATCAAAAGCTCGAAAGCCCTGGCGAAGTCAAGCAGCGAAGTGCCTGCTCCATTCCTAACCCCAAGGTCAAAGCCACTATGCATCCCACCATAACCACCAACATCAGCTCCAGTATGACCATTAAAGTCCCCTCCAATAACTAACTTCTCAGATTGGGAATACTACTCACCAACTCGTCCAAGCCCTCCCAAAAACGCCTCTTAACCTCCTCATCTAAGCCTGCTTGCGGCGCGTAGGCTCTGATGACATTGAGGACGCAACCACCAATAACCAACTTAATAGACATTAACCTATCATTCACTCGCCTAACCTCAACCACGGACTCCCTAAGATCCCTATCCACCAAGATACCCACCCCATTCTTACCCCTCACGACCCTAGAATACCATAGCTTAAACCTATCTACATTCTTCGCCTTCGACCCTTTGCACCTAGTTTCCTGCACACAGACTATGCTGACCCTCCTTTCTGAAGAATCTTCGCCAACTCAATGGACTTACCCGTTAGTGTGCCTATGTTCCATGACCCGATCCTCAATCTATGAGCGTCCGCTATCTTCTTCCCACCCTTGCCTCCCGCCCTACCCACATCACCGCTCCCTGCCCACCCCCACCCCCGAGGACATGACATTACATTACCATCCCCGCCGCGGCCACTATCCGTCCGACTGACTACTGGAAACAGTGACGCACACACGAACTATAGCGGAATACGCAAAATGATGCTAGCTAGATAACGACAGAGTAAACCACACACAGGATGCTAGCTAGAATACGTAAAAGGGGTGTGCAGCGTAAACAAGAGATTGGGAGGTACCAACTCCCGGTGGAAAAACCTAAAAGTAAGCTTTGATGCGTCTGAGGTCAACTACCACCCACTCTTGCACGTTTCGGCCGGTGTTGCTTCGCTCTTCACTTCCAAACTTCGCAAGCTCGCGTCGTCCGCCGCGACTAGTACCTGAAAATCACACACACAACAACCCCACACAAAAACGAGGGGGGGCTGCCTGACTCGGGAAAGAGGAGGGGGGCTGCCTGAAAATCACAGAGAGAGGGGGGTTGGGTAAGGGGTGAAGAGGGGTGGGGAAGGGAGAATAAAAATCAATGAAAACGGGGAAGGGGAGCTGACCGGCGCTGTCGCCGGAGTTAAGGAGTGGGAGGGGGAGGGGGAGGGGGGGGGGGCATAAAACAGGAGAGGTTAGAGGGGCAGAGGGCTTGGGTGGGGGAACAGGAGAGAGGGGGGAAGAGAGAGAGAAGTGAGAAGTGAAGTGCACTTACCGGTGGGGCGTCGCCGGCAGGAGAAGGTCGCTGGGGGAGGGGGGGGGCAGTCGACGGGGGTGGGTGGGGGAAGGGGAGCTGAATGTTGGGGGAAGGATAGTGTTGAGAGAGAACTGACTGTTAGCAGGGTCACCGGAGGAGGAGGGGGTCGCCGGAGGGGGAGGGGGAGGGAGGGGGTCAGTCGACGGGGGTGGGTAGGGGAAGGGGAACTGACTGTTAGGGGAGGGAAAGAGTAGAGAGAGGAGAGAGAGAGTAAAAATTCTTGTCCAGTAAAGAGAGATGCACTTATATCTTCTGCATCTAGTCTTGCATATTGATTTTCTTTAACAGCTGTATAAATCATGACCAACCTTATTTGCTTGCCCAAATGGATGTGCAGGATCTGACAACAAAAAACAGAAATTATCGATCCCGCAGTTGGTGGGCACTGTCTGGGAAGCTTTTTCTGCTCTTAAGAAGACTCCAGCCACCAATATTACTGCTATAGGTCGAGCAGTGACGCAACTTGCCGTTTCCATAAAGGATGTACTTCGTGAAATGAATGAAATGAAGCCGGCATCATCTGATGTAGAAGATGAATCTTCTGTTCAAGATTCTCCCGAAGGAGAAAGCAAATCCGATGATAGTGACGATTCATTTGGTGGTGATCTAGGCAATGATCTTTCTCCGGAGGAAATGAAAATTGCACGGTTAACTACTGACGTGGTGTCTGAAACACTTGTGGTCATTAAAGAACTCATTCGCTCCATTACTAGCTTGCTTAAGCAGGAAAGCTCCGCGAATAATGCTACTTTTGTACCCTCTCTAGAGAGTCTATTAAAACTTTCTCAGGAAACTGGATTGCAAGTTGATGAACTTGGAGCTTCTCTTTATCCTCCACAAGAAATTTCTGCATTGAGGGCTGCTGCAGAGAAGATCTCAAGTACTACTGATGAAATACAGGTCGAGTTGGAAAAACTTAAAGAATGTTCTGAAGATTTTGTTAAAGCATGCACAGGTTTGCGGAGTTCATTGAAACGGCTGGAAGCTGTATTAGATCACTCAGATGCAACTGATACAATGTCTAAGATGGAAAACCTTGTTATCGTGTAATGTTAGTAAAATAGAAAAGAGAAAGGGGAGGAGAAATGGATGCTTCTCGATGTGATTCTTAGTTTGTAGCTATGAGTATGGAGTAAAAAGTTTTAACAGTTAGTTGGATGTGTTTTTGGTTTTTTTGTGACCTTTTGCCATTAAATGAATATAGAGTTATTAAACCATCAAATGAGTATAGAGTTGTAGATCGAAACTTGTAGCTTGATTCTTTGCTCCTTCCATATTGTGAAGAATTATAGGAAATTGTTCGATTACTTCTTTCTATTTCTTTCTCAATGATATTCGACGATCAAGACAATTTCATTTAGTTGAATCTTGTTTAACTGTTTGTCCCGAGTTGAATGGTAAGTAACACCAATGAGAAGTTCTAAACAAGATTATGACATTCACAAGATTATGAGAAGTTCTAAACAAGATTATAACATGAAAACGATAGCCCATGACTTTTTTCATTCATATATTAGTGAAAGATCTATCAAAATGACTTGGGAATGGAGTGTCAACTAAGCTCCTAATTATACACATTGGATAATTTTACATGGATTATGACAATAGTAAATGGTATTCAAAAACAGATCATATATCCTCTACTCAAATGTCCTTTTTATGCTACATGAAGTTTGGTCCTATGCATGATCATTCTACTAATACTTCAAGGTATATTGATGCAAAAGAACAGAAGTTTTGACCACATAACAGGGATCACTCTATCGACCAGAAAGCTTAACCATCCATGCACCACCCAAGTAAAGACCCAAAAGGGGGCCAGCTAGAAGCATTTGGGTAAGAGGATCAGTTGATGGTGTGAGCACTGCAGCAGCGACCACAGCACCTACGACCACGTATCTCCAAATCGACAGCATTTGATCTCCCGACACAAGACCAGTTTGTCCCAGAAGCAGTTGAATGACAGGAACCTGTAAAGGAGACGCTTTATAAAATTGCTTATTGGATTAAAGCAATTTGGATATCATGAGGATGCTGATCAACATCATACAATAGTATTTACAGAGTGAATTCACAAATATTTTCAAAACTAGCCTATGCCGGAGACCGTGTCCATTTTTCGACTGTTTAACCATTAAATATCCTCACTCATCTTTTTTTTCATAATGGCGGTGTTTGGGCCAATTTAGGTGCACTTCGACTATTTCACTTGCAACCTGCTACCTCCCACCAGCACATGAATCGGGAACTTTGCCCATCAAGGTTAGGTAGATGAGAAGAAACTAGTGCTTTTTGCGTCTACTGAGATTTGAATCACGATCTCACATGGTATGCACTCATTTCATTGACCGGTAAGCCACGCCCTTAAAAATTCTAATACTCCCTTCTATTTTCAACCCAAAAACATTGCCCAATTATGGCCAACGTGGTTTTATGCAAGCATTAGTTGTAGTGAAGTACAGCCGAAGGTTTGAGAAGCTCTAGATTGAACAACTAATTTCCTTCAACTAAACTGTTTAATATGTTTTTGACCACACAAAAAAAATGTTTAATATGCAGGGTGTTCTTGTATACTTGTGCAGAAAAGAAAATATGCACAAGCAAGAGATTTACCTGGAAAGACAATCCTGTACTGAACATGAGTACAAGCACAAATTCGAAGTATTGATCAATGGACCAAAAGGATTCCACAGCCCCTTCTGCATAATTCACAAAGAAATTCAAGGCTGCTGGAGTGAGAACCAAGTGTGAGAAAACAATGCCGGCGTAGAAAAGCACTGAAGATCCAAGGACAATTGGTGCCAGGAATCTTCTTTCTGACATTGTTAAACCAGGAAGAACAAAGGCTATGATCTCGTAGAGAATCACGGGAGCTCCTAACAGAAGGCCACTATATCCTGAGACCTACATCAAAAGTGAGAACAGTATAGTTACTAAACTGAACATGCCAAATTAGTATGAATGCCAATATCAAATTGATCCCAACAACACGAACATCATGATCACCTCTAATCTTATGTTTAAACTTTTTTAGTTAATCATCCGTATCATTACTATATTATTTTAGTTAAGCATTTAGCACTATATCACCAGCTGTATACTAGAAGTCGCATGAACAAATATAGCTTGTAAGCAATTATTCAAGGACAAGTCCCTCGCAAACAATTATAAGCACATTTTTAGGGTACGGCAATTCCGAACACATTATACAGTTAAGAATCAGAATGTGAACTTAATACTCCGACCACTTGTTTGACTCATACATGATTTTGAATATGAAACTTTAAGACAAGGATTAGTTTAAGGCAAGTGGATCCAGAATTCCAGATGTGGGTTTGATTACTTGCTGGTTTCTTTAAATGTTAAGGCGTGTAACAAGCAAGGGCGATTGAACTTTTACAATTTATAAGTGGTAAGGTACTCGTTATCGAAGGGTTTTTGCTCTTTTTGATATATGTACATATGGCCTTAGCACAGCCTTTGTGCTACGATTAAATAATATGTTACCATTCTCAAAAAAAAATTATTCTATAATGGCCTAAATAGAAATTATGTCATTCAATGATAGAGGAATGTATATTTCAGCATATAATCACGATAATGAGCCAGATATCAGGCATACGAACAAACTTTTAACCCTTAAAAAGAACTCGAGTGCAAAAGAAAGATCCACCTAGTTCACGAAATAAAGTTCAACAACTTTGCTGTAGTAATTAAATGGTCACTGGAATGAGTTATAAAGACGATTAAATTAAAGATGCAGTCTAACCTTTAAAGTAGTGAAAAAGAACTCTCCTGGACCTAGTTGCAAAAATCGAACACCTTGTGCTAGAACAGGGGCTTCAAGAATCAAGATAAGTTCTTTTGAGAAGGCAAAACATCCGACTATAGCAGCACCGACGGCCAAAACAGACACAAAGAGTCTCTGACGCAACTCCTCCAAATGATCGAATAGAGTCATTTCTTTATCATCAGGTAGGAGCTCTTTACTAGGGTAAAGGAAATCATAAACAATACTCCCTTCACTATCTGATTCACCATTCTCAAATACACTCTTGCTTGAGCCATCAGCAACATCTGAATTTCAAAAATAGCATGCGTTATTACGATAAAATTATAATTAAACTATTTTGCATTCATGGGACAATCACCGATTCACTGCACAAAGAAGAAATATAATGAAAGAAAGGAACCATTTTATGTACGGCAAGGTGTTGTTCTGGAGAGTTGCATCATAGAGGTGTTGAATATTGCAAAAACAATTGTACAACCACAAAATAGGCAAAGTATGTATAAGGAAATAAACTAGTACGCGAACAGTTTTGTGCAGATTAGAAGGAGAAGGGTAAGATATTGTTTTCAGCAAATAGCATTAGACAGTTCAATTTGCTCCTCTTTTTCATCCTATGCGCCATTATCACTTTGGCACATCATAACACTTTTCTCTTTTCCAAAATGTATAACATGCATATATGCATATTACTATATTAAGGAAATTTACTTCTCGAAAACGATTAAAAAGATAAGCTTTTATATAAATGACAAAGAACATGTGCATTTTCTCACATTTTTTAGAAAAAAAAAATATGCATACTCACAAATTATTGTCCCTTTGGCAAGGGCGAGCAATTTCAGTAACTTAAAAGGTGCATCACATTGCAGTCAACCACAAACAGAAGTGTGTATTATTATCAGCAATCTAGTTAACCCTAATGATATGGGGAATGGCCCCTCAAGTGCTCACATGGACTACAATATATAGACGACTATCCCTAGAGCTATAAAGTGGACTGTGGGGTAGAAAGAAACAATAGGACTTTTGAAGGGAAAAAGGAAAACTTAATTAGACTACAAATGCCTTTCTAGCCTTCTGGTTTAACATAAGTGAAGTAGATGCAGCAGAGACGGTGTCAGCCTTCCTCAGCTCATTACAAACACTGTAATGAATTGAATTTTTGCAATCTGTAACTACACATCCAGCACTTTCTTTATGCTGGGCAGTACATATCTTACTTATCAAGAAAGAAAAGAAAAGGAAAAAAACATAACTGAAGGAACTCTCGGAACCTCTAGAGGTTTGAGACCGAAAATCCTCTCCTTTCCTATTCTTGACAGTGATGGAAGCATTAAGCAGGATGCTGAATTTTATATAGACGCGAAATGGATTAAAAGTTTCAAGGTTAACAAAGTTTCCAGGGAAATCGTGAAGATTTCCATATACTATCAGCAAACGAGATCTTGGTGTTATATTATATGCAAAAACTCTAGCTCAAGTTACCTCAAAGCTCCTCTAGTGCAACTTACAAGTTACAATTATCAATCACAGATAACTAGTGAAATTATCGGCAGGATAAACTAAAAAAATACAAACATATGCCAAATTCTACCCTTGCTTAGAGTACCCCAGAACCCAAATTTCTCCAAAATAACCATGTTATAGTCTTACCTATCAGAGTAATCCTCTCTATGCTACATAAGAATAATTAAACATAACAATAGAAATCCATAAAACAAGCCCTTATAGAAATTACTTCCAGCAACAAAAGAAACATAACATAATTTAGCTAAAGATTACACCTTTATATAAAATACAATATCAGAAATTCAAGAAAACTAAATATTTTACATAATAATCATCTGGGTATTTTCTTTTTTAGGATCAAGAATTATATATGTATTTCTTATCAGGCCTATCTTCAACAGCTAAACCAAGACTAGTAGCATTTGCACCAATAATATAACTTAGCTAATAAAGAACCAAACTCAAGTAAAAATTACACCTTTATACAAAATACCCCTATCAAAAATTCAAGAAAACCATTAAAAGTTCAATAATTCACATAATAATCATCTGGGTATTTTCATTTTTAGGATCAAGAATTATATAGGTATTTCTTACCAGACCTATCTTCAACAGGTAAACCAAGACTAGTAGCATTTGCACCAATAATATAACTTAGCTAAAGAACCAGCTCGATAAAAAATTACACCTTTATACAAAATAAACATATAAAAAATTCAAGAAAACAATAAAAAGTTCAATATTTTACTTAATAATCATTTTTGGGGGGTCTTACCAGGCCTATCTTCAACAGCTGAACCAAGACCAGTAGTATTTGCACCATTAATTTCTCTTTGCTTTTCTTTAGCATCTTCAACAGCTGAACAAACAAGTCTATTGAACTTCTTCAAATCTTTTCTGTCAGAAAGATTCAATTTTGGTCTTTTGGGGTTAATATTTAGAGCAGTTCTTGAATTTATGCATTTGAAACAGTGAGTTTGAGTTAGGTGTAGGTTTGAGATGAGAGCACTTGAACTTCCCATCTTTGTTTTTTAAAATTTTCTGATTTGGTTTTGTTTTTTGTTTGTGGTTTTGTACAGAGGAAAATGGTGAAAGGGTCTTTGAAGAAGCTGAAGGGATGATTGGTTCTCACTTGTCTTTGCTAAAAGAGTATCTTTAGATCCTAGCGTACTCTAGTGGTAGCTTTGTATATAATCTAACGTGCGCCTTTCTATAAATGTGCTTCAAATCAAAGGGTATTATATTTATTTTATTTCAAGAAAAATATAGTGTTCATGTTATAAAATATTCTATTTTAGGTGAATGTCCATATTTAGATAGATTCTAGGGTTTACTTCTTGGTGGTTAAGTCACCAACTCCCTATAAATAAAGGGGTTCTATTCCATTGTAAACCATCCCAAAGTATCAATAAGAATACTCCTCTCTCTACTTTTCTCTCTATTGTTCTTGTTCTTGTATTATTGTTCTTGTTCTTATATTATTTCATAACACGTTATCAGCACGAGACTCTACCGTCTCAAGATTCCTCTTGAGAAAATTAAGGTATTTCCCTTTTTCCGAATTTGGTTTTAATTATGTCTGATATTATGAAAAGAAAGTTCGTTACCCTTGAAATTTCGGGCAAGAACTATATGACATGGGTGTTGGATATTGAAATCCACTTAGATGCTATGGGTCTTGGAGACGCCATTAAAGACAGGGATAAAGCATCCACCCAAGACTGTGCTAAGGCCTTGATTTTCTTGCGCCATCACCTTGAAGAAGCTTTGAAAATTGAATATCTCACAGTCAAAGATCCACTCATCTTGTGGAAAGGCTTAAAGGAGAGATATGACAACCTGAAGTTGGTCACTCTGCCACAAGCACGATATGATTGGGCTCATCTGAGGCTCCAAGACTTTAAGTCTGTTTCTGAATATAATTCTGCAATGTTCAGAATTACTTCTAAATTGAAACTCTATGGAGATAATATCTCTGATTATGATATGCTTGAAAAAACGTTTACAACGTTTCATGCCTCCAATTGGTACTGCAACAACAGTACAGAGAGAAAGGTTTCAAAAAGTACTCTGAACTGATTTCTCTTCTCCTTGTGGCTGAGCGACAATGACCTGCTCATGAGAAATCACGAAAATCGACCCATTGGGTCTACACCATCGCCTGAAGCAGATAAGGTGTATTCTCATTATGCCAAGCATGGAAAAGGCTATGGCTTTAATCATGGTCGTGGTCGTAATCGGGGTCATGGCCGTGGACGTAGACAAGGAAGAAATTTCCCTGATGTCCGTCACCCCCCAAAGAGATATAACCACCAAATGCAGAAACGGGATTATGAGGATCCAAAGGCAAATAGTTCAGAAACTATATGTTATCGTTGCGGTGGAAAAGGGCACTGGTCAAAAGCTTGCCGTGTACCAAGACATTTGGTTGATCTTTATCAAGCATCTCTAAAGAATAAAGGCCCTGAAACAAATTTTGTCTCTGACGACAATTTTGACATCACCCACCTGGATGTGGCAGACTTCTTTGAGCAACCCGAGGGGAAAATAGACCACTTAATCGGTGATGGATCTGTGATGAATTAAGATGGAATTGTTTGATTTTATTTTACTTATTTGTATTAGTTAGTGAATAAACTAATAGTCATTAGTATCAGCTCGTATTAGTTAGTTTATGATATAATGTTAGTATTAGTTCTTTAGAATGTTTCAATATGCTTAAATTTCAAAGATATTTTTATTTTCCAGTAGAGTTAATCGATTAACCTAACAGTTAGTCGATTATCTAATATTTCGCATTAAAACTGGACTTTTCTGCAAGCTAAGTTAGTCGACTATCTGATTTAGTTAGTCGACTAACCTGATGACTGTTTACTAAGTTAGTCGACTATCAACTTAGTTAGTCGACTAACTAATATTTCGCATTAAAACTGGACTTTTCCGCAAGGCAAGATAGTCGACTATCTGATTTAGTTAGTCGACTAACCTAATGACTGCTTCCCAAGATAGTCGACTATCAACTAAGTTAATCGACTAACCTCAGCAGATTTTGAAAATATTATTTAAATGTGAAACAAACGGATTGAATTTGTTTATTCTCATGTTCGTGTATTTCTTTTGTATGTCAAACCATGGGAAAGCAAATATGGATATCTCACAAAGCAAGCTTGGATCAACGTCCAACTGTAAAAATATTTGTTTAGTTGATTCATGTACTACACATACGATACTCAAAGAAAAGAAATATTTCCCTCAACTAAGTATGTGTAAGGCAGATGTTACTACAATCTCTGGTAGTAGTAAATTGATTGAAGGCTCCGGAAGAGCAACTATAACTCTGCCTAGAGGAACAATGTTTATCATAGAGAATGCAATATTCTCCTCCAAGTCTAAGAGAAACTTGTTGAGTTTTAAAGATATACGCCGGAATGGCTATCATATTGAGACAATAGATGAGAATAATCTTGAATATCTCATCATTACAAAGAATGTCTCTGGCCAAAAGAGGGTTATTGAGAAATTCCCGTCTTTATCTTGTGGCCTGTATTGGACAAAAATTAGTGCAATTGAGGCACATTCAACAGTAAACCAAAAGGTTACTGATTCCAATACTTTTGTACTTTGGCATGATCGATTGGGACACCCTGGATCAATCATGATAAGACGGATTATAGAAAGCTCATATGGGCATCCGTTAAAGAATTTCAAGATTCTTTTAAATAATGAATTTTCTTGCACTTCTTGTTATCAAGGCAAGTTAATTATTAGACCATCACCAACAAAGGTTGGGACTGAGTCACCTACGTTTTTGGAACGTATACAAGGGGACATTTGTGGACCTATTCACCCACCTAGTGGGTCCTTTAGATATTTTATGGTCTTAATAGATGCATCCTGTAGATGGTCTCATGTGTGCCTGTTGTCATCACGCAACCTTGCGTTTGCAAAACTAATGGCACAAATAATTCGACTACAAGCACAATTTCCTGATAATCCAATCAAGTCTATTAGACTGGATAATGCTGCTGAGTTTTCATCCCAAGCATTTAATGATTATTGCTTATCAATTGGGATAAAAGTGGAACATTCTGTAGCTCATGTTCACACTCAAAACGGTCTTGCAGAATCTTTAATTAAACGTCTGCAGTTGATTGCAAGACCATTACTCATGAAAACGAGGCTGCCCACTTCGGTATTGGGTCACGCTATTTTGCATGCAGCAATGCTAATTCGTCTCAGACCGACGAATTATCACAAATATTCCCCGTTGCAATTGGTTTTGGGTCATGAACCCAATATATCCCATTTAAGAATCTTTGGATGCGCAGTATATGTGCCCATAGCACCGCCATACCGCACCAAAATGGGTCCGCAAAGAAGGTTAGGAATATATGTTGGGTTTGAATCGCCCTCCATTATTCGCTACCTCGAAACGTTGACAGGGGATTTGTTCACTGCACGATTTGCAGACTGTCAATTTGATGAGACACTTTTCCCAAAATTAGGGGGAGAAGTTGGTAAAACCGAACGGGAAATTTTGTGGAAAATGCATCATTATCTCATCTTGATCCACATGCCTCTATTTGTGAAAAAGAGGTGCAAAAGATTATCCATTTGCAAAGAATAGCAAATCAAATGCCTGGCGCATTTACATACTTGAAAAGGATAACAAAATCCTACATCCCCGCAGAGAATGTTCCAATCCGTATTGATGTCCCTGTTGGACTATCATCTAGTGTCATATCCAATGAGTCGAATGCACGCCTGAATGACACTACGAAAGAATCTCATGAGGAAATTCATGATTTAATAAATTCTGAGATTCATGAGGAATCCATTGAGCCCGAGACTCAAGAAAATAAGGAACTATCAATAAATCCAATCGATATTGAGGCAAATTTTAATCGAGTGGATATAGTGGTGGATTATGTCTTTGCTTTTAATGTCGCATCATTATGCAAGAAAGTGAGGATCTTGAACCTCAATCTGTTGGAGAATGTCGAAAAAGACATGATTGGCCAAAATGGCAAGAAGCAATCCAATCAGAATTGAATTCACTAGCAAAACGTGAAGTTTTTGGCCCTATAGTTGAAACACCTAATGGTGGCAAGCCTGTTGGCTATAAATGGGTCTTTGTACGCAAGAGAAATGAGAAAAACGAGGTACAAAGATATAAGGCACGCCTTGTTGCACAAGGATTTTCTCAAAGGCCTGGTGTCGATTATGAAGAGACATATTCGCTTGTAATGGATGCCATAACTTTTCGTTATCTCATTAGTTTTGCTGTCCTTAAAAAGATTGACATGCATTTAATGGATGTGGTTACTGCCTATCTTTATGGCTCACTGGATAATGAGATATACATGAAAATTCCCGATGGACTCAAAATGCCGAACGCTCATAATTCAAAGTCCCGGGAAATGTTTTCAATCAATTTGCAAAGATCCTTGTATGGTCTAAAGCAATCAGGACGAATGTGGTATAATCGTCTTAGTGAGTATTTATTAGAAGAAGGCTATATAAATGATGCCATTTGCCTGTGTGTTTTTATAAAAAAACCAACATCGGAATTTGTTGTACTTGCCGTATATGTCGATGACATAAACCTTATTGGAACCCCCATAGAACTCCAAAAGGCAATTGATTATCTAAAGAATGAATTCGAGATGAAAGATCTCGGAAAGACAAAATTATGTCTTGGTTTACAAATTGAATATTTGGCAAACGGAATTTTTGTTCATCAATCTACCTATATAGAAAAGGTACTGAAACAGTTTTACATGGATGGAGCATATCCTTTAAGTACTCCGATGGTTGTTCGATCACTTGATGTGAATAAAGATCCATTCCGACCGCAAGAAAGGAATGAAGAGCTACTTGGTCCTGAAGTACCATATCTTAGTGCAATTGGCGCACTAATGTATCTTGCAAATACTACAAGGCCTGACATAACCTTTTCAGTTAATGTCTTAACAAGGTATAGCTCGGCTCCGACAAGGAGACATTGGAATGGGATCAAACATATATTGCGGTACCTAAAAGGGACTACCGATATGGGCTTATTTTATAACAATAATTGCAGTCCTGATCTTGTTGGTTATGCTGATGCTGGATATTTATCCGACCCACACAAGGCTCGATCTCAAACGGGTTATGTGTTTACCTGTGGAGGCACCGCCATATCTTGGCGATCGACTAAGCAATCAATTGTGGCTACTTTATCTAATCATGCCGAGATAATCGCTATTCATGAAGCAAGTTGGGAGTGTGTGTGGTTGAGGTCTATAATACATCATATTCAAGACAAATGTGGTTTGAAGTGTAACAAACTACCCACGACTTTGTATGAAGACAATGCAGCATGTATAGCTCAATTGAAGGGAGGATTCATAAAAGGAGATAGAACAAAGCATATTTCACCAAAGTTATTTTTCACACATGATCTTCAAAAGAATGGTGATATCAATGTGCAACAGATTCGTTCAAGCGATAATATGGCTGATTTGTTCACAAAATTTCTACCAACGTCAACCTTCAAGAAGCTGGTTCACAAGATCGGAATGCGAAGACTCAATGATATGAGTTGATGCTCTTTTCAGGGGGAGTTAATGCGCGTTGCACTCTTTTTCCCTTACAAGGTTTTGTCCCAATGGGTTTTCCTTGCAAGGTTTTTAACGAGGCAACCAATAGGCGCATATTCAAACATGTGTACTCTTTTTCCTTTTCTTTAATTTTTTCCCATTGGGTTTTGTTTTAGTTAAGGTTTTAACGAGGCACATTATTGAATAGACATTCAAGGGGGAGCGTTATAAAATATTCTAGTTTAGGTGAATGTCCATATTTAGAGAGATTCTAGGGTTTACTTCTTGGTGGCTAAGTCACCACCTCCCTATAAATAAAGGGGTTCTATTCCATTGTAAACCATCCCAAAGTATCAATAAGAATACTCCTCTCTCTACTTTTCTCTCTATTGTTCTTGTTCTTGTATTATTGTTCTTGTTCTTATATTATTTCATAACAGTTCATGTGTTTTTGGAATAGTCACCAATATTTTTACGGTATTCTTTAAATATTTACAGTTAATAAAACTTTCTCTGGTCCATTTTAGATTGTCCCCCCCCCCCCCCCCCCCCAAAAAAAATATATAAAATAATGTTAAAAATTTAAAGTTAAATTATTTTTAAATATAGAAAGCTAAATAATATATAGGATAATTGCCTCTAGCTTCCATCATGCAAAAAGTTGTACTCCCTTAGTCAAATTTTGGTTTGTCTCGAAAATATTAAGGACCTATTTGGTCATACATTTTGGCAATATTTTTTTAATTTTTTTTGAAAATATTATTTGTTCATAGATTAATGATCTATTTTTGAAAAAAAATTGAAATTATTTTTCAAGTTCCCAAAATTTAGTTTATGGTAGATTTTGGGTGAAATTTCTTTTCCCACTCACAAAACTTTAATTTTATTTCAAATATAATGCATGTCCAAACATAACTTCAACTTCCAAAAATTATTTTTCAAAACTACTTTAAAAATTATTTTTTCAAGTTTCAACTAAATATATGTCCAAACGCTAGCTAAAATAAACAAAATAATCCTTATGTATTAAATAACATTTCAAGCAAACAGAATACTTTTTAATTTCTATATTACAATTTATATATTTTAGTTTCTACATTACAATTTATGTACTACTAACTTTTATATTGCAATACCTAAATTATTATCCATGCATAACTTGTCTCACAATCATATAGAAGAGTTTGGGGCAAGATTTTGTTTTAATATCAAGACAAACCCAAGGGCTTGACTAGTGATTAATAAGGTTTGAGAACCATGATATCCCAAGTTTATGCATCAAATGCTAAGAATATTATTATGTGAATTCTTTTTGTTTGTCTAAAAAAATTAATAGTAAAGTTACTCGGTACTATATTGGTGGGAGGTACCTGATCAGAAAAAGGACTTTTAACTTATTTAAATACAAAAAATACACACTAATTAGGTATAATATATATATTAATTACATGTATATTATATATTAGTAATATATAAAAGTGTATATGTATAGGCAATTTTTGGGTATCTATACTGCTTGGAATCCTCAAAAAAACAGAAAGAAGAGAATCAAGACAATTCGTTGTATAGCCGCTTTTAAAATAACAGCCAAAATAATATATATTTTTTGAATATATACTTTATGTATATTATATACAAAAATTATATAAATTTTATAAACTTTAGAATATAAACAGTTTTTAGTGCAGACGAAAAATAAAAATAAAAACAAAAAAAATTCTTATTACTCTTGGCCCCTTTATTCACAAAAGGCCCAGGCCCAGTCGTAGGGACAATTCTCTCTGCCACAGCTTCCTTCACACTCAGTGCCCTCATTCCCGCCAAGTTTACTTCTCCACAAATTTCTCTTTGTGAAAAAATCCATCAAAATGGGTGTTAAAAATCCAGCAGAGCAAGCTCAGATTCTTCTCAGAACTAGACTCTGCAATCCCAATTTCATCTTCACACTTTTCTCTGATTCCCCAGATAGCAATTACAGGTACAAAAAGTTCTCATTTTATTCTCATTTTTTCAAGATTTCTACTACGAATTGAATAATTTTTTTCGTTAGTTTTTTGTTTTTTCAAGAATTTGTTGAATACCCTTTATATGTAGTTGCATTTAGCTCTTCACCCTTTTCTTTGATTCCCCAAATAGCAATTGCAGGTTAAAAGTTTCCATTTTTGTTCTAATTTTTCAAATTTTTTCCCACTCCAAATTGAACATTATTTCATTTTCTTGAAATCAGAAATGGCCAAAGTAGTTTTTTAGTAATCTATTGAAGATTCTTTGTGTTTAATTGCGTTTAGCTCTTATTTGTTTCAGCAAATTGAAGTATATAATGTCAAGTTCAGTAACTGAAGCATGTAACAACTCAGTTCTTCTTCTTGGTCCTCGTGGTTGTGGAAAAGTTCCGGTCAGTAGATATTTTAGTTCTTTTGGTTGATCTTTTGTACAAAGTGTATTTTTTGTGCTGTGAAATTTGATAAAAATGTAAACTTGATTTGATATTAAATTTTCTTGATTATTATTTATGTCAGATTTTGGAGCTGGTTATCAAGGATTTACTGCAAGAATATCCTGATACGATCTGTGTGGTATATATTTAGTTTAATTAATTATCTGTATTATATCTTCAATTTTTGTATTTTGCATTCTTGTGTGAAAATTGGCAGTGACATACTTCAATAGGAAAATAAGTCTCACTAGACTTATGGTTTTATTGTAATTAATCGCTGTCTTGATTACAGATTAAACTGAATGGACTCTTGCACAGTGACGACAATTGTGCTTTGAAGGTGTGTATACAAATTCCCTTTTTTAGCTAATTGTTTTTTGGTACAGGTTGGATTTCTGCTCAGTATAAGTTGTATAACAAATTTAAAATAGGAAATATGATCAGTGAGGATTCATATAGTTGACCCCAACTTGTTTGGGGCTGAGGGGTATAGTAGTAATAGTTGCTGTTTAATAAGAGTCTTGTTTATGTTGTTGGTTACAAAGCACAGCTTGAATATAAAAAATGCAGTAGAACTAGACGAGCTATGGCAGGTCGAGAAGGGGAATGTTGGTTCAGCGGTCTAAAACTAGAAGTCCAACTTAGAGGATAGAATTGTACCTAAGAAAAGAAATGTAGTTCTTCATTCACTGATCTGATTAAAATATACAATGCTATTAGTGGACAAATTGGAAGTTAACCTCAAGAGCTGACATGTGTGCAAATGCAGCTAAAACTCCTACTGACTTTTCTGGACTTCAAATAACTATCGAACTGTTTATTGACTCTAACAGGTGTTGTAACTAACTTCTAACTTAGCTTCTTGGAGCTACATTCTGATTTCTAAATCATGTTAAGTTAGCAGCTCATGTTCGTATTCTCAGCTACTTCCATTCCTTGTTCTAAACCAACCTTCAGCTCATATATCCTTTGAGTTTATTGCCAATTTTTACCTGTATGAGTTCCTTCCCGTTGAGATCACCCTTGTTAAGGTGAAATATGGACTAGAAGTTCTAACTCCTCCAGGATCAAATGGAACTGCAAGAAATTATTCAAGCTCAGCAAGCTAACCTCCTTTCACACAATAGCAGGGAACAGCACTTGTCTGTTTTCTGAAGCTTTTCCCCCAAGGCAGTAGCATACTATATTTTGACTCAACTCGTCACGCACAGTTACATTCTGAACAAAGATGGTATTTGTTATAACTGGGGGTGATGTTGGGCTGCATGAAGATAATGGATATGGGCCAGGGTGCTTGCCGAGAAGAAGCAAAAGGGGGAAGAGGCCCAATCAAAGGTTGGTTGATTATGTTTTGGATGCTGGCTAAGAAAGAGCGTGGAAAGCAAGGCAATATCAGGAGTTGGGGACCATAGTTACTTAAATAGAGTAGTGCAGACAGTGTAGTGGTAGGCAAAGTTTGTTAGAAACTTCTTTCCCCTATCTGTGGCTCTATTCCTCTCCTTTCCTTTCTTTCTGTTCTATCGTATTTTCTCTGCAACGTCTTTCAGTTTATTTACTATTTCCTTGTAATGAGTCTCCTTTGATCCAAAGAAATTCCATTCTCAGTTCCTGTTACAAATTGTGTTGAGAAGTTCATGACAGTATTAAATCTTAACAAGTCTTGGTTGATCAAATTATTCCCTCCTTCATAACGATAGTATCGTGTACCAAGAGTAAGAATATGGATATCTTTTTTCACTCCTCAGGAGTAGTAACTGTAGTCCATTGGCAGCAAGTGGTAATTTTGTGTTTGAAACTAACCCATGAAAGTAATCTAAATCATTTTTCTAAAGGAAACCTGCAACTAAAGGTTTCTTAATGAATTTAACAATGAGTTCTATGTTTGGAAAGAAGAAAGGACGAGAAAGTGTATCCATCTCAACAAAAAGGAAGAGAGTTCCAAATCACCCCAATTTCTTCTTTAGAATTTTTTTAGAACTAGTGCACATTGTTACCTGTTATGCTTGTTGTACTGTCTTTATTTCATATGTCATTGTGCATTTTTATATAAAGGTTAATGGAGATCAGAATTATTTTTATTGTCAAATGGAGATATGGGAACAATAAAATTTCTTGATTCTCAGTTAAAAGCGAAGACTATATGGAAGCAGAATGGTTGAGCAGAATGCAGTTTCTGAGTTTATAAGAGAATAATCAAGTTCAATAAAAGGGTCAACTATTAAGTAAGAGAAACCATAATCAGTTGAAAGTTTCGTGCTTAAATTGATACTTCATTTGTATTCCTTACAAATTGATAGCTAAAAATTGATTGAGCAAGAGTTAGTTTCAAATGGAAGGGTGTCATAGAAAATTCTCTTTATTTTTTTATATTATCAGAATATTCAAATATGAAGTATGCAAGTAATATCAGGGTTCACCTGCATCTTTTTCTACTTCTGGTTTAACTATTTTATCTTCCTAAATTTTTTAACCCCTTTGAAAAAAGTGTTACATCTTTGTCCTTATTAGATTTTTGTCCATAATGTTGTCGTTGATATCTGTATCCTTCTATTTCATCTTGCAGGAGATTGCAAGGCAATTATGTATGGAGCATCACTTGATGTTCTCAAAAATGGTACTGTGTCCATTCTGGTTATGATATCCGTTTTACATTTTAACCAAAAGCATCAACCGGTCATCGTGTATTTCCTTTAACAGGCATCATTTGATGATAACTCCCAGTTTGTATTATCCATGTTAAGGTGAGTCTATATGGCCTGTGATTTCCTTCTTTGCTTTATTGCCGAAAGAGAATAGGCTTTTTTCGAAGTGCCTGAGAATGTTTAAACTTGGTTCTTTTCCTTTTGAAAAATGAATGTTTAAATTAGGTAATCTTCAAATAAAACTTGTACTCGTTTTTTCTTCTCCTGGTGGATGTGCTCATTCTACCCTAATTTCTTATTAGGGAGTGCGGGTTGGCACATAAAACCATTATCTTTGTGTTGGATGAGTTTGACCTTTTTACACAGGTAAGATTCTCATGTAGTGAAGAAAAATATGAGCAAATATGTCAAATTCTCAGGATTGGATATCTTTGCAATTTGCAGGGTAAACAGCGATTACTCTACAGCTTGCTAGATGCAATGCAGTCTGTAACGTCGCAAGCTGTTGTCATTGGTGTGAGTTGCAGATTGGTATGTTCCTTAGTTTTAGGATTAATATTTTTTCCGCGCATTCTATTTCTCTAGGAACCTTACATTCCTGAACATCATTATGTCTGCGTAGGGGTAAGGTCTACGTACACACTACCCTCCCCAGACCCCACGATGTGGGATAACACTGGGTATGTTGTTGTTGTTGTTGTTGTTGTTGGGACTTAAAAATCAAATGTGCATGCTCGATTTCATTTTTTTCTTTTTCCTTATTTTTTTTTGTGAAAAAGTATCTTGTTTTGAGTTGCTGATGAACAATATCAACTTTGATTGAAATAGTTGCCTTGTCATTAATGCACATTTGAGTCATTTAATACATATAGCTACCATAGGAAAACTTTTCGAAGTAATGAGTAAATTAAGAGTGGTGAAACTTGTGTTGTGCAGGATGCCGATCAACTCTTAGAGAAGAGAGTAAGGTCTCGTTTCTCACATAGAAAGCTGTTGTTTCTACCCCCTTCGCAAGAAGACTTGCAAAAGTAATCTCGTTGCATACCTTGATTCCTCATTTACTTCCTGCAAGAATTTTTATCAATACTGACAGTCTGTATATCAGAATTTTGCAGCACGCTTTACTACTGCCGACAGAGTCAGAACTTCCTTCTCAATATGTAGCTGCTTATAACACAAAGCTTCTTGTATCCTTTCACTCATTATACTTTTCATTTTCAAGGAATGAATTAAAGTGAGATGATACCAGAAGACCAGAAAAGTTGAAAAGAGAGTGAGAGAGAGAGCAATCGACAAGATGTAAGAAGAGTGAGGCTCAGAAATGCTCAGCTAAGTATAGGGGTATTCTTTAGAACAGTGGCAATAACTCATTTGTGCTAAGCCTAAATGAGATACTCGAAATGCTTGTCCTTCGCTTGTAACTCGAGGTTTAAAATAGTTTGTTTCGTTTTGGAAGCCTCTCTTTTAGGTTAGACATAAAAACAAGAATCAATTTGACGAATTATGATCAATTTTTTGCTAGCAGATATTAAATTATCCTTAATATTTATTAGAATGCTTTGTCGGATGACAAATTCAAAGACATCATTACATCATTATGTGAGTGTGATTCAACTTTGAACCATCTATTGAGATTTCTGTAAGTCTACCTATCGTTGAACTACCTATTTGCTGCATTCACAGTGCTGTATCAAACATCTGTCCTTTTAATGAAAACTCATTGTATGATAATTTTCATTAGGTTTGCTTCTGTGTGCCATATGGATACAAAATCTGGTTTTTTATCACTTGAAAACTTTAAGACAGCACTCTCAAGTATTCAACGGCAACCCAAGTTGGAAGCCTTGAAAGGTATGTCATTATGTATTCTGTGCTGAGTGTTGACTAGCTTCTTCTTGAAAGTTTAGGGGTAGAGCTAAAATAGTTCGGACTCCTCCTCACCCTTTCCACATCAATTCCTCTTAAATTTACTTCGACACTCGACCTCTTCAGCTATTCACATATCTTCTCTAGACACAATAGTCTCAGACATTGTGAGTCGTAAAATTGCGTTACTGTTGGGGATATGGCGTGAGTCACTCATAAAGAATCGGTTACATAGTATCTCCTCTTATATATAGACTAAAAGACAGAACAAAGTTATTTTAATATTTTCGTAGAACTTTACCCCTCTTTTCTTTTAATATTTTTTTTTTTGAAATCGACCTTTTTATATATGGTATGAGTCACTAGCAAACCATTTTGTATATCGTGTGAGTCACTCGGAAACCATTTTATAATATGAATACCCTCTCCACCGCTAGGCCACCACCAAGACGAATCAAACTGAAAACAGCGTGATTCTCAATTTGTTGATGCAGATTGCTCCATTTTAGAGCTATATATTCTTGTTTGCTTGAGGAGGTTGGAAGTCAAAGAGCAAGAGACGACCAACTTCAATTCAGTAATGAAAGGTTTGACTATTACATGCTCCCTTCTTATGTTAATAGTGAGAATGTTATGCGACTGACCATATTATCATGCCTTCCAGAGTACAAAAGCGTACATGATTCGTTCCAAACAAGTGATTATTATGCACGGAATGTATGCCTCCGGGTGTGTGTAGCAAGGACTTAAGTACAAATAATTTTTGTCTAATTTCAACTTTGGATCTTTAAAGTTATACTGACAAATAGTTACTTTCTTTCCAGGCATTTGAACATCTTTTACAACGCCAATTGATCTCTTTGGTTGACAACAGAGGGCACGGCCAATCTGTTGAGTTTCGTCCAGTGAGGCTTTTGATCTCATCTTTTGAACTACATCAGGGACTAAAATCATACCGTTCATGTCCAGTAAGTTACTCTCAAGAACAATTATATTCTTTTAGTCGGAAGTATACCCAGAAGGTCACAGGTTCGAGCTGTAGAAACAGCCTCTTGCCTTAATGCAGGGTAAGGCTGCGTACAATAGACCCTTGTGGTCCGGCCCTTTCCCGGGTCCCGCACATAGTGAAATCTTAATGCACCGGGCTACCCTTCTAGTCTGAAGTATACTAGGTGGTTGTGGATGTCACTCTCATGATGGAAACAAGCACACTTGTCTGTCAGTTAGTATAAGCAACAACAGACCCAATAAAGTTTCACAAGTGGGGAGGGTAATGTCTACGACCTTATCCCTATCCTGGAATGGTAAAAAGGTTGTTTCCGATAGACCTCGACTCAAGAAAGATGAAAAAATACAGTAGAAACAAGTAATATTAACAACAAGGGTTAGAAAGATAGTAACAACAAATTAACAACCGGAAAATGGATGGAGGGAAGCGGTAGCAACAAGTAGAGAAAATTTGTCCTTAATATCCATCTTCATATCCGTAACGCATAAATCTTAATCAACTTTTAAATGCATATGCATAAAAAGGTCTACTAGCTCCCGGCTTGTTGATTAAAACATTTGAAAAGTCATTTGGCTCTCCCTTTTACATATTCGTTTCTACGAGTTATTATTATTATTCAAATTAACCTTTTAAATTATTTGGTGCTTGTGACAATCAGTGCTAATTAGCATGTTGATTTTCCTTATTTTCAGGCAATTCTACATAAACTAATTGACCGTGGAGTTTGAAGTGTAACCATCCTTATATGCTTTATAGTACACAGAATGGTTGTTTAATATGCAAGTATTATACAAGTTTCAATAATTATGCCACATTTTTCTCTTTTTTTCTCCTACTTTCATTCCTCTATTTTTTGTAGTCGTCTTTTCATTTTTCAATGTTAAATTTTACTTGATCTTTTGGAGTTACTATTATTTTTTGGGCTAAAATCGAGGTCACTGGAATTGAACTCAGTAATCTACTATTACTTTACTTTACTACTATGTATAAATGTGAAAGGGTGTACCAACACCGTTGTGAACAATTGTACTAAAAGTATTGTTAGTTGTACTAGAGAACTTGGGCTTATCTTATTGGTGCATGATTTTCCTTGCCTTCTAGAGGACAAAATATCATGGTATAGCCGTTTTTACCCTGGTCAATGAAAAATAGCCATCCTTTACCAAGTCAATGAAAAATAGCCATTATTTTGCTGCAACAGGGACCGATCCAGTAAAATATACGGGAGTTCTGGTGATTTGTGTACGAACTCCAGCATATTATTCAGGACCGGTATATTTTGCTGGCTCCTGTAAAATTTACGGGAGATTGGAGCACCAGTGCTGCAAACTCCAGTATATTATACTGGACAATTATACTTGCTGGAACTCCTGTAAAATTTACAGGAGTTCTAGAATAGTTATCCTGGAACTCCCGTAAAGTTTACTGGAGTTCAAGCATACTTATGCTGGAACTCCCGTAAAATTTGCGGGCGTATTTTTTCGGATTTGAACAGTATTTTTACTCAGATATAACGATAACTTTTGAAACTTGACTATTTTTTAACGATCAGTGGTAAATCTGACTATTTTTTAACGATAAGTGGTAAATCTAACTATTTTTAAGTTTCTCACACTATAAACATGTGTAACCGTTGTTTCCGTATTAAATGCTTCTCCGCTTTATTGTGACTAAAGGTGCTGATCTTACTTTAATATTTTTGTATCTGGAGTTCCAAATTATTTAAATTATTTTTAAGATTTTATATCGAATTTTCTTTCAGAAAATATAAAAGTATTTGGGATCCTATCATATATTAATCTTGCAAGGATAAATTGACGAAAAATTATTGTTAGACGACTAAAAAAATAACTATCATGTGGTACTAAAAAATTTTTCTTTTAGAATATTTTAATAGATTATATGTCTGTCAATTTTTTTCCATATTTACTAAACATATATTCACTTATCAAAGTTTCATCCATATTTTAACAAAGAAGATTGAAATAATATTCATATAACAAAAAAATTCGAAAAATCAAAAAATCAGACAAAACTGAACCAATCCAAACCGATATAATTGATTTGGTTTGATTTTAATAAAAACTAAACTAACGCGATTCATGTACACTACTACCTGCTCGGTAGCAGAGAGCAGACACCTGTTGTGTTTTAAAATATATTTTACCCGTGTGATTCTCAACTTATGCTCACTGAAATAAGATATCACAAGTCATTTTGTACTTGGCAATCACTACAACGGGGACTTCATTTGCTATAGTTCACTATCAGTGTTGCAACAGCAACTCCAGAATCGATAGATCGTCTTAATTATTGGGTTCACAATTAAATATTTGTACATATTTAATAGATTTTTTAATACAAATACAATGAATAAGTGAAGTAATTATATTTAGTTGAACCCGCACTTATAAGGCTAGCTCTGCCTCTGCATGTTGGGCCCGTGCTTTTGCACGGGTATCATATCTCTAGTATTATTAGAGCGAACTTCCTTTATGGCCAACATCTAGAAATTAATATCACCCGCTAGCCCAAAAATTGCAGTATGCATTTTATAGCCCAAAACTAATTAAAAAGCTAGCCCAAGACCACTGCCACTATTGCCCATCTCTATGGCATCCTCCTCCACTCTCTCCGCATTTCCTCCGCCCCTGTCACCATCCGTTTATTTTCTCCCAACGCCACAACCACCACCTCCTCAAAAACCTAACTTCCTGGTAAGCATTTGAAGACAATGTTGACGGCAATATTTTGCCTGGAGATGATGCAATGGAAAATTTTGTTTCGAATTTTAAGAAACTGACGGAAGAAAGACTTAGACTTGGCAAGAGATTTGGCTTCACTTAAAAGATTTTGCCTCATAGGTTATCCGTGTCATTTTTATGCCATGGCAAAGCTAATTTTCTATGTTTATGATTTCAAATTTACCAAATTTACCCTAAGGGAGAGAGTCTAATGGTACACACAAATGAAAACAGAGGCATAGTTCTTTCTATTTTTTTTCTTTGTCTGAAGTGATTTCTACTTTATCAGACTGTAAAATTTGGAATCCACATCACTATCACATTATGAGCTCCATTTAGCTGCTTCTTTGCTTTTGTCATATGTCACATGAAATGTGAATAAAAAAATTGTATATCTAAGTGTTCATACAGCTTATTTGCAAAATGAATTTCTGTTAGAATTTTGGGTAGATTTGCTCTTGGACCTTCATGAATCCGTTAAAGAAGGTTTTGGGGGTATGGAGACGAAGTTTGGGCTTCAAATGATACAAATATACTGAAAATAATTTAATATGACCTATTGTTTGTCAAGTAAAAGATATAGTGAATACCTTAAGCTAGCTGATTGTCAAGTAAAACTAGATATTAACAATAGGTTATATTAGATCACTATACAAATATATATACAAAAATAAACTGTCATTATGCAAAAAATATACTAAATAAACTGTCACTATACAAAAATATAGAAAATAGATTGTCACTATATAATTTATATATAATAGATTGTCACTATATAAAATATATACAAAACAGACTGTCACTATATAAAATATATACTAAATAGACTGTCACTATACAAAATATATACAAAACAGACTGTCACGATGCAATAAATATACACTAATGATACACTAGTGATACACAAAAATATAAAGGATACACTTTATATACAAAATCTATACAATGTGATAGTATATATATAATTTTTATACATTATAACAATTAATATATAATTTTTATAATGTACACTGAAAATACAAGATACATTTATATATAAATTTATACAAAGTGTATATAAAATATTTAATACATTGTATAACTATAAATATATATAATATTTATATAAAGTTATATATAAGTATCATCCAACTATCCCATTAAATCTAGATCCATCATCGATACTCATTGTAAAAGTTCTTCGCCCACAAAATACTATTATGACCGAAGAAGAAGAGGTAGAAGAAGCTTGACTAGAAGACCCACAACATTTTGCTGTCACTCTTGTATCATGCATCGTAATTGAGTAAATCTTTCTAAGAATTGAATTTAAAAAATAGTGATTTTCTAGGTACTCAAATAAGTTTTTCCAGCGTGAAGTCAAAAATAAAGAGAAAAATATAGATCTGAAATGAGAGATAGAAAAGAGAAGAAAAATAAAAATAAAAAACAAAGAAAGATAAAAGGAAGACGAAGAATACAGAGAAAGAAAGAGGTGAGAAAGAGGGTGAGAAAGAAAGATGATAGGAATGAAAGTGGTCATGAGAAGAAAAATCTGTGCATTGGATAAAATGAAAGAAAGATAAAAAGGCGTGCATTAGATAGAAGGAAAGAAAGATAAAAAGTCTAGGGTTTAAATGTTGTCTTGGGAAGACAAATGTATTGAAAGTAAATAATGGCTACTAATTGAAAATAAATTGGGCCGAAAGGCCATTTAATGTAAGTGGGTAAAAACATAGGCTATTAAAATTCTGAGGGGCTATAGAGGATAGTTTACCCGTATTATTAGGCGTCGTTAGGAATAATGCATAAGAAAAAATAATATTGGGATAAAAAATTAGCACCGCATTATCCTTTATTTTTTTATACTAATTTTCGGATAAGTAAACCTAGGATTAAAAATAGCACTGGAATAACTTACACCTGTCAGACGATGGAATGACAATCCAATGATAAGTTTTCCTAGAATAAAGCAATAAAACTGACAATCCCGGGATTAATACAACATACCAAACATTCAATAAAAAATAATATCAGGATAAATAATTTTAGTGTAACTAATTACTAACATAATTAATTTCAGCATAACTTGTCTTTAAACCAAACGACCCCTTACAGTTTGAAACTTGACATATTGTCCACCAAATTGTTTAATGTTAAGTTAGTGAAATTCTCACAATGTTTTAAAATTGGAAATTTTACCACATATAGAATAGGTTAGTACCTTATTTATATTCTATAAACACTCTTTTAAAATATTACATTCTATAAATACCCCTTTTAGTTTACAGTAAAAAATTTAAATTTAGTTCTATCCTAAAATTAAGGCTTAATATATTCTACAAAAATTTTTTTTCTCTCTCTCTCTCTCTTTTTATTTTTAATTTTCTCTCACCTAATTAGCCTATAGGTCCTCTCATCAACTTTTCTCTCTCTTCTTCAATACACTTTTCCCTCTTCTCCCACAAACACACCTTCCATACACTTTCAAATACCCTCATCCGCTTCTCCGCCATTATCACAAAGCACGCCAGTCTTCTTTCCAACTGGTTTCAACTTCAACTTCCACTGTTCTTCGTCGTAGTTTTGATCGAGAAGTGTGTTTTCAGTTCACGTCCAAGCGTATTTAGAGATTCACATTTGTATGTTGGAAATCTTCTCCCCGTAGGTGATTCAACGAATTCGAAATTACTTTTTCATTAGATTGTTTCTCTAAGTTTTTTTACCGAATTTACATAATTTTCTGATATATCTTCCATTTGTATTGTTCATCACCAGGATTCTTTGAGTTTGCTTGAACAATCTGACATTGGACATAAACTTGTTCATGACCATCAACGCCCCAAAGGCTTAAATGAGGAAGTATCTTCTTTGAGTCAAGACCTAAATTCACTCAAAGAATATGTGAGTATTTGCCAACTGATTAATCAATAAAGTTTGATAGCTATGTGTTATAGTATTTTTCTAACTATTTTGTCCTGTTAAGGTTGTTGGAGAGTTCAAGTCTCTAAGGAAATTGATCAATGATAACTTCAAGATACTTTCAGACCATCTTCAACAAAATCAGCAAACTGAACCCACAGTTTGAAAAGATGTTGGCATTGACTCGGATGTCAGAGATAATCATGAGGTATACCCCAAGCTAAGATATTGAACATATGTATTTAGCTATATTGATATATGTTTTAATCTAGCCATTTTTTTTGTTGTATTTACATGTATTTGGTGGTATCCTGCTGTATTCTGCATTAATCTGCAGTTTTATTTCAACTGCATTTATATCTACTCTGATTGTTACATGTATTCTGTTGTATTCATATGTTTCTTCTTGTATTTTTGTAACTCTTTGTAAAATGTATTCATAGTGTGTACTTTTTCTTCTACAATATCTTTATTTTGCTGTATTTACATGTATTTGGGTGTATTCTGCTTTATTCTGCATTAATCTGCAGTTTCAATTCAACTGCATTTGTATCTACTCTGAATGTTACATGTATTATGTTGTATTCATATATTTCTTCTTGTATTTTTGTACCTCTTTGTATAGCGTATTTATAGTGTGTTTTGTTTCTTCTATAGTATCTTTATTTTGCTGTTTTTACATGTATTTGGGTGTATTATGCTATATTAAAAATTAATATGCAATTTCATTTCAATTGTATTTATATCTATTCGGCATTTATATCTTTTGGTACCTCTTTGTAATGTATACTAACAACTTATATGTACATAATCTTTTTTCTAACATTAAGTTACCATCCTAACAATAATACATACAACTACCAGAAAACTACTTCAGAGGCACCGTCCATCATACCATCTACCACAAATCAAAAGGATGTACCTAAAGAATTCTATGTTTCTCAATTTGTATTGGACGACAAGTTTCTACCCAGTCAAATTCAAGAAACTAGAATAGTTGTTCACGCAAGTGCAAAAAAGATGAAGACACACCAATGCAACCTCAACGAAATAGGCGACCAAGTAGATGGAACTCTTCGCCTTATCAGTATAACTTCGAATTAGGAGGTAAGTGATTTTACAAACGTAATATTCAGCATTCATCGTTATTGAATCATTTATAGTACTCAATAAACAGAAATTATATTTACAGCATGTTCCTCCGTAAAGTTGACACCCATATTTGAGAAAAGACACCCGTTTGAGGAAGATCCAATAACGGGGCCACATCCTATGTTACTCATTCAAGAATATGACAAGTGGGTCCATGCTGATCTTCTAGCAAGACATGATCAAAAGTGATTTTCCCCCATTCATTGTATTATGTTTTCATTTTTTAAGGTATGTACATAATGAGTTTATATCATATTTGTAGAGGTAATCTCAACGACCATTACAAGAAAACAAAGTCTATACTCCATATTCCATTGAATTTTGGAGTTGATCAAGTTGATTCTAAAAACTGATTTTACCTTTTATCCATTAACGGGAAGTTATGGGATGACAATGTGAGTCTTTCTCAAAACTGATAAGTCTTATCTTTAAATAATAGCATGTTGTTTTATTAACTTGTATTTGTTTGTATTATTCAACTGTATTTTCCTCTTATTTCCAATGTATTGAGCTATAGTTCAACTGAATTGAATTGTTTTATTAACCTATTGTAAAATGAATTGAAACTGTTGTATTCAAATGTATTGAACAATTGAATTACATGTATTCATCCAATGGCAGTTAACTGTTTCAACAAGTTGTCCAGATCTGTATACAACTGAATTACAGTGTATTCTACCAAAGTCAGTTGAATTAAACTGTACTAAAAACCTATATTCAACTCTATTCAACATGTTATATTCACCTATATTAAGGAATTGAATTATATGTCTTTATTCAATGTCAGTTGAATTTAACTGTATCCCGTAACCTGTATACAGTTGTATTAACATGTATTACTGTGTATATCTATATTTTCTAGGATCTGTATTGAGGTATTTCTATATATTATTTCTTAGTTCAAGCAAATAAACTCACACTATCTACTAACCTCTTTTGTTCATAGCATATGGATGCCATATTCTACTATTTGCGAAAGATGGGCAAGTACAATCAGCATATGGACTTCACGTTTACTACCGTTGACTGTATTTCAAGACAAGAATAACTGATATATATGACATGTATGAAGATACAGATAGCGATGCTAATGTAGCCAAACAAGAAGACGTTATATGTGAGTATATTAGGGGCTACAGATTGCATGCTAATGTACCCTGGCATACTGTGGATAATGTCTTGATACCAGTGAATTTGAAGGAAAAACTTCATTGGGTGTTGGTTGTTGTGACTTTCAAAGATAGATGTATCAAAGTGTATGACTCGTACACGTCTTCCGGTCATGATGCATACGTAGTCTCTGAGATTGTAAAGCTAGCTAAGCTACTACCTATGTATCTGTCAATTAGTAGCTTATACAGCGATAGTAAAGGCAGTGACTAGTCTGCTTTTTCTGCATACACAAGTGAGATTTTGATTCGAGGTCCGGAATGGAATTTCGAGAGTTTCTGTAGCTTCGTCATGTTATTTACGATAAGTGTGCAAAATTCCAGGTCATTTGGACGTCGTTTGGTCGGGTTTTTGGTCAAATGTGTATTTCGGAAGTTTTTAGAAAGCTTAGGCTTGGATTCGATGATTTGTGAATAATTTGATGTTGCTTGAGGTGTTTTGATGATTGGAACAAGTTTTAATAATGTTATATATCGTTTTGGTTCTTTTGGCTGAGATCTCGCGGGCCTCGGTAGTTTCAGGTGGTTGATCAGACCAATCCTGGCATTTGAAGTTGCAAATTTTGCTGTCTAGAGGTTGCAAGTGTTTGTGCTTCGCGATCGCATGTGTGATGTCGTGATCACGTAGAAGCAATTTGGGAGGTAGGAATGTTTTTCTCTGCGTTTGTGTTTGAACGTTCGCGATCGCGCAGTATTAGTCAGTGGTGCTTCGCATTCGTGCAAGGTATACCACATTCGCATATAAGAGTTTGGGGGTCCTGTGTTATAGCCCTTCGCATTCGTGTATAATGGGACATGTTCGCATAGCTTTGAGATTGGAAGGCATCGCGTTCGCAGTTATCTAATCGCATTTGCGTAGAGTTATTTTTAGAGGCCGGATTCGTATGCTTCAGCGATCGGGGGACCTTGGTCGCGATCGCGTAGAAGGAATTGCAGGAGCTGGGCAGTGAGTTTTTTAACATTTAATTTGCGAGTCTTAGCCATTTTTCCACCATTGTTGAGTATTTTGAGAGCTTTTTGGGAGAAATTGAAGAGGAATTCGAAGAGGATTGATGAGAAGTAAGTTCTATAAATAAAAACGTGATTATATTGTGAAATTAACCTAGAAATTCATGAAAATTTATCTAAAAATGGAAGAACTAGGGCTTGGAAATTGGAGATTTTAAATTGGGATTTGATGAGCCATTTGAGCTCGTATTTGAGAGTTCTTGATATGTATAGACTCATGGAAAGATAAGGAGTCCGTGGATGTAATAATTTGTGAGTTTTGAGAAGTGGGCCCGGGGCTCGGGTTTTGCCAATTTCAGAATTTTTGATGTTTTTCGATTATTTTTTATTAGGTTTTGTTTCCTTAGCTATTGTGACGTATTCGTTGTTGTGTTGGTTAGATTCAGCACGCGTGGAGGCTGATTTGAGGGGCAAAGGCATCGCGAGCTTGAGATTTCGCCGGTTCAAGGTGAGTAGTGATTGTAAATGATATCCTGAGGGTTTGAAACTCCGGATTGCACATCGTAGTACTATATTGAAGTGAGACACACGCAGGATGACAAGAGTGAGATCTTTTACTATTGCAGATCGTGACTTGGTCCGTTTCGATTTATGATTTTACTGCGTATTTGACTGAAACTTGCTTGTCTTCATTATGATTTGGGCTTGTTGCCATATTTGGGCTTAATGCCGATTATTTGAATTTGTAGTGGACTTTTATCACTGTTTTATCACTATTTTGACATACTACTTGAACTCAGTCCTATTGATTTACATTGTTTTATAAACTCAGCCATTTTTACTCGAATTTGAGACTTAAATGATATTTAAACTGTTGTTTGGGCTGAGCACTATTGTTTTACTGATACCCGAGGGACTTGTGATGATTTATGGACTGAGTGAGGCCGAGGGTCATATGTGAGGATATGTTGAGTGATATGAGGCCGAGGGCCTAATATAATTTTATATGCAACGAGGTGGCCTGATATTGATTTGAGGCTGAGAGTCTGTTTATGATGTCGTGATGGCTTATTGTTGCGCTTGGGCCGTAAGGGACCTCTCCGTAGTCTGCACCCCCACAGTGAGCGCGGGTATCCATTATGCTGAGTGATTGATACTAGCCCGAGGGGCTGATATGAGTGATTGTGAGGTAGCTTGAGGGGTTGATACGAATGATTTGTGAGATAGCCCGAGGGGCTGGTACTAATTCTGAGATGTTGCCCGATAGGAGAACTTTTACGTGCTCATTTTGCATATTTACTTGTCATTCACTTGTTATACTGTGATATTTGTGCCCGAGGGGCAGATTTTATGTGCTTACCGACACTAACTGTTTGAAATTATTTCGCAATAGTTGAAAAGACTATCTTTCAAAAGTGGTTTAAACTGAACCAAGAGATTTTTAAAGATTTCACTTTTTTACTGCTTTCTCAAGGGATTGTACACTGCTTCTATACAACATGTTCGCTGCTTTACGTAATTTCTTATTGCTCAGATATTATTTACCTTTATTACTCACTGTGTTGGATTACTCACTTTACTCCCTGCACCTCGTGTGTAGATGCAGGTATTTATTCGCCCATTAGCAGGTATTGACTGATTGGAGGCAGAGCCGTAGGAGTTTAGCGAGGTGACTGTCAACGTTCACAGCACTGTTTTCCTCTCTGTTTGTTCTTTATTCCTGTTCAGGGTATTTTCAAATTATGTAGATGTACTTACACTCTTTTAGATGCTCGTGACTTGTGGCACCTCGGTTTGGACTGTGTCGAGATGATTTCCCCTATTGTTATCGTTATTCCGCAAATTAATGCTATTATATCATGTTTTAGAGTTGTTTATGGTATTTAATTGTTTAAAAGAGATATTCTATTTGGTCTGGCTGGCCTTGTCTTTACGAAAGATGCCGTCACGATTGGATTTAGGGAATTGGGTCGTGACATAACCTTTAATGCTGGGATAATTTAGTCTGCATACCAAAAAACTCCTCAGTATCATGCAGTTTGAATAGGCCTACTGAAATAATCTATTTAACGTGACATACGCCAACTTATAAAAAGTAATTATAGACAGTTTTATATAATGATATAAATATTCTCATGTGAGATTGTTAGATATATGAACTTATATCTACATACATATGAACAATATATGGATTAATTATATGTTATGTGCTATAGTTATTTACGCTATTTACGCTAGAATCAGGGTTGTAGGATAGGGGCTCCTAGAGTTTTTCGTACGCCTCATCCGGGGTTGGGTGTGGGTCAGCAGGGTTACCCATAGAGGATTTGTGTTTTAGCTTATCTCCCCCTTATGGCTGTTAGTTATGGTAGTTACTGTATGATATTATTGCATGCGATTGTATTTATGTTTCGTATGTTTAGATAATTATTTACGCTATTTACGCTATTTCTGCTGGAGTTACTAATGCTTTATTGCTTTATTGTTTTTGTTTTTGTCTTTGTTTTGTTTTACTGCTGTTTTTCCTTTTATCCTATGAGCCGGGGGTCGATTGGAAACAGCCTCTCTGCCCATTCGGGTAGGGGTAAGGCTTGTCTCATATTACCCTCCCCAGACCCCACCTGGTGGGAGTATACTGGGTAGTTGTTGTTGTTGTTGTATATGTTATGTGCTATCTTTTGGTTTGGCCTAAATTGGTGGTCTTATGGACATTGTTAAGGGGGCCAATATATTGTCATATAAAGTGTAGGACTAATGTGTAGATACTCAAAAGGGTAACCTTAGTTAATGATGGGCTAACTAAGGTTACATACATGTAAACATGGTTACATGCTTATGACTTTTGAGTTTATAACTCATATGTTATAAGAGGGGGGTTATGGTTCCCATAAGAATGCAAGACATTCTCTTCTTCTTCCACCCATTGAGAGAGAGAGTCATTGTTGTCTTGCATATCAAGTGGAAAACCATTCCTCATATTTGTCTTGCATATTCTTGTGAAAGCCATACCTCTTCGGAAAACTTCAAGATATTCTTCAAGAAGGATTAAGGAGCTTTCAAAGCCAAACATTTGGACAATCTTCAAAAGGACTAAGGATTTCCACTTATGGATTCAGGTACGCTTCCGCTTATGTTTTTATTTCAAATAATTCGATATGAAGGCTAAAGTGTTTTATTCGGATTTGTATTCCAACAATTGGTATCAGAGCCTCCTTCATATTTGGATTATTTGGAAGTTCATGAAATTCATGTTATATAAAGTTTATGATTAAGTTAAGATAGAATTTTGATTATGAAATCTAGATCCATGATATAGCATGATTTCATGAATGATGTGTTGTTGATGAACTTTAGTGTTTCAATATCTTGTTATCTCTATATGAAATGAAACATTGAAATTTGCATGATTTTGGTTGATGAACAACATGATTTCTTGTTTAAGTTTCTTGTTGAAAACCATATTAAGTCGTTGGACAGAATGGTAAGATAATCGATTATCTTCTCCAGATAATCGACTATCTTGTAAAGTTCACCAAAATTTTGCAAAACAGAAGCAGCAAATAATCGACTATGCATTTTGAATAATCGATTATTGAAAAATTTTTGAAACAACACTGCAGGATAATCGATTATTCAGCCAGAATAATCGATTATCTGGAGTTTTTCAGCAAAAATTGGAAATTCCAGAGAGCCAAGATAATCGATTATCCTAAAAAGATAATCGATTATCCTAGTTTTTCAGCAAAATTTGAGATTCCAGAAGGCCCAGATAATCGATTATCAGGCTCAGATAATCGATTATCTGGCCATAAATTGCAGAAACGTTTTGTTTTCTGGCTGTTTAATGAGGACATAATGTAAGAAACGTTTTTCATAATTAATAAAACGTTTTAAGTATTAAGTCTTCAAGTTTTTTTTAATTGTACATGAATACTATGTCAATTAATATTTAGTTTTTAAATTATTAATGTTTTATACATTAATATTCAGTTTTAATATTAATTGTTTTTTAGTCAATCATGCTTCAGATTTTGGTATTATCCAATTAAGACTAAAACAATTAATATTCAGATGTTACATGTCAAAACATGTAAATTTTCAGTTAAGATTCAATATATGGCTTAAGGAACTTTATGATTTAGCATCTAATATTTTAGATTAATCAATTAAAGCATTATGTTGCCAAAGTAACCTCTTTTGTGTAGATTGATTAATCTTGAAATATAAGATGACTGTGGATGTTAGTCTTCCATGCATTTAACACCGGCCCAAAGGAAGGTTGTTATTTGGCAGGAATTCGAACATGCTTGTGGTGATAAATATGTGACAATTATTCGATTTTCCATGTGAATATTAAGTCGGCCCAAAGGAAGGCTTGATATTTGACAGGAGTTTATTGTCAATATTTGATTACTCACCAAGAGTACCACTTACAAGTTGATTTTTTGTCCAAAGACTAAAATCAATGTTGTGCTAGGTATCTTGTAATGGGATTTTCCTATTTTGAATCTGTAAACTAAAGTTAAAGTTCAAGTAATTGTAAGCATGTATTAAGTTATCCTTGTTCTATTTTCAGTGAATTCTTCAGCTGCTTCGATATCTGCTAATATAAACAGCATCCCTGTGCTTAACGGCACAAACTTTAGGGAATGGAAAGAGAACATTATGATCGTTCTCGGTTGCATGGATCTAGACCTTGCACTTCGGATTGAGCAACCTGCTTCTCTTGAGGATACATCTTCTTCTGATGAAAAGAAGGAGATGGAGAAGTGGGAACGCTCAAATCGCATGAGTCTAATGATCATGAAACATGCAATTCCAGAATCATTCAGGGCACTATGAATGATGAAAATAATGCCAAAGTTTTCCTTGAAAACCTTGAAAAGCGTTTTGCACAAAACGAAAAGGCGGAAACCAGTACTCTTTTGAGTAAACTTGTTTCCATGAGGTATAAAGGCAAGGGAAACATAAGGGAGTACATTTTGGAAATGTCTCATCTTGCTTCGAAACTTAAGTCACTCAAGCTGGAATTACCTGAGGAACTGCTTGTGTACTTAGTTTTGATATCTCTTCCTGCACACTTTAATCAGTTTAAGGTCAGTTACAACTGCCTGAAGGAGAAATGGACTCTTAATGAGCTCATTTCACATTGTGTGCAAGAGGAGGAAAGGATAAAGCAAGATAAGACAGAAAGTGCTCATTTGTCATCCTCTTCAAAGGATACTAAGAAGAGGAAAGGTAAGGAAGTTGCGGTCGCAAGGCCCCAGAAAAAGCAAAATAAGGAACCTAAGGTTAAAACTTCAGAATCAGGTTGCTTTTTCTGTAAGGGGACTAATCATGTGAAGAAAGATTGTACCAAGTACCACACTTGGCGTGCGAAAAAAGGTACATCTCTTTCTCTTGTTTGTTCTGAAGTTAATTTAATTTCGGTACCAAAGGATACTTGGTGGGTAGATTCTGCTGCTACTACTCACATAAGTATATCTATGCAGGGTTTCCTGAACTGCCGAAAACCAAATGATGGTGAAAGATACATCTATGTGGGTGACGGCAAGAAGGTGCAAGTTGAGGCTATTGGCAAATTTAGGCTGTTGTATAAGACTGGTTTTTATTTAGATTTGAATGAGACATTTGTTGTACCGTCTTTTAGACGGAATTTAATTTCTGTTCCCAAATTGGACATATACGGTTATTCATGTTCATTTGGTGACAATAAAGTTAGTCTATTTCAAAATTCAAATCTTATCGGTACTGGTCTTTTATCAACATATGATAGCCTATATTTGGTTGATATAATAACCTCACATAATGAAACTTTGCATACAAGTTCAAGTGGTACCAAAAGAAAATTAACTAATGAGAATTCGCTATCACTCTGGCACAAACGTTTGGGTCACATATCCATTCAAAGAATTCAGAAACTCGTGTCAGATGGAATTCTTGATTCTCTTGATTCCTCAAATCGGATATTTGTGTTGAGTGTATCAAGGGAAAACAAACAAACAAGACGAGATTAGGTGCTAAGAGAGCTTCGGATGTCTTAGAATTGATACATACGGATATTTTGGGCCATTCCCTACTCCTTGTAGGAATGGTCAACAATACTTTATCACATTCATAGACGATTACTCTCGTTATGGGTACCTATATCTTATTCATGAAAAGTCCCAATCCATAGACATGCAAATCATATAAGGGCTTAAGTTGAAAATCAACTAAGCAAAAGGATTAAATCCGTTAGATCTGACCGTGGTGGTGAATACTATGGCAGATATGATGGTTCAGGTGAACAACGTCCAGGGCCATTTGCTAAATTCCTAGATGAGTGTGGGATCGTCCCTCAGTATACTATACCAAGCAGTCCTACGATGAATGGTGTAGCTGAGAGACGAAATCGGACCCTTAAGGATATGGTAAGAAGTATGATTTGTCGTACTACTTTGCCAGACTCACTCTGGGGAGAAGCATTAAAAACCTCAGCTTATATTCTTAATAGAGTTCCAACTAAAGCTAATCAAAACCCCATATGAACTTTGGACTGGGCATAAACCCAGTATTAAGCACTTCCACATTTGGGGTTGTCCAGCTGAGGCAAGGCCGTATAGGCCGAATGAAAAGAAACTGGATGCTAAAACGGTTAGTAGCTATTTTGTTGGATACTCTGAAAGATCCAGGGGGTTTAAGTTTTATGATCCCACTCCTAGAACTATTTTTGAGACGGGTAATGCTAGGTTTTTTGAGGATATTGAGTTTGGGGGGTGGGGAGATAAAGTTGTTAGAGATTTTGTCTTTGAGGAAGAACATGTGTTTTTCCCTCAAGTTGTTGATCTTGGTCAAGGTGTTCTCATTCCTGACACGGATCACACAACTCCAGTTCAAGACAATCTCGGAAATCTCCCCAATCAAGTTCCTGATATTACTAATGAAAATCAAACTCAACAACCTCAAGAAACTGAAGTGCCATTAAGGAGATCCACTAGAGAGAGGAGAAATGCAATTCCGGATGATTATGTTGTATTTCTCCAAGAACAAGAAAGTGATATTGGACTTGAGGAAGATAATCCAATCAACTTCCGTCAAGTCATTAATGGTTCTAACTCTCAAAAGTGGATTGATGCCATGAATGATGAGATGAAGTCTATGAGCGATAATGGCGTTTGGGAGCTTGTTACATTGCCCGAAGGTATTAAACCGATTGGTTGTAAATGGATATTTAAAACCAAGAGGGATTCAGGAGGAAATGTCATTAAGTATAAAGCTCGTTTTGTCGCAAAAGGCTACACTCAAAAGGAAGGCATTGATTATAAAGAGACTTTCTCTCCAGTTTCATCGAAAGACTCTTTCAGGACTATAATGGCACTAGTAGCATAGTTTGATCTTGAACTTCATCAGATGGATGTTAAGACAACGTTTCTCAATGGTGACATTGAGGAAACAATTTATATGGTGCAACCTGAAAACTTTGTTTCGGAAGAATCAAAGAAAAGGGTTTGCAAATTAAAGAAATCCATATATGGGCTCATGCAGGCTTCCCGTCAATGGTATTATAAGTTTCATGCAGTCATTACATCTTTTGGTTTTGAACCGAATATTGCTGATGACTGTATATACCATAAGTTCAGTGGGAGTAAGTATATTTTTCTGGTTTTATATGTCGATGACATACTGCTTGCCTGTAATGATATAGCATTATTGCATGAAACTAAGAAATTTCTTTCAAAGAAATTTGAAATGAAAGATCTTGGTGATGCCTCTTTTGTATTAGGAATTCAGATACAACGAGATCGCTCCAAAGGTGTTCTCGGTCTGTCACAAAAGGGCTATATCGATAAGGTTCTTAAAAGATTTGGCATGCAGGATTGTAAACCAGGCAACACCCCTGTTGCTAAGGGAGACAAGTTTAGTCTCAAACAGTGCCCAAATAATAATTTTGAAACTTCGGAAATGGAGAAGACACCTTATGCTTCGGCTGTAGGTAGTCTGATGTATGCTCAGGTATGTACACGACCTGATATAGCATACATTGTTGGGATGCTAGGCAGATATCTAAGCAATCCTGGAATGGACCATTGGAAGGCAGCCAAAAGGGTCATGAGGTACTTACAGAGAACAAAGGATTACATGCTTACATATCGGAGATCGGACCAGCTTGAGATCATCGGGTATACCGACTCCGATTTGCTGGATGTCAGGATAGTCTGAAGTCTACATCAGGCTATATTTACATGCTTGCTGGCGGTGCTATCTCTTGGAGAAGCATCAAGCAAACTCTTACGGCCACTTCCACTATGGAAGCGGAATTCATGGCATGTTATGAAGCATCCAATGAAGCATTATGGCTGCGGAATTTTGTTAGTGGACTGCGCATAGTTGACAGCATTAAAAAGCCACTTAGGCTATTATGCGACAACAGATCAGCAGTCCTTTATGCTAACAACAACAGTAGTTTGACGAAAGCAAAACATATGGACGTCAAATTTCGGGTTGTTAAAGAAAGAGTACAGAATGGACAATTGTGCATAGAGCACATAAGTACAAACTCCATGATTACGGATCCACTCACTAAGGGATTGACACCAAAAGTATTTCATGAGCATATTGCTTGCATGGGTGTCAAATCAGTTAAGGATTATGAATTTTAGTGGGAGTTTGTATTATACAATTATGTATTGTCCATTACATTCAGTAATTCAGTTTTAAGGTTATATCTGCAGATATTCAGTTTTAAAGTTTTATGTACTATTAAGGTTTATGATTGATCTCAATAAAGAGAACCAGTTGGAAATAGACATTCTATTTCAGACCACACTTTATATTATTTCCATGCTACACACCTATACTTGATCCATGTCGTTGGTTATACGTGATCTATGTTGGTTCTAGTTACGCAAGAGTAACTAAGAACTCTTAGATCCTATGTTGGTATGATTGATGGACCGGATTGTTCATGACAATTTTATTATGATAGCAATTCTGAGCTCATAAGGTTATAATGTAACATATAATGCTAAGGTTTGTACATATGTATGAGTATCTCGTCCAAGTGGGAGATTGTTAGATATATGGACTTATATCTACATACATATGAACAATATATGGATTAATTATATGTTGTGTGCTATCTTTTGGTTTGGCCTAAATTGGTGGTCTTATGGACATTGTTAAGGGGGCCAATATATTGTCATATAAAGTGTAGGACTAATGTATAGATACCCAAAAGGGTAACCTTAGTTAATGATGGGCTAACTAAGGTTACATACATGTAACCATGGTTACATGCTTATGACTTTTGAGTTTATAACTCATATGTTATAAGAGGGGGGTTATGGTTCCCATAAGAATGCAAGACATTCTCTTCTTCTTCCACCCATTGAGAGAGAGAGCCATTGTTGTCTTGCATATCAAGTGGAAAACCATTCCTCATATTTGTCTTGGATATTCTTGTCAAAAGCCATACCTCTTGGGAAAACTTCAAGATATTCTTTAAGAAGGATTAAGGAGCTTTCAAAGCCAAACATTTGGACAATCTTCAAAAGGACTAAGGATTTCCAGTTATGGATTCAGGTACGCTTCCGCTTATATTTTTATTCCAAATAATTCGATATGAAGGCTAAAGTGTTTTATTCGGATTTATATTCCAACAGAGTATTCTTACCAGGTCTTAAGCTTACAATTAAAATTTCGTTTAAATTTGTTGTAATACTTTTTATTAGTATTTAGGGCATTCATTAATTATTCATCACATCAGTGGTTTTATCCATATAAAATGCTAGCCGCTAATATATAGTGAATCATATAAACGTTACAAAATTAGACAATCATTGCATTCAAATCCCTATTTTAATTTATTCAAAAACAGAAAGCCATTCTCTCTTGACTTTCCTTCTTTTCATACAAAATACAAAGAGAAAACACGAATATTACAAATACATAACAAATCAAAGCACGTACATTGGACATCAATGTACGTATTTTTAGAGGCTACATTTCCAAGATCCTGGGTATCCATGCCATATTAACTGAAATAGTTCACCATCATAATATTAATGATATAAACACACTTTCGATCAACATGTATGGAGAGACATGCATGTATGCGCGCGCATATATATATATATATATATATATATATAATAACCTTGTTTTTACGAATAATTTTGAATGTTATATTATAGAAAAGTGTTGTTATAGAGAACACATATTATAGTGATTTTGTTATAGACCGTGGCAGAGCCGGAATTTTTTATTAAGGAGAGTCAAAATATAAAGAATAAACTCACCAAGAAGTTAAAGTGTGTCACTATATAGTATATATATACATATTTTTAAAAATATTACCGAGTTAAACATTGTAAGTTTCCTACGAAGGAGTGTCAGTTGACTCCTCTTGGGTGCATGTGGCTCTGACACTGGTTATAGAGAAGTCTGACCATGTGTATGTGTATATATATATATATATATATATGAAATATGTTGACATTAATTACATATGTCGTGACATGGAAATGTAAAATCATAATCTAAAGATAATGTGAGATAAGATTATAACTCGTAGCTGCCATGAGAGGAACAGTGAAAACGAAACTCATGTGAAGCATATATTACTCTATGCTTTGGAAATTTTTTTATGGTATTGTTCTTATTCAAATGGTGTAATTTATAGACCTTGTATGTACTTGTTATATTCATATAATAAGTATTTACATATTGCCATCTTGCATTAAATGAACATAATGCTAATAATTACTTAATTCGCCTTATGGTGAAAGGTTATAAGAGTTTAATCAGAAATGCATGTGAGGAATATTGAAAGACGTATTATCGTAGTAATTAATTGCACTTCTCGTTTGATCCAATAGGAAAAATGTGTTGACTTAATTAATTAGATCTCTTGTACTCATTGATATATAAATTAGTATACTATATATGATGAACAGATTTATAGCTATAGACTGACCCAAGATTTTAACGTGAGGGGCACCATTATTTTATTCAACTAGTCCCTCTAAAGGCTTTTAGTGTTCAGCGTATCAATTTATTTGTATAATCATTTTTAAGGTATTCACATATATACGTATATAAAAATATTACCGAAGTTTTATGGAGTTCGGTGACCCCGGCCTCAACACTACACATAATCCGCCTCAGTAATTTATAGTGTGTTTGCAATTTGAACATTGGACTAAAACATTTAATGAACAAAATATAGTTACGAAATAAGGAAAAGAAAAATATAGCATAATATTACATAAATTAATAGTATGTCATTAATAAATATGGTAAATATATTATAATGAATCATACATAATTTTACAATTAGCCTAATAACACATATATTCAAATCCATTTTTATTCATGAATTGAAAGCCAATATATATCTTAAGACTTTCTAAATTTTCATAAAAAGAATAATGAGAAAACTGGAAACAGCAAACCGAAAGCCATTTTTGACTTTCTTTATTTTCTTACTAAGTCACAACATAAACAACAATAAATTCAGTGTAATCTCGCAAGTAGAATTTGAGAAAAAATAATATGTAAGCAGTCTTATTCCTACCTTGCAAAGATAAATATGTTATTTCCAATAGATCCTCGGCTCAAATGAAACATTGTCACATTACTTCTTGAAAAGAAAACAATAGTACACAAACCATGAAAAGAAAACAGTAACAAAGTACAAAGAAAAAACAAGGAACACTAGACTCACAAGACACAAATGCATAATAGGGATTTTAAACAATGTAAACTGCAACAATAATAACAACAATAACAACTATCCAATAAAGTCCCACAAAGTAGATTCTGGGGAGGATAATATGTACACGAGCCTTACCCCTATCCGAAAGGACAGAGAGGCTGTTTCTAATCGACCATCGGCTCAGTGGAGGAAGAAATGTAAACTGCAATGGTAGTTGATTAAAATACACATGCCTTGTACACGTATCCTGCACAAGTACAACACGTCCAACAATCATTGCAGTCGTCATTTATTTGACAAGATCGAAAACATGTATTAAGTTGCGGGAGCAGTCTTCTCTCAACTCCTGAGAGATCATGAGCAACATTTCTTGCAACCACAACATGCGTCTCAGAGAACCATGCCATATTAACTGAAATAATTCACCATTATAATTAGTACAAAATTAAAATATAATATTGATGGTAAAACACAAAAACACACATTCAAATTATCATGCATGAAAAGACATGCATACATATGTAATATGATAGAATCATAATCTAGATTTAATGTAAGATAGATACTAACTCGTAGCTGCCATGAGAAGAACCGTAAAAACAAAACCCATCTTAAGCAAAGCCATGCTAATTAATTAGGAACAATAATTTATTTTGGGAAAGTTTTGATGCAAGTTCATCTATTTGTCTTTCAAATGGTGTAATTTATAGACTTCTTATGTACTTTTTATATTCAAATAGGTATTTCTTTGCATGTGATTGCCATCTTGTAATAAATGAATATAACACCTTATGATTACTTAATCTACAACTTGGATATAAGTTTCGTAGAAGTTTAAATCATTAGAAGCAAAATTAATTTATCATAAGTGTATCATAAGGGTGAGCATAAATCGGGTTAGTTCGTTTTTTTTTCAAAACTGAACCAAATCAACTATATTGATTTGGATTTGTTCAGTTTTATCGATTTTTCGGGGTTTTTTTTGTTGTTGTATTTTTTGTTACATGAATATTATTTCAATTCTACTTTATTAAAGTTATAGATAAAGTTTTGGTAGGTGTATATATGTTCAGTAAAAATTGAAAAAACTGATAACCATATGATCTATTAAAATATTGTTATGGAAGAATTTTTGTACTAATATATTATAGTTATTTTCTTAATCATCTAAATATATTTGTTTTTTGATGTTCGCTTTCTAGGTTAATCGAATTTAATAAATTAAGCATAAAATCAATATGAAACCTAATGATATGTTCTATTTAATTTTAAAATCATCGAACTACCATTTCCAATTCAAAAAAGTTATAAGAATTTAATAAATTTCAACATATGATCAATATGAAAAAAAGATTGACGCATTTCTATAACACTTGATAACAAAGTGACGATACAACTCATTACTTAACGTAAAATAAAAATGGATTCACTTTTTATTTCTATTAAATATTACATCCCATGAGAGAATACTAAATATTTCTAGATATTTTGTAAAGAAAATTTTACATAAAATTATATATTTATATTTATATATCGGTTGATTCGGCTTATTTAAACCCAAGTTGCTTATCTTTTTCATTTACTCTTTCCTTTTTTCTTTAAAAACTTAACATATCATGCAACGAATAAATTAAAATTAAAGCTTAATTAAATGGCAGAATACATAGACCGACACTTAAATTAGCGGCGAAAGTTCAGTTGAACACCTCAATTAAGATATTTTTCACCGAAATACTTTTATTATACTTTTACTGCACCAGTTTAACACGTCCGGCCAGTTTAACATGTCCGACCTTTAGTGAAAATATTGTTAAAGATTACATCCACCTTTATGTTGACCATATTGATTAAATAACCCTATTGTCTTACTTGTCTTAGTATAACATAAAGGTCGGACGTGTTAAACTAGTGCAGTAAAAGTATTTCGGTAAAAAATATCTTAATTGAGGTGTAAGTGAACTTTCATTGATAGTTTAAGTGTTTGTCTATGTATTCTGCCTAATTAAATATTTAGCTTTTTAACAAACAAATAGCTATGTTTTTAGAAATGCACCTAGCACATGATTATAACCTTCTGAGAGCCATATCCAAAATTTGAGGAAATGACTCGATGGGAAGCAACTTAATTAATGAACTTAATTCTTAATACTTAATTGTTTATTCTTCTAACTTGGATATGAAGTATAAATTTTTATTATAACTGCATGTGACATGTTCGCAAGAGCATGTGACAAAACATTGGAAGATGTGTACAAACTTTTTTATCTTAGTCATTAATTTTTGACCCCATGCGCCCTATCGATACAATTTTAAGGTCAAAAATTAAAAATTTTGCTCACACAAGCGAGGTGTAATATTTGTTAAATTTAAAATTCTACCCATAAAACAAGCGGGGACAAAAATTCAATACCATTTATGTTAGGGCTATTTGTGTACTTTACTCCTTCTTCTCAACCTAATCTCAATCTTATTGGGCCTATTATATGTCATAAGACGAGCGGGCCATTCAACGGGCCCATTGACTAGTGAACTAATAACGAAGTAAGAGCACAAATAGTCATTCTCACAGATGCTATTTAAATATTAGTCAATACTTATTTTGTCCTGGAATTTTAAACTAAAAATCTCAACTTAAGGACAATGTAAGACATTTTTATCTTGAAAAGCTAAAATTCAGGACGCGAGAACTAATTTCTAAATAACAACCTTTTAGAGTGACTACCTGGTGTCATTTCTACGCTAATAACATCAAACCTCTTAGGATAGCACTCCATGAACCGATGATCTAGTCCCTAGCCAGCATAGGGACTGGGTTGAGCTAGCATTTTAAAGAATAATTAACTCAAAATAGTCGTTCATCCAACCACTTATTAAAGAAAGTTGGTGAAGGTATAATATATGCATAATATATATTGGGATATTTATACAATTGGCCAATCATATTCATTATTTACTTTTTATAACCATATACATAGATTATAAATTTCAGGTCAATCAGACGTAGTTTGGTTAGGTTTTTGATCGAAAGCGTATTTTGGATGAAATGGAAGTTCTTATGCTTGAATAATTGAATTAATCAACGTTTCGGTGTTGTTTTAGGTGTTTTAAGGATTGGTACAAGTTTGAATAAGGTATTAGGTGGTATTGGTGTTTTTGGTTGAGGTCGCGAGGGCCTCGGGTGTGTTTCGGATGCGCAACAGGTAAATTTTGAAGTTAGAAGAAAATTTGCAGTAGGTCTCCTATCATTTTCGCTTCTGCGGCTTGGTAACCGTAGAAGCGGCTGGAGAGATGCAGAAGCGGATCGTGGGCTTGGGGCAGAAACCGCAGAAGCGGATAGTATTTCCACATAAGCGGAACCGCCTCTGCGATTGAAAGACCGCAAAAGTAGAAGCCTGGGATTTAAGTGAAATCGCATAAGCGGTTGGTTTTCCGCAAAGGCGGGATCGCAGAAGCTGTCCCTGTGCCGTAAAAGCGAAAATCACTGGTTTGAAATAGTATAATCCGAGGGTTAATTCAAAAGTTAGAAAAACCAATTGGGAGCTCGGGAGAAGGCGATTTTAGGTGGAATTTGAAGAGAAGATCATTAGGTAATGTTTTCTTGACCCTATCTAGTTGTATTCCATTAATATATAGTTAAATCTACCATTAGAATTCAAATTCAAGGTCAAAATTGGGAAAAATTGGAAGAAACTTCTTAGACCTAATTATTGAGTTTTCAGTGGGCAATTGGCCTCCGATTTAGGAGATTATTATATGGTTAGACTCGTGAGAGTGCGAGAGTTATGAAAATATGAAAATTATTCGATTCCGAACCGTTGGTCTGAGGGGCATTTAGGTCATTTTACTATTTTCGCTCCTTAGCTTTAATTTTAGTAGTGAAATTCGTTACTTGCGATGTTATTTACATTATGTAATTGGTTTGAATAGATTTGGGCCATTCAGTGTCAAATACTCGTGGCAACAACATCGTTCCTTAGTTGATTTTGCACCGATTCGAGGTAAGTAGCTTGTCTAACCTTGTGTGGGGGACCTCTCCCCTTAGGACTTCGTAATTATTGAATTAAATGCCTTGTGTGCAAGGTGACGAGCATGTACTTGAGCTAATTGTTGAAAACTCATCTTACTTGAATTATTTTGAGTGTGTTTCTCACTTACTTAACTGATATAAATGCAAGTTTAACATGGGGTAGTTAGAAGAGCATGATTAGTAAGAATTAACTACTTAATTGCCTATTTGTTTAAATTGTACTACTTGAAGTATGCTAGGCTAGCTTTTATCTAACTGTTGGTGTTCCTATTTGAATTTCCTGTACATTCTTGGTTGTGGTTGGGCATTTAAATTGGGTCTACGGATGTGGGATTCTGGTAACTCCCCCTTGTTTGTTTATTTTGGGACTATAGGTTCGATTTTCGGTAGATCCCTGGTATCCCGGGAGATCCTTCGGTAAACAGATATGATGGACTATGGAACGGTATTCCGGGAGATCCTTCGGATAAACAGATATGATGAACTACGGGATGGTATCCCGGGAGATCCACTGAGACAGTTGAGAAAAAGACTACATGACAGTATCTTAGGAGATCCTCATGGCACTTTTGATACTGAGCAGTATTTTACTGTGTTAATTCCTTGCTTCACTTAATTGTAGTTGACTTGCAGTTTTTGTCTTAAATTGTTGTTGTCTCTATTAACTTACCTATTCATATATTGTATCCTTAAATTATTATGTTATTCTCTGTAGGGACCTGACCTTCCTCGTCACAATCCGACCGAGGTTAGGCTTGCCACTTACTGAGTACCGCTGTGGTGTACTCACGCCTTTTCTGCGCATGTCTTTCATGTGCAAATCCAGGTACCTCTACGCATGCGCACTATCAGTAGCTTCAGGGATCTTATGGAGACTTTAGGTATATTTGCTACGTCCGCAGATCTGAAGTCTCTATTCCATTCCAGTTGTAATAGATAGCCTTTCTCCTTCTATCTATGTTTGTTTTAGATACTCTAGTGTAAAGCTTATTATGATATTCTTTTAGCCTGTGTTGCCCGTGGATTTCTGGGTCTTTGGGATGGTTTCTGAATTGTAAGTGTTAAAGTGTATGTGCGAGGCGGCAACCGTATACATTTCTTCATGTTATTCAGTCTTTGATTATAATTTTCGTGAATGTTATTAAATTCTGCAGTGTGTAGGCTTACCTTGTCGAGCAGACTGGTGCCGTCATGATATTTTCACAAATGGTGAACTAGGGTCGTGACAATATGGTAAGGTTTGATCTGGGCTAACGCAGCCCATTTTGATATATTAAAAGGGATCTTTACACAAATAGCCCGATATTTTTACTGTTTATTTTTTCTAACCGATATCATATACTTTTATATACTTATTAAACGTGGTTATACATATATTATTCATAGATTATATATATAACTTTAACTTGGCTTTGATTTTTTTTTAAAACCTAAATATTGTAAATGAAAATTAATATTTACTTTGATTCCTAGGTGCTTGATTACTTTGCATTGAAGTTGAAAAAAATACATATTTGAAGGTGAATTAAAAGAGTATTTGGATACTGAATTTTTATTTGAATATGAACATCACATATTGAAACCAACGCTTCTACGTGTTACTTAAAGTTCAATATTTACAAATTATTCATAATTAAGCAAGTGTTGAAATTTATGCACAAATAGACACATAAATAGTAACTTTTGAAGGAAATAAATACAACAGGAAAACACAAAATTTGGCTCAACTTCATATTTTCCATCAACCCACATGAATTTTATTATGTTTAAGTAATTAGTTAGTGTTAAAATATATAGGTAATAAAGACATATGTATACTAGTTTTTGGCACGTGCTTTGCACGTGGATATTGAGCATCCATGCATCATTAGTTATCGAAAAAAAATAATTACCTAAACTGCAGCATATATATTCACCATGTATAGTAGCTAAATTTCTTTGGATCTTTGATATCCATTCCAGTAATTTCCATGAGGGAGCCCTATTTCCAGTGAATCAACAATGACCTTGGAGCCATCTCCAAAATCCCATTGTCAACAAGTGTTAGCTGCCATGGCTTCTGCTAGATTGTTAGTACAATAAGGCAGGGAAAGTGAAAACCATAACAATAGTGTTGTGATCCCTAGAGAAAGCACATGCAGTTCTAACTTTCCATTGAGCTACTATCTGTATTAATTTTGAAAAAATATTTCTCTTATTTGAGTTAATACATTGGGAAAGAAATCAGTTTTATCTATAGTTATCCACTATAGTACAGATTTACTATTAGAATATATTGTGTGTATCTTTTTATTATTGGTAGAATATTCTCTCATTATTGTACAGTCCTATAGTTGGTAGGATTTGATTTTCTTCATTATTATACAGTCCTATAATTGGCACGGAGAAACCGAAGAGGCCAAAATAATCATTTGATGTGCTCTCCAAACACACAAATTAGATAATACATTTTCGGGCTTGCATTGAAGACTTGTGGATGTGAATTTCGACCAATACAGCAACAATATGCTTCGATTACTCTGAGTTGAAAAGAGAAGTAACATATAATGCAAATATTATAAGCCCAAACGCAAGCATCATGAGGGACCAAGATTCATGCAATAGAAAAAAAAAAGTACAACCCAGTATAATCCCACTTAGTGGGGGATGGGGAAGGTAGTATGTACGCAGACCTTACCCCTAGGTAGTATGTAGGCAGACCTTACCCCTACCCTGGGGTAGAGAGGTTGTTTCCAAATAGAAACCGCCATCCTTCCCTCCAAGAACTTCCCACCTTTGCTCTTGGGGAGACTCGAACTCACAACCTCTCGGTTGGAAGTGGGGGTTGCTTACCATCAGAGCAAGCCCCTCTTGTCTATTCATGCAATAGAAACATGATTATAAAATTTAATTATATATGGCATAAAGACATAAATGTTTTGCCGTTAATAGCAACCGAAAGGTTCCAAGGCAAACTGATCATATAGAGAAGACTAACCATCTGGAATATGTTAAAACTAAAGCGTCCAAATGTTTGCCATGTTAAGCCATATAATTAATTGATTCATTCTACTGAATTACTTACAACTTTAGATAAGTATTTATCGATTTATCGGATTGTATATTTTTACCTTTTTGTACAAAAATTCTATATAATAGTGTTTGATTATAAGGGCAAAATTATCGCTCAACCTTTCTACGCTTTTACACATATTATGCTTTTTCCTATTCTATTGTAATTAATGAGTTTAAATTCTACTAATTTTTAGGCACGCACGTTCTAAAGTTCATAATTAACATAATATTTAAAATTCACATAAAAAATATATATGTTTGATTAATCAAATAAAACTTAACTAACAACGTACAAAAAATTTAAATGATGTATATTGATCTTGTTTGGTTAACTTGACAATGGAAGAAGTAATAGCAAAATTGCATGCCAAAACAATGAATTTAGAAGTAGATACAAAATTTTAAATTTTTAAGTAGTGACTTTTAAATTAATTGATAGAAAAGGTCAAAATGAATATGGACTTTTTTGTAGAGCATCATAACATGTCCAATATTTATTGAACTAAAATGAGCATATTTAATAAAATAAATGAATACTAAAGTATTCAAATATATTAAAATTCACTAATATTTTAATAACTCGAATCATAATATTTATCAAAAGAAATCCATCACGAGGACATACTCCCACAAGCTAAAGGGACACATTTGAAATTGTTTTGCGACCAAGAACATAATGAGATAATATATTAGTGTCTCTTCATTTGCACTATAATTTAAATTCACTTAACATGTTGTTCTAATCCATGTTATAAGTTAAACGTCTAACAATGATAGGTAGCAGAAGAGGTTAATTCCCTTATTTTTATGATTCTTGATAGTGTCCTATTTATTATGAAGTAGTTTTATAATTTTGTATATCAGTATTCTAGAAGTAATACTGGGTTGTTGTTGTAATAATAGGGCAAAATAGCCATTCATCTTTAAATAGTCATTTTAGTCTTTTAACTTTGACTTAGGGTCTTTATATTTATAATATAGTATGATAAAGGAAGAAATTCAAAAATATCCAAATTTACAACTGGTCATTTAAAAATAGCCCAATTTTAAAAATAATCAAAATTTAGCCAATTTTCATGTAAAGATAAATTTGAGCGAAAATACTGTTCAAATCCGAAAAATACGCCAGTATATTATGCTGGAGTTCCAGCATAAGTATATTTGAACTCCGGTATATTATGCCAGCATAATATACTTGAGTTCCAGCAAGTATATCAGTCCAGCATAATATACTTGAGCCAGCAAAGTATACCAATACATCATAATATGTTGGAGTTCATACACAGGTGCACCGAACTCCAGTATATTGTGTTGGAACGGTGTCTGTTGCAGCAAAATAGTAGCTATTTTTCATTAACTTGGTAAACACTGGCTATTTTTGAATGAGCCGTCTGAAAATTAACTATACCGTGCTATTTTTACGTATATAAAAGGACTTTTTATAAATCTTTTAGTAGGACCTGTTAAAAATAAAAGGAATTTTTACCTATCTATACCATATATCAAACCTTATTATCATAAATGTTCATAATTTGTTATTTACCCGCCCAGTCCATACTTTTATTACAATTTATATACCAGTTCATTAATAGGTAGAGTTTTCCATTAAAAACGCACTAAAATTAAGGAACAAAACTGCGTTTGATTCTATACCCATTAAATATGAATTTTGAAATGGAAAGACAATTCAACAAACTGCGCAATTCTCTCCTTGTACAACGTAATTGTCTATTCTCTCATTCAACTACAATTTAAAAAAACGCAAGTTTCAGAAGCTCCAATAATCAAATTGCTTTTACTAATTCTATAATACAAATTGTAGAACACAAAATTATTCTTCGTCGACATCAGTACTCAAATTATCGAAACTATATATGTTCTACGTCATTTTCTCTATCAACTACACGAAATTATGTCAAAAATTCCAAAGTTGAAAAAATCTGTGTTCCATATATTTTTCACCATTGATAGCCCATTAAAAAGCTTAAAAGCTTTGAACTCAAATTTGGGTTTTTAAAATTTATTATTTATTTAGACTAGGTGTTGTTGTAAATTATTCGGAATATGTTTAGGAGTTTATATCTCAATTTTGAGGGATTTTGGTGAAGATTAGACTTGTTTTGACTGAATTTCAGATTGAAACTCGTCGAAGAAGAATAATAAGACATCTTCCCAAAAATTATAGGTAAACTGTAGATTTGTAGATAAATTGTAGATAATTTATAGATAAATTTTAGATTGGGAAGACTAAAACTTCTACAAGTTTTCTACCATTATGTTGAAAATGCCAATTATGCTACAATTGAAATGAAAATTGGGATATTAAAATTCAATGTATTCAGCTTGTAGATATTTTGTAGATAAAATTTCTACAAATAAACTACAAATCAATTTAAATATTGTATAAAGTTATATTATTTTTAAGAGTATTTGCAAAATTACTACATTTATACTACAATTAAACTACAATAGTATGTCAAAGAGGTTCAAATAGTATTTCTGTGTCCTGGGACTGTCATTTGTCCTTGCTTTCTCGAACAACAATAATGGTTAAGAAATTGATTAAGCCACATTTAAAATACATCTCAAGTATCTTGCTGCTTAAGCCATTATCATGGTTAGCGCTCACTTGTGCAATATAGTACTCTTCTTTGTCAGCTTTGGTTTCTTATGTGATCGATTTTGCCACAAGATCCAACATCCACAAAAAGTAGTCAGTTTATGAAATAAATTGGAGAAGAGAATTGTAGAATCGTGGATACTGATGGTAAACATGGGTGTGAGGGCGAAAATGAGGGAATTAACTGAAGGTAAAATGTGGGGGCTGGGAGAAGAGAAATGCGGGTAAACTAAAATTGGAGAATATATGTGTTGAATAATCTCTCAACCATGTGAAAAGGTGCGGCCACAATTTTTTGTTCAAATTGGTAGGTCACCAACCACAATCTTGTTCAAATTGGTAGGTCACCAACCACATCATTTTGTTCAAATTGGTAGGTCACCAACCCCACCAACCATGGTTTTTTTACCACATTCTTTGCCTATATAAAGGCCATTCGGGAGCAAGCTAAAACACACCAACACAAAAATAATTCTTTTGTGTGTTATATCCGAGAGAAAATTTTGAGAGTTACTCACAATTTGGTGAGTGGTAGTTAGTGTCCAAAAATTAGAGTGTATATTATACAAGAGTGTTTGTGAGGTTTCTTTGGGTACAATATTTGTCCCAAAGGGTGTTCTTGTATCGTCTCTATTTTTGGTGTTTCTCAAGTTGGTCACTTGAGATTTTGGTGTACCATTATTTTTTTATAGTGGATATTTCTCGGAGTTTGGCCCGTGGTTTTTCCTTCTAAATTTGGGAGGGTTTTCCACGTAAATTTTGGTGTTCCGATTGCTTGTGTTATTTTTCATATTGTTCAACGACCGAGTAAAGTGGGAATTATTATTTTATTCCCAACAAGTGGTATCAGAGCCAGGTTCATCCGTTACTGGGTTACTGTTCACGAGACTGATTTCTATACTATTTTTTTGGTGTAGTCAGCAGTGTTGTTGAACTGTCACTTCTATGATGGAGCTAATACAAGCAGAATGGTTAATTTGACCGGTTCAAATTATCATATTTGGAAAGGCAAAATAGAAGATCTTCTTTATGTGAAGGGTTATCATTTATCGGTATTTGCTACGGAGAAGCCTGAGGACAAAACGGATGTGGAATGGAATTTACTTCATCGACAAGTTTGTGGATACATCAGGCAATGGGTGGATGATATGTGTTAAACCACATCAGTGGAGAAACACATGCACGTACACTGTGGAGTAAACTCGAACAGTTGTATGCCCAGAAGACGGGGAATAGTAAATTATTCCTGATAAAACAAATGATGGGATTGAAGTATCAAGAAGGGACTTACATGACAGATCATTTGAATACATTTCAGGGAGTATTCAATCAACTCTCTGAAATGGGTATCAAGTTTGAAGACGAGATACAAGGATTGTGGCTACTCGGTATATTACCGAATTCGTGGGAGACATTCAGAACCTCCCTGTCAAATTCAGCCCCCAATGGTATAGTCACAATGGATCTAGCCAAGAGCAGTGTTCTGAACGAGGAGATGAGGAGAAAGAGTCAAGGTTCATCATCTTCATAATCAGATGTCTTAGTCACTGAGTTCAGGGGGAGGAGCAAAAGTCGAGGTCTTTCAAAGAGAGGCAAAAGTAAGAGCGGAAGCAAGTCTGCCAGATTTGCAAATATTGAGTGCTACTACTGTCATGAGAAAGGACATACAAATAAGTTCTGTCCTAAGTTACAAAAGAAGATGGGTCAGCCAGCAGAGGAGAAGAAAGACAACGATGAAATTAACAAAGTCGGTGATGATTATTTCATTGTCTGTGACGGAGATGCTATCAATCTTGCAAGTGAGGAAACAAATTGGGTAATTGACAGCGGTGCCTCTACTCATGCAACAGCTCATCGTGATCTGTTCATATCTTATACAGCCGGTGATTTTGGGTCTGTTAAGATGGGGAACAATGGTATTTCCAACGTTATTGGAATTGGAGATGTTTTTTTGGAAACGAACAACGGGACGAAGCTGGTGCTTAAAGGTGTTAAGCACATTCCTGATATTCGATTTAATTTGATTTCTGCTGGAAGACTTGATGAAGATGGCTTTTGTAATGTGTTCCACGATGGTAAATGGAAGCTTACTAAGGGATCTATGATCATGGCTAGAGGTCAGAAGCAGTCAAGCCTGTACGTGATGGAAGCAAGGCATTCCAAAGGGGTTATCAATGCACTGGATAACCAGGAGAAAATTGATCTGTGGCACCAAAGGTTGAGCCATATGAGTGTGAAGGGCTTGGCATTATTGGCAAAGAAGAATCGTTTGCCGGGTATAAAGAAAGCTCATTTGGAAAAATGTGCTCATTGTCTGGAAGGGAAGCAGCATAGAGTTTCATTTAGAAGCTCTCCTCCGAAGAGAAGGTCGAGTGTATTGGAGCTTGTACATTCTGACGTATGCGGTCCTATGAAGACAAGAAAGCTTGGCGGATCTGTCTATTTTGTGAGTTTTATTGATGACTACTCACGGAAGATTTGGGTGTATCCTTTGAAAACAAACGATCAAGTATTGGATATGTTCAAGCAGTTTCAAACATCAGTTGAAAAGGGAGACTGGTAAGAAACTGACGTGCATCTGGACAGATAATGGAGGAGAATATATTGGTCCTTTTGAGGACTACTGCAAGGAGCAAGGAATTCGACATCAAAAGACACCGCCAAAGACACCACATCTTAATGGTTTAGCTGAAAGGCTGAATCGAACGCTTCTAGAGAGAGTCAGATGTTTGCTTTCACAAGCAAAGTTGCCAAAGTCCTTTTGGGGTGAGGCATTAAATACAGTTGTGTATGTTTTGAATCTGACACCATGTGATCCACTACAGTTCGAAGTTCCAAACGAGGTATGGTCAGGGAAAGACGTTTCTTATGATCATTTGAAGGTCTTTGGGTACAAGGTTTTTGTGCACATTCCTAAAGATGAGAGATCCAAGCTTGATGTAAAGTCAAGACAATGTATTTTCCTGGGTTATGGCCAAGATGAGTTTGGCTATAGGTTATATGATCCTATCTCCAAGAAGTTAATTAGGAGCAGAGATGTAGTCTTCATGGAAGATCAAACCATTGAAGACATTGACAAGGAAGAAAAGATATCATCACAGGAGTTAAGTGATGGGCTAATGGATTTGGATCCGGTCCCTTTAGATGCTGTGCAGAGACATGTTGAAAATGATCAACATGTTCCACCAACCGAAGAAGACGTCGGAGAGGAAGTCGAATCATTTCCTGTTGAAACACTTGATGATACTCGGGATCAGACTGAGATACCAGCGGTTCCACTTAGGAGATCTACCAGAGATTGTCAACCATCCAGGAGATACTCTCCCCAAGAGTATGTGTTATTAACTGACGGGGGAGAACCCGAATGTTATGAGAAAGCTGTAAACGACGAGCACAGTAAGAAGTGGATGGAAGCCATGCAAGATGAGATGAAATCCTTGCATGATAATCATACATTTGAGCTAGTGAAGTTGCCGAAAGGTAAAAGGGCCTTGAAGAACAAATGGGTCTTTAAGGTAAAGCATGAAGAACGATCTTCACAACCCAGGTATAAAGCCAGACCGGTGGTGAAAGGCTTTAGTCAACGGAAGGGTATTGACTTTGATGAGATATTTTCCCCGGTTGTGAAGATGTCATCTGTTCGTGTGGTACTTGGTTTAGCTGCAAGTCTCGATTTGGAGATTGAACAGATGGATGTAAAGACTGCATTTCTCAATGGATATTTGGAGGAGGAGATCTACATGGAACAGCCAGAAGGCTTCAGGGTTAAAGGGAAAGAGAATTATGTGTGTCGGTTGAAGAAGAGTCTTTATGGGCTCAAACAGGCACCGAGACAGTGGTACAAGAAATTTGAGTCTGTCATAGAGGCTCAAGGCTATAAGAAGACTAGTGCGGATCAATGTGTATTTATGCAGAAGTTCTCTGATGATGATTTTGTCATCCTTTTACTCTATGTAGATGATATGCTGATAGCTGGCAAGAATATTTCAAGAATTGAGAAATTGAAGAAGCAGTTGAGCAAGTCTTTTGCAATGAAAGACTTGGGGCCATCAAGACATATTCTCGGGATGAGAATTACCCGAGATCGAGGAGCTAGAAAGCTGTTTATGTCGCAAGAGAAGTATATTGAAAAGGTACTCGAAAGGTTCAATATGAAGAATGCTAAAGCAGTTAGCACGCCTCTTGCTAATCATTTTAAGTTGAGCACCAAACAGAGTTCTTCGACGGAAGGTGAAAAGAAGAGTATGGAAAAGGTTCCATATGCGTCATCAGTGGGAAGCTTAATATATGCAATGGTGTGTACGAGGCTGGATATAGCTCATGCAGTGGGTATAGTTAGTCGATTCATTTGCAATCCTGGAATTGAACATTGGAAAGCCGTGAAGTAGATCTTGAGGTACCTTCGAGGTACAACAGATTTGAAACTCACATTTGGGAGTGACAAATCTGTGTTAGTTGGCTATACAGATGCTGATATGGCTGGAGATGTTGATTCTCGTAAGTGTACTTCAGGTTATTTGGTTACCTTTGCAGGGGGAGCTGTTTCTTGGCAGTCAAAGTTACAGAAATGTGTTGCGCTTTCTACAACGGAAGCGGAGTTCATTGCATCGACAGAAGCTTGTAAGGAATTGTTATGGATGAAGAATTATCTTCAGGAGCTTGGGTTCGAACAGAACAAGTATGGGTTATATTGTGATAGTCAAAGTGCCATACACCTTGCGAAGAATTCTTCATTCCATGCAAAGTCGAAGCACATCGACGTGAGGTATCATTGGATTCAGAATGTATTGGAATCTAAGTTGTTACTACTTGAGAAGATTCATACCGATGAGAATCCGTCAGACATGCTGACGAAAGTGGTGACTCGGGAGAAATGTGAGTTCTGTAGAAACGTTGCAGGTATACGCTCCAAGTAATGCAGTCATATTAACATGGATGAGAGAGGGGGAGATTGTTGAATAATCTCTCAACCATGTGAAAAGGTGCAGCCACAATTTTTTGTTCAAATTGGTAGGTCACCAACCAAATCTTGTTCAAATTGGTAGGTCACCATCCACATCATTTTGTTCAAATTGGTAGGTCACCAACCCCACCAACCATGTTTTTTTTACCACATTCTTTGCCTATATAAAGGCCATTCGGGAGCAAGCTAAAACACACCAACACAAAAACAATTCTTTTGTGTGTTATATCCGAGAGAGAATTTTGAGAATTACTCACAATTTGGTGAGTGGTAGTTAGTGTCCAAAAATTAGAGTGTATATTATACAAGAGTGTTTGTGAGGTTTCTTTGGGTACAATATTTGTCCCAAAGGGTGTTCTTGTATCGTCTCTATTTTTGGTGTTTCTCAAGTTGGTCACTTGAGATTTTGGTGTACAATTATTTTTTTATAGTGGATATTTCTCGGAGTTTGGCCCGTGGTTTTTCCCTCTAAATTTGGGAGGGTTTTCCACGTAAATTTTGGTGTTCCGATTGCTTGTGTTATTTTTCATATTGTTCAACGACCGAGTAAAGTGGGAATTAATATTTTATTCCCAACAATATGCTCCTAAAATCACGCATAGTATAAATGAAGAAATAATTATATTTTTAGTTTGAATTATGATATATAAATGGTAATTTGGTATGCTTAAATATAATTAACACAATACTTAAACAACGAATGTAATAAGGTTTGATATATGGTATAGGTAAGGTCCCAAAATAAAAATGGATCCTTGTGGCCGAACCGCATTTTGGTACCAAAAAACGGGTCCGGATTCCGGGCTAAAGATCCAACAGTAAACACAACACGCAGCTACCTTCTTCGCCGCTCGCTTCTTTGCTTCTCCTCTTCTTCTGATGTGCGTACGGTTGCCAAAATCCAATACCCATCTCAGGTAACTACGCCGTCAGTTTCAGGTACCACTCATTTTTCTTCATTACCCAAAACTCAATGCATTTTTTTCATAATTTTTCTCTTTTACAGAATGATCCTTTACTATGCTAGAGCTTCAAAATCCAATCTTAAAGATTTCAATTTTCTCTTTTCTTCCCTCAAACGCTTAATCTTCTATTCATCTCTTCATCATTTTCAATACCCCTCTGACCTCACAATAACAAATATTAGAGCCAATAGTAATAATATTGATAATATTAAGAGGAGTTATAATAACTATAATGGTGCTATGGCTGATAATCCCATTAAAGATTCAGACTTTAAGGATTTTTTCTTAAAGAAAACTGAAGAAAAGAGATGGGATTTTACTGAAGAATTTTGGGTTGTTCCAGATTGTTTTAATTCTTTGATTTATGATTCTGATTTGTTAGTGAAAACTCTTAGCTCAATTCGTCGTAGGCCGAATGTGGCGTTGAGATTATTCAAATGGGCTGAAGTGCAAAAAGGGTTTAATTATTCAGAGTTTGTTTTTTGTACTATTCTTGATATTTTAATACAGAATGGTTGGTTTAAATCTGCTTATTGGGTCGTTGAAAGGGTGATTAGTTGTAATGTGCATAGAGTCGTTGATGTTTTGGTTGATGGGTATTTGAATTTGCAAGTTTCTATTGAGATACTTAATCTTTTCTTGAGAGTTCACGCGAAGAACGCCAATGTGGAGCAGTGCTTGTTAGTTTTTGAAAAGATGTTGAGGAATCAGCTGTTGCCTGATGTGAAGAATTGTAATAGAATTTTAAGGAATTTAAGGGATAGGAATATGGTTGCGAAGGTGAGAGAAGTGTATAGGATGATGGGCGAGGTTGGGATAAAGCCGAGTATAGTTACTTATAATACGATGCTGGATTCGTTTTGTAGAGAAGGCGAAGTGCAACAGGCTTTGGATCTTTTATCAGAAATGCAGAGGAGGGAGTGTTATCCGAATGATGTTACTTACAATATCTTGATTAATGGGTTGTCGAAGAAAGGGGAGTTTAACTTGGCTAGAGGTTTGATTGGAGAGATGTTGAATAAAGGACTAGAGGTTTCGGCTTATACGTATAACCCTTTAATTTATGGTTACTGTGAGAAGGGAATGGTTGTTGAAGCATTGGGTCTTGGAGTAGAGATGGAGATAAGAGGAGTTTCACCAACTGTGTCTACTTATAATACATTTATTTATGCTCTTTGTCAGCAGGGGCGAGCAAGTGAAGCAAGGCAGTGGTTTTCCGTCATGTTGAAGAAGAATTTGGTGCCGGACATAAGGTCATACAACACTTTGATTTATGGATATTGTCAATTGGGAAATACTAATGATGCCTTGTCGTTGTTACCTGATTTAAGAAGTGGTGACATTTTTCCTACGGTAGTCACCTATAATACAATTATGGATGGACTCTGTGGAAAAGGTGAGTTAGAGGATGCTATGCAGCTGAAAGACGAAATGACAAGATGCGGTATCTCTCCTGATGTGTTTACTTATACGATTCTGGTTCGTGGTTCCTGCAAGGCGGGAAATTTACTGTTGGCAAAAGAACTATTTGATGAGATGCTATACAAGGGGCTGGAGCCGGACTCCGTTGCCTACACAACTCGAATAGCATGTGAACTGCGGTTGGGTGACATATTGAAGGCGTGCAAACTACAAGAGGAAATGTCGGTGAAGGGATTCCCACCAGATATAATAATCTACAATGTATTTGTTGATGGCATCGCTAAGCTGGGTAATCTAGAAGAAGCAACTGAGTTATTACATAAGATGGTTGGTGACGGCCTTATGCCTGACCATGTAACATATACCAGTGTAATTCATGCCTACCTCGAATTTGGGAACCTAAAGAAAGCCAGAGAGTTGTTTGATGAGATGATAAGCAAAGAGATATCTCCAACAGTTGTAACTTACACGGTGCTAATTCATGCGCATGCTGGTAAGGGGAGGCTTGAGCTTGCACATATGTATTTTTCGGAGATGCAACAGAAGAGCATTCTGCCAAATGTGATTACCTACAATGCGCTGATAAATGGCCTTTGCACCTATAGAAGAATAAATGAGGCGTACAGTTACTTTGCTGAGATGAAAGAAAGAGGAATTGGCCCTAATAAATATACATACACCATTTTGATAAATGAGAACTGTGATTTGGGTAATTGGCAAGAGGTTTCGAGACTGTTCAAAGAGATGTTGAATAAAAGGATCCAACCTGATTCTTTAACGTATAGTGCGATGTTGAAAAATCTCGGCAAAGATTGTAAATCACATGCCATAGAATACCTTGACTTTATAGTTTTAGGTGATGAAGATGATGAAGGCACTGCTGAAGCAAAGAGTTGAGCAATCCGTGAACGACCACTGGAGTTCTTGAATGACTACCTTCAGTTGTTGAACTCTGATCCGAAGGTATAACACTGTGAGCTTCATGCAGAAACTGTGATAGCTGCTGGTATGCGTCTGGTATATGCGATTCCGACCTTTAATTATTTTTATCATTGTTCTCCACCATGCATTTACAACTTTTATATCCTTTTATTAGGTGAAGCAGATAGAGCTGTCATGGTTCATTTTGGATTTGGGCCTGCTTCATATTTGGTATAAGATTGCTGGACCTACTTCGCCTTTCTCTTCAAATTAATGCATGGACCTTTGAATAAAATTTTCATTCATCTCTCTCTCTCTCTCTCACTCATCTAATAACTGGCTCTTGATTTGCCCTTTCCTCGTTTTTGTTCCTCTGTTTCCTTTCTAAAAGTTTTATCGCCCTTTCACTTGCATACAGGCCTAATAAGTAATAATGTGTTCCAACATCATGGCTGAGTATCTGCTCTAAACCTTATTCTTTCAAAGAAAATTTAATATGATGCTAGATATTGGAGACAAAAAATTTCAGTTTTTCTTGTTGAATGTCACCTCCTATTTTTTCTCTTTGCAGGTCAAACACAAAAGTCTATGCGCATTTCCAGATAACACAACTCTATTGCAGGTTAGTGGTATTTAATTTCAGTTGAGGGTCTCAAATGTTATCAAGATCCATTTTCTTGGGCTTTCCTTGCATTTGTTTTAGTTATTGGTCTGTCTTCCTGTTTAACACTTCTAATTTTTTGAAACGCTAAAGGACTTGCAAAAGTACTTCAGTCTGCTGAGGTAGCATCTATTCGTCTTCTGCTTACCACTGTCTTGTTAAATAGGACTAGGACGGGCTTATCAGCTTCAAACTACGTTGTTGCTGTCTGTACAGTGCAGAAAGCCGGGATTGACATATAAGATCTTGGTGCAGTTGAGAAACTTATAATTTTTCAGTGAAATGCAACATCTTTTGATTTTCTATAATCTGTACTCATAGGGGCTTTTTATGCCTATTTCCAATATAAGATGGTGGCAAGTATGTGTGCTCAAAAAAGCTACCATAAGGAATGGAATGTGTTTTCTTTGTTACAGAAGATAGTAGTCCAATAAGAGGTTGTGATATTAAGAGGGTTGTGGAACTTCAGCTGTGAATCTGAACAAAAATATTTTGGCTAGCCCTTTTACCTTTTCGGTCTGACCTTAAAGATCCTCTGGCTAGGAAAAACAATCCAATGGATATAAATATATAATTTGCAATTATATTATGATCTAATGAATTGTTTTGATTGGTCTTACCTTTTAAAATGAATAAAACTCTGGTTAGTCTACCCTCTACCAAAATGGTTGTGGACTTTATGACTTTATTATCCCAGTTTTCATCTTGGCAGTCTGTTTAAGCATGTTCTTGTATTGTTCCTTTCACGAACATGGAGCTTACCTTTGTTCGTTCTTTTACTGTTTGACGGTTGGATATTAGGTTAAAGCATTAAGTATCATGTTTGAAGTGAGACTTACAAGTACTTCTTCCTGCATTTCGCTCTTGGCTTAAGGCCTTTCTTCCTTCCAACTGCCCCCGTCCCGTCCCAACCAACATGGGCTCTCTGTCTTTGGAACATGCATATGTACAAAAACAAAAGTATACGATTAAGTAGAATCATACCATTTTATATTAGTCGATGCAGAAATATCGAACAAATGTGACGTAGTTTAGGTAATTAGGATATGGATTGGATGTGAACTATATATCCAATCAGAAGTAGATCATTGTTCTATATCTGGAGATGAGAAGTGTCTCTTTTGATGTCTATCACACTGCTTCTAATCCTGTATTTGCCGCTTTATGTAACACTTAGCTATCTTATTTGATATGATCTGTTTGATCATTGTTTTTCCTTACAGCAAGCATGGTTTTATCCAAGCTGTTTAGAGGTGTCAGGGAGTGATTTATGCCTTCTTCTGTGTCCTCTGAACCTGTGGACATTCTTATGAATCTTGAAAATTTTGCGCTGGTACTTATATAATTTTTTTCTTCATTTAATGAAATCTGAGAAACCTATCATGTATGCTTCTGTATTTAAGTTTATATACCTGCTTAGTTCCGCTTCTAGGATATACATATTTGTGGCCTATCTGACCAGATGTCAAATAATTGTCAGGTCAGTGGCACGTGTTGCTCCGATCCCTGAATATTTCCACCCAAACGTCAAAGCAGTAAAGCAAATAATGCAACATACTCTGGAAGTCGGGAGCGGTGGATAAATGATTGTTGAGGATGCTGCTATTCTGCTGGAATCTGCCACATCAAATTCAATCATTTAAAGCGTGGTAATAGTTACTTACCTGAGGCCTTGTAAAGTCTAAGTTCTCTCATAAAGTTTCACCCTTTTCATGCGGCATGTTTGTTGGTTTACATGCTCCCCACTGGTTGGTGCTATGCCTGTTTTTATTTTATTCTTCTATTTTTCAAATGTTTCCTGTTGGCCAAACTAAGCATATGTGTCCACACAAGCATTTATTGAGTTGAATATTCCTGATTATTTAATCCGAATTTAGCATTTAGTTTCAAAGGTGCACCGAACTATCGTTGCATTAAACTTATGAGTCATCCGATGGAACTCTCGGGAATAGTGATAGAGTGTAGATTTAGGGACACCACAAGTGCAACAGAGAACTAGTTTACATCTTTATGCATAGTAGATCTACAATGGAAGCTATATTCTCGTGAAGAATATTCATGAAAATTTATCACAAGAGGAAAGATTTATACATGCTCATTGACGTAGAGAAATAATATGATAAAGCACCCAAAAATATCTTTTGGTGGTTGCGGAGTAAGAAAGCAATTTATATTGGATATGTAAATGTCATAAAGGATATGTACGAAGGAGCAGTCACTAGTGTGAGAACAATAGTAGGGGATGCAAAGGAGTGCCCATAACAATGGTTTTAATAGGTCTCGGCATTGAACTTTTACTTGTTACTCTAGTTGTGGATGAACTAGCTCGATGTTCTAGGAGAACCATATGAAAGATGAATGGTAAGAAAGATGGAAATGTTACACCCTGAAATAAAATAAGGTTGTTGAAATATACAAGTGCTACCAGAGTGTTATGTGATAGAATGATACCTACAAAAGTGAGTCAAGTTCTTTGTAACCGTTATAAGACCAGAAATGTTATATCGGAGTGACTGTTGGGTTCTAAAGTCCATACCCAGAAGGTGAGTGTCGTAAATATGCTAGTACTAAGATGGATATGAAGTTATACAAGACTAGACAAGATTAAAAATGACCGCGTTATGTAGAAAGAAAAAATCTATATAGGCGATAACGATTAGGTGAAATTATAGTTGCATTGAAAGGCATTCTGAGAACATAACTTAACCAAAAAGCTGACCATCTGGGCCTAGTTAAACACTTTCTCTCTCTCTACCTTCTGATACTCTCGGGCACACTCCCCGAGGAGCCTAAGAACTTGCTTTCTTGAGATTTCAGGTACATCACCAGCCTCCATACAAAATTCCGACCAGAGCAGATCAATCCTCACACGCCGCCATGCGCGGCAACTCCGGCGAGCCAGTCGCCACGCGCCGGCGCGTGCGACACCTACACGACTTTTTTCAAAAAAGTTTTCAGGACAGCATTATCATGGGGTGATTCCGACCACATCCATCAATATTTTTCTGATTTCCGACAACTTTTAATTTTTTACGGGAGGCAGGGCTCTTTTTCTGACCAGATTTCAGCATATTCTCACCTATTTAGTTTACTGTGACAACTACCTAACACTTCCTATAATTCCTAATCTGAGCAGCTGGTTTTAATTCTCAAAATGGGAGATAACGAGATATACTTCAACGCTGGGTTCAAATCTTTTGATATCACCTGATGGAATTCCAACAAAGACATATGGTTTGAATGGGTGGAGAGAAGCCGCAACTTGATGAGATGTTCATCCATGGGTAGAAAGGCAATGGAATGAGTTTGCTATGTACTTAAAGAAGTATCGACAGATCAAACGAATTTAGTGAAGTGATGGAAGTACAAGGACCAGATGACAGAACATTTCTGTACTAGGAAGTTCAATGTACATGGAAGATACATGAGTATTTTGTCACTGAAGGGAGAAGGGAGGTCAGTTATTATAATCCCAGAATTAGTTGTGAATGGAGGCTGGAAAGGCATAGCAGCTAAGATAGAAAGATTCATATATCATACCCCCAAAATGAGTTTCATATCCTTATGCCAAAGCAATTAAGGAGAGTAAATGGCAATCCAGTACCCTTCGAGAGGCAAAGATAAGTATAAACAATGGAGATATCTTTGTTGTGGAACCGACAGGAAGCAAGGACGATGGTCTACTAAAAAGATGCATTATCGGAGTTTTCAGAAAAAAAATCAATGAGAGACCCACTTTAGCAGACATAACGCGATGGGCTAGTGCTTCATGGAACAAAGCATATGGAGTCAACATGTATGAAATGATTGGCAACATGTTTCTTTTCGAATTTCCAAACATATACATGGCGGAGCAGATTTTGCAAGGCGACTGGAAATGGAAAAAGTTCAAGTTTCATCTGGAATGGTGGAATCATACTGCTGGTTGCATTCCAAACTCACAAATGGTGGAAACATGCTGGATTAGAGCCATGGGGATTCCTTTACATCTATGATCACAAAAAATCTTCAACGAAATAGGAGATCTATGTGGGGGATGGATAGCTACTGAAGAAGAAACCGATCTCAAAAATCATCTTAAGTGGGCCAGAATCAAAATTATTGGTGATGGCGGAAAGATTCTAAATGAGGTTGGGATTGAAAGACAGAGGATCAAATTTTCCATCCCAATTTGGGCTGAAAGACGGGCAAGATTTAAGCTGAATATGCCAGAAAACGGACAAAGCTTTAAACTAGAGAGGCACTTGAACAATCAACTGGGATGCTCCATTTTGCAAAACCATGATAAAGGAAAGGTATGTGTGCAGCTTACACATGGTTCGAGTTCAATAAATCGGAGCATTAAAGAGACAAACAACGGGCAGAAATTCTTTGACTACGATTTGGCTGCACACATCATTTATAATGATTTCTCATGTGAGTTCTCTGATGAAATTAGGCTGAAGCATGATATTGAAGAAATGGGAGGCCCTTTTTACTTGAAGGCAAACGAGTCCAGTCCAGGGGATCAAATCTCCAACGCAAACCTGGAATGTATGTCAAAGGAAACACCTCACAATTGCAGTAAGCTAGAAGATGGAATTGAGACAACAAGAATGGAACGGAATGCAGGGGAGCATATCATAAACACAAATATGGGGGAAGACCAAGCTGGAAGTGCTTCGGAGCAACAAGAACAACTAAAGCATTTCAGCTTTATCCAAGATTGGGAAATTGAGGAGGTGACTCCTATAGCAGTTCAGCAACACAACTCATTAATGGATAAAGATATGGATACAACAATATGGGTCCATCAAAATATGATCAAATTAGGAAAAATGTTTGGAGCAAATTTTCAAGGCCATGAAGAAGAAGCTTTGGAGCTTTTAATGCAAATTGACAGTTGCAGACAAGTTAGAAGGGTGAAGACAGAGCTGGAGATGAAGAAACAAAGGTTCAAAGGAGCACTGGAATTAAAAGGATTAGCTTCGTTTGATGTCAAATTCAAGAGTGACGGGAAAAGGAGCAGGGGAAGGGAGCTATCAATCATTCCAATATGAAGATCAAAGTAATTTCCTGGAATGTAAGGGGATTAAACGACAAGAAGAAAAGTGAGATCATTAAAAGTCAAGTGTAGAACTGGAGGGCAGACATTATATGCATGCAAGAGACAAAAGTGGAGGGGATTGTAGAGTATGGAAAGGGGAGACATTACAGACTGGTGCATACACTTTGACTTGCAAGTTCGAGGCTCTTTTATAGAATTTTCAATGTCACATAACAGGAGTGTATGCCCCAAATTGCATAATAAAAAGGAAAATAGTATGGAGAGAAATTGGTGCAGTGAGGGGATTGATGGAAGGTCCTTAGGCGGTTTGTGGTGATTTTAACGTTACAAGATACCTTTCTAAAAAACGGAGATGTTCAAGGAGGTCCCGAGCGATTGTGGAATTCTTGGATTTTATTGAAGATCTGGAGTGATAGATCTTCCACTTGAAGGAGGCTACTATACTTGGTTCAAAGGAGACAATCATACAACCGCTTCAAGAATTGATAGATTTCTCATTTAAGAAGAATGGGATAAAAGCTTCAGAAACATCAAGCAAACTATCCAACAAAGGATGATTTCATACCATTCACTTGTGGCTCTATACTGTGGTGATGGGGAACATTCTAAACCATACTTTAAGTTTGAAAATTGGTGTGGAAGGTTTTGATGACAGAATTAGAGAATCGTGGACATCTTTTGAATTTACAAGTAGATCAGATTTCATTTTAGCTTGCAAGTTAAAAGCTCTCAAGGGCAAGCTAAAAGAATGGAGCAGAAGTTGTGAAGATAATTTGGGATTGTAAAAATCAAAATTGCTGAGTCAACTTGAAGGTTTTGAGGCAATACAAGAACTAAGAGCGCTGATAGAGGAGGAATAAGTTAGGAAAACAGCTACTCTAATGGAGATTGAGGAACAACTCAAGAACAAAGAAAGTGTATGGAGACAGAAATCAAGAGCTCTGTGGCTCAAAGAAGGGGACATGAATACAAATTTTTTCCACCGCACTGCCAATGCACACAAGAGAAACAACAACATTGATCAACTACTAATTCGACATGAAGTAGTCGAGGATCCAGACATAATAGAGAATGAGATTATTGATTTCCACAAGGGACATGAAAAGTGGGGACCAACGGTCAATTTCGAAAATAGCCCAAAATTTTCTTATTCAGAGCGGGAGTCTTTACAGAGTAACTTTGAGGAACAAAAAGTTCAGAGCTGTCTGAAGATGTGTGCAAGTGACAAGGCCCCGGTCCGGATGGATACACAATGGGTTTTTTCATCAAGTGTTGGAACATTTTGAAGGAAGACATCATGGAGGCTTTTAACAACTTCCATTCTCAAGAGATGTTTGAGAAAAGCTTCAATGCCACGTATATAGCTTTGATACCAAAGAAGACAGGTGCGAAGAATTGACAGATTTCAGACCTATTAGTCTGATAGGGAGCTTCTACAAACTGCTCTCAAAAGTCTTGACTGAAAGACTTAAGAGGGTGGTAGGGAAAATTGTTGATGCTCAACAAATGACTTTCATCAAAGGAAGACAAATAATAGATGTAGTGTCGATTGCCAACGAAGCTGTGGATTCAAGATTCAAAAAGAAAGAACTTGGAATCTTATGCAAATTAGATAGTGAGAAGACCTATGATCATGTAAATTGGAGCTTCCTACTCAGAATGTTAGAACAATTGTGTTTTGGACAGAAATGGATTAGATGGATGAAATTTCGCATATCTGCTGTAACATTCTCCTTTCTCATAAATGGATCTCCAAAAGTTTTTTCCCAATCACACAGAGGTCTAAGACAAGGTGATCATTTATCTCCTTTTCTATTCATTATAGCCATAGAAGGACTGAACAACATGATCCAAACGACAAAAGTTAGTGGATGGGTGAAAGGTTTTAAACAGGAGTGGGGCAAACAATCTAGAGATCACACATCTCCAATATGATGATGATACTCTAGTTTTTTGTTACGCTAAAAAGGAACAACTTAGATTCTTAAGGATAGTTTTGGTCTTATTTGAGGGAGTCACGGGATCACATATCAACTGGAGAAAGAACAATATTTTCCCCATTAATGAAGTTAACAACATGTAGCAAATGACACAGATACTGGGAGGAGAAGTAGGGTCCCTACCAACTGTTTATCTTGGGATGACTCTTGGTGCAAGATCCAAATCAAAAGAGATCTGGAATTCAGTCATAGAAAAGTGTGAGAAGAAGTTGTCAAGATGGAAATCGTAATACCTATCATTAGGGGGAAGGCTAGTTCTAATCAACTCAGTATTAGACTCACTTCCTACTTATAAGATGTCTTTGTTCCCAATTCCTGCCGGCATTTTACAGAGATTGACATACTCCGAAGATCGTTCCTTTGGCAAGGCAATAAGGAGAAAAGGGTTTTCCATTTAGTTAAATGGAATACACTCACACTGGCTAAAAAGCAAGGTGGTTTAGGAATAAGGAATTTGAAGAATCAAAGCAAGGCTCTTAGAATGAAATGGCTATGGAAGTACTCTCAAGAACCCCAATCTTTATGGGGCAAAGTTATCAAAGCTAAGTATGGTAAGGAAAACAACTGGGTGTCAAAAAAAGTCAGAACATCATATGGTGTAAGTGTTTGGAAATCCATCAGAGAACTTTGGCCTATAACGAAGAACCACTTTTCGATAAGAGTGAACAACGGAAGGAACACATCATTCTGGAATAATAATTGGTTGAGACACGGAAGCTTAAAGGAAAGATACCCAGATATGTTTGGTTTAGCACAAAACTAGCATATGACAGTAGCTGATATGAGGAGTCATCAAGGATGGGAAATCGCTCTCAGAAGACAGTTGAATGACCGGGAAATAACAAGATTAGCGGACTTTTACAAAGAGCTGGAAGCATTTAAAGGATTACAGGAAGGGTTCGATTCACTTTGGTGGCAGAGGCATGACAGAGGGGTATATCAGGTGAAGGATGCATACAAGATTCTGAATCATAATAATCAACAGTTACATGTATGGCCTTGAAAACATATATGGAAAACAAAGATTCCATACATGATATCATGCTTCACTTGGCTACTAACAAAGGAGGCGGTATTAACCCAGGATAATCTCATAAAAGGGGAATCTCACTGTGTTCGAGTTGTTTTCTATGTGGGGAAAATGTTGAAACTGTCAGCCATCTATTTCTACATTGCAAGATTATAGACCAACTATGGAAAATCTTTATTTTAGCCTTAGGGGTATTTCATGGTCAATGCCATACATGATTAAAGATGTACTTTATGGCTGGGAAGGAGCTGGAGCTGAAGCAACTAGTAGAGATAGATGGAGGACTGTCCCGGCTTGTATCTGGTGGACAGTTTGGAGGGAAAGGAACGCTAGATTTTTTGAAGATAGAAGCAATCCAATACAGAAGATTAAACTCAATTGTATTCTTCTTTTTTGTTTCTGGTATAAACAGATTTACACAGAAGATACATTGACAATCATAGACATACTAGGATCTTGCTAGGTTTCAGACCAGAACATCTCCTTATCCTCTTCATGTAATTTTATTTTTCAGTGCAACCTATGTACTGATGTTATTAATATATACAATAATTACCAATTCAAAAAATAAATAAAATAAATAATTGCATTTCTTCCTCTATCTAAGGTGAGTGATCTCTCGCTCTAGTGATTGATATAGGTGATTCCTGGAAATCGCCACCCAACATAGAGAGCCTTCAACCTTACCTAGGAGGGGAAGAACGGATACGTCATCATAAATGAATGCATAAATCATTAAACGAGTGTTGACCACATGTTTATGTATAATCTTTAGTGAACTGGTATTTGTGTGGTTTATTTAACTGGCAAGTTGAGCACTTTGTGCATTGTGGATGTTCTGTACCTTTCCTGCATTCTCATAACGCCCGTGCTCTAGAAGTATTAATGTGCATGTTGAGAACAGAGGCCCTGACATCCACATTGTTTTTGGCCAACAGATATCAGGTCGTTTATTTTCCATGTGCGCTGCCTGAAACGCTGCGGTAAATGGTCAAATGCAAGTTTTGAGATCATTGAGCATCCCATTTTCCTAAGCCTTGGTGGAAGAGTAATCCAATACGTGTTGCGGTGGGAGGTAGCAGGGACAGAGTAAAATAGACGAGGTGCGTTCAAGATGGCCATGACACCATTTTTATTAAAGAAGAATGATGAAAAGAAATAAAGAACTCGCCAACAGCAATATATTTGAGAGCTGAGACACTGTCATAAAGGTATCCATGTGGGATTCGCTACAAGAATGTGTGCAAAATCTTGAATGGTGGAGGTTGATAAGTTCATTCTTCTACTCAAAACTGCATCACCATTTGATCTGCTATTCACTTAAAGGTACATCCTTATCGCCATTTGCAGACATTGATGTATTGCAAAGCAAAATTTGAATCTCAACATAATTCTGGACATTTGCAGCTTTGGCAATTTGGTTCGGGAAAGTCTGCAAGTGTTCCAATGAGAAAGGATGCATGTTTTTGAAGTTCTTCAAAGTAGAACTTTCTTATACCCCATGGAATTAGTCGAGGTGCGGGCAAGCTGGTATGTAGGGGTAAAGTCTGCGTATACACTATCCTTCCTAGACCCCACTTGTGGGATTACATTGGGTTTGTTGTTGTTGCTGATGTTGTTGCGTGCAAGCTGGTCCAGACACCACCATTATCCACAAAAAAAAGTAGAATTTTCTTGTATGTGTTAACTTCTTGTAATTGCATTTGTTTGTACAGTATTACTTGCTCAAAAGAGCTGAAGCTGATTTTCACCCCTCTCCTAACCTCAAAGAAAAAGTAGTTTTTCTTCCATGTTGTCTATATTGCTCGGGGAGCCTTGGCGTAACTGGTAAAGTTGTGTCCATGTGACCAGGAGATCATGGATTCAAGCCGGGGAAACAGCCTCTTGCAGAAATGCCGGGTAAGGCTGCGTACAGTAGATCTTTGTGGTTCGGCCATTCTCCGAACCCCGCACATTGCGGGAGCTTAGTGCATCGGGCTGCCTTTTGTTGTCTATATTGCTCATCGAAAGAAGATGCACATTCTTTTTGTTGTCTATATTGCTAATCAAAAGAAGATGCACATTCTTATGGTTGATTTAGTGTCACCGAAACTTGTAAATATTCCCCATTATTGAGCAAATAAACAATCGACAAATTAAAATGCATTGTTTTTAATTACATGAATTATCTTTATTTTATAACTGGAAAATGTTTTCAAAGGCAATAATTTTAAATAGAGGAGTTAACAAGGTAATATCAGTAATATTTAGACAAGAGGGGTTTCTCTGATGGTAAGCAACCTTTACTTCCAACTGAGAGGTGGGAAGTTCTTGGAGGGAAGGATGACGGGGGCCTATTTGGAAACACCCTCTCTATCTTAGGGTATGAGTAAGGTCTGCGTATACACTATCCTCCCCAGATTCCATTAAGTGAGTTATACTGAGTTGTTTTTATTTAACTATGTCCCAAGTCATGCCAAATACACCAATTTAGTTTTACTGAATCTTAAGGTCATAACTTGTGAAATACACTTGACAAGGATGCAACATATTCATTATGGGGATCTTTACAAAAATAGCTGGTCGGCCGAATTTGCTGTTTACTTTTTTAGCTAATATACATATATATATATATATATATATATATATATATATATATATATATATATATATATATATATATATATATATATATATCTACTGACTATTTTTTCGTTTTGAATAAGCGGCTATTTAGATAAATTCTTCTACCCGTTCTCTCTTATGGCCAAAGCTTGGCATCTAAATAAATGGCTATTCTTTTCTTGTTTGTGTGAACTACATTGTTCAAATTCCAAGTTAAAGTTAACAAATGGAAGAATATTTAGGAAATTGGAGCAAAGACAGAATTATTTAACTAGGGAAATCAGACCATTTACGATTAAAATACAGAATGAATATTATAAAACTAAACAATATATTCCACTGGTTATTTCAGTTCTATGAACGATAATCACATAATAATGTACGTCAAGTCAGAGACTAACCGTCAAATACTGCGCAGCCTTTTATATAAATTTAATGTGATGTTTTCTTACAATTATATATTTTCTTTTATTACATGATACATAAATTTATTGCATGTCAAAAAATCAAGAAAAATTTAAAAGGTTGAATTGAATAATAATTAAAGAAAGACATATACTCTTTTCCATATTTTTGAGACTTTGAGCTGCTGCTGCTTTTTTTTTTTCTTTTAAAACATTTGATATCCAACATTCCGTGACTCGTCTAATTTGGATTCGCCTTGGGTAGGCTCATAAAGGGATGAAGCGCTCCCTATCAGCAAATTCTTTATTCTCAAGGCGCGAAACCAGGAGTTCTAGTTAAAGGTGGAGGAATCAAACATTTGCACACCCCTCGGTGGTCCAAATTTGAGATACTAAAAAAAAGATAACCCGGTACACGAAATATTTTTCGTTCACGCAGGGTTTGAAGAAGAACCGTACCCTAGGGGTGTGATGTAAGCAGCCTATCCTGATGCAAGCATCAGCGGCTGTTCAAAATTTGAGTTGTGAGACACCTAAAAAGTGGTTAAAGAAACTAGAAGTTAGCATTTGTATCCTAAATTGTACATTTTCAATCTATCGATTACAGCTATGAAAATACTAATTAAAACTAATTAACATCAGCAAGATAGCAACAACTTAGAATCACTTAGAGATTCTCAAACTATACAACAAAGCTCCAATTTTCTTGCTAATGCTGATGTTCAATTTCTTTTGTCAACTCTTCTTGAAATTGCCTTATAAAATCTATGTCCAACCCCTCAATTTGGTTCTTCAAACCAAAGGGAATAACCCCACAAAATAATAAAAGTCAAAATAAAATGTGGTGTTCCCTTTTTTCTTCTTCTACATCCCATTTTACGTCCGGTTGGGGTGTGGCCCTTCCCCAGACCTATTTTATGACCTCTCGAGGTGCAGCCTTTTCTCGAACCCTATATGAACGAAAGATGCTTCGTCGATCGAGCTGCCCTTTTTTTACCTCCCACCTTACCATAATTAGATGTTCAATCCCAAGTGAGAATCAAGAATCCAAAAGTCTTATCAATGGAAATGCTGTGAAATTGGACATGTTAAAATCCAAGAATGGTCATGTGACAACAACATGTGATGAAAGTTTGTACATACCAATGTCACAAGTTAGGCAAAATATACCTTCAAAAAAGCAACTTGTGGATACATATAGACAAGGATTAATTGTTGAAGGAGCATATAGACAGACAGTTGTTATAAGGTCTTATGAAGTTGGTCCTGATAAAACTGCTACCATTGAAAGCATCCTTAATTTACTTCAGGTGATAATCATTTTTTTTTAATTTCAATAATTTTAATGTTATTAATTGTTAAACTCGAAGGGGATTTTTAATGTATCTGGTAAAGTTGTTGTGACGTGACCATGAGGTCACAGGTTAAAGCCGTGGAAACAGCCTCTTGCAGAAATACAGGGTAAGGCTGAATACAACCGACCCTTGTAGTCCAGCCCTTCTCTGGACCCCGCGTATAGCGGAAGTTTAGTGCATCGTACTACCCTTTTAATTGTTAAACTCGAACCAGAAGGATAAATAGAGAGAAATGGATAGGTAGATTCATATAGCTAATCCCAACTTGCTTGGGATCAGAAACGGACGTAGGTAGAGGGGTCATCGGCACCAGTAAAATTCGGCAAAAGTTTCATATATATATGTATATGTCTTTAGAATACAGTGATATATGCACCCTGTATACGAAACAGATTTTGGTTGAATCAAAAAGTACACCCACGACCTCTCAAATCATGGCTCCGCCTCTCCTTGGGATTGAGGCACAGAAGTGTTGTAGTAGTACTTTTGTTTAACTATCCGATGTCCAGAACCTACTGGCCCGAGTAATCCAAATTTGTGCCGTCTTTTTTGCAGGAAACAGCATTGAATCATGTGTGGATGTCAGGACTACTTAGTGATGGATTTGGTGCTACACATGGGATGATGAAACACAACCTTATATGGGTAGTTTCAAGAATGCAAGTTCAAGTAGACCATTATCCAATATGGTAACACTGAATTCTCTTATCAAACATTTTGACCTATCTGAGATTAGGTCTTAGTCATATTACTATATTTACTTTAGGTCCAATGTTTTCGAGGAGTCTTTTAATCGTCTTGACAGAGAGTTATGGCAGAAGAAAATATAGAGAATGCTAGTGCTTTTTAATTTAGTTTTCTCTTTATTTTCTATGATATCGTATATGATGAGGTTAAATGGAGCAACATTGACAGTAACGATTCATATAGTCGACCTAACTTACTTGAAATTGAGGCATAGTTGTTGTTGCAGTAAAGCTGAAGATTACCCGTGCCTTGAATTCTTGATTTTTAACTAGGAAACTTTTCGAGTTTCTTGTAGCAAGGATTCATTTATTCAAACAACTGTGCTAGAATCTTGATTTTTATAGAAGTAAAGAAGATGGTAATAGGCCTAACAAAAAGATTGAAACAATTGATCACAGGGGTGAAGTAATAGAGATAGACACATGGGTTGGAGCATCAGGCAAAAATGGAATGAGAAGAGATTGGCAAATTAGAAGTCAAGCCACAGGCCTTGTATTTGCCAGGGCAACCAGGTTTAGCTTCCAATTTAATCTTTCAACGGTCTCTTTTTTCTAAGTAAAGGTAGCCTAATGCACTAAGCTCCCGCTATGCGCGGGGTTCGGGGAAGTGCCGGACCATAAGGGATTAAGGGTATATTGTACGCAGCCTTACCCTACATTCTGCAAGAGGCTATTTCCTCGGCTCGAACTCGTTATCTCTGGGTCTCATGGCAACAACTTTACCAGAAACGTTAAGGCTCCCCTTCCTCTTTTTTCTAAGTAAAACCAACATAATGTTATGACTTAGTTCATGTGTGACCTGTTACGCCTATTGATTCACTATTCTTGAGTCGAGGGGCTCTCGGAAATAGCCTCTCAACCTCCCTAAGATAGGGGTAAGGTCTGCGTACACATTATTCACCCCATACTCCACTTGTGCGATTCCACTAGGTATGTTGTTGTTGTTGTAACATATTGTTGTAACTTAGTTCTTGTGTGAAACACAGTACATGGGTGATGATGAACCAGCAAACGAGGCGCCTTTCTAAGATGCCAGAAGAAGTGAGGGCAGAGATCTCACCTTGGTTCATCAACAAACTAGCAATCAAAGAAGAAAATCCAATTAAGATAAAGAAGTTGGATAATACTGCTAAATATGTCCTTTCCAATTTGAAGGTGATCATGCATTTTTTAACAAAATTTCAGCATCTCGTCGATACGGCAGACTAAAAAGAGCAGCACGATGCACTAAGCTCCCGCTATGTGTGAGGCCTGGGAAGGGCCGGACCACAATGGTCTATTGTATGCAGCCTTACCCTGCATTTCTGCAAGAGGTTGTTTCCACGGCTTGAGCCTGTGACCTCCTAGTCACATGCCAGTATCCCTTCCGATATGCCAAAGACTCATAGTTACTCATCATTTGACCTTTTCTCCAACTTTTTTTGCAGCCAAAGAGAAGTGATTTGGACATGAATCACCATGTGAATAATGTAAAATACGTTCGTTGGATGCTAGAGGTGAAATAAACATCTAACAACATGATTCTTGACGACAAAAAACACATACTACAATAATTTTTGGTTATATTTTATGTGTTTTTGCAGGCTATTCCTGACCATTTTTTGGAGAGTCATCAGTTGTCTAGTATCATACTAGAATATAGGAGAGAATGTGGAAGCGCGGACATTGTTCAATCCATTTGTGAACCAGATGAAGAGGGATTTTTCGACGATAGAGTTGACGAATATCAACATAAAAGAAGAATTAGTGTATTGCATGGATTTTCATTTGGATCAGGTATTCTTGAGGCAAATGGATTGCTTGAGTCATTTAATCAAAGGCCATTTAGTTATACACATTTGCTTCAGATTAAAGAACATATCAAGAATGAAGAAATTGTTAGAGGAAAGACTAGTTGGAAGAGAAAGATATCTTCTATGCCATTTCCTGCATAATTTACAAGTATGATTAAAACGGATATTTGTTCTTAGTTGAGGATCTATCGGAAACAGCCTCCCTGGAGGGCAAGGCTGCGTACATCTCATCCTCCTCGAACCCCACTTGTGGGAATACACTTGTTAAAAGGGACGTTTGAGTGAAGATACAAATAAATATGGTAATTATGAAGTAAAACTCATAGGGGAAAATTGCAGCATAGTCTGAAGATTCAAAGATCATGGATTTGCAAAAACAGCAATTTTTAGGAAATAAGGAAATTTTTAGATCAAAGGAAAGAAGAAAAAGTGAACTTTTGTGCAGTGTATAGGTCATAGAAAAGAATTGATACAAAAAAATTATCGTTGAGTGAAGAAGTGTGTATTTCATCTTTATGATTATAGAAAAATGATTCTCAAATATGAATTGGTTTGAAGAATATAAATCTTTCTTCCCCTCTCCTCTCGTCTCCCTCAAAAAATCTCAGCAAATTTTCATTGTCATTTACTGATCTCATCTTTTACGAAATTGATCTTCTTTGACTATAAAAGAATATTTGGAGCTCAGTATAGTTCTGCATGTCGGCAAGCACAGGAAAATCTTGGTTATTCGATATATATTATTATAATTATTCATGTGGATCATTTGAAGGGAAGCTCTAGCGTAAGTGGTAAGGTTACCGCCATGTAACCAGATGGATATGGGTTCAAGCCGTGGTAACAACATCTTGCAAAAATGCATGATAAAGCTGCATCCAATAAATCCTTGTGGTCTAACCCTTTTCCGAACCCCGCGCATGATGAAAACTTAGTGTACTGGACTGCCCTTTATTCATATGAATCATCCATAGCATTACTATATGTTTCCTTTATACAATGTGGTTTAAAACTTTTGGCTAAATGACTGTTTTACATTGATCCAACAAGAAATTTCATTAATAACTGACCATTTTGATCCTTTATCTCTCTCCCCAAGAAAAATACATAAGTTAAAATGGGAGAATCTTGCTTCTTCTTTTACAATAACAAGGAGTATAGCATCAAATGTCAATAATTAGTCCATAGAACTAAGAAAATAACAGCTAAAAGACAAGTTAAATACATAGAGTTCTTTGACTTAAGACACAATTCACAAGCAAACAGTAAGAATAACTAGTCAACTTCTGTATTTTAGACTAAGAATATTTATATTCACAAGTCAACAAGAAGAAAAGTGGTTGCATGTACTAGTCACAATTTGTAGCAGTAAAGTGTTATATATGGGGGAAGTGCATTAGTAGCCACTTCTAATAAACCTATTTATAATGTATTTAAAGATTAACCAATTCGCCCAAACTTCGGGACTAAGTATCCTGAAATTCAATGTGAATTAGATTGGATTCTACCTAATAAGGCTAAGATACACACACACAGATGAAATAGGGAGTCAAACTGATAATACTTCAACACTCTGTATAAACGTGAAAAATTGCCTGCAAAATCGAGGCAGCAATAATGCAACTCAATAAACAAGACATCTACTGACCTTTAACCTATTGAAAAGAATTGAGATTCACTACATGTTTAAACTGTAACATCTAACCTAAAATAACAAAGAATATACAGTTACAAGGTAATGGGTATTTACAACATGGTTGATTCTACCCAAAAGAACGCAAAGAATGATGAACTGCAAAGGTAAACTCAGTCGCGCTTTCTCCTCATTGTTCTATGTAAATGCCACGACCACACAGCAAGAGATATCACAAAGCCAGTACCGATACATGACCAGCAAATTACCACCCATTTGGGCATTGGGTAGGGAAATAATCCTGAAAGAAGCGGCCCCAAAAAAATTAAGTCAAAAATATATAAACTAATGAACCTCAGGGCTCTGGCCTTGCCAATGAGTGATTTGTGTGTTAGATGCATGTCCTAATGCGGACTAGAGCATGCGATTTAAGCGGAGAAGGGTAAAGGGACAGGTCTATTATCCATCGATTTTCGAACAACGCTAGCTGGTGCTCAGGGATTTCTCGGTTTAAAAAAAGTTTATACTACTGAAATACTACAAAAATGAGAACTGAAGATGTAACGCTCACCATGTCCAAACTTGATGCAGATTAGGAGCTCAACAATGCAGATCGCCAGAGAAAGCCAGCAAAATGCTCCCACCTTTTTCACCGGTTTTCTGAATATGATAGTAGTAAATGGAAAAGTGTGAAATTAGGAAAAATTAGACAAGAGGGGTTGCTCTGATGGTAAGCAACCCTCACTTCCAACTGAGAGGTTGTGAGTTCGAGTCTCCCCAAGAGCAAGGTGGGAAGTTCTTGGAGGGAAGGATGCCGGGGGTCTATTTGGAAACAGCCTCTCTACCCCAGGGTAGGAGTAAGGTCTGCGTACATACTACCCTCCCCAGACCCCACTAAGTGGGATTATACTGGGTGGTTGTTGTTGTTGTTGAAAGAGAGCTTATTCATAATGTTATTGGTAGGAAATACCTGTCCTGTAGGTAAGAATTATACTCGCGGATTGTCGGTAATGCAATTAACCACCAGAAAACCAACCTATACACTATCAGAGGGTTTCTCGGAGGAATCCAAAGACAGAACTTCAAGAAGAATGTGTTTAATTCAACGGTCAAGAATATAACACAGAGAGTAAGGACTTGAATAAATCGCCATGGACCTAAAAGGGGATGCCATTCATCTTTATCCCAATGTGCTGGAGTAAACTGGCCAAGTGTTCGCTTGACCTACAAAACAAAAAAACAGAAATTGTGTTTGTTCAACACCAAAACCATAGTGCTTCCAATATAAACTGTACCGAACATATATAACGCAACGTCGCATATCTGTTGTTCCTCAAAATCCAGAACCAAGTATACAACCAACATAGCGCTTAACCAGACATACCTTGCCCATGATATTTGGCTGTCGGCTTATACCAACCCACTCATATGTTCTTCCATCAAAATACCGAACAGTACGCATTCCAGCCCATATGCCTAGATAGGAAATCAAAAAGGTAATCCAGGAGAATGGGACACAATTGTAGGACCATAATCAAACTTAAACCACAGATTAGTAAGATGCACAATGTTTTTATTATTGTGATTCCAGTCCATGGGATTTAATGTTTTTATTATCGTGACTATTCCTTGTAGTCCTCATTTAATAAAATATAATAATCATATTGATGCATGTCAAGCCTCAAAAACATCACGCTTGAAGAGCTATTATCTCAACTAATCTCTGTAAACAGGCACAATTCCTTACCATTTGCTTTTGGTGAAATAAGACGCAAATTCAGGTCATTATCGAAATTATTTCCCTAAAGATCCAGGGAACGGGGAATTCTCTCACACAAACAAAAGGCATAAATTTAAAACTTCATCCTTCTCATGATTCATTCTTCTTCTAGCAATCGTCTTTATTTACTGCGCCTCAGCATATAGTAATTCATATCAGAGCAAATTAAAAGAAGCAAATTTAACAACACGTGATAAACTTCATCAATCTGGGAATGCTTTCAGAATTCAAATGAACAAGCACACTTGACAAGCAAAAGATTGCACATTTACCCCTTTGACTGACTACAAATGACCAGAAATTGAGAGACCACAACATGCAAACATCAGTATACTAACCATAGTATCCATAATCACATGTTGGGGAAACCAAACACTCGTGGGATAAACAGTTGATAATATGACATTAACAGAGATGGAGCCAGGATTTGAAGATTACGGGTTCGGGATTCTAGTACATCCAAGTTATTGAGTTCTAAATTAACAATTTGTACATAATTAATGGATGTCTTAAGACAAAAACAGGGTTTGGATCAAAGCTACTGGGTTCGGCCGAGTCCGTTAAGATCCGGCCCTGGACTGAGTTTACCTAAGCATGTCAAGAATGTAAAGTTTACAAAAGCCCAAGACAAATGGCTTCAGGATTCTCACCGAACCAGTTGCAGATCAATATGTCAAGAATAATGCTGTCCCACCAGCATTCATTGAAGTTTGGTAACATGTGGCGGAAGGTAAGCTGAAAACATAAATACTAATGAGGACGGAAAATATTGAACCGCTTCCCTATTTGTTATTGGAAAACGAAAAAGCTGGAAACCATTCAAGAGGATCTGAGAAAGGTTCTGACCTCCATCAACTCGAATCCAATGGATAGAACCCACAAAAGAGGTTGATTACGAATCATGATGGCCTTTCCCCACCACCCTATGATATGAGCCAAAACAAACTCATCAAACAGTGTGTCCTACAGAGCAAATGTGCCAATCAGAGAAGCTGAAAATACAAGGTTTTGAAAAAGCAAATTGAAAACAAAAAGGTAAAAGGATTGTGAAAGAAGATATCATACATAAAGATTCTTAAACCTGTTTGTGGGATTTTCAGGTACATATATTCTGCAATCAGCACCGTAGGATCTTTCAGGAAGCTCTGCACAGTAAGTTAAAATATGTCGAAGCAGTAAGTTCACATGGCAAACAAGATAAACAGCAAGGATTTTATTAGGAACTGATTCAGTAAAAAATACTATGACGAACAAGTAAAATTCTTACCAATACCCAGACCAGGATGCAGATATCTCATAAATTGCCGGGCATCATCCCGCTTCTGAGGAAAAGACAACAAAGTATTCATATATCACAACAACAATTGGATGGCTGGATTAATATCGGAAAGGAAACTGAAAGCTAAGAAACAAAAACTATTGTGTTATCTCATTCCTTCATACAATTAGGAATAATACTTTCTGCTAACCAACTCACCTGAAAAAGCAAAAATGTCAAAGCAACAAGGTAAATGACAGCCATTCCGTGAACCACGCGCCATATGGCAGGATGTGGCCTAATGAGCACCCTGTAAAGAAAGAACATCAAAGATAACTATGGTAAAATAAAGCTCATAAATTGCACTGAATTGATTAACAATACAACTTAATTGATAAACCAAAGAGGAGTTAAAAGAAACTCCAACTTCTAGCACTTCCACAAGACCACAACCCAAAAATAGAACATCATAAGATACCTTCTTTTTATTAAGAAGTGGTAAAGTAGAAGTGGAGAGAACACTCAATAAATAAGATATACAAAGAATAAATGCAGACATGCAGTGATGTCTTAGTATTTCTTTTAGGTGAATCATTTTCACCAACCACATTTTAACAACTTTTACTCAAAAAACAGAGAGAGAGAGAGAGAGAGAGAGAGAGAGAGAGAGAGAGAGAGAGAGAGAGAGAGAGAGAGAGAGAGAGAGAGAGAGAGAGAGAGAGAGAGAGAGAGAGAGGTGTAGCACAACTCACGTCGAGGGGGCTTGCAGCAGAGAGTAAGCAAGGTACACTGCAATCATTGCCGAAACACCCCTAAAAGAGGCACAAAACGACTTTCACTTTCTCGTGAAAATTATGAAAGAATATAAACAGAAATGTAATATTACAAGGTGCACACCTTTTCACAGATGTCACAAGATCACCGGAAGGAGTGCTTTGTGGATTAAGAGCTCCACTTGCCCAGCTGCAATCATGATGACATAAGCAAGTAAAAAAGAATGATATTGGCTTTAGAAAAAATAGGACAACTTCATAACAGCAAGCAAAAAAGAAAGGAACCAATAATCAGTAAGTAATTACTAAGGCATCCTATTTATCAGATGCTTTTGTCTACCACAATTGTAAACTTCCTTCTTTTTTTTTTTGGTAAACTAAGAAGGTCTACCACAATCGTAAACTTGGTTAGACCTCAGATACGACAGAGCAAAACTTTTCAACCATGTATGCCACTGGCTGGGAAAAATAGGAAGAAGCTTGGTAACGTTTGAGCAAAGTTATAGAAAGGATTAACAATCAGTAAATGAGTAAGGAAGAGATCATACACAACACTGCAAGTGCTTTTCTCTACCAAACCCTCGAGCTCAACAAGAGCTCAAAATACATTAAGAAAGACGACTATGAAAGAGGCACATACAGAAAGGGGAAAAAACATGTCTTTTGTTGAGTAAGTGAATTTTTTTTTTTTTGAGAAGAACATGTCTTCACCAATCTTAAGTAATTCTGAATACTGCTGCTAAATTCAAGAGGAGATTATGATAGAAGAGCTCCGAATAGCAGTCTAGGTAACTTTTATACTCAATGTTTCTTTTGTGGATAATCACATTATTAATCGGAAATTGTGTATCTGCAAAAACTGTACATACAGAAAATCTCCACAAGATCATCTTGACAGTGTGCAACCTTCTAACTGTCGTAAGTGTTTTCCCCCTCCAAGGGGTTCTGAAGAGCGGGAATTACTATTTTTTTAGTTTTTTTTCCCATCACTTCTTTAGTTTTCACTCATACAAAAGTTCTAGATTTAGAACAGCCAAATTATGTTGTATCTAAAGTAATTGCTCCTTCCAATGAGAAACTATATGGAGCTCCAAATGCAGGATCCCATATAATATACGAGTGTAAGATTTTCTAATCCACTTTCTCCCTACAAGTTATAATTTGTTTGAGGCAAGGAAACACAGTAATCTAGAGATTCCTTTTGTAATCCTACACCATACCAAAACAAGTAAGTAAAGAATCAGACAATACCAATATTTATGATACAGAATAAAGTATAAAGATTCATAGATTATTTTACCTTATCAAAAAAATTAAGTGTGCAGATTCAAAGAAACATGAGAATGTGACATGAGGAATTAGAATTCCTTCCATAAATTTCCTCTCAGTCCCAACAAAGTTGTCGAGAAAAATTATAACCGCTAACCGCAATAATTTTACCTATGAATATGGAGTCTATTCATCAACAAACTTACATGAGTAAACATGCACCAATAAGCAACAACGTAATAGTGCGAGGTTTGTACGCCCAAGCAGTCCATGGGTCCAACTCATCATCAATATTCAATGTGCTAAGACCGCCATTTTGTAAGGTAACATAATTCTTTTTGTTACCCTTTCTATGCCCATTAGGCTCCATACGCCTAGTTTACCAGAATTCAACTTCTTAAGCCTTTTCACTGCGTAAAAAAGAGAAACGGGTTTGTGATTACCAATTCACATTGTGATTCTAGTTGTGAAAAATAAGGAGTACATTTTAACAAAAAAATTCATCGAACACCATGGTAGGATGTTTCCTATTCGGCTCAAGCTAGTAATAAACAAACAAATGACAATAAATTTGATCAAAGGTACCTTGTCAAATACTACAAACTTATGAAAACTAAATTACTACTGCAAATCTTAGAAAAGTAAGCAGACTTCCTTCCGCAACAGCAGGATAAAAAAGACGGAAAGTGAAGGAAAAGCAAACCCAATCTTTTTATTAAGAATGGTAAACTAAAAGCAAATATAATCTAAAGGAAAATTTGCAAGTAAAGATATGAATCTTATACAATAACTAAAGGAAGGGATCCAAAAAATTTCATACCAATAAAATGTTCTAATTTACTGACCCTCAGTAAAGAATATACGAGAAAGTCTGTCATCTTCACCCCAAATAAAATGGAAATTACCAACACATAATCCATTGTATTTCAGACTTTAGCTCCCTATTTGTATCAAAACTGACCTTAAAGATATAGAAGCATACAGAAACATAAAGCAACTTCAAAATTAAAAATAAAATTTATATTTAGCTTCTATGTATATTGCATACAAATCTAAAGAGCAGCACAATGCACTAAGCACTAAGCTCCCACTATACGTGGGGTCCGGGAATGAAGTTACTAAATTTTAGAATCTAGAGGTCAGTCCGGTGCACAAAGCACCCGCGTGTTGGGAAAGGCCGCACCCTAAAGGGGCGTGATGCAGGCAGACTACCCCGTGCAAGCATAAGTGGCTAATTTCACAGTTCCAACCAGTGACCTATACTGAATTTAGAATCTAGTAATCCTAATTCAGTTTAGAATCTTTTCTAATTAATCAACACAATATATCCTAGATACCAATAACTTTTTTTCTTGGCGAGTTTAGAGTTGACTGTTAGCACAACAATAAGAACAATTCACACAACTATCCACCAGCAAATTACAGCAGTAATTTCTAAATCATATTTGTGATACCAATTAACCAAAAAACAGTTCTTTTCTTATACAACAAAGAATAAACTATTCAATCATAAAATCCAGTAAATCACACAAATTCAATACCCAAAAATAAAACCGGAAGGAGTATAACTATCAAATGAAAATCAAACATAGTGCATGCCAATCACAAATTCCTCCTCAAATGTAAAAAACTATTAATTTATATATAATACTTATTACGTAAACGCTACAGTAAGAAGAAAACTCGGTTTTTAGTTACAGTGATATAGTCCGTTAGCTATATATATACACAAATACATTCATATTTACATATATAAATCTATTTATAGAAATAAGTAACTAAAAAGTATGGTCAGAGAGAAACTTACGTATAGTAGACAAACATAAACTAAAAAGTGAAAAGCTGACAAATAAACAGACAGAGAGGGTAAATCTTCGCCGTTGGATCAAAGGAAGGGGAAATTTTTTTGAAAAATGGAGAAATGGGTTTTGTAGTTAATTAACTGTCTCAATAAAATGAAGCAAATTTATTGAGATTGTAATGAATCAAAAGGCAAAAGGATTGAATTTTTTAAAAAGAAAAAAGCAAACTTTTTTGCTTTTTCAGAGGGGAAAAGGAGAAAGGTGACTGAAGTTGTCTGGTAGTAAACAGCGGCGAAAGGCGGTGATTTTAGAGAGAGAGAAAGAGAAGAAGGAGAAAAAAGGAGATACTAGAGAGAGAGAGAGTGCGGTTTTTTTGGGGGGGTCAAACATAGATTTGGTTTGAAGATTATAAGGTGTATTTATTATGAATTTAAGTTATATATAATGACACTTTTAAAATTGTGATGGAATAGATAAGATTTTTTAAAATTAATTAATGCTCTATTTTAAACTTTGAAATTAAAAAATCTTAAAGTGAAAAGTATTTCTCGTTTTAATGGATGTTAAGTGGTTTGAATTTGAAGTAATCGAGCACTAAAATGAATATCAAATTCCGAGTGAAAATTCAAGAAAAAATTATATAAATTGATTTTTTTGAATTAAAGAAATAAGAAACCAAGAAAAAATTATAAAGGGTCGTTTATTAGGCAGATTAAATTATACTGGGATTATAATCTCAAGTTTAATATGATGGGTGGGATATTTAGGATTAGTCTGGATTATATCTAAAATAAATATACCATCGATCGAATACATTATAAATTTAATTTTATACCTTCTTAGAATTTATCTAATTTTATATCGGATCAAATGACCCCTAAGTATATAATAATAGAATAAAAGTTCTTTTTATACTATTAGTGAATTTTATGTGCGACTTTATATAGTTAGTGAATATAGTAGTTAAACTTATTTATTATTGTTTCTTAAGGTATAGTATTTTATGGGAAATAACATGTCGGAGGAATTTGATTTTGATGTAAATTAAAGATTTTGCTAAAGTACCCTTTTCGAATATTCTCTTATTTAAGTGTTATAGGATTATGTGTGTACTTCAGGTATATGCTCTACTGTTGGTACTTGTACTGTGCTATGAAATGACAAAAGTACCCTTTTGCCTAGGGACAATAATTTTTGGTAACGTACGTCTTCTGCTTCTCTAATTGTGGTGTACTATTTGATAGATTTTATTATGGGTGATAATTTGAGCGCAAATCCATTTAACCCGTTAATTAATTCAGAGATTAATGTGTTGGACTATAATATTTTAGTTTATGGATTAGTTTGGGTTGAGTCCAAGTTAACCCATTATTTTTTATAGCTCATTATGACTCATTTAACAGCACAAATACAACACATGAAACTCACTCACAACAAGGGATCTCAATCCAACGTATCTAGAAATTTACTTAGTTGTCCCAATTTTTTTTTGTATTTTCAATTTTCAATTTTTTATTTTTATGCACCACCCACCCTACCCCACCCCCTACCCCATCCTCATATCCATAAAATATTTGTCTAACTTACAAATTTTAAGGTAAAATATTTTTTTATGCAAGATGGATATGGTTCTAAAATATGGGTCAAATTGGCGGGTTGGGTTATGACACATTGTTTAGCGGGATTTTTACATATACATCCCATATAACAAACTTTATAACCACTCATGTTTAAGGTTAGTATTTATTACATTTAAGTATACCATGTTTCAGTTTATGTACCAAAATTTACTTTTAAGATTTAATTATCAATGATTTATTAGGGGCTTGATTTGTGGAACAAAATATTTCCATATCTTCTCTCCCCACTTTTTTCTCTTTCTTCCAACCGATTTTTACTACATTTAATTACCCCACATTTATTTTTGTCCACTTCTCTTGCTTGATTTGTGGAACACGTTAATATACAGCTCACATTTTTAATTCCTTTCTAATTCTTTATACTCTTAATTCTTTTCGTCTCCCCTCCATGTTTTCTCTTAGAATTTATTACTGTTTATCGTATATTCATTCATGAAATTGTATTCAGATTCTTGTCGTCACATTACTAATTCCAAACGCCAAAGACTCGATTTTTGTCTTCTTCCATGCAAGAAACCTAGATCAAACGCGTTAAATACAGCTTATGTACAAATAAAACCTCTTGGAATTCCTCTAATTCAAAAAACTACTGGTTCTTCCTGTGATACTATACATCTCCAACCCTATAAACCATATTCTATTGGTCGTAACTGCAGCCTCTGTGATTTCATATTTGAAGACTGTCGAGTCAGTAATGTTCATTTCCAGATTCTTTTCGACCCCTTGAACAATAAATTGTACTTGTCGGATGGGTTATTTTTTAGTTCAAGTAATTCTAGGGTTTCGCTGAATGGGGTGTTTGTTAATGGGGTTAGAGTTGCAAAAGGCGAGGTTGTGGATATCTATGTTGGTGATGAAGTTTCGCTTGTCTGTGGAAGTCAACGGACCTGTTGTATGGGTTTATGTTAGGATTTTGTTTGCAAAAGGCTGTCTTTGTTCAGGAGGTTGTTGATAGAAATATAGTTGGAGATAATAATGTTACACCCACAGATTGTGTTCCAATTGGATATGCAATTGATTAACTACAAATAACTACAATTAACTACAAAGTTGATATAACTACAAATATTGTAATTAATTGCTTAGCTTTCATGAATATGAACTACAATGTTTTGTCTTTATCTACAACCTTTTGTCTTTATCTATTATGTCGATAACACATAATAGAGCCGGTGAGGTCTTTATCTTTGTCTTTATCTATTATGTCGATAACACATAATTGGTTGTCTTTATCTTTATCTACAACCAAAATTCTTCCTTGTGTGGTCTTCATGGCTGCCTTTTATCTCCAGCTGGTGGCTTTATTACCTCATCCAAAATATGTTGTGGAACATCCCATTTCGCTTCATCAGGAAGAGGATTAACTGGCAATTCATATGTAAGAAGAAGGCTCTTCGTTGTGTAATACGGTGAGCAATAGTTGTCCGGCCTTTCATTCCTATGCCTTAATGATGCCAAAGCATGTGCACATGGAAGTTCATCAAGTTGGAATTGTCCACAGCTACATTTCTTATTTTCTAAACATACAATGTACCGCTTCACACCATCTAACACAGTGTGTATATGATCTGTTGAAGCCCTCACCTACAATTCAAGATCAAAAAGAAAATAATAAGGTGTCAATAAGTTAACTATGTTAGCAACAATCAGTTAACTACAAATTAGCTACAAACAAACTGCATATAAACGTTAATTACATTTACCCACATTTGACTATATTTTAAAAACTCACTGGAAACACTGCATATAACCTTAACTACATTTACCTACATTTGACTACATTTTAAAAATTCACTGGAAACACTTCATATAACCTTAACTACATTTAACTACATTATAAAAACTCACTGGAAACACTTCATATAACCTTAACTACATTTAACTACATTTGACTACATTTGACTACATTATAAAAACTCACTGGAAACACTTCATATAACCTTAACTACATTTAACTACATTTGACTACATTTGACTACATTATAAAAACTCACTGGAAAACACTGCATATAACCTTAACTACATTTAACTACATTATAAAAACTCACTGGAAACACTTCATATAACCTTAACTACATTTAACTACATTTGACTACATTTTAAAAACTCACAGGAAACACTTCATATAACCTTAACTACATTTAACTACATTTTAAAAACTCACTGGAAACAACTTCAACAGCTACTACTTTTTTTGTTTTTTTTTTCCTGCACCAAACAAGAATATATTACCTTTAGTTTCTGGGATAATGTAATGTTATCTTCCAATTCTTTGTTGAATTTGTGCCCAAGTAATGTGAAAGAACACTCTAGTGAAATATATGAAGCGATCAGTATGAAATGGACTGCTTTTTCTCCCAAGTTCTTTTTTTCCTTCTGTGAAATAATATTCAATGCTATCTTTATAATAAAGTAGCTGGTTTCTTTCAGATATTCGTTTCTAGTTTTAGTGTTCCTGCCATTGGAAAGAAATCTGAAGAGGGAAGGCCTACACACTATGAGCATTTCATCACTTTAATTGTGTACAGAGAAAAAAAGTTATGCTTTTAAATGTTAATGATGATTCAGGTCAATTAAATTTATCACTGATTCTTTCTTCATGGAAATTTTTATGTTTCATGCTATCAGTGAATTTGAGTAAACCCTTACACTGGACTCCTCTTGAAATTTAAACATAGATATAATTACTATGCAAGGGTTATAGTCTCGGAACTGAATGTAAAATGTTTTTCGAACTTGCTTGCCACTACGTCACTTTTCCAGTCTACGTAAAATAATAGCTGCCAAAATATCCATTTGTTTTTTGTCTAGTTTAGGAACAGTGCAACCCAACCAGATTGATTTAGGAGAAACAGTTGACTATCATGGAAGAGAGTACAAGAACTACAAAATATGAGAAAATTTGAGAGAATATGGAGGAATGAGAGTACGATCACGGAAGAACTATGAAACTGGCTATCACTGAATAACAAGAAAATCTGATTTTCAATTGAGGAATGAGAGTATGATTTCGGTTCAGCTTAGAGGAGAGATTCGGTTCAGTTTAGAGGAGAGATTAGGAGCATTTAAGATTTTACCTTAACTGATTTAGCATTTATTTGGTAGAAAATCAAAGATTAATTAGAAGCCATAAATATAGGCGTTATTTTAGGCTACAATTTATTTAAAAGTAGATTTTAGCCTTAATTAGCTGGCGTTAATTAAGGATGGACATCAGCAAATAATCCGTTTGGTATATATTTTGTAACAAAAATATGGGATATGAGAGTAATAACCAAACAAGGCACAATAATGGTAATAAGGTTTGCTATATAGGATGTATAGGTAAAAATCTCTTGTTTAGCTCATCTTGACCCAATCCATCTTAGCCCATATACACTTTGGGCTGGGTTGGACAATGACCTATTTATTACCTAACCAATCTTGACCCACCCAAATTCAGCCCAACCCGCTCATTTGCCACCCCTAAATTTTATCAAGAGAAAATGATTTTCTATGCATTTTCCATTAAGTAAGACAATATTTTGTCAAATGTCTCTAACACTTTCTATAAGAAAAATAATTTCTTAAGCCGGTTGGATTTAGTTGTTACTTTTTCTGACTAGTATACATATATTATATATAAATATCGTGCATTGTACGTATATATTATATATCAATCGACTATATTTATTTTAAGCGATTAGGTGATCGGCTATTTGAATTAATTCTTCTACTTTTAAACCAGAAGCAGTGTTTAATCTAAAAACATATAACTTGCATGTATGGATTACACAAATAATTTTAAAGAAATTAAGAGTGTTTTACATTACAAGATTTTGAGTGTGTTTAATAGTAAATAAAATGGATTAATCTACGAAAAAGAGTTTAATCTATTCCTCTATTATGATAAATTGTTCAAAATTATCTCATGTTATACTATTCGGCCATAAAAGTCCATATCGTCTTACTATGCCTAACAAATATGCCCTTAGTTAGACGGAGGTGCCACGTGGCATCCATTTGTGCCCTTTTTACATTTAAGCACATATGAGATGGCCATCTCCATGAAACCCACCAAACTCATAACCCGCGAAACGCCATTTATAAACTAAATAATACCCATTTCGTCCATTTCATTTTTTCCCTCGTTTCATTTTCTTCTCTCACTATCAAGAATAGTGTTGTATTCTGGGCCCGGGCCTAAATGGGCCAAACGGGCCTGTGCTTAGCAGGCCTGAGCTCTAGCGGTCTCGGGCTTTGTGTGCTCAACGGGTGGGACCAGCCCATGACAGACCTAAGCCCATATGGTCCTGGGCTAAACGGACCGGACTTGTGGGCTTAGCGGGCCTAACGGACTTTTTTATTTCCGAGCTTTTTAAAATATTTTTTATTTAAGGCAATTTCTTGTAAACCATATAATGGCTATATAAAAATATATATAGTATATATGTAGAAATCTAATTGTTAAAGTGCTTGACGAAAAAGTAAATAACAAAACAATAGTAAAACTAATTACAGTTAGCCTTTTTTTGTTCTCTTACTTGAGTAAAAAAATTCTAAACTAATGATGTTTCTAGGCATTTAGCAGGTTGTCTATTAAAAGTAGGGGTTTCTACAGGTGGACTGGGGCGTGCATCAGTTGGGTTATTAACATGACTAGTAGGTGTATCATCTAAATCTTTTTGGGGTTTCATCACCATCCTCTTTTTACTCATTATTTTCTAAGATAATTTCATTAGGATAAAGAGCATTCATAATTTCTTCATCTAATCTTTGACCTGGTGCAACATTATGGCAAAATTTACTATCGGTAAATTGAAAACAAGGGTGATCACTATCAAGAATTACGAGAGAAGGAGGACGGGTAACAGGTCTGGGTCGGGGTGCCGGGGGAAGAATAGTAGGTTGGCGACTAATTTTACCATTTTGAGATTTTTCCTAACCGCCAAATATTTTTTTCAAAGAAAATGCCATATTAATTACAATTATGTAAACTAAAAGACATAAAAATATATTCTTAAAACCTAAGACTTGGATCGAATTGCCGAACAACTTCTTGAAAATTGAAAATCATTGAAGACTTGAATACTTCAATTCACCAACTTCATAATTTTCGACGAAATTTGAACAATAAGATAAGCAATTATGGAAGAGAGATTGAGAGATTGATGAATTGGTGAGTAAAAATAAAAGAATCAGGGGGTATTCGTAGTTGAAAATTGGAAAAAAATATAATTATATAAAGTTTGGGGGCCAAGTGGATATTTTTGAAAGTTTCCAACTGCCAAAATTGCAGCCAACGGCTACATTTTAAAATTTTTACCGTTGCTCTTTTTAATAAAATAGCCATTAGTCCCGGCCCAGGCCCGCCAGGCGGTCCCGGGATTAGCGGTCCCGGGCTCGTGGGCTTCAACCCGCCTCGGACTTTTTGCACCATGAGGGACCGGCACACCAGGCTAAGCCCGCCAGGCCCGTTTAGCCAGTTAGGACAGCAGGCCCGGTTTAGGCTCCGCCCACACTACAACACTAATCTAGAACATGAAAAACCTCTCATGAAATGGACGAGTGTGTCAGGTCCAGTGAAAGTCATGCACCTACTCCGATAAATTATTTTCTAATGAAAAATTTCTCATACCTTGCTTCTAAGCTCTTAATATTTTATGATAAAATTATTCTTTGAATACCTAAAAGGATTTCTTTCTTCAAAGAAAATGTTTATGACATTTATCAGTAAATAATAGTTGTTTTTGCCTTCATAAGAGGAGCTTTTGCGGATGAACTTTGATTTCTGATGCCTTCTTTTATACTTCTTATCATTTTTCTTAAATTTTAATTAAATATTTTTTATCGGCATCTGATTTCTAATCTTCCTTTATTTTAAAATGGATGAAAAAAGACATAGACGAACCATTTTTCCCGCACAATTCAGTAATTTCTTGGGAATATGGTGATGAAAAGTAAGGAGAAGAAGAGGATGAGAACGACAATGTATCAATAGGACACCGGACTTAAAATTTTGAAAGAGTTGAGATGCTTGTGTTTCTTGCTGAAAGTATTTTTAGAGCATTATTAGAAAGCTGGTACGTGAAGCAAGAACTAAAAACTCCATTAATAAAAGCTCTAAAGGTTTGCTCGAAAATTGAATTTTCAAAAATATGAACTATTTTTGGTTGGTGTTATTGTGTTTTGTTAGGGATCTCTTGGGAAGCTTAAATCTCAAATTATAACAAATTTTGTGAAGATTCAAAGAAATTGAGTTGGAAATTTTGAATAAATATCTATAAAGATGAAGATCAATGTTGGTTTTTGGAATTTTTAAGTTATGTCTCTCTTTTTGCCTCTAAGTTACGAGTATTAACTTGGGCGGGTCAGTATTGGATTGATTTGTTTAAATTAGAGGTGGGTCGTTTAACGAGGAGATGTCACATGGCACCTCCATCTAATTAAAGGCAAATTTATTGGGATAGTAAAACAACAAAGATTTATGGCCCAATAGTACAACGAGAAACAAGTTTAAATAATTTATAATAGTAGAAAAACAGATCAAACCCTTTTCCGATTTATCTATTATGATAGCCACTAAACTCTCTTGCGACAAATTTTGAAAAGTTCAAACAGGAGAAAGGAAAGAAAAATAGGTATTTGCTTTAATAGAAAGAGGAGGAAGAAAAAAGGAACATGGTTTTGTGTTGCTTTTTCAAGATGATGTCCAACATTTTGGAATATTAGGAAATCAAATATTATTTGTGTGAATAAAATATTTAACGTAAATAACCATGATATTATCCCAATTGACTTTGATTGAGATAATACAAAAGGGAAGCAAAATAATTTTTCTTCTTTTTGTAAAAGGAAAAAAGTACATAGATAAAGTAAAAGGAAAGCCCTGTATCTATTAAACTTTTGATTTCCCCATAAAATTATATAATTTTTTTTATTTATGGAAAAAAATAACATTAATAGTAAAGGCCTCTTGCTTTCTCATGAAAAATGAAATTCTAAGATTTTTTTTGAGATTTGTCCCTTTTATATATCAAAAACTAAACACCACTGATTGAAACTGAAACAATTAAATTTTAAATTATCCCCAAAAAAATATATTCGTCCATTACTTGTTTTAATATTCATTTTTTTTTCAATTTACACTCAAATCTTTCAAAAATAGTTGTTAAACATAATTCTAAAAGGTTTCTTCATTTGAATTCCAATTTTTGCTATTACTTTTTTTCATTTTTCATAGTAAAAGAATATATCTCTTTTTCTTCCTTTTTATTGCTGGGGAAGAAAAGATATTATTCTTTAAAAGTGAGTGTTAAAATGGGAGAAAGGACCAAATTATGGATATATATAAATAGGGGAAAGTTGGTAATTTTGACTTAAAATAGGGAGACAAAAAACAAATATGGGGGAGTAGGCATACTGCTACTAGGCTTATAACCATTAAATTGCGATGGGGCCCAAAATTCCATTTAAATGAACTATTAAAGCCCTTTAATCCACCTCGGGCCTCCGACTTTGATCACTATTATTGTATGTTATTCATCTTTTTGTTATGAAATAATATAAAGACAAGAACAATAATACAAGAACAAGAGCAATAGAGAGAATAGAGAGAGAGGAGTATTCTCATTGATACTTAGAGATTGTTAGGGGTGGTTTACAATGGTAGAAGAACCCTTTATTTATAGGGAGGGGGATGATTTATCTACCAAGAATAGAACTCTAGAATCTCTCTAATTATAGACATTCACCTTAAATAGGAGATTTCATAACACTTTTAATTTTTATGCTTCTATTACTATTATAATTTTTATTGAAATTACTAATAATTTCTCTTTTTTTATGACATGGGTTTTTATACCAATAGATATCCACTTTATTGTGGCATTCTTTCTTTTGTGTAGTACAAACTGGAGAACAAAGCGGGTAGCTTTTCATATGCAAATTACCCGCTACAAGTTGTAGTAATAGGAGATATCAAAGCCTTCCTTTATTTATAGTCTCAATATAATCAATCGCTTTCGCGTGTACTTTGGAAACTGAATAAGTTTCTTTGAGACTTACTACAGCACAATACTCAATTGTGTTTCTCCAACATAGTAATAATTGGCTCTTCTAGAGCTCTCAATTAATTTTGTACTACCACAGATTCATCAACATCCATGTGGTGAATATCTTTCTTAAAGAGAAAGTTATACCATTATGGTCATGTCAAACTTATATGCAAGATATGTTTCTTGCATTATCGTTGTCCTTTAATAGTCATATTTCCAAAATACTTTGGCGTACAATAGGTACGTGACCAACGATCATTCATGCCATATATCATCTCAAACCTCTTTCTAGGGGTGAGTGTGGTATCATCTCAAACCTCCTTCTAGGGGTGAGTGTGGTATATTTAATACCAATTTCATGTTCATATTCTTCCAATAATGAATATGTATTCGTGAATCAGATGTTGTCACATTCACTTCGGGGATATGTGATTTTGTTATCCTTTTCAAATCTATAAATGCGTCAGGCATTTGATTTGCTATTCTTTGCAAATGGATAGTCTTTTGTGCCTCTTTCACAAATAGAGGTATGTGGATCAAGATGAGATAATGATGCATTTTTCCACAAAATTTCCCGTTTGGTTTCACCAACTTCTCCCCCTAATTTTGGGAAAAGTGTCTCATCAAATTGACAGTCTGCAAATCGTGCAGTGAACAAATCTCCTGTCAATGTTTCGAGGTAGCGAATAATGGAGGGCGATTCAACCTCAACATATATTCCTAACCTTCTTTGCAGACCCATTTTGGTGCGGGATGGCGGTGCTACAGGCACATATACTGCGCATCCAAAGATTCTTAAATGGGATATGTTGGATCCATGACCCAAAACCAATTGCAACGGGGAATATTTGTGTCAATTCGTCAGTCAGAGACGAACTAGCATTGCTGTATGCAAAATGGCGTGTCCCCAAACCAAAGTGGGCAGCCGACGAACTAGCATTGCTGCATGCAAAATGGCGTGAACCCAAGCCGAAGTGGGAAGCCTCGTTTTCATGAAGAATTCAAGATTATTCTCATCTATTGTCTCAATATGATATCCATTTTGAATGATATCTTTAAAACTCAACAAGTTCCTTTTAGACTTGGAGGAGAACATTTTGACTGATATCATTAAAACTCAACAAGTTCCTCTTAGACTTGGAGGAGAACATTGCATTCTCTAAAATATTGTTCCTTTAGACAGAGCTATAGTTGCTCTTCAGGAGCCTTCAATCAATTTAATTCCCATGGTTTGACATACAAAAGAAATATACAAACAATATGAGAGAGAATGGAGAGAAAACAAAGTTAACCCAATAATTCCATAATAATGTTTCAATACACTTTTGAGCAAATTCTGATTATGGATCAATAACGTTTAATTTGCTTAGATTACACCACTTTCTGGAGAATTGCTAAATTCCAATAAAGTATACATGTATAAATGCAAACACACATCTAAATTAATACAGGTCATTTCCTCTGTAAAACAATAATAGATTGCTATTTCTGCTATTATTCTTCATAAAAAAAATGTAATTCTCACAATAAATATCTTAATAGGTTACGTCTAAACCTTCATGTACAATGCCTTCTAAAAGGTCGATTTGGCGGTAAAAGAAAAAATCATATGAATTAAAATCTTTGGATTTACATAAAGTAAACAGTTATCATACTATGTGTTTTGTTTTCGTTTACTTACACTGTCGTTATTTGAATATCTATAATCTATAAAAAAAATATTGCAAGTACTACAAATGACAACATTTATGATAATAAATATCAAACTGCTCAATCTTCTAACTATGGATCCATCACCGATCAAGTGATCTATTTTCCCCTCAGGGTGTTCAAAAAAATATGCCACATCCAAGTGGGTGATGTCAAAATTGTCGTCAGAGACAAAATTTGTTTCAGGGCCTTTACTCTTTAGAGATTCTTGATAAAGGTCAACCAAATGTCATGGTATACGGCAAGCCTTTGACCAGTGCCCGTTTTCACCGCAACGATAATATATAGTTTAAAACTATTTGCTTTTGGATTCTTATCATATCGTGCTTGTGGCAGAGTGACCAACTTCAGGTTGTCATATCTCTTCTTTAAGCCATTCCACAAGATAGGTGGATCTTTGACTGTGATATATTCAATTTTCAAACCTTCATCAAGGTGATGGCGCAAGAAAATCAAGGCCTTAGCATAGTTTCAAACCTTCATCAAGGTGATGGCGCAAGAAAATCAAGGCTTTAGCATAGTTTTGGGTGGATGCATTATTTCTGTTTTTAATGGCGTCTCCAAGACCCAAGACGCATAGCATCTAAGTAGATTTCAGCATCCAACACCCATGTCATATAGTTCTTGCCCGAAATTTCAAGGGCAACGAACATTCTTTTCATAATTACATCAAGAGCGTGTTCATACTTACGGGCTCTATTACAATTATCACATTCACTTTAGGGAATGGATTATAATCATGTGCTTTACACAATCTCATGTCAAATATTACTTTCATAAAGTGAAAGATTATTTTGAGAATCTTTATTATTCTCATTATCACAATAATGACGATTATAATTTCGTTTATTGCCACGTCCACATCCATTGATACCTTTACGGTAATAATTTTGTCATCTTTCAGACTTATCCCATACTGCTACCACATTCTCTAAAGGGAATGGAGCAAATTCAATTGGACGGAATTCTTTGCCACGTCCACATTCATTGATACCTTCATGGTAATAATTTTTGTCTTCTTTCAGACTTATCATATACTGCTTCCACATTCTCTAAAGGGAATGGAGCAAATTCAATGGGACGGATTTTCAATTCTTTGCCCACAATCATACATGAATTTAATCATGGCAGGACATAGAGATTTTACCACTTCATGTGGTTATAATTTCTTACAAACTCCATTAGAGTTATAATCAAACTTTGTTGTCTATGTTTGTATATAAAATCAAATTATAGAATTCCAAGAATTTGAAAGGGAAAAGTAAATTACTTACCTTTAAGAGTTGTCTATTTTCGTATAGAAAATCTGCCGAGTTTCGTCTGCTTTGTGTCTAATGAAGCAAATAATGATTTAGCAAACTATTCTACTGTTTCTCTTTTCTTTTCAGCGTTTGCTTTCTGTTTTTTTTCGTTCCTCCCTTTTTTTTTTTCTTTTCTTTGTTTTTCGTTTCTTTTCTCTTTTGCTTTCCTTCTTTTGCTTTCTTTGAAGCAAAACCCTACACAAACAAAAGTTAAGACAATCGAAAATTTCAATTGGTTAGAGACTCGTGCTGATAACGTGTTATGAAATAATATAAAGACAAGAACAATAATACAAGAACAAGAGCAATAGAGAGAATAGAGAGAGAGGAGTATTCTCATTGATACTTAGAGATTGTTAGGGGTGGTTTACAATGGTAGAAGAACCCTTTATCTATAGGGAGGGGATGATTTATCTACCAAGAATAGAACTCTAGAATCTCTCTAATTATAGACATTCACCTTAAATAGGAGATTTCATAACACTTTTAATTTTTATGCTTCTATTACTATTATAATTTTTATTGAAATTACTAATAATTTCTCTTTTTTTGTTTTTATTTTTTCTGAATCGACAGTCTATCGAAAACAACCTCTTTATCTTATCGGGATAAAGTCAGGTCTGCATATACATTATCTTCCCAGACTTCACTATATAAGATTTTATTGGATAATTGTTAGTTATTATTGTTATTAAAGCACTTTAACATATGTAAAAGTACAAAACAACCACTTCAATTTGGTACAGTTAAATTTAAAAGTGAGACATTCCAAACAGAAAGACAATTTATGATTTGTCAACTCTCAGCTAAGTGCTTATCATCTTTATCTTTTCATGCCCATTTTCTTATTCTTTCCTTTTTTTCAATAATATTGGTTCGAGGGATTTAGCATGTAGTATATGAATTTTTGGGAATTCAATAACTTTTATATAGATTTTATATTTTTGTTAAAATTTTTTTTAAATATTTATAACTATCTATTCATAAACCCAATTATTATTGTATATTAATTTGAAATTATGATAGAAACCTAGAAATTTAAAATTCTGGATCCGCCTCTGATTGGTTTGACCCGCTTGCTCGCACATCAACTCCATAAGGTGTCTGTAATATTCTACCGGCAGAGGTTTTTAGTAACTCTATCGATTAAAACTTGAATAAATGAAAAGTTTTTTTTATTTCTTTAATAGAAAGTTATTGTTCTTTTATTAAAAAGAACTAATGAATTCGGAGTACGAGTTTCCAAATAATTGGTATTTCAGTATTAATAATAACATTTACATAGTAAAAAGTTTGATAAAATGTTCTATATATTGCATTTTTTATAATTAGAAGTATTTAATACACATATATGAAAAAGTTATGATTAAAAAAAAAAGTATTTGACTCTCTGAATAAAAATAATATCACATAAATAAAATGGACAAAATAATATTTTATTGAATGTGTATCAATGTCCCATATTCTTGAATTTTACGTAACATGGAGTAATACATCCTTCCACAAGGTCCTCCTCCTCCCCCACCCTCCCCCAACCCTCAAAAGAAAAAAAAACCAACCCCCAAACCTTTTTTTTTCTAGGGAAGTGAGGACAAAATAACAAATATTTAATATTTTCCAAAATTATAAAAAAAATAATAAAGAAAGGTCCTAGGGACAGTACCCATATGGTGCAATGGTTTTCAATACCCGATGAAATGGCGAAATAGAATAAATTATAACGAGAAAATCTAATTGATTTTGACCAAAAATTTCATGGTTGACTCATATTTGTTTGGATCTTTATACGAATGATTAGTCGGATTCACGGTATATTTTTTCATTGATATATATAGATTATATAATAATTAAATATAATTATATATAAATTATACATATATTATATATCTATAAATTATATTTAGTTTAAACAATCGGATATAAGGCTATTTAGGTTAATTTTTCTATTTGTGTTTTGGAGGGGTTGTTAAATGGATTTTGGTGATTTTAAGCTCAAGAGGTGAATTTGGTGAACTATAACATTTGTAGCACTTGGTATGTACCCTATATTAATATTTATTTAAATCTAAAATATGGAGAGTAAACTTTCCTTTTTCACATTTTGGGTAGCTAGTAATGAAAGAGAGATAATTAGGAGAAATTAAATGCATTCTTATGTTTAATGTATTCTTAAATGCATGCTATTTTATTTATGGTTCTTATATTTAGATAATAATTTACGCTATTTCTGCTGGAGTTACTAATGCTCTTTTGTTTTTGTTTTTGTGTTTCTTCTCTTCACTGAGCCGATGGTCGATTGGAAACAATCTCTCTGCCCTTTCGGGTAGGGGTAAGGCTCGTTTACATATTACCCTCCCCAAACCCTACTTTGTGGGACTATACTGGATAGTTGTTGTTGTAAATGCATTCTTATATGAACATAATCTTTTTGAATTATAGATAGTTTACTCTTTTTAGTCAAGCAACTATTACTATTATTATTTTAAATTTAAAATTCCCACTTACCACACACTCTGCATTTACTATGACTTTATTTTAATCAAACAAACAGACATATAAGGTCAGCACATATTGCTATAATTATTTAGCTATATGTTATAGGATAGTTTTAAAAAGCTGATTAATTTTTTTGTATTTTTCTCTCTTCAATTTCTTCTTCATAATTGTTTAATTTTATGAATGTCAACATATTATAAAAAAGAAATATGACAAAGTAAAGTGGTGAATAAAAATAAATTCTCTAAAGGGAGTCAATTCTTTATCCTTAGTGGGCATTTGGACATAAAAGAAATTCCCGGGAAAAAATGAATTTTTTTTTCAAGTTGAAAATGTCATTTGACCTGCACAGGTAAGTTGGATGGTCAGAAAGATCATATAGTCTAGAGAAGTTTTGCAGAGGTTTCAGCACTGGAAGGAGTAGGTCTGCTCAGTTAGACAACTATACCATTTACAGCTTCAAGACCTGCCGAGAGTCCCATGGAAGAATTTGATCATACAGAACTATGCAAGACCAAAGGCAACATTCAATATATGTCTGTTCTTACAAGATAGATTACCAACAAAAGATAGATTGCACAGTTGGGGAATGAGTGTTGATCAACACTGTATGTTATGCCAAAACCATCCAGAGACCAGAGATCATTTGCTACTATTCTGTCCAGTCACTGCTGAACTATGGGGCGAAACAATGCACTGGCTGTAGGAGACTTACCCTCACCTTACTGCCTGGGACCAGAAACTGCAGTGGCTCATAAGTAAAGCCAAAGGTAGAACATGTCGAGCAGCCATCTTCAAAATGGTAGCTGCTGAGTTTGCATATACTATCTGGCTGGAAAGGAACTCAAGAATCTACAACAACACATTTCGTTGCAATGAAGCCCTTTTGAGAGACATAGTATACACTTGTAATGTTAGAGGTACCCCTCGAATTAGAAACCACTTACAACACCTTCAAATCTAGTATTGTTAGGTAGTTAGGACATTAAATATAGTTAAATTGTTATATTAGAGATGGTCAGCTGAGTTAAAGCTAGACTATAATTTTGTAATGTTATTTCATTGGTGATTAATGAAATTCTTAATTACCAAAAAAAATGTCATTTGAAAATTAAAATTATATTTGGACATAAACACAATTTGGAGCTATTTTTAAATTTTTGTGAGTGGTTTGAAGTGAAAATTTTGAAAAATAATTGTTAGGAGTTTTCCAAGTTCCAAAAAAATTCCAAAATTCAACTTCAAGTGAAATTTAAAATATCTTAGCCAAACACTGATTCGGGAAAGGAAAAAAATCCAAAAATTATATTTTTTATGGATAAATGGGCCCTTAATTTTCTGTAATATTTTAACTCCATTAAGCATAAAAAGGGATAAAGAAAGGTATCTAATTTTCTTCTTGTTGTTCTCATTTTTGCCACTTTTGAAAACGAGCAATAAAGATACAAAGAAAAAGGAAAAAAAATTGGAATTATAGACTAAGACAATAATTGTTGGATTTTGACCAAATATCAAAAGTTATTAGCTTTAATGACCATAATTGAGGCTTTTTCTTGAACTACTGATCACAAATGATTGGCCAAAAGAAACAAGTTGTCAATAATAACCCCTTTTTAGTCTTCAATCCATTTGTTGGATCTACTAAATTAATAATTAATTTTTTTATTTTTCATACTGACACCCCTCCATGACTACCATATGTTGTTGAGATTTGACCAAAATATCTTGTCCACTTATTTTTATTTATTTTTTAAAATTCCCAAAAAGAATCTCAAATTTGAGATCCAAATCAAATATGGATCAGATTTACAACATAGAAAAGATTGAATCCCCCATCCCCATCCTTCCAAAATTATAATTAATTAAGATTTTTTGTTTGGTGTACATAGAAATACAAAATAGTGAAAATAAAGAATTTGTTATATTTACATATATTTTTTTTAAAGTTTTGCATATTCAATCGACAACATGTAGCTTGTAATTGTGAACCTCAATTGATGCAAAAGGGAAGCAAGTTCAATTAGTCATGATCTTAGTTTCAACCAAGAAATAAATGGTATCACTAAAGGGTCTTTTGGTAGGATGTTTTAAGAAAAATAATACTATATATATTAACTTTGGTATTATTACTTTTTTGTTTAGTAGTGTTTTTCAATATATGCATAACTAATATATATCGAATACTATTTTTATAATAGCAAACTATGATATTAGCAATACTATAATTGTTAATACATGAGTAAGCCTGTATAAAGACATAACTGCCTTTTCAAAATATTTAACACGCTAAACTAAACAGTTGATAAAAAATAAACCAATCATAACTCCCTAGTATAACTAATCCTAGAATTACTAAACTCAGTATTATTAATGCACCATATTCAGTTATTACTATACATCCCACCAAACGACTGATGGGATGAATAGCATCTCTCCATCCACCAAATTCTCAAGTTCAAAACTTAGGTATGAAAAGAATCTTAACAGAAGGCGTTCTTCAATTAGTAGCGACCCCAATACGAATGCTAGATAATGAGTGAAAAATTGAGGGTATATCGAAAATAATCTCTAAATTGTTCGGGGTAGGGGTAAGGTTTGCGTACACACTAGTCCCTTCCTCCCCCACTCCCACCCCAAAGACTTCACATATAAAATTTCACGTGATTGTTGTCAGAGGCGGAGCTATAATTTGAACCTTACGGATTCGAAATTATAATCCGTTTAAATTACTAAATTCTAAATTAAAAATATATTTATTTATTTATTTGTTTATTTATTGAATTTATAATACAAATACAGAATTTAAATAAAAATTATTGAGTTTGGCCTAACCTACTATCAATACTGTGGCTCCGCCCCTAATCGTTGTTATTGAATGGAAAACCAGAAAACAATGAGAAGAGGTAAAAAGAAAAAATTAGTGTCAAGGTTCCTCATTGCCTCAACTTTAGTGTCTATTCAAATGAAAATGTGACACTAACTTTAGGGGGTCATTTGGAAGTTTGAACTTGTGAATATGAATGTGACACTATTTCTTTTTCTTTTGTGGACACCCTTTCCTGACCCCCACACACATACACCACAAAAACACACACACACAGACAACAAGCAAAACATTACAACCAAATTGACATTTAATGGTGTCTTATCAGACATTGTTGGTCCTTTGAGTCATTATATGGCAAACATATTACCTACATATTTTATACTAATTGATGTTGATGAGAAGTATTATTTGTAGTGATCATTATCTTTTTCTATGATAAGTAGCGAATTTAGAAATTTTTCTTAGGGTGTTTAAATTTGAAAGAAGTAAAAAAATCTCTGATAAAGTATGTTTAAAATATGTTAAATACATTTAAAACCTAATATTTTATCTATATACGCAGTATAATTTTTTGATGAAGGATGGTCAATTGATCACCCTTACTATAGCATAGCTTCGTCCATGCCTGATCCCACTTATAAAAATTTACTGGGTTTGTTATTGTTGATATTAATGAGATAATTCCAACCCAACAAAGGCACATTTAGGTCGAGTTTGGAAGGTTCAACTGAACACATTACATATATACACACTTATAATAAAGAAAAAATGTCTAAATTTTGCTCGTGTGATATTCAAAATTTCTTATTTTTCTCATTCGTTATACTATTGATTACCATCTAATTTTTTCCGTTAGCAATCATCTAGTATTTTTCCTTACTATTAACGAACTCTAACATAAAATGAATGGATTCCATGTGTTTGAATTCTTCAGCAAAAAATGGTCCAAATTTATTAATTTCTGATTAAGATTTAAAATTACACTCAAATTAGAACTTCATTAAGGGATAAGGGCGAAAACAAAATTGTTTTCTTACGATGAGGCTAAAAGTTTAACAAAAAATTAAAGTTACTCAATTTCTGTTAATGAGAGAATTCCAACCCACCAAAGGCCGATTTAGGTCGAGTTTCGTAAATTTAACTGAACACAATACATAAACACACACTTATAATAAAGGAAAAAATGTTCAAATTTTGCTCTTATAATATTCTGAATTGCTCAATTTTGTCATTCGTTGTACCATTGATTACCGTCCATAGTGTTGACGAGAGAATTCCAACCTGTTTAACTCAAAAGTTAATTGATATACTTTGTAAGCTTAAAAATAGTTAAAAATAAATGAAGGTAAATCATAATCAAATATAATATCACCTAGAAGTTATATGGACGATATTGTAGTTATAGATCTGGGAAATAAAAAGATAATATTAGCTTAAGAGAGAAGCAATCGATAGAGATAGAGACAGAGATAGAGAGAGAAGTTGCATTATTCGAGAATCATGATGATGCCTATTACAATGTGAATGTCTCCTTTATATAGTATGAGACCTTCCTCGAAATAATCAAAGAAAGAGTACAAAAGTAGGTGGCTTCTTCTTAGTGAAGAAGTTAGGTTCTAAACGACGTCGCATTCATCCCCATGCCCGGGTCGTGCCCTCACTCTGGTCGGCGCCTAGTCATTGGGCGTACCCGTTGACGTGGGGATGTTGAGAGGCAAATCTGACCCTATGTAGTTAGTCCCTCCGTTCGTTGGAGACGTGCCCGATGGGCGTCTTAAATGGACGGAACTGCAAGCCTCGTCTTAAGGGAGTTTGGCCGCGTCCTTGGGTGTTAGCACGAATGAGACAAAAGTGCATGACACGGTTGAGCCATTGACATATGGCCTCTTTTTCGGAATGGTGTCATTGGCCGCATGCGTCATCATTACACTTATTCCCAAGGCGGTTCAGATGATGTTACATTCTTGTTTCCCGTGCCTGTTTTAAATCATGCCCCTTCGATTTCCTTATAACCTAAATCTATAAATATGGGAAAGGTTCAATTGGATTTGCCTTTCGAACCTTTGGAGAGTATTTTCCTATTCCTTTTTCTGCCTTCCTTTCTTGCACTTGTTATCTCGTGCGAGATCTTCTACGTTTCATTGTAGTTATATTTCTCGTCACTGGCATTTTAAAACAAGTTCATATGGCGAAACGCCGTCAGAGCTGCAAAAAGACCAAAAATACTGCTCCATCTAAGGTTTCGCCTTCTTCCGACGGCGGAGAGGAAGAGGTGGAAAGGGCCTTGTTCCTCTTTCGGTAGATAACGTTCTCCCGAAAGAGATGCACGTTCGAAATGATTTTAAGACGAAAAGCTCATTTATTGCCTGGGAGCTCAGTGAATTGTAGCAATCCCACTTAAACACCCTTCAATCAACATATAACATTCCGGACCACGTAGAAATGGTTTTGGCTGTGATAGACTATGCTAATGTGCATAGGCTTGGGTTTTGTACCTTTTATGAGTATCCGTTTAGGATCGAGTATAGCCTACCATTTAAACCTTCAGGAGAGGAGCTCTTCCGCTTCTATAGGGTGTGTCCGGCTCTGCTTATGCCCTATACTTTGAAGGTGTGTAGAGTCCTTACCACGTATGCGGCCAAGGCGGGGAGCGAGGTTTTGGTTCACCATCTTTTGCAGATGTTCAGCCCAAGCTACTTGAGGGGTACCATGCTTCATTTGAAGAGTCGTGGTACAAAGAGCTTTGTAGTGAAGTCCGATGATAAAATCAATCGCGGCTTATGGAAAAGATACTTCTACATTACGACGGAGCACCTGGTGCCTGATCTCAAAGGGTTCCCAGAGAGGTGGAACTCAGAATGTAAGTATCCTTGTGTGTGGATTTCGTGATTATTTGGGGTCCTGACTCTTCAACCGTTGTGACTTCCTTTCTTATTTTTGTAGTGGCGGCTTCTCCACCCCGATTCATTGAGAATATTAGATCATGGGTGGAGAGGTTGATACCTTATGCGGATGAGTGTTGTACTTTGGCTGCGTTTGTCAAACAGTACGGCCCACCACATAGTTTTTTGGCTTCGGTTTTGAAGGTCCCTTTAATTTTAATACCTGACTCGCTTGTGTTGGCAGGTCGGGCTGTTTCCAAAAAGAAGAAGGCCTTAGTCACCCCGTCTAGGGCGGAGGTTCACTTTAATGACGAAGTCGTATCTCGCGGCTCGCCCAGTGACAGTGCCCCTGAGGATTTTTAGCAGGAGACGACATCGGCGGTGGTGTCCAAGGCGGCGCATGTGATGGCATCTGAGGCCGCATCTGTTAACAAAGAGGTTCCTTCAGAGCTGTCATTGCAGCCGTGGAGGAGGGAAGAGCCACCAGAGAGAAGAGGCGGCAGTTCATGTTGGGTAAGGGATAGCGACTGAATACGAGAGGGTTAGTGAACCTCGCCAAGAGTCCAGGCCAGCTTTCATGGCCAAGGATATCCGTTCGGGGAGGTCGGCTCCTCAGAGGAGAGTCGTTGCAGTAGTCGGCCCAGCTCGTGTTCAGGAAGGCAATTCGTTGGCCGCTATGGGAGAAATGGGCGAATAGGCTGAGAGGGCGAGCCCTGAGGCCGCCGTTGGAGATGCAGACGAGGTGGTGAGGGCTTCTGCCCATATGGGGATGATGGCTGGCAGGTCCAACCACCGAATTGCGATCCCTGCCAGATATAACTTGTTAGAGAATAGTGAGCAGGCCATATCGGCAATGACCACATTATGCGTGGCTGCGTAGCATGAAACGCTGAAAGGTGTTAGTGATAGGGATTTGTCCAGGAGAGTCATTGATGCAGCTCTGCAGGTAACTCCCAATCCCTCTTAGTGTGCAACAAGGGCGATTTTGTTGCGTACTAACTTCTCCTTTTTCTTTCTCCTTTTCCTTTTCAGACAATTGTTCTGGAGGTGGAGAGAAGCGCGCAAAAGAAAGAGACGACCTTCAACAAAATGGCGAAGAAATACCAGTGATAGCGTGACAAGCATCGAACGTTGGCAGATACACTCACACAGGACCCAGAATTTCTGATATTCCGTGAAGGCCTCAAACAATCGAAGGATTAACTGAACTGGCAGGTGGCCGAGTTGAAAGAGGTTGACGAGCAGCTTATGGCTGCTTTGGCTTGGAATATTGAGTTAGAGGTCCTTCTCAAATTGAAGTAAGATGAGCTAGCAATCAGCCGCGGGGTAGCGGTGGAGGCTGCTCACTTGCAGGCTAAGGTTGTTGCCTTGACTGCCGAGCTTGATACCAAGGAGGTTGAAATTGAAGTCCTTAAGCAGACCGCTCCGCGGGATGGTGCGCATCGTGAGGCGTATGAGATGTGGGTATTCCAAGAGGCCCGATTGGTCGTACTCGAGGAGTACTTTTCTGCAGGTCGAGCTACTGAGGTGGAGGTTGAGGAGCAACGACGCTTAGCCCGGTCGCTCGTGTGACTTGTGTTTATAGCTCTGATTCCCCCAATAGGGCGGGCTATAACTCTGAAGAAGTCAACCGTCTGGAATTCGGCTCCTGAATCTCTAAGACTTACGAGCCCGGGGGCGATGACGGACCAAATAGCGGCCAAGCGGGGCATGATGGACGAAGTGGCAAAGGCTCTTAGGATTTGTGTATATTTTTCTCTCTTTTTTTTTGGATGTAATTGGGACCTTTTTCAGAGGTCGGATGTACATGTATTTTTTTGGAGATAATGAAACATAGTTTTCTGATAATTTATTCTTTTCTTTGCTCTTTTGTCTTTTGGTGCCCCGTCTCCGTAGAGCGGATGCTCGTTTACTTGTTGGACTTTTATTGAGTTTTTGCTTGTTGCTCAAGTGCTTTCTGCCGCAGTTGTACTAGGTCGGCAATTAGTGGAGAACGATCGAACTAGGTCGCTATTTTAACATCGATGGCCTTAGCCATATAATTTTGACGGCCTTAGCCATGTGTGTGACTTAGACTGTCGTCGAGTCACTTGCTTGTTTGTCGTATTTGATCTGGGTCGACGTTTGACGGCAATGGCCTTGACCATAATGGAGTCGACGGCCTTAGTCATGATGCAGTCGATGGCCTTGGTCATATCTTTTTGATGGCCTTGGCCATATGGGTGACTTCAACTGTCGTCGAATCACTTTCTTGCCGTAGTCGAACTAGGTCACCTATTGGCGGCGATTGCCTTAGCCATGATGAAGTCGATGGCCTTGTCCAGAATTAAGTTGATGGCCTTGGTCATATGGGTGACTTCGCTGTCGTCGAATCACTTGCTTGCCGCAGTCGAACTGGGTCGACTATTTGCAGCGATGGCCTTAGCCATGATGAAGTCGATGGCCTTGGACAGAATTAAGTTGATGACTTTGGTCATATCTTATTGATGGCCTCGGCCATATGGGTGACTTCGACTATCGTCGAATCACTTGCTTTCCGCAGTCGAACTAGGTCGACTATTGGCGGTAATGGCCTTAGCCATGATGAAGTCGAAGGCCTTGGCTAGAATTAAGTTGATGGCCTTGGTCATATCTTGTTGATGGCCTCGGCCATATGGGTGACTTTGACTGTCATCGAATCATTTGCTTGCCACAGTCGAAGTGGGTCGACTATTGGCGGCGGTGGCCTTAGCCATGATGAAGTTGATGGCCTTGGCCAGAATTAAGTTGATGACCTTGGTTATATCTTGTTGATGGCCTTGGCCATATGGGTGACTTCGACTGTCGTCGAATCAATTGCTTGCCGCGGTCGAACTAGGTCGGCTATTGGCGGCGATGGCCTTAGCCATGATGAATTCGACGGCCTCGGCCATAATTAAGTTGATGACCTTGTTCATATCTTGTTGATGGCCTCGGCCATATGGGTGACTTCGACAGTCATCGAATCACTTGCTTGCTGCTGTCGAACTGGGTCGACTATTGGCGGCGATGGCCTTAGCCATGATGAAGTCGATGGCCTTGGCCGCTTACGCATTGGAGATGATCGTAGCCATTTGTACATTGGAGATGGGCGTAGCCTTCTTTTCATTGGAGATGGCCATAGCCGTTTATACATTGGAGATGGCCGTAGCCGTTTATACATTGGAGATAGCTGTAGCCGTTTATATGTTGGAGATGGTCGTATCCATTTATACATTAGAGATGGCCGTAGCCGTTTATACGTTAGAGATGGCCGTAGCCGTTAATACATTGGAGATAGTCGTAGCCTTTTATACATTGGAGATGACCGTAGGCATTTATACATTGGAGATGGAGTAGCCATTTATACATTGGAGATTGCCACAGCCATTTATACAATAGAGATCATGCTAGTCCAGTCCCTTTACCATGTCGGCCTGGAGAGCGTATGGAGAGGCTGATATGGTAAACTTGTTTGGCAAATATCTCCAGGTGTCCCCTCCGCCGCCTCGTTAAAAACCTCCCTGAGAAAACCCAATTGGGACCAAAACTCGGGTAAGGGAAAAAGAGTATGACTGGGGAGACGCCTTTCAGAAATGGAAATACTTGAGGTGGGCGACATTCCAATTTTTTTTAGCATTTTTCCTTCCATTGTTTCCAACTGAAATGCTCCTTTATTGGATGTTGCTGTGATTTTGTAGGGTACTGCCCAATTTTCCTTCGCTTGGGTCTTTGGATGCCAATGTCTTGACTTTGAGGACGTAGTCTCCCACTTTGAGTGGTCTTATCTTGGACTTCTTGTTGTAGTATCTTTCAACCTATTGTTTTTGGGGTACCATTATTATGTGGGCCATTTCTCTTCTTTCCTCAGCTTTGTCGAGGTCTTGGAGCCTGTTTATGTCATTTTCTGTTCCGCTGGTGTGCGAATACCTCAAGCTCGGTTCACCGACCTCGACTGATATGGCCACGTTGGTTCCGTAGACCAGTGAGTATGGTGTTTCCCCTGTACTGGATTTGGGTGTGGTCCGATGGGCCATGATACTTCTGGCGGTAGCTCGGTCCATAGCTCTCTGGCCTCCTCAAGTTTCTGTTTCAGTATATTTACTATTGTCTTGTAGGAGGATTCTGCTTGGCCGTTGGCAGCGTGATTGTATGGCGTAGAGAGTATTCGCTTGATATGCCATTTTTCAAAGAATTATGTTGTTTTTTTACCAACAAATTGTCGTTCGTTGTCACAGTTGATTTCCTTGGGGATGCCGAAGCGGCATATGATATTTTTCCATATGAAGGCGATGAGTGACCTCCTGTTTGCGTATTTGGGCGTACGCACCTGCTTCCACCCAGTTGGAGAAATAGTCAGTTAAAACTAGTTGAAATCATACCTTTCCTTGTCCCGCGGGTAGAGGTCCGACTATATCCATTTTCCATTTGGTGAAGGCCCATAGGGAGGTGACCGAGCGGAGGGGTTCTCCTGGTTGGTGTATCATGGGGGTATACTTTTGGCACTGTTTGCACCGGCAAACGTATTTCGCTAGCGCTTTCTTCATGGTAGGCTTGTAATAGCCGGCCCGTATGAGGAATTGCACGAGGGTGCGGTTACCTATGTGGGTGATGCAGTGACCCTCGTGCACTTCTTTGAGTACTAGCCTCGTTTGGTGCGGCCCTAGACACTTGGCCAAGGGTTCGCCAAATGTCCTTTTGTAGAAGTCATTATTTATCAAGCAATACCGGGAAGCTTGTACATAGAATTTCTTTGCCTCTTTTTTTGTCGAGTGGCAGCGTTCTATCCTGCAAATAGGATACAAATTGGTTTGCGCCAGTCCCAAGTCAGATTTAAAGAGAATACCTCAGTATGGTCGATGGCTGAATGGAGGAGGGTGACCACGCTTTATTTGTCAAAATATTTAGTGGCAGTGGCCAGTTTTGCTAGGCCATCTGCTTCAACATTCTGTGCCCTCGGAATTTTCTCGAAGCGACACTTGTCGAACTCGTCCATTAGCCTATGGATTTCTGACTGGTATTTTTGCAACCTTTGTTCTTTTATCTAGTAAGTCCCAACGACCTGGTTCACCACGAGTTAGGAGTCGCATTGGAGGATGATTTATTGAGCCCCATACTTGATGGCTCATTTCATACCTGCAATAACGGCGTTGTACTCGGCCTTGTTAATAGTCATTTCAGGGCATCGTATGCACTGGCGAATTGTTTCGCCCGTGGGAACCTCGACGACGAGTCCCAGTCCCGATCTCGATGCATTGGCGGCACTGTCAGTATAGAGAATCCATAGGTCGATATTTGAGGAGGCATGTTGTGCTTTAAGTTCCGCCTCTGAAAGGATCTCTGTGCTGAAATCAGCAAGTAGTTACGAGTTGATGGCGGTTCTTGGATGGTACGAGATGTCGTGTTCGCTAAGCTCAATAGCCCATCTGGTGAGACGGATGATAATTCAGGCTTGTGTAGGACGTTTCTCAACGGCTAGGTCATCACCACTTTTATGCGGTGGCAATGAAAATAAGGCCGGAGCTTCCGTGAATCCACGACCAATGCCAGAGCCAATCTCTCAATGTGTGGATACCATATTTTGGCGTCCACTAAGGTTTTGGTAATGTAATGTGTACCTTCATTTTCGCGGACCAAGACTACGCTAAAGGCGACCTCTGATACGGCTAGATACACCCAGCAGGGGTTCGCCTGGGCTTGCTTTGGCCAACAAGGGCGGTGAGGATAGGTACGCTTTTAGCTTTCTCAAGGCTTCGACGCACTCCTCGTTCCACTATAACCCTTGGTTTTTTTTCAACATATTGAAAATTTTTTGGCACCTGTCGAAAGACCGCGAGATGAATCTGGATAGAGCGGCTATCCGCCCTTTCAGTTTTTCTATCTATTTTTTTGTTGTTCAACACCTCATGTATTGTGTGTATCACCTTGATCTGGTCTGGGTTGACCTCGATGCCTCGTTGTGATACGAGAAACCCTAAGATTTTACCAGATGGTTGATGTGGTCTTCTTTCTTTGCTGATTATACCAGCATGTCATCGATGTAGACTTCCATTGTCTTACCAAGTTGTTCTTTGAACATCTTGGTGACTAGTTTCTGGTACGTAGCTCCTGGATTTTTGAGCCCGAAGTGCATTACCTTGTAGCAATATGTCCCTTGATGGTGATGAAATTTGTTTTCTCCTGGTCCTCCTCGGATATCATCATCTGATTGTAGCCAGAGTAAGCGTCTAGGAAGCTTAGCAGCTCATGTACTGCGCTGGCGTCGATCAATTGATCGATGTGGGGCAGTGGGAATGAGTCCTTTGGGTATCTGTAATGTCGTTTATTGTCGGGTTGACCTTGGTCCCCGATATAGTTGATTGCTATGCCTCTGCACTTTCCCCCATGAGCTATTTGGCGTGGGCGTAATCTTGAGCTATCTTGTAGCATTCCTGTGCGGTGCGGGGTTCGCCTCAAATGCTGAATATTCCCCATGGGGTAGGGAATTTGCTTACTTGGTAAAAGCTTGATGGGACTGCTCGTATGGCATGTATCCATGGGCGTCCTATGATGGCGTTGTACGCCATTTCATGGTTTATCACGTGGAATGTCATTTCTAGCATGACTCCTCCTGCTAAGACGGGCAATGATATTTCTCCGGAGGTCCGTTCCACTACATTATTGAAATCGGTTAGTGTTATGTAGCGTGGTATTATCTTATCCTCGAGTCTTATTTGTACGAGGATCCTCGGGTGGATAATACAGGTGCCGCTTCCGTCATCAATCACGATTCTTTTAACATCTGTATATGCGATACACAAAGTGATAATAAAGCATTATAGTGAGGGAAAGACAAACCGTCGACATCGAACTTTTCAAAGGTGATAGTATCTTCGAAGTTGTCACATCGTTCGTGGGCGATGGTTCACTTCAGTTTGCGCGTGGTAGTGAATTTGACGTGGTTAATTGCTAAGTCGTCGCCGCCTCCAACAATCATGTTGATTGTACGTGCTGGGGAGGGCGGCTTCGGCGGCCCATGGGGTTGTTCACGTCTGTGTGCAAAGTTGGTTTTCCCTTTGTCGATGAGTCGCTCTCTCAGGTATCCCTGATTCAGCATTCTGACCACTTCCTGCCGCAGGCCTATGTAGTCTTCGGTTTTGTGCCCTCGTTCCTGATGGAACTCGCATAGAGGTTTGATTGCCTTGTGGTAGGGTCCGATTTCATATTCGTAGGCCATTGTACCTTGTTATCCAGCCTCTCCAGTGCGTATACTATCTCTGAAGGAGACACGCAAAAGTTATGGGCGAATAATAAAGGAGGCATACCTCTTTCATTTCGTAGTGGAGCGACATGTCATTGTAGTGCATCCGTGTGTCTTGGTGGTGGCGGATGGGAGGATCTAACGTAAGGTTGGTGCCTTTCTCTATTGAGACGTGGGATTTGTTCCCGTCGTCCCTCGATGCGTCGATCCCTTGTGATTTCTGGATGTATTGTTGTTAACCGTTGGGTCGGCCCAATGAGTTCATCCTCGTCTGCTCGTACCTCGGCACAATAGTCATTATGGATTTCTTCCTATGTGGTAGGGGGTACTTCATGAGATGGCTCAATAGAATTTTGTTCGCCCTCAAACCGTCTCTACTTAGTCCATTTTGGAAAACGGCCATCGCCATGCCTTCCGATACGTTCGGTAAGCTCATCCTCACCCTGTTAAACATGGCTAGGAAGTCCCTAAGTCCCTCTCTTGTGGTTTGACGGACGACGAAGATATCATTAACCCTTGCTTCTGCTTTCTTTGCTCATGCATGGGCGGTGATGAACATGTTCGTCCTTTCCTCGAATGTGGAAATAATCCTAACTGATAGCTGGGAGTATCACGTCAGGTCCCCTCTTATTAACGTTTCACCGAACTTCTTCAGCAGCACGGACAGTACTTGTTCCTTTGATAGGTCATTGCCCTTTACAACAGTGACATAATGGATCAGATGATCCTCAGGATCTGTGGTTTCGTCGTATACTCTTAGGTAGGGTGGCATTTGAAGGCTTTGGAATGGAGTACGAGGCAGCCTCCTCAGTGTAGGGTTGATCAACAAATCTTCCCACGTCGCGTTTTGGCTGCAACTTGGGGGCACCGGGGATCTTGTCTACCCTCTCCTGGTATTCCTTCATCTGGTCACGAAGTGACTTGTTTTCTTTTCCATTTCCTCCATCTTCTTAAGAATGGCGGTGAGCGTGCCATCGTTGGCCTATACCTCCCCTGATACGTCATTTTCTTGTGCAATTTCAAGTTTAGCCATGGCAGCGGTAAGGTCCACTGTTGGTGCACATCTGATGTTACCTTGTGGTGACTTCTCGATCAAGCCACTTAGAGCACCTGTTAGCCATTATTCTGGTAGCTTCTTGACCTACGAGGGTGCTTCCTTCGTCGCAAATGTAGAAGCACCCTTTTCGCGTAAGATCATCAGATCTCCAGGTGGGGGAGGTGGGATATCTCCACTCGTTGTGGTGCTAGGGGTTGCAATCAAAACACCCTCTTCTCCGGCTTCATTGAGAGAACTGATGAGGTTGGTTGCAACATCTACTATCACTTTCATTCTTGCGTTGTTTTCGGCCATTTTTGTTCGTGTGGTGTAGAGAATAGTTGTTGTTTGTTCTCTAGGTGCAAACTATGATTTTGATTCCCAAAATCACCGTAGACAGCGCCAAATTGTTTGGCTCAAAAGTTATTGATATACTTCGTAAGCTTAAAAACAATCAAAAATAAATGAGGGTAAATGGTAATCAAATATAATATGACCTAGAAGTTATGTGGAATTATAGTTATAGTTGTGAGAGATAACAAGATAATATTAGCTTAAGAGAGAAGCAATCGATAGATATAGAGATAGAGATAGAGAGAGAAGTTGTATTATTTTAGAATCATGATGATGTCGGTTACAATGTGAAGGTCTCCTTTATATAGTAGGAGACCTTCCTCGAAATAATGAAAGGAAGAGTACAAAACTAGGTGGCTTCTTCTTAGTGAAGAAGTTAGGTTCTAAATGACGTCGCCTTCATCCCCATGTCCGGGTCGTGCCCTCACTCTGTCGGCGCCTAACCCGTTGACGTGGGGACGTTGAGGGCCAAATTTAACCATATACACAACCCACCAAATGCAAATCTAGGTCGAGTTTCATAGATTTAACTGAACACAATATATCTATCTATCTATCTATGCTATATTAAAAGCACGAAGACCCTTAGCAAAATATCGTTTGCCTTTTTTACTCTCTAAAAATATATTTTATATTGGACACAATTATAATTTAAATTACTTTCCTAATATTTAGGACATTTAAATATCTAATTCGGCTATTAAATATTTTCCTATTAAACTAAATAAGAACTCCTAATTTTTGGCCTTTAGCCATTATGACATATTGAGTGAATGAAAAAACGTGAGTACATATTACCATCCAATAAAATATTATTAATGAAATAATTACCTAGACTGAAAGACTAGAATTTATAACTAAACTTTTTATTTTTATTTCAGACTTAATCTTTATCGTAAAAAATTAAATATTATAAGAACACTTCATTTAATAGTCATTTTGTTACATGTTTAATATTTAGGAGTTTAAAATAAATTAAAATTTACTTTCTAATTGTTTCCAATTTGAAATATGAGAATTGATTAGAATTTACTTTTTAATTGTTTCCAATTTAAAATATGTAGAAAGTTATGATATTATAGTTTTATTAGATTTCACTTTGTATATGTTTTACACATAATAAATTATATATAGAGGATAATAAATAGGTAAAGGAAAAATAAATTATTTAAGAAAGAAGAGGTACGTGTTCTTGAAAAATAACATAGATATTTCACTTTTTAAAAATATATCAGACTATAATCCCAATGAATTATTCAATATTATACTTTAAACTTTTTAATGTTTTAAATATACTATTACAATTTTGCGAATTGATGAAAAGAAATCAATAGTACGCACAAAAATAACAAGATAATTTATGAGCGTTTAACCAAAAATCTGAGTCTTTAGTCAAAGCTAGAAATAAAGAGAAATTCGGGTTACTGATAATCAAGAGACAAAAATAATAAAAGATTGCTGAGAGAAATAATAAAGCAGTAAATAATTTTGTATTTCAGTAATATCTCAATGGTATTTTGTGTCCTTACAAATGTACAAACATTCTCCTTTTATAGTCGATTCTAGGAGAATGTGTAATGCCTTTGTCTTAATGAGGCAATTATAAGTACTAAATGACATTAAAAGAAAGCGTTACTCAATCATTTACATTAAATACAGATTCTCTAACATATTTGGCATTTAATGTTGAATTTGGCATCTTCCATGCTATCAGATGCATTCCTTTAATTCCTTCTGATCCTCGAGCTTTAAATGACTTGGATAGATACGAGCCTCGTGTTATTCGAATAACAACTCGTGCCTCTTTAAGTTTTCTTTCCCATATCTATTATCGCTCGTGCCTCGTGGTTGAGAATAATGCTTTGACCGTTTGACTGATACACGTGTCACAACACGTCACCTACAACATATAAATTCAGTTTTTTCCCAATACAATGAGATCTTGTAATTTTTAAATATGATACATTTCGCTAAATATGAGTGGGTTCGTTAGCTAGCTTTCAATAGTAGATTCTCTTATTAGCTTGCTTTATTTCCTTTAATATCTTTTTTCGTTTATTATTGTACTTTGATTTTGTGTTTATTTAAAGTTCGTAAATTATTAGTTGCCTGCTTATATATTATAAGTCGTATTCTTCAAGACTATTCACATTTTCAAATTTCTTGTCGCGAAATAAAAATAATGAAATCACAAACCTGGAATAAATATTAAATTGAATTATTAATAATTGAGGACTTGAGATAATTTCTTCAACTAATGAATTAGTTATACACAACAAATAGTCATGACCATCTTTTGGAACTTACACTTTTATTTTATCACTCAATATTATTATTTTAAAAGTTTATAATTATTAAGACATGATTCACGCGCATGTACCGTAAGATTAGTATGTATGTATATATATATATACTTATTTGTAATAAAGGAAAAAGATCCAAATTTTGCTCTTGTAATATTCGAAATTGTTCAAAATTGTCATTTGTTAGACTATCTGTTATCGTCCATATTTTTTCATTAGCATTCATCTGTTATTTTTTCTTACTATTAAGGAGCTCCAGCATAAAATGGTTAGACTCCACATGTCAAAATTCATAGCAAAAAAGGTCAAAATTTATTCTTCAATTTCTGATTAAAATTTAAAATTACCCTTAAATTTGAACTTCGTTAAGAGTAATTCCCTCCTTACAATAAGCCTAATATTAAACTAAATGTTAAACAAAAACCAAAGTTGCTTAATTTATTTTCAGATAATACATGAGAAAATATGATTATTTTCTCTATAATGAAATCGAACCTATTCTGAACTAGTTAACTTTAGATCTTGAATTTGCCTCGGCCAAAATAAAAGCACATTTTGACTAAGCTGACTAAGAGGAAAAATGGGTTTGTTCTCTAATAGCCAAACAATGACAAATGCTTTGGTCTAATAGACAAAAAAATCAAGATTTTAATTAGTAAAAAAATATGTAGAAGACAGGAAAGAGCAGAGGCTTCCCTTGATGTCTCAAATTTATAGGGTCAGATTCAATTTCTCTCAACATTATTCACCTAATCTAATTTCATATGATTCCGACAGCTATATCAATGTTGCATTTCGAGGACTGTTTTCCTCTTCTTTTTTTTCTTTTTTTTTTCTTTTTCTTTTTTTCCTTATGTTTTGTTAAAAACTACTACTGTTACTACTTAATATTACCAAGGATTTTGGTCCATAATTCCTAGTTATAAACCAATTGAGTGTCAGTGTGTCTGTCTCACATTAGGATAGATTGTCTACATCACATTTTTAGAAGTACAGTATTTCCCTGGATCTTATCTGAATGAGTGATGCTTTGTATATCAGGCTACTCTTTAGTGTCAGTTCCTCACATTATGGTAGATTGTCTACATCACATTTTTTGAAGTATACAACCCTTTGTCTACATCACGTTTTTAGAAGTACGGCCTTTCCCCCGATCTTATCTGAATGCGAGATGCTTTGTATACTGGGTTGTCCTTTAGTGTCACTGCCTAACGTTAGGATAGATTGTCTATATCACATTTTTAGAGGTACGGCCTTTCTTCGGACCTTATCTGGATATGCTTTGTATACCGAATTGTTTGGCACTACCTCACGTTACATTTTTAGAGGTATGTCCTTTTCCCGAACCTTACCTGAATGCGAGATGTTTTGTATTTCGGGTTGCACTTTAGTGTCATTGTCTCACATGAATTTCTAGAAAGAAGATGGTAAAGCATTATAGAATAGATGGACCACTCTCAAGTCTCTCTCACGGATTTCAATGACAATTGGTAAGAGGCAATTGCGGAGCTAGAAATTTTTATAAAAAGATCCAAAATATTCTAGAATGTCATAACTGGGCCTATTTGAAAATCTGTTATCACTATACTAGGATATTTTTTTTCATGTCAAGGAGATTCGATAGTTCGTATATAACCAAAAAAAGTCATATTTACCCTATTTACACAACGTAATATTTTGACGAAATTCAGTTGAACCACATACTCTCTACTTAGTCCGCCATTGATAAGAAGTTTATCCATTGAATGTGTTCTCCTACTTAATAAGCTAGTCTTTGGTTCAGCTCTTATGTTTAGTTTACAGGACTAAGAGAGTGCAATCAGGGCCAATGGGGCTGAAGGGGTTCACCCGAACCCTAAAAAATTATTTTATGCCCCTATATATTATATTTTGAATTCTTTTAACATATTTCTAAAGCATAGCCCATTGGTTTAATTATATGCCCGTGTATATTAAAACTAGTATAGTAATCTACTATAATAGATGATATTTCTCTTGTTTTCATAATTTATGTAGGGTTGGTTAAGATATTATAATGTTTGAAAGACACAATATAAACAGGAAAATAGAGTAATAATATACCCTACATGTGTCCTATGAATGTCCTATAAAAGTTTGTTTGGATGGTCTTAATACAAAGGCTCTTCTTTGGACAAAAAGTCTATTTGGACCACAAGGAATTGAAAGGGGAGAAAGACTATATTGTTATTGCTCCCCCTTTTTCTTAAATTTTTTAATTTATTATTACTATGTTTTTATTATTAGTTTCGACTCTAGAATATACTGAAGCATAATTCAAAGAATATTCCAGATTATGATTGTTAATAAATTATTATCCTTGTCTTGAAGAATATATTTTAAAACCTCTATTTTACATATGGCATTATCTCTCAATCAAAATATTCAATTGCTATATAACAAGAATTAAAGGATGTGGCGCAGTGGATGGCATTGCTTTTTTCTTAATTAGAGTTTTTTAGTTTGAGCTTTGGATATGAAAAAAATTCTTGGTAGGGAATGCTTCCCCCGAATGGCGCCCTACGCGGTGTGAATCGGATTAGTCTGGTGCACAGGGGCGGAGGGAGAGTAGGAGTTACGGGTTCGGCCGTATTCCGTGACTTTGGTGCAAACTATGTATTTGTCTGAAGAAATTCATTGAATATGTATAAATTATTAATTTAGAAAGTAAAATCTTGAACTCATATTCAAATCTTGGTTCCGCCTCTGCCGGTGCATGAAGTACCTTGTTCATGCTGGGTTCGGGGCAGGGCCACATGTACCCCAAGGGTGGATAACGTGGGTAATCTATTATGATGTAAGTACGAGTGGCTGATTCCACGGCTTGAACCCGCGACCTATAGGTCACACAGAACTAACCTCGGACGGATTCCATTGCTAAGCTAGTATGAAATATTTTCTGCTGAAATATGGAGTAAATATCAGTTCTATCAACTTTTAATTTCATTCTAAAATCTACAACATTAGCTAAAATAACAGAGTAGCTATACATTTCATGCCATTCACGTCTTCTTAATACTAAAAGCTAAACGTAATTAATAAGCTAATACAATAAGATTACTAATAAAACATAATTAGTCCAGTGTAACTAATTCATCAGCTAGCTGGAAGTTCCTCCTCTTCTAATCCACATAATATGAGATCATATATATATCAACAACAACAACAACAACAACTACCCAGTATATTCCCACCAGGTGGGGTCTGGGGAGGGTAATATGTAGACGAGCCTTACCCCTACCCGAAAGGGTAGAGAGGCTGTTTCCATTCGACCCTCGGCGCATAGGATAAAATAAAAAGCTGCTTAAAACAAAAACAAAAACAAAAACAAAGACAAAATTAGAAACAAAAACAAGACAAAACAAAACAATAGAGCATTAGTAAATCCCGCATAAATAACGTAAATAATTATGTAAACATAAGAAACATAAATACAGTCGCATGCAATAATAACAAACCGTAACTACCATACTAATAACCATAAGGGGACATAAGCTAAAACACTAATCATCTATGGGTGACCCTGCTATCCCACACCCAACCCCGGGTGAGGCGTACGAAGAACTCTATGAGCCCCTAGCCTACAACCCTGATTCTAGACCTCCAGACTCCCTTATCAAGGGTCATGTCCTTGGAAACCTGCATTCTAGTCATGTCCTGCCTAATCACCTCTCCCCAATGCTTCTTAGGCCTCCCTTTTCCTCGCCGACCGCCAACAATCTCCAGCCGCTCGCAGCTCCTCACCGGGGCATCGAGACCCCTCCTCCGTACATGCCCGAACCACCTCAGCCTCGCTTCCCGCATCTTCTCATCCACCGGGGCCACCCCTACCTTCTGTCGAATAACTTCATTCTTAATCTTATCTAGCCTGGTGTGCCCACACATCCACCTAAGCATCCTCATCTCCGCAACCTTCATTCTCTGAACATGGGAGTTCTTCACGGGCCATCACTCCGTCCCATACAACATCGCAGGTCTAACCACGGCTCTGTAGAATTTCCCCTTGAGTTTGTGTGGAATTTTCTTGTCACACAGGACCCCTGAAGCAAGCCTCCACTTTGACCACCCCGCTCCTATTCGATGGGTGACGTCCCCGTCAATCTCTCCGTCCCCCTGAATCACAGACCCAAGATATCGGACACTATCCCTCTTGGCGATGGCCTGGGAACCAAGCATCAAGTCCCTGCCTACCCCACTCGGCTCGTCGCTAAACTTGCACTCCAGGTATTCTGTCTTTGATCTGCTTATTTTGAAACCTTTAGATTCGAGGGTCTGTCTCCACACCTCTAACCTTGCACTAACACCGACCCTCGTCTCGTCTATCAATACTATATCATCAGCAAAAAGCATACACCAAGGCACCTCCCCTTGGATATGTCGGGTTAGAGCATCTATCACTAAGGCAAACAACAGGGGGGCTCAGCGCCGATCCTTGATGGAGCCCCATTACCACAGGAAAATGGTCTGATTCGCCACCCACCGTCCTAACCCTAGTCTTAGCTCCATTATACATGTCCTTGATTACTCTGATATAGGCTTCCGGCACACTCTTCGCCTTCAAGCACCTCCATAGCACCTCCCTCGGGACCTTGTCATACGCCTTCTCCAAGTCGATAAGCATCATGTGAAGGTCCTTCTTCTTATCCCTGAATTGTTCCGCCAGTCGCCTGACTAGGTGAATAGCCTCTGTGGTGGAGCGGCCCGGCATGAAACCGAACTGGTTCCCAGATATAGTTGTCGCCTCCCTCACCCGCGCCTCAATCACCCTCTCCCATACCTTCATCGTGTGGCTTATTAATTTGATACCCCTATAGTTGTTGCAGCACTGGATGTCCCCTTTGTTCTTGTACAAGGGCACCACTGTACTCCGCCTCCACTCATCCGGCATCCTTCTGGTCTTGAAGATCGCATTGAACTGCCTAGAGAGCCACTCCCCTCCAGGCTTACCCATGCACTTCCAGAACTCCACCGGGATCTCGTCAGGCTTACCCATGCACTTCTAGATCATATATATAATGGGCTGAATGTATTGGCAGTCCATCTTGATGACGAATTCCATAATAAGAAAAGAGAAATTTTCAAAAATCACTATTGTTTAGTGGTTGTTAATTTTCTATAACTATTATATACATAATTACTTCCTATAGCTATTATTCAGTTGTTACGGTTTTGTATTCGTTGTATTTGTACTACTGTATTCATGAATACAGCAGCATAAAGCGTTTAAAAATTAGAGTAATCCAGTTGTATGAGCATGTATTCGCGCCATATATTTATGATTACAGCAGCAAAAAGCACCTAAAATCAGAATAGTCCAGTTGTATGCGCATGTATTCACATGTATTCGCGTTTGTTGTATTCATGAATACAGCAGTAAAAAGCACGTAAAATCAAGGCAGACCAGTTGTATGCGCATGTATTCACATGTATTCGCGCTATGTATTCATGAATACAGCAGTAAAAGCGCGTAAAATCAAGGCAGTCCAGATGTACGCGTATGTATTCATATGTATTCGCGCCATGTATTCATGAATACAGCAGTAAAAAGCGTCTAAAATCAGAGCAGTCCAATTGTATGCGCATGTATTCACATGTTTTGCGCCATGTATTCATAAATACAATAACGGTAATTACCTTAAAAGTAGGTGTGTCCAAATGTCTAAAAGAGAGAAAAAATATAAATAATTGTATTCCATGCCTTATTTCATATCTCAATAGTAATATATACCATAAATACTTATTTTACTATAAAATATAAAAAGGACGTAGTTATAAAAAATAATATTTAAAATATTTTTAATTAATAATAAATAGAATATATAGCTTTACTACATGAGGTAAAATTTCCTAACAGGAAATTGAAATTTATTAATATTGCCTGCCTGTTCTACCATCTTTAGTTCCCAATGAAAAACATGATCATAATCTTGAGATATCGAAGTATACAAGGGTGAAGAGTCAAACAGTGCCCTATACTTTTTTAATTATTTCTTAGAAGAATGAGCCTTATATGCTCCTAATATCAATAACTCAAAGGAAAAAATATATTTTTTTGTTTACATTACTTACTTTCCTTTTTCTTATATCAATAACTCAATCAAAATGCAATTATCTTCAAGAACAAAAAATATGTTATGCTTAATGCCTTTAGTTTGATCAGTATATGTCTTTATTCGACCATGTTTGAGTAGTTTTTTCTTCGACAAATTGACCGAGGCCTATGCTTTTTTAAATTCAATCATAGATATTTGCCACTCATACCTCACGTTTGAAATTTTGAATTTGGATACTTTATTTAGCGTATCAATTCCCTTGACCTCAAGGATGGAAGGAAGGAATTCAAGCGCGTAACTCATTTGCAAATTCCAGTGATAAACGATCACTATGAGTCAGACTCAATAGAATTTGATCAATTCTATATTCTGTCGTTAAAGTAGAAAACCCGACAAGTGCAAGTAGATTCGAGGTCACCTATAAATGTATTGCATTTTGCAGGAATGTCTGTTCATTTCGCCAAGAATTGTACCAATGCTTTTTTCCCTTGCTTAAGCAAGTATTTACTCAGAGGTTAATTTCTCGCGTATAGTCACTTTGCACTTTATTCACTATAATAATAAATTTAGAACTATTTTTTGTCATAATAAAGCAACTACACTTTACCTAGCTACAATAGTATTAATAGTAACAACAACGACGACGATGATAACCCAGTAAAATTCTACAAGTAGAGTTTGAGGAGGGTATTATATACATAGACCTTACTTCTACTTCGAGGGTATAGAGAGGCTTAGCTACAATAGTAGTAAAATCGTAAAATTATTTTGTGACTTTATTATTATACTAGGTAAAATTGATTTTATTATTATAGTGGATAAAACTCAGTTGCTTTTGACGTAACGAAAACTATTTGTTTAGATATTTTGGTAAAGCACAATTATTTTAATGACAAAATATTTTTTATGATTTTACTAGTATAGTGAATAAAATTCAGCGAACATATATAAAATTAATCCTGAACAAATACAGAAGGTGGACAGAGAAAATTTGAAATATCAAGGATCGAAGAATTGGTGATAGAGGGCAGAGGTGGTTAACCCCCAAGCCACTAAAGCGATCGCTTTAGGCCTCACAAAATTAGAGGCCCCAAAAGTTACTCTTTTTATATGTAATTTAAATAATTATTGTATTTACTATTTATTAGTGATAAGAAATTTTTTCAACCATTTTTTGCTACTCCTGTCACCAAGAGTTAAAAACCATTTTATATTTTATGTGGTCTTTTTTCGGAGTTGGTTGAGAAATTTAAATGAAAGTAAAGGACAAATAAATTTGTAGTTACTTTCTAGTTCTTCTTACTCCAACTTGAATAAATTTTATTTACAGTTCTAACTTTGCAAGATATTTTCTTTCAAGATCTCTATAGACATGCTTCAAGTTAATTAGATCGTAAAATATTTATCATCGTTGAAAATACAAATTTCTACCTGGTTATGACTTTGGTAGGCAATACTATATAGTGAGTTCTGTTGACGGTCATGTAAAAAGAAAAAATTAAAAATTAAACTTAATAAAATGTTATCAAATGCTAGTAATCTTTCGACAAAGATTAGAAGGGTTGGTTAATATCATCAAGATGAAATTATTGGTTACATCGTCAAGATGAAATTGCATCTCGATAAGTAAAAAAAATAAACTTCAACAAAAATATTTAAAATTATTAAACAAATTTAAGGTCTCTTATTACGTCTTGGTTTTAGGCCTCTAAGACCAATGCGCCGCCTCTGATTGAGGGTGGTCGCTGATAACAAGGTTGGAGAAAACGAAGCTTGGAATTTTATAGATAGAATAGAATAGGGATAAATATTGTGCTTATTTGCTAAAGCATTCAGTCAGAACGACGATCGCATCCTCTCGTCATCTATCAAATCAAGCTTATAGACTTCGGGGCTTTGGTCGAATAGGAAGAGCACAACTAGTAGTAATGTATGGGTTACACACGTCACATATCAAATCAAGCTTATGGACTTCGGGGTTTTGGTCTAGTGGGAAGAGCACAACTTCGGGGCTTTGGTTTAGTGGGAAGAGCACAACTAGTAATGTATAGGTTACACACACGTCACATATCAAATCAAGCTTATAGACTTCGAGGTTTTGGTCTAGTGGCAAGAGCACAACTTCGGGGCTTTGATCTAGTGGGAAGAGCACAACTAGTAATGTATGGGTTACACACACGTCACATATCAAATCAAGCTTATAGATTTCGGGGCTTTGGTCTAGTGGGAAGAGCACAACTAGTAATGTATGGGTTACACACACAGTCTCAGAAATTTCTTAATTATAAATTGAAAAACATCCATGTGTACCATGGAAGTAATAAAGGATGAAAAGCACAAGTCACTGCTCAGAAAGAAGAAGAAGAAGAAAAAACAGGTTAAATTTATGAACAAACTCAGCAAGGAACGAACAAATGCAGCATTACAGGAAATTAGGATTTGAAATCAATGAGCAATGGGAAAAAGATTGCATAATTTTGAAGTGTTCTCAATATAGGGATAATACAAGGTATTCTAAACATTCTTGTAGACATACATGTCCCTCATATATAAAGTATAAACCCGAGCATTTCTAGGATTGTGTTTCGACGAATCACCCCTTGCAGCTTATTAATCAAGTACACTAATTTGAGATCAAAAAGAAGAAAGAGCAATTAGTCCACTAAACTATTCAAATCTAGCAAACAATAAAAAACTGGAAAGTACATAAAGTTGCAGCAAAAGCGGGGTGCTTAGTAGGTGTAGCCCTTGACAAACATTCCTTTCTTAGCTTCCTCGCTTTCACCTGCTGCAGAGTATTTTCCAAGCTGAGCCAAGGAGTTTGCTTTTGCACGAATCAAGAGAGCCTTTTGTGCAGCATCTACATTCTCAGGACGACCTTGCCATGTCTTAAGCACGGTGTTCTGGAGTGCACGTGCATAAGAGAAGGACACATGCCATGTGTTGGGGCTCTGGTTCATGGCGTTGAGGTTGAGTGTCGCTTCCACTTCGGATTGTCCCCCCGAGAGGAACTGAAAGGTGAGAAGCACACCAATTTTTAGCATAGTTGACCAAGAAAATGAGACAGAATAAAAAGAACCAATAAGCAGCAGCAGAATAATGCCTCCTATATTTTTTTCGGAGGGCTGAGAATTCAATCATGTCATAATTTAGGATCCCTTTCCTGGTAATAGTTATCAATATTAAATATTCTATAGGTAAGCTATTTGAAATCTTAACAATGATGGTGGTGGCAACACTATATCCAGATGAGGACCCCAAGTTGAAGATGCCAACCGACTTTTCCAGGCATTATGAGGGGGATCTGGGAATGAAGTTTCTCTTACCTTTCTTATGGGTTCAACTCAGATTAGTTTGAAACAAAAAGCAAAGAAACAAATAAGGAATCAAAGAGAAAAGATACCGCAGCTCCCATGAGAACATTGAAGATTAAAATATCACTTTCGGAAAAGATCATTTGCCTCTTGAAATAGTGAATATGTGACAGCATATATTTCCTATCTATTGGAATCAGTAAAGAAGAGAAAGGAATTTGTACCATGATTCCTGGAACAGCAGGAGGAACTCTCCTTTTCAGCATTTTGAGTGTGTACTTAGCAATAGTGTCTGGAGAAGACTTCTCTTTGTGTTCAGCCCCAGGAGTAACCATGCTAGGTTTAAGCAGAATTCCTTCGAAAACAACATTGTTTTCTGCAAGGTAGTAGAAGACTTCTGCCCAAACACGTTCAGCAACTTCAAGTGTTCTTTCTATTGGGTGGTCTCCATCAAGAAGAATCTCAGGCTCCACGATTGGCACTAGACCATTGTCCTGCAGAATGTAAGAAATAATCTTCAGCAATCCATGAATAAACTTCCATCATTCCACAAAACATATCATATGCCTTAAAGATTGTTCTCCAAATTCTTAGATGGGAAAATATCCCAAAAAGTGCGACCAACAAATGCTTAAATTGGTGAATCTGGTGACTTAGTGTAGACAAGAGGGGTTGCTCTGATGGTAAGCAACCCCACTTCCAACCGAGAGGTTGTGAGTTCGAGTCTCCCCAAGAGCAAGGTGGGAAGTTCTTGGAGGGAAGGATACTGGGGGTCTATTTGGAAACAGCCTCTCTACCCAAGGGTAGGGGTAAGGTCTGCGTACACACTACCCTCCCCAGACCCCACTAAATGGGATTATACTGGGTTGTTGTTGTTGGTGACTTAGTGTCTCCTACTTTCTTGTTAGATCTTTTTTTTTCTTTTGAAAAGAAAAACCTATTTTCTTGTTATACTTTGGAAGGATAGAAAGAAAAAGTCTTAAAAAGCACCTGAGAGATGGCAGCATATCGAGCAAGACCCCAGGCTGCTTCTTTTACCGCCAAAGCAGAAGGACCGCAAGGAATGCTAACAACTGTTCTCCTGAAATTTTCAAAGTCGCATAAGATTTATGTTCCATAATTCTTCAGAAGCGTTTAGACCACTTCGGTCTTCCAAGGAAAAGGACAAGAGAAAGATGATAGAGGAAGCAGAAAAGGCACAACATACCACTTAGCAAAACGGGCCCCTTGCTTGTAGTATTCAGCTGATCTAGAAGCCAATCCATCCAACCCTTGGCACCAAGATTCATCATTGGATCCTGGTAAGGGAACCAAACCCTGTAAATAAAAAAAGGGTTGAAATTGGGCAAAATTCAACAGGCAAACAGATTATCTGTACAAAGGTAGCAGCATAAGCCTTGAAGCGCAGAAAAAGTTACACAAAACATAGAAACAGGTTAAAAATCACACCTTGTCAACTTTGATCCCAGGTACAATATTCTGATCGCGCAAGCAGTCAACCATCTTCTTCCCATAGGTAGTTGACTGATAAAGTGTCTCCTCAAATAGAATGGCACCAGAGATGTAATCACCTAGGCCGGGAGTGGTCAACAAGAGTTGACGGTAAGCTTGTCTGTTTGCTTCTGTATTGTCCAGACCAATTGACGCCAGTCTCTTTCCGCAAGTTGCATTTGATTCATCAATGGCAAGGATGCCCCTTCCAGGAGATGCAATAGTTTTCTACATCAACAAAACAATGGGCAGCTTAGTTCAAAATCATTATATATTGCACAAGCATATTCTACTATACATTGTCTAAGTTCACTAGGACGTTACAGAAAAGTCACTTTTAATTCAGAGGCGGTTCTAGCACTTCGTATTGTGAACACACTACCAAACCCACTGATTGTGGCTCGGACCATGTCTACATATAAAAAAACTTTTCATATGCATAGATGTAATAAATCGCACTTCCTCTGAACCCACAGATTCAACCTCTGACTTTTATCAACTTTAAAGCTAAATTACATTAAATTTAAATGAGGTTCCATCAATAAAGTTCCTTCCTTCAAAAAAGGGTTTGTAAACTACCAGAGGACAAAAAGATCAGCTTTTTCTTGTTATTTACAGCATGAAACAGACAAGACATCACTCCAATTAGATGAAAGGTACCCTTAAAATAGCTAATACTTTCTTAAAATCATTTTTTCCTGAACTAAACACGAATTCAGGCACGTAACGAGCATGTATATATGTAGCGGCCAAATGAATAAAGTATAGCAAGCCAAGAGAATCACTTTTTTGTAACTTTGGAAGATTTCTAAACATCCAATCAAAAGATAGGATTTTGAAGATATATATAACTAGAATAAACCATATAAAGGAATCCATTTCGGAAGTACAAACCAAAATATAAACGATGTAAAAACAAAAGTTGACCAACTAAACCTTTTCAATTTCCATTAACCCACTTAAACAAATGGTAGTCCAGTTCCAAAATTCAGTACACTAGCGGAATTTACAACAAAAAATGAATCATGTACCCCAAAAAAAATTAGAAAAAAACAAAATCAAAATTAATTAAGTCGTAAAAAGAAGCTTTCAGATCCGATCGTGGAACATACAAACAAACAAATGTATGAGTCCAATTCATAACAACAGCCAAATATATCAACATCAATAAATAAATAAAAAGATGACAAACTAAACCTTTTCAATTTTCATCAATTCAGTGAAGCAAATAACAATACAGACCCAAAATTCAGTATATTTATGTACAAAATAAAAGGATAAAATCAACTCAAAATTAATGCATCGTAAATAGAAGCTTTTTAGATCCGATCACGAAACATGCAAACAGATAAAATCAAAGTAAACGTGAGAGAGAGATTACGGCGGTTTTGAGGAGCTCATCGGTGTAAGAACCGCCGCGGATAACGTTAACACGGCGACTAGAAGACGGCAAACGGCAAGAAGATCCGGACCGTTGATTAAACGATTGTTGACCGATCCATGAAGATGAAGAGGCGTTGAGCTTCAACAGACTGGAACTTGCTGCCATTATTTTGAGAATCGCCTCTTCTCTTTCTGAAAATAGTGTGCTTTTTGTTGAGAATTGGTAGAGACGGCTACTGTTAAATAATGGAGAGTGACGTTCGGGGTTGGTGAAGACGGCTACAACAAGAGGAGTGTAAACAGAGTTTTGTTTTTTGGGTACCTCGAAAAGTCCGCTGGTAATGCTGTACGGACAACTCTAGCTGCGGAGCTACCAAATAATATGACCAACGTATTTTAATTAATTAATTTTTTATATATATATATATAATATATATATATATATATATATATATATATATATATATATTATATTTATTTTTGCTCGTAAACATAATTAGTTTCAACTGGCCGGCCAATTTATATTTTGCCAAAATAATATCACTCGTTCATGTTACAGGGTTCATTGTCATGACCGCCACATCGTCATGCCACATAGGTGTCATTTGACATATATTAATACTACGTGGAAGCTTACATATGAAATAGGTAGTACTTGTGAGAAGGTTCTAGAGAAATATAGAGGTTTTCCTAGGAAGACTATATAAACTTATGAATTTGTTAGGAAAGTCCTTAGAAGATTCTAGCTATGTAGAGTATTCTAGAGAATGTACTTGTAAATATTAAGGACTTGTGTAATAATTAATATTTACACATTACCCCAGGGACTAGTATATAAAGGAGGTAATTCATTTGTAAAATCACCAAGCAAACAATTCAAGTTCTCTCTAATACAAAAGTTTCCTTTGGAAATTCTCATATGTTATAACATCCCTAGCGATCTTTAGTGTAGAAAGGCTGATTTGGTATCGCAAGATCATGAGCGAGTTGTCAAGTGTCGCACGTGTACTTGGTTAATAACTAAGGACGTGACAACGTGGTATCAGAGCAAATATTATGACTAAGGAATGTTAGAAAGAATACAAGAGATTATAGGAGGATGTTTTGTAGGGAACCATTGCGATACTAGGCTAGATAGCGGTTATTTCTGCCATAATTACCCATATTTTGTTGTTGTTTTGTAATATAAAGTGCTATTAAAATACTTGGATTAATGTTATTTGATTTCGCAGTGAATACAAGAGGTGAAGAAGCATAAATGAAGTGTTTTTAGGAAAAAACATGAAGGATTTACCCATTCAGGAAGCGCCTTAACTCAAAAGAAAAAATGAGAGAAGTGAAACGATACAACTACGCGCTCCAGGAATTCCCGCTTCCCAGGCCGCGGTGCGCGCTGCGGTTGGCAACAGTGAGCTCCACGGTTGGAGTCGTGGTCGCGGCTGCAGTGGTTCGTGAAAAGGCGCAGATCTGAAGGGGTCAAAGTGTAAACTCGGGAAAACTTTTGTAAAATCCCTATAGTATGTAGGAAGCTCGCCCAAAGCTAGGTTAGACTTATTTTGGAGCTTATTTTGGAAGAGAAACAAGCGTGAAGATCACCAAAAACATCATTATTCTTAATCTCTCTTATTATTCTTGTAATTTACAATTATGAATCCTTTCATAGATTATTCCCCCGTTGTCGTGAGTAGCTAAATACTTTAATCTAAGGTTTTGCTGGAACCCGTTGGAGATAATTAGGTTGTTTGATTAATATAATTTGGTCTGGTGTTAATCTCTATTTGTTCATACGTGTTTTGATCGTGGTTAGTTGAAAAGGACCCTCAAATATCCATGCCTATTTAGTATGTATCTACTTGAGAGAGAGTGCATATTTAGGTGATTGTATGAACAACATCACTCCCGAGAGTCATAACCGAGGGTTTAGAGGTTGTTTTAGAGATAATGATACTTCGGATGCAATCTAGGTGAACTGTATTGTGAAATTAGCTAGCGTAACTTGAGAGAGTGTGTCTAGTAGATTGTCATAGTTACTTGAGAAAGGCCTATGATAGCTTGAGTGTTCATGATTGATAGAGATAACCAAATCATAGTTATAAGATTTATGCAAACAAGGAAATCAGCAACGAGGGAAACAATTGCCTTAGACCTTATTCCAACTGCTTACAAATCAAGTTCAGTTAATTTCCAATTTTTTACCTTCAATCTTTAGTTGTTAGAAAAATCAACCATTATGAATCAAAAAGTTTGGGAAAAGTGATTGTGTGAATTGAGTAAATCCGACAAGGGTGTCTGATAGGTTTGACTCTGTGCTTAAATATTCAAATTATATTTACAACACCCGCGTAGTCTTTTGTGAGACTTGGTTGAGCGTGATGAAATTTTGGCGTCGTTGCCGGGGAATTAATGGTATTATCAATTACCATTGAAAGAAATACAAAAATTCTAAGTGTAATCAGTTTTATCTATACCAATATGTTCATTGAAATTCTAACGTTTGAACTTTTGTGGAAAGCATGTGTATGCCTAGAAATTCTTCGAGGACCGGAGAACTACTTAAAGGACTCTCAGGGCCCGAGAAAAAATTTCGGGTATTAATCCATGCCAGCAACATACTTCAACACTCTCAACAAACACCCCAACTCGAAATTGACATGGTTGACGTTCAGGACAACGTCAACAGAAACGTTGGGAATTAGCAAGATGACTTAAATGTCAGACAAGTGGCACCTCTTGTGCCCGAGGCTACACTATATGACTGGGAACAGCCCACATCTGACAATCTGGCCACTACCATAGTTGTGCCCGCAATTCAAGCAGAGACATTCCAGATCACCAATAATATGTTGCATCTGTTGCAGAATAAGGGATTGTTCTTCGGGTCTAGCATTGAAGACCCGCGACAACACTTGAAGAATTTTTTGTCAATTTGTATGACCCAAAGGCAGCCTAATGCAACCCCAGAAGCTATCAAACTGCTATTGTTCCCATTCTCAATCATTGGGCCAGCTCAGACTTGGCTAAATTCACTCCCTGTCAACTCCATTACCAGTTGGGAGGAATTAGTCAAGCAGTTCCTGAACAAGTTCTATCCGCCTAACAAGACTGCACAACAGATTGATGACATATTGCAGTATAGGCAACATTCCATTGAGTCATTGCAAGAGACGTGGGAGATTAAAGGGATGTTGGTGAAGTGCCCTCATCACGGCATTCCAGACCAGTTGTTTGGCCAGAGATTTTACATAGGTCTAGCTGACAACTTGAAAGCGAATGTGGATGCTTCAGTTGGAGGTGCTTTCTTAAGCAAAATGTTCACCGAGTGCCAAATTCTGCTTGATATGATATCACAAAATGCAGGGTGGATGACTAGAGGTACAAGACTGGCACCCAAATTGCATTCAGTCCCGCTTGATCCCAATAATTCGCAGGAAGAGAACATGGCCACACTCCTGACACGGATGAGCTTACTGACAAAGAAGATTGATGAGATGGGTATAAAACATGTGCATATCATTGACACAACGAATGGTGGACTACGTACACCGTGTATTAATCAGTCCTATGTATGTTCATGGAGCGAAGAAGATGAAACTCAAGGGGCACGGGAAGATATGAACTATGTCAACAACTTTGGGGGTCAGAGACAAGGAGCACCGCAGTGGAGACCGCATCAAAACCAGCAGCACAGGTCTAATATGCAGCAGCCTGGGGGTATGCACCATCAAAACTAGTTAGTGTCAGTGCCTTATCAGAAACCACAGGGCTATCCACAACAGAATCAGCAGCAATTGGTTTATCAACCACCCCCTCAGCAGGAAGATAACAACATGGTTGAGATTAGGGTTATGCTTCAACAACTCATTGGGACGAATAATAAAGTGCAGGAAAAATTGGCAGTGCATGATTCAGCCATCAAGAAAATTGAAATGCAGCCGGGTCACCTGTCCATGGCTCTAAAAAACCGTCCTCCGGGAACTTTGTCTGTAGATACAAACATAAATCCCAAGGAGCAAAACCCAAATCAGTTGATGGCGGTCAGTCTCAGGAATGGTAGAGATTTAGATAGAGAGCAAGAAATTGTGTAGGCCAGTAAGAATACTACACCAGCCACTCCAGTTCAATTAGAGGTAGAAGAACCAATAGAACTCACTGAAGTGGTGGTTGAGCAAACCCATGAAGAAAAAGGGAAAGAAAAGGTGAATGAGAAAGTTGCAAAATAGGTGGCACCTATTGTGCTAGAAAATACTCATTAAGAGAAGCCAGTGAACAATGCACAAAAGGTGCTACCTGCACCCTTCCCTTAGAGACTGGTCAAGCAAAAGAAGGCATATCAATAGAAAAAGTTCATAGAGATGTTGCGACAAATTCAGCTGAATATTCCGTTGATGGATGCTCTAAGGGAGATGCTCGATTATGCCAAGATGATGAAAGCTCATGTCGTGGAGTTTGATTTTCAGTATCTATCCATTGTGACACTGACTTGCAGTGCCGTGGTAGCAAAACTGATGGCGCAAAAGATGTCTGATCCAGGTAGCTTAACTATCCCTTGCACAATTGAAAGTTATGCCTTTGCGGAGGCATTGTGTGATTTGGGAGCCAGCATAAATTTGATACCGCTGGTTGTGTACACTAAATTGGGCATCAACGGAGCAAGGAAGCCTTCCATGCTACTACAGTTGGCCGATCGCACTATGAAAAGACCAACGAGTATTCTTGATAATGTGTTGGTGCAAGTGGGAAAGTTTGTGTTCCTTACGAACTTTGTAATACTGTATTGTCAGGTGGATGAGGATATACCCCTTATATTATGGAGGCCATTTTTAGCACTGAAGAACACTGATAGACTGTGAGACTGGGGAACTAAAAATGAGACTGAACGATGAAGAAGTCATATTCAATGTTCAGCAATCAATGAGGAGACCCAGTGAATATGCTAATTGCTCTTTAGTGGGGGTAGTAGATGTCATTCTGCAAGAAGATGATAGGGCCATGTTGGTTAATGATCCATTGGAGACATGTCTGACGAATCTAGAAGAGATGATGGTGAAGGGTTAGCTGAATGGGTCATGGCACTGGAAGGCCAAGGATTTTGGTCAAGGGAACCTCAGTTTGATTCCCTTGAGCTAGAAAGAAGGGCCACTCCTCTAGCAAAGCCATCAATAGAATAACCACCCAAACTGGAGTTTAAGGCACTATCAGACCACCTCAGGTATGCATTCTTAGGCCCTGAATCTACCTTGGTAGTTATCATATCATCATGTTTGCTAGATGTGCAGGTCAAATAGCTCATATAGGTGTTGCAAGATAACAAGACTACCATTGGCTGGACCATGGCAGACATAAAGGGTATCAGCCTAGCTTCTGCATGCATAAGATTCTCCTAAAAGAGGGGCACAAATCTTTCAGGGAACATCAACGAAGGCTGAACCCTAACATAAAAGAGGTTGTGAAGAAAGAGGTCATCAAATGGTTAGATGTGGGAAACATCTTCCCCATTTCTGATAGTAATTGGGTCAACTCTGTCCAATGTGTTCCGAAGAAAAGGGGGATGACTGTTGTAAAAAATGACAATAATGTGTTGATCTCAACTGATACAGTCACAGGGTAGCGAATTTGTATGGATTACTGAAAATTGAACACTGCCACCCGAAAGGACCACTTTCCCTTGCCCTTCATTAACCAAATGTTGGACAGGCTGGCCGGAAGATCCCACTTTTGTTTCTTAATGGTTATACAGGGTACAATTAAATATCTATAGCCCTCAAAGATAGAGATAAAATATCATTCACCTGTCTGTATGGCATATTTGCCTTTCGGAGAATGCTCTTTAGGGTTTGCAATGCTCCAGCGACTTTTCAATGGTACATACTAGCCATCTTCACAGATATGGTGGAGGAAATTATGGAAGTCTTTATGGATGATTTCTCTGTGGTGGGAGATTCATTCGAAGATGTCTCCACCGCTTAAGCAGAGTGCTCAAAAGGTGTATGGAGACAAATTTAGTGCTAAACTGGGAAAATGTCATTTTATGGTACAAGAAGGGATAGTCTTAGGACATCGAGTGTCCAAGAAAGGAATTTAGGTCGACCATGCTAAGGTTGACGTGATACCACCGCCCATTTCAGTCAAGGCGATGAGAAGTTTTCTGGGACACGCCAGATTCTACCGGCATTTCATAAAAGATTTTTTCAAAATTGCTAACCCACTATGCGAACTCCTTGAAAAGGATCAACCCTTTGTGTTTTCTAATAATTGCAGGTCAGCATTTGAGGAGTTGAAGAAGAAGCTGATAACTGCCCCCATCATTGTTGCACCCAATTGGGAGCAACCATTTGAGCTCATGTGTGATGCCAGCGACTATGCTATAGGAGCAGACTTGGGCGGCGAAAGGATAAGCTGATGCACTCGATCTACTACGCAAGTAGAACGCTAAGTGGTGCACAGCTCAACTACACCGTGACAAAAAATGAGATGTTGGCAGTTGTGTTTGCATTTGACAAGTTACGATCATATCTGATTGGTTCTAAGGTAATTGTATACACCTACCATGTAGCTCTCAGGTACCTGATTGAGAAAAAAGAGTCTAAGTCGTGCCTGATTCACTGGGTGCTACTATTGCAAGAATTCGACCTCGAGATTCGTGAACGTAAGGGCACAGAAAATCAAGTCGTTGATCATCTATCATGACTTGGAAGGGCTGAAAAATTAGTCCAGGTCGAAGAAATTCTGGAAACCTTTCCAGACGAGCAACTGTTTGCAGCCAGTTTAGAAGATGTGCCATGGTATGCAGATTTTTCAAACTACCTGGCCTGTGGTATTGTTCCTTATGATCTCTCTTCTGTCCAAAAGAAGAAATTTTATCGTGACTGCCGCATGTATTATTGGGATGATCCTTACTTGTTTAAAATCTGTATTGATAATATGATCCAGAGGCGTGTCCCCGAGATAGAACAATCATCTATTTTTGCAGGCTTATCACGCGTCTGCATATGGAGGACACTTTGAAGGAGTCAAAACAGCTGCAAAAGTGTAAGAGTCCAAGTACTTTTGGCCAACAGTGTTCAGAGATGTATAACTATGGGTGAAGGGCTGCAATGAATGTCTGCGAACCGGGATCATTTCCCATCGCCATGAGATGCCCATGAAATTGATTCAAGAGGTAGAGGTATTTGATGTTTGGGGGATTTACTTATGGGTCCCTTCGTCAACTCGTTTGGCAATAAATACATACTGGTTGCTGTGGATTATGTAAATAAATGGGTGGAAGCTGCATCCCTGTCCACTAATGATGCAAGAGTGGTGATAGGCTTTGTGAAAAAGAATATATTCACCCGTTTTGGAATACCAAGGGCGATCATCAGTGACAGAGGCACTCACTTTTGCAATAAAGCCTTCGAAAAATTGTTTACGAAGTATGATGTACGCCACAAGGTTGATACACCTTACCATACGCATACCAGTGGGCAGGTTGAAGTATCTAACATGGAAATAAAGAGCGTTCTAACTAAGACGGTGATTGCTACCTGAACTTATTGGGAAAAGAAGCTGGATGATGCACTCTGGGCTAATAAAAATGCGTATAAAACACCAATAGGTATGTCCCTATACAAGTTGGCGTTTGGGAAGTTCTGTCACCTGCCTGTGGAGCTAGAACATCGAGCTTGGTGCGAGCTGAAGCAATTAAATATGGATCCTGACATAGTTGGGCCAAATCGACTGACGGAGTTACATGAGTTGGAAGAATTCAGGTACTAGGCTTTTTAAAGCACGAAGCTCTACAAGGAGAGAATGAAGAAGATGCACGTCAAGAACATTGTAGACGGAGAATTCAAAACCGTCGACTTGGTAACTCTTGTACAATTCAAGGTTGAGATTGTTTTCGGGTAAGTTAAAGTCCCGATGGTCAGTGCCATTTAGAGTGGTGCAAATGTTTGCCAGTGAAGCTGTTAAGATTGAGTCTGAAGATGGTACAAACAAGTTCTTCTGTCAATGGGGAGAGGTTGAAACATTACCTTGGAATAGCAGAAGAAAAAGGGGATGCAATAGTGAACCATTTCAAAGAACCCCAGTATGTGACGGAGGAGTAAAGGTTCAACTATTTATATCGTACCGCGACGTTAAATCAAGCGCTGCATGGGAACAAATATGTTGTAAATGTAGTATGTACTTCATATATTAAAAAAATCAAAAAAATCATCGCCAACCGCGACTGCGGGCATGACCGCGGGCCCGAGGGCGGAAATCCGTCGGCAGCACCATTTTTACCGTGGTCGCGGCTTGGACTGCGGAAGCGACCGCGGAGCACTCTGTTTCCAACCACGTCCGTGACCACAGACTCAACCGCGATCGGTTATATTCAGGTTTGAATTTTTTTATTTATTCATTTCTTGTTCTTTCTTATTTCTTCTTTCTTTTTCTAAAACATAAATTAACAAAACAAAAACAACTCCCCCTTCCCCCATGACACCCTTACCCCAAATTCCCCAATCCCTTTCTAAACCCTAACCTCCCCATCTTTCATACCCATTCCCTATCTTCTTCTTCTTTTTCTTCTTCCTCCTTCACAAGACCACCATCTTCTTCCCTCAAGGTTTGATTTCTGCCCCTTTCTCTTTTCTTTATAGTTTGTTATAATGTATGTTAATCTTAGTTGTTTTAATGTAGTGTAGTACTTGATTTTTATTTTATGTTGAGTTTTCTCTTCTTAGTTTAGAGGATAATGCAATTTAGCATGTGATTGGTGAAGGGGCTGTGTTTTTAATGGTTGGATTGGTGTTGTTGATGGGTGATGGCCTTGAGCAAGTGTGGGGTGTGGGTGTGTATATAATTGAAGTGGGGGATATTGTTGTTGATTCAATTGAGACATGAATAAGAATAACAAAGTGTTGCTCACAAGGTGTTTGTAAAAATGCCTCAATGATGGAGATATAAGGAGTATTGTGACATGGTATTGTGAAGTCCGATTAACCACCCACACTCACCATTTTAGGCCTATACTAATACATTTTTCTCCACATTGACAGGTAGTATGAGTTCTTCACGAAAAAGGTGAAACACAGGGTCCTCCCGAGCTAGAGCCCAATCGAGTGCTGAAAATTTTGATAGCACGCAGTTTGTCTCTAAAGCCGCCGAGACGAGATATGCTCAAAAGCTTACCAGGAAGTTGCAACACAAGGTTCACATCAATAGGAGTTCCTTGGTGATGGAATGTCCCCCCATGTTTGAGGAGATCCGGAGGTGTCGACTAGACATCTTTTTTGAGACTCCTAAGGAGGCCAATGTTCAACTCGTGAGAGAGTTATATGCTAACCTGCCCGAACATAGGGGTAAGGTCATGGTTGTGCGAAACACCCTAGTTAATGCATACATAGAGTTCATCTGCAGTGCGTACCGCATCCCAGAATTTGCAGGCACTGATCACTACCTCTTGGCCAGTCGCCTAGAAGCTGATTGGGACAGACTTTTACCAGTCATTAGTATACTTGGCAAACAACCCAAATGGTTGTCGCAACCGACGACTTTGAATTCTCAATATCTTAATTGGGAGGCCAAATGTTGGCTTACTGTCATCAACAGTATGGTTGTTACCTTTCGGCAATACCACCAATGTCAATGGTCCACGGGCTGCAATGATCTACTATTTCATGACCCACCAAGGGTTTGATATAGCCGGAGTCCTATCTGAGGAGATGTTCATATGATTGCCAAAGATTGGCAAAGGCCTCTACTTCCCTTTGCTCATCACCCGTCTATGCCGTCTTGCTAAGGTTCCCGAGGACCCTAGAGTTGATGGAAATTAGCGATAAAGAAACTATTCCGGACGAGTAAAATTAGACAAGAGGGAGAGAGTCAATAGAATGTCGCAATGACTCTTCTAATGAGTCTGGGTCTGAGGATGAGTCTAATGATGACGGTGCTACGGAGACCACATCACCCCCTAGAAGGGACGAGGCAGGTTCATCACAACCTCGCCAAAGCACTCGCTTGACTGCCTTGGAGGAGGAAATGACTAGGCTTAGGACCTCTGTATCTGACATGGGTAGACGCATTGATGCGGTGGCAGACAGACAAGTGAATTCCGAGAAAAAGTTCATGGACTGGTTGAAAGCTCTGGGTCGCGCCTACAACATGACCCAGACACTGTTTCAGACCAAGATTGACCCCTCAGGGAAGTTCCTTTACCTCACTGATTTTATTCTGTTAAGCCACGGGGACATGTCTTATTTTTAAGTGTGGGGTGGGGGAATTTCGTTATCTGTTGTATTTGTGAATATTAATTGTTTGTTTGATTTTGGTTTTGCCATGTATTTTGTGTTAGATGTTTAGGAATATAGTAGCAGTAAATGTGTCTTAGGATGTTATATATCGAAGCGAATTGGCCGACGATGGATCTCTGTCGGCGGGGTTCTTGAGGGACCAAGTTGAAGAAGGAAAAAAAAGGACTCTTCCTAATGACGGATTATTTAGACAATTTTCTTGAGGGAAGTTAGTCTATAGAAAGCACCAAAAAGATTTTTTTTAAGGTAGTGTATTAACTCCCCCTTGGTTTTTCGTTGGGCCACGGTTCTTTTCCAAGGGTTTAGCTTGAATCGGGTACATGTAAATTTTATTTTGTTTTTAACTTAGGACTAATGGGCGTCGAGCTAAAATTGAACGATCCTTAGCGTTCTTACACTTGAACATGATAGACACTAGAGTGTAGCACCTAACTTCAAGAGTCGAATCCTGCTTACGTGCCTTAAAAATTGTACATTTGCACCTAACTTGAACACTCAAAAGAGAACGTCTTAATAAAATTATCCAAAGTGAGTCATGTGCCAATTGAGTGTGAGTATTGTTTGTGGTCCATTCTATTCATTTGATGCCTAGAACTTGCCCTGTGTGTTTGCAAAGCGTAATAGAAGCTTAATTCAGTTTTATAAGTGATATAGACATTTCTTTGTTGAGCCAGACATAAAAAGTGAACCCACCTGAATGCATTACATCTTAGTTAACCCCGTTGAGCCTATAAGCATGTTGCTTTGGCAACCACAAGGTAAACTTTTAACTTTCTGTTTGAACCAATTTTCCTCCCTTTCATTAATCACTAGAATGGTATTGAAATTATGCAAGAACAAAAAGTGTGGGGTGGTGGTTTAGTTTTGAAGTGAAAAACATGGAAATAGAGAAAAAGGTGTAGAATGTGAAGTATAAAAGAGAAGCACCATGAAAAAAGAAAAAACAAAAGGTTGATTAATAAGTGGAAGCTTGTATAAATTCCACCTAATGTATGAGGATGTTTAAATAAAGGTGGTAGAGTTTGATTTATAAAATGATGAGCGTGGAGTTCACGTTATTAAAAGTGCTTAGGGAGGCTAGTCACTATATCCAAACGTATCCTACCCGTCCCTTAGCCTACATTACAACCGAATACAGTCTTATTGATATTATACTGAGTGAGGCTCGATTAGTCAAGTACTACACTGGGGCAAGCATATGGTGCATCTTTATTGCATGTGAATATTTCTTTTTGAGAGTGAGTGAATTATTTCTAATTGAGTTCCTAATTGTTATCACTATCATTATACGTATGGATTACTCTCTTGTGTTATGTGAGGGGCATGTGATTCATGAAAGAAAGGTGCGTCTTGACCATTGTGTAGGATGGTTTGAGTAAGTGTGAGTGTTGCAGGGCATGGAAAACTTGACTCTCGAGGTAAAAGCAGCTCACTTTTAGAGGTAACTCTTAAAGAAAAAAAATGTTTGGTGTGAGTCGTTGAGGAGAGGAATATGGATTTATTATGTATGGAGTGTGGTGAATTGCTCGAGGACTAGCAATGAATTAAGTGTGGGTGTTGATACTAGGCTAGATAGTGGTTATTTCCACCATAATTACCCATGCTTTGTTGTTGTTTTGTAATGTAAAGTGCTATTAAAATGTTTGGATTGATGCTATTTAATTTCGCAGGGAATACAAGAGGTGAAGAAGCATAAATGAAGTGTTTTTAGGCAAAAACGTGAAGGATTTACCCACTCAGGAAGCACCCGAATTCAAAAGAGCAAATCAGAGAAGTGAAGTGAAGATAACTACGAAATCTAGGGATTCCCGCTGCCCAGGCCGCGGTCCGCGCCGCGGTTGGCAACAGAGAGCTCTGCGGTTGGAGCCGCAGCCGCGGTGGTTCGTGAAAAAACGCAGATTTGAAGTGATCAAAGTGTAAACTCGGGAAAACTTTTGTAAAATCCCTATAATATGTTGGAAGCTCGCCCAAAGCTAGGTTAGACATATTTTGGAGCTTATTTTGGAAGAGAAACAAGAGTGAGAGATCACCCAAAACATCATTATTCTTAATGTCTCTTATTTTTCTTGCAATTTACAATTATAAATTTTTTCATAGATTATTCCCCCATTGTCATGAGTAGCTAAATACCTTAATCTAAGGTTTTGGTGGAACCCGTTGGGGATAACTTGGTTGTTTGATTGATATAATTTGGTTTGGTGTTAATCTCTATTTGTTCATACGTGTTTTGATCGTGGTTAGTTGAAAAGGGCCCTCAATTATCCGTTCCTATTTAATATGTATCTACTTAAGAGAGAGTGCATATTTAGGTGATTGTATGAACAACATCATCCCCGGAGTATAGACGAGAGTCATAGCCGATAGTTTAGAGGTTGGTTTAGAGATAACGATACTTCGGATGTAATCTAGGTGAACCGTATTGTGAAATTAGCTAGCGTAGCTTGAGAGATTGCATATAGTATATTGTCATAGTTACTTGAGATAGATCTATGATAGCTTGAGTGTTCATGATTGATAGAGATAACCAAATCATAGTTATAAGATTTATGCAACCAAGGAAATCAACAACGGGGAAACCATTGCCTTAGACCTTATTCCAACTGCTTACAAATCAAGTTTAGTTAATTTCCAGTTTTTTTACCTTTAATCTTTAGTTGTTAGAAAAACCAACCATTGTGAATCAAAAAGTTTGGGAAAAATGATTGTGTGAATTGAGTAAATCCGACAAGGGTGTTTGATAAGTTAATTCTCTGAGGTTCGACTCTGGGCTTAAATACTCAGATTATATTTGCAACATCCGCGTTGTCTTTTGCTAGACTCGGTTGAGCGTGATCAATGGTCAGAATTACCAATGGCTTGGTACTTGTAGAAGGGACCAACGTGAAGGCCCCTAAGAGAAAGCAGTATGACGGTGCACGTGACGCATGTGAGGTGGCAGACTAGACGATGCTAAGGGAGCTCCGACAAAAGCCATAATTCAGGAGTATGTGCGCGAGTTCACTACCTTAATACTACAAATCTCATAATTGTCGGAGAAAGATTCTCTATACTTCATGGATGGATTGCAAAATTGGGCAAAGCGGAAGTTAAGAAGACATCAAGTAAATAACGTAAATGAGGCCATCGGAGTAGCCGAGTCACTTGTTTACTTCAAGATGGAGCCTGCCAAGTCCAAAGAAGACAACACCGAGGGGTGGGGAGATCATGACAAGGACAATGGGAAAGACATAGCCGAGATATACAAGGGCAATAGCAAGGGGGCATCCCATAACAGATAAGGGTCCAAGAGAAACGACAAGGGGCTGGAAAACGATTGCGAGTACGTGCCTAAGAGAGGGTTATACTTTTGTGAAGGATCACATTGGACAAGTGAATGCCCAGAGTTAGGGAAGCTTGTAGCAATGATTGAAAACTTTGCTCGAGCACATAAGGATGAGATAGGAGAAACCGCTTTCATTGGGGGATGCGCTTGGAATCTAAACTGAACGTAGAGTATTCCAAAGCCTATCTTAGCGCCATGCAAATGGAGCATGGCGGCAACAAGAAAATTTGGGCGAACATAGTTGAAGAGGATGGTGAGTTACAAAGTGATTGCTCGCTATCAGACTTAGATGATGCACCGAGCAGATGGGTCAAGTTTGCTAGCAAGGTTGTGACCATGGAGGGCAGCCAAAGAGGGAGTGTAAGCATAGACTTGATGCTTGAGAAACTGCTAGACTTGGTCGATTAATGGGGAGATTCAGCCCAGGAGCAAGTAGAGGCATCTGATGGGCTGAGGATCGAGGCATCATTGTTAGCTGTCACAAGTACAAATACGTAAGAAGAAATGTGACCAGTATCTTGTGAAATGGGAAGGCGAACCGCTCCGTAGAGCATCATGGCTAATGGACAAAGACCTCCGGCGACGACAAGGCGAGGTGGGCGTATGTATCGATGATTTGTGTTGAGGGCGGCACAAAATTGGGTGGGGGAGTGTCATGACCCCCACATCATCATGCCATGTAGGTGGCATTTGGAATATATTAATATTATGTGGAAGCTTACATATGAAATAGAATAGCACTTGTGAGAAGATTTTAGAGAAATATAGAGGTTTTCCTAGGAAGACTCTAGAAACTTATGGATTTGTTAGGAAAATCTTTAGAAGATTCTAGCTATGTAGAATATTCTAGATAAGAGACTTACTTGTAAATATCAAGGACTTGTGTATCAATTAATATTTATACATTAGCCCCTATGAGACTCGTATATAAACGGGGGCATTTATTTGTAAAATCACCAAGCAAACAATTCAAGTTATCTCTAATACAAAAGCTTCCATTGGCAATTCTCATGTGTTCTAACATTTTAGCGATCTTTAGTATAATAAGGCTGACTTGGCATCGCAAGATCATGAACGAGTTGTCAAGTGCCGCACATATACTTAGTTAATAACTAAGAACTTGACATCATGGTTCAATTTGGTGCAAAATCGAAACCGTACTAATTAGGAATGGTTTGGGATGGTATGGAGTAATTAATTTTAGTATCAAAATTTTGCTTAAGATAATATAATATTTGATTTATAGCATAAGAAATAAATAATCCTTGCATGCATATAGTTTGTGATAATAAATAATATATATGTATTAAGTTGTACGAGAACTTATATACATAATCTTATATGGGATAAAATATGTAACAAGAATATGTGTATAAAGAAGGTAGGGAAGGGCTTAAGACTATTTTTTTTTAAAACTCACACACAATACCTTCATTATAATCGTCACATTTGCCATGATATTCGTGACATTATAATGCGTTTATAATTAATCACTTTTGTAAACAATACATGCATTATAATCGTAACACAAACGACCCTATTATATTATATGTCAGGTTGTTATAGGTGTTTGTATTTGTGTTCTGTTAGATTAAACCGAAGGGAGAGAATAACGAATTGTGTACCTTGTTGATGCAACGGATACCGTTGAATTTGCCATCGAAACAATTGCCCTAAATTGAACTTTGAATCATTAGAAAACAAAGTTAATCTTCCATCAATTAGATGCCCTTACTTGTGTATTTTTCGTTGGTAGAAGAAGAAAGTTAGAAAAAATTCTTACAGTCCTTTTTTCTATATTGTCTCCTTCGCATAAAATAGACAGAGAAAATAGCGGTTGATGAAGAAACCCCCAATTCATCCCCTTTTTTGCATGTTCAGTTTAGTGTAGTGTTTGTGGTCTAGTGGTAACTTCCCTTATCTCTCTTATCCGGATTGGGTAAGCTCACATAGAGCGACCCATGACCCATAATCCAACATGTTTGATTTAATTTCATGAAAATAAATATCTATGAATTAGTTTTGATTTTTTTGTCTTTTTTGTTTTTGACGTTTTTTCTTGAAATAAGAATTATTAATTCAATTTATTAGAGTTTTCAATAAAAAAATTTCCATAAGTTAATATATATTTTGAAAAAATTGAACGAATGGACGAATTTATATATAATGCACTGAAACATCAATACTTTTGGGATTTTTTTCTCTGTATACGAGAATTTAAATTTATTTACCCCATTTTGTCTAAGTTTCATATTTAAATAAAGTAACTAAAGTACAAAATATATACAAATTCAATCAAATCTTATCTACAACTTAAATATAGAGTACAGAATCCGACCAAAAATAATTTATATACTGCAATTAAGTAAGTTGTAGATATTTTCTATACCGTTTCTACACTCCACATACAAAATACATACAATTTTTATGTCTTTGTTTTAGAGCTTCAATATGAAATTTCAACCAAAACCACCTAGAATCTCCACCAAATTCTCTCAAAATTGAGATACAAACTCCAAAGGATATTTTCAATCATTTGCAACAACGCTCAATTCAAACAAAAAATAATTTTACAAATTTTTTTCGAATTCAAAGCTTCTAAGCTTTTTAATTGATTAACATATATACTCTCTTATAATTAATACTATTTTGTTTATTGATTCCAAAAAGCTAAAGAAAATTAACCATCTTCCCTCTCACAAAAGTGATAATTCATTCATTGTTACATAAAAAGAAGAAGAGAAAACATAATAGAATTGCTTGATACAAATCTCTTTGTTCTCGTAAAGGTATGGCTGAAGTTGAGGATAAAGAGGCCAAACATTCTTATGTTAATTTATATCCGTAGGAGAGAGAGTTTTAAATATCTCGGGTCAATTATACAAGAAAATGGACAGAATGACGAGGATGCTACACATCTTATTGGAGCTAGATGGATGAAGTATAGACTCGCTTCAGGTGTTTTGCGATAAGAATGTGCCACCTAAACTTAAAGACAAGTTTTATATAGCGGTGATCGGACCAATTATATTATATGGGGCGGAGTATTGGCCAGTCGAGAACTCCAATGTCCAAAAGATAAAGATGGCTGAAATGCGGACGTTGAGATGGATGTACGGCATATACAAGGGTAGACAGAATTAGAAATGAAATTATTCGGGACAATGTGGGCCTGACTCATGTGGAGGAGACTTAGATGGTTCGGACATGTGATGAGGAAAGACACAGATGCTCCGATGAAGAGATGTGAGAGGTTGGCCCTGGAGGGCATATGGAGAGGTAGAGGTAGACCGAATAAGTATTGGGAAGATGTAACTAGACAAGATATGACGTTGCTCCAGCTCACTAAGGACATGACTATAGATATGAAGGTGTGAAGGTTAAGGATAAATGTGAAGGGTATGATAGGTCACATAGCATTGTCATTGTATGTGATAATAGCTTTAAGTTCACGAGTTATCATTATTTGTGTATTTTTCGTATTCCTTGACTTTTGTGTTTGCTTGTCGTTGCTTTCGTTCTAATACATTAATTTTTATAAATTGATAATTTGTACATAGACTTATAATTAAGTTAAAACCTCAATAATGAGGGTAAATAAATTTGAAAATTAGTATAAATAAGTAAAAATCTCAATATTCCGTAAGAGATTTGCTCGAAGCAAATTATATTTATTCCCCAATCCCCAATATTAAATTGATATCAATTTTACTTCTAAGCTTAATTAAATAACAACGATGCTTCAATCCCATATTTAATGATACTATAAGTTGAGATTAAATGAATAAGTAACAACAACAACTACCCAGTATACTCCCACCAGGTGGGGTCTGGGGAAGGTAATATATAGACAGCCTTACCCCTACCCAAAAGGGCAGAGAGGCTGCTTCCAAGCGACCATCGGCGCATAGGACAGAATGAAAAGCTGCATTGGAAAACAAAGATAAAGTTAGGAACCAAGACAAGACAAAACACAATAACAAAACAAAGCATAAGTAATCCTGCAGAAATAGCGTAAATGATTATGTAAACATAAGAAACATAAATACCGTCGCATGCGACAATAACAAGCGACAACTATCATATTACCAACCAAGAGGGGACCTACGCTAAAACACTACTCATCTACGGGTAACCCTACTATCCCACACCCAACCCCGGGTGGGGCGAACGAAGGACTCTAAGAGCCCCTAGCCTGCAACCCTGATTCTAGACCTCCAGACTCCCATATCAAGGGTCAAGTCCTCGGTAACCTGCATACTAGTCATGTCCTGCCTAATCACCTCTCCCCAATGCTTCCTAGACCTCCCTCTACCCCGCCGACCACCATCAATCTCCAGCCGCTCGCAGCTCCTCACCGGGCATCGGAACCCCTCCTCCGTACATGCCCGAACCACCTCAGCCTCGCTTCCCGCATCTTCTCGTCCACCGGGGCCACCTCTACCTTCTGTCGAATAACTTCATTCTTAATCTTATCTAGCCTGGTGTGCCCACACATCCACCTAAGCATCCTCATCTCAACAACCTTCATTCTCTGAACATGGGAGTTCTTCACGGGCCAGCACTCTGCCCCATACAACATCGCAGGTCTAACCACGGCTCTGTAGAATTTCCCCTTGAGTTTGTATGGGATTTTCTTGTCACACAGGACCCCAGAAGCAAGCCTCCACGTCGACCACCCTGCTCCTATCCGATGGGTGACGTCCCCGTCAATCTCTCCGTTCCCCTGAATCACAGACCCAAGATATCGGACACTGTCCCTCTTGGCGATGGCCTGAGAACCAAGCATCACATCCCTGCCCATCCCACTCGGCTCGTCGCTATAAGTAAAGATTCATATAATTGATCAATTTCACTTTCATGTCAAAAACTTTGACTTGCACTTATAATATAGAATTAATCAAATTTGAATAATTAAAAAAATAAGCAAATGAATTCACTAATAATTTTCATACAATACAAAATTTATTAGATTACAAAAACATAAGTAAATAATAATGGTATTTCTTGTGGACACCTTGAGCTGACATGAGTATTTGCCTAATAAAAATAATCCAGAAAACAAAAATAGGTCTGAGGCCAGCTCCACACATCTAAACCCTACTTCTTCGTCACCATCAACAAATCCAACCCTAAAAAAATGAAAACCCTAAATCTCCATCTGATAAAATGATCCCATAATCTTCACAATCCCATACTCAACAGAAATCCAAAACCACAATTCTCAACAATGTCTCAAGATGGCGGAGCAGCAGCAACAATGGATCGGAAAAAGGATTCTCAATCAACAACAAACCCTATCCGAAATGGTAACGGTAACGGCGGAACAGCAACAAACGGCGCGGTTTACCCGTCTGTCAATTCTCTGAGGTTGCGTTTAAACCCTAGCATTGATCACAAACCGGATAATTATGAGGATCTTCAATTGGATTTTAGTCCATTGTTATTTAGCTCGCTCGAGCGGTACCTTCCGCCTACTCTCCTCAATTCGTCACGTGACCATAAGGTTCATTACATGCGTGAAATTCTCCTCAAGTATTGTCCTGAAGGTGAACGTACACGTGTAAGTATCGCATTTTCAATTTTGCAAATTACATTTTCAATTATGCGTTTTGTAATTTGCATGTGATTGTTTTTGATTTTTGTAAATTTTGATTAGTTATAGTGAATTGAGGTATGATAGATTGATGAGAAGCTGAAAATGGAAAAATTGGAAGCTGGAAAAACTGTGTGCTTTCTATTGCAATTTTGTATGTACGTTGCAAGTACGCAATTTGCTGAAAAATTAACTTTTTTATGTCGAATTAGTTTTTCTTAATGAAAAATCCTTTGTTAGTATTAAAAAAATGGTGAAAGGGTGGTTTTTGGAGCTCTAGGTACGCAGAGCTGTGAATTCAGCTGTAATAGAATGGTTATATGCTGTTTGCTGAAAATGAAAAAAAAAAATAAAAAAAAAAAATAAAAAGCTAGAAAAATCTGGGCTTTTTGACGGTTATTGCTGAAATTATCGGGCTTTGTATTTATTCTCATCCATTATTGTCCTGAAGGTGAATTTGCATTTTGCACGTGTTTTTTTTCCAGTTTTTATTTATTTTTTACGGTGGTATCTAGGTCAGCTTGAGCGCACCTCTATTATTCCAACAGATACTTGCTACCTCCCACCGGCGCAGGTACTAGGTAGCTCTATCAACTAAAACTTACGCGGATGAGAAAAGATCATCTAATATTGTTTTGCCTCCGTTGTGATTTGAACCTAATACTTCGTGATTCTCCTCCCACTGACCACTAGGCCACACCCTTGGGTGTGACATAGCTTGTTTCTCTTTTAAATAGGCAAATGATTTTATAATTCAGGGAGATGCGACCCGAGTATAGATGGATATAAGAACAACCAAAATTTTGGTTAAAAAGAACATGTGATCTAAGTTAAACCTACCTGGTTAATTTGCTTATAATGTGGTGGAATATTTGCAAAACATGCCAGTCTCCTAACGAAGTCCTTGTTTACACTTGAACTATTAGGAATGTTGTCTGCTGATATAGTCTTCTCTGACTGTCCTTTGCTTTCCAAACTTTTCCTTGCTATTTGTGAGATTGTACTCCTCTTTCTCTCATTCCTTGTTTCAACAGGTGCAGAAGCATAGGGAATACAGACAGAAGATTATATCAAACTATCAGGTATTTACGTTCTGCAGAAGGGATTTGTAGGTTAATATTTCAGTGATGGTTGTAAATGAAGACATCAATTTTTATACTTTTTGTTGTTAAGTCTATTAAAGTAAGGTAAGAAAGTTTACGTAACTTTGCTCGTGTTTCTCTGGAGAGAAATGCCTTTCCATTTGATGAATTATAAGCATAGGAATGTAATGCTCATGGATCTTCGTTGAATCAGCATTAATCTTCTTCCTTTCTATTTTCTAATTAGCTTTCCTTTTATTCCAGCCTCTACACAGGGAGTTATATACCATGCATGCTGCGAATTTTTTTGTGCCATCATTTCTTAAGGCAATTAGCGAGAACACAGAGGAAAATTACAGAAACATAATGTCGGAACCCTCTCCTGGAGTTTTAACATTTGAAATGCTTCAACCACGATTTTGTGAGATGATGTTGGCTGAGGTATCAACCGGCGTGCTGCTATTATTTTGCATGCTAAATCTAGTTTTTCTTTGTAGTTTAGCATTTCTGTTTTCTTATCAGGTTCTATTGCTTAGGTAGAAAACTTTGAAAGGTGGGTCCGCGAGACAAAGTTCAGAATAATGCGTCCCAATACAATGAACAAATTTGGTGCTGTTCTTGATGACTTTGGCCTCGAAACTATGCTTGACAAGTTGATGGAGGATTTCATTCGTCCCATTTCAAGAGGTAAGAACTTTATTGACTGTGATGCAGCAAGAAAGGAGAGAGGATCTGATTGTGAAAATTAGTTGGTTCATCTTTTAATCTTCTTCTTTGAAATTTATTGCAGTTTTCTTTACTGAAGTTGGTGGATCCACACTTGATAGCCATCACGGTTTTGTTGTCGAGTATGGGATGGATAGAGACGTTGACTTGGGTAAATTTTTGTATACTTCTTGAGTACGGGCACGCTTTGTCCTTTCTTTAAATGAAATTTTTACCTTATAAAAAAAGAAGAAGTTATTGTTTGTTTAGTAGTTATTGGGGTCAGCTATTGCTTTGAAGTGCCTCAAAGCCTTTTTTAGCTCTTTGAGGGACGTTTTCTTGCATCTCAACCAATTTAATTTTCAGGTTTTCATGTTGATGACTCAGAAGTAACTTTAAATGTGTGCTTGGGTAAGCAATTCTCTGGTGGAGAGCTGTTCTTCCGTGGAGTGCGGTGTGAGAAGCATGTAAATACTGAAACACAACCTGAGGTAATTATTGTTCCGTTGTTTGATTAACTGTGCACAAGAAATCTCTGTTTCAATAGGAAGCATGTTTCCATTATTTCATATTTATCAACAAAAGAATTCCAATATTTCCTATGTATTTTTTGTTTAAATGGTTATTTTTGTTTAAGACAAGAGGGGTTGCTCTGATGGTAAGCAACCCCCACTTCCAACCGAGAGGTTGTGAGTTCGAGTCTCCCCAAGAGCAAGGTGGGAAGTTCTTGGAGGGAAGCATGCCGGGGGTCTATTTGGTAACCAAGTGTATTGCAATTTTTTCAGAGAAATGCTGACTGTTTATTGTGATAATTTGAAGTCGTATAAATGTTAAATCTGAGTTTCAAAGCTGGATCTATGACAATCTTCTTGATCACTGTCCGGAACGGAAAAAGGCAGAGGACTTCTCTTATCTCTTTTTACTTTTACAAGTCAAAATGATTCCATTGATATCCACCATACAGTGTGAATGAACGATAAGCTTCAGGTGAAAAAACAGAAACATCCAACTATATAAAGAATATGACGTCCTCTTTACACCATAAGTACAAATGAAACAAAATGTAGATTTAACTCTCCACATTGGACTCCGAAACCCTTCAAACATTTCTTCTGCTCCTTCTCAATATTAGCCAATTAAAAGAGGAGCAACTTTCCACTATTCGCTTATACTGGCGTCCAGCTGGTGGTACCTTTTATTGGCACCTTACTTGGAATGCAGATTTTCTTGCTTTATTTCTCCATTAGTAATCAGTGATAATGCATATATGCTGTGTTATACCAAGGTTATCAGCTCATACTCAAAGTCTACATATGGTGTAAATACTGAAGAAAGAATGTTGTTAGCTCCACATTAGTTGTGTGTTAAGAGTAGAAATCATCAAATTCAAAATACAACTTAAGCATGTCAAAAGCATTCACTATGGATTTGGAACAATTTAACAGGAGATCTTTGATTACTCCCATGTCACGGGCCGTGCAGTGCTTCATCGTGGTCGCCATCGGCATGGTGCTAGAGCAACTACATCAGGGCAGAGAATCAACTTGTTGTTGTGGTGCAGAAGGTATTAGATGCTGTTGCCTTGCTATTTTGATTGTTTTCATTAGACAATTTGCTTCAAACACAGTCATGAAAATTTGTTATTACTGGAATATCCTGTTACTGCTGCATTACCTACTGTTTGAAGTTTGAAGCTTGAAGCTATGCTTTATAATTGTTTGAATTGAGTATAGCAGCGGATGCAGCTCTTTGGCGACTGGTTCATCTGACCTAGTATTTTTTCCGCGATATGTGAAAACCCATTAAATTTCAACAAATAAAAAAGGGCAGCCCAGCATATAAAGCATCTCACATTCACACAGAGTTCGGGGAAGGGCCGCACCCTGAGGGGTGTGATGTAAACAATCTACCCTAATGCAAGCATTGATGGCTGCTTTCACGGCTCGAACACGAGGTCACACCGAGACAACCCCTTCTTAAATTTCAACAAATATTTGATCTAAACCTATATTTTTTAGAAGAACAATGAGTTCAAAGCTAAGAACCTTAAAGGTCAAACCCATCTAAGTTAAAATCCTTGTCCGCCTCTGTTTAAGTATGCGATATTGATGCTTAACTATGGTCTCCTTTTCATCTAATCTTCCTTGATGCAGATATTTGGATGTTTTCCATTTTCTTTCTGGCATCAGTGCTTCAGGTACTGAAAGTAGTTTATGTATATCAACTTTCAGTGATACGAGGAGAAGTAGTGTAAAGTGACAGTGGGAAAGGAGAGAATACTGTGTTATAATCATGAAAACCCGATGCTGATCCTTGAGGCACCTAAATATATGTGCCATACTGAGTGGGCAACTGAAAATGGCATGAATTAACTTGGAATAGCATAGTTTAGCATGTTTGTAGAAACTTTGATTAAATGGTTCCATTATCTAAATCTCAACTTTTTCCTTTGGCCATTGATAGTGATTGGTCATACAGACATCTACCAGTTATCGTGATTTGTCAAAATTTTTATGGATACCTGATTACCTGGTGGTTTAGGGTATCACTCATTCTCCTTCTTCACAAAATAAAAAGGTTTTGATAAACAGCTGAATGCATATCATGCTTTCTGGAAAAGCTTTTCTCAAGAATTGGAGATGCACATATTATCGATTTTCTTTTTCAGTGATGATAGGTATTTGCATATAGGATAAATTCGTTTTGCACTAACCGTTTTACACGGACAGTGTGCTTCATGGTATTCCTAAACCTTGAACCATGTTTTGCTTATGGTTGGCTTCAAACTTATCAGGATTAAAACTGCTGGAGGTATTGCTAAGATGCTAAGAAAAATCTGATTTATACAAGGCTTCACTTCAGATTGATGCAAAATCTTTGCTTGGAATATCTAATTGTCTGGAATTATTGAAAGTTAATTTTTACCAATGGAGTGATATTTGGGAGGCGAGAACAGGGTGATCTACAAGGAGGCGAGAAAAGAAGCTAAGATGGCAGTCACGGAAGCTAAAAACGCGGCGTTCGGTCGCATGTATGAGGAACTGGGGGAGAGAGGCGGGGATAAGAAGTTATTCCGGTTGGCTAAAGCGAGGGAAAGGAAGGCTCGTGATCTAGACCAAGTTAGGTGTATCAAGGGCGAGGATGGTAGAGTTCTGATGGGGGAATCTCAAATCAAGCAGAGGTGGCAGGCGTACTTTCGGGACCTACTTAACGAGGAGGGAGATCGTATCATTGAGCTAGGGGAGTTGGGTCATTCAGAGCAACATAGAGACCTTGGGTACTGCAGGCGTATTAGGGTGGAGGAGGTCATGGGGGCTTTGCGTAGGATGAGTAGGGGTCGGGCGACCGGGCCTGACGAGATCCCGGTGGAGTTCTGGAAGTGCATGGGTAAGTCAGGAGGGGAGTGGCTCTCTAGGTTGTTCAATGCGATCTTCAGGACCAAAAGGATGCTGGATGAGTGGAGGTGGAGTACAGTGGTGCCCTTGTACAAGAACAAAGGGGACATCCAGTGCTGCAACAACTATAGGGGTATCAAATTAATAAGTCACACGATGAAGGTTTGGGAGAGGGTGATTGAGGCGCAGGTGAGGGAGGTGGCATTTATATCTGGGAACCAGTTCGGTTTCATGCCGGGCCGCTCCACCACAAAGGCTATCCACCTAGTCAGGCAGCTGGCGGAGAAATTCAGGGATAAGAAGAAGGACCTGCATATGGTGCTTATCGACTTGGAGAAGGTGTATGATAAGGTCCCAAGGGAGGTGCTTTGGAGGTGCTTGGAGGCGAAGAGCGTGCCGGAAGCCTATATCAGAGTAATCAAGGACATGTACGATGGTGCTAAGACTAGGGTTAGGACGGTGGGTGGCGACTCAGACCATTTTCCTGTGGTTATGAGGCTCCACCAAGGATCGGCGCTGAGCCCCCTCTTGTTTGCCTTAGTGATAGATGCTCTGACTCGTCATATTCAAGGGGATGTGCCTTGGTGTATGCTTTTTGCTGATGATATATTATTGATAGACGAGACGAGGGTCGGTGTTAGTGAAAGGCTAGAGGTATGGAGACAGACTCTCGAGTCTAAAGGTTTCAAAATAAGCAGTTCTAAGGCAGAATACCTGGAGTGCAAGTTTGGCGCCGAACCGAGTGAGGTAGGCAGGGACGTGATGATTGGTTCCCAGGCCATTGCCAAGAGGGACAGTGTCCGATATCTTGGGTCGGTGATTCAGGGGGACGGAGAGATTGACAGGGACGTCACCCATCGCATAGGAGCGGGGTGGTCGAAGTGGAGGCTTGCATCAGGGGTCCTGTGCGACAAGAAAGTTCCTCACAAACTCAAGGGGCAATTCTATAGAGCCGTGGTTAGACCTGCGATGCTGTATGGGGCGGAGTGCTGGCCCGTGAAGAACTCTCATGTTCAGAGAATGAACGTCGCGGAGATGAGGATGCTTAGGTGGATGTGCGGGCACACCAGACTAGATAAGATTAGGAACGAAGTTATTCGAGAGAAGGTAGGGGTGGCCCCGGTAGATGAGAAGATGCGAGAAGCGAGGCTGAGGTGGTTCGGGCATGTTCGGAGGAGGGGTCCCGATGCCCCGGTGAGGAGCTGCGAGTGGCTGGAGATTGTTGGCGGTCGGCGAGGCAGAGGGAGGCCTAAGAAGCATTGGGGAGAGGTGATTAGGCAGGACATGACTAGAATGCAGGTTTCCGAGGATATGACCGTTGATAGGAGAGTCTGGAGGTCTAGGATCAGGGTTGTAGGTTAGGGGCTCCTAGAGTTCTTCGTAGTTACTGTATGATATTAATGCATGCGATTGTATTTAGGTTCCTTATGTTTAGATAATTATTTCCGCTATTTCTGCTATTTCTGCGGGTGATACTAATGCTCTATTGCTATTGTTTTTGTTTTTGTTTTTGTTTTGCAGCTGATTTCCCTTTTTCCTATGCGCCGAGGGTCGATTGGAAACAGCCTCTCTACCCTTTCGGGTAGGGGTAAGGCTCGTCTACATATTACCCTCCGCAGACCCCACCTGCTGGGAGTATACTGGGTAGTTGTTGTTGTTGTTGTTGTAGTTGGAGTGATATTTGGGACCGTTAAGTTGTTTCTCTTACAGACCCTCTAGCCATATATTCCCACCATCATTATTTTAACTGTTCGCTGTTGTCAAACACCACCCTCCGTGCCCCAGCTCACATTACAATCAGATATCACCAACCTTTTTCTGTCAAACATTTTTGAAGGATAACATTAATCATACTAAACAGAGTCCAATTTTTTTTCATCTTCCCATTGCTTTGAAGTCTATATTTTAAGGTCCTGCTGTGGAACTCTACCACAATCTAAGCAGACTCACTGCAATATTCATCCTGTTAGGATATTCATATTCCTTTTTCTTGTGTTTCAATAAAGCTGGATGTTTATGTAGAAGGTACAACAGTTATGGGGGAAAAAATAGAGATGGCAGACAAATTTGTAACTTTTTTTTCAAGAGGGGATGCTCCTGTGGTGGTAAAAGCGCATAACATTGAACTTGGACAGCTCCTATATTTGTGTTCCAACTAAAGTATTTGTTTCACTTGTCAATAAAAATTATATGTAAAGATACTTGTTCTCTGAACTTCTTTGCTGCAACTCAATCAGACCAGATCTCAATAACTCGGATGCCTTACTTCTATTCTCATCTGCCAGAATAATTGAATACCTAACAGTTGCTATCTTTCCCTTACAGTTCTGTCTTTAGAGAGCTAAGGAAGTACCAGAAAGACTTTTCTGGCTGGTGTGCGGAGTGCCAGCGCGAGAAGAAGGAAAGGCAACGACTGTCCATTGCTGCTACTAAATTGGTATGCAATAACTTGTCTCTCTTGTAATAATAACTTTAGCCAATAGTTGACAGGTTCTACTTATGCATTACGACATTAAAAGCTATGTTATAGTTAGAGCATGTTGAAGTATGTTCTAAATTTTTTTTGTCCTAAATGTTTTCCAGGAGCTGCTGAAAAGAGAAGGGGAAGCTGCTACATAGCTAATTTTTTTGTTCGTCCTTTTGCCTCATGTAATATAGCTGTATGCTCATATTCAAGGCCGAAGAACTTTCGTGTTAGATATAATATAATATGAAAGGGTTTTGTTTGTGTTACTGAAATAGCTGTACATGTAAATCGAGTAGGTACCCTTCTATTTGCCAACTGAGATGGTATCATTACAAAACTGGCAATCGAGTGTCAGCATTGTTTTCTAGTGTTGTATGTTAATGGGGGGCAATTTCTTTCTCAATATAGGCTATGCTATTCTATTTTGTTATTATTTCCTTTTTTACCGGGTAGATAGTTCTTCATTGGCCAATTAAATAGAACTGTGTTCTATTAATGATAGTCCAGTTGGTTGGTTACTTGAACTTCCACCGGTTGGTATAACCGGTATTGATGGGGATTCGGTTTCCTTTCCCATTTTTCCTTCTTCCAGCTTGGTACTTAGTTGGTCTAACTTGAGTTCATCTAAATTATTTTATCGAGTATCGTTAACTTCTGCTAACAAGGGTATCTAAGTAACTTTACAACAACAACAACCCAGTATAATCCCACTTAGTAGGGTCTGGGGAGGGTAGTGTGTACGCAGACCTTACCCCTACCCTAGGGTAGAGAGGCTGTTTCCAAATAGACTTCCGGCATTCTTTCCTCCAAGAACTTCCCACCTTGCTCTTGGGGAGACTCGAACTCACAACCTCTCGGTTGGAAGTGGGGGTTGCTTACCATCAGAGCAACCCCTCTTGTCTCTAGCATCAAGTAACTTTGTTTACCAAAATTTAGACAAATGAGAAAAAAACTACCTTGCTATTTTCATACTTGACTGGCAATTTTTTCCACATATGGCAATTGCCCGAGACCCATTTCTGAAGGCTGACCAGCTTTTACAAATGTGAAGTTATCTATATTCATTTCCTTTTATAACTGTCGTCCGGAGACTCTGCTCTTTAATGCAGCTAACCTTGCATATTGCTTCCTTTCTAGTTTCTTCTATGTTAATAAAATGAAAAAGAAAGCTCCTTTTTCTTGAATTCATTTGAGGGGAAAAAAGAAAAGGGTAAAATTCAAAAACAGCCAGATTTACAAGTAGTAATTGAAAAATAGTCACAGTTTTAAAAATAAATTAAAATTTAGCCACTTTTCATGTAAAATAAATCTGAACAAAAATATTATTCAAAATCCGAAATTTTTTTACGTCATGTTATGCTGAATTTTCATAATGTGCTGAAGTTCCAACATAATATATTGAAAGTTCATATGCAGGTGCTCCAATTTTCAGTATATTATGTTGGAACTTTCCGCGTGCTGGAGTTACAACATAATATGTTGGAAGTTCATACACAGATACTACATTCTCCTGTATATTATACTGGAATTTTTTGTGTGCTGTAGCTCTAACATAATATGCTAAAAGTTTATGAGCAAGAGCTCCATAATCCTGTACATTATGCTGGATTTTTTCATGTTGCAGCAAAATAATGACTATTTTTCAATGGCTTTGCAAATACTGATTATTTTTCAATTAACAATACGAAAATTGGCTAGCCCGTGCTATTTTAACAAAAGAAAATGTATTAATCAAAACTATAAGTTTGAAGCAGTAAGATTGTCTATATTAACCTCATCAGGTAATCTCCAGATCCACTTTGTACAATACACTTGAAAAAAGAGGTAAATCTCATTGAATAGCCAAATAGATACATCTTCATCGTAGCAGGACTGATCATATCTTTTCAAGTACCAAAACTCATTCAACTGGCTTCCTCTTTCTTCCAAGTACAGAAGCTTTCTGCAATCTAGGACCTCCCATTCGCCACTTCTTAAATGATGCTGTTGATGACTGACCAGCTTCATACACTTCGCCATCAAATTATCAATAAAAACCAGAAAATTAGAAATGAATCTTACAAGTATTTGACCAGAAATATTTTTTGAAAGTAACATTTTAAAGTTTTAGTTCAGTGGTGTTTTTAAAAGAAGTAATGTTAACAAAACAAAAGTCTTCTGGCCTCTAAAAGCAACCTGAGACGATTTTCCAAAAAAGAAATAAATTTGGGAACAGAACTTCAAAGAAGCGTGTATAAAAGGGCAGCCTGGAGCACTAAGCTCCCGCTATGCGCGGGTCCGGGGAAGCGTATTAAAGAAGCATGTATGAGATTCTCAAATAAACTGTCTAGATGCCACTACTCAGAAGAGGTTTTTTCTTCTTTCTTAGTTTGAGGGAAGAGCGGGAGGTTGAGAATCAATAGATTATTAAGAATTTTCTCACATTTAGTCTCTTCTTTTGTCAGAAGAGTCAAGTGCTTGGGAACCACAATTGATGTTGTAGTATGAGCCTTGATGAGAGCTTCTCTGTATCTTGTTCGAAATGCAACCAGAAGTAGAGGTCCAATGGTTTTCTCACCAATCCTGTCCAATAAGAAAGACAAATAATATAAGGTAATGTCGACATGAATAAACATCAAATTAGCATCTAGGTTTGAAGGAAAAGAAAATCAGGAGAAACAACAAACTTTAGGCAACAAGAGCTGCAGCTGCAATCTGCAATTGTACTTCTAGATACACTCAAATGTACCAGAATTTGAAGAGGAAAGATGCATACCAACGACATCATTTGATGTTGCAAAAGAGAACTGGAATATTTAAAACTATTGATTACTGGTTTGCTATCAAATTAAAAGTAGCTAAGGTCTTGCACTACCATGTACAGATTGTGCCAGAGGATGAACAGAGATCTTTATGATTTCTGCAGAAGACAGCTCATAATCAAACAGGGGAGAGAATGGCTTTGAGTTTCCCTTTCATGTAACTAAGTCCTGATTTTGCACAAGTGTAACCTAACGAGAGGCCCGTTTCAACTCTGCTCAATAATATTTTGTGTGTTTCCGGCTTTTTTATCTACATAGAATAAAATCAACCACAAAGCACATTCCTAAGTTTTAAATACCTCTCCTCAAGAATCGCCTTTTCTTCTTTTAACAGGAACACGTCATTCACATAAAATTTCTAATAGAAAACCACTCTGTATCCGTAGTCTACCCAAAAGCTCTTGAATTCATTGGGACAATGCCAGCTTTCATGACTGCATTTGAAAGTTAATCATGCATGCAGAATCAGCAAGACTGTGAAAGCACCGTGTCAGAGGGTATCACCATACCTTGTAAGGACTAACGAGAGCTCCATCAGCGAACTTATCCATAGCTTGGGTTGGGCCTTCTCTCCTTTGTTTTTCTATGAGCTCGCATTAGAAAAGATAAACCCCATTGAAATGGAAGAGCATCCAAGGGATTCCCTTTTAAAGTCATTGAGATCCATTTATGGTCTAAATGTAGCATCTTTCCTCAAATATTCATCACTAATCACCACTTCCCATTACTCAGCTAATCTGAAAAGTGAAAACTATTATCCCTTGGTACTATTTGGATTATATTAAGTTCTTCCAGCAGTCCTTTGGATCAACTATAAGCACTATTAACAGTCAAGTGCACAAGTTTCAGGTTATACACCATGCTTTACATAAAGTAATACTCCTATGAACTACATCGGTTTCAATTAAAAGCCCTCTTCCCTGGCAGCTTTCTGGTCCACTCCTAGTTCACCTATAGAAGTTTGGCCATTTAGCATGCCTTCAGAACCCTTCTTCACATTAGCACAATCATTTCTCACATTACTTCGCCACTATTGCGATCTAAGATCAGTCAATCTACATCAGCTTCCTCTACTTGGGGTTCTCGGAGGATTTGCAAAAGAAGAAACAGGTGCAAGGTAACATAACGGTTGCAGGCAAAAAGGAACAAAGACAAGAAGAACTCACAGGCGCGCTATCTTGCATCCAAAATTATAAAAGTAGGGGCATAGACTTCTCAGATCCACATGTGCTGCGTCAGCTCCTATCTCGTTCCTCGTTTTGGCACTAGTAAATTAACATATAAGAAACAAATAGGTAGAAATTTTCAAATCTTGGAAATTGGATCTATAAGACAAGCACTGGTGTGAATTATCATATGAGATACATCATGTTTTAGACGGCACATGCAAGTGTCTAAATAGCAGATTGTCATCAGCCTGAAGAGATCAACCAATCTACTATCTTTTAACTGATTTTTAAAGATAACTTTGCACAAGGTAAGATCAAGTGTCCACTAATATCCAATCTCTTCCGATATCTGCCACTTCGCATACTTAACTATTTCCACTGGTGTATCAAGTAAAAGTAAACATGAAACCATTATGAGAAACACTAAGAACTTTACTTGGTATCAAAGTATGGAGGAACTTTGATAGACACGGCCTGTCTCACATATAGCTCCTGGGCAAGCCAAAAGGGCATTTCTACTTGTGTACCAGCTACCACCTGGGATTGAATGGGGAAATAAACATCAGAATTTGGTCCGAAAAATAAGTATTTTTAAGTTCTATACACTGAGGTGTAAAAACTATTTACACAAGTAGGATATTTAAAAGGTAAATATAGGTAACTATCTATTTAATATTAGCACTGATTGGTAACCTAGAATAAATGGTAAATTACTTGCTATAACATGTTAAATTACACTAATGGTGCAAAAAATTATTTACAAAATAAGGTCATTTAAAAGGTAAGTACAAGTAACTATTATTTAATAGTACTCCATAACATTGATTGCTAACCGCGAATTTATGCTAAATTAACTGCTATAACATGTTATATTACACTGATGGTTTAAAAAATAAACGGCCAATGTGTATAACTTAAATCCGGAAAACAAAACCGATTCACCATAAAAAAATTTACCTTGTTAGTTTCATCAGCACAATCAAAAATCCCAACCTCATTAGCTGTTTGCAAGAACACAGCTGGAACAAGCTGAATTCCATTAAGATTATCAATACCCACAAATATTTTTATACTTAAACAAAACATAAGAAAATTCAAGAACTGGGAATTACCTCTTCTTCAGCTAATATATCATCAATGTCATAATAATTTGCCATCGTCAATGAAAAAAAGTCGACTTTTCAACAAATTGGGTTCAAACTCACTCGACAATTTGAAAAAATCAAAACTTTTTTGGTTTAGTTAATTCAACAATAAATAAGTAGTACAGAAATTAGGGAAAACAGAAACTATATGTAAAAATTACTGCTTTATTTGAGATTTCAAAAAAATAAGAAGATTTGCTATGCGAAATACCAAAATGAGATCGAAGCCCTAACCCGCCCTTTTTAGCAAATCGTATTTGTTTTTTGAAAATTGAGATGAAAAAGGCGCTAAGTGAAATGAATTTGTGTACATGGCGCCCCTTTAGTTTTACTCTTATTGAGTTTATGCCCGCAAGTTGTGGAAAATATGTATTACTACACCATTTATTTCAATTTATGTAAACATATTTTGTTTTTCGTCTATTTTACAAAATTGATTTATTTTTTAATTTTGAAAAAAAAATAATTCAATATCCTTATTTTATACTTAAATAAGATTTTTTTATCCAAACAAATATTATGATAATATGGTTAAGACTATCTTCATAATATGTTTTCGAAAATATATTCAAGTATAAAAAATAAAGTGAAACGAGAAATGTAGAAGGTGTAGGCATATTATTTTTGATCCCCCGGGATTTTATACTTTTTAGTCTTTAGATATTTAGTTTGGGCCTAATATCACTATTTCACCTAATTTTTACTATTTTACTTTATTTTAAGAGCAAACATTGCAAAAATACAAAAAATAATTTTATTTTTTAATTTAATTTGTATTAGGTATTTTTAGAAAGACATATTACTTTTAACTTCCTTTTATTTTACTATAATCTTTGAAAATACAAAAAAAAATAGTTTCAACTTTTATTTTTAATATTAATAGTTTGTCAAAAGCAATTAAGAGTTTTTATGTTTTATAAGTATTTAAATTGAATTCTTAATCTTTTTTTTTTTGAATAAACAGATTTTCTATTCTATTTCGTCAAAAAATTGTACACGTACAAACATAGATGCTGACCATCTATACTCATATGCTATACAATCACTACACCTATTATCAATCTAATAAGATTTGCAATATCACTATTTGATAGTAAATGTGACAATTCTGTCCAAGAGCACCCTAGGGTAATGGTTTAAGCTTAGTAAAACAATCTTTCATTTATGAATTGAAGCTCCTCTTGAGTGGAGATGAACTGATATTTCCTTACAGACATTATTGCTCAGCATTTTCCCTCATTGGAATCTCATTTTATTGCGCTCTCTCCATATCAGTGTCACCAGGATCCCAAACAGACAGGCAGTGGTTTCTGTTACACCAGAACGACTCTTTGAAATGCCGTGATATCCAATTCACCGTACAAGCATTTTGAGTACATGATCTCGACGGTGGCCTGGGTGCTTGTCGCTGCAGCGTCGTAACTTCGGCCAAGTGACTTTGTCGTCCCTCTTTACGTAGATTCTTGTTTGGTCAAATTTCTACCCATACAAGTCTTACTAGTTTCATTTGTTAAATTGTTAACAACTAAATAAATTTATATAAATTAAGTCGGATAAAATAATAAAGAAAAAAATATGATACTTCGGAGTCTACTTCTTTTTATTGACAAAATAATATGACAACGTCTCACTTCTTTTGATTCAAAGAGTAGTAGATTGATTTTGGCAACATTTTGGAGTATTATTACACATGTAATTCTTAAATAACTCATACGATTTAACTTTTTAAAGTATGTGAGTGTATCACTATTTTCCACTACAATTAGCTTTACCTTTAAAATAGAAATAAGACCTGAAACTTCAAACTATATTCGTGTGCTGGAAAGCACATATACCATTGTTTGATTTTACGTCCAATAACGATTGCTCATTGCGCCACTTTTATTGACTTGCTTTTTCTGATTTACTTTTATTTTAATTGTAATAATTTATTATGTATGTTTATTGTAATTTATATTTATGTAAATAATTACAATAACAACAACGCATTAAAATTTCACTAATGGGATCTGGGGTAGTGTGTATGCCGATATTACCTTTATGTCGAAAGAATAGAAAGACTGTTTCCGAAAGGTCATCGGTGCAAGAAAATAAAAAAGTTCACCATTAAAGTCATGTATTTAAGAATTTGAACATTACGATTATAGTACAAGAACAATTCTATTTTTTTTTTGCAGTCGATGGTATTCAAAAATAATTTGATTAATATATATTTAGATCTAAATGTGTATTTATGTGATAATTAGTTATTTTCAAAAGCATTTATGATTTTTTAGAAAAAAAACTAGGATTATCCGTTCACGTTAAAAAAGCTAATAAGAATAAGTCATGAGAATGAAATAAAAAATTCATCAAAAGTATGAATTGAGTCACGAGAATTAAATAAATTTTTTAATATATGAATCCAAATTAATTAGCACGTCAATTTCTAGTTCTTTCCTTTTCCTTCCAGAATAAGAATTTGGGAAAAATTAAGAACTGAAACTAAACAATAAATCACATACAATAAATTAATAATTAATAATTAATAATAAATATATAAATAAATATAATACAGATTCTACATATCCCCTCTTTTCCCCTATTTATAATACCAAAAAAATATCTCCATTATTCATTCTTCAGTTCGCTCTCTCCTCCCCGCCTCGTCTCTCTCCTGTCAGCTTCAATTCTCTCTTTATTATCTCATAAATTCATTATATATTTTTTCGCACGATCAGGTTTCGATCGTGCGAAGAACCGGAAGATATAATCGAGAAAAAATCCGCGTCAATTGAGAGAATCACATAATTTTAGGTCTTCGCTTGCAAAATCAGAGGCTTTGTTGGTGTTGGTGAAGTTGTATTAGAGAAAAAAAGAAAAAAATCGATAAAGTTAGGGTTTAGATTTATTTTGTGTTAATTATTGTATTTTTTGTTTGTTGTAGTGTATCGCAATTTAATGAGAATTGGTGTGAAGTGTAATACTGATAAATTTCCTTCTTTTTTTCAGTTTTGATTTTACCTTTTTTGTTTCCCCAGTTACATTCAATTGTTGTAGTGAAATATTCAGAAAAAAAAGAGGAACACTTTGTTATTGAAGGTTAATTTTATTATTATATGCAAAAAAGAAAAAAAGAAGATAAAAGCTTTATTGAGTTAGTATTTTCAATTGAGTAAAAAAAAACGGAAAAAAGGGGAAGTAAGTTATTTTGTGTTATTTGTGGAAAGAGGAGGCGATATGAGTAGCACCGCATATGGAGTATCTGAACCAATTTCAACTGGTGGACCCACTGAATTGGATGTTGTTAGAAACTGCGAATTGGAAAAGGTTTGTTCTTGCTTTTTTAACTTGTTAAATTGTTGTAGTATATGTTTGGAAATTTGACTTGTCAATTTTTGTTGTGAATATTGGTATGAGGTGTTTAAATGGAGTAATATGGTCAGTGATGATTCATATAGTTGACCCCAACTTTGGGATTGAGGCATCGTCGATGCGTTGTTGTTATGATTGAATTTTTTTTTCCTCCTGTGTTTATAATGCAACAACAACAAAAACCCAGTATAATCCCACTTAGTAGGGTCTGGGGAGGGTAGTGTGTACGCAGACCTTACCCCTACCCTTGGTTAGAGAGGCTGTTTCCAAATAGACCCCCGGCATCCTTCCCTCCAAAAACTTCCCACCTTGCTCTTGGGGAGACTCGAACTCACAACCTCTCGGTTGGAAGTGGGGTTGCTTACCATCAGAGCAACCCCTCTTGTCCCTGTGTTTATAATGCGTTTCTAGATTATGTGTAAGGTTGAATTTGCATAATTCAGAGGTTATAAATTGGGATTGTGTTTATGTCCATTTGTTTCTTGAACAGATTTGTAAGTTAAAAGTTGCATTATATACTTGTTAATGATACTTGAGTAGAACACATGGATTAACTCCAAAAAGATCAAAACTGTACATATTTATAAGTAAAACAATTATTGACCTATCGAGATGATAATTATGAGTGATTATTTGTAAAAATAGGTGATAATTAAATATTTAGCGAAGCACATTAAGCTATGGTTCTACCCAAATACTTGTATCAGTCAGTTATACTTCACATCAATACCCTTTCAGAAGACTTATCAGCTATAACCGAGCCTAAACAAGTGTTAATAGAAATGTTATGTATTTGCTTGCTTAATGGGATAGGTATACAGTTTTGAAGTTGAACCAGACATAACCGTGCTTTGCCCTTATGGCACAAGAGGGTGATTTAAAACCAGTCTAAGCAATTTTGATTTGAAATCAAGCTAAGTTTTTCTTCTCAACAATGAATTGTTCTTCTCTTAAATGATTAAACTAACACAGATTAGTGTCCCAACGAATTGATGTCTGAGTCAAGAGAAAACAATGCTCGAACCTAAGTTGATATCCGAGATTCCTGATCTATATATACACACACATGCACACACGCACACACATTCTTACACTCATACTCACTTATCCGTGTGTTAGTCTGTGTGAGATAGAGAGAGACACATTGTAGTTTTTAAACCATATCTGACAAGGAATGCACCTTTTCAGTTTCTCGCAGATGCAGGCTTATATGAAAGTCATGAAGAAGCCATTAAGAGGGAAGAAGTGTTAGGGAGATTAGACCAGGTTATTCTTGTTTTGTGAATTGAGAATTCTCAGTCTACTATAAAGTCATTAATTACTGATTCTGGAGTAAAACAGATTGTGAAGACGTGGGTGAAAAATGTCTGTCGTGCTAAAGGCTTCAATGATGACGTGGTGCAAGAGGCAAATGCAAAAATCTTCACATTTGGGTCATATCGGCTGGGAGTATGTCTTTTTCTTCTTGTTTACACCCTTTGTTGGTTTCAACTGGTAGTAATTTTCTTGGCACTTGCATTATTGGTTCGGTTTTCATGTCTGTGGCTTAATGTTGGAACAGCTTGAAATGAAGCTCTTTTCTTGGGGTGCGGGGGGGGGGGGGTGCGGGGGTGGGGGGTGCTTATTTTCTTGATTGGATTTTGGGGATTACAAGTTCGCAGGTTAAATGCAGTTGCATGTATGATGAATTTGTCAAATCTGATATAGTACTTGATTGAGGAGAGGGTATTTGGTCTAACCTTTCTCCAAGTTCTTGCACATCTTTTAATTTGTAACAACCTTGTGACAACCTCAATTAGCAAGAATAAATAGGTGTTGTTTCTTCCTTTCCCCATCAATTCTATAGTGTTTCCTGGCCCTTGCGTTATTTATGAACCCTGCTGGTATTGGTTTTGCAACTTGTTCTTTTCATCATTGTGATGCCTTAGTGAATTAGTTTTTTAAATTTGGGATGTCAAGGGGAGGGATTGTTCAGTGATACTTTATAGTAGTTGGGGACCCTTTTTGAAGCAGGAGTGATTACTGCAAGGAGAAACTTTAGATAGTTCACATTTTACATTTTTGGTATTGGGAATATATATGTTAACTTTACAGAAGACGTGATTTAAGTTGATAAAGGATTGAAGGAGCATTTTTATTTTATGTTGCTTGGCTTCAAGGACTTTGGCTTTTTCTTGTTTGTCAGATAATTTTACCATTTCATTTATCAAGTTAACTTTTTTTTTAAATTGTCTTTAACAGGTACATGGCCCTGGTGCTGATATAGACACTTTATGTGTAGGACCTAGACATGCTACTCGTGAAGTAGGATGACAGCTTTTTCAGTTTACATCCTTTAATTTTAGGTTTCTCTGCTGAAGATTGATGCATGAAATATTCTTCTTACATTGCAGGACTTCTTTGGGGAACTTCATAGAATGCTTGAAGAGATGCCTGAAATACAAGAACTTCATCCTGTACCTGATGCACATGTTCCTGTTATGAAGTTCAAGTTCAATGGGGTTTCTATAGACCTTCTTTATGCAAATGTAGCACTCTGGGTTATTCCTGAGGTATGATTCTCCTGTATGTGACTGATCACACTTTTGCTTTGAGATGCACCATCCTTTGCAGTCTGGAAAATCTATCTTCTGATGTGCATTTAGCTTTGTTATATACTGCTGCGAGTACTGCTGCATATCTTCTTCATAATTGGTTGAATTGGTGAAACTAACATGGCGTTTCCCGCGATTCCACATCTTACTTCGATGCATTTACCTTTTCATTTTGCTAATTAAATTTTAAAGTAGCCAAAGAAATGTGCGATATGCTCTAAACTTAGTTGGATAAAGTAGGTGGTGCCATGTATCCTTAAGTTGCTTCTTGCAGTTGGTATTGGCAAAAGACAGAAGTGGATGTAGGGAAATATGGAATTACAGCCTTCGCTGCATATTGTGGATTTTGTGGAGATAGAGGATGATTTGAAAGGAGTTTGACTCCTACCGAGAAGCTGAAGGCTCAATGGTTGTTGTCTTCAGCTTTTTTGGGTATAGATGTTACTTGTAAATAGCATGGTTGGATCGAAAGATTTATTATCTCCCTTCATTTTTTATTTGGATGTAAGTAGTAGCTGGTCTTTGTAAAGGGAAAGCTACCACAGTTTGGTTTCATCTTTAAGCAGCCACTTGATGCTTATTTAAGAACAATGGATGGTTTTGAAAACTTTAACTGGTAATCTTATGAGGATATAGGTTTGGTTTGGGCTCTTAATGACAATTGAACATCTGAAAGGAGGGCCCAGTTGGCGGGTGGGGAGTGAATTTGTGCATGATTACTTGGTACTTCTCTTGACTCTTGCTTGTATATGCAACTTAGCATGCTTTTTTTGCAATTGCATGAGGACTATTTCTGGGACTCTTGACTACTTCAAGGTATGTAAAAGGAGTATTAGATTCTTGTTTACTTTTCTTAAATGTGAAATATTGAGAGGCCATTCCTAATTACTATTCGCTAACGTTAACAATTATCCGTAGTGTTCATTTATCTTCTGTCCTGTTGTGTGCTGATGACTATAATTGTCTTCCTTGTGGTTTTAGAACCATCATAATTCTAATGTCGTCATCCTATTAATCTGAAATAACTTGTTATGCTGTTGAAATAAATTCTGTAATCTGTAAACTTCTGGATTTTTGTCTCTTGCAGGATTTGGATGTTTCGCAGGAGTCCATACTACAGAATGTGGATGAGCAGACTGTTCGTAGTCTTAATGGATGCAGAGTAACGGATCAAGTTTTGCATTTAGTACCCAATATCCAGGTTGTTGCCTCACAATTATGTGAATTGCATTTGCTTTGAAACTTTATGCTTAATCTTTCCCCACTCTTTGGTCCTGCAGAGTTTCCGCACCACACTGAGATGCATGAGACTCTGGGCAAAAAGGCGTGGAGTTTACTCAAATGTAAGTATCCAACATGACCCCTTGTACAATCTTATGTGTCCTTAAAGGTACAGTGCCTGTCATCTTGGTGAAAGTCAGCCAGCCTCTCTTAAACTTGTGTCACTTCTGTTTTGACCAGGTTACTGGATTTCTTGGCGGTATTAATTGGGCATTGCTTGTTGCTCGGATTTGCCAACTTTATCCAAATGCAGTTCCTAGCATGTTGGTCTCTCGGTTTTTTAGAGTCTACAGTTTGTGGCGCTGGCCAAACCCAGTTTTGCTGTGTCCCATAAATGAAGGATCTCTTGGGCTTGCTTATTGGGATCCTCGGAGGAATTTCAAAGATAGGCAGCATCTAATGCCGATAATAACTCCAGCATACCCCTGCATGAATTCTAGCTACAATGTTTCAACGAGTACCTTGCGTGTTATGACAGAAGAATTTCAGAGAGGGAATGAACTTTGTGAGGTATTTATGTGTGCTCAGTTTTTGTGGGGTTTACTGCATTTTCTATTGTACTGAATACAATCAATGTGAGCTGCCGGTTTTTTCTTCCTATTGGTTCTCCTATTGAGTTAATTTACCCCATTTGATTTCTATTATCTAAATACAGATAAAAACCAAAACTAAGATTTTGAATGTTGTTCGAGCTTGTTTATTCGATTGAGTGTGCCATTCCATGGAGTGGGAGTACGATCTTTGGTTTAGTAGAAGCATTTTGCTCTACTGTCTTCTTTACTGGATAAATCACTTGCTGTTTACTTTAGTTTCAGTGTTCCATGTTTTCACAGCTTAATGCATGTCATAATTGCTGGCTTTTGGTAGAGTCAGATTGAAGTTTCCTGCATCCATGTTAGCTCCATATGATCCTGAATTTTCCTTAATGGCTATATTTACCTCACGTCTCTTTCATCTCTTTCTTACAACTAGATGCAACAAGGGAGGCATAAATTAGAGCTTTATAAGCTCATCAATCTCTCTCACACTCTTATTTAATATGCAAAAGACTTTTTTTTAAACATACAAAGTAGGCATAAATATACCAGATATGTCTAGGGAATGCTGCAGCTTATCCGTAACACCTGAGTATAGTAGCAATTACAATTAACTTGGTAATTGAAATTGATACTAATAAGCCTTGCGAGAACTTAATCTCAGCTATTGAGACAAAAATATTGGGCTTCTTTAGCCCTAATGTTTTAGTCCTGATTCATTGGTGACTTTAAGCATTCAACTCTAGTCTCTAGTGCATGGTGCAATCTAGGAAGGAAGACATTTTCACCATAAGAAATTGTTTCTTCCTAGATTGCACCATATTTATCAGATTTCTAGGGATCTCTTACCTCCAGAAGTTTTTAAACTGCCCTTCCTATACATATATGTAAGATAAGACCTTGGGTCTTATTGAAGGCTAAAAACTCCGCCGTCAACAAAAGATTACTTCATCGTCGGTTTCTCACCGAATTTCATTCAATTTTTTGCTCGTAAAATTGATGTTGCTTCTTCCATAATTTAGGCTCATGCTTAACTTCGTAACCCCCCCCCCCCCCCCCCCTTACACACACAAAAAAAAAAAGAAAGAAAAGCGCAGCGAGTGAGAGAGCAAGTAAGAGGGTGTGTGGACCATGCTCATATCAAGTCTGCGCCCCCAAGGAAATTTTAATTGCCAAATTACGATTTCTGTAGGATAGAAGGCTAGGTAATTTATTTCGTCTTTGTGTGTAGTTGCTCTTAAACGTTTGTTTTGGTGGTTCAAGCATGCATATATAGTGAATTTGGTGCTCATGGTGAAGATGCTTGGTTCTATCCCTAATTTCTTTTTAGACTTCTTCATTTAGTTTTTTCGGCACCAATGCTCCACAGTCATGACTTCTATTCTAATCCTATTGCTGCTATCTACCAGTTTGTTATTCCTATTTTATTAGTTGAGGTCGTCTTTCCCTGACTCATTTTTGTGTGCATAGGCAATAGAAGCTAACAAAGCTAGCTGGGAAAGTCTTTGTGAGCCTTTCGCTTTTTTTGAAGCCTATAGAAACTATTTGCGGATAGACATAGCTGCAGAAAGTGAGGATGACATGAGGAAATGGAAAGGATGGGTTGAATCTAGGATACGCCTGCTCACTCTAAAGGTGATGTTTCTTTTCTTCTGCTTCACATTTTGATGACTTCGTCTCTATTGCTTCGCCAAAGGCACTGAACTAATGAAGTTTCCATGCTCTATTATCCAGATTGAGAGAGACACCGCTGGTGTACTTCAATGTCATCCACATCCGGGTGAATTTTCAGATAAATCTAAGCCGTTTCACCATTCTTATTTTATGGGATTACGTAGAAAACAAGGTACAAATCCTCAACAAGGTGAACAATTTGATATAAGGTTGACAGTTGAGGATTTTAAGCGAGATGTATATGCATATTCTTTTTGGACATCTAGCATGTGGATTCATGTGTGTCATGTCAGACGAAAAGACCTTCCTAACTTTGTCTTCCCTGGAGGAGTGCGTCCTGCTCAGCCTGCAAGAACTGAAAGTCGTTCAGTTTCAAAATCACTTGGTTCTGCTAAGGCAACATCTGTAGATGCTGCTTTTAGCAGAAAGAGAAAGCATGACGAAGTTAATACAGGTTTTACCTCAAAAGAGTCTTGCCTGGCCATGAGTAGCAGTGATGCCAGCTCACCAGGTGAAACTAGAGATTTGAAGCAATTTGAAGCTGATATTGGTGATACCTTGAATAGTGGTGGGCTTGTTGATAACCAAATTGATGTTTCTGTCAAAAGCACATTGCCTGTGCCTTCATCAGGTGCAGCTGTAACAGAGACAATAGCTGTCAAGCAATCCGCAGAACCGACTTTGGGCCATCAAAGTGGATCTCATTGTTTTGAAGCTCCTGGGGATGAACTGGAAGTGACAAATGGAGTCAAGCATTTTGATGGGGCTAATGAACTGCAGATGGAGTCCCCAACAGCAGAGGAAATGGTTGAGGCAGCAACATCAGAGGAAAAGGACAGAATTGGCGGTTCTAGCCATAAGGTCCTCCAAAGCGAGGGCTTGGAAGAACTTGAGGTTGTCTTCAGAATTCACACACTTATTTTCTTTAAATGCAGAATATATCGAATGTCTATTGAGATCCTGATTTTGTGCACCCTCAGTCTGTCCATCTGCAGTGCATCATACAAATCTCCTTAATCCTTTTCTTCTTTTCAGCTTTTTGTGTTCGAGACTATTTTTTGGATAGATAATGTATGATACCGAGACTAACATCATGGACCTATGGAATTTAACAGAACAGTTGATTAAACTAGTTAATTGTGCTTTTTATTGATGTCTTTGGTATAAGTCTTGTCCCGCTATTGAAGGTTCTAACACAAACTGCCGTGTTAGAGAAAGCATCTGATTCTTATTGGCCCTAAATTATGAGTAGTCTTTTTGGAGTTCATTTTAAATATGGCAGCATTTTGTTGTTAGTTACTTGTTGCAACGAAAAAGTGAACCAGTCTTTATGTGGAGCATGGGATATACCAAAGGCCACTTCCCTTATTTGTTTTTTCCAGTTCATTCCCATTTTTTAGCTCCAAGCTCTTCGTAAAATTGTAAAATTTGGTGCTTGTTACCATTAGATGTTTAATCGTTGACCAGAATTGGGATAAAAAGTGCAATTTTGCAAGGTGCTGTGATAATTTGATAGTCCATTGTAACTCGTCAATTTCTTTTTTTTTTTGTGAGTCCATTTTGTCATCGTCCCTTATATGTTGTCAGAGAAATAGAGGGAGTCAGAATGGCCATTTTAAGAATCTTTACCGAAATATCCTCTGCTTTGCTTTCTGTTCAAATTTTCCTTTTGGATTTTCCTTGAGAAGACCTTCTTAGTGTCACCTGCAATATTCTATACATGTTGTTGCTAGTTATATAGTCTGAATTATGTAATTTGATTGTTTCTAAGACACGTAATATTGCATGTTGGTGTGACTGGAAACATTAGACAAATTTAAAAGCTTGACATGTTCCAAGTTGCTTTTGTGAATGATAGTCTTGTATGCAAAATTTTGTATCCAATACTGTTAGACAGGAAGACTGATGAAAAATCTGATCTTTTTGCTTCTTTCCCTTGCCCCTGAAAGCCGCTTGAGCTAGCTGCACCGTCATCCAGCATTGCATCTGATGCATTTGTGATTCCTCAGAAGCCTCTCATAAGGTAATGTATCTACTCTGCCAAATTGAACGAGTGAACTTTTCTAGAGGCGCTTTTAGATTGGTGATATATGCACTTCTTTGCAGGTTTAATTTTACTTCTTTGCGGAAAACTACTGAGAGCACATGAAGAAATGTTCACTGACCACATGCTGGAGATCGAAAGTATATCGAAAGCTTTTTTACTGGAAGCATCAGAGATGATATTTTTAATGAAGATGACGCGGGAGCTAAAAATGGAAATAAAATCCATTTTTGGCTGGAGGTGCGAGTATATCTTGCAATTTCTTAGGCTGAGCCATGATTTCTAAAGCAAAAAAAGAGAAAAGGAAAAAAGAAAAGAGAACTGAATCCAATTTTGACTGAAATTGGTTATTCTTGTAAATTATCAGTTGTTTGGAGACATCCTCAAGTGCCTTTGGATGCTGATTGTAAATTATATGGACAATATCTAAATAATGTGTACTCGAATACTATGTTTTGTGTATTTAAGTTTAAAAAATTCAAAGTAAAATAATTGTCTGCGCGGTTTAATATGTGAATTTGCTAGTTCTACGATTCTACACATTGTTTGGTGAGTCCCAAATGTGTACTTTTGTCTAAATATTCGAGTAATGTGTTTGTTTATGTGAATATTTAATTTACATGAAAATCACAGCCTATAAATGCAATTTACATGTGTCATGTGTCCGTTATAAACTCAAAGCTTGAACACGAAATCTCTTATCGAACATAAAGGAATTCTTTGGAGGTTATTTTGCGGTCCATTGCGCGAATGCATAATTATTTCGTGGGCCGCATTCTATCGCAGAACCAACATGAGAAAATTTCTGAGGGTGAACTCGAATTCTCTTATCGAACATAAAGGAATTCTCTCGGTTCCATTACAACCCTTGTGATCTTTGGAAGATGGCTGTTTATCTTCAATGTCTGTCGTCTAAAATGGAGGAATAGGTCGCTACTTATTCGATAAGGAGTTTCGCTACCTTATGTCCGTTAGAGTTACTATCGTCATTTATCGGGACTTTCATTCAAAACTTATAACACTTCTCCTTCCGATCTTCCAGTATGATCAAGTGTCAAACTTTATGTCTATTTCAGGTAGGTAAAGTTTAGGTGTTTGAGTTCAATGGACCTGTCAATTTGCATTTTGGTATTTTATACTGTTTCGTACCTTTGGCTTTTTGATTACTCATCTTTCAGTTTTTGTCCTGAGCACAATGCAAACAAATTTGTTATAATGCAAACAAACTTGTAGTAATAATCAATCCATTTACCAATGTTGAAGTTTCTCTCATTTTTCCTCTCAATTTCTTTCAACTTAGGTATCGTTTGGACATAAAATAATTACCTATATTCTGGAATTTTTTCGATATCTGTATTTGAGACCGATTAAATTCAAATTTGCGTAAAAAAGATTCATATTAGAGGTAAAACGCTCCATAACAAAGGTGATTTCATACCCCGATTTCGAATCCGAGGTCCCAATTATTATCAATAAGGAGTTGTATCACAAGTTGCAGTTCTATGTGATAACAATGACTGATATATTTTTGTTTCTATTTGATTTAACACTTTTACACTTATACACATTTAATTGAAATTGGTTGATATTTTGGTAGAGGGTATTACACAAGCTTTTCAAAGTCAAATTAAATTAGTATACTTAATCTTTGAGTTATCTTCTTAATGGTGTGTTGTGATTATTCTCTTATATTGTTCTTACTTTCTATTTATTTGTTCTTAATTTTCTACAATTATTGAGTCTTTGAACAGTAAATTTTGTGATTACTTTTGCTGTTTCATGTGCTTCAGCAAGAAAAGAACAAGTAAAAAATAGTTATGCCTACCCATCACTGTCATCTCCATAGTAAGTATTAAATAAAGTCAAGTTGCCATTATGATGTGATTATAAAAAAATTAACCTTAATCACAGCACAATTTGTGGATCACTATACAAGTGTATGCCAGTTATCTTTTGCATTTAAAATCTAATTTATATACACTGCCAATTTAGATTTTTGTTCATCTGTAAATTTTAACTCATGAATATTACTCCATCAGGTCCGAGGACAAAGTACTTTAGGTTGCCAGTTCGAACCCCTGCATGGTCACTGGAGGCATTACAAACCGGACGCGTCTCCAGGGCCCCGTAGAACTAACCGTAGTGCACGCATTTAAACAGCAGGTCCCGTGGGTATAACTAGTCGGGCTCGCAAAGCAATGATGAAAACCACGGTTAAAAAAAAATATTACTCCATCCATTCCAGTTTATGTGAATCTATTTCCTTTTTGGTCCGTTCCAAAAAGAATCACCCTTTCTAAATTTGGAAACAATTTAGCTTAAACTTCCAATTCTACCCTTAACGAGAAGTTTTTATAACCACACAAATACTCTAGACTCCTTTTTGACTTGTTTATGGCCGCAAATTTCAAATGTCTTCATTTTTTTTAAAATTACGTGTCCAGTCAAAAATGTTTACATAAATTGGAACGGAGGTCTGATAGCATAAAATTATTATTTTTATCAAATAATACCTAATACATAATATGATCGTATAAATAATTCTTATGCAATCAATGCGTACAACTTACACTGTAATTGCTCATTTAGTACGAAGGATAAGGAATAATTAATTCCATGGTTAAATTTAAGATGATTTTATCTTACTTTTGGTTGGGATAAAATCGCGATATAACTAGTCCCCTGATTAGTTATCTTGAAATATAGTTTTTTTTTTAATTCCCATGAGAGCATAGAATGGCAATCTCGAGATAATTAATCCTATGATAACTTATTTTCCAACCAAATAACTACTACTTAATAATAATAATAGTCCAAAATAGCGAGAGAAGTATAATTGCAATCATCTTCTAAATTAATTATTTATTGGCCTAATCATCAAGTTTGGAATGATTTAATTAGAGAATAAATTGCAATCATCTTTTAAGTCACTATCATTGTCATTGTCCATGTCATTTTCATTATCACCTCTAATTGAATTTTATCAGAATTAGTGCCAATTACCTTTACAGATTCCAATTTAACAATTGAAATTATCAAATCAAATTCTGATTATCCAAAAGGTTAAGTGGAACAGAAAGTAATTAGCTAGCCATTTACAATTATTAAATTATAATATTAGAGTGTCTTTGCTGGCAAAATTTCAAACAAATTCTAAGACTTGAACATTCAAGATTGGTATAGGCTTTTCCTTCCCTAACTGCAAAATATCACAATATTATAGGAAAAATGACACTGTATACCGTTTGTAAAAGTAATAGTCAAAAAATATAAAATTTGTAAATTTATATATATATAAAAATCTGTATCTTATATATAAAAGTTATACAAGTTTATATATTTTTTCGACTACTAAATATGAATAGTTTCTGACGAGAGCTAAAAGTAAGAATACCTCAATATTATATAGAACTTGTACAATATCACTATTTAAAAAGCAACATCTATCTCATAATCTTGATATGATAATTTAAAAGATAAAATTAACTTGTAATGGATTAAGTTGCAATTATAGCATAATATTTTTTTATATTGGTAAAATTGTTGCCATGTGACTAGGAGGTCACGAATTCGAGCGATAAAAATAATTTTTTGTAGAAATATAAGATAGGATTATGTATAATAAATTTTTATAGTCCGACCCTTCTCCGAACCCCATACATAACGAGAATTTAAAGCTCCGAACTGCTTTTTTTTTAAAGTCGAATCTCATCATTATCAAAATTTGCAATTTAAAATTCATATATCTTTTGCTTAATTACTTTGACTTATTTCCTTACCTGTTTTGGGAGTTTCTAGAGATAATGGTTGTTGAATCTGATATTTTTTGCTGTCCTTATGCCTAACTTTGAACAACCATATATAGCATGTTAGAACTAGGTACTAGACTTATTATAAAAAAAGGGAAACTTATATAAATCTCCCATATAAATTTTAATTTATCAATTTTTAGTCAATATTTTAAAAATCGGAACAAAAAGAAATTTTTAATGGGTATAGTCGAAATTCATTGAAAACATATAGATAAGTCAATATACAAAATTTGAGGAAGATTGAAGGTGATTTGGACTGGTTTTGTACCAAAATTCATAATTAAATCGATGTCAAAAAATTCTTCTGTGACACATGTATCAAACATATATCACGCATGTATCTCACACACAGATATACATGGATATACATATGATGCACAGTCGATACAAATATGATACATATGTGATACACAGTGTGATACACGCATCATTGTTTTTCCATATTCAGCTTTTACTTCGAATTTTCAATTCAAACCACCTCAAAACTTCATCAAATCATCCCAAAACTGAGATTCAAGCTCCTTAAGATATACCCAATCTATTCTAATAGCACCTACTAAAAAAAAAGTAAAAATTTGATTTTTTTACTATAAATAGCTAATTGGCCATTTGGCTAATATTAATAATATTTTATCAATTAGCCAATTTTTGTAATGAGTTACTTCTAAATGGACATAGCTGGTAGTTTCCAAAAAGAAAGCCAACTTTTTTAAGACCACTTTAATACAGTTGGTTCTGAGATACATTAATTAATCACTAAAGTATGTGGTGGCATAAATAATATTTTTTCATCCTTAACTTGAGATCTCGAGAGCTTATAAATTAAAAAAACTAGTAAGGAAGATTTCCCTTTTATAAATTTTATGCGTCGCGAGTCTAACCCGTTTGTTCATAGATTTTTTTTCTTTTTTTCCCAAAACGTGTTGTCCAAGAAAATTTGTAAGTTTTTGAAGATTTATAAGTTTAAGATTCTCGAAAAAAAACTTTTTACCCATTCACAAAATTGTAATTTTTAAAAAAATAAAATACATGTCCAAATATTATTTTAATCTTCAAATACTATTTTTTAACTTTAACTTCAAATATTTATTTTTTAACTGAATAATAAACATGATGTGGAAAACGACAAAAACTCAGAAAGAGGACAGAAAAGAACACAAGATGGGAAAATTTTCTATTTTCCTCTATGTTTGTGTATCAATATATTTCTTGGGGGGGAGGTGAGGGGGTGATGGGGTGTTCTTTAGTGTATTACGAATGCAGTCGGTGGATTTGCAAATCTTCTTTGAATGGGACGTAGGTACGCTCTAATCACTCAATTAATATTCTTCTCCCTAATAAACTATAGTATTAATTAGTTATCTTGCTTCTCTTTACTCAGCTTCAGTTCATCAATAATTTTAAATATTGCTTTTACTTTTGTATTATCACGCTTCGAACCTGGACCTGGGCGTAACACAATACTCGATACATGATACTATGTGATCGAGCGAACCAACTGGCTGACTGAATCAACATGTGATATCATAACATACTGAATGCGAAAGATAAACTAAAATATGCTGATATACTGAAAGACTAAATGATATAAATCAAGTGCGGAAATATTAAAATAAGTCTGAAACATATCTGTAGCCAGCGTAGCATAACATGAAAAGCATGTGACTCTATCTAACTGTTACTTTAGTCTATGAAGCCTCTGATGAAGTATTGAAAACACTAACTATCTAAAAATACTGAAGATTGTAAGGTAATGATAATTCCCCGAAAGAACCAGGGATAACCAAATAGCTGGTACGAGAATTCTAGAGCTTTGAATCGTCAATCTGTAAATCATAGCTGCATCGTGAGATGCAGACCGCGGGTGAAATGGACGTCAATACATTTGAATTGCACTGGTATGTAAAGCAACTAAAAAAAAGAACAATAAATGTTGAAACTGAAACTTAACTGAGAACTGATACTGGTAACTGATAATTGATAGTTGAACTGATAACTGGTAACTAATAAACAAACTGAACAAAGGAAGTAAGGATATGAATACTCCTTCTTCTGAATGATGAAACACCTATTTATTTGAAGAAATAAACTGCGGCATCATGCCCAATATATATGTGTACAAGTTGCGGCTTCGGGCCTAAGTATATATATACATAACTGCGGCCTCATGCCTAAAGATGCATAAAGCATAAATTGCGGCCTCAGGCTCAAAGATACATAAAGCATTAACTGCAGCCTCATGCACAAATATGCATAAATCATTAACTGCGGCCTCAGGCCCAAATACATGGGTTCAACATTCGGAAATTTAAAATTAGAAATTGAGAATCATACTGATACTAAAATACCGAATCATATTGAGTTACATGATACCTGAATGCTGAATAGAACAAGAATAAGCCATGTATTCATGAACTGATTATGAAAACTGAAACTTCAACTATTTATGACATGCTGAGTAATCTAGACTGAGACTCATGGTCATCAAACCCAAGTCTATATTGGTTACACACTGATTTCATAACATTCAAAATGAAAGTCATGAACGAGTTATGAAGCTAGTCTTAGCTAGAGAATAGAAGTTCTACAACTATTCAAAGGAACTAGGTTTAACTATATTTCTGAGGCAATTAGTAACGTCGTAAAAGAAACATACTGTAGGGAGAATCATTAACATTCCCAAGCATAAAGAGTTAGCCTCACATAACTTCCTGCTCTTAAGCGTAATACAACATTCGTCAGACATTTCAACTTTAATCTATATCAATACAGGTCAAAGAGATTCCATATTAGCAATAATACTCATTTTTGTCACTTAGCCATTTTATCAAATACCTTATGGGCGTAAAACCTTATAGCTCTCATTAATAGTGTTTCCACACCTAACAAGCCAGTCTCTTGCTCCTAGTTAAATTATAAAATCTCAAATTTCTTATAGTCAATATCATTCTTCTTTACCCATAAGATAAACAACACCCTTAACCAATAATCAACAATCAACAACCCAAACATATAGATGTTCATACTTTTCTATCAAACCCATCAACTCATATCTCATGAACATAGAGTAGATAATAATTAATCCAATGGTGTAATCAATTAGCGGGGGAAGACATTATCCTTAATCCTCTTAAATTCGTGCTCTTTGGGTTTCTTTTCTCAACCATGATGTACAAATCGAATATTTAATGATTTGGAGGGTTTACCATGCTAATAAGGTGTTGGGAATTAAAATTAATTTAGAATCGCCATTAGAACTTACCTTGGATGGTGGAGGGACCTTTGAGGAGTTAGCTTCTTGAGAGCTTCACTTTCTAGAGCAAGTTTTTATGTTTTGGGGTGTGGGGACGAAATATGGCTTTTAAAATGACCTCCCGGGTGCGCTCTCGCAGAGCTGAAGGCCCAACCACGTACCTGGACGCGCAACAAGGGTAAAAAATAGCACCGGCTAGCCAGTTTTCGGATTGATAATTAAAAAATAGCAGCATTTGCAAAGTCATTAAAAAATAACTAATATTTTGTTGTAATACGAAAAAGTCCAGTATAATATACTGGAGATTGGTGTTGTGTATGAATTTCCAGCATATTATGCTGGAACTCCAACACACGGAAAGTTCTAGCATAATATATTGGAGATTGGAGTACCTGTATATGAACTTCCAGCATATTATGCTGGACCGGTATATTATGTTGGAACTTCAGTATATTATGGTGGAATATTTTTTGGATGTTGAGCAATATTTTCGTTCGGATTTATCTTTACATTTGGCTAAATTTCGATTACTTTTGAAAGATATTTTTTAATTTTCACTTGTAAATCTCGCTATTTTTTAATTTGGCCCACATCAGGGTAATATCACTGTCACAAGTGCAAGGCCGCGCACGGGACCATCTAAGCATGCATACTACATATTGTCCAGTAAAATGCACATAACTGTTTGCTCAGAAATTCGTTCGGGCTTCACAATATATCGTTAGAAATCTATTTTAAAGAGATACAACTTTCACGTTTTACGTTTTTTCAAATTCTCAACAGATTCATGAAATCCCTCTAGAAGACAGACCTGACATAAACTTTGTCGATTTTATCGAATCTTATGCACCTCACTCTCTGTCTTGATTCTAAAACAACTATTTTCACGCATACTCATCCCGATAGGACTTTATACGTCTAAGATGTCACAGAGAGACGGAGCCAGGATTCGAACCTTGTGGGTTCGGAATTGTAATCATTATAAGTTACTGGGTTTCAAATTAATAAGTTGTACATATTCAATGAATTTCTTAAGACAAATACATTGTTTGAACAAAAGCTATTGGGTTCGGCCGACCTGTATTCCATACTCTACCTCCACCCCAAATGTCACCTAGTTCAAATTTACGGAGAGTTACATGTGTTTTGTTCGCACTGATATTATATCATGAATTGAATAGTTATACGTTGACTGTCAATCTACCACAATATTTCGATCTGTGATAGATATTCATAAAGCCAAACCCAACTTATTTGGAACTGAATTAAATATTATCGTTGTTATTGTTATTGTTATTTGGACTGAAATGCCCTTCTCAAATAGCCTAAACCTCCACTATCTTAACGCGTTTAATTTACTTGATTAACAACTTAATCTTTCTTTGGCAATAGAACAAGATATTGCCGCTGAGTGTGGTCTTTGAAAACAAGTTAAGTTTGTAATATTTGTATTAATTTATTTAAGGAATTATATAAAGGTAGAATCAAATCATAGTTAAATCTTCAATATCTTTAATATTTGTATATCAGTTCCGAAATATAAGAGCAGCCCGATAAACGAAGCATTTCGTATTTACAATGTGATGTAGGCTGCTTACATGATGCACGTATCAGTGAAGATGATTTCACGACTCGAACCCGTGACCTATAGGTGATAACTTTATCATTGATCCAAGACTCCCTTCAGTTCCAAAATATAAAAGCACCCAATTTCGTTTTTAATTTTTTAATGAGAACTCTTCTTGATCCAAAAAGTGCCAACTTAGATATTTGTTTAATCAAGCATGCGATTCACTTTTTTTAAGGGAATAAATATTGATTGCCACCCAGTCAGATGCATAAAAGCTACCGTATTCTTCAAAACTTATGAAGTTTAATTTCTTTTGGAAACTTAAAAATTGGATTTTAGGAGTTTTTCATGTTTTCCAAAAATTTAATATAGTTTTTCGAAGTTTTGAAAAAAAAAATTTATTCTTTTTTCTCGTAAAAACTATGAGCACTTTGAACTTGCTTAACCAAAAATTGATAGAAAAATATTTTTTATATTTCAAAAAGAAATATACTAAAACTATTACTGAATTTATTTTCTTACTATTATATTAATGGGTCTTTATTATAATAATTAATTTAAAATATTTGTAACAAAATTAGTTTAATTTTGAATTTAATTTGAGAGAAATATTCTGACCACACTGTTTCAAATATTAAAAGCCTTAATGGCATTAAAATAATAATTTGTATTCAATTATTTTATAACGTTTAAAACGTTATAAAATCTTCAGTTAGTAAGTTTTGAAACGTTAAAACGTTATATGCATTAAGAGCCTTACGTTCAATTTGGTCATAAAGAAACGTTCGTCAGTTAGTAAGTTTTGAATGTTTGGCCTTTATGGCTTTTGAAGAATTGAGGTCAGCAAGTGCTTCTTTTCTTTGTGCTCTCTTATAAATTTTTGTTGTTTCTGCTCCTAATTATACTAGAAGAACTTGTTGAATCTTGGGAATACATCTAATTTTATATATTACTGTGTGTGCGAAATATCTTTAAGGACAGTGTCTCTGACACGCCTCAAGCTAAACTTTTATTCTCCATATCCATCAAATTTTTACAACAATCTTAAGGATATTTCCACATAGTTATTATGGAGAATAACATTGCTAATGTTGCTATCTTTGGTAGAGATAATTTTTACCGCAAACACGCTATTATTGACAAAGGAAAAGAAATTGCTACTAGAAGCAGCACTGTGGAGGATAACAACCGTCGGAGTAAATCAAGTAATATGTATGATAAAAGAAATGGTTATAAGCGCAAAACCAACAATCAACCTGGCCACTATGTTGCTCAACGTCGAAAAAGAATTGGGAATGACAATCCACTAAGGCTAAAGTAAATTTAACCGAAGCCAAAGTGGATGATATAATTGTTGCGGTTGTTTCCCAAGTGAACCTTGTGGCCATTGTGAAAGATTGTGTGTTAGATTCTGGTGCCACTAAAAAGACTGTGTATCTTACACTCAAGTTGTGGAGGGAGAAGAAGTTGTCTATCTTGGTGATTCAAGAACTACTCCAGTTCTTGGAAAATGCAAAGTTCTTCTCAAACTCACATTTGGCAAAACGTTGGCATTGAATGATGTGTTGCATGTTCCTAGTATCCGAGCCAATTTGATCTCTGTGGGATTATTAGGAAAAGTGAGGGTGAATGTTTCTTTTGAATCTGATAAGGTCGTGTTGACCAAGAATTATAATTTTGTTGGCAAGGGTTATTATATCCATGACTTGTTTGTACTCAATGTTATTAATGAAAATTCAAGTACTTCTGCTTACTTGATTGATTTTTTAAATTTATGGCATGCTAAATTAGGACATGTTAGTTATCTTATGTTAAAAATCTGCATTCTGAAGGTCTTATTTCAAATATTAATTTTTCGAATATGATAAGTGTGAAGTTTGTGCAGAAGCTAAACTAACTAAAAAAAAGCATGTGTTTCAGTATTTAGAGAATCTGAATTGTTAAGTTTAATTTATACTGATTTAGGAGACTTGAAACAAACTATGACTAGAGGAGGAAAAAAATATTATGTGACTTTTATAGATGATTTTTCTAGATATACAAAGGTTTATTTATTGAGAAATAAAGATGAAGCTTTTGGTAAGTTTTTAATATATAAAGCTGAAGTAAAAAATCAATTGAATATGAAAATCAAAAGAGTTAGATCTGATAGAGGTGATGAATTTATTTTTTTTGAATGATTATTGTGAGAAACAATGCATAATTCACGAGATAACTCCGCCATAATCTCCACAATCAAATGGTATAGCGGAAATGAAAAATAGAACTTTAAAAGAAATGATGAATAGTATGCTTGTTAGTTCTGGTGCTCCGGATAATCTTTTGGGGTGAAGCAATTTTATCTGCTTGTCATTTACAAAATAAAATTTCTTATAAGAAAACGGGTAAAACTCCTTATGAGTTGTGGAAAGGGTATCCACCTAATTTGAAATATTTGAAAGTGTGAGGGTGCTTTCTAAAGTTATATTGCCTGATTCTAAGAAAAGAAAAAAGAAAACTAGGATCTAAAACATCTGATTGTATATTTATTGGGTATGCTGAAAATAATGCAACTTATATGTTTTTAGTAGTCAAAAGTGATGTACTTGAAAACAATACTATTGTTGAGACAGAAAATGTTGAATTTTTTGAAAGTATTTTTCCTTTAAAATTTGTGAAAATTTCTTATGCTCATATTATTCCAAGTGATAATATTTCACATGTTCCAATTGCACAAAATGATTTTGATTACGAAGAAGCAAAAGACCAAGGAAAGAAAAATCTTTTGGTAATGATTTTTATACTTATCTTGTGGATAATGATACTTTAACATATTCAGAAGCTATTTCTCTGTCTGATGCCTCATTTTGAAAAGAAGCTATTGATTCAATTTAAAAAAATAAAACTTGTATTTCAGTTGATTAACCTCTGGGAGCTAAACTCATTGGTTGTAAATGAATTTTTAAGAAGAAATTTAATCCGGATGGTTCAATTGATAAATACAAAGCTAGACTTGTTGCAAAAGGTTTTACCCAAAAGTATAATATGATTATTTGGATACTTATGTTCCTGTAACTTGAATTTCCTCGATTTGTGTTTTACTTGCCTTGGCTTCTATTTATAAACTTTATATTCACCAAATGGATGTTAAAACTGCTTTTTTAAATGGTGATTTAGAAGAGAAAATTTACATGGAGCAACCTGAGGGTTGTATAGTGTCTGGCCAAGAAAATAAAGTATGTAAATTGAAAAAATCTTTATAGGGTCTAAAGAAAGCGCCTAAACAGTGACATGAAAAATTTGATCAAGTATTGATTAATGATGAGTTTTCATTTGTTGAAGTAGATAAATGTGTTTATACAAAATGTGTAGATGGTACATGTGTTATTATTTGCATTTATATGAATAATATGCTTATTTTTAGTTCTAGCCTTGATTTGGTGCATAAAACCAAAATTTTCTTATCCTCTAATTTTGAGATGAAAAAAAATTGAGAGAAGCTAGTGTTATTTTAGGCATGAAAATTATAAGAGATGACAATAGTTTGATGTTGACTCAAGAACATTATGTTGAAAAAATTCTTAAAAAGTTTGATAATTTTGATGTGGTACCTATAAGCTTTCCTTATGATGCTAGTAGTCAGTTAAAAAAAAGGGAGATGCTGTAGACCAAAATAAATATGCTCAAGTTATTGGTAGTCTAATACATTTGATATACTTTACTAGACCTGATATTGCATATGCTATGTGTAGATTGAGTAGATATACTCAAAATCCAAGCCATGATCATTGGAATGCATTAGTAAGAGTAATGAAATATTTGAGAGGTACCATGAACTATGATATTAAATATAGTGAATTTCCCATTGTATTAGAAGGAAACAATGATGCTACTGGATCTTTGATTCAGATGAGACAAAATCCACTAGTGGTTATGTGTTCACCCTCGATGAGGGTGCTGTGGCATGAAAATCAGCTAAACAAACTATAATAGCTAGATCCATCATGGAATCTGAGTTTGTGGCATTGGAATTAGCTGGCAATTGAGGCTGAGTGGTTAAAGAACCTTTTGGCGAGTATTCCACTAGGAATTAAACAGACACCTTCTGTGTCGATGCATTGTGATTGCCAAGCTGCAATAAACATTGCCAAAAATAAATCCTTGAATGGGAAGAGTAGACATATACGATTGAGACATAATGTGATAAAGCAGCTACTGAAAGATGGAATTATTTTCATAGATTATGTGAAGTCAGAAGTGAATTTGGCCGATCCTCTGACTAAACTTTTGGGAAGAAAATTAATATCCGAAACATCAAGGGAAATGCGACTTTTGCCAATTTAAGTTACAACTATGATGGTAACCCAACCTATGTGATTGGAGATCCCATGAAGTAGGTTCATATGGGTAATAACAAGTCATTAGTTGATCAAATGTGCACTATTAAATTGCGTCCCTTCCTATGGTGTGCGTGTATATATATATATATATATATATATATATATATATATATATATATATATATATATATATATATATATATATATATATATATATATATATATATATATATATATATATATATATACTGCAAGGAATGAGAGGTTGAGTTATTAAATTCTTAATCTAATAATCCATAGCGGTTATAGGTGGTGTATTATGCTGCAAAATACACTTGATGGATGAACCTATATGAGTGTGGAGTGGGGCCGCTCCTATGAAATTTATGGCAAAAAATTTCTAGAGCACTCATAAAAACCAGGCGCTCACATGGCCTATTAGCGCAAAACCGCGTCAAACAATAAAGTGTGTGCAAGTATAATGTGATAGATAAGACACTAAGCTTACAAAAGAATTTTTGGTTCATAGAAGTTTTAAACTTCACCACTTATGTTGTAAGTTTAATCTTATTTTATCTAGGTCTGGTTCATAGTTGAAGAGACACCAGATTCGACGCATTATGCTCTTTTGTGAAACCCAGCAAATTATTTTTATTATTAGTTTTTATTCTTTTGAGATATGAGGGGGATTGATAGAAAAATAATTTTTATATTTCAAAAAGAAAAATACAAAAATAATTACTGAATTTATTTTCTTACTATTATATTAATGGGTCTTTATTATAATAATTAAGTTAAAATATTTGTAACAAAATTAGTTTAATGTTGAATTTAATTTGAGAGAAATATTCTGACCACACTGTTTCAAATATTAAGAGCCTTAATGGCATTAAAATAGTAATTTGTATTCAATTATTTTATAACGTTTAAAACGTTATAAATCTTCAGTTAGTAAGTTTTGAAACGTTTGGCCTTTATGGCTTTTGAAGAATTGAGGTCAGCAAGTGCTATTCTCTGCACTATATATATGTTTGTTTTCGTCTTTGAGAGTGTGGAAAAATAGAAAATATCTTTAGTTCTTTTTTTCTTTGTGCTGGAATTTTCTTCTTTTATAAATTTTTATTGTTTCTGTTCCTAATTATACTAGAAGGGCTTGTTAAATCTTGGGGGATACGCCTAATTTTATATATCACTATATGGGCGAAATATCCTTAAGGACAATGTCTCTGACACGCCTCAAGCTAAACATTTATTCTCCATATCCATCAAATTTTTACAACAATCTTAAGGATATTTCCACATAGTTATTATGGAGAATAACATTGCTAATGTTGCTATCTTTGGTAGAGATAATTTTTACCTCAAGCACGCTATTGTTGACAAAGGAAAAGAAATTGCTACTAGAAGCAGCCTTGTGGAGGACAACAACCGTCGGAGTAAATAGAAAATATTTTTGGCAGAATAGTCTAAATGGCACATGTACTTCACGCACTTTATTATGCCGTTCCTCAAAGTTAGATATTTGCCAACTGAACACTTATACTCGTTTAAAACGTGAATAATAAACGCTTATGACAGGAGGCTGCTGTGCGTGTAATACAATCTCCTACACGTAGGATGCCACGTCATTACTAGTGCCACATAGAAAAATAAATTATTGACTTTATCTTTATTTTTTTTCTTACTCCACCATCTCTTCCCTTTACCACCAACAGCTCCACTGCCATCGCCAAAAAATTCCTCCGATCATTGAGGAACACCATTAAAAATATTGTAGTGTTTATTCAATTCTAATAGCCTTTGTAGTGTTTTAATGAAGGGGGCGTTTGCAGGAGTGGTGAAAATAGTGACGGCGACAAAACACTACAAGACTGATGCAGGGGGGAGGGGGGCAGGCGGCGAGAAAAGAGAAATGGAAGATATGTTTTGGGGAAGAATGGAAGGGGGTGCTGGTTGGGGGAGCAGGCGACGGGAAGGGGGGGGGGATAGGTTTTAGGGAAGATATTTTATATATTCTTTTTTTTGTCCCTTGTTTTTCTTTTTCTTTTTATTTCTTTCTTCTTATTTTAATCATTTTTAGTATAAATTTTTATGTAACTCTCGTTATGCGCGTAAAATTCATAAATTTTGTCCAACTCAGTCATAAAATTCCACATAGGCTTGGTCAATGGCAAGAGGGTTTAAAGTAATGGCATTTTGAAAAATACGAGTGTCAAGATGAAACTTAGTAGAGTATCGGGACCAGTATAACAAAGTGGGTGAAGTACAGGTGCCATTTAGGCTATTCTGCCATTATTTTTAGTTCTTCTTTTCTTTGTGCTGGGTTTTCTTCTCTTGTAAATCTTTGTTGTTTCTACTCCTAGTTATACTAGAAGGGCTTGTTGAATGCTGAAGGATATGCCTAATTTTATATATCACTTTGTGGACGAAATATTCTTAAGAAATGTGTCTTTGACACGCCTCAAACTAAACTTTTATCTTCGTATCCATCAAATTTTTACAACAAAAATTTCACCTCAGGAAGAGTATTTTTTTAGTAGGCGTGAGTTCAATTCTCTCAGGGAAAAAAAAACACGACATGAGAGAGATAACCCTAAAAAAAAAATTTAAAAAAAAAACTACCCAAAAAATATATAATTTCTCGGAATTTTTCACAAAATATAAACCAAAGCCAATAGAAAGTAGGCAATGAAGTCAAATGCACCTCATCATTTGAAAGCACTACAAATTAATTCTAAATTTATAATCATATAATCAGAGTATATTAGAGCTTCCACAACACTTCCTTTCCTTTCCTTTCCCTAGTCTTTGTTTTGCCAAAAAGTAAAACAATTAAAAATAATATGGGTAAATCGGAATAAAAAATAATATGAGCTACAAAGCATAAAATAACCAAAATCTGTGATTATAGTATCAATAATTCAAAATACAAGAGCAATAAGATAAGTAGTAAACTTTGCACAAGAAAGAAATAGAGAGAATCAGATAGAGAGAGAGTTGTATATTTTCAATAGTAAAATACACATGAGTCTTTACAAAGGGAAGATCTCCTTTATATACTAAGAGACCTTCCTCGAAATAATCAAAGAAAAGTACAAGGATTGGTGGCCTCAGTGTACGAGTGTCAGGGCTCGAAACGACGTCGTAGTGAGTCGTGTCACTCTGCCCGTCTACTATCTGAGCCTGGCCTTCCTCGAGTCGACCATAATTAAGCCGCTTTCTTCACCGAGGACGTATATAGATAGTGTAAGGACGTAAGGAACCAAATTTGCCCAATACAGTCTTTTTAGTTTTTCACCCGGTAATTGATATTCGTTACAGGAGCCGACTAATTTAAATTCATGCCAAAAAATTATACTTTAAAAATAAAGTCTTCTTTATATCAAAAGCAGTGACGACGCCACGTGGTTGTAAGGGCGGTTAGTTGATATATATATATATATATATATATATATATATATATATATATATATATATATATATATATATATATAATGTTACATTTTAGAGGTATATATCACATATTGAACATTTTTATCGAGATTTTTTTCCCTTTTTTTAAATTTGAATACTCTTGAATAAATTTTTAACTTCGCCACTGACCAAAAGGTGATTTCACACACATGTTTCAACCCCAAAATCTCTTATTAAAAATGAAAGAAAATTTATCACTCCGTCTCACCTTTTTAGTGGTCTTTTCCTTTCTATCACGAGGAAGTCTTTATAATTATAATTTTTCACCAAAATATAAACCAAAGCCAATAGAAGTAGGCAATAAAGTCAAATACTACTCATCACTGAAAGCACTACAAATGAATTATAATCATATAATTAGAGTGTACTAGACTTTCCACAAAGCTTCATTTCCTTTCTATTACAAGAAAGTCAATTTGAAGACTCATTCCTTTTGAGGCATAATTGGTCATTTTTAAACCTTACTAAAGTTAGAGATTTCTATTGGCCAAAATATTTTCTCGAGTCCTTATTTTGTTTTTAAATAAGGGTCATAATGAAAAGGACGTAATTTTTCGATCCTTAACAAGAGATTTCGGATTGAAGTTGGGAGAATATAAAAATTCTACTAAGAAACACTTTGATCTTTAATGAGTCTTACACGGTACAAACGGAGGCAAACTTACACTATTAGTTGAAGTGTCACCGGCACCCGAAAACTTCATATATACTTGCAGATGTCACTAAAAAATAGTCAAATATTAGCGTAAGTCCTCGTACCTATCTTTAGGAGCAATAATAAATTTATATTTAATGTTATAATGTCCCCACGAACGCCGAATCCTGAGTCCGCCTCTTGATACAGAGTCGAATTAGTTGGAATACAATACAAGATGCTAGACATCTAGTGAGAAATTACATATATATATATATATATATATATATATATATATATATATATATATATATATATATATAATGCAACTCAAGGTTTCTACTGGCCAAGTGGTTTAAAAGTCCTTACCACTTGTTAATTGAATAAACAATACTTAATATTTGTAAAGTGACTCAAGAGCTGCTCTCTTTTATATATTAATTAACGATTCAACTCCTTTAAAACTAATTTCATCACATATTGAAAGGAATATCCCTATTGCGTACAATTAAATATTAAACAAATTATTTTCTTCTCATTTATTTGTGTGGCTAGTAATGGACTAAAAACAAATCTTTGTAAAAGCCAAAAGAAAAAAGATATGTTCTAAAAAGAACATACAACTTGTTTACCAAAGAAACATCCATTTTTGCAACTTGTTTGTCATACTGTTTTTGCTAAAAAATTAAATTACTTTTTCTCAACTTTATTTCTTAAAAACAGCGTTTGTTCATGGAATTTCCGTGTTTTAATTTATTTTTTCAAGTTTTCAAAAACTGAAAATTCTTTAGGGCAGCTTTTGTATGAAATTTTTTCTTCCATTCACAATTTCAATTTCCAAAAATTAGTTTTCAATATAACTTTAAAACTTTTTTTTAAATTTTCAACCAAATCTATATCCAAATGCCAGCTAAGTATTTGTAAAAACTCAAAAGTTGGTAGAAGGAAGAGGGGGGGGGGGGGGGCATTGGTTATCCGAGAAAAATAAGTACTATCTTCTTTTAAACTGTTAAATGATATTGATAAAATAATCTCATATTATGAGTATAAACTAGTTAAATTCATATTCAATAGTTAACAAAAAAATTAAAAAGAACATCATGGCATAGATGTTTTACATGTTCAATCTTCCACGAAAAGCACCTAAAAATGTGGTCTAATGGTTAAATAAGATGGGTGAAAATTTTGAAGATTAGGATTTAAATCCTAACCTAAACAAAAAACACGAGGTTATTTCTTTATATCTGCTTAAGCTTTGGAGAGACGCAATCATTCTATGCTTATGCCGGTGGAAGATAATATATAAGTATCGTTTATGTTTCGGAAGACTCCTAAAACAACCCTAACACTTATAATAATGACGAAGGGGAGCTTTGAAGTAACAGTAAAGCCGGCTTCATATAACCTTTAGATCATGAGTTCGTATTGCATTCCATTGGAGTGCGATCCTTCATCGAACCCTACATAAACTTCATTACGATAGACTGCTTGCATTACATCCCATTGCAGTGCTATCCTTCCTCGAACCCTACATAAACACGGGATGATTCGTGCACAAGATACTTGTTGATAGGGCTGGGCATATTTCGGGTAAAACCGATAATCCGAACCGTTAATTGTTTATTGGGTTATCGGTATCGAATTATTGGGTTAACGATTCGGTAACTATTTTGAATTTTTTTACTATTGGGTTATCGGTTCAGGCCTCGATTTGCCAATTTTGTTAATGAGTTAACCGATAACCCAATAAGAATTAATAAAATTATAACTTTACCCTTAAGTATATACCAATGCTCGGGCTTCAGATCATTTTCTCCTATCCTTCAGAACAAGGGGGACGTCCAGTGCTGCAACAACTATAGGGGTATTAAACTAATGAGCCACACGATGAAGGTTTGGGAGAGGGTGATTGAGGCGCGAATGAGGGGGGCGACGAATATATCGGGGAACCAGTTCGGTTTCATGCCGGGCCGCTCCACCACTGAGGCTATTCACCTAGTCAGGCGGCTGGCGGAACAATTCAGGGATAAGAAGAAGGACCTGCATATGGTGCTTATCGACTTGGAGAAGGCGTATAACAAGGTTCCGAGGGAGGTGCTATGGAGGTGCTTGGAGGCGAAGAGTGTGCCAGAAGCCTATATCAGAGTTATCAAGGACATGTACGATGGGGCTAAGACTAGGGTGAGGACGGTGGGTGGCGATTCAGACCATTTTCCTGTGGTAATGGGGCTCCATCAAGGATCGGCGCTGAGTCCCATGTTGTTCGCCTTAGTGATAGATGCTCTAACCCGTCATATCCAGGGGGATGTGCCCTGGTGTATGCTCTTTGCTGATGATATTATATTGATAGACGAGACGAGGGCCGGTGTTAGTGAGAAGTTAGAGGTATGGAGACAGACCCTCGAGTCTAAAGGTTTCAAGATAAGCAGATCTAAGACTGAATATCTGGAGTGCAAGTTCAGTGACGAGCCGAGTGGGATGGGCAGGGATGTGATGCTTGGTTCTCAGGCCATCGCCAAGAGGGACAGTGTTCGATATCTTGGGTCTGTGATTCAGGGGGACGGAGAGATTGACGGGGACGTCACCCATCGGATAGGAGCAGGGTGGTCGAAGTGGAGGCTTGCTTCTGGGGTCCTGTGTGACAAGAAAATCCCACACAAACTCAAAGGGAAATTCTACAGAGCCGTGGTTAGACCTGCGATGTTGTACGGGGCAGAGTGCTGGCCCGTGAAGAACTCCCATGTCCAGAGAATGAAGGTTGCTGAGATGAGGATGCTTAGGTGGATGTGTGGGCACACCAGGCTGGATAAGATTAGGAATGAAGTTATTCGACAGAAGGTAGAGGTGGCCCCGGTGGACGAGAAGATGCGAGAAGCGAGGCTGAGGTGGTTCGGGCATGTACGGAGGAGGGGTCCCGATGCCCCGGTGAGGAGCTGCGAGCGGCTGGAGATTGTTGGTGGTCGGCGGGGTAGAGGGAGGCCTAAGAAGCATTGGGGAGAGATGATTAGGCAGGACATGACTAAAATGCAGGTTACCGAGGACATGACCCTCGATAGGGGAGTCTGGAGGTCTAGAATCAGGGTTGCAGGATAGGGGCTCTTAGAGTCCTTCGTTCGCCTCACTCGGGGTTGGGTGTGGGATAGTAGGGTTACCCACCGATGCCTAGTGTTTTAGCCTAGGTCCCCTCTTGGTTGCGACGGTATTTATGTTCTTTATGTTTACATAACCATTTACGTTATTTCTGCAGGATTACTTATGCTTTGTTTTGTTATTTTGTTTGGTCTTGCCTTGGTTACTAATTTTGTCTTTGTTTTCCAATGCAGCTTTTCATTCTGTCCTATGCGCCGAGGGTCGCATGGAAGCAGCCTCTCTGCCCTTTTGGGTAGGGGTAAGACTGCCTACATATTACCCTCCCCAGACCCCACCTGGTGGGAGTATACTGGGTAGTTGTTGTTGTTGTTGTTGTCTTTCTCAAACCCACTTTTAAGTTGCTTCATCTTCATTTTTCATAGACCTTAGTAGTTACTCTAAGGGTAAGTCTATAATATACCATATGTGAATTCTTCTTTCTTTTGCTTAACTCCATTGAATTATTTTTTCTTTTTTGCTTAACTCTAGATTGAGTTATCTTATCGATAATGATCGATAACCGATACTCAATAACCGATATCTTATCGGTCCGGTTATCGGTTTATCAAATTTATAAATCGATAACCGATATGCTAAAACAGATAATCCGAACCGTTAATTGTTTATTGGGTTATCGGTATCGAATTATTGGGTTAACGATTCGGTAACTATTTTGAATCTTTTTACTATTGGGTTATCGGTTCAGGCCTCGGTTTGCCAATTTTGTTAATGAGTTAACCGATAACCCAATAAGAATTAATAAAATTATAACTTTACCCTTAAGTATATACCAATGCTCGGGCTTCAGATCATTTTCTCCTATTCTTTCTCAAACCCACTTTTAAGTTGCTTCATCTTCATTTTTCATAGACCTTACTAGTTACTCTTAGGGTAAGTCTATAATATACCATATGTGAATTCTTCTTTCTTTTGCTTAACTCCATTGAATTATTTTTTCTTTTTTGCTTAACTCTAGATTGAGTTATCTTATCGATAATGATCGATTACCGATACTCAATAACCGATATCTTATCGGTTCGGTTATCGATTTATCAAATTTATAAATCGATAACCGATATGCTAAAGCGATAATATTTATAATGGAACAGAACCGACCCCACCCACGCACACACACCCCAACACACACCGTCCCTTTCTTCTCCTTCCCACGTAACCCCTCAAAATAACAGTATAAAAACACATACGCACACTTCAACTATATATAACCCCTTTTCCATTGAAGAGAAAGAAAAAAAGTGTAAGCAAACACTAAAACCATAGAATAGTTACAATAGTATAGTAGTAGTGACCAAAAATATGGGATTACAAAACCAGTTAACTGACATTTCTTCTGAATCAATCCCAATATTAATGGTGACCCTTTTTGCTAACGGCGTTAATTATCTCCGTTCCGTTATCTTTACTTTCCTTCACTTCATTGGTTTTGGTTTCTCTTCTTCCCGATTTTTTCCCGATCAAATCGACTATTCTTTGTGCGAAGCTGTTGGGTCTGGTCTAACCGGGATTATTTTCCTCGCCGAGCAGCTCAACCTGAACCGGTTGTTATCTTATTATTACCAAGGAGATGAAAAAACTGGTTCCGGTTCGGGGACTTGTGTGGTTTGCTTGAACCGGTTGGGTGATGGTGAACCGTTGCGCAAGTTAGCGTGTCGGCACGTGTTTCACACGGCGTGTTTGGATGGGTGGTTCAATACGCTTAATTTTAATTGTCCGCTTTGCCGGTCGAGTTTGGTCCCCGACGCGAGCGTGGTGATCACGCGCCGTCGCGTTGCTGGTGATTTGCTGACCTGGTTCTCGTTGAGCTGAGTGTCCATGGTCAACGATGATGATGATATGAGATAAATTAATTTTCATTTTCCTCTTCTTTTTTTTATACATTTAGAGTTTGTTTTTTTGGGAAATTATGTTATTTCCTTTTTTTTTTCGAAGAGTTGCCTCTTTTCTGCCACTGAATAGTGATGTAAAAACCTTTCATTTTTGTTAGTAGGAGTACATTTTATTATGATTTTATTTTTCAATTTTTACACCTCCAATCCTCTCTGAAAATAGGAAAGCGTATGTATTTTTTTGGTTTAGGTCTTTGATATAATTTGCAAAAGCTATGTGTATTTCCTAGTTATTTTCGACTTTAAATTTATGGCTATAATACAATATTGGTCATTTATTTAATTTTATAATTAAAATAGTAAGCAACCCTCACTTCCAACCGAGAGCTTGTGAGTTCTAGTCTCTCCAAAAGCAAGGTGGGAAGTTCTTGGAGGGAAGGATGTCGGGGTCTATTTGGAAACAGCCTCTCTATCCTAGGGTAGGGGTAAGATATGTATACACACTACCCTCTCCAGATCCCACTAAATAGGATTATATTAGATTGTTGTTGTTGTTGTTGTTATAATTAGAATAGTACGACCACGTATTATTAGAATGATAAGTTTTAAGCTGTTAACCAACTTATCAAAACTCTTCTCCTTTATCCGGTCTTTGATCTAATGTACATGTACATGAGACTTCTATTTCATGTTTATTGTGTTATAGGTCTTAAAAAATGAGAATTGTGTTAGGATTTATGCCCGTCACTAGAGGGGGGGGGGGTGAATAGTGTGGCACAGGAATATTGATAAATATTGCGGGAATTAAAATTGCAGGAATAAAATAAATTCGGTAATTAAAATAACAAGGAAAGAACGCACCGAATTTATCCTGGTTCACCACAACTTGTGGCTAGTCCAGTCCCCGAGAGAATCTCTCGAGATTCCACTAACTCCGTTAAGCTTACGGGTGCTTAACAAACCGTTACACTTGCTCGTAGATGTACACTCTACAAGACTTCAACTTGCTCGAGGATACCTCACCCCAAGACTTCAACTTGCTCGTGGATACCGCACCACAAGACTTCACACACTAAGACTTAGGGTACTTAGCGAACCCGACAATCAATGAGAAGATATGTTCTTCTCAAACACCTTTCTCTTTTACAATAAGAACTCTCTCAAAAGAGTAGATAAAGAGATACAAATTTAGCTCTATGAACAACTCAAAGTTGTCTCTCAAATGGCTCAACAAAAGCTCTAAAATGATGCTCAAATAATGTCAATATGTATATCAATATCGGGAGGTGTTGTGTGTTTAAAATCAGCTCAAAAGACCTCTTTTTATAGATGAAAAATGGTGTATGTCCGTTGCTTAATTGACAATCAATTATGCTGATTTTGTGCCCAGATAATGGATTATTCAGTATCTGATAATCGGTTATTCTCCAACGTTCAGAAAATCAGAAGCTGATTTTCTGCTGAATAATCGATTATCTGATACTGCATAATCGATTACTCTGTGGCAGTGTTCAAACAGTGGCAATGGTCTACAGCATAATCGATTATGCATATACTGATAATCGATTATTCTGAGGCAGAATTAAAAACTTACTTCAAAAACCATTCTGGTTAAGATGAAAACTTTAACATCATTTTGTTTGAAGTATTTGAAATATGTTTATGATAAATATGATTTAATAAAATATGTTTATGATAAATATGATTTAATAAAATGATTTTATGCATATTTATGATGACCTATGTTGAGCCAAAAGACGAGATAACTTAAGCGTTGCTCTTACATTTGTTCTACCTAACGACCGACGCCTTAGGTCTTCGGTCTTGAACATTTGAGCTCGTCTTTGGCTTTTCCATTGCAATCTGTTCATCAATATGCTTCTCGGCATTCAAGCTTGATTGTTTGTCATATAATATCGTTGTTTGACATTTGACTTCATTGTTTGTCATTCATCAATACCTATACCTGAAAATCATGCTCATACCAACAAAGCGCATATATCATAGATAGAGTGATTTTCTACAATTTCCCCCTTTTTGATAATGACAAACAACAGGAGATATGCATATCGAATTCCCCCTAAATTCATGCTATATCTCAACATACAATTCATGCAAACAATTCAATATAATTCCCCTTAATTAAAGCATACTAGAATGTGAAGACATTCCCCCTTATTCGATGCATATCGCCTAAATTCTTCCCCCTTTTGGCATTAACAAAAAGAGTATACCAATTGAAACTATTGACGATACCAATTGTTAGAAAAATAATCATATCAACATCAAATACTACCAAAAGTTCGTAAAACCATACCAATCATAATGACGGTTTTTCATTATATACCAACTGTTATTCAACCTAAAAATATTCATCAAAACATGAATCAATAATTTAACATAAAAATAATTGATACTATTTTTTATTCAAAATAAAACTTATCAAAACATGAATCAATAATTAATATCAATTGTTAGCACATATCAACTATTACGTTTTTATCAAAAATACAATAACTAACCGACATTCCCCCTTGATGCAGTAAGGTTTCGTGCTTGGTGCATCTACTACAATATTGTTGTCTTCAAGCACACCTGCAAAAGTACCTAAAAATAGGTTTTTGGTACCCAACTTCTTTTTGGTCCTTGGGGGTTAGGCAAATAATAATCATAATCAAAATATGAATCTCTATATTTAGCAAAACATACGGGTGCAATGTGTCCTACCCGGTTACAATAATGACATATGACATTAGGATTGTGCATATGTCTAGGTTGAGCCAAATGCGTTCTAGGTGATCTAAAGTTGTTATTCCTAGAAGCGTTGAAATTCCTAGAGTCATTTCTAGGTAGTCTAAAATTCCTAGAATTGTGTCTAGGTGGTCTAAAATGATTAGTTTTAGACTTATTAACAAAATTCCTAGAGTCGTTTCTAGGCGGTTTAACCTTATTTCTATCGTCCTTTTTAATTACCTCACTTGTTCTAGAATCATTTACACTACATTTTTCTAGTGTATTTCTAAGTTCTACGTTCTCCATTTTTAAAGAACTACAAGAAGAACAATTTGAACTTTGAACAATTAAAGAGGCTTCATTCATCTCCTTGATTTTATTTTTGAGATCGACATTGTCATTTTCCAAAAATCTATTTTCTTCTTCTAAAACTTTGATTTTATTTTTAAGAAAAGTAATGTCATTTTCTAAAAGATCATTTTCTTCTTTTAGTTTTTCATTATCACAAGTCAATTTTTCAAAATCTTTTTCTTTTAAAGAAGGTTGTTTTTCAAAATCTTTTTCTTGCAAAGAAAGTGTTTTCTCAAAATCTTTTTCTTGCAAAGAAAGTGTTTTCTTCAATTCTTTTATGGTTTTGGAAGCTTTAACAAATTCACCATACAATTCATCATAGGCATTTTGTATTTCTTCAAACGAGTAAGAGTTAGAAGTACTTACCTTTTCTTCTTCGTTTGCCATGAGGCATAATGCGGCAGTTTCATCGCCCGAGCTATTCGAATCCCATGTTACGCGCCTATGGTGTTTCTTCTTTTTTCTTGTCCTTTGATTTTGGACAATGTAATTTGGTGTGGCCAATTTTTCCACAATTTTGACATGAAGGACTTGGTTCTTCCTTCTTTATTTCCTTCTTCATAAACTTATAAAATTTTTCAATTATATCATTAGAAATAATATCATCATCACTTTCCGAATTACTTACCTCTACTCTTTTAGAAGATGAGGCTTTGAAGGCAATATTCGAATTACTTCTAAGATACAGATTAAGAATTGTGCTTTGATAAGCTTTAAGATTACCTCGTAGTCCATCAATTGTGACGTCCGTGATTCCTATCGACTCTTGGATAGCATTTGCTTTGGAGCGCCATTTGGGAGTGAGACTCCGTAGGATTTTTCGAACTAGATCTTTGTTCGAGTATATTTTTCCGAGAGCATGAAGATCGTTGACGATCATTGAGAATCGTTCGAACATATTATCGATGTCTTCATCTTCCCTCATTCTAAAAAGTTCATATTCATGTGTTAGAAAATCAATTTTAGATTCTCGGACTTGAGACGTACCTTCATATGTGATCTCGAGTTTGTCCCACATTTCCTTTGCGGTTGTGCAATACGAGATTTTCCGATAGTCGTCCGGATTCACCGCACAAAATAGTAAGTTGACGGCCTTTGCGTTTCTTTCAACCTTCTTGATGTCCTCGGCATCATATTCATATTCCTCCTTCGGAACCATGATTTTCCCAACTTTCTTTGTTGGCATTTGTTCACCTTTCTTGATGATTTGCCATAATCGAAAGTTGTGTGATTGGATGAATATTCTCATCCGCTCTTTCCAATATGTATAGTTTGTTCCGTCAAGTAGTGGAGGGCTATTGGTGGAGTGACCTTCGCTTATCATTCCTGCGTTCAATATTCTCAACAAAAAAATATATATCGCTCTCAACCGGTTAAGGCTTTCAGAGAGTTAGTCTCTGATACCAATTGTTAGGATTTATGCCCGTCACTAGAGGGGGGGTGAATAGTGCGGCACAGGAATATTGATAAATATTGCGGAATTAAAATTGCAGGAATAAAATAAATTCGGTAATTAAAATAACAAGGAAAGAACGCACCGAATTTATCCTGGTTCACCACAACTTGTGGCTAGTCCAGTCCCCGAGAGAATCTCTCGAGATTCCACTAACTCCGTTAAGCTTACGGGTGCTTAACAAACCGTTACACTTGCTCGTAGATGTACACTCTACAAGACTTCAACTTGCTCGAGGATACCTCACCCCAAGACTTCAACTTGCTCGTGGATACCGCACCACAAGACTTCACACACTAAGACTTAGGGTACTCAGCGAACCCGACAATCAATGAGAAGATATGTTCTTCTCAAACACCTTTCTCTTTTACAATAAGAACTCTTTCAAAAGAGTAGATAAAGAGATACAAATTTAGCTCTATGAACAACTCAAAGTTGTCTCTCAAATGGCTCAACAAAAGCTCTAAAATGATGCTCAAATAATGTCAATATGTATATCAATATTGGGAGGTGTTGTGTGTTTAAAATCAGCTCAAAAGACCTCTTTTTATAGGTGAAAAATGGTGTATGTCCGTTGCTTAATTGGCAATCAATTATGCTGATTTTGTGCCCAGATAATCGATTATTCAGTATCTGATAATCGACTATTCTCCAACGTTCAGAAAATCAGAAGCTGATTTTCTGCTGAATAATCGATTATCTGATACTGCATAATCGATTATTCTGTGGCAGTGTTCAAACAGTGGCAACGGTCTACAGCATAATCGATTATGCATATACTGATAATCGATTATTCTGAGGCAGAATTGAAAACTTACTTCAAAAACCATTTTGGTTAAGATGAAAACTTTAACATCATTTTGTTTGAAGTATTTGAAATATGTTTATGATAAATATGATTTAATAAAATATGTTTATGATAAATATGATTTAATAAAATATTTTTATGATAAATATGATTTAATAAAATGATTTTATGCATATTTATGATGACCTATGTTGAGCCAAAAGACGAGATAACTTAAGCGTTGCTCTTACATTTGTTCTACCTGACGACCTACGCCTTGGGTCTTCGGTCTTGAACATTTGAGCTCGTCTTAAGCTTTTCCATTGCAGTCCGTTCATCAATATGCTTCTCGGCATTCAAGCTTGATTGTTTGTCATATAATATCGTTGTTTGACATTTGACTTCATTATTTGTCATTCATCAAAACCTATACCTGAAAATCATGCTCATACCAACAAAGCGCACATATCATAGATTGAGTGAATTTCTACAAATTGTAGTTGTAATCCACTTATTAGGGTTTTGGACATAAAAACGTGCATTTTTTTTATTTTTAAAAAATATGCTCCATAATTTTAAAGTTAAGTTGAAGCAAATTATTCGAAATTAAAATTGTGTCTGAATATATATTTTACTTGAAAAAAATTATGAAGGAAAATATTGTTTACTAGAAAAGTTTACCACTTTTTCAAACTTAAACTCATCTTCAAAAATTCAGTTTAATGTATAACCAGATTAGGGGTAGCAGACATGCGGATCAGATCGGATATAAGCAGGTAAAAAATGAGTAATTTAAAAAACGAATAAATTATCCGATCTGACCTACTTTTGAGACATATAGAAAATGGATTATCCATGAATAATATAGATATCCATATTATTCATGGCTTCTTGAATATGATCACTTTTGGGAGAATTTCTAGTCTCCCAAACTTGAGAAACCCCCAATTTGAGGATTTACAAAGGTAAAAATTAAACTCATTGGCTAACCATTTTCTAAGCGGATAATATGGTTCTTATCCATATTCGACCAGTTTTTAAAAACGTTCATGATCCAACCCATTTTTCAAAGGATAATATGGGTGGGTAACTATTTTCTTTTAAATATTTTGCCACCTCTAAACCAGATAATATTTTAAGGAGTTTCGGAAAAAAGGAAAAAATTATTATGAAGAAACAAGTCCCTATAATTTGAAAGTATAAGGGCTCGTTTGGTACGAGGGATAAGAGATAATTAATCATGAGAATAAATTTAAAATGAGTTTATTCCATATTTGATTGGGATAAAATTGTAGTATAACTAATTCCGTTATTAGTTATCTCGGGATTGTAGTAAAATTTTATTCATATTGGAGGGTAGGATAACTAATCCTAGGATTACTACAATAATAACAATTATGTAGAATCCGACTAATGGGGTCTAGGGAAGTTAGAGTATATGCATATTGTAACCCTTCGGAGGGATAGAAAGACCGTTTCCGTGAGAAAGATAACTGATTCTGGCAAAGTTGATATAACTTGTTTTCCAAGCGGACCAACCCGTAAGTGTTTTGCCTATGTACGTTATAATACTTATACTAGTATTCGTACACGCGCGATGCGCGGATCATTTTAAAAAAGAAAATCAGAGGGCGATATTAAAAATATATGTATATTACCTGCAGAAGTACTTAGTTTTAAACGGATTAGTCCACCAAAAAATAATATATTTTTGTCTCAAGTTATGATCAGAAAAAAAGACATGTGTAATTTACAGATTGAGACATCACTTATGTTGTGATGTACTTTGGGTGAGAAGTATATGAGAATATAAGCAGGCCAGTTGCGTTGGTTGATGACATAAACGACGACTTACATGAATAACCAAGATCTCAGAAATATCCAATCCTTGTAAGTAGAATCTATAGAACAGTTTTAAGTCACAAATGAAATGCCTATAATAAAAATATTAATTCTCATCAAGATTTTTTGTCACTTACCTCCATAGCAGTGATGTTGTTCCAATCAAAAACACATTCATCATAAGCTACATGATCCTTCACATATGAGGCATAGTTCTCTGTTGTATGCTTAAGGTAAGTTTATTACCTATAGAAATAAATGTATATTGCAAACTATTAGATGAAATAATAGGTAAAAAATTTGGTACTCTTAGTGAAACAAAACAATATGAAACGTAGCATATTTTGCTTACAATTTGCTGCCTTTATTGCTCTAAGTGAACCCACCCCAACCACAAACACAAAGTCACATGAAGGGTAAAAATTGTGGTCAACATCCAGTGCTTTAGCGGGCTTTTTGGTATTCTTATAGGTATTTAACCGGTTCGGAAAATAAACTATTAGTTAACATGTAGCTATGCAACTATTAGTCAGTATGTAGCTATGCTTTCTTATGTAATTTTAGAGATACAAAGACAAATTTGCCAAAGAAAAAAAAAATACATTGTTTGCAACAACAACAACAACAACAACAACAACAACCCAGTATAATCCCACTTAGTGGGGTCTGGGGAGGGTAGTATATACGCAGATCTTACCCCTACCCTTGGATAGAGAGGCTGATCTTTATACTCTTTTAGAGTTTTTGCAGCTAAGAGAAATTTCATTTCCTTTTTCACTTTGACAGCTCATTTTATTGCTTATTTTCAATTTTAGGTTCGTTCTTGTGCTCATGCTTTTCGGCTGGAGTTACTAATGCTCTATAGTTTGTGTTTTTATCTTTGTTTTTGTTTTACTGCTGTTTTTCCTTTTATCCTATGAGCCGGTGGTCGATTGGAAACAACCTCTCTGCCCTTTCGAGTAAGGGTAAGGCTTGTCTACATATTACCCTCTCTAGACCCCACCTGATGGGAGTATACTGGGTAGTTGTTGTTGTTGTTGCTGCTTGTGCTCATGCTAGTAAGAACCAATATTCTGATTAACTTTTGCATCAAATGTTGTGTTTTGCTCAAGTTATCGCATTCAATGACATATAAGTACTGATCTTCACACTCCATCCTGGACCAACGTATTACGTAGCGTAAGACGCAGCTCAATATCACACATAAATTTCGCATGACTTGGTTCTCTTTGTAGCACAATGAAAAAAAAATTGAGCTTCACATTGGAGTTTATGATCTTTTGTGAGCCTTATCTACCTACAAATTATTTGCTCGATTTATCGGCTACAAAAGGAAGTGCATAAAACCCCAACATTGTTGCTGACAATTAATTTTACATAATTGACAGGCACAAAAAACTTAATTTTCTGTCAGTATGTTTAGACATTACATTTTGTCGAATCTTATCTGCGAATAAAAATATTTGAAAATTTACACATCATTTGTTTTTAGTTAAGAAAAGAAAAATTCAACTCAAGAAGTTCAATCTCTTTATCAGGTAAAAGGCTACCCAACTAATTTAGCTTTGCTAATATCTCTAGAGTTTTTTCGCTTCCTTTTATAAAGAATCGTCCAGTATACCTAACAACAAAAAGAAAATTAAAGAGAGATGCTAAAAACTTCCTATAAATCCATAAGGACTAAAAGTTTGCTTCTATCAAATAATTCAACCAACTTATTTTAATTATCATCATTAGAGTTTTCAAGTACCTTATTTCTGAGAGGTTAAAATGTATAAATACCACTTCATGAGATAGTCCGCTCAATTGAAGGACAACAACAACAATAACCCAATATAATCTCACTTAGTGGGATCTGGGGAGGATAGTATGTACGCAGACCTTACCCCTACCCTGGGGTAGAGAGACTGTTTCCAAACACACCCCAACATCCTTCCCTCCAAGAATTTCCCACCTTGCTTTTGAGGAGACTCGAACTCACAACCCCTCGTTTGAAAATGAGGGTTGCTTACCATCAGCTCAATTGAAGGACCTTACACAAAAAAAAGATCTTGTAATGGTTCATTGAAAGTGGCAGAAAAGGTTCTTAGATAGAAATAAAATATATGTAAAGAAAACATTACTTCGCATAATCTATTGACTAATTCTGTTACGGATCCTATTTGTCAAAAAAAATTTAAAATGGTAGAGTATTTTTCATTTTCGTTTTTTCTCCCAGTATTTAGTAAGAGAAAATGAATGCAATAATATGTTTAATAGTCTCCCCACTCCGACATTTCACATTGAAAGTATGGGGTGAAAGCAGAGTAAATAAGAAAAGCAAATATTGTTAATTCTCATAAACACCCAATTTTTTAATTCATCATTTTCTTATTATATGTAAAGGTTTAGAGATGAACTCAAAGCATATAATCTATGAATTACTGGTTCATTATGATTTATGGATTATTATTTCTGCAGAGTGATTCAAACCTGGTGGATTACTTTTCTGGTGATAGTGTAATATCCAACATTAGCAATCCTCCTTCTTGCCCACTGCTGCAGTAGCAACAACAACAACAACTAACCAGTATAGTCTCACAAATTAGGGTCTGGGCAGGATAATATGTAGACGAGCTTTACCCCTACCCGAGAGGGCAGAGATACTGTTTCCTTCTTGCCCACCGCAAAAGGTTGAATCTTAAAACATAGAATTCCACTAACACAAATAAAGTTAAATGTGCATGACTATTACATTTGATAATAAAATATGTTAATTAACTCTCAGATATATCTGCAAGTGTGTACCTCAGAACCAGAGAATCAAATAATTCAGAATATAAGATAAAAGAGTTTTTTACTCTAGGACTATGATTCTCAAAAGTTCTTAGTTGCATACTAATTTCATTACTAATGTTCTCTTGTTTTTGTTTTTCCATTCCTTAACTAAGTCGAGGGTCGATTGAAAACAGCCTCTCTGCCCTTTCGGGTAGGGGTAAGGCTCGTTCACTTATTACCCTCCCCAAACACCACTCTGTGAGACTATACTGGGTAGTTATTGCATAAGAATCAAACATGAAGAAAAGTTCTCAGCGGCATACTAATTTCACTACACGAAATAAAGGCGACCATAAAACTCAAAGTAGAACTCCTAAATAACTTGAGATTGGAAAAAGAAAATTACAGTTTCTTAGCATCTATGATCGTTAGAAGTGCAAAAGAAAACTGACGCTAAAATCATTTCAGCAGTAATTACCCATTTAAAAATAATAATATTTTAACACCAAAACATATGAAAATGTTTTAGCCAAAGTAGTAAATAGAAAATACTTACATACTCAAGATTCAAGGAATAATATCTTATATACACAACAATGATTAAGCAAAAATAAAAACTCAAATACTACTTCAACAATAAATTTATAAACTATAACAACACGACAATTTCTTAATAGATCTTAATTCTTGTCAGACAACTATTTACACACATTAAAATAGATTAAATAAAGATTAGAAGAAAACCTGTAAGGTGAAACTTGTTTTACCAATAATAATAAAAACTGGTACAAACTTTAATTTTAAAAATTCCAAATAACAGCAGAGAAATCGGAAGCATAACAGTAATCAAACTTCAACTCGAACCTTTATGTTCTGCTTTTAATTATAGATATATAGATTATTTGGATCCGAATTCTCCAAAATGGGACCGAATCCAATCTATTCAGACTTATACTTTCGTCTATAAACCCTAAATTCATTCCTGCAAAAAAAAAAAGGTGCACCTTTACTTTGTCTCCGCCGCCTAACTAAGAAGAAATGGCTGATCAACAGCATTGTACCTCTCTTGTTCGGCCTGAACACGATCCCATGGCTATGGAGTGTAATATTGACAAATTAAACAATGATTTGCTTATAGCCATTCTTTCACATTTATCCGTAACAGAGGCAACAAAAACCTGTCTCGTCTCTCGTAGATGGAGATACTTATGGCAGTATACAACTGGCCGTTTCGAGATTTATGATAGCGATAAAAGAACTAGAGTGCCAGAGAGAGCACGTGAGTTTATGAAATTGGTAAATCGTGTTTTGAATTTGCACCAGGGTTCAACTTTAGATCAATTCCGAGTTGGTTTTTGTTATTTTCATTGTTGGCCTATATTTGATCGTTGGTTTAAATTTGCCATTCAAAAGCAAGTAAAAGTTTTCGAATTAAACTTAGCAGTAGAGATCTGGGAAGAACTTTCTGTTGGATGGATTCAATGTATTTTTCCTGACATTAATACATTATTGTTTTCGTCTGGGGAGGTAGAATTTTCCAGATTTTGTTTTCATCTAAAATCACTTACCTTAATCAATGTCGGAATTAAGGAGGAGATCATTCATTTCTTCCTATCCAATTGTCCATGTCTTGAACAAGTCTGTGTTTCACTTTCTAAATGTTTACAGAACAAGTCTGTGTTCCTTTTTGACTAATATTTGTTGGGTTTTCAAGAATCTTTTGAACTTTAGGATTTCTGTTTATTACTCTACCAGTATGATGCTATCATGCTAGTAAAGTGGAATGGCGGAACATATATTTATTTTCAATGAATGCTCTCCTACATCTGAGTAAAAAGATATTTCACTCAGTTATGCATTTGAAATCTTATTTGCTAGATGCAGTTGAATAAATTAATCTCAGGTTACTCCATGTACTTAACATTGGCAAAGATAAATGTACTGATCAGAAGTAAGGTTCTTGGAAATATGTAGACTATGATTATGTTTCTCACTTCCTTGAATGAGAGCCTTGACGTAAATGGTAAAGTTGCTGCGATATGACCAGGAGGTTAAGGGTTCGAACCAGGAAAACAACCTCTTGTAAAAATGCAGGGTAAGACTGCATACAACATACACTTGTGATCCGGTCCTTCCTTTTGGCGTAACTAGTAAAGTTTTTGCGATGTGACCAGGAGGTCACGGGTTCGAACCAGGGAAACAACCTCTTGGAGAAATGCGGGGTAAGAGTGCGTACAATAGACCCTTGTGCTCCGACCATTCTCGGACCCCGCACATAGCGGGAGCATAGTGCTCGGGGCTGCCATTTTTCTGATTATGTTCCTTCCTACTATATTTATTGGCACGATAGAGGCCATTCTAAAAATCATTTTAACTTGTATACTCAGACTTGTAATGAATATGTAATGAATTTTTATATAATCAGGTGACTGTATCTTGGTGATATTGGGTGTTTATTAGTGAAGATATAGTTGTACAAATTACTACAATTTGAAATGTCTTCCGAAATTTCATGATTTGTTTAAACCATGTTAGACTTTTAGCGGACTATATACTAAGTTGGCTGGAATTGTGTAACCAAAATGCCCTTAGTCGCATGTCTAGTGCCTCCAGTGTTGTAGCCCGGCATAAATTGCAGTATAAAGATTTTGAATCCATCCTTCATAAGCTCTTCATTTTGTGTCTCCTGATTTTTTTGAGCAGATTCAGTGACAGAAAGGCTGCACCAACTAACTTCAACATGGGTGGATTTAGGGGGCGGAAGGGTGTTCCGTGTTCACCCGAACCCTCATCATTGAAAAAATTACACTGTATATGTAAGACAAATTTGTATTTTACCTCTATATATATTATGTTTTGAATCCCCTTGACATAGTCCAAAAGCATAGCTTAGTGGTCAAGGGGGGTCAAAACGCTCCTTAACCCACTAGATACAACTTTTTTTATCTTTTTTCCTTTTTTGAACCCCTTAACAGTAATCCTGCCTCTGCCACTCAACTTTAATACTATGTAGAGCACTGTTGTAACCAAAAGAAGGGATCTCTTTTAGCTTCTTACAACTTAGCAAAACCAGTTTCTCAAGACTAGGGAAGGCATCATCAGAGACGTTCCATTGTGACATAATTACATTGTCTAACTTTAACACTTTTGAGTGCAGGGTGTTGTGGAAGCCAAATGTATATAGTGTGAATGAGTCACAACTATTATACCAAAAATATAACAACCACCAATAATAAATAAGATAATAAAGCAACAATAGAAGGAACACAAGAATTTACGAGGTTCGGCCAATTTTGCCTACTCCTCGAACACAACCAATATTTTATTTAACTCCAAAAATACAAGTGAAATAAATACTAATGAGAGAAGATACAAATGCCTTCAACAAATGAGAGGTGTATCTAAATCCTAAACATTAAGCCTCATTTTATAAGGAAATATTCCTTACCAAAAGGCTTCCCAACCGATGTGGGACAAATTTGCCATATTCAACAAATCTCCACCTTGGCAAAATTCCACATCTTCAATTTTCTCTCGGTAACAAATTTTGGTTGTCTCCATCTTCAATATTTAGTGTTCAACAATGTTGATCAAATCCAAACAATGTTGAAACTTGACCGCAGTCACCACTTTTGTCAACATATCAGCAGGATTCTCCGTAGTATGAATTTTCTTCACCGTGACTCCACTTTCTTCTACGATTTCTCGTATGAGATGATACTGAACATCAATGTGCTTCGTCCTTGCACGATAAACTTGGTTCTTCGCTAACTGAATAGTACTTTGACTATCACAAAACATTATGATACTTTTTTGTTCGATACCAAGCTCCTTTAGCAATCCTTGAAGCCAAATTGCCTCCTTCACAGCCTTTGTAATAACCATGTACTCTGCCTCTGTTGTAGACAAAGCAACTGTTGACTGGAAAGTAGACTTCCAACTAACTGGTGCCTTTGCAAAAGTAAACACAAAACCAGTAGTTGATCTTCGTTTGTCCAGATCACCCGCAAAATCTGAGTCACAATATCCAACTACAGACTGATTGTCTTCCTGCTCAAAAACTAACCCACATCTACAGTTTTTTATATACCATATAATCCACTTCACAGCTTGCCAATGCTGCAACATAAACTTGTCAAATCGCTTGTACCATTATCTAGAAGATTGTTTCAATCTATACAACAATTTTTCAAGTTTGCACACCATATTTTCCTTTCCAGCAACTTTAAATTCTTCTGGCTGAGTCATGTAGATTTCCTCCTCCATGTTTACATGTAAAAATGCAGTTTTTACATCCATCTGAACTAGTCCAAAATCCAACTGTGCTACCAAAGCTAACATAATTCTAGTGGAGGGATGTTTTACAACTGGAGAAAATACTTCATTGTAATCAATTCCCTCATTTTGAGCATATCCTTTGGCCACTAATCTTGCTTTGTAGCGAACATCTACTTGGTTAGGAAATCCTTCCTTCTTTGCAAATACCCATTTGCACCCAATTGCTTTCTTTCCCTTCGAAAGATTGGCCAATCTCCATGTATGATTCTGATGAAGGGACTATATTTCATCATTCATGGCAATCCTCCACTTATCTTCTTCTAAACTTTGGACTGCGGCTTTATAAGTGGTAAGACCATCATCAGCTACAATTGAGTTTGCACAAGCAACCGTCTTTATGCGACGAACAGGTTTCGTTATTGTTTTTTTGGCCTGCTGGTTGCTATTGATTCAAGTTGTTGTTGAGGTTCCTGAGTTGGAATCTTTTGTACTGGCTCTCTTTCCAGAGGATAATATTCATTTGTTTCCTCATCTGCTTCTTGTGTAGGAAAAATAAATTTTCCCTCAAACTCCACCTGCTTAGAAACGCCATCATCTTGTTTGGTATTTTTATTTGTTACCTTATTTACCATTACAGATTCATCGAATGTAACATCCCTGCTGAATATTACTTTCTTTTTTCATAGGACACCATAAGCGATATCCTTTGACTCCAGAAGTAATCCTACATAAAAATAGCCTTCTTTGCCCTTGGATATAATTTTGACTTTGTTACATGATAATATGTAGTTGAGCCAAACACGTTCAAAGAGTCATAATCTACAGCAGGCTTTCCATACCATTTTTCAAAAGGTGTCTTGCCATCAATAGCAACAGATGATAGACGATTAACGAAGTGGCATGCATATGTAATTGCCTCAGCCCAAAATTCTTTGCACAAGCCAGCATTGGATAACATACACCGTACCTTCTCCAGCAAGGTCCAGTTCATACGTTCTGCTACTCCATTCTGTTGTGGTGTATGTCTGACAGTGAAGTGTTGGACGATGCCATCATTTTCACAGACCTTATTGAAATTATCATTTTTGTATTCACCTCTATTGTCTATGCGAATACACTTGATCCTCCTGCATGTTTGATTCTCCACCATCGTCTTCCATTTGAGAAAAATTCCCAACACTTCATCTTTGTTCTTCATTGTATATACCCATACTCTTCGGAAAAAATCTTCAACAAAGGTTACAAAATAGTGCTTCCCACCCAATGAAGGTGTTTTGGAAGGACCCCAAACATAAGAGTGTACATAATCCAAAATGCCTTTAGTATTATGGATTGTTGTACCAAATTTAACCCCTGTCTATTTCCCTTTTACACAATGCTCGCAATACTCCAAGGTTCAAGGCTTTACTCTCTTTAACAATCCTTGATCTCATAGTGTTTTCAAGGATTTTCCTCCGGTATGTCCCAAGCGCATGTGCCATAGCCTGGTTGATTCTGCCTCTTTTTTGTCACTGGATGTCACTTTCCCAATAACTGTACTACCACGATAGCAGTACATGTTATTGTTCTTCCGATTAGCCTTCATTACCACTAGTGCACCAGAGCATACTCTCATCACTCCATTTCTGCAACGATTTGGAACCCTTTTGATTCTATGGATCCCACAGGGATGAGATTCTTCTTCAAATCCGATATATATCGAACATCTGTTAATGTACTGACCACTCCATCATGGTTCCTTAATCATAACCAATTCCATATGAGGTAAGAGGGCTGTTGTCCGCAGTGTAGATGACTCCATATTCTCCTTCTTGAAATTCCACGAACCAGTCCCTGTTGCGACACATATGATAGCTACAAGCTGAGTCCATCAACCATATGTCTGATGATTTTGATGGCTCTGTTGTAAGTAATGAGAAGTATGAATCATCACAATCAACTACATTTGAATCCATAATGGCCTTTCCATTGTTATGTTTGGCCTTATTCTTCAACTTCAGACAATCTTTCTTCCAGTGCCCCTTTTCTCGACAATAGGCACATTCATCTTTGGTGGGTCTAGATCTTGACTTTGATCTTCCCTTCTTTGTCCTCATTTAATTTTGAGGACGACCCCTCACAACCAATGCTTCTCCTTTTCCGCCCTTATGTTTTCTCGCATCCTTTGTTCATAGCTATACTAAAGCCGAACAAATTTCTCTGAGAGAAATTTCGTCATTTCCATGAAGTAGAGTAGTTTCAAGGTGTTCGTACTCATCAGGAAGTGACGCCAACAACATCAAGGCCAAGTCACCATCATCATAAGTTGTATCCATATTTTGTAAATCTGTGACCAACTTATTGAAACTGGTGATATGTTCATTCATCGTAGTACCAGGTACATAGGTAAAGTGAAACAATCTCTTCTTCATGACAATTTATTTTGACTGTTTTTCTTAGAAAAATTATTCTCTAGTGCTTTCCATAATTTACTTGCAGAAGTTTCTTTTGTGTATGGATATTTCTGCTCTCTAGCAAGGTAGGATCGAATGGTACCACAAGCAACACGATTGATAATTTTCCAATCTTTTTCTCCAATGACATCTGGTTTCTTTTTCTTCAATGGTAAGATCCAGCCCTTGTTGAAAAAGGATATCTAGAACCTCGCCTTGCCACATCCCAAAATGTCCAGACCGGTCAAAAATTTTTACTGCAAATTTTACATTTGACATAATTCTTGTCATAAGCGGAGATGCCAATGATGACGTATTGCTGACACTTAAAGTAGATGCTTCTTGTTTATTGTCTACCATTTTTTACACAAATATTATTTAATAGCTGACGACGCAAGTCAAGATTATTTCATTTCTGGTATGGAAGATTAGACTAAGCTGCAACTACAGAGCATATTCAGACAGGACCTTGACTCAGTTACCAAGATAAATCTTTTCTGATGTGGAAGATCAGACTATGCTGCAACCACAAAGCATACTTAAACAGTACTTTGGCTCTGATACGAATTGTTGCGGAAGCCAAATGTATAGTGTGAATGAGTCACAACTACTATACCAAAAAATATGACGACCACCAAATAATAAATAAGACAATAAAGCAACAATAAAAGGAACACAAGAATTTATGAAGTTCGACCAATTTTGCCCACTCCTCGGACACAATTAATATTTTATTCACACCAAAAATACAAGTGAAATAATACTAAAGAGAGATGATACAAATACCTTAAACAAATGAGAGACAAATGAGAGACGTGTCTAAATCCTAAACATTAGGCCTACTTTTTTAGGGAAATATTCTTACCAAAAGGCTTCCCAACCGATGTGGGACAAATTTGCCATATTCAACACATGGCACTCATCATCTTTCACTTCCCAATTTTCTCCCTCAAAAGCACTTACATGCAAATTGATTACTTGAGTACTTCGAGATTGGAAAGCCTTGTATTGTTGAAATTCTTTCCATGGTAAGCGGAAATTGGAAAGTGTCAACTTCTTGAGATTCTCCGGAGCTTAAATTCACTAGGATGCAAAGGTTTTTGCCTTTAGAAAACACCTTTAAAGATTCAAGATGGACCAAAAAGTCCAAGGTTGAAATTTTTTCTCAGCTTCATAGAATAATGACTCGACTCTACGAACCTACACTTCAACCTCCTAAGATTATAGAACTTACTCGTCATTTTTCCCATGTCATCTCTATAAGCAAGAGATGGTGTTGAAAGTGTTTCCAAGACATATAATATGGAAAAGTTCTCAATGTCCTCTTTATGTGCACATCATTTATGTGCACACCTCAATCTTACCCTATTCCAAAATGTTGTGTGGTAGCTTCACTTCCCCACATAATACTGTAATCAAAAGTATTTCTAGGTATGCCAGTTTGTCTATCCAACTGGGAATAGAAGTTGCACCTGTTCGAATAGCTAAATATCATAAATGGATTACCAGTTTTATTTCTGTTCGAAAGTATCCCAGAAGTTGACGCACTCCAAATCTAGCACTTTAAGAAGTTTGAAGCATAAAAGGAATGAGAGAGATTTTCCCATCGGCTCTGAGTCATTGGCTGCTTTGAGCAGTAGAGAGAGAACATGGACGCCAAGTGATAGTGTCATTAAGGAAAATATGCCATTATAACATAATGATATCCGACATTGCTCCAGATCTTGGAAACCAAAACTGGGAGAACCCTTTCATTTCATTTATGTTTTAACTTTTTGCTTGATGTGTGTATCTATGTTTTTTAAAATCTTATACAGCTAACATTTGATTCTAATGATTATTGATGGTAACTAGTTCAATCAATTCTCTTGGTTCTTCAAGAAGCAAGTTAGTTCTACACGAAGTGATTTCTCAGGAATTAAGAGGAGACTTCTCCCACAGTGAAATGATATTCTAACTTGCTCAAAAGATTGTACTTCTGATAGTGATTGCACTAACTGTTGGTTTTGTTGTCTATGTGATGTGTCTATTATATCATGTGTGTTTTGCTCCAAATTTTCATTCACTTTATAAGCATAAAACAATCGAAATAAATGGAGAGCCAATCATAGCAGGTCGTATTAAATCCAAATACCAAAGGAATAAGATATAAGAGACAATAAATATTAGATAAAGGGAAGATGGTGAAGATCTTTTATTAATGATATTGGTTTGGTTTGCCTATTCATGGAGAGGTTCAGAGCCTTACAATGATATGTTCTCCCTTCTTTTAGAAGTAGGTGTGAAGAGCAAGAAGCAGCCCCCTTTTAGGGTTCTTTCTCTTAGTATTTATAGCTAGGAGATCTGCCAGCTGGTGTCGAGGAGTTGAGACCACATTGAGGGGACACCCTCGTGAGGTCGGCCAAGCTGTGGCTTTAATTGTCAAATTGGATACTACCCGATAATCTTGTGAATAAATAGCCATATCATTTATTAGCCATAAATAGACTTTAATAAATGCATTGATCTCCTTCATTATCGCGAGGTCAAGTTTTGACCCATACAGATAGTCCCTTCGCTTATTGAGGTCAAGCTCAGGTCGAGCTCGATGAGCGAATTCCACCAATAACCTTATCCGTTTACGCGTTGGGGACAATCGCGGTCCTTTGTTCTTCGGAGACGGCCGTATCCGTTCTTTCTTTAGAGATGGCTGTAGCCATTTTTACTTTAGAGACGGCCCTGCCATTTTTTTGGAGATGGCCGTAGCCATTTTAACATTAGAGATGGTCGTAGCCATTTTTCTTTTGGAGATGGCCGTATCCATTTTTATTTTAGATACGGCCATAGCCATTTTTCTATTGGAGATGGCCGTAGCCATTTTTACTTTAGAGACGGCCGTAGCCATTTTTGCGTGCATGGGGAGCACCATCACGCTTACTGCGTATAAGGGGAGCACCATATGCATGGTGACGCATGGGGCATGCCCATGGCACCTTGAGGTTGTCACAACTGTTTCGTTGGGGACGTACTGATTGACGGTTGGATGACCGTTCAATGGTATTTGTCATAATGGTGCCCGTTACCGTAGGTCTGAACCGTTTTGTGGTTGGTTAGGTAGTTAATGGTGACCTTTGGGATTTGTGAGGGTCATTCATGCTTTGCCCATAAATAAGGGGTTGTGCTGCTCAGTTCTCACTTTTCCGATATCTGTCTAAGTAGAATTCTGGGAGAGATAAGTTTCTTGCTTTCAAATTATCTGGCTTTTCATTCCTTGTTGATTCAATCTTCGTCATTTTCGTCGGGTCTTCATATTCTCTTATTTTTCTGGTGAATCTCACTTTCTTCTTTCCGTTATATTGATAATGGCAAGCAGCTCCCGTTCCGATGCAGCTCCGGTGGCGGTTGCAACGGAAGATGATCCATCTACGGTGGCAGGAGCCACTGATTCGCCGACCGTCGATCGGTTCCTGCCGGTGACCGATATTCTTTCCCTGCCTGGCGGTCCGGCGATTGATTTTACCGACCCCGAGGGAGAATATCACGTGGATGTGGCCCCATTGATGGGGGAAGTGGGCATTCTCAACTGAGGGAGCAATATGAGATTCCTCGCTTTGCCGACATCGTCCTGTCCAGGAGCGGCGACAAGGTGCATATCGACCACCGAGGGTACTGCGTCTTCTACGTCTACCCCTTCAGGCTGAGATTTAGGCTTCCTCTCCCCATGTTGGTGGTGGACCTTTGCCGCTATTACTGGGTGTTCCCTGGTCAGCTCGTCCCCTCTCGCTACAAATTATTGGCGACGCTGATTAAATATGCGGATTTGCCATGGAGGAAAGTTACACTGGCGCACGTGTTGACTCTGTACGCCCCTCTGAGGGTACGTGGTACTATGATTCGGTTGGTCCCTCGTGGGACGGACGACGTAACAGCGGCGCTCGATGACGAGGTCGCTACCCGTCCTTTCGAGTATTTCTTCTATATCAGATCCGAGCACCAGGTGGCTTGCGCCACTAAATTCCCGGAGGAGTGGAACCATGCACGTAAGTTTCTTTTATGCTTGCCTTGATTTCTTTTGGGCTAAGAGTTCTGCTTTACGTTTGCACGTAACGATCTTCTTTTTGTGCCTTAACGGGAGGTGCGCCACCATCGCCAATATCAGGCATCCGCGAGTGGGTTGAGGCCGTGCTCCCTGTTATAAAAGGGATTCGTACGTGGGCGTCTTTCTGGGAGGCCCATGGCCGCATGACGGCTGCTGGTAAGAATCTGATTTGTTGATTATTGCTTTTTCTTCCTAGTCCTTAGTTCCTCTGACCTAACCCTTTTTCTTTGGTTGGTCAGAACAACCACGGCGCAGGAGGGCTCCTCAGCTTCCTTTTCGCAGGCCGGGGGCGACTTCCCGAATGATCACAATGCCGGCACCTCTTCCAGTTCTAAGGGCAGCTTCGGTGGAGTCTTCAGCTGCGCACTCTACGGTGCGCCCGTGCCCCGAGTTGAGGAGTCTTTAGGGGGTCGTACGTTCCAGGGCAGAGCAATCACCGAATGGAGATGAAGAAGAAGATGAGAGGCTGCTGGCTCGGCGCAGGGTGGCGTTCACCCCGGCCTCCCGGTGGTGATCAATTTAGATTCTTCACCGTCGGTGGAGGAGGGGGCGCAACGGACCTCGCACCAGAAGGTGGGCGCTCTGTGAGGGTTGCCCCGGTTGGCTTAGGCCAAGGAGATACAGTCGCTTCGACGACTCAAGTTTATGTTCCTGTTGCTGCGAGGGAAGTGTTAAAAACTACGCTTTACGCTAGAGGGGGGGTGAATAGCGTATTAATAGAATTTAGCGTTTTCTTGCGGAATTTAAACTTTGCAGGAAGTAAAATAAATGCAGAAAAATAAACTTACACAAAGATGTATACTGGTTGGCCACCAACGTGGTTAGTCCAGTCCCCGAGAGACTCTCTCGAGATTTTTCACTATCTTGTTAAGCTTACGGGTGCTCAACAAACCGTTACACACTTGAGGACACAAGCCTCAAACAGTTGCTCGGAGATCGCAATCTCAAAGACTTCACCCAAGGAAACACAAGTTCCTTGAAACAAGAGAATCGCAATTCTCTTACAAGTATATCAAATACTTGGACACTCACTTAACTAAAGTACTCCTTATTGAGTAGATATGAGTAAAAGAATATGTTCAAGATCACAACAACTTTAAGCAATAATATGGCTCTCAAAAGCTTTATGAAATGAGTAGAAAATGAAGAATAATTGAATGAAAGCTTATAGCAATGTAATGATCAGTTTGTGTATATTGTTGCTTTTAAAACACTGAAATGAAGCTGTATTTATAGTTGAAAAACTTGGCATTACCGTTGCCTAATTGCCAATTAAGAGTTGCTGATTTTACTCACTGACAATCGATTGTCAAACCCCAACAATCAATTGTCTGCCAGTCAGATCAAAATTCAATCCCAGATTTAACGCTTCACAATCGATTATACATAATCTATAATCGATTACTGGCAATATTCAAAATCAGATAATCGATTACACTAAATTCATAATCGATTACTTTAGCAACGTTCTAAAAATCATTTCCGGATTTTAAGCAAAACATCGATTATATAAAATCTATAATCGATTACTTCAGCAACGTTCTAAAAATCATTTCCAGATTTTAAGCAAAACATCGATTATATAAAATCTATAATCGATTACCTTATGGTATTTGAAAATCATTTGACAACGGACAGCTTCAACAATCGATTGTCCTTTGCAACAATCGATTACTTGTTATTTTCTGAGAATCATAAAACTTACTGTCTCAGTGATAATCGATTATCTAAAGACATAATCGATTACTTAATTAAATTTAAAATCACTGGAAGACATCAACTCACCACAATCGATCACCATTAGTTCATAATCGATTATTTTGAGTATTGAAAAACTTTACCTCAACAACAATCGACTGTCATTTGTTCACAATCGATTATCATGCAGATTTGGAAAAACCTGATGTTCACTGTCTTTCTCACAATCGATTACCATTAATTCATAATCGATTGTCATGCAGTCTTGGCTCAGAAACAATCGATTATCATAAGTACATAATCGATTATTTTAGCCCAGATTTTTTAGGCATGTTTAGAAAACATTTTGTCTAATGTAAATATGCATGATTTAAAATCTTTTTGACACAGAATTAAATATGCATGATTTTGGAAAATAGTTTTATGAGAGAGGCCATACTATGAGTCAAGTTATAGGATCGAGATTACAATTTAGAACAACTCAATAACAATTAAAAGTTATATCTTGAACTTCAATCTTATTCGCAACCATTGTGCGCTTGTACTTGAATTCCGTCATATATCAATTTTTGCTTCGTTTGTCATTCATCAAAACCTACAAAAGAGTACACGTTTAGTATATTGCATTGAGAACGTGTTTCTAACAATTTCCCCCTTTTTGATAATGGCAAACATTAAGCGGGATATACAATTTAGGCAAAAGATATTGACAATTCAAGACAAGTAACAATTATGCAAGTTTGTTCTTGTTCCCCCTCAATTTAAGAGTTCCCCCTCAATTTTAGCTTATAAGCAATCAATGAATTAAGAGGTGGTGCATACCCGATATCCCGTTTTCTTCCCCCTTTTGCCATTAGCAAAAAATAGTAAGGAAAGATGCAAAAAGATGAAATAAACAAGGTTTATTTATTGGAAAAAAAATTAGAGGGTAGTCGATTATTGATACGGGATAATCGATTTTTATAGGGACATTGCTGCAGATTCGCGGTTTGCTTAAGAATTGCTCTTAGCTCTAGGGTGATACCTGCAAAAAGAAGTTAGACACCTCCGACGCTCAAGTTAGAAATCATGTAGGAAAGAAAATGCAATGCATGACTTAGATCAAAGTGGAGTCAAGGATCCCGAGTTCACTGCGAATTCGGAAGAAGGACTCTTTCTCTAAAGGCTTGGTAAAGATGTCTGCCAATTGGCTTTTGGTTTCAACAAATTCAATTTCGACATCGCCTTTGAGTACATGATCTCTAATAAAATGATGTCTAATTTCGATGTGTTTTGTTCGAGAATGAAGAACGGGGTTCTTCGTCAAGCATATGACGCTAGTGTTATCACATCTAAGAGGAATGTGATCAAGACTTAGGCCATAGTCCAAGAGTTGTTGTTTCATCCATAGGATTTGAGCACAGCAACTCCCCGCGGCTACATATTCAGCCTCGGTGGTAGACAACGCAACACTTACTTGTTTCTTACTAAACCAAGAGACAAGAGAGCTACCGAGCAAATGGCAAGTGCCACTTGTGCTCTTGCGGTCCAATTTGCATCCAGCAAAATCGGAATCGGAATATCCAATAAGTTGGCATGAAGAGCCTTTGGGGTACCATAGACCCACATTTGTAGTACCAATGAGATACCTTAATATCCGTTTCACCGCAGTAAGGTGAGACTCCTTCGGACATGACTGATAGCGAGCACATAAACACACGCTAAACATGATGTCCGGACGACTAGCGGTAAGATAAAGAAGAGAGCCAATCATACCTCGATACTTTTTAGTGTCGACTTCCTTACCTTTTTCATCTTTGTCTAGATGATCGGATGTGCTCATGGGAGTAGCCATTTCTTTTGCATTGTTCATCTCAAAGCGTTTTAGTAGTTCTTTGCAATATTTGGCTTGGCATATGAATGTACCTTCTTTCATTTGTTTCACTTGTAACCCCAAAAAGAATGTTAACTCGCCCATCATAGACATTTCAAAATTCGCTAGTCATTAGATCGGAAAATTCCTTGCATAAAACATTGTTAGTAGCACCAAATATAATATCGTCTACATATATTTGAACTAATAAAATATCATTGTTTTTATGCTTGACAAAGAGGGTTGTGTCAACTTTTCCCCTAATAAAATCATTTTCCAAAAGAAATTTACTCAATCTTTCATACCAAGCTCGAGGAGCTTGTTTTAAACCATAAAGAGCCTTTTTGAGTTTGAAAACATGATCGGGATATTTAAAATCTTCAAAGCCGGGGGGTTGTTTGACATAAACTTCTTCTTCAATAAAACCATTTAGAAAAGCACTTTTCACATCCATTTGATATAGAATAAAATTCATTGAAGAGGCGAAAGCAAGTAATAGACGAATAGCTTCTAGTCTAGCTACGGGAGCATAGGTTTCCTCATAATCAATACCTTCTTCTTGACTATAGCCTTTTGCCACAAGCCTAGCTTTGTTTCTAGTGATTATACCATTTTCATCTAGTTTATTGCGAAAAACCCTTTTCGTACCAATTATAGAATGACCTTCGGGTCTTGGCACCAAATCCCAAACGTTATTGCGTTCGAATTGGTTAAGCTCCTCTTGCATTGCCAAGGTCCAAAATTCATCCCCAATTGCTTCGGAGATGGTTTTAGGTTCAATTTGAGAAACAAAAGCAGTAAGTTCTAAAGTGTTTTTGAGGGAGTTTCGGGTACTTACCTTTTCTCCAACATCGCCAATTACCTGTTCGAGAGGATGATCCTTGATCGTTCTCCACTCGTTAGGCGTATTTATTCCTTTTTTCTAATTGTGGCGCTTCTTCCGTTGGTTGTTCCCCAATTTCATTTTTGTTTTCCTTTGAAGGTTCTTCTTGGATCTTATCTTTCAAGCTATCCAAGATACCTGCAAGATCAAAACCGGATTCCTTTCTCGCCAAGCGAGTATTATCTTCGGAAAACACAACATGAGGGGATTCCTCCACAATTTGGGTTCTTTTGTTAAATATCCTATATGCTTTGCTACGTGAGGAATAACCAATGAAAATACCTTCATCCGATTTAGCATCAAACTTACCCAATTGGTCCTTGCCATTATTATGAACAAAACATTTACTACCAAAAACACGTAAGTGAGAAATGTTGGGTTTTCTACCCTTATAAAGTTCATATGGGGTTTTCATGAGTATCGGCCGAATTGCTACTCTATTTAAAACATAGCAAGCGGTACTCACGGCATCCGCCCAAAAGTATTTGGGAATCTTAGCTTCGTCGAGCATGGTTCTTGCCATCTCTTCGAGACACCTATTTTTCCTTTCCACCACCCCATTTTGTTGTGGTGTCCGTGGAGCGGAAAAGGTGTGTTCGATTCCGAGTTCGTCACAAAAATCCGCAAAGAGATTGTGATCAAACTCTCCCCCATGATCACTTCTAATCGAAGTGACGGTCGATTCCTTTTCGTTTTGAACACGCTTAAGGAAATACTTGAAATTTTGAAAAGCATCACTTTTATTTGCAAGAAATAGAGTCCAAGTAAATCTAGAAAAGTCATCAACAATTACAAAAACATATTTATTTTTACCAAGACTTTCAATACGAGAGGGACCAAATAAATCCATGTGAAGTAATTGCAAAGGTCTAGACGTTGAAACAATATTCTTGGATTTAAAAGATGCTTTGGTTTGCTTCCCTTTTTGACAAGAATCGCAAATAGAATCATTTTCAAACTTTAAACTGGGAAGACCAACTACTAAGTTTTGAGAAAGAAGCTTGTTCAAAAGATGCATGTTCATGTGTGCTACTCTACGATGCCATAGCCAAGAGTTATCCTCTTTGCTTATTAAACAATCAACATATTCGGGTGAGGAGTTTGCAAGATCAACCATATAGATATTATCAATTCTAAAACCACGAAGTATGATCTTGAAATCACTACGTCTAAATACAAGACATTCATCCGAATCAAATAGAGCAAGATTTCCCTTGTCACATAATTGGCTTATGCTCAAGAGATTATGCTTCAAACGTTTCACAAGTAGTATATGTTTAATAGAGGAGTTTTCGTCCTTACCGACCGAACCAATGCCTCAACTTCCAGTGCGGCAAGAGGAAGGGGAATTTCAAGAGAGGGGGATGATTTGGAGTCCGATATGGATCCCTAGGACATCCGTCTTGCTCAGGAGGGTTATACCAGCTCGTCTGTGCAGGCCGAGGGGGATTATCGTTATTTGGAGATTTCGAACTGCCTGAACCTGTTGCTCGAGGAGGAGAACCTAGTGACGATGTCCGGGGTCCTGTGCTCGGAAGCGGAGAGCACGTCCGTGAGGGGCATATCGGACGTCGGACTGATGGGCGAGGTGACCACCCTAAGTATAAAGATATGTGCAAAAACTTTGGTTCGTTCTCTTTCTTAGCATGTCTTCTCGTGCTAACTCTCACTCTGTTCGTTGTAGACATTTTTGCTGGAGGTGGAGAGCATTAGGCGGGTTAATGCTTGTTTGGTGCTTTTTGCGTGGCTGTTGGGGAAGTATCGCCGCTACCGTGACTGGTGTTGTGGCTTGCGTGAGCGCATAAGGAATGACTCGTGGAATTGGGAGTTGGTAGAAGAGCTAGCACAGAGGGAGCTTCGCTTGCAAAGGACCCTTAACAGGGTATCCACTCTTGAGGAGCAGCTCCGCCAGGCGAGCGAAAGGGTGGATGTAGAGAGGAGGGCGGCTGCCGAAAGGTAGTGCCAAAATCTGGCTGCAGTGGTGGAGGCCGCTGAGGCTAACACCAGGAAGGTGGCTGCTCTAGAATCTGAGGCCGCCACTTTAAGGAGGCAGGAAGAGGACGCCCTGGCGAGGGTTGAGGCACTGCGGGCGACCAACCGTGCCCGGGAAAGGGAGCATGGATTAGAGAGGGCCGCCGCTGCCTTTCGAGAACGATCGTTAGAGGGGCGTATTGCCGTCTGCGATCGGGATGCCCGTGCTGCGGTGGATTGGATTGCGGCTTTGGAGGCCGAGAACCAGCGCCCGAGGGATCAGGCTGCTGCTTTTAGTCCTGCTCGCGAGCTTTGGACGGATGCCGAGGCTCATCTCGACGTGTACATGCGGCTGTGTGAGGCTGGCGTCGTGTCTGAAGCCACTTATGAGGAGGCATGCCAAAAGGCTTGTGAAGCCCGCCTTGACTGTGGTTTTGATCCTTCTACCCCGGGGGAGATGATGGCGCTGAGGGCGCTGATAATGCCGAGGGGGCGATAGGGGCGCCTAGTGAAAAAATTTGTAATGTTTGTTTAGTTTTTGTTCTCTTTTTTATCTTTTTTCTTTGCCGACCTTGGGCCAATGTAATTGAGGGTAACCCCGTGTAAATATTGTGAATAAATGATGTTTTCTTCTTTTCTGTTGTTTTGTGTTGAATACATTATATATATTTTGTGCCTGTTTGTAAGGGTTTTGCTTTAGAGTTCTTCTGGTGGGCATGTTAATAGTCTCATCCGGTTAAGTGATTTCGACCATTGTATAACCAACCCTTCGCCTTAGCAGGCGATTGATGCAGATGGCCTTGGCCATAGATAGATGCTCTTGGTCATCACCTTCCTCCACTTGGGGGAGTGGGTAGTAGCCGTGCCTGGGCAGTGGCGGCACATAGCCTTAGTCCCTGTTGGGGCTTAGTTGAACTACTGGTCGTGGTAAGGTAAAGCACGGCCTTGTAATTCGACTTGGAACGAACTTTGCGCGGGTCAACACTTTAGATTGAGTTAGTCGTACTTACTTGAACGGCAGGGCGCCTGGACCGACCTGGGGTTCGTTTGTGGTTGAGTTTGCGGATTTTCTTATGGAGGTGTGTAGACTGAGTTTTGGTTCTCCTCATAGTTGAATTCTTTTGTACTTCACAGTGGTGGAAGAATTTGGCCCGACGCCTAGTCTAACTCGTAGTCGGATTTTTGGGTGAACGTACATAGCCTGAGCTGTCGTTCAACCATAGTTGAACCTTCATAGCTTTCGAAGGCGCGTAGTGTAAGACCCAGCTCGACCGTAGTTGAACTTTTTGTGTGAAGGCACATAGCCTGTACTGCCGTTCAATCGTAGTTGAACTTTTATGTGAGGGCGCACAGCTTGAGTCGAAGGCACATAGCCTGAGTCCCAGTTCAACTGTAGTTGAATCTTTATATGAACGCGTGTAGCCTGTATTGATGTTCAACCGTGGTTGAACTTTTATAATATTTGAAGGCGCGTAGCCTGTGTCGAGGGCGCATAGCCTGAGTCCCTGTTCAACCGTAGTTGAATCTTTATGTGAAGGCGTGTAGCCTGTATTGCTGTTCAACCGTAGTTGAACTTTTATAATATTTAAAAGCGCGTAGCCTGTGTCGAAGGAGCATAGCCTGAGTCCCAGTTCAACCGTAATTGAACATTTTGTTTGAAGGTGCGTAGCCTAAATTAAAGGAGCATAGCCTGAACTGAAGACGCATAGCCTGAATTGAAGGCTCATAGCCTGAACTCAAGGCGCATATCCTGAAGTGCCTTTCAACCGTAGTTGAACCATTGTAATATTTGAAGTCGAAGGCACATAGCCTGAATCCCAGTTCAATCGTAGTTGAATCCTTATGTGAAGGCGCGTAGCCTGTATTGCCGTTCAACCGTAATTGAACTTTTATAATATTTGAAGGCGCGTAGCTTGAGTCAAAGGCGCATAGCCTGAACTGAAGACACATAGCCTGAACTAACGTTTAACCGTAGTTGAACCATTGTAATATTTGAAGGCGCGTAGCCTGAGTCGAAGGCGCATAGCCTGAACTGAAGGCACATAGCCTGAATTGCTATTCAACCGTAGTTGAACTTTTGTAATATTTGAAGTCGAAGGCATATAACCTGAGTCCTAGTTCAACCGTAGTTGAATTTTTTGTGTAAAGACGCGTAGCCTGAATTAAAGGAACATATCTTGAACTGAAGGCGCATAGCCTGAATTGAAGGCTCATTGCCCTGACTGAAGGCGCATAGCCTGAACTGCCGTTCAACCGTAGCTGAACCATTGTAATATTTGAAGTCGAAGGCACATAGCCTGAACTGAAGGCACATAGCTTGAATTGCCGTTCAACCGTAGTTGAACTTTTGTAATTTTTCCCACATAACTCGCTTCGTGCGGGGGGTTGGGATTTGCTTCTGGATTTAGATCTTGCCCAACTTACGCTTGTGGCCTTTTTGACTGGCTCGCGTAGGTCACCTCATTACAGATCTCGGTTAGAGAGATGCTTTCGTGCTGTCCTCCCTTTTGACAAGATCCCATATGGAAAGGGGGTGAGGTACCTTAGGCCTATTTTCCTCATAGGGATGGGGGATCTGCTTCTTCTTCTTCCCTTTGCTCGGAGATGCGGGGATGTGGAAGCAAGCTCATCTCGAGGTTTTTGACTTCCTATGATCCGATATGCCGCTTGGGCTCGTTCGAGCTGGGTTGTTCATTTTTCTTTTTCGGTGTAAGGATAAACTACGTGATTCTGCTATGAAATCCCTACAGACGGCGCCAAATTGTTTTGCTCAAAGTTTTCATCCATTTTATTAGCATAAACAATCAAAATAGATGGAGGGCCAATCATAGCAGGTCATATTAAATCCAAAGACCAAAGGAATAAGATATAAGAGACAATAGATATTAGATAAAGGGAAGAGGGTGAAGATCTTTTATTAATGATATTGGTTTGGTCTGCCTCTCCATGGAGAGGTTCAAAGCCTTACAATGATGTGTTCTCCCTTCTTTTAGAAGTAGGTGTGAAGAAGAAGAAGCAGCCCCCTTTTAGGGTTCTTTCTCTTAGTATTTATAGCTAGGAGATCTGCCAGCTGGTGTCGAGGAGTTGGGACCATATTGAGGGGACGCCCTCGTGAGGTCGGCCAAACCGTGGCTTTAATTGTCAAATCGGATAACTACCCGATAATCTTGTGATTAAATATCCATATCATTTATTAGCCATAAATAGACTTTAATAAATACGTTGATCTCCTTCATTATCACAAGGTCAAGTTTGACCCGTACAATGTGTATTTTAGGGTAGTCGCAAATTGAACATCTGTCCAATTGCGACGCACTTTGCAACAGATCCCTGTTATTCATTTGTGTATCCGTTTGATTCTTGTGTTTCTTTGTTCCTTGTCTTTCAAGCTTTGTACCAATAATTATAAAAATAGCCGACTGAATTGTTGGTAATGATGTCTCAATGATTTGAGTTTTGAACAATGAATTTTATGCATGTGTGGTATATACAAATATTGTAGGCAGCGGGAATACTAGTAAAGGTGCATGCCAAGGCAAATGTTATATCCTATGGTCTCATCAAATAAAGGCCACACAAATAATGCTCAAATTATGACAAAACATAATTAATCACGACATGATTGAGCAACTTGAAGTGGAGGAACGGAAGATGAGAAGATCATGTTTACCAGAAATTAAATGTACAATGATTACATTTCCAAAAGAAGTAAAAAACAATGAATCAGCAACTTGCCACGGAGTCTATAATATTTCAACATTTGAATTACAATCAAAGACATATGGTTGGAATTAATCATCATCAGCTAAAGAAGTCTCTATCTAGCTTTTGAAGAGACAAAACAAACAAACACTTCAGTAGAAGTATCATTATGTATTAAATGTTGACATTAACATACGTAAAGAGAATTACAAGAAATAATGAGAGAATATACGAGTCCACCACCATTCACCTTCTATGAAATCAAGCTACTCTCTTTTATCACAACCATATATCCTCTTGACTTAAGATGCAATTGTTCTTTTTTACTTACACAGTCAATTTCTCAACTTGCATTCATTTGTTTTCACAATAGTTCCAATTATTTTACTTGGTTATAAACAGATCATTTTTCAATTTAAGTGTATCTGCTTCTTGACCATCAAGTTATTACTTATTAGTTTGATCATTTTTAAGACCTGGTGCTGAGAGATGTCATGAGTTTTTCTTGGTCAGTGAGGGTATGGCGGAAGTGGCAGCGATGGCCATAAGGACAGGGATCACCATTGAGGACCATTCGGCATACCTCAGTTTTGTAGCGCGGGTGGCGAAGGATTGGACGAAGTTCTTCAATGCCATGAGCAAATTGGCAGTTGTTTCCATATGGACATGCACCTGTTTCTTGCCATTTGTTACAGAGTTCAGTCTTGAACATGCCCTGATTGTACACCTCTAATTCAAGTGGTTGTTCTTCCTTTTTATTACCTCCTCCTTTCACATACACCTTTTGCTGCATTACCACCACTAAATATGTGTTAGGCCATGCACAAATTAACCATCAATCTAGCTCATGTGTGAAAATGTGATTTTAATCAATCTCTACAGGCCGACAGGGTAAAAGTTAGAGAATACAAAGATGATGTTTCTTAGCTAGTGAGCTAATTGAACAGAGCTTTCTGACTGTCTTGGTCATCCTAATCTTCTTGAATCCTTTCACTTTTGGAATCGTTGGCATCAGAATATGTCTTGTAATTACACTCTGTGGTATTTCATATTTATACGTAGCCAAATAAAATATTTATACAGAATTTATGCAGTTTTAATCGTAATTTATACATATACATATTATTTTTTTATGAAGCGGATTCAGTTGAACCCGCTTGCCACCACGTGCGTTCGCGACTTAGTGTAGTCTAACTCATTGTCAAGAAAGAAGCTACAAACGCTCACTTCATACAAAAAATTGTCAATGCAACCAACATAAACAAAATGCTATATTTACGTGAAAATGGAGTATTTTCAAGTGCAAAGCAAACAAAATACTACATTAGATGAAATGGAGTATTTTCAAGTGCAATGTAAAAAAACGCGTCTTTTATAACATTAATATGACAATAAATAGCTTTATTACTTTAAGATAAAGTTCAATTACCATAGGTAAAATTATTTTGAATGAATTTATTAATGGTCCATTCATTTAAAAATTTGTCAATGCAATGTAAACAAAATGCTACTCTATGTACATGAAATGGAGTATATTTCTTGAACCCCATCATATTAGACACCAACTCATTATACTACTGACTCCATTATTCCAATTAATAAACGATAATGTGAAAGAACACCACATTTTCATTACAAAGAAACATAATGCTCCATAATATTTAAATATAAATGCATGACAAAGTACAGAACTAAAATCAGCATATAAAAAAAATCTACGTTTTATTTTTATATAGTGATAGTATAAACTTATTCTATATTATCAAATTAGATAAAGGCAAAAAATGACTGAAAAGGAAAAAGAAATATGTACCGCTGTGTGGACTGATTTGATCGAAGTCTGCCGCCTACTTCCACCACCAGCATGAATTGTTTTCAAGTAACCATTAGAACGTACAGATATACTCTTGGGCAACAGAACCCGATCCACGCCATCAGACCGACCCGAATCCACCACGCTAGTGGGGCTCAAATGACGATCCGCAACTAAATCTTCCCACGAATGCCCATCACTGGACGTCTCCTCCTCACCAACACCAATATGCATTCTCCGTATCCCATCCACAACCGAATCCAGGCCCAAACCCGGCCCATAATCTGAACTCGAAGCCTTCAGCAACAACGACAGCTGATTGTTCAAATTGAAATTCGCCATTTTTAGGTTGATGTTCTCTTGACGAAGAGCTAGGGTTTTTTTCTCTGCTTCGAGGAGCTGAGATAATACTCTGTTGTGACGATCCATGAGGTCTTCATGATAATGCTGGTCAATGAGCGACTGAGAATTTTGATGTTGAGGGAATAAAATCGATGAGTAGAGTGATGTTAGATTGAACGCATTTGGTTGACTGAGTAACGACGGCGGCGATGACGAAGTGTTGTAGTTGTACGCGCCACCGTGGCCGGCGGTTGTTGAGATTTCTCTCTGCATATTCTCGTGCTTAAAAATCAACGTGTTTCGTACCCGCCGATTTATATTTGTATATCTGTATACTACGAAAGTTGCTGCAGATATAAATCGGAAAAACAAATTCATTAGTCTGAAAATAAGCAATTTATCTTCCTATTTATAGATACGAACACTCAGACACACAAACCTTATATATTTCTGCATTTGAATATGAAAAATTCTGTAGAGAACTCCAAAATTCATCTCTTGAGTTCCTCCATAAACGCAAATGTAACAGTTTTCTACTGAAATTAGTTCGATATTTATCTAATCCTAAGTTCAGAAAGTAAAATTGATCAAAAAACAAGCTCAAGCTATTGTTTTCGGTATAGTTTTGTAAAAATTAGCATCAATTTGGAAACGATCAGAAATACAACCAAAAGTTCTCTTTTAAGTTGTTAATACACAGTAAACCAAACGTACTTCTGAAACTTGCAATGGAAGTTACTAACAATGATATTACAGTATAACACTGTTCACACAGATATCTCAATTCATTCGTTCTATTTAACCTTACAGTTATACAATCACGCTAAAAAATTTCTCTTTCTAGAAAGTTCGATCAAAACTGAAACTTTACATAGAACTGATCAATCTACCATTACAGAGGCAACAATGCATACGTAATCGAGCATGTTAATACATAATGCCAATGTCACACACACACACACACACACTCACATTCATATATTCAGAAATTCTACGAATTTGAAGAATTTTAATTGAAGATTAACGGAATTAAGAGTTTTTTACCTGATGAATAAACAGCAACGAGCAGTTTGAAGTGAGCTGAAGAAACTGATTATTCTACTAGAGAGAGAAAGAGAGAGAGAGAGTAAATTAAGAGAGAAGTTATGGGTTTTGCTAGAATGGGGATGCAATTAGCTCAATATATATACTTGCAAAAACTCCCGTGAGGGAGGGGCAATTTGGGAAAAGGAAAAATGGAAACCGTTTAGTGTATATACTGCTCCGTCTTTGTAACTATATAACAGAATCATAATTCAGTTATTTGACACTATTTGCCCTTGAAATGACTTTCAAGTAAAAGGTTTCTGAGGGTATTATCGTCATTTCAACCAACTCACTCTAACTAACTGTAGGACGTGAGATGGAAAATCAAATTTATTTGAGCGGGAAAGACATGATGACATCTTTTGTTTTGTTTAAACCATTTGATATCCACAGCCTGGTGGGAAGTTTTTGGAGGGGTTACTCTGATGGTAAGCAACTCACACTTTCAATCGAGAGGTTGTGAGTTCGAGTCTCCCATGAGCAAGGTGGACAGTTCTTGGAGAGAAGGATGTCGGGGGTCTATTTGGAAACAGCTTCTCTACCCAAGGGTAGGGGTAAGGTCTGCGTACATACTATCCTCCCCAAATCCCACTAAGTAGAGTTATACTGAGTTGTTGTTGTTGTTGTTGTTGATATCCGTAGCCTGGCTCGACTTATTTGGATTTGCCCTGAGTAGACTCAATAAAAGGGTAAAATGCTCCCCAATAAGAAGTTTTCAATTTACAGAACTCGAGTGTGAAACTTCTGATTAAGGATAGAGGGATCACAACCATTCTGTTCTCCTTCTTTGTTCCTTAAGAGTGTAATTTTTGGTGAAAACTTGAAATATTTCCTTTGATTATAGAAGTATAAGACTATTATATGAGCATTCCCAAGATATATTTAATTTGTTTTAGCTATTTTTCTAAATACTCCCAAAGATTTATGTTATTTATTTTCGATACATTATATAAGATGTAGAAGAATACTATTGTAGAATTGAAATATTTAAGGGTAAAAGGGCATCCCGGTACACAAATATCTGACATTCACGTAGGGTTTGAGGAAGGGTCATACCTTAAAGGGTGTGATATAAACAGCATATGTTAACGCAAGCATTAGTGGCTGCTTCTAGTACGACTTGAATCTGTGACCTATAGAGCTGAAAATGTTATATTATACAAATGTCTCTTTTTTTTAATGGAAATTGTCTTATACAAACAAGAAATGAAAGCTTTAGACATCTACTAATGAAAATTACTGTTAATTGAATTTACCAAACGAAATAAGAAAGAAAGGAAAAAAATCGAGGAGTTAGTAAGGAGGGAGAAGGGAATGAATTTACTTGAGGTTATAAAAATTATAAATTTTCTTTCTTCGAAAATCTTCATGGAATTATACTGAGTATGATATTGTTATTGTTCTTTGTTCGAAAATTTGTCACACCATAACATTAATTATTAACAAAGAAAGCAACTATTACGATTGATTTCTTAAAAGTGATCAAATTCAAGAACTTTATGTAGTTTAATTAGGTTCCATTAAATTATTGAAATGGGAAAAACTCCAGGTTGCAATTCTCGTGGAACTACCGATATTTCTCTCTCGCTTCTCTCTACTTTCTTTCACTAGAACACGTTAGTGAATTACCGTGTTCAACCCATCGGAATGGCCAGAGGAAGGCCGGCGAGGAAGAAATACAACAACGCAGTTGTGGTCATTGAAGCCATTGCAAAAAAAGATCGGTGTAACAACTACTGGTAGTGAAGGTGAAGCAATAGAAGAAGTGACAGAATGGCCAAGTCTACCAACTCGGAGAAGTGGACCTAAATACACCAATTTCTGGAGTAATTCTGAGTGGATCTATGCAGATGAGCAAGAACCAGACAAAAGGAACTCCTCAATCCATGGTGCATGTACATGCATGTGAAATTCAGATTCAACAGGAACTGATAACACATGAAGACGACAAGGAGAGATGTAGCTGGTAGAGGAGGAATTGCAAGCAAAAAGGCCGGAGAATAAGACATAGGCAAATCTAGTGGGCAATAATCGATTTGGAATGCGAGGTATGAATCTCAGCTTTGTAGCTCCAATTGTTCAAAATGGGAAAATAATTGTGAAACGAGCAAAAAATGAAGTAGAAAAGGAAATAGAGAAATGGAGGAATTCTTTGATTCTGTATGTGGTGGGTAATACACCTACGATTAGAGCTCTGGAGAGGTTCATTGCTAGTCAGTGAAATTTTGTAGCTAAGCCAATGATACTCTATCATAACGAGGGGTATTTTGTGATAAAATTCAATAATACCGAGGATAAAGATGTTATTCTGTATTCTGGACCTCATACAATTGGAAACAAGCCTATAATCATAAAAATTAACATCGGAGTTTAATTTCAAAGATGAAGTCCTAAAAACTATCCCTCTTTGGGTCAACTTGCCTAATCTCCCATTGAATTGTTGGAGTGCAGTTTAGTAAAATTGGGAGTGGTTTATGAGTCCCGCTGTATGCAGATGAGTGCACGACTAAAATGGAGAGAATATCATATGCTAAAATCCTGGTTGAAATGGATGTAACAGTACCATTGCCAGAAACTGTTAAGGTACAGGACCCTAATGGTAGGAAAATTCAGTCAAAGAGTGGGGTATATATGGAAACCTGAGTATTGTGGAAAATGCTTGATGATTGGTCATTGTTTTAATGAGGCAAGGCAGCAGGAAAATGTCAAAGTAGTGAAGACAAACGTACAGAAGAAAGTATGGCAGGTGAAAGAGGTAGCTGGACAGAAACAGGAGAAAATTAAAGATAAGGAGATGCTAGCAAATGTTGAAAGCCAACCAATAACAGAAAACAATGAAGGTTGGAAGGCAGTAAAAGGGAAATCAGCAGCAAAGCCATTACATATTCCAGATGATGGTAGAATGAGCATAACAAATGGGTTTACTGTGCTGGATAAGCAGGTTGAAGCAGATAAACAATATGATAAAGAAAGAATAGGGAAAAGAGGGAAAAGTAGCAAGGGTGGTGCAACATCTATTCAAATAATAATGAAGTTAGTAGCATGGAATATTATAGGTCTAAATAAGACCTTTAGGCAAAAGGATTTAAGTAGATTTATTAGTATGAATAAAATTAGCATATATTTTTGAACATAGAACAAATAAAGAAAAAGGGAAACATATCATAAAGAAGATTGCAGCAAGGTGGAATTATGCTACAAACTATGATGGAAATGGAAAAGGGAGAATATGGGTATTGTGGGATCCAAGTAATATTCACTTTACTGAGCTGGGGTGTAGTAGTCAGTGATACATGGGAAGGTGAGAACTGATACAGGAAGAATACAATTATATTTCACAACAATGTATGGGCTTCACACTGTTGAGGATATGAAAGCTTTATGGCAGGAATTAGAAAGTTTCAAGCAGGGAGTTGATGGGGCTTGGATAGAAATGGGGGACTATAATGTAATGTTGGGTTTGAAGATAGGAAGAGTGATAATCCAGTGCAAGAAATAGAGATAAGGAACTTTAGGGAATTCATGCTTAATAATAGCATGAATGAACTAAAATGCATAGGAAGGGAGTTCACATGGACAAATAATCATGTGTGGAGTAAAATTGATTGAGCCATTGTAAATGCTGAGTGAATGACAATAATGAAGCAAATGGAAATAATTGTGATGGAACCATTCATTTCTGACTATACACCACTATGTCTTCAGCTGGAGGAAGCAAGGAAGGAGGGGCCAAAATCATACAGATTCTATAACTATGTAGCTGAAATTCCAGATTTCTTAAAAGTGGTAGAACAAGCATGGAAAACTAATACAAAAGGGTAGGGAATGGAAAATGTTTGGCAGAAACTTAAAGAAGTAAAGCAGGAAATGAAGAAGATGCATACAATAGAGTTTAAAAATGTTAGAGAGAAAGTTCAACTAACAAGGAAACAGCTTCAGGAGATACAAAAATAAATGCATGAGCCAAACTATCAAGCAGGAGTGGATGAAACAGAAAAGGAACTAAGAGGTAAATGAGTAATGATAGAAGAAAGTTTAATGAGGCAGAAATCCAGATCAAAATGGTTGGAACTAGGGGATTCAAGTAGTGCTTATTTCTATGCATGTTTGAAGAATAGGACTGCTATGAACCATATCTACTCTTTTGTTGATCAGGATGGGAAATTATTGCAGAATGATCATGAGGTGCAGTAGGAAATTATAGGGTTCTACAAGAAGTTACTAGGAGATGCTGCAGAACAGATATCAGTGATCAATCCAACAATAATGAAGAATGGAGCAATGCTAACAAGAGAACAACAGCTGAAGATGATAGAACCAATCACCATAGAGGAGATATATAATCATGTGAACAACATAGATGATTATAAAGCCCAGACTGTGATGGATTTAATGTTTGCTTCTTTAAAAAAACATGGCCAATGGTAGGAGAAATAATCAAAGCAACAAAGCAATTTTTTGATACTGGGGAGATATACAAACTTATAAACTGCACTGTTGTGACATTGATCCCAAAAGTTAAAAATCCTAGTTCAATCAAGGAATACATGCCCATATCTTGCTGTACTGTCTTATACAAGATAATATCAAAGGTGATCACCGCAAGATTGCAGGAAATTATGGAGAAGCTCATAGATATAAGCCAGGCTACTTTTGTACCAGGTAAAGTCATATCAGATAACATCATCCTAAGCCATGAATTGGTTAAGGGATATGGAAGGAAAGGAATTACTCCAAGGTGTATGATCAAGCTTGATATGCAGAAGGCATATGATTCTCTGGAATGAGGTTTTTTGAAGCAGATACTGATATCAATGAATTTGGCAAATTTGTAGAATGGATCATGAATTGTCTTTCTACTGTGTCCTATTCTATCCCGATTAATGGGAGTCCAAGTTTTCCATTTCCAGCAAAGAAGGTCCTTAGACAAGGGTACCTACTATCCCCTTATTTGTTTGTCATAGAAATGGATTACCTCATTAGGTTACTTAAAACTCTGAAGAACCAGCCAGATTTTAACTATCATCCATGATGTGAAAATCTACAAATTATACAGTTGGGATTTGCTGATGATTTAATGTTATTCTGTTGGGGTGATGAAGTTTCTATACGCATGTTATATAGCTGATTTATGGAATTCTCAAAGGTGTCAGGCTTTACTGCAAATAACAGCAAGAGTTCCATATACTTTGGTGGTGTGAATTCAACAATACATCATAAGGTTATGGATGAACTAGAGTTTTCAAAAGAAGAGCTGCCTATAAGGTACTTAGGAGTCCCACTGAGCACAAATAGGATGTCAGTCATTTAGTTTCAGCCACTGCTAGACAGGATGCTAGACGGAATAACATCTTGGACTGCCAAACTTCTCTCATATGCTGGCAGAATACAGTTGATCAAAAGTATATTGCTATCCATCCAAATATACTGGTCTCAAATATTTGTGTTCCCTAAGAAGGTGGTTCATCTCATTGCATCCATTTGTAGGAAGTTCCTATGTCTGGGGGATTGAGGTGACAAAAAAGCTCTAGTGGCATGGGATAAACTATGTCAACCAAAGGCAAGTAGGGGCTGGAACCTACTAGATGTCGAACTGTAGAATAAGGTTGCAATATGTAAGCTTCTATGGAATTTAGCCCTGAAGAAGGATAAGTTGAGTGATATGGATTCATACTTATTATGGGAAAGGAAAAAATGTAAAGCACGTTGAAGCTAAGCAAGCTTCTTGGGTGGTACAGAAGATCTTGAAGGCCAAACAATACATGATTGATGCTGGGGAAAACTTGGATGAGATGCTTGACAAGAAGAACATAACTATCAGATACAGATACAGGATGTTGAAGCAGGAAAGGTGCCTTGGAGGAAGTTGATATGTAGTAATGAAGGTATGCCAAAGTGGATTTTTATACTGTATATGGCAATATTGGAAAAATTGGCGCCAAGAGACAGATTAGAAAGATGGGGAATAACAAATGAACTACTATGTCCTATGTATAATGAAGAAGCGGAAAGCATGGAACATTTATTCTTCAAGTGTGTATACGCAGCAGCAATATGAGAGAAATTACTGCAATGGATGAACGTTGGAAGACAACTGATGGAATGGAGTCAAGAAATAGAATGGGCATGCAACAATGCTCGAGGAAGATCAAATGCATAGATTTACAGAATGGTCTTAGCAAGCTGTGTCTACTATGTATGGCAGGAGAGGAATTACAGAATATTCAGATCGCAAATGAGACCAGCAGTAGTACTGATAAAGCGGATATACAAATGGTATGTGGAAGGGGATATACACTGTCAAGCTTTAGAAGAAGATTAGGAAGAGTTAAATTTCTACCCTTAAATGTAATTGTGAATGTTTTGCTAATAGGTAGAGAACAGTAGAAAAGGAGAAACTAACTTTGGGAAGATGTCCAGATTTAGTGTTTGTTATGTGCTGTAATTTTGTTACTTGGTAATAAAATATGATAATTATAAAAAAAAATTATTGAAATGTTCTATATCCTAGTATATAATTGGATCCATAAGTAGCCTGATGATATTGAGTTTCGAAAGTTAAAGAAAACTATTTTTGGACAGAGATAAAGCCCCAAAGGACGAATTTGTGTTCCCTTTCCTTCCAAATTTGGTTAATCTGATTTTTATTGGAGGGGTGGGGGAAGTTTTTATCAGTAAAATGCATATTCAACTCATGAGCATATGACTAAATTTATTTAAATATTGTTAGTTTGTGACATTATTATATGTTACTTTGGGCTACTAAGTGGAACCAAACCATTCAACTTGTCATTTGCACTCTCCTAGGGTGCGATCGTAGGAAGCTCTATTAGCGAATGCAATTCCCCGCCCGATAAGACTGATCATGCCCTGCTTCTTGGCATGGAATCAAACTAGCCTATCATGCCCTTTCTTCATTCCTATATGGACCCATATTCCTATGTTCTTCCAATGTTTACTGTATTACTGGAATTCCTATTTACTAAACCATTTCAAAAAAGCTACTTTCTTTCTGGCTTTTATACCCAGGTATAAAGGGATAGACAGTCTAAGAGAATACCAAGAAACAACACATACCTATCACTTTTGGAAGGTTTGGAACCCTCGATTCATCCGACTCAAGGAGAAAAAGAGAACAAGATGGGGGGCTTGCCTCCTCGTTCCCTTTTACCTATGCCATGAGCAAGAATTATAAATTATTAGAGTAAAGTAATCTTTTTCAAAGGAAAGAGATAATGATGGATAGTTGATGAAAAGATGTAAGCTACAAGATTAAGTGGTACAAGTACATTACATTCTTGAGTTTGAACATGTATTCATGTGATTCTTTGAATCAAAATTTTAATATTTTAAGGTAAGTAATTAGTTAGCATGTCTAGACATAAATATTAATATATTAAGGTAAAGAGCTTTTTTCATACTATTAGTAAATTTTAAGCTATGATTAGCAAGTTTCTTATTATTTTTACCAAATTATCAATCAAGCTTACTAAAAGATTCGTGCAAAGGGAGAATAGAAACTAAGGGATCAGTTAAATCCAATAGCTTTGGTCCAAACTGTGTATTTCTCTTAAGAAATAATTCATTTAATATTTATGAATTATTAATTTAAAATCCATAACTTACCGGATCCCGAACCCATAAATTTCAGATCTTGGCTCCGCCTATGTGCAAGTTATTTGTGCAAAGTGCGAACTACATGATTTATGCAAGTAAATTTCACTTAATATTTCATTAGATTATCAATTATGTCAACCCTTCCTATAATCATAGAGGAAAAGTAGACTTAACACTTTCATTCAATAATTATCCAGATTCTTTCACAGTTTAAAAAGACAATAAAAGGGTCCCACCACTTAACTGCTTTTTACTTCAAAAAATTCAATTTGTTTTTCTCCATTATTTTCTTAATTTTTTCTTTTTAAAAAAGAAAAGACTTGGTTACAACTAAAATTTTTCATTATAGCTTGCGGTTAGGGAAGACTATGTTGATTGCTCATGTTTGCTTGATATAGAAGATTATAAAGAATGCTGTTGATGGTTTTATTTTTCCAATGTACTGACAATGTAAAAAATATTTATACTTTCAGTATATTTTAACCCGTTTTTAACATGTTATATGCTTATTTTTCAGGTTACCCATCTCATTTTACTGACGATTACTTTTAGTTATTTTTTACGAGACGAAAAATAAAAATAAAATTTTATTTACTCTGTCAGCATATAAAAATTAAACTCGTTTCTTTTCTAGAGGCATGACATAAGAAGTGGTTAAAGAGATTTGCCATTTAAGAAGGAAACAATGATTTTCTTTAGGGGAAAAAAGAGGTTTGCTTCTTTATCACAACTTTTAACTAACTATTTTTTTTTTAATTTTATATATGTATCCAATCACAATTTAATTTGAATCATGTGTGTTTGGTGTAAATAAGGCCTATGATCCCACATTTTGCCCAACTCAACCTCCAACTTTACACACAGAATTTCCCTTTATGTATTTATCAAGGTTGTTAAGCTAACTAGTCACATATATTACCTCTCACTGAACTTTATATTATTGTTTTAACTTACTTTTCATTACAGTTTGCCATTTCCCATACAATGGCCCTACCTTATAAACATAAACATCAGTCAATCACACTAATTTCTGCTCATGTACATATCTACCATTTGTTTACATTTTCTTTTTTTTTTTTAAGTTCAAGATGGAATATATATAAAAATTAAAGAAAACATAGTTGTTTGCATCATGGTTTATTGACAATGGTGTCTGGACCAGTTTGTGTGCACCTCGAGTAGTTTATCGAGTACTTACTACCTCCCACCAACATTGGTAATAAGTCTTGTTTTTACCCGGCAAGGCTCATACAAATGTAATGAAATAGTTATTGGAATTTAAATAAAATCTCACGGTTCTTCTCTGACTTTATTGTGCTCATCTCGACTATTCCATCAATTAATGTTGGACTTTTTTTTTGTACCATGATTGTGGCGGACTAATCGAATTAATGAAGGAAAAACAAAAATCATGAGAGATCAAAGTTCAGATCATCAAAATACAACAACAACAACCCAATATAATCCTACTTAGTGAGGTCTGGGGAGGGTAGAATGTACGCAGACCTTACCCCTACCCTTGGATAGAAAGGCTGTTTCCAAATAGACCCCCGCATCCTTCCCTCTAAGAACTTCCCACCTTACTGTTGGGGAGACTCGAACTCACAACCTTTAGGTTGGAAGTGGGGGTTGCTTACCATCAGAGCAACCCCTCTTGTCTTCCAGATCATAAATAGAATCAAATTAAAATTAAAAACATAAAAAGAAAAAGTCGAGATAAAGTATATTCTTCTCATCTACCTAAATCTCAGTAGACAATATAGAGTGAAAGGGCACATGCATGTACATAGTAAAATAGTCGAGATATATACAAATTGATCCTACCACCACGATATTCCAAGAAATGAAAATAAGATGTTGCTTTCATGCTCTCCATTTTCAGTTCGTAGAATCAACAATTTTTAATTAATTTTTTACTATAACGGTATTGATACTGTCATGCCATTTATTCTGAAAAATAATCTTGACACTTGTTCTAATTCACCTCTCTTGTATTGACTGATAGTTTAAGGCATTATGTAAATTAAACGGTTGAACAACCGGGGTCCTTGACAACTCATTTTAGCCAAGAATATTTTCTTGTTTCTTCTTTTCCAGTTTGAAAGACAAGAGTGGTTGCTATGATGGTAAGCAACCCTCAACTCCAATCGAGAGGTTGTGAGTTTGAGTCTTTCTAAGAGCAAGGTGGAAAGTTCTTGGAGGAAAGGATGCCGGGGGTCTATTTGGAAACAATATCTCTACCCAAGGGTAGGGGTAAGGTCTGCATACACATTATCCTCCCCAGACCCTATTAAGTAGGATTATACTGGGTTGTTGTTCTTTTCCAGTTTGAGTAATATACAAATAATATAAGAAATTTTTATAGCATCATGTCACTTTTACCTATTGTAGCAGATAAGCTGATTTATTTTTCAAGATTATAAATCTTAAATTTTAAGAAGACTTACTTATAGATATTCCTTAACTGAGTTTTCTTACACCAACTATGTATATAACTTAAACTTCTTTTTTTTAATGAAGTTCAATTCACTTTTGGATAAACTTTTCAGAATGTAACGTATACTTAAAATAATGTTTGGGATGGGGCCAATTAAAGTCATGTAATGCTACCATAGGAGTTAGGTGACTTTTTAACGTGAACATCTTGTCATGTTGAATTGATAGGCATTACATATTCATTTGCTGGTAGGGATGTTAATGGGGTGAGACGGAACAAATTACAAAGAGTGCGAGCCGGGGTTGCTCTGATGGCAAGCAACCCCCACTTCCAATTGAAAGGTTGTGAGTTCGAGTCTCCCCAAGAGCAAGGTAGGAAGTTCTTGGAGGGAATGATGTCGGGGGTCTATTTTGAAACAGCCTCTCTACCCAAGGGTAGAGGTAAGGTTTGCGTACATACTACCCTCCTCAGACCCCACTAAATGAGATTATACTAGGTTATTATTGTTGTTGTTGTTGCGGGCCAAGGCCGATTAATATATCTTTTTGAAAATGAAAATTAGCGAGTTGTATTGTTTTAGACACATTTCTTAAACCCATTTCACATAAAAGAAAACTAAAGTGGGATAAGTCAGAACTTGTTAAAATAGAGAAAATATAAGGTGGAGTGAGGCAGGGCGAGTTTCACCCTCTCCACCCCGTTTGCCATTCTTCTTGAGGAGGAGGACAAAAAATAAGGTTATATGTCTGTCGCTGGTCACTGGTTCGAGTCATGAATCAGCCACTAATGCTTGCATTAGGGTAGGCTGTCTACATTACACCCCTTGGAATGCAGCCCTTTCTTGGATCCTGTGTGAACACAATACTATCTTATGCACCGAGCTGTCTGTTATATGACTCTTCGGTAGGGATTAGGGGATACAATTCATTCCCGGACTCTGCATGAACACGATATGCTTTGTACACCCGACTGTCCTATTTGGGGATAGGTTAGGACTGTTGGTGTTTGCAGTACTAACAAATGTCTACATTCAGAGACATTACATCCTCATTGGAAAATGTTTGTCACAAAATACTGCTATGTAACGTCAACAACCAACATAGAACAATAGGTAAAAGGTCAAAATCTAGGAATGTTAAAGATTCAGAATCAAACAAGCCTTCATTTCAGACGGACAATCACAAAAACTCTATGCTATCCAGTTGAGCAACATGCACAATCTAATCTCCACAACACAATAGTTTTTGTAGAATAAGAAACAATCGAAACTAAAATGTAATAACAAAGCACAATCCATATTAGTTAACATAACAAAATTTCGGTTTCTCTCGTTTGATTTTCAAACTAAACATCAACAAATGATAATGGGATAATGTTCTCGACAAAATTGCTAGCAAATTTTAGTATCTCGAATATTATGTCATCTGCAAATTGAACTCTGAAACCATGCTTTTCTTCATCCTTTGACGTCTCGACTTCCCCAGACCCTACGTGTGGGATTGCACTGGGTTTGTTGTTGTTGTTGTTTGACATTTCGACTTCTTTTGTGGTAGTAATTTCAAGTTCACTCAATTTTTTATTGATTCCATCTATATTCCTGTTGATACAAAGCAAAAAAAAGAAAACAAGAGGATATTAACCTAGTAAATTAATTGGTCCTTTAGTTTATAGGAGTACAAATTAATTAGTAATTGTAATAAAGGGATTAGTAATGCAAGATTAGTATATTTTCTATTTGGTTTATTGCATTGAAAATTGGATGTATAGAACTATGTTTGTGTTTGGTTTCAAAATCGATAAAAGTTTGCTTATATTTTTTTAATATTTCGAATCAAAGTACTGAGCGAAAAATAAATACTCCACTGTAACTTCATAGACAGATAAAAAAATATAGATAATAATCCAAAAAGATAGTAATAAAGGGAGGGATCGATGGAAAAGAAATAGGTAAAATGGTTAAGTACTTGCCTGAGGTTGAGAGACGATGATTTTGATTTTGATTTCTTTTAGTTTTTCGCCCGATGTGTAGTACCTGTATTGCGGCACGACTAAATCCGATTCCGGACTCAAGATGATTTTTATTTTTGCTTCTTTGCTCTTTGGAGTAAAGTCTTTTTGTTGTAAAATCTGCCGAATGAATCCAAAGAACAAAATGCTGCCCGCTTACCCTATTTCTACCACTATATGGATAAAGTTTAGTCAGGCCGCAATGAGAATATTGGACACAGGACCAACATTAAGTTTTGAAAAAATTTATAGGTATTTAATATAGGGAAAATCTCACTTTATACCCATTAAATTTAAATTATTTACCTTAAATACTCATACCTAAACTATTTACTTTCTCTGCCTATGCAATCAATGATATTTACCTGCCCTCCTTCTAGCGTACAATTTTCATTTTACCAGAAATTTTTCTCTTTTGTTAAATCATCCTATAGCTAGCTCATGCTTTAACTTTTCATACTCATACATAAATCCTCTCTTCTATTACTTTTTTCTTCTTTTCTCTGTTTTGGTTTGAAGTGAATGTTTTGAAAATTGAATTTTTAGTTACTCGATGTTCAAACTTTCTTGAGCTCAATATATTTGAATTAAGGGTAAATTTATATTATTTTAATACAAACATTGAGCGCAAATAAATATTTAAGGCATATTCCCGAATTATATATCAAGATCAGTAATAATATTGAGCCTTCAAGGATTACAAGTTACAGACAATAACAAGAAAGAAATGATGCCGGATGATCCTTTTCAACCACAGTTCTCTTTATATTTTGTAGCTAAAGTTTTAGTCAATTTGGTGAAAATTTTGTAGTAAATTTTAGAAATTTGGGTTGAAATATAGTTGAACCAGAGAAAAAATAAATTTGTATTTTATACCCAAATTGTATACAAATATACCATTTTTTAGTATACAATTCATTCCAACTATATATCCTATTAGTGTTGCTATATATTATATTGGTATCATATGCTAGTTGAATTATTTTTTAATTGTATTAGCTATATTTAATTGGTAAAATATTTAAGTTTCTTTTAATAATAATAATAATATAGTACAATATCTTGAAATATGTTATGAAATAATATAAAAACAAGAACAATAATGCAAGAATAAGAACAATATAGAGAGAGAATAGGGAGAGAGAGAAGTATTCTTATTAATACTTGGGGTGATCTACAATGGTAGAGAGCACCTCTATTTATAGGAAGAGGAATGACTTAGCTTCAAGCTAAAACTCTTAGACATTCACTCTAAATAGACTTCTATTTTATAACACTCCCCCTTGAATGTCTATTCAATAATGTGCCTCATAAAACCTTAAAACCAAAACCCATTGGGAAAAATTAAAGAAAGGAAAAAGAGTACACATGTTTGAATATGCGCCTATTGGTTGCCTCGTTAAAAACCTTGCAAGGAAAACCCGGTGGGACAAAACCTTGTAAGGGAAAAAGAGTGCAACGCGCATTAACTCCCCCTAATGAGTACATCAATTTATATCCTTGAGCATTTGCATTCCAATCTTGTGCATCATCTTCAAAACGATCTTTGATAGAGATTTGATAAATAAATCAACCATATTGACTTGAATAAATATTCCGCAACTTGAAATCATCATTCTTGATAGATATGAACATCTTCATATAATGTCGTGGAATAACTCTTCAATATCTCCATAGATGCATTCTCAATGCCATCATGCTTATAGTTATAGCAAGATTCATATGTACACAAATTGTACTTGGGATGTGGTACTTCAAGACCAAGAATTGCATATGCTTCAAGCAACTTAAATCTTTCAAGTAAAGTCATATAAGCCATATAATAGACTTTAGATGCATATCAAGTTTTCCATGTCTTGCTAGACAAATAAGATATCGAAAACTGACTATACATACCTTTGACTTTATACTTTCAAGCATTTGAACTATAGGTTCAAAACTACATGTCTTTCATATGGAATCAATTCTTCTTGAATTGAATCTCTTCCATTTAGTTACTTTCTTTGGGTCAGCAAATGCGTATAGCATGCTTTGCAATATGTTGCAATTGAATTATCCCTTTTATGAACTTCAGGTTCATATCATGATATTCGGGGATATACATATACAAATGATAATTCATCCCATGTAACCTTTTCTCAAGTGTTTATCATGTCTCCCCCTCATGTTAGTAAAGCTAACTTGTTTCCTCAACTTTGGGAAATCATCTTTGTGCATTATCATGTCAATATACACGACACATTAATAATAAGATGAAATTATTTGGTTCCTGACCTTGAACCACTTGTGAGGGGAGAATATAATATACTCTCGTATACAACGTATATCAAAGTGATATATATAACTTTGTTCTCATAAGAAACAGTTTAGCTATTAAGTGGAAGCACTCAATAATTATCTTGCTAAACCAACTTTGATATAAACCAACTTATCAAGATGAACTGTCTTGAGTAGAGAATCTGGAAATTATGCTCGAAGTTAGATTACTGAGCAATTTACCTCGCAAGCACCGGCCAGGCTGCGGGTCAATAACAATTGCGCATGTAACCATATCATAGATGCATCATATGTGGTATACATGGCAGGTGAATGGGCCCATATTCACCTTTGATATTTCCAGAATTTATGGGCATCAACCCGAACTCTTTAGTTGGTCAGTTCTTTAATGAGAACAAGTGATACAAGAGAATTCGTAAAGAACTTTCTAGTTCTTTATTATTCACCTATGTGAATTTGCACATCATACATAAAATGAGATGGCTAACACGAATGTCAACTGAATAAATTATCAATATTGGTAAACTTCAAATTTACACCATGACATGTGCACTTATCAATAAACTTCGGGTTTATTATGACATGGGTTTTATACCAATAGATATCCACTTTATTGTGGCATTATTTCGTTTGTGTAGTACAAACTGGAGAATAAAGCGGGTAGCTTTTCATATACAAATTACCCCGCTACAAGTTGTAGTAATAGGAGATATCAAAGCCTTCCTTTATTTATAGTCTCAATATAATCAATCGCTTTCGCGTGTACTTTGGAAACTGAATAAGTTTCTTTGAGACTTACTACAGCACAATACTCAATTGTGTTTCTCCAACATAGTAATAATTGGCTCTTCTAGAGCTCTCAATTAATTTTGTACTACCACAGATTCATCAACATCCATGTGGTGAATATCTTTCTTAAAGAGAAAGTTATACCATTATGGTCATGTCAAACTTATATGCAAGATATGTTTCTTGCATTATCGTTGTCCTTTAATAGTCATATTTCCAAAATACTTTGGCGTACAATAGGTACGTGACCAACGATCATTCATGCCATATATCATCTCAAACCTCCTTCTAGGGGTGAGTGTGGTATATTTAATACCAATTTCATGTTCATATTCTTCCAATAATGAATATGTATTCGTGAATCAAATGTTGTCAGGCATTTGATTTGCTATTCTTTGCAAATGGATAATCTTTTGTGCCTCTTTCTCACAAATAGAGGTGTGTGGATCAAGATGAGATAATGATGCATTTTTTCCACAAAATTTCCCGTTTGGTTTTACCAACTTCTCCCCCTAATTTTGGGAAAAGTGTCTCATTAAATTGACAGTCTGCAAATCGTGCAGTGAACAAATCTCCTGTCAATGTTTCGAGGTAGCGAATAATGGAGGGCGATTCAACCTCAACATATATTCCTAACCTTCTTTGCAGACCCATTTTGGTGTGGGATGGCGGTGCTAAAGGCACATATACTGCGCATCCAAAAATTCTTAAATGGGATATATTGGGTCCATGACCCAAAACCAATTGCAACGGGGAATATTTGTGTCAATTCGTCAGTCAGAGACGAACTAGCATTGCTGTATGCAAAATGGCGTGTCCCCAAACCGAAGTGGGCAGCCGACAAACTAAAATGCTGCATGCAAAATGGCATGAACCCAAACCAAAGTGGGCAGCCGACGAACTAGCATTGCTGCATGCAAAATGGCGTGAACCCAAACCGAAATGGGCAGCCTCGTTTTCATGAAGAATTCAAGATTATTCTCATCTATTGTCTCAATATGATATCCATTTTGAATGATATCTTTAAAACTCAACAAGTTCCTTTTAGACTTGGAGGAGAACATTGCGATTGATATCATTAAAACTCAACAAGTTCTTCTTAGACTTGGAGGAGAATATTGCATTCTCTAAGATAAACGTCATGCCTTTGGGCAGAGTTACAGTTGCTCTTCCGGAGCATTCAATCAATTTACTTCCCATGGTTTGACATATAAAAGAAATACACGTACATGAGAATAAACAACTTCAAATCGTTTGTGTCACATAATATTTTCAAAATCTGCTGCTAACAGTTGACTAACAAAATCAGATATGTTATCCATTACTTTGCAGTTTGAAAATTTCAGCGTTTTTCATAAGACAATCGATTATTAAACACACACAATCGATTGTTTGAACATAGACAATCGATTGTTAAACACACACAATCGATTATTTGTTATTTTTGAAAAACTTCAGATCACACTGTCTTAAGACAATCGATTGTTATGCATTGACAATCGATTGTTGGCTATTTTTGAAAAATTCCAGACCTCACTGTTTCAAGACAATCGATCGTTATGCATGGACAATTGATTGTTGGCTATTTTTGAAAATTTCCAGAACACTGTTTCAAGACAATCGATTGTTAGCCAAAGACAATCGATTGTGGATGATTTTTGAAAACTTCCAGATTACACTGTCTAACGACAATCGATTGTAAGACATAGACAATCGATTATTGACTGTTTTTGTAAAATTCCAGATCTGTTTTAAAGACAATCGATTGTTGATCATTGACAATCGATTGTTTTGCAGTTTTTATGCGAAATATGAGATAACCGACTAGTTTTTCAGGTTAGTCGATTACCTCTACTGGAAAGTAAAAATATTATTGATATTTTAGCATATTGATACATTCTAAAGAACTAATACTAACATTATATCATGAACTAACTAATACGAGCTAATACTGATGGCTATTAGTTTATTCATTCACTAATACAAATAAGTAAAATAAAATGAAATAGCTCCATCTTCTTTCATCACGGATCCATCACCGATTAGGTGGTCTATCTTCCCCTCGGGTTGCTCAAAGAAGTCTGCCACATCCAAGTGGGTGATGTCAAAGTTGTCGTCAGAGACAAAATTCGTTTCAGGGCGTTTTACTCTTTCGAGATGCTTGATAAAGGTCAACCAAAAGTCATGGTATACGGCAAGCCTTTGACCAGTGCCCGTTTTCACCGCAACGATAATATATAGTTTATAAACTATTTGCTTTTGGGTTCTTATCGTATCGTGCTTGTGGCAGAGTGACCAACTTCAGGTTGTCATCTCTTCTTTAAGCCATTCCACAAGATAGGTGGATCCTTGACGGTGAGATATTCAATCTTCAAACCTTCATCAAGGTGATGGCGCAAGAAAATCAAGGCCTTAGCATAGTTTCAAACCTTCATCAAGGTGATGGCGCAAGAAAATCAAGGCCTTAGCATAGTTTTGGGTGGATGCATTATTTCTGTCTTTAATGGCGTCTCCAAGACCCATAGCATCAAAAATGGATTTAAATATCCAACACCCATATCATATAGTTCTTGCCCGAAATTTCAAAGCAACGAACTTTCTTTTCATAATGTCAGACATAAACCAAAATTACATCAAGAGCGTGTTCATACTTACGGGATCTATTACAATTATCACATTCACTTCAGGGAATGGATCAAAATCATGTGCTTTACACAATCTCATGTCAAATATTACTTTCATAAAGTGAAAGATTATTCTGAGAATCCTTATTGTTCTCATTACCACAATAATGACGATTATAACTTCGTCTATTGCAATGTCCACATCCATTGATACCTTTACGGTAATTAGTCTTCTTTCAGACTTATCATATACTGCTACCACATTCTCTAAAGGGAATGGAGCAAATTCAATTGGACGGAATTCTTTGCCACGTCCACATTCGTTGATACCTTCATGGTAATATTTTAGTCTTCTTTCAGACTTATCATATACTGCTTCCACATTCTCTAAAGGGAATGGAGCAAATTCAATGGGACGGATTTTCAATTATTTGCCCACAATCATACATGAATTTAATCATGGCAGGACATAGAGATTTAACCACTTCATGTGGTTATAATTTCTTACAAACTCCATTAGAGTTATAATCAAACTTTGTTTGTATATTAAATCAAATCGTAGAATTTCAAGAATTTGAAAGGGAAAAGTAAAGTACTTACCTTTAAGGTATACCAATTATATTTCAATGTTTTCTTCCTTTTCTCCACTGATGCAGACGACGGCGGCTCTGATGCGGAGAAATTGACGGCGGCTTAATTTTCTTAAAGAGCTTCTTGAGACGGTAGAGTCTCGTGCTGATAACGTGTTATGAAATAATATAAAAACAAGAATAAGAACAATATAGAGAGAGAATAGGGAGAGAGAGAAGTATTCTTATTAATACTTGGGGTGATCTACAATGGTAGAGAGCACCTCTATTTATAGGAAGAGGAATGACTTAGCTTCAAGCTAAAACTCTTAGACATTCACTCTAAATAGACTTCTATTTTATAACAAAATATCTTATTATATTAATAATAGTGCTTTGGAATCAAACATGTTATGATATTGTTATATCTTTAAGAGCATGTCAATATAAGGATGATATGAAATGTTTAAAGTTAGAGTTTTCAAATTTCTTTTTTAAACAGACTAAAAAGGCAAAAGTGCATATAAAATGAATAATGTGAAGCATATAAATGTACTTGAAGCTATTTGGTTGAACGCATCCTAAGGACGAAATACAAAAACAAGACTCTGGTCTATTGTTGGATAGGTTGTCACTTTAATGTCATCGGATTACAGAGTAAGATATCTGATTTTTTTAAACTTAATTTTCGCTAGGTAGGCATGATAGTAGGGTAATTGACAGTGGAAGGAACAATGAAGCAGTTGAAAATTTAGCTGTAATGACTGGTTATCTTGGTTATAAACTAAGTAAAGGCATGAAATGGAAGGGAAACCAAGCAATCACAACTAGACAACTTCAACATAGAAGTGCTTTACTATAGTGTTTAAGGACAAAATCACCAAAAGCTTGTTGAAATTGGCAAATCCCACATCGGTGGGTTAGCCTTTTGGAGATTTGTTTTTCCTTATAAAAGAAGGCCTAATATTTAGGATTTAAAGACACTTCTCATTTGCCTTTTCATTTCTTAAGACATTTGTATCTTTTCTCTTTAGTATTATTTAACATATATTTTTGGAGTGGAATAAAATATTAATTTTGTCCAAGGAAATAAGCACAATTGGCTGAACATCGTAAATTCTTGTGCTCCTTTTATTGTTATTTTATTGTCTTATTTATTATTTGGTGGCTGCCATAATTTTTGGTATAGTAGTTGTGACTCATTTACACTATATACATTTGGCTTCCGCAACAATTGGTATCAGAGCCAAGGTACTGTCTAAGTATGCTCTGTGGATTGCAACATAGTCTGATCTTCCACAACAGAAAAGATTTATCTTGGTAACTGAGTCAAGGTTCTGTCTAAGTATGCTCTGTGGTTGCAGCTTAGTCTGATCTTCTACATCAGAAAGGAAATAATTTTGATTTGTGTCGTCAGCTATTAAATAATATTTATGTCAAAAATGAAAGACAATAAACAAGAAGAATCTACGTCAAGTGTCGGCAATGCATCATCATTGGAATCTTCGCTTATGACAAGCATTGTATCAAATGCGAAATTTACAGTAGAAATTTTTTACGGGTCCGGACATTTTGGGATATGGCAAGGCGAGGTTATAAATGTCCATTTTCAACAAGGGCTAGATCTTACCATTGAAGAAAAGAGACCAGATGTTATTGGAGAAGAAGATTGAAAAATTATCAACAGTGTTTCTTGCGCTACCATTCGATCCTACCTTGCTAGAAAGCGGAAATATCCATACATAAAGGAAACTTCTGCAGGTACATTATGAAAAGCACTGGAGGATAACATTTTTAAGAAAAACAGTCAAAATAAATTATACATGAAGAAGAGACTGTTTCACTTCACCTATGTTCCTGGTACCACGATGAATGAACATATCACCAGTTTCAATAAGTTAGTCACAAATTTACAAAATATGGATACAACTTATGATGTTGGTGACTTGACCTTGATGTTGTTGGCGTCACTTCCTGATGAGTACGAGCACCTTGAAACTACTCTACTCCATGGAAATGACTAAGTTTCTCTTAAAGAAGTTTGTTTGGCTTTGTACAGCTATGAACAAAGAAAGCAAGAAAAATAAAAGGGCGGGGAAAGAGAAGCATTGGTTGTGAGGGCTCGTCCTCAAAATCAAACGAGGATAAAGAAAGGAAGATCTAAGTCAAGATCTAAACCCAGCAAAGATGAATGTGTCTTTTGTCGAGAAAAAGGGCACTAGAAGAAAGACTGTCCGAAGTTGAAGAATAAAGCGAAACATAACAATGAAAAGGCCATTATGGATTCAAATGTAGATGATTGTGATGATTCAGACTTTTTATTAGTTACAACAGAGTCATCAACATTATCAGAAATATGGTTGATGGATTCGGCTTGTAGCTATCATTTGTGTGCCAACAGGGACTGGTTCGTAATATTTCAAGAAGTAGAATATAGAGTCATCCACACGGCGGATAACAGTCCTCTTACCTCATATGGTATTGGCTCAATACTATTAAGGAACAATGATGGAATGATTAGAACATTAATAGATGTTTGATATCTACCGGATTTGAAGAAGAATCTCATCTCTATGGGAGCCCTAGAATCAAAATGTTTCAAAATCATTGCAGAAAATGGAGTGATGAGAGTATGATCTGGTGCATTAGTGGTAATGAAAGCTAATAGGAAGAACAATAATATGCACCCGCTATCATGGTAGTACAATTATTAAGGCATCGACAGTGACATCCAGTGATGACAAAGAGGCAGAAGCAACCAGGCTATGACACATGCGCTTGGGACATGCTGGAGGAAAATCCTTGAAGACTCTGTCAGATCAAGGATTGTTAGAAGGAATAAAGGCTTGCAACTTGGAGTTTTGCGAGCATTGTGTCGAAGAAAAATAGACAAGGGTTAAATTTGGTACAACAATCGATAATACTAAAGGCATTTTAGATTATATGCACTCTGATGTTTGGGGTCCTTCCAAAGCACCTTCATTGGGTGGGAAAGACTATTTTTTAACCTTTGTTGATAATTTTTTCCGAAGGGTGTAGGTGTATACAATGAAGAACAAAAATAAAGTGTTGGAAATTTTTCTCAAATGAAAGACAATGGTGGAGAATCAAACAGGTAGGAGGATCAAGTGTATTCGCACAGACAATGGAGGTGAATACAAAAATAATCATTTCAATAAGGTCTTTGAAAATGGTGGCATCATCCGACACTTTACTGTTAGACATACACCACAACATAATGGAGTGGCAGGACGTATGAACCGGACCTTGCTGGAGAAGGTACGATGTATGTTGTCCAATGCTGGCTTGGGCAAAGAATTTTGGGCTGAGGCAATTATGTATGCATGCCACCTCATTAATCGTCTACCATCTGCTGCTATTGATGGCAAGACACCGTTTGAAAAATGGTATAGAAAGCCTGCTGTAGATTATGACTCTTTTCACATGTTTGGCTCAACTGCATATTATCACGTGATAGAGTCGAAATTGTATCCAAGGGCAAAGAAGGCTATTTTTATGGGAATTACTGCTGGAGTCAAATGATATCTCTTATGGTGTCCTATGATAAAGAAAGTAATATTCAGCAGGGATGTTAACTTTGATAAATCTTCTATGGTAAAAAAGGTAACAGAAGATACCAAACAAAATGAAGGTGCTTATAAGGAGGTGGAGTTTGTGGGAAAATTTATTGTTCTTGCACAAGAAGCAGATGAGGAAACAAATAAAGATTATCCTCTGGAAGGAGAGCCAGTAGAGGAGATTCCAACTCAGAAACCTCAACAACAACTTTAATTAATAGCAACCAGAAGGCCAAAAAGGACAATAACGAAACGTGTTCGTCTCATAGAGAAGGTTGCTTATGCAGGCTCAATTGTAGCTGATGATGTTCCTACCACTTATAAAGATGCAGTCCAAAGTTCAAAAAAAGATAAGTGGAGGATTTCTATGAATGATGAAATACAGTCCCTTAATCCGAATCATACACGGATATTGGCCAATCTCTCGAAAGGAAAGAAAGCAATTGGATGTAAATGGGTATTTGCAAAGAAAGAAGGATTTTCTAACCAAGTAGATGTTCCCTACAAAGCAAGATTGGCGGCCGTACGATATTCTCAAAAGGAGGAAATTAATTACAATGAAGTGTTTTCTCCAGTTGTAAAATATTCCTCTATTAAAATTATGTTGGCTTTGGTAGCACAGTTGGATTTGGAACTAGTTCAGATGGATGTAAAAATTACGTTTTTACATAGAAACTTGGAGAAGGAAATCTACATGACTCGGCCAGAAGGATTCAAAGTTAATGGAAAGGAAAATATGGTGTGCAAACTTGAAAAAATATTGTACGGATTGAAACAATCTGCTAGATAATGGTACAAGCGATTTGACAAGTTTATGTTGTAGCAAGGGTACAAGAGAAGCAAATACGATCACTGTGTGTATTTGCGCAAGCTTAAAGATGGTTTTTTTATATATATTCTCCTATTTTTTGATTATATGTTGATAGCATCTAAGAATTCGAAAGAAATTGATAAGTTGAAGATTCAACTGAAGAAGTAGTTCGAGATGAAGGGTCTGGGTGAGGCAAAGAAAATTCTTGGCATGGAGATAATAAGAGGTAGACGTTCAAAGAAACTCTTATCTAAGAAAGAATATTTAAAAAGAGTACTATAAAGTTTTGACATAGATGAGAAGAGTAAGTCAGTTAGTACTGCACTTGCTCCCTATTTTAAGCTAAGTACTACTATGTAGCCAAAGAATGAAGCTGAACGAGAGTATATGTCAAAGGTACCATACGCAAATGTTGTTAGTAGCTTGATGTATGCAATGGTCGGTACGAGACCTGACATTTCACAAGCTGTTGGAGTTATTAGCAGATTTATGCATAATCCAGGAAAGGAGCATTGACAAGCTGTGAAGTAAATTCTACGGTATATTCATAATAATATAGACGTCGGGTTAGTTTTTGAGCAGCAAGACAATCAGTATGTAGTTGGATATTGTGACTCATATTTTGCGGGTGATCTGGACAAACGAAGATCAAATACTAGTTATGTGTTTACTTTTGCAAAGATACCAGTTAGTTGGAAGTCTAATTTGCAGTCAACAGTTTCTTTGATTACAACAGAGGCAGAGTACATGGCTATTACAGAGGCTGTGAATGAGGAAATTTGGCTTCAGGGGTTGCTAAAGGAGTTTGGTATTAAACAAAAAAGTATCACAATTTTTTGTGATAGTCAAAGTGTTATTCAATTAGCAAAGAACCAAGTTTATCAAAGGACAAAGCACATTGATGTTCAATATCATTTCGTATGATAAATCATAGAAGAAGGTGGAGTCACGGTGAAGAAAATTCATATTACAGAGAATCCTGCTGATATGCTGACAAAAGTGGTGACTGCGGTCAAGTTTAAATATTGGTTGGATTTGATCAAAATTATTGAACACTGAAGATTGAAGATGAAGACACAACCAAAATTCATTATTGAGAGAAAATTGAAAATGTGAAATTTTGCCAAGGTGGAGATTTGTTGAAATTGGAAAATCCCACATCGGTGGGTTAGCCTTTTGGAGATTTGTTTTCCCTATAAAAGAAGACCTAATGTTTAGGATTTAAAGATACCTCTCATTCACCTTTTCATTTCTTAAGACATTTGTATCTTGTCTCATTAGTATTATTTCACTTATATTTTTGGAGTGGAATAAAATATAGGTTGTGTTCGAGGAAGTAAGCATAATTGGCCGAACCTCGTAAATTTTGGTGTTCCTTTTATTGTTATTTTATTATCTTATTTATTATTTGGTGGCTACCATAATTTTTGGTATAGTAGTTGTGACTCATTCACACTATATATATTTAGCTTCCGCAACAAAGCTAATGAAAAAGCTGGAGGTGTTTGAGCTTCAACACTACTCTATTGAGAACTATTGTGTGCGGATACTCTAATTGTGTTTTGGATAATATTTTGTAGTGCAAGAATTATTATTACCTTCCATTAGTCAGAAAATACCGGATCATACCACTGGAAAAATTCACAAGCCACACGATCCTTAGCTTGAAAATTTTAACTAAATCATTCATAACAAAAAGCAAAATTTAGCCATATTAAATCACATAAATTATGATGATTTGCAAGATGAATATCCCATAGTACTTGTATCCAAAAAAAGGGTCTTCTGGGTCAGAATTTGTCGTTTACATTTTCAAAGAAGCAGGCTACCGACAACCACAAATCACATTAAACCTTACGACTCTTCTATAATGGGTGTTCTTCTTTCAAATTAATTTGGGTAACAATGAATGATGTATAAAATTAGAAAGATAAAAAATAAAATCGATATACAGAGAGAGAATTTCAAATAGACTAAGATGAAAAAAGAGATAAAAAGGGTGAAGAAATGATGAAAATACGTGAAGAAATAGTGAAGAAATGAAGAAGATGGTGTAAAATAAAGAAAAAGGGAATAAAATATAGTAAGTTTTTTTGAAAAAAAAGGCTAATTAGCCGTTATTCAAGCTGCCAGGTGGACCCTGTTTCATGCTAATTTTCAATGTTCACGTGCTCTTGCGCAACTGATTTCACACAATAAGCCACATAAACGATCGGGGGTGTGGGGGTGTGGGGGGGCGTTAATTACAAAGCGGAATATAGTTCAGGGGGTCTGTAGGGACACTCAATAATTTAAATATGAAATTTACAAAAACAATATAGTTTAGGCGGATCTGAAGGTATTAGTACTTATGAAAATATTGTCATTTAAGATAAAGTTAAGAGTATAAATAATGGCCCACTTCCTCTGTCAACTATTTCTCAACAAAAAAATTGTCCTTTGATAAGAAAAGGGTATATATATATATTCCTAACAAAATAATATATCGACGAGATTGGTGATCGACACGTTATCTAATTTTGTTGGAGGCAGGTGCAGAGCTAGAGTATTAATTATCGAGTAGCTTTTCCTTAGAGCATGTAGTTGTATTAGAAAATCCAGTAAATATATATAAATATGTAATAGTAAATTGAATAATTAGACGAGCTATGAGTTTAACTGTTGATTCACAACCCATAAATTTTAAATTCTGATTTTGCCTCTAGTTGGAGGGCTAAATATAGTCAAAACTTAGAGTGCAAGAAGCAGTTGTTAAAACAAGCTTTAAAATCTTTTTTCCTTATTCTTGAGTCTATTTATATCAACATGCAGGAATTAGTTAAGAGCTAGACAGTTAGCTATCAAACATTTGGAGAATTTGTCTTCTCCTTTTTCATGCATTATGGAGTCTTTATCTGTAGCAATAACATGAAGTCAAAACATAAACAACGATGTGTGTATAAATTATACTATGTTGAGTTAGAGAGTCAAAAACTATTTCTCATCTTTATGTTTTGACTTTATGTTATAAGTGGCGTACGCAAAATTTTGCACAAATACTGAATCGACTTTTAACTTGTATGTAACTTTAACTTAATTTTGAGCTACGTAGGTTTTAAGGCTTTACTTATTTTTCCATATTAATATTTATTTTTCAAATGCTGTCAGTATATTTAATCTCTTTTAGACAGAGCTGGATGCAATATTGCTGTGCCAAGTTCATATGAACTCAATACTTTCAACGTGTAAAGTTGAACCCAAAATGATAAAATCATGAATCCGCTTCTTTAGGATTTTTATTTTTACTTTTTATTTTATTTGATTTTGTTTTATTCTATTTTTGTAGTAATGGATATTGTTAAAAGTCTGGAAAATATTATTGCCATTCCAAGTTCTGCTAAAGGGCTTCGAATTTTGGTGGTTGATCATGACACTACTTCACTAATGCACACTGCATCTATATTTGAAGAACATTCTTATAAAGGTATTTTTTTTTCTTTTTGTAATTACTTCGTCTTATTTGTTTTTGTTGTTGTTGTCGTTGTTGTAGACAACAGGGGTTGCTCTGATGGTAAGCAACCCCCACTTCCAACCGAGAGGTTGTGAGTTCGAGTCTCTCCAAGAGCAAGATGGAAAGTTCTTGGAGGGAAGGATGTCGGGTTTCTATTTGGAAACAGCCTCTCTACCCCAGGGTAGGGTAAGGTCTGCGTACATACTACCCTCCCCAGATCCCACTAAGTGGGATTATACTGGATTGTTGTTTTTGTTGTTGTTTAAGACAAGAGGGTTGCTCTGATGGTAAGCAACCCCCACTTCCAACCGAGAAGTTGTGAGTTCGAGTCTCCCCAAGAGCAAGGTGGGAAGTTCTTGGAGGGAAGGATGCCGGGGGTCTATTTGGAAACAGCCTCTCTACCTAAGGGTACGGGTAAGGTCTGCGTACATACTACCCTCCCCAGACCTCACTAAGTGGGATTATACTGGAATGTTATTGCTGTTGTTGTTGTCGTCGTTGTAAATTTATTAAGGTTTTTCTTTTTGCGGCTTTCTTCGTTAGACAATAACTAACATGTACACGGTGACCTTAAGTTTATGAAAAAATTAAAACTTTTCTTTATTTATATATAATCAAGACAATAACTAACTGTTAGGATTAAGGCGTACTTGTTATTGTTATACAGTTACGACGATTGAATTAGCAACTACTGCCTTATCATTGATTCGAGAAAGGGAGAGCCAATATGACCTTGTCATTGCTGAAGTGAACATGCCACAAATGGATGGATTCACATTTCTCAATCACATTTTGCATGAAAGAGACATCCCAATTATTTGTAAGTTTCATTTTAAGAAATTAATACTTATAATTTGAATAGATAAAAGTCATCCTATAAAAAATGATGATATAACTAAAATAAAAATTGTAAAACTTCAAAAAGTGAACAAAAGAAAATTTGCATTTCAAGAAGAGGAATCTTTTATTGGTAAAAAGTATTTAATGCTAATTAATACTGTAAATTTTTTTTGTAATTAGTAGTTACAAGTATACTCCTTTCGGTCCAAAATAAATAAATTTTTGGATGTTTTCACACAGATTAAGAAATCCAACTTTTAGTATTAATTAGCAATGGAGTAAACCATATTAACCTTTACTATCTCACATAAAATTCCTAACACATTCCAATACTATTTACTCCAAGGATAATGTAGGAAAAAAATAATTAGTTCATTCTTGAAATCTGAAAAATCACTTATTTTGGACCACAAGAAAAATTCAAAAAATTTACTTATTTTGGACCGGAGGGAGTAGTTGCAAGCTTATGTCAAATATGAGAATAATACTCTCTCTGGTCTCAAATATTAGTCGTTTTGATATGACAAACTTAATCTTAAATATGATGCTATTTAGAAAATAACTCATTTTGAATGTTTCGTTGAAAAAAAGATATTTTCCTCCACTAAAATAGAAAATAACTTCATATTTTGGGGAATGTCATTTTTCCTCTCAATTATTTCAACTCTTTTATTTTTATTACTTTTTTAACCAACATTTATACGTTATCAATATAATATTATTATCAATCTAAACACAAATTTAGAAATTTCTTTTATCTCCAACCAAACACAAAACATTTTATTTTTCGAGAAATAACTTCCGTTATTCCAAACATAGTTAATAAATTTTTGGTTGGAAATAGAAAATCTCTTAATTGTGAGAGTGAATACATGCAGGAAAATACAGGAGAGCAGAAGAGAATAGTTGTGAAAGAAGTGCAGCAGAGAAAACAACAACAACAATAACTACTCAGTATAATCCCACAAAGTGAGGAGTGCAGCAGAGAAAGTTGAATTTATTAATCATTTAAATAATTCAACTGTTAATAATTATATGGAAAAGAGAAGCAGTCATATTGGCATTAATTTGGAGCAAAAACAACGTTTAATTTGGACCCCTCAACTTCATCTTAAATTCCTTAAAGCAATTAATGCTTTTAGGAGATGAAAAAAGTAAGTGTTTAATTATTGTTTTTGCTTTTTCTCAAGTCAACTATATATTTATTATATTTATTTAGATGTCATTCAATTAATTTATTAATGCTTGTTTCACTCTTTTTTGACTTAACAATTCCCAGAGGCTCAACCAAAGGAACTATTAAAGTTGATGAATGTTCCCCACTTAACCCATCGACATGTTGCTAGTCATTTGCAGGTAATTTGCATGCAACTTTATTTATTTTTTTAAAATTCATTTCTTCTAAATTGCCATAAAGTTGATATATTATATCGTAAGTTGTAATGCAAGTCGGGAGTCTATCGAAAATAATTTTTCTATTTCGTCAAAGGTAGGAGTAAGGTCTGCATACACTACTCTTTTCAGACTCACTTATAAAATTTTATCGGATCGACATTGCTATGTTGTTGTAATAGTAGTAGTATTAAGTGAGACCCAATTGTTGGCTTGTTGCGGAAGCAAGATGTATATAGTGTGAATGAGTCACAATTACTATACCAAAATTATGGCAGACACTAAACAATAATAAGACAATAAAGCAACAATAAAAGGAACACCAGAATTTACGTTACCTACTCCTCGACCATAAATTAGACTACGATTTGGCTCTTGTTTATGTACTACGTATCATCAAACTCTGAACAGCTAAAACATAACGAAAATATTTGGAAAACTTATACAAATGTTCCAACTAAGTCTCAACTTACTAACCTCTATCCATTGGTTATAGACTTACCAAAATTAGCCAAGCACATATACAAATTAAAAAATCAAATAATAAGGTTCTTTCTCTCAAAAAATCACATGCAAAAATCTCCTTCCAATTTCTTAAGTGTGATTAGCAACATTAAATGTAAGACAGAAAGAAAATTTCATGGATGAGGTAGCAAATAAGTGATGAAATACCAAAAAAATAAAATATTCTAAAAATCTAAGCAAAAAAATAAAAAATTCAATGGGTATAGTTGAAATTCATTGAAAACATACAGATAAGTCAATATGCAAAATTTGAGGAAGATTGGAGGCGATTTGGACTGGTTTTATATCAAATTCGTAATTAAATCTAGTTCAAAAAATTCTTCTGCAATACATATATTAAACATGTATCATGCATATATCTCACACACATGTATTCATATGATACATAATTGATACACATATTATTTTTTTCATATTCAGTTTTTACTTGGAATTTTCAATTCAAGCCATCTAAAAGTTTCACCAAATTATCCCAAAACTGAGATTCAAACTTCTTAAGATGTACCTAATATATTCTAATAATAGTCTCTCAAAAGAAAGCAAAAATTTGACCTTTTCTGCTACAAATAGCTAATTCGCTAATATTAATAATATTTGGCTAATATTAGTAATATTTTATGAGTTGATCAATTTTTATAATGAACTACTTATAATAGACGTAGCTTGTAGTTTTAGCTAATTAAACCCATTATTTCCAACCATTAGCAGCTGTTTAAAACCAGATTTCCCTGCATTAAAGTAATAATCCAGTATATACTTTAATTATAAGTGATTTTGGTATATTTTTTCCTTTCATGTACAAAGGATTAAGTTATACATTCTAACCGTGATTTTTACATTAGAGGTGAACTTTAACATGTGATAACAAGTTACTAATTATTTTTGTCAGATTATTAATTAATGTTTTCCAGAAATTAACTTATTATAACATAATAGGTTGCCAGATTTTGTAAATATATTTTATAATGTTAATGCATAGAACTTAAACTTCCACCGACCAGCTGATGATAATAGACTATCGGAGATATTCGTATTACTTCGTCTGCACTCCAATATAAATGTTGCTTCAATTGCTGAGTACTGTACTTATTTATCTTTCTTTAGCTTAAACAATAGTTGTTTAACGATACTTCCAATTATTTAATTTGTCTGATTTTTGTATTTCTTTTATTACTTTTCAGAAGCATAGATTACGAGTAATGCGTTCAAGTGGTAATTCTGAAACTAGTAATTTTCTAGAGGGAACTTACTCTCAAGGATTGGAAAAACAAGATCTTGGATTAAACTTTTTCAGGGGCCAGTTTGAGTATGACAATAACTTGGAGGAGTACTTTGGCGACGTGCCGAACTTGGAGGTGAATAGTGGTATTATGGGGAAATATGAATTTTCTTGTTCATCTGCTTTTGAAAAGATTTCAATGTGTGAAATTGAAATAATGAAGATACTTGAAGAAGTGTAAGGTTCAACGAAGAAAAATGATGAATTTTATTTTCTCAACAGGCATGATATGTGATAGAAGAATACTTTTGATATCTCAAAAAAGAAATTTTCTAAAACTATGTCTAAATTCGTTGTCTTACTATTACATTAATGGGTCATTATAGTAATAATTTTTAAAATATTTGTAACAAAAAAATTAATTTAATTTTAAATTCAATTTGGGATATAATAAATTAGACAATTGAATACTCATTAGAATGGATCTATACGTTATCATCATTTGTCAACAAATTTTTGAAATCTGACAACTAAATGATAGTAATTATACATTAATATCATATGTTAACATATTGATTTTTCATTATTGTCTTTATGGAGCAACGTTAACATTTTGATTAGTCTCTCTATATATATATATATATATATATATATATATATATATATGTTATGAAATAATATAAGAACAAGAACAAGAACAATAGAGAGAAAAGTAGAGAGAGGAGTATTCTTATTGATACTTTGGGGATGATTTACAATGGGGTAAGACCCCTCTATTTATAGGCATAGAAAAGACTTAGCCTCAAAGTAAAACTCTAGAATCTCTCTAAATATAGACATTCACCTTAAATAGGATTCTATTTATAACACTCCCCCTTGAATGTCTATTCAATAATGTGCCTCGTTAAAACCTTAACTAAAACAAAACCCAATGGGAAAAAATTATAGAAAAGGAAAAAGAGTACACATGTTTGAATATGCGCCTATTGGTTGCCTCGTTAAAAACCTTGCAAGGAAAACTCAGTGGGACAAAACCTTGTAAGGGAAAAAGAGTGCAACGCGCATTAACTCCCCCTGAAAAGAGCATCAATTCACATCCTTGAGCATTTGCATTCCAATCTTGTGCACCATCTTGAAATTATCATTCTTGATAGATATGAACATCTTCATATAATGTCGTGGAATGACTCTTCAATATCTCCATAGAGGTATTCTCGATGCCATCATGCTTATAGTTATATCAAGATACATATGTACACAAGTTGCACTTAGGATGTCGTACTTCAGGACCAAGAATTGTATATGCTTCAAGCAACTTCAATCATTGACTTTATACTTTCATGTATTTGAACTACATGTCCAAAACTATATGTCTTTCATATGGAATCAATTCTGCTTGAATTGTATCTCTTCCATTTAGACAATATTTTGTTTGTATTCGACAAACATAAGATCCTCATCGATATTTAGCGTTATCATAGATGTCGTCGACGAACATTTTATATCTGTTCCAGTAAATTTTCATAAAGACATAACATGGAGATCTCTTTATTCATATATTCAGGTACCTGAATCTCTCATGAGATTTTATGAAGTGTTATGTCATGTGATCTTCTAGATCACTTGCCTCCCCATTATGATCACTTTGATCATTTGCTCATCTTCTTTATTAAGAAGTTCCTTTTGAAACCGATTTGTCTATACGCCTTAAGCGTATCAAAGACTTTATCCTTCTAGGACTTAATATGAGCATTTGCAGTGAGAATATAGTTACTTTCTTTGGGTCAGCAAATGCGTATAGCATGCTTTGCAATATGTTTGCAATTGAATTATCCTTTTATGAACTTCAGGTTCATATTATGATATTCAAGGATCTATATATACAAATGATAATTCATCCCACGTAACCTTTTCTCAAGTGTTTATTATGTCTCCCCCTCATGTTAGAAAAGCTAACTTGTTTCCTCAACTTTGAGAGTCCATCTTTGTGCATTATGGTGTTAATGAAAATATACACCGCACATCAATAATAATAAGATGAAATTATTTGGTTCCTGACCCTGAACCACTTGTGAGGGGAGAATATAATATACTCTCGTATACAACATATATCAAACTGATATATATAACTTTGTTCTCATAAGAAACAGTTTATCTATTAAGTGGAGGCACTCAATAATTATCTTGCTAAGCCAACTATGATATAAACCAACTTATCAAGATGAACTATCTTGAATAGAAAATCTGGAAATTATGCTCGAAGTTATATTACTGAGCAATTTACCTCGCAAGCACCGGCCAGGTTGCGGGTTAATAACAATCGCACATGTAACCATATCATAGATGCATCATATGTGGTATACATGGCAGGTGAATGGGCCCATATTCACCTTTGATATTTCCAGAATTTATGGGATTCAACCCAAACTCTTTAGTTGGTCAATCAATTAATGAGAACAAGTAATATAAGAGAATTCGTAAAGAACTTTCTAGTTCTTTAATATTTACCCATGTGAATTCTCTATTACTGCACATCATACTTAAAATGAGATGGCTAACCCGAATGCCAACTGAATAAATTATCAATATTGATAAACTTCAAATTTACACCATGACGTGTGCAATTATCAATAAACTTCAAGTTTATTATGGTATGGTTTTTTATACCAATAAATATCCACTTTATTGTGGCATTCTTTTGTTTGTGTAGTACAAACTGGAGAATAAAGCGGGTAGCTTTTCATATACAAATTATCCCGCTACAAGTTGTAGTAATAGAAGATATCAAATCTTTCCTTTATTTATAGTCTCAATATAATCAATCGCTTTCGCATATACTTTGGAAACTGAATAAGTTTCTTTGAGACTTACTACCACACAATACCTTATTGGTAATCAATTGCGTTTCTCCAACATAGTAATAATTGGCTCTTCTAGAGCTCTCAATTAATTTTGTACTACCACAGATTCATCAACATCCATGTGGTGAATATCTCTTTTTAAGAGAAAGTTATACCATTATGGTCATGGTCAAAATTATATGCAAGATATGTTTCTTGCATTATCGTTGTCCTTTAATAGTCATATTTCCAAAATATTTTGGCGTACAATAGGTACGTGTCCAACGATCATTCATGCCATAACAATGACATTATTTTCATTTATCATCTCAAACCTCCTTCTAGGGGTGAGTGTGGTATATTCAATACCAATGCGTCTGGCATTTCGATTTGCTATTCTTTGCAAATGGATAATATTTTGCACCTCTTTTTCACAAATAGAGGTATGTGGATCAAGATGAGATAATGATGCATTTTTCCACAAAATTTCCCGTTTGGTTTCACCAACTTCACCCCCTAATTTTGGGAAAAGTGTCTTATCGAACTGACAGTCTGCAAATCGTGCAGTGAACAAATCCCCTGTCAATGTTTCGAGGTAGCGAATAATGGAGGGCGATTCAAACTCAACATATATTCCTTACCTTCTTTGCAAACCCATTTTGGTGCAATATGGCGGTGCTACAGGCACATATACTGCACATCCACAAATTCTTAAGTGGGATATATTAGGTTCATGACCCAAAACTAATTGCAACGGGGAATATTTGTGATAATTCGTCAGTCAGAGACGAACTAGCATTGCTGCATGCAAAATGGCGTGACCCCAAACCGAAGTGGACAGCCTCGTTTTCATGAGTAAATGAGGTATTCAAGATTATACTCATGTATTGTCTCAATCTGATATCCATTTTGAATGTTATCTTTAAAACTCAACAAGTTTCTCTTAGACTTGGGGGAGAACATTGCATTCTCTATGATAAACATTGTTCCTCTAGGCAGAGTTGTAGTTGCTCTTCCGGAGCCTTCAATCAATTTACTACTACCAGAGATTGTAGTAACATCTGCCTTACACATACTTAGTTGAGAGAAATATTTATTTTCTTTGAGTATCGTATGTGTAGTACATGAATCAACTAAACAAATATTTGATCCAAGTTTGCTTTGTGAGATATCCATATTTGCTTTCCCATGGTTTGACATACAAAAGAAAATACATGAACATGAGAATAAACAAATTCAATCCGTTTGTTTCACATTTAAACAATATTTTCAAAATCTGCTGAGGTTAGTTGACTAACTAAATCAGATAGTCGATTATATATTTTCCATAATCGATTACTTTGCATTTTGAAAATTTCAGTTTAAGCACTGTCTCAGTGTAATCGATTGTTAAACATACATAATCGATTATTTGCTATTTTGAAAAACTTCAGATCATACTGTCTTAATATAATCGATTGTTAACATGTATATAATCGATTGTTTTGCAGTTTTAATGCGAAATATTAGATAATCGACTAACTGTTAGGTTAGTCGATTAACTCTACTGAAAAATAAAAATATCTTTGAAATATTGAAACATTCTAAAGAACTAATACTAACATTATATCATAAACTAACTAATACGAGCTGATACTAATGACTATTAGTTTATTCAATAACTAATACAAATAAAATCAAACAATTCTATCTTCCTTCATCATAGATCCATCACCGATTAAGTGGTCTATTTTCCCCTCAGGGTGCTCAAAGAAGTCTGCCACATCCAAGTGGGTGATGTCAAAATTGTCGTCAGAGACAGAATTGGTTTCAGGGCATTTACCATTTAGAGATGCTTGATAAAGCTCAACCAAATGTCTTGGTACACGGCAAATTTTCGCTCATTGCCCTTTTCCATCGCAACGATAACATATAGTTTATGAACTATTTGCTTTGGATTCTCATCATATCGTGCTTGTGGCAGAGTGACCAACTTCAGGTTGTCATATCTCTCCTTTAAGCCATTCCACAAGATAGGTGGATCTTTGACTGTGATATATTCAATTTTCAAACCTTCATCAAGGTGATGCGCAAGAAAATCAAGGCCTTAGCATAGTCTTGGGTGGATGCATTATTTCTGTCTTTAATGGCGTATCCAAGACCCATTGCATCCAAATGGATTTCAGCATCCAACACCTATGTCATATAGTTCTTGCCCGAAATTTCAAGGGCAACGAACTTTCTTTTCATAATGTCAGACATAAAACAAAATTACATCAAGAGCGTGTCCATACTTACGGGCTTTATTACAATTATCACATTCACTTCAGGGAATAGATCATAATCATCTGTATGTGCTATACACAATCTCATGTCAAATATTACTTTCATAAAGTGAAAGATTATTTTGAGAATCTTTATTATTCTCATTATCACAATGATGACGATTATAATTTCGTCTATTGCTACGTCCATATCCATTGATACCTTCACGGTAATAATTTTGTCTTCTTTCAGACTTATCACATACTGCTACCACATTCTCTAAAGGGAATGGAGCAAATTCAATTGCACGGATTTTTTAATTCTTTGCCCACAATCATACATGAATTTGATCATGGCAAGGCATAGAAATTTTACCACTTCATGTGAGTGTAATTTCTTACAAACTCCATTAGAGTTATAATCAAACTTTGTTGTCTTTGTTTGTATATGAAATCAAATCGTAGAATTTCAAGAATTTGAAAGAGAAAAGTAAATTACTTACCTTTAAGGTATACCAATAAATGTTGTGATATCAAATATACCTCTTGAGTTTCCATCCCGTTGCATTACTTTATGATGATACCATCTCTTCTATTTTTCCGTATAGAAATTAGAAAAGGGCGGCGATTGAGTTAAGAGAGCAGAGTCGGCTATGAAGCAAAACCATTCCGCTAACAAAGCTCAAATCTCCTTTAGAAGAATTCGACCAGCAACCTGTGCACAAGAGTCAATCTTCTCTTCTTTTCCTTTCCCCATGTCTCTTTTTGATTAGCAGGCCGTAGTTAGAAACTTGAAAAATATACTAAGAATAAATACCCTACACAAACAAAAGTTAAAACAATCAAAAATTTCAATTGGTTAGAGACTCGTGTTGATAACGTGTTATGAAATAATATAAGAACAAGAACAATAGAGAGAAAAGTAGAGAGAGGAGTATTCTTATTGATACTTTGGGGATGATTTACAATGGGGTAAGACCCCTCTATTTATAGGCATAAAAAAGACTTAGCCTCAAAGTAAAACTCTAGAATCTCTCTAAATATAGACATTCACCTTAAATAGGATTCTATTTATAACTATATATATATATATATATATATATATATATATATTTGTGTTTGTTTTTATGGAGTTACTAATGCTCTTTTGTTTTTATTTTTGTTTTTATTTTTCCTTTCCTTCACTGAGCCGAAGGTCGATTGGAAGCAGCCTCTCTGCCCTTTCGGGTAGGGGTAAAGCTCGTCTACATATTACCCTCCCCAGACCCCACTTTGTAAGACTATCCGTCCCTGAGAGTGAGAGGAGTCGTAGGAATTCACATTGCCTTTTACGGCTTGGAATTCCTATTGTATAGAATAAATGTATTGGGCAATGCCTTTCAAGGTCTCGTCGCTTCGGTGAATCACTTGAGCCCTGATACATTTTCGGTGCCATGGAGCTAGACCAGTGAGCTATTACGCTTTCTTCAAAGGATGGCTGCTTCCAAGCCCACCTCCTGGTTGTCATCGCTCGATCACTTCCTTTTCCACTAAGTTCCCAGGGTCTATCTTTATTCTTTATAGTAATGCTGGACGTAATTAGGATGTTAAATACTGGGTAGTTGCTGTTGTTGTTGTATGTATATATATGTGTGTGTGTGTGCGCGCGCGCGCGCGCGCTCTTGTTTTCATCTTTGATGGTGTGGAAAAAATAGAAATATTTTATTTTTTCTTTCCTTTGTGCTAGGTTGTCTTCTTATAAATCTTTGTTGTTTCTGTTGAAGGATCGTGTATAGGTGTTCATAACACGCGGTGGAAGACAATAACAATCCTAGGCAGATTTTTTTGTGTTTAAAATTTATTTACGTGTCAAAGATCGGATCTAAAACTTAACTGGTGAAGAAAGTCTCGTTTCAAAATTTCTTTGAAAGTGCGAAGATTCTATGCGTATCCATACTGAGACCGATCCTTGCTATCAACTCTTTGATCGATAAAACCTGTAAATAAATTGAATAAAATTATATGCTGAAATTTCTCAAAGTCCAGCCAACAATACGACAAGAAAACTAATTTTCTTTGCTGAAATTATCTGTTGGTGCAGTTCCTCCGAAGAACTACTGTTGGTCTCGTATTTGAGTGATCAATATGTATATAAATATATATCCCCAGCTTTTCCCTTTAGGTTATGGAAAAGACTAAGACGGCAATGTTGAGATAAATACCTTAATTGGACTTTTCAATGATTTTTATATTAAAAAAATCATAATCCCATTCCTAATAGAATCGTAGAAGCCCGAAGCCGACAGTACTTTAACGTTAATCCAAATTCCAATTGGATTTCATGTTTACAAAGTTTCCATCAAACCTTCTTTTTCAATTAATATTTTTATATGCATATCTTATATGAATATATATATATATATATATATATATATATATATATATATATATATATATATATATATATATATATATATATATATATATATATATATATATATATATATATATATATATATATATATATATATATATTTCAACCAAGAGATAATTTAATTTTCTATTTCAAATAAAAAAATTTAATTTATTCACAATATTAATTATATCCTATCTTCTAGCAAAGAATATAATAATATTTCATTTGGATTAATAATAAATCTATTTAACTAATTAAATTCCTGAATTTAATTATAAAATAACAAGTTAATTAATCCTTTAGCAAAGATCAGAACACTCGTAAGTGTGCGACCCCATAGGTTCAATACTAAACTGGTAGTAAATTGATCACATTAATATACTAATCAAGGGTGGCGTCTAGCAATACTCCTTAACGACCGGATAGCATGAAGTATACAATTTACTCTCAAGAACCAGTAGAAAAATAATGTAATAATTCCTTCTGTCTTTATAGCTCTGAATCACCCCAGGATATGGTTTAACTGTCAAATCCTAATAGGCGACCAACTATGTGTTCACGTCAAATATAATCGACAATTGAATGACCTACGAAAATTATTTCTTCTTTCATTCAATTGTCCTGGCCAAGGTCTTAGTTTGGTCGTTTATAATTCATGACAACATGGAGCTTAAACTCATTACCAAGAGTTGACAGATTCCATCTTGATCAATCACTAATTCTACAAGCATTTAATCATACCCAATATCCTTTCAACTATCGCTCTAGGGTCATAGGTGTCTAGTATCAAAGCATAATAAATAACTTCTCAATTACTATGACGATCTCAAGTCAAAGGAAACAGTTACATCACATTCTTCAAGAGAATATCCTATTGATTGTTTATGGTAATTCTAACCATTAGGAATTATCCAATGAGTCGGTTCAACGATCATATCTCTATATGCATCATCTATCTATGTAATTTAGTTAATGAGATCAACTAATCTTTATCCCATAAAGACGATCACATAAATATTGATCTAACTGGATTTCTAATGTCTAAGTTAATAATCCTACGATCAAGAACAAATTTAAATTAAATTGTAAGAGACTTTGATCTCATTATCATGATCTCTATTACGATGATAAATCTTAAAATTTAATCAAGGACTTTATCAAATTAATCAAACAATTATTAATAATGATAAAAGAATATCAAATGCCATATATTTTATATCAAATGACGTTCATAAAAATATGTTCAAGTCATCAAATATGATATTGGATCTTGGGCATATCTACTATATCCCTAACAATCTCCCACTTGCACTAGAGTCAATCGCTCTTGTACTTCATTCCCAATTTCCACTTGTGCTTGTCAAACTCCTTTGCGCCAAGAGCTTTAGTGAATGGGTGTGCAACATTTTCTTTTCCATCAACCTTTTGAATCGTGGTGTCTCCACGTTCAATGATCTCTCTTATCAAGTGATACCTTTGCAGAACGCGTTTGGACTTTTGGTGTGATCTTGGTTCTTTTGCTTGAGCAATGAGCTATTTTAATAAATGGAAAATGCAGTAAAGTAGTTTCCTCATTCTTGGTTTGCCACAGGTTCATATTGCTCTCAAATGCACACGCAAGTATACGTGGTTGACAAATAATAAAATAATTAATAAAATATAGTTCTCACGAAAATTTATGATTAACTATTAATTAAATTAAACTCAACAATTAATTTGTTCAAGTGATTTCTAATCTAGAGAAGTAAACTAAGGAATTAAAGGAAACACGTCGGCGAACTTAGATACGAATCTTATGAAAGACAATACTCTAGAGTTATGGATTAACTAACAGTCCCGTTAAATTTTTTGCTTAATTTATCTGATTTATTGATTGATAGAGTTAATATTAATCAAAACATTCTCCCGATGTACTACCCCCTATTCAAGCTAACCTAACGCCTATATTCCTATGGAACTAGGATTAACAAGAATGCATTAATAATTTCCGTATAGTAACCAAGCGACGCGATTAGGTATATTCCTATTCGTAATTCAGGTTCAAGATCTTGCTCTACTCAATACCATATGCAATCTAAAATTCTCTCTCCCAAGTTCAATCCTAGATTCATAGATAGTATTTAATTGGTGATCAAGCAATCAAAAAATTAAGCGCAAGATTGTATAAATAAACAAATATGATAAAATAATAAGAGCAATTCAAACTTTAAACTACAACGTTCATGTATCACCCCACAACTCTAGAATTAATAAACTATGATATTAAAGAAAGAGAAGAGAAGAAAAACCAGTTAGAAGCTTCCTCCCAGCGTTATTTGTGTTCTCCTCTCCAAGTGGCGTGTTCTCCTCTCAAAAATATGTTAGATTCCCTCCAAATCAGGTTTAGGACCCCTTTTATACGAGTTGGGATCGTACGGGCAGAGGCGGAGCCAGAATTTAAAACTTATAAGTTTGGGATTCTAATCATTTTTAAGTTATTGGGTTCTAAATTAATAATTTTGTTCATATTTAATGAATTTAATCAAATAAATACAAGATTTGAACCAAATATATTGGTAACTCACTCTCTAGTTATGCCCCTATGTATAGGGCTGAAATAACCTTTGTCCCGAATAGAATACTAAAAAATCCCTCAATGCAGGATCCAGGCATCCAATGAATCTCGTTGCAGGGGCCTTTCATAATTCAAGTGCCAACTTATCTCTTCAAATCACGTTCTCAGTTGCTTCTTCATGCTTCTAGTGTTAATGTAATTTGCATTTTTGCTCCAAAATTTTATCTCCATATTACCTACACTGTTTATTAACACATACTTAAATATAAAACTTCATAATCAAGTTAAGTTGGATATATACAACATAAAATATACAATTAAAAGAGGTAAAAATATAGAGTAAACAATATCAAAATTAGGGGTGTACAAATGAAACCGATAAACCGCAGCAACCCGTTAATTCGAGTCAAATCGAGAAAAAAAATCCGACTATGGTTTGGTTTGATTTGGTTTAGCATTGGAAGAAAAAATCCGATCATATTTGATTTGGTTTGATTTTAACTAAAAAAAATCAAATCGAAACCTAACCAACCTGACATTATATGTAGAAGTTTTAAACATGTTTAATACATAAAAATATTTATTGTAGTGTAGTTTATAAATATTTCTTAAACTTTTTCATAGTTTTATCTTTTAATATATTATTTCAATCATGTACTTATAACTTTTGGATACCACAATAAGTTTTGTAGTCCATAAATGATAGTAACTCAAATAAATCCTAAACCAAAATTAAATTAATATTAATGCTAATTAATAAAAGACAATCAATTCAATATTACTATGAATGAAAATAGTATTGGATATCTATTTTTTAGTTTTCTCATGGTTTAGATAAAATGCATAACTTATTTTTCTTTAAGTGTTTAGTCAAGTAAATAACGGTAGTACTTATTAGTCGTGTTATTTTTAACATCTTAGTAATCTTAAATTATGTTTGTTTTCATTATTTTTTATTAATAATATTTACTTGATGCGATTTTACTATCTTTCTTGTTAAAAATATTAGTACAATGTCATGACTCATCTCATATTTATGTTATTTGGAGAAAAAACCTGAAAACCCCGAGAAAAACCAAAAAACTTGACTTTTATTGGTTTGATTTGATCTTTAGATTTAATAAGCCGATACAATTAGTTTAATATGGTAATTAAAAAATCCGAACCAACCTAAGTTATGTACACCTATGTGATATATAATTATAACACTTCTCATTTATTGAACATCAAACCTCAAAGGCGAAGAAGAAGCTTTGCTTAGTTAGTTGAAGCAACTTATTTTTAAATTTTTATTTTATTATTCATTCGTGGCGTAACAATTGTATTCACTTCACTTCAATTGTTGGTTTATAATAATTATTTTACCCTTTTTTCTTGTTATTTGTTTTTGTAGATGTAAATGGCAGGTTCTTTCCCATGTCTCAACTGAAATAACTTATGAATTTAACTTAGACCAATAGGTGACTTCTTTATACACTACTGAAAATCAGGAATTAGCGACAAGCAAATTTAGTAGCAAAGCAGAAAAATTCGTTACTAATTATATTTAACGACAAGTTACCGATAGATTATCAAAAACTATTATTAGCTACGAACGATTTAACGATAGACTCATATCTAATTCTAACTTTTTTTTTAGTGATAAGGAATATTTAACACTTTCTTGGAGTAAGCTAAATTTGAAAAAGGTATTTTTAACAAAAACTAAATTGGAATTTTCAAAAGAATGGGTTAGGTGATCTAACACACTTAACCAAATTATTTCTTTTTTGTTAAATGACGACTTCATATCATAACGTTCTTGAATTTCTATGTCATCATGTTTACGAGCCCCTTTATTTTTCTTTGTTCATATTTTGAAGAATCAAAAATAATTCTTTACATTTTTTTAATGGGGTGCGACAATGAAAGATAAAAATAATACAAAAATGAGAAGGAGCATAATGGAATAAGCAAAAGCGGAACACCTGAAGTAGAGCACCAAAAGACTTTTTTCACTTTTGCGCCCCGAAGTATATAAAATTTGTATATAACATACAATATATATATATATATATATATATATATATATATATATATATATATATATATATATATATATATATATTCTGATTAATATTTTGAAAGCGGCTATAGAGTTATTTCTCCTCAAAAAAAGAAGCAAATGGGCCAAAGTTACTCCCCAGACAATTGACTTGGGAAAATTTCACTTTATACTCATTAATCCTAAACTATTTACCCTTTAATGCCCAGGCCCAAACTATTTACTACTCCTACCCATGGGTATAAAACTATTTACCCGTTTTTTTCCCTGCCTCCTCTCAAGCCTCTGACTTCTAAAATGCATGAGGACGGTAGGTAACATAAATGTGGAACCTACAGAATGCCAAGAGATCCTAACTGATGAAGTCTCTAAGCCTCCTCCAAATAATGAAATTAACCTCGAGGAAAATAACGCGAGAAGAAAATGAATTAATGATGAAAGCTCTGTTAAAGTTACCAAAGGATTCACTGGAGACCTTGGAACAGATGCTACTATGGCGCGAGGTGTAGATGAAGTTCTAATAGGAAAATGTTGTTTCTTCCGCTGAGCAGTATGTTGTGAAACTTCTTCTCCAGGCTTATGTTCTCTATTCCATTTTTCCAAATTCTGATTGTTGCTGTCAAAGGGGTTTTTCAAGATTGGTGACTATAGGAATAAGCAACAGAAATGTCTAAACAATACATGTGTGTGTGAAATTGTTGCAAGCTTCATTAGATGAATAAGATGACGTCATGTTAACAACACTCACTAGAGGAGCAAAATTCATATCCTCAAATTTAAATCCACCATTGATGGACGTTGAAGCTTGAAACTCATAACTTGGTTTGTTTGAGTTTTTAATTATTTTGATTCGATCTATATGGGTTAGTTTGGAAAGTTGATAGGAGGTTATAGCTAAAATTTTGGTCAATTTGATAGAGATTTTGTAGTAAACTTTAGAAATTTGGGTCGAAATATAGTTGAAATTAAGCCTGTCAACCGGGCCGGGTCGACCCGGGACCGGACTGGCACGAACCGGTACAACCCGGGACCGGACCGGCCCGGATACTAGGGGCTGGGCTGGGCTGGGTTAAAGGGGGTAGGGGGTTTAACCGTTAAGTTTTTTTGGCTATGGAACCGGACCGGACCGGCCCGGTTGGAGTAAATAGTACCGTGACCGGTAGGCCCGGACCGGACCGGCCCGGTTCAACGGTAATTTTTTTTTTTTTTTTGAATTTTTGCGGCCCATATACCATAATATACAATGAATATACCATACATATACCATGAATATATTATATATATTTTATGCATAGACTTCCAGACACAGAGAATGTAACACAAGCAACCTGTATTATGGCTCAATGTCGTCACTTCCAATTTTTACAAAAGCAGTTGAATAACAAGAACAGCAACCTGGTGATATTCAATTTACAATGGTGTGGTTTTCTGGACAACAGCATATTTCGAAATAATGGAGGTTGGGAATCTGGAAATTGATTAAGCATGAGGGAGACATCATAATTTTTCCTCGTTTCCAGAGACTCTTTGCATTTTACTAAGCAGGCTGATCGAGATTCGAGCATGAAGCTGCGCATGCCCATGGGAAATTGTTTCTGCTCTCTCACATGGTGGAAGTCGGGAAACTCAATGCCTCGGTACAGCATTGCATCTCAACACGCGTGGGAAAGGAAGGACCAGATACAACTTCCAAAAAAAAAAAGCATGCTGGAATTTAGACAACCAGCTCGATTTTTCAGTAGAAGACTAGAAGTATAAGTCAATTTAAAGTTTCGTTGTTTGTATTTAGAACTCTTTTTTTTCCTTGTAATTGTTTTCCTTATTAATAAAAATCGAAATTTTGCAAAAACAAAAAAAAGTGTTCATTTTTCTCATCTTTCTTGTATTCATTCAATAATTACAAAGTATTAATATAACTTAATATTTATACTATACATAATTCCAAAAAAATATTAAACCCGGCCCGGCCCGGCCCGCTACAACCCGTAACCCGTACGGATCAATCCTAACCCGAAACAACCCAGCCCGGCAGCGAACCGATACTGTTCAGCCCGGACCGGATCGGAAACCGGACGGGTCAAATTTTTTGACCCGGAACCGGCCCGGTAGGCCCGTTTGACAGCCTTAGTTGAAATAGAGAAGAAGACGAATTTGTATTGTATACCCAAATAATATATATAAATATACCATTTTAGTATACAATTCATTCCAACTATATACCCTATTAGTATAGCTATATACTATATTGGTATCATATGCAAGCTGAATTGTTTTTTGGTTGTATTAGCTGTATTTAATTGGTACAATATTTTAGTTGCTTTTAATAATAGTATTATAGTACAATATCTTGAAATACCTTATTATATTAGTATGTGGTACACTATTTTTTTTTTCTCTTTATGGATGTGTACTATGTAATCGTAGTATAGTCATATAGTTGATGGGAATTAACTAGTAAAATTATATACCATGTAGGTATAGTTATATGCCATATTGTAGTAGTTTGAACATTGTTTTGGTTGTTTTAGTTGTATTTTAAGTGCATTCTATTATGAAATTATTTATATTAATATGAGTTGCAATAATATTGGAATTTTTGTGTACCGATGGACATAAATAATGTATATTACTAGTGTTTATAGTTATATCCCATACAGCTATATACCATCTTAGTATACGAAATAAGCAAGTTTTTTTTTTGGTAATTAAGAATTTTATTAATCACCAAAGATGTTGCAATACATTATCATAGTCCAGATTATACGCAGTTGACTATCTCATCTAATCTGTTTCACCACAACTAACTCTATAACTAACCTTAACTATATTTACAGGAGAAATTGCTTCATCTGTTGTCTAACTTTAGGATTTCCTCTAACATTACAAATATAGGCTAGTTCCCTAAGTAAAGTATCACTGCTACGGAAGGCATTCTCAAATATCCTCGAGTTTCTCTCCAGCCACAAAGTATAGCATAGTTCTGCAGTCACCATTTTGAATATGTTAGCTCTACAAGACTTTCATTTAGCTTTGCTAACTATCCACTGGAGGTACTAGTCCCAGTTCTGCATTCTGGGATGGTCTTCTCTAATCCAGGTCAGTGTTTGCTCCCTTAAATCTGTTGAATATGGACATGTAAGGAAAAGATGATCTCTGGATTCTGCAAGGTTTTGGCACAGCACACATTTCTGGTCCACATTTATTCCCCAATATGTTAGCATATCCTTAGTTGGAAGTCTGTTATGAAGTACTAACAATAAGTTGAAGACAGCTTTGGGTCTGGCATAGTTCTGAACAGTTAGGTTCTTCCAAGGGACTCTCGGGAGTTGACCAATCTGTAGTAGATATATTTGTCTAATAGAGCATACTTGCATATTAAGGCCTTGGTGTTGTTGTAGCACATCTCTTGCTGCTGTGATCTTTCTAACCATCCAACTAGCTTGTCTGGGAATAGGAATGTTCTCTAGTTTGTGAAACTTCATATAGACAGCATGAATCCATTTTACCCACAGCCTATCTTTCTTGTAAGCCAGATCCCAGCAGAGTTTAGCAATTGCAGCCTTGTTCCACAGAGATAGGTTAATGAGATTCAATCCACCAGCTGATTTAGGAATACACATTTTGTCCCAGGATATATAAGCTTTTTTTGTGATGACATTTGGTCCAGACCAGATGAAGCTTCTACGGATTGCTTCAATTAGCTTCAGTATTTTAGCTGGGATGATGAAGAGTTGAGCCCAGTATGCCTGTATTCCAAAAACCACTGATTGAACCAGTTACAGCCTCCCAGCATATGACAGTTTCTTGGCAGTCCATGATGTGATCCTAGCAGTGATCTTTTCCACTAATGGTTGCCACTGAATCAATGACATCTTCTTGGTGGATAGAGGAATGCCTAGGTATTTGAAAGGTAATTCTCCATGAACATAGCCAAGATGACCAATAATCTGTTTCTGTACTTTGTGCTTAACCCCTCCAAAGTATACTGAGCTTTTGCCCAGATTAGCTTTCAGTCCTGAGGCTTCAGTGAATTGGGAAAAGTATGGGAACATGGTAATGACAGACTTGATTTCTCCTTTAGCAAATAAGAGTAGGTCATCAGCAAATCTTATGTGAGTAATGCCCAACTTTTTACATCCCGGATGATATAGAAAAGCTTGATCATTCCTTAATTCAGCCAGTGACCTGCTAAGATACTCCATGACTATTGCAAATAAGAATGGGGATACTGGATCTCCTTGTCTGAGGCCTTTAGCATCTTTAAATGGTTCAGTTGTTTCCCCATTAGTCATCACTGTATAGCTTACTGTTTGGACACACTCCATGATCCAGTTGGTGAACCTGGTTGGAAAGCCCAATCCCTCCAGTACTCGTTGCAAGAAGATCCATTCAACAGAATCATAAGCCTTATGTAGGTCAGTTTTTATCATGCATCTGGGAGTCACATAGGCTATGGTATAGTTTTTGATCAACTCATGAGCCAGGATGACATTATCTGCAATATTCCTGCCTGGGATGAAACCTGGTTGAGCCTCACTAATGATACAAGGCATGATCTTCTGCAGTCTGTTGGCTAGGATTTTGGAAATTGTTTTATATAGGACTGAGCAGCATGCAATTGGTCTATACTCTTTAACTGTGGTTGGGTTGGGGACTTTGGGGATTAAAGTAAGAGTGGCACAATTTATTGGCTTATACATCTTGGTTGTTTGGAAGAACTTCTTGATTGCACTAATGATCTGCTTGCCAATGATGTTCCAGGTTTTCTTGAAAAATACTGCATTATATCCATCAATTCCTGGAGCTTTGTCATCCCCAATTGCCTTTAATCTCTCCACAAATTCAAGCTTAGTTATATCATCACTTAGCTCTTTTCTCTGTTGCTGTGTTAAGATAACGCCATTAGCCATATACATTCTGTTTATGGCTGGAAGAGAAGTAGCTGATGAGCCCATTAATGACTTATAGAAGTCAGTGATCTCCTAATGTCTGCTGGTGTAGTAACTTTGAGACCCCTTGCTGTAGTAAGTTCTGTGATCTGCTTATATTGGTTTTTTTTCTTTCAGGACAGCAGAAGAGTCTCCAAGTTGAATCCATTTTGCTCTAGCCTTCTGTTGTAGGATACTTTCTTCAATCAAGGACCATCTGTCCAGCTTCAATACTATTTCTTTCTCTTTAAGCTGCAACTCATCATTGTATGCCAGTGCCATTTGATTATGTATGTCTTTCAATTCTTGTCTGCTATGGTCAATTCTCTGAGCAATGTTCCTAAAATCTTTAATGTTTAAAGACTTTAGGGGAACTTTCAATGATTTGATTTTGGACCATACTGATTTCATAGAAACCAGATTGTTGCAGTGCCAGTTATCTTTCACCAGATGCTGAAAGTCTTCATGATCAGCCCAAGCATTGAAAAATTTGAAAGGTATCTTACCTTTCCTAGTAGCTTCTGCCAATGATATTATCATAGGATTATGATCAGAGATTAGGGTATGATAATATAAAGTTTCCACATGGCTCCACTTGATCATCCATTCATAGTTACCAAATACTCTATCCAGTCTACTGCATACTCTACCATTGCTTGTCTGCCTGTTTGTCCAGGTGAAATAATCACCTTTCCAAGGTAGTTCTGAAAGTCCAGCCTGTTGTATGCATTGAGTAAACTCTTGAGTCTCTGAATACTTAACAATATTACTTGACTGTCTATCACTGCATATAACACAACATTGAAATCTCCAGCAACTAACCATGCCTCAGTAATAGAAACTGAATAATCCTGCAGATTTCTCCATAGAGATATTCTCTGGTCCACCCCATTATATCCATATACCACAGTTAGATAGCAAGTGACATCCCCAATATTGCTTCTGACTTTATAGTGTATCAATTGAGCCTCCTCCTGGATACCAGTGACTGTGAGCAACTTTGTGTCCCATAAAATCCACACTCTACCATTTATAGAACCATTATAATTTGCTAGGAAACCCCAACCAGGAACCAACAGCTCAGCAATTCTTCCCGCATTTTTTTCTTTAACCTTAGTTTCTACCAAACCAACAAGGTTAATGTTATTTCTTCTTATATACTCCCTACTTCTTTTTGTTTGTACCTTTTATTTACACCTCTAATATTCCAGACTAACCACTTCATTGGAAATTGCTTGGTCCTCCTCTATCTCCTGGTGGGATCTCAACTCTACTATTGGAGACTGCTTCAAAACGGTTGCTAACAACAATAGGGGATAGAGGTGGAAAGTTGATGAGGTTGAATTCAGGGCTTTGAACTTGCTTCCCTTTCTCTTCTTGTTTAGTATTTCCTGTCACCAGTGTTGGAGAGTCATTAGGCTCTTTATGGATCTCATTGCTCAGCCTTGTCTCATGTTGATCATTTTGTTGATGTGGTACCTCATTCTGGTTAGTATCAGTTTGCACTGGAGCCTTGGTTCTCCATTCCTAAGTCGCTTTAGCCTTCTTCACTTGAGTGGGCTGGTGTGTTTTTTGCTTCAGCAAGCAGCTATGCCCAACCATTAGACATTTTTCATAGTAAGAAGGTTTCCAGTCATAAACAACTTCTTGTAAAAATTTCCTCCCATTAGACTCCATTAACCATATTTCTCTCGGTAGCTCTTTAGTAACATTCATCTCTATAAGCATTCGAGCATATGAAACTCTAGATTGTTTGGTTGTACATTCATCCGCAAAGATAGGTTTCCCTAATACACTGGCAATTCTGCTTAGCAATCTTATTCCCCGACAAGACATTGGAAGTTTAGGGAACTTGACGCATAGAGGGATATCAAAAGGGAATTCCTCTGTGAAGTCAAAATCTGGCGTCCATTGCTTAAGAATCATGGGTATGTTTGTTATAGAATAAGGTCCAGCACAAAGAATTTCTTTAGCATCATCAATTGTTCTTAACTTGACAATGTAGTATCCTTCCTCATGATAAAACAAGTCTGGCTCTGGAACATGAGCCCAATGGAGGTTTATGAATCTCTTCATCGCACTGAACCTAGGACCATCCCCTAAGATATATACAATTAGCGAACATTTCCACTTATTCTCTTCCTCTTCCACCTCTGATTTGTTCAGTTGCCCTATTATTTGACCTTCGATCATTACCGGAGGTATGTATTCTAGAGCCATACTGTTAGATGCAAATCTGTTTTTCAGAAAAAGCTTAGCCTAGTTCTACTTTGGTACCTCTGTTTTGTTTGAGATTTCCTCCGTTGCTCCGCTACTTCCTTCGCTGGATGGGTTTGGGCCTGCATAAGCTTCTGCATGTATACACTTTCATTGGTTATCTTCTTCATCGGAGCTAAAGCTGCTTCAATCGAAGCTGGGTAGGTTCGATCCATCTCCTTTAATACATTAGGTTCTGCAAAGTCATACTGGTTGCCTCATTCTCACCTTCGTCTGAAGGATCGACAGATTGCTCATATGCGACCATGGTGGTTGATTTCTCCATAGATGACTGGTTTATGGTTTTTATCACTCTCTCAATTGTTGTAATCGGAATCTTCCGGGGTTGTCCTCTACCTCGACCCCTCCCTCTCGCCATTGATACGATCTCGGCGTACGTTAACTAACGTGCGCCGAGAGAAAACGAAGAAGAAGGGTTTTTGTGTTTTATATAATTGAAATGAGCAAGTTGTTTTGCGATTATTTAGCTTGCAATACGAACATGTAATTTTCTCATAATTTTATTGCGTCTTTTAATATTTTGGTAGAGTAGTATATTCGTAGATAGTTGTAGCAATATTCTAAAGAAATCATATACTCTATTGGTATACATATATACCACATTGGTATCACATGGTACTAGAAGTCTTTTTCGCTACTTATACTTTTGTTGTATTTTTTAATATTATTATTATTATTATTATTCTAACTAGTATATATGGAGATTTGGTTGCCGCAGATTACGTTTTCTTGCTCTATAACTGGTTGTATTATCGCTAATGGTAGAGTGTGTATTGATATTTATAGGGAAGGAGATCAAGGTTTGCATGGCAATCATGTGTTGATTCTTAAAATTTGATTATGTAATATATGGTGCTCAACAACAGCCAATGTGATATTCAGTGTATTAGATCAAGTAACAACTGATATTATTTCAGTTTAATAATTGAATTTAAAAAATGAGAAAGAAAAAAAAACAAAAGGTATTGTACTAGTTATATTAAAAAATGTGAATAAATATTTCCTATATCAATTATTTTTCTTATTGTGTAAAAACAATAGTGAAAACGGTAAATGAAATTAGATTATAAAGAGAAAAAGAACATAAAAAACAAGAAGTTAAAATGAAATTAGAAAAGGAAAAAAGAAAAAAATAAGAAGAAAACGAGAAAAAAGAAAAGCATAAAGGAAAAAGAAGAAGAAGAAGACGACGAAGAAGAAGAAAAGAAACATAGAAATAAAAAAGAATTGGAGAATAAAGAAAAATGCACCACAAAAACTATTATGGGTAGGAAATATAATTAGTTTATGGGTAAAAAAACAAATTGATAGACAATGGTAAATAGTTTTGTTTTTGTGGGTAGCTGTGTCAAAATCCCAATTGACATCTCAATAGCAGAGCCCAGCAGAAATTGGCTAATCCCAAAAACAATAACATCATTTCCAATTAGAGAAAACTACACGGTATAGTCGCTCCAAAAATTAATAGTCTAAAAAAGTTATATTTTTATATGTTAATGTATATTATACAGACAACATACATATTTTTTGTATATTTGGATAGTGAATCTAAATATTTTTTGTGGACCGGTCAAATATGTAACTTACCCTAATAGTTGTCCCAACAAAGAAAAAATACAAACCCACCAAAATGGCAACACAAAAAAAACAGAAATTTTGTGCTTTTGTCCCTGATATTGTCGATAAATTTCGATTTTGGTCTCTATAATATATGTTGATCTGTTCAAGCACATTTAACCTTCACTTCCTACTACTTGTCAATCCTCATAAATTAAACGAATTAAAGCTGATAAATCATTTAATTATTCCTGTGTTATGTTAAATTGGTATTGTTACTCCAAATTTAAGGGCTAATATATTCATAAAAATAATATAAATATAACATATGTAAAGAGACAAGAAAAAGCTTTAATCAATTCAAGGTAAATATGCTTATAAAAGTATCACAAGGACCAAAATTGAATTTACTCTCAACAGACGGATCAAAAGTGCAATTATCTAAAAAAATGTCTGCTTTCACTAAATAGTTTTCATACTTAATCTTCATTGGAGGAATTTAGTCGCAAAGTATTGTAGCAAAAAATATCACAGTAAACCAAAAAAAAGGAGAGAATGTAGAGAGTAATGGGCAGCCCGGTACACTAAGCTTCCGCTATGCGCGGGGTCCGGGGAAGAGCCGGACCACAAGAGTCTATTTCGCAGACTTACCTGCATTTCTGCAAGAGAATGTTTCCACGAGAATGTAGAGAGTATGATACACAGATCAACATTGTCTAATTACAAAGATTCTAGTTTCTATGCTTCCTCACTAGTTTCCTATATTGGTAATAGGACCTTTAAACCAATGTCTAGCACTGAGGATCCATGAAGAAACAACAAGAATGAGAAGACCACCGACTGCGACAGGAGTATAGTTGAGAGTTTGATCTGTAATAGGATAGGCAACAGGCAAAGAGAAGAGTACAGAAATGAGTGCGACCCAAAATATTGCAATCCAACCTACAACTAGCCCGTAGCTTCCAAGGTTAAAAGGACCTGGAGTGAAAGACTTTCGAGCTAGAGTCACTCGAAATAGGATTGGCAAGGCATAAGCAATATAGAGCCCGATTGTTGCTATTGATGTCATCGCTTGAAATGCTACCAAGCTACCAAGAGACTATAATTCAAAGAGACCAAAAAAAAATATTAGTAACTGGAAGGGCGCGAAACAAACTTACTTATGAATCAAGAAAGCATATTGAGGGGAGCCTTGGAGCAATAGTAAACTTGTCTCCATGTGACGAATAGGTCATGGATTCGAGCCGTGGAAACAGCCACTAATGCTTGCATTAGGATAGGATGTCTACATCACACCCTTGAGGTGCGGCCTTTTCCGGACTCTACGTGAATACGGGATGTTTTGTGCACTGTGCTGCCTATGTATGTAAAGCATATTAAGTAATAGTAGTATTAATTCTTATATGAATTTTTTGTCCTTGTTCAACTCGGTTATCTATTTGAAAGGTTCTGTGTGGTCTTTCAAGATGCAAAAAAATGTGAAAATTTTGTACCGTCAATGCCATGCAAAATGCGATAAAGGCCGACATCCAGACTGCATTGAGCGGAACCTCCTGCTTGTTTACTTTATGCCAGAACGACGAATATGGCATCGCTCCATCTCTGGAGAATGCATAAGCCATCCTGCAAAAAAATCATCAGTGGCTTTTCTACAGAATCTGAGCTAAACAAGGAGAATCTCTGATCGAGTATATTTACCTTGAGTTGCTAGTTAGTGAGCTCATGCCACAAAAGAATACGGCAACAGCAATTACACCTAAGCAAACGATTCCACCAGTACCACTACCGTATCTACTCTTGAATGCATCATAAAAGATTTGAGCAATAGCATAACCGCCAGAATCATTGTTTTTATTCAACAGATGCGGGATGTCAGTAACTGCAAAGGTTATACCAAGTATGTAAGCCCAGCCAGCAAGAACTGATATGCCAATAGCACTAACAATTCCTTTTGGCCCATTCTTATCTGCATTTTTTGTTTCTTCTGTCTGCAAAACAAAGTCAATAGAGAAGAACAAAATTTGAAATCTACTCTGCAGTCACTTTGGACAAGAGGTTCCTAAGAAGGAAAAGTAAGCAGAACTCACCATATGAGCAGAAGCGTCATAACCTGTCAATGTATACTGGCTCATAAGAAGTCCAAGGACGAAGATGTAGAGGTTATTGTTAATTCCATCCCCATTGTCAGTATTGAAATTAGTAAACACAAATTTAGCGCTGGCTCTTTCTGTGGCGACTATTGGGATCAAAATCATAAGAAGAAAGACACCTGTAATAATCATTTATGCAGAGCTGAGAGAACGCACAATTCCGTAATTATGTGGTCGAATGGAGAAAAGAAGGTCAACTTCAATGTACCTAAAACATTCCATGCAGCGGCTAATTGTCCAAAGAAGGACAACCATGAGATAGGAAGACTGTTTAATATAGCATGTAAAAGCAGAATTCCACCATGGAGGGCGATAACGACGTATTTAGAGCCTTGGTATCCACCTCCATTTAATCCACCGGTGCTAAGGAGAATTATCACCTGAACTAACTGTGCCAGTGAAAAATCTACACTTGCTGTGACAGCCCACTGCAATCAGATTTTCCGTTGTTGATTAGAGTTGTTTTATATGGTGAAGCAGCTAAATTCAGTTAGACACTAAAAATTGTGAATGGTAATATTAGTAATTCTTCATGATACCTGACCAACAATGTTGAACCTGCAAAATGAAAATGAAAGGAATTTTACTGAGAAGGGGGCAATATGAACTAGAAGCCATCATTTTTATCAAAAAATAAATTATGACTACTGAATGTAAACCAACAAACTCAGGTATGAGCTAACAGTACTATATATGCTGATGATTTAGAGAAATACAGTATAGCTTAATATGAATGATCTCATATTCCATTAAGTTAAATGTTGAAAGTAGTGGAAGATAAAAGGTACTGAGTCAAGAATTAAAATAGAGGTCAAAATCCAGGAGAATTCAGTATCCTCATATTTCATTTTTTCTGTCTTTCCTCCTGTTTTGTTTATTGTCTTCTTTCCTTCCTAGCCAATGAATCCTCCTCCTAAGAAATTTAACGGCTAGCGGCGTTGAACTGAAACTACTAACTAGCACATATGGTTAAGGAACTTATTGACAATCTAGGCCCTAGAGGAGCTGTGATTTTTAAGGAACATTCACTCTCGTTGTCAAAAATCAAAACCATATTTGAATTGTGCATTTCTCACACTGTGGATTGCAGAACAGCGTTTTGCTGAACTCAAGCATAACTATGGACTGAGTTACTATTTCCAAAATGAAAAGTGTGCTAATCAAATCATCAACCAATCGATCAATCAATCATATGTGCCTCAAACCCAACCTAGTTGGAGTCAACAACATGAATCCTCTATGTATTTGGCTCCATTTGGACCCATTTCATCCCAATACATAGAGGATTCATTACTATGAGATGTCTCATTATTTCACTATTTCAATGTTGACCGTCAACTTATCACAACTCTCCTCCTTTATCCGCACTTGGACCAGTTCTGTGGAGCTCACATACAAGTCCATATACGTGTATGATTAATAAAACCAAACTAAAACAAAAGGCCTGAGCTTCAATCAACACAAAAAGCTTGTTTTTGCTAGCCTACCCCCGCTAAGAGTGGAATGCCAGTGCCGTACTTCACTTTTTTTCATTTATAATGTAGAAATCCCCGAGAACCAGTGGTGCACGGTTCAAAACTAGGCGGATAATGTGTCCACACTTGCTTAACACTAAAAATACTTATAAGAACAGGGAAACTATGCCCTTCTAAACAGTAAGCAGACAAACAAGTTAAAAACTTCATAATCTAATGTAGTAAGAAAATTGCAACTGGCTCTCCTCCATATTGTGTTTAACATCAAACAAATTCCCCTCTATAAACCAGACAGTTTAAAATTGATAACTCCAAGATAACCACAAGCTGAATCCAACTAGAATTTAGAAAGTCCAAGAACAGAAAGCTATATGATCATAGGACCAAAGAAAGGCCAAAATGGTTCTTCAGTCCCAATTTATGTGGCGACAACAACAACAGACCTAGTGAAGTCCCACAAGTGAAGTATTGGGAGGGTAGTGTATACGCAGACCTTACCCCTACTTGGGAGGATAGAGAGTTTGTTTGCGATACACCCTCGTCCCAAGAAGGAAGGAAAAAGTAGAAACAAGCAATACCAACATCAAGTGCCAGAAAGATAATCACATCAAATTTATGCGACACTTTTTCCTTATTAATCCATTTCGAAAATATAACACACGTCTATATTTGTAAACAAGCTAACTTTGAACTCACGAGAAACTTTAATAGTCACACAAATACTATGTCATGTTTAGACCCACAAGTTTCAAAAAAATAATATTTTTTTTAACTTTGTGCCGAATCAAATTGTAGTAAACAATGTAAAGACTAAACAGGAAAACTAAAAATATTTACCAGCCAGTGATCCAAGAAGCAAAAGGTGCCCAACTTGGACCAGCAAGCTTAGCACTCCAATAATAGAGACCCCCAGAAGTTGGATAAGAAGAACAAATCTCAGCCATTGATAATCCAACAAACATAGTAAAAGCACCAGCAACTAGCCATCCATATACATAAGAAATTGGCCCACCAAAATTCAAACCAGTTCCCATCAACGTGTTTAAACCAGTAAGCACTGATACAACAGAAAACGAAAACGCAAAATTCGATAACACCCTAAAAAAAACAAAAAAAACCCAGTAAGTTAAAATGTTTAAAAAATTGAAAATTTTGGTGTTTTGGTTAAAAATCTGAAAGTGGGTATTTACGAAAGATTGCGGTTGAGTTCTTGTTTATATCCTAGCTCGTGAAGACGTGCATGGCCTGAATCAATTTCTGATTTTTCCACTTCGAACCCCATTGTTATTTTTTTTCCACTGCAACTTTGCCTTCTTCAAATTCCTTTTAATTTTGAGAAATGAATCTACAAATGGTAGCTAGAATTTTCAGATATATATATAGAAAGAGCCAAAGATTTACAGTTACATAGCAAATCAGAACTGTGCAAATGATTTTTTGTTTATTTTATTTTGGGAATTTTTAGTGGTTTGTTGTGAAGTGTGAAGAGCAGAGTATGGTCAAAGAAAGAAAACGGAAATTGCGATAAATATAGGGAAAGATTTGAACGTTCTTTATGTCTTTGGTGACGTAAGTTGACAGTAGGGACCCATGTCTGTATTTTCAAGATAGGAAATATCTGAATTATTGGAAGCAATGATTTTCTTCGGTAAGAATAATCTCAAATCCTAGTTGTCTTATTTTTTTTTATTTTTTTTTAAAAAAGAAAAACCGACAACAACAAAGACATTAAAAGCTCACAAGTAGGGTCTGGAAAGGATAATATATACGCAAATTTTATCTCTATCTTATGAAGGTAGAGAAGTTGTTTTCGAAAAGCCATCGACTCAAAAGCAGTAAAAATAAAGCAACACAGAAACAACAACAACAACAAAGTAATAAGACAATGAAAATAAATAATGCAATAAGTAATAACAGAGATCCAGCAATACGAAACTACAAGAAAAATGCCAATACTACTGAAAATAATGACACCGTATAAAAACAATGGATTAGAAATAGGAAAATGCGTGAGTACTAGTACTATTACTACTGGTATCTGGTTATATTTTTTTTGAACTGATAGTCTATCAGAAACAGTCTCTCTATCTTCACAAAATATAAGTAAGATTTACGTACATTTTATTCTTCTAGATCTTACTTGTGGGATTATACTGAATGTATTATTATTGTTATTATTGTATTCGGTATCCGCATTGAGGTTTGACTAAATTTAAACTCACGCTGAAAAATCTCATATTAGGGGTAACATGGATTCGCGCCAAAACAATCTCACATTAGAGGTAAAGCAATTCCTAGCAAAAACCTGACTTATTAACAATAGATGATTACTTACTGCTCCATTACAATCTTTACTGTGATAAAAATTTATAATTATAAAGTTATAATTGTTCTGAATTTACCTTCTATTCCTTGTATGCAAAACAATTATAATTTACTTTGTCCTGCATTTAAGGTAAATTATTGGATTTCCTCCACGGAATAATTTTTTTTAATCTCACTATAAATAATTTAAGTGACTAATGATATAAAATCTAAATTGGGGGTTGTTGGCTATTGGAAAAGTCAAGAGGGACTGTATGTACTGTTGTTTCTCACTTGCAAAATATTTGTTTTTTCGATGGCACGTGCAAAATTGTCAGATTCAATATAATGGAATTTAAAAGATTCCTCCAAATCTAACTAACTTTTTTTATTTTCATAAAGGAGCTTTATTTTATTATTTTTTAGTACATCAATAAATTACTATTTTTAATTAAAGAGTAAGAGATAAACATTTTCCTCAAACCTTATCCTATATATTACTACCATTTATTACCAAGCTAATATATACTCTCTGGTCCATATAACAACAATAACCCAGTATAATCTTACTTAGTGGAGTCTGGGAAAAGTAGTATGTACGCAGACCTTACCCCTACCCTTGGGTAGAGAGGCTATTTCCAAATAGACCTCCGGCATCCTTCGCTCCAAGAACTTCCCACCTTGCTCTTGGGGAGACTCGAACTCACAACCTCTCGGTTGAAAGTGGGGGTTGCTTACCACAGAGCAACCCCTCTTGTCAAACATAACAACAGAGTAAAATTATTCTCTCTGGTCCATAATGAATTAATTTTATTTTTAAAAATATTATTCTTATTTATATATTTCAATGTGTTAAGGTAATAATTACTTAAAGTTAATTTAGTAAATATATTTTTTTTCTAGAAGCTCGTACTTTCTTAATGAATACGTCAAAAATAAAATGGTTACTTATTGAGGGACTTATATAGAAATATTAATTTAGTTGGGCTAAACAAAAAATGCCCTTTATTTTAGTGCTAGTAGCCTAGTACCAATTCACAACACATAAGTTTTTTTTTGGTTGAAGAAAATTCAATCTTTTGACTTTAATAACTCCTAATAGTTTCCTTAAAGTCTATATTTGAGGTCATTCTATTTTTAGCTAGACCTAAAATTGGGACCTAACTATACCTTAGGCCACGTCACTTCTTGGTCTTTACACACAAAAAATTTGGAATAAGTGGTGTTTGCTTTATTTTTATTTAGTTATACCTGAAGTACAAATTGTGTTTTTTTGAGAAGTTTAGCTTCGAATAAGAATTTAGTGTACTAAAATAGTATTAAGTGAAGTATTCAAACTATTCTCAATAATCAATATGTTTAACACACCCTAATAATTATTTCATCAATAAAATTAATTATCGACACATATAGGACAATTATGTAGGTTCAATTGAATTCATTATTTTTTTTACTTTCATTATGCATACATATGTTAAAAATCACAGTTATTTACTATTGATCCTAAATTCTGAATTTCCAAAGAGTTTGTCCAACACGAAAATACGAACATTTTCATAATGGCATTTAATTTTTATTTTAAAGGGTCATTATCATCTGATATGCAGTGGCGAAGCCACATTGAAGAAAGGGGTGTTAAGCGACACTCCTTCGTCGGAAAATTACACTATTTTATTAGATAATTATTTATTTTATGTATATTTATTATACGTTGAGTACTCCCCTTGACTTTTCGATGCATCTAATTATTTATATTTTGACATCTCTTGATAAAAATTCTGAATCCGCGAGTGCTGATATGTTATATCAAAGTGTATAGGTGGTCGATTCAACATTAAATATGGTATTACACATGCTTTTATAATATTTTTGGTAACTTGTCCTTCGGTTGCATCGTTAGATAAGACAGCAACTAATTTAAATACATTATTACACGAAAAAATTTATTTATTTAGACTAACTAATTTTTTTCCAATTGAGTCATTAGATAATTTAGATTAAGTTGACAATTGATGGAAAAAAAAGGTAATCCTGAGCACAATATATTCTGTATTTACGTAAGATTTGGGATCAAAAGAACCGTATCCTAAAAATATAACATAGATAATTTATCATGATATAAGTATTGCTTTTACTTTTACGGCTCGAACCGGACCGCAACCAACCTATAATACAGCAATGCCTAACCAAAGAGTCTTGCAAAAAGTCCAAATCTGCAAAATTTGTAGAACCCCCAGACGCAACTTCAACCAATATAGCTTACAACCTACGTAAGAAACATATTATTAACCCCACGAGACGTCACTACAAGTTGCATGGCCTATATAAATTGAGTTAGTTCGATTTTTGTTAAAATTAAATTAAATTAATTATATCGGTTTAAATATATTTGATTTTATCAGATTTTTTGAATTTTTTGTTACATGAATATTATTTTATTAAATTTTTTATAAGTAAATATATATTTAGTAAAAATTGAAAAAAATTGACAAACATATGATTTGTTAACATATACTTATGGGAGAATTTCTTGGTAACATATGATAGTTATTTTTTAGTCGCCTGACAATAATTATTTGTTGGTGTAAACTTTTAAGGTTAACTGAATTTAATAATTAAACATAAAAATCAATATGATACCTATATAATGATATGATTTATTTAATTTTAAATTATCCAAATAATACTTCAATCTGAAAAAGATATAAAAATTTAATAGATCTTGACATATGAATATGGAAGAACAAATAGATTAACACATTTAACTGTCACCTGATAAAAAAGTAATCATACAACCAGTTATTTCAAATTAATAAAAATAGAGCATGTGACGACCCAGTAACTCTTCCTTTTTTCGTACTTCCGAGGCCTTAAAAACCTCACATTTAGTTGCTTCGATTTGTGTGCACCGTCCGGGTGCGAGGCCGGAAAGCTTTTCTGTGTATTATGGGTGAAATTTTAAGAATTTGATATTAATATTGCTTAAGTTGACTTCGATCAACATTTTAGGTAAACAGACCAGGACTCGTAATGTGACGCTCCCAGAGGGTCCGTAGGAAAAAATGGAACTTGGGCGTGTGCCCGGAATCGAATTTTGAGGTCCCAAGCCCGAGAAATGAATTTATGTATAAAATTGTTTTTTCGAAAATTGATATGGAATTTTGAAAAGAAAATGAGCTAGAAAAATATAAGTATCGGGCCCGTATTTTGGTTCCGACATCCGGTACAAGTCTTAAATATGTGTTAAGCACTATCTGTAAAGTTTGGTTGGAAATGGACGTCGTTTGACGTGTTTCGGGTGTAAAATGAGAAATTTGAAGTTTATGAAAGTTGAACGAAGGATCATGTCTTTTGAGGCTTGATCCATAAATTTTGATATTATTTTGGCGATTTGATCGCACGAGTAAGTCCGTAGGATATTTTCGAGGTTGTGCGTATGATTAGTTTGGAGTCCGAGGGCTCAGGTGAGTTTTGGGTGAGGCACGGGAGGTATTAGACTTAGAGAAAGCAGGTTCATGTGTTGCAGACACCAGCGCGGCCACGGTCATTTCCGCGCGGTCCACACTGGAGCCGCGCGTCGCGATGCCTTTCTGTGCGGTCCGCATGGTTGAGTCTGAGGGCTAGGGGTTTCAGGTCAACCAGCGCGGCTGCGCACCAGATTAGTGCGGTTCACGCTGGGTGGGTTTAGAGAGCCTGCAATTTTCCTCCCCCGGCGTGGTCGCGGTGCATTTCTGCGCGGTCCGCGCTAGTAACCACAAAAGTATAAAAACTCGGGATTTTCAGCCATTTCTCACTTTTCAAAAACCCAAAACCTAAGAGGCGATTTTCCGAATAACGTTTCTCCTCCAAAACGATTGGTAAGTGATTTATAACTTAATTTCCTTGCTCCTTAATCTTTTAACATGATTTCAACTTCAATAAAAGGTTTTCATAAATGGGAATTTGGGATTTTGGGTAGAACCTAAGTTTTTCTAAATTGGGGGAGTTGGATCTCAATTGGAGGTCCGATTTCAAAACCAATCATATATTTGGATTCGTGGGAGAATGGGTAACCGAATTCTGGTCCGAACCTCGAGTTTCGACCACGTGGGCCCGGGTTCATTTTTTACCTTTTGGGAAAAACCTTGTAAAACCCATTTTCACGCATTGGATTTAGTTCATATAGTAGTAACTGATGCATTTAAGTAATTTGTGGCTAGAATCGAGCGGTTTGGTGGTGGAACCAAGGGGTAAAGCTATTCTAGAAGCTTGAGTCGAGATTGGAGCTTTCGAGGTAAGTGTTTGTTCTAACCTTAGCTTGAGGGATTAGGATTAGGGTATTATTTGCTACTTGCTAATTATGGCGTACAGTGTATAGGCATGATGACGGTTATCTATGCACCGGAGTCTAGAATGACCGTAAGTCTTATATGTGTTGGATACGGATTTAATGATATATCTTTCTTGCTTGGTTGATAAGTTTAATATAAAGTGAATAGTTGAGGAATAGTTGTGATTGATTTGTCATTTGGAGCATTGGCTCGGACTAGAAATGGTTACTCGAGAAATAAGGGATTAAAAGTGGAATGTGTTGTGATTATTCCCTCGTTGGGATGTAAGTATTTATTATATCCTCCCTTGTCGTGATATTTGAGTTGTTAATTATATTCCTTTGCCGAGATTTCTTGTAATGTTGTTACTCCCCTCGCATTCGAGTTGCAATCGTTGTTTGAGTGAGTTCTTGGTATTAAATGTTGAGGATCGGGTTGTGCGCCACAACAGTGTTGATAAATATTGAGGATCGGGTTGCACGTCGCAACAGTATTAATTATTGAGGACCAGGTTGCACGACGCAACGGTATTAATTGTTGAGGATCAGGTTGCACGTCGCAACGGTATTAAATATTGATGATCGGGTTTCTCACCGCAACGGATATATTTGAGGATAGAGTTGCTCGCCGTAACGGATATATTTGAGGATCGGTTGCACGCCGCAACGGAGTATGGATCAAGTATATTGTTTTTTGTATGTAGGGCTTTCCTGTGTTTTTCCTTATCAGTTGTTGTTCTACGGCTTTACTTCTTATCCGATGATTTCTATATTTAAACTGTCATACCCCGTAGCATTATTCCCTCCCTCTTAGTTGTTTAAATTCGTGTACTTCCTGTTATTGCACATATATTTATACAGGTCATTTGTGGTAGGTCTTGTCTAGCCTCGTCACTACTTCCCCGGGGTTAGACCAAACACTTACCAGCACATGAGGTCGGTTGTACTGATACTACACTCTGTGCATCTTTTTGCATAGATGCGGGAGCAGTTGTTGGACCTCAGTAGTAGTATTTGCTCGTGCGCCGACTTCGGTCCAGGGATTTCCGAGGTAGCCTAGCTGGCGTCTGCAGGCCGGAATCCCTTCTATATTATTAGTTTGTTTCCCTTGTACCGAGACAGACTCTTCTATATATTTCTTTCAGACTCATGTTTTAGTATTCCACAACAATTCGTGAGTAGTGACACCAGATACTGGGTAGAAGAGTATATTGAAACTTTTGTATTCCGTTTTCGGTTATTTAAGCATTTAAAAGTCTTCTGCTTTAATTATTATTCTAGTTTATTATATTGTTTAAATGAAATCAGTAAAATGTTTTAATATTTGGCTTACCTAACTCCGATAGTAGGCGTCATCACGACTCCCGATGGTGGAAAATCCGGGTCGTGACAGAGCACTTCATATTTAACTAAATATTACATCCCATAGGAGAATTAAAATTATTTCTAAATATATATTTATTTTTTAAAATTCTATGAAAAGTCTTAAAAGTGTGTGTGTGTGTGTGTGTGTGTGTATATATATATATATATATATATATATATATATATATATATATATATATATATACAAGCCAGAGTACACCACATTCAAGGAGTGTGAAATAGGCAAATTTGGGTCAAATTTGAGAGTTTAAACCAGATTAAATCAACTCACTTGACTATCAAAATTTTGTGTTAATTAAGATGAACATGTCATATCTGACTTTTCTAACTCAAGTTTGCATGGTTGAATGAATTACACTTTTATGCATCAAAGTATAAACTCATACACAATTCCTACAAGAACTATCAACTTTTAACAACATACTAAGCATTCTAAAGCTAATACCACGACCACGACAATAACAACAATAATTATACCTTAATCTCAAACAAGTATTATTATTAAAGTCTTAGTATATGAATCCTCAATAAACGTGTTTTTTCGATTAAAATTCATCTCATGCAAGCATTATATATTAACAATAATAAATCTATTGTAATCCCACGTCAAAATATCAACTCATACATAATTCCTACATGAACCATCGAACTTTTTATCACACACTGCGCATTCTAAATACTGAGACGATGACGATAACAATAATAACAACAATAAAAGCAATTATACTTCAGTCTCAAACAAATTGAGATTGATTATATGGATTCTCCGGGAACATGTTGTTCCGATTAAAATTCATCTATGGCAAGCATTGTCAACAACAATGATAATAAACCTAGTATAATCTCATAGGTGAGGTTCATGGAAGGTGGTGTATTACGCGGATTATACCCTACCTTGATAAAGTAGAGATGTTATTTCCGATAGACCTTTGGCTCAAGAAAAGATGAAGAAAAAAAAGAAGCAGTAACAACAAACAGTAGTAACAACAAGAAAATAAGATAACCGAAGATAAAGAAGCAGCATGTAGTATTAGAAATCTAATAATAAGATAATACAAGACTAACACTAATATTACTGGTAGGAAAAAGAAAAGCGCTCGACTATCTACTAACCTACTACCTAATTAATTCTCGATCTATGCACCCTTCTATCAAGCAAGCACTATACAAAAAAAACTAAGAGCATTAAAAATACTTTATATTTCCTACTTGCATAAAAATCTCCATTAAAATTTATATGAAAAGATTTTTTTTTTTTTGTTTGACAAAAATGGAACAACAAGAGAGGAGAAGAAAAGTATGACATACCAGCCAGTAATCCAAGAAGCAAATGGGCCGAAGTAATTTCCAGACAATTTAGCACTCCAATAGTAAAGCCCAGCTGAAGTTGGATATGCTGAACATATTTCAGCCAAGGCCAGGCCCACAATAAGTGTCATTAACCCAACTATGGGCCAACCGTAAACAAGAGTTATAGGCCCACCAAAAGTTAAGGCCTGATTGTATAATGTGGATATGCCCGTAAGAACTGATACAATGGTGAATGTTATAGAGAAGTTGGCAATGAACCTGTTTAAACATATATCTCGAAAATTAACGCCATCTCGAAATTTCATAAATTCATGATATATTCACAAAAATATAAAATTCTTAAAAAAAGATCACATCATTCTAAATTCGAAAAATACAATGGTTAAACCATCGAATTACGTAAAACAATCTGAAATGAAGAATTAAGGAGACAAACACAATTATACCCATAAAAATTCATCAATAAAATTACTTTTCTCTTAAAAAAGAGGTTCAAACAAATGCGACATTAGGTTATAATTTGAGTAAACTTCAGTGGACAAAGTTACTCGAAATATGTGTTAGTAAAAGGTAGCAAATGTGGATAAAGTTACTCAAGTAAAAAGTAGCTAGTAGTGTACAAGTTAGAGCCCCTTTGGACATACAAAATTTTTGCTTTTTTCTATAAGGAAAAAAAAAATTGAAAACAATGTTTGATTATCCATCCATATCTTACCATTTTTTTCAATTTCACTTAAAATTGCATTTTCAAATTTGAAAAATTGGTTCTTCCCAGATTTTCAATTGAGAATGTATTTTCATTAGTTTTTAATTTTATAAATTTATCCGAACACTTTTAAAATTTATAAAATTCCCCCATCAATTATTAACCTACAACTACCCATGTGTTTCCCCTCGACCATCAGATGAAGCTACTGCAACAGATAATGAATCATTTTCTTGTGACGACTACCATGTTGCTAAACAATAGCATATTTGATTGTTTATTTCAAGTAATATAATTAAATTGGGGCGGTTTTGATAGTTTTTTACAAGTTATGGAGTATAAGTCATATTTCATAGTTTTGCAAAAAAAAGACCTTCAAATATGTTGCAAAAATTATAACCAAACACAACTTCATCTTCGATTCAAATTTTAGTGAAATTCCAAATTTGAAAACTTATTTTAAAATTTATGGTCAAACGCCTACTTAGTTGAGATGCACACAAGTTAAATCTGAAATACGTGTTAGTAAATAAAACAAAACAATTAAAGAAGAAACTATAGACAAATTAGATTTACATTTTGCAATCTATATCATGTTTTAAGATTTTAATCTTGATTATCCCCTGTCACTATCAGAGGAACTTCTGTCAAGGACTCAAGGTTCAAGAACTAAATATCTATCTGCCCTAAATATAAAATATTTGCACAATCGTACACCAAAGGGAATCAATTGGAGCCAATCAAACTAATTTTTGAATAAAACTTAAATTTTAAATCTATGACAACAACAACAACAACAACAACAACAGCCCAGTATAATCCCACTTAGTGGGGTCTGGGGAGGGTAGTATATACGCAGACCTTACCCCCTACCCTGGTATAGAGAGGCTGTTTCCAAATAGACCTCTGGCATCCTTCCCTCCAAAAACTTCTCACCTTGCTCTTGGGGAGACTCGAACTCACAACCTCTCGGTTGGAAGTGGGAGTTGCTTACCATCAGAATGTCGTTTTAAATCTATGGCAATTCATAATAATTATCCCTTGATATGGCCAAGGAAAAAGAGAAAAGCCTGTTTCTATGGTTCCACTGAAATATTGGTTTCAACCTGAATTATATGAAGAAAATATCACATTCATTCTAAATTCACAGACTCTATATTTTGACAGAAAATGTAACAGAAGAAACTATAGAAAGAAGAGATTTTTTTATTTTTTATTTTTAAAAAAAAAAACTTACGAAAGGCCACGATAGAGTTCTTGTTTGTAGCCCAACTGTCTGAGACGAGAGTTATCTGAATCAGTTGTAAAAAATTTGTTTTGATTATCATCATTAATAACTTCATAATCAGCAAGTCGATGATAAGAACCAGCTGATGATGATGCTGACGCTTCTGCTTTCATCTTTTTTCCTCTATTTTTGCTTTAGTTTCTTGAACCAATGATCACCCAAAACTATATATAGGGTCCATCCCATTTGATTTTTATTGGCATGTGCCAATTAACTTGGTTCACAAAAAGGTTCTAGGGGACCAATAAGTTTGGTATATCTAACGGTCTAAGAGAAAAGTGGTCCGCACGAAAAAATAGGGACTGTGAACGATATTTTATTTTAGTAAAGTAAAAAAGATAACAAAAAGATTTTTTTTCTTTTGCTATGTAGTGGCCATTTAAATATTTTACTCGAGACGAGAAAGTATAAAATTAGTTATTATGATCGATGATATAATTTGTTCCTCTCGGAGTGTAAATTTTTCCCCTATTTAAAAAAACTCCGGTCGTTGTTACTTTTTGGTTCTTATTGATTATCATGTCTTGGTGCTTTATTTTTATTGATGTTATACACCTTGCATATTAATTTGACGTGTTATTTTTTTCAATAGAACGGGATGTGGATGCATATTATACGTTATGGTTCATACAAACTCAGTAATTTTAGCTTAGATTTTGTATATATTAAATATCTCATACATGAGTACAAATAATAGATCTTGAACCTAGTTAATAGAAAATATGAACTCGCCATATAAAATTTAAATCAGGAATTTGTCTCTGAAATTAATTATTCTAAATTTCTACTTTAGCTAACTAATCTATATGTATATTCTTCTCCTCTACCTTCCATTCCTTTGTCTTTTATATTTTTAGAATTTTTGTTATGACATTTGTGAGGAAGATTTATTTGTAGAAATATCATGTGGGGAGGTTGACAGTGCACCAAACCACCAAGAATCCAATAAAAGAAAAGGAAACAAAATATAGAGCAATATATCTTAAGATTCCCATTAAATGAAAAAAATTGTTTAACAAGATAGTTTTATATGACCACCCGTTTAGTTTAGAATTATAACTTTGATCGAGCATGTAAACTTTTCTTTTTCTTTCTAACATTAAAACCTTCCTAGAAACTGAACTAAAACCAAAACTAGATGACATCTCTAAAAGTTGATGATAGTTGACAAATGATTTGCTGTACAGTGGATTTATTAAGTTTCTATGTAGTTGATCTTGTCTAAATCTCTGTGCTATGCACATGTTGGTCGAATAGACACCCCACAGAAATAATATTCATAGTAATAAAAGCGCAATAATAATATAACACTGAGATACGGTAATTAAAAAGAGTAACAACGGCACCAAGATTTTTACGTGGAAAACTCTTTTAAATAAGGGAAAAAACCACGGCCCCGAAAGAAGCAACTGATATCAGTATAATACGGAATTTTACACTTTGTAGTTCCGAGTAAAATACTCAAAAGACCACTACAACACTCAAAAGAAATAACCCTCTTTTGGTATTCTCACCTTACTACAATATCGCTCACTATCTATTTTTCTCATAGACTATTTTCTTATACCTTGCCTGTGAAACATCACTCTTTCTTTCTCTCTTTATTGGTGTATGGAAATGAGAGTTGAAGCTCTCCTTTTATAGCCAAAGTTCACTCTCTAAAGCCTACAATATTTGACAATTCACATACACTTTTCACAATTCAACAAAGTTGGCTACCAACCCAATGAAATTCAACAAGGTTGGCTACCAAACAAAACTAATTCAACAAAGTTGGCTACCTAACCAAACCAAGTCAACAAGGTTGCCTACCAAACTAAAGAAACTTTTATTAGGCACATGCCTAATACTTCTTCAATGAGATGGACATCATCAATCTCCCCCTCCAGTCTCATTCATCTAGAGGAGGTAGCGCTATCTTTTAGTTTGAGTGCACGCCGACAAGTTCTTTGCATAGCTCGAACTTGTTCCTTGGTACAACCTTCGTCAGCATATCTGTGGGATTCTCACTTGCAGAAATCTTTAAGACTTTTAGATTCATCATCTACCATTTCTCGAATCCAATGATATCTCACTTCAATGTGTTTGGTCCTTGCATGGTACATGGAGTTCTTGATAAGGTCTATTGCGCTTTGACTATCACAATAGACGATATACTCATTTTGATGCAATCCAAGCTCTTGAAGGAACCGTTTGATCCATACCAACTCTTTGCCAGCTTCAATAGTGGCAATATATTCCGCTTCAGTTGTAGAGAGTGCGACACACTTCTGCAACCTCGACTGCCATGATATAGCTCCTCCTGAAAATGTAAACAAATATCCAGTAGTGGATTTTCTGTTGCAATGTCACCTGCCATATCAGCATCTGTATAGCCCTTCAAGATTGGATCAGATCCTCCAAAGCACAAACAATCTCCCGTGGTGCCTCTCATGTAACTGAGTATCCACCTGACTGCTTCTCAATGTTCCTTTCCAGGATTTTCAAGAAACCTGCTGACAACACCAACTGCGTGAACAATATCAAGTCTAGTACATACCATTGCATACATCAAGCTTCCGACTGCTGAAGAATAAGGAACTCTAGTCATGTTCCCTTTCTCCTCCTCTGTTGTAGGACACATCTTTTTACTCAATTTTTTATGACTAGCAAGAGGTGTGTTGACTGGCATAGCATTCTTCATGTTGAAGCGTTCTAGTACACGTTCAATGTACTTCTCCTGAGATAGCAACAACTTTCTACTTGTTCTCTCTCGAACTATCTTCATCTCTAGAATTTGTTGTGCTGGGCCCAAGTCCTTCATATCAAATGACTTGGACATATCTCCCTTCAACTTTGTTATCAACCCCTTGTCTTTTCCTACAATTAACATGTCATCCACATACAACAACAATATAATAAAACTATTCTCAGAAAATCTTTTGAAGTATACACATGGATCAGAATAGGTCTTTATGTATGTTTGACTTTTTATGAAGGAGTCAAACTTCATGTACCACTGCCTTGGTGCCTGCTTTAATCCATAAGACTCTTATTCAATTTGTACACCATGGGTTTCTTTCCAGCTACCTCAAATCCTTCTGGCTGCTCCATATAAATCTCTTCTTTCAAATCTCCATGAAGAAATGCAGTTTTCACACCAACTGCTCCACTTCAAGATCTAGGCTAGCTGCTAAGCTCAAAATTGTTCGAATAGAAGTCATTTTGACTACAGGTGAGAAAATTTCATCAAAATTAATACATTTCTTCTGTTCGAAGCCTTTAACCACCAATCGAGCTTTGTATCTGACTAGCTTGCCATTTCCATCTTTCTTGAGTTTCAAGACCCATTTGCATTTGAGTGGTCTTTTACCCTTTGGAAGTTCAACCAGCTTGTACGTGCCATTTTTCTGTAGAGATTCCATCTCTTCTTGCATGGCTTTCATCCACTGGTTCTTTTCTGGATAGGGCAACACCTCCTTAAGACATTCTGGCTCCCCCTCATCACTGATGAGGACATACTCTATGGAAGGGTACCTGCATGACTCTACCCTTGGCCTCTCCGATCTCCTCAGAGTTTTAGGTTGTTCTTCTTCCTTAGTGGGGTGCTCCACTTCCTCGACACCTTCATCAAGTTGCTCCCCTGCTCAATAACCTCACCAGGTTGCTCCCCCTGCTCGGCAACCTCGTCGATCGTACTTTCTGCACTTGTAGGATTGTTAGAAGTAAAAGGAATAGTAACAAGGTTAGGAATTATAACATTCTTCGCCTTTTCTGACTTATCGGCAGCAATTCCAACTTCACTTTCTCGGAAGACTACATCTCTGCTTCTGATGACCTTCTTCTTACAGGATCTCACAATTTGTACCTGAACTCTTCATCCAGCTTTGTTCTCTGCTCTTTTGGTACATGTGCAAAAGATCTGCAACCGAACACTTTCATATGCGAGTAGGACATCTCCTTGTTGGTCCAAACTCTCTGGATTTCAAATGCCAATGGAACTGATGGACTCCTATTGATCACATAACAGGCTGTCTGAACTGCTTCACCCTATAATGACTTAGGTAGTTTAGCCATTCTGAGCATGTTTCTCACCTTCTCCACAATGGTGTGGTTCATCCTCTCGGCTACGCCATTGTGCTGTGGGGTTCTAGGAACTGTCTTTTCATGTCTGATCCCATGACTTGAACAGCACTCTTCAAATTCCCTTGAAGTGTACTCACCTCCATTGTCACTTCGGAGACGCTTTAGCTTTTGGCCTGTCTCCCTTTCTACTAGAGCATGAAACTTCTGGAAAACTTGAAACGCCTGATCTTTGATTTTCAAAGTATAAACCCACAATTTTTGTGAAGCATCAATAAAAGTAACAAAATATTTTTTACCGCCCATTGATTCAATTTTCATTGGGCCACAAACATCAGAATATACTAAATCAAGTATATTCAATTTTCTTTCAAACGATGTCTGAAATGAGACTCTATGCTGCTTACCAAATAAACAGTAGTCACAGGGTTTTATTGTTGTACCTTTGGCATAAGAAATAAGTGATTTCTTGGCAAGAATATGCAATCCCTTCTCGCTCATATGACCCATTCTTTTATGCCACAAATCTGTAGAAATCTCATCTTGTGCCGCATTCAATTCACCTTGGCATATTTCTACATTTGTCATGTACAACGTGCCACGAGAATCTCCCTTTGCAATCACCAATGATCCCTTGGTGAGTCTCCACTTTTGATTTGCAAAATAGTTCTCGTATCCATCTCGGTCCAAAGCAATCCTCGAGATCAAGTTCATCCGCAAATCAGGTACATGCCGCACATCTTTTAGAACCAATGTGCATCCGACATTTGTCTTGATACAAATGTCACCAATCCCCGCAATCTTTGAGTAACTCGTGTTGCACATTCTCACTGTGCCGAATCACCTGCTACATATCTGCAAAAAAGATCACTTACCGGTGTGGCATGGTAAGATGCCGATGTGTCAACCACCCATTCCGACTCTAGACCTGACCGGGGCATGCATTCATCTTCCTCATTTTTAAAGAGGACAACATTATCATTGTTTTGCACCATGGCGGTTGTGTTGTCGTCATTCTTCTGGCCACTAGTTTCACATTTGCCCTTCCTTGGATTTGGGCAATCTCTTTTGAAGTGACCTGGTTGATCACAGTTATAGCAATTTCTGGCTTTTGATTTGGATCAATTCTTTGACTTTCCACAAGCTCCGGATCTACCATAGTTGCTCGAACTCCTTTGATAACTCCTGCCTCTACCTTCTGTGATAAGAGCTTGTCCTTGATTTTCAGACTTCTTTCTCATCTTCTCATTGAGAAAAGAGACGATGTGACATATTTCAACTCAATAGTAGTCTTACCGTGCAGGATGGTTGTTGCCAAATTATCGTAAGAAGATGGCAACGAGTTCAATAGCAAGATGGCTTTATCTTCTTCCTCGATTTTCACTTCGAGGTTGGCAAGCTGTGTGATTAGTCCGTTAAACACATTTAAATGTGACCAAAAAATTCATACATTCACCCATGTGTAGGCCGTATAACTGCTTCTTCAGCTACAAATTATTTGTCATCATTTTGGACATGTATAGGCTTTCTAACCTTGTCCAAATTCCACGTGCAGCACTTCATCAATGATGTTATTTACCACATCATCCGATAAGTGCAACCTAATTGCACTAGCAGCTCTTTCATCCAAGTCAGCCCAATCCTCAGCTTTCATGGTATCAGACTTTTTGGCATCAGCATCTAGTACCTTGTGTAATCCTTGTTGGATGAGCAGATCCCTCATCCTTCTTTGCCATGTTGAGAAACTGATATCTCCGTTGAATTTTGCTACCTCGTACTTTACTCCGGACATTTTTATTTTCACCGAGTATAGTACTACCGATAGTGAATAGTATTTCAGTGAACGAGCTGTGCTCTGATACCAGTTGTTGGGAATAAACCCCCCACAGAAATACTATTCACAGTAATAAAAGCGGAATAATAATGTAGCACCGGTGCGGTAATTAAAAAGAGTAACAACGACACCAAGATTTTTACATGGAAAACCCTTTTGAATAAGGGAAAAAACCACGGCCCCGAGAGAAGCAACTGATATCACTATAGTAAGGAATTTTACATATTGTAGTTTCGAGTAAAATACTCCAAAGACCACTACAACACTCAAAAAAAATTATCCTCTTTTGATATTCCCACCTTACTACAATATCGTTCACTCTCTATTATTCTCACAGACTATTTTCTTATACCTTGCATGTGAAACTTCACTCTTTCTTTCTCTCTTTGTTGGTGTATGGAAATGAGGGTTGAAGCTCTTCTTTTATAGCCAAAGCTTTCTAAAGCCTACAATATTTGACAATTTACATACACTTTTCACAATTCAACAAAGTTGGCTACCAACCCAAAGAAATTCAACAAGGTTGGCTACCAAAGCAAACTAATTCAAACAAAGTTGGCTACCTAACCAAACCAAGTCAACAAGGTTGGCTACCAAACCAAAGAAACTTTTATTATGCACATGCCTAATACTTCTTCGATGAGATGGACATCATCACATGTCTCAAACATTGTCCTTTAATGTCCTAAAGATCCATAATCATGTGGTCAACTTTATTTCATTTCGATAATCGCATTATCTATTTTCCAAGTAAAGTGTCTAGATTTTTTATTAATTATTGTATCACATAAAGATTATCCTATGATTTTGGGTGTCCATGTTCATTTGAAGATAAGTATAGCATGTTTCTTTTGATATGAAATAGCATTTGTTATTAAAAGATGAAAAATGAAAAGGACGGGATCTTAATTGGCAAACAAGATTACCAATTCCATTTTGGAAATCACATCCGATCTTAAATAAATTAACATGATATATAACGAAAACAAATCATCATCTACCAATAAATTACTAAAGAGGCTAGGATTACAGCAGTAAATCTTAGCATGCCACTATTGTGGAACATCAAATTTGGTTTACACTCCAATACCAATAATACTTTACCATTAAACTCAGTACTACCGTTTAGCAGGATAATTAAGCAAGGCAATCACTAGCATTATTACACATGTTTTGCAATAAATACCAATATGAAAATGTTATATCTGTTGTTTTAAAACGGCTTATCACTAAATAAGAACCAAAAATGTTCAAAACTATGATGAACCAACACTATATGTATAGAGTAAAAGAATGGCCTATTCCATCTGTAAAATAAAGCAATCTGTCTCACTCCAAGCCAAAGCAACAAGGTTAAGGCACTAAAATCTCGGGCTTCCTCGCTTCAAATTGGTGAAGAAGCCAATGTTTCCTAGACAAAATAGAGCAATAACAACCAAGCAAGAAATAGTTAACAAAAACCACTGCTGCAATTTCCTTCTGCTTCTGTTGCGAAGCGGGGGAGGAATGGTGGATTTTGTCTTGATCTGCTTTGTGTATTGAGATGGTTTCTGAGGTTTCTTAGTGTTCGTTTGTGGATTCTCAGTAGCCTCGGGCTCCTTGACAGTTTCTCTCAGGCTGGTGGAAATCAGAGCAGTTTCACCATCATTAGTTTCGGTCTCTGTTTCACCTGCAGCACCCTTCTTCCGTTCCTTCTTACACAATCTTTTCTCCTTCTCCTGTATTAAACAAGATATGATTTAAACTTCGTACATAAACAACGATAATTTATAGAGACGATCCTATTACTTAATAGAATGTGTGAAAGAAACCTAATTCTGCTTTGAATTAACTGAAGATTTACCTTCAGTCTTTGTTCTTCTTCCTTCTGGGCTCGTAATTCAGCCCTCAGTTGGGCCTTTTCTGCATTGCGTCTTTTCCTTTCTAATGCCTCCTTAGCCTTTGCAATCTCCTCCAACCGCCGTTGCTCTTTCAACCTGGCTGCTTCCTCACGCTTCCTCTGTTCCTCCTCCTTTCTAGCAGCCTCCAGCTCCTGAGCAGTTTGCAGTTGCTCGGCCTCTTTTGGCTCATCAACCACACTCATCTCTCTTTGTAGTGGTTTCGGAGCTTCTTTCGTTTTCTCAATCGGATTCATTTTTTCTACTGGTTGCAGCGTGATTTTGTCATCCTTAATTTCATCCTTTAAAACTACTGCTTGATTTTCTTGCTGAGAGACCGGCGCTTGTGATACAAAATTAACTTTATCTACACGAGTAACCAGCCTAGCAGCTCTTTGCTCCACGTAACTGGGAAGTACAGTTGGTTCCTCATCAGGGCCAAGTGTACGACCATCCAAGGTCCCAAATCTCCTCAATGTACTCCTTGTATTACACCTGATGTACTCCTTTCTGAACTCATCATCCTTATTCCAAAGTTCCATGTACCTTTCGACCTGACAGAACAACTATTAGAGAGAAGCGAGAGTGGAATTTCACTGGAAGACAAACTCTAAAGAATAAGTTGCTGGCCAACCTGATTCACACAGAGATGATTAAGAGCCTCCATTTCTCTGTTTCGTGCATGATCACTAGCCAAAGTTGCTTCATCCTTGTACGTCCGGAAATGAACATTCTGCATTTTCAGGCATTATGAGATCCGCTAAAATTTTGCCAGTCAAATATGATTTTTGTTTTCAGTTGAACGGTAAATTATCTAACCTCTAGAATTATGCAACCATAGAAAAGCAAATAAATAAATACATAACAGGACCAGAGAACTTGTACTACCAACAAAATTGCACGCAAAAGAAAGAAAGTCAAAAGCCCGCCAAGGGCAGAGCTTCAAGTGACTTGTTAGGGCTGTCGAAGAGCAAAGAAAAAAGTCACTCGAAGCTCCTCTCCTTACCTTCAAGCATTAACTAACCCAGTGTAGGCATAACTTGGGAAGCAAAAACATTTGTGGTTGTATTTTGAAGTAAAAACTGTAGAAATAAGTTTCTCTATCATCGGAGCCCAGAAGTCAGAGGAAGAGAGTATCGGATCCTGAGAACAGATTATAACAGTTCAAGGTTCAATCTACTCGGATGTGGTTACAAACCTTCTCATAGAATCCCTTTTTTAAATTCCGCAATTCTTCATATGCTTCTTGTCGGATATCATCTGCAGCTCTAAACTGCGCTTGCAATTCTTTGAGCTTTCGACTCTCATCTTCATATTTTCGGCTAGCTGCCATCGCAATTGTTTCAGCTTTTGAGGCCTTGAGTTTAAGGTTATCAAGCTCTTTCTTCAAGATCTGCACACATTTGTCTCCAGGTTAACGTAAATTAAGAGGAAAAGAAAATCATAACACTAAGTATCAAAAAGTGACAGCTTGACCAAAAATTTGCTGCTGTCAGGCATCCAATATTACTCTTCAATGTGCAATGTTAATGACACCACTTGATATCAATTATGTTTATGATAAGCAGTAGAAGGTTGTATTCAATGGAACATTAAAGCATCTTAGTGGCCCCACCCTCAATTGCTCTTCGTTTACAACTCTCTCATCCAGAGCCTTCTGCACTTCATCCTGCCTGCCAATGTTGGATGAAATCTGCCCACGAAGCTGCTTCAGTTGCTTGATTTCACGAATTAGGAGCTTTTCATCCTTCAAAGGTAGAGTTTCATGCCCAATAATGTGTTCCATACTACAAATCTGCAGGGCATAGATCATGCAACATAAAATAACAAATTCACCGAACAGAGAAATAAAACACTCCAGTTTGCTGATTAAATCTTTTTACTGGGTTGTCACAAATCCATACCCTATTATCAATCTCATCAATGGCAACTGCATTCTTTGCTTTATCAATCACATCTTGAAAAGTCGATATCTCTGCACGCTTTGTCCTAACTTGCTTTCTAGCATCTCTCTCTTGAGTTTTGGCAGCTTCAAATTCAGCACCATGGGTTTGGCAATTGACCTGCTCATGAAAAAGGCATTTCCTACTAAGGTTTACCAAGCCACAATAAAGAGATCAAAATATATTGTTGAAACTTGGAGACATACTCTTTTGTTTCGGATTTTTTGTCTAAAGGCATCCCTGTGCTGCGTTTTCTCACCAACATTTAGCTCAGCTACTCTGATACGTTCTCGGAGTTTTTCATCATCAAATCTAGGCATCCTTATCAGGAAGTTAAATCCCTTTGCTGCACTCACATTCATATCCCTTACAGCCACAACGTCCACAGAGGAACACTCAGCCGAAGTGGTCAACACATCATTAGTACTTGAAATTTCAGCATCCCTACTTTGTTCACACATTAGTTTGTCATCATTACTCCTGTCTGAACCACCTCCAGTTTCTTCAGCACCTGCAATCTCTATGCTCATGTTGGCTGACTCTTGATCAATTTCGATTGGGCAAGTCAAAGTCTTGTTCCCAAATGTCACAGCATCATTGCTAGGAACATCTCTAGTGCTTGGAGCGGAAATATTTCCCACTACAGGCAACTCTAAGCCAGACATCCTACAATCATAAGAGCAGATGAAACCTTAAACTTTCTAATCATGATAATCATTTGAAAAACAACCCATAAGTTGAAAGAAACACATAATAAAAATAATATAGCTAAACAACAACACCAACAACAACAACCCAGTATAATCCCACTTAGTGGGGTCTGAGGAGGGTAGTATGTACGCAGACCTTACCCCTACCCTTGGGTAGAGAGGCTGTTTCCAAATAGACCCCCGGCATCCCTCCCTCCAAGAACTTCCCACCTTGCTCTTGGGGAGACTCGAACTCACAACCTCTCAGTTGGAAGTGGGGTTGCTTACCATCAGAGCAACCCCTGTTGTCTCTAATGTAGCTAAACAAGCAGATAAAAACATAGAACTTAACTATGCAATTAAGAAAACTCAAAATTGAAAAGATATTAACATTCATCACTGAAAACTAAAAGGTCACAAGGCAGCCTAAAGTGCATTGCTGGTCTACCTCAATATGCTGCTGCAAATTAATGCACTGGAACCATGACAGACATTGCTTCCATGACCATTTGATACTCGTGCTCAGAGCATCAACTATTTCACCTCAAAATTCAGAAAAAATAGTTCACAAGCATGAGAAACAGATTCCTGTCCTGAGATGAGCACTAGTTGAGTTGCTGATGAACACTTTTTCACCAGAATCAGTAAACAAAAAAAGTTTTATTTTTTGATGAAATTAACTGTAAAAGGTTTATTGTTAATGAAAGAAACAAGTTTTATTACCAGAACTGTGTTGATCTCAGATATTCAATCAACTTAAACTTTTACCACACATGGAAATTTAAAGGATGGATCTAAAGGGAAAAAAAGTTGGCTTGTTTCAAAATAGGTTCACCAACAAGCAGGATTAAATTAGCCTTCTCAGGAAAACACAATAATTCATCAAACTGTGCAAGTTTGAGAATCAAAACCATGTTTTATTTAGTAATTCAATCAACTTAAACTTCAATTCAACCTGGAGATAACTGATAAGTAAGATTAAGTTTCTTAACTGCCAAAGTCATGAAAGGAAAGGAAGGTTCTGCAAAACCAAAAACATTTTGCTTTTGTTCCAGATAGTTTTATCCAGAAAAGGGGGATTATTTTTACGTTGAGGAAAATCCTCTATTCACTGTTCACAGTCAGATGCTCACCTTTCATCAATATTTGTGCTCGGTGGTTTTTCAGCATCTTCACTTTCATGTAAAAATTTGTCATCACTGGTTTGGTCTGCAACACTAGATTCACCTTCTTCTTTCTTAATGCCAGTGAACTCTATAGCCGTATAAGGCATGGGCACCATTTCACTGTCATGAACAGGCTCATTTAAAGTATTTCCAGATACAACATGCCGACACACATCTTTAATACTTGAAGTAGAAGAGTTCGCAACTTCACATAATTTTACAACAGCTAAAACAGACTGGTCAATGGGAACTTCAGCATCACCATGCACCCTACAAGACGAGCAAGAAGCAGCTTAGTTAGTTGTCTCCATTAAATATACAGCTAAAGAAATTCCAACATACCATAAATGACAAAAAGACAAGCAAAAATAAAAAGATAACATGGTAAACTAAATAAAGCATTGCATGCCTGGACATGACAAATTCAACAACCCATTAGCATCAACCACCAAATCACAAGAAGAAATTAGGATACTACAACATAAAACTAAAGAAAATTCCCCTATATAGGGACCTAATTATAAAGACAAGAACAAACTTTTGGTGAAAATGATAAGTGATTATGGAAGCAAATCCTCTCAAATTGAAACATTAATTCCTTGGTTTAATACAAAAACGCAAGATTGTGGGACCATCAACATGGATAGTACCTATTTATTAAACTACATATGCTTGCACTAAGAAATAGGAAGGCTGAAAAAGGCTTGTATAGCAGTAAAAGCATATTGAGTTCTCCAAAAGAAACATTTCGTCTGCTGTGCATATTTGCCAACTTTTTTATTGGTAGAAAAAATGCAAAAGATAGGTAGGCAGCCCTTATAAGCCGCTGAACAAAAGGATTTCCTTGAGACAACCAATATTATACCAGTGATCAATGTGGGTTCCCATATTGAAGAGAGTAAAGGTGATTTTCCATGCAAAATACCAACCGTAATTGCCAATGTCACCGCCCATAATTGTATTCTTTAAATAAAAAAGAATAAAATAGCATAGGCAATAAATAAATAAATTTCTTCTTTCAACAGGAGCATCATGAAATAACGCATGAATGATACTTGGCTTGAATAACTAGAAAACAAAGGCTTATTATCTAAATCATGAGGATTCCAACTAATGTAAACATCATGCAACCTCATTAATATTCAAACTAATGTAGGGACACTCGATGCGAGTGCATATGTCTAAAAAAAATAGTTTTATTTCTATTAAATAAATTGCTAAATAATTTTTTTTTTAAACAATATCTTTAAAACTTCTTTAAGGAAAAAAATATAGACATAGGAGTTCTTCATATGGGTTTCATAATTGTAGGAAGTAGTACTATAATTGACAAGGGACTTAATGGAGGCCTTCTACGAATAATCACTCACGGATTAATTGCTGCTGCAATCTTTTTCTTGGAGGGAACAACTTATGATAGAATCCCCTTGTTTATCTAAAGGAAATGGACGGAAAAGCTATCCCAATGCCAAAAGTATTCTCGATGTTCAGTGGCTTATCGAGAGTTGGAAAGTGGAGTGTGGTAGAAAGACCAATTTAGTCCTATGAATTAAAACTGGAACTTGAGGGGCAATTGTGAGTTTAAATATTCAAGAGCGACAAAGAGACCAACTTAGCTATCCAGAGAGATTGGGGTTATTAAAAGTTCGGATAAATAGCACACAATAAAAACAGACAATCCACTATCTCTGAAACTTTCTTATTCAGAACAAAGGAAGAAATAAGGCAGAAAAAAGGGGAATAATAAAATTACCCAAAAACGTACAGATTACACTAGGATAGCCTCTTCTATCTGCATAGATTATCATTAATTGCGTAAATGGAATATGTTCAGATAGTTCGAAACGTACCCCACATTATCTGAACCGATGTGCGATTTTTCAGTATCCCTGCAGTTCTCGTAAAGTATTCCGTTGTTAATACTGTTGTCCATACCATTTGATACACCTTCCAAATTTTCAACTCCAGTACCCTCTTTGATCAAGTTAGGTCCCAGTTGAAAACCATCAGCACAGCTATACAAAGCTTCATTTTTCACCCCAAAAGCATCGTTGCTAGACATGTCTTTAGTACTTGAAGCACAATAATTACCCACCTCAGAAAAGTTTGAATCTGCGAAAGTAGATAGGCCTTGGGAAAACTCAGTATTACAAGACATCCTACATCACAAGAGCAAATAGTCAAACACTGAGCTTAATCAACTCTAAACAAACTATTAGAAAATGAAGACTTTTTTAAAACAAGCAAGAAAAATATTCTTCTTCCAAGAGCATTAACTATAACTTAATATATTTATCTGCTAATTACACCTGGAATAAGTCGAGAATTGGGAGATTGGATTGCAACCCAAGATTTAGTTTCTTTTCTTGCTCGACTAGAATAGTGGATATTAATTACCTAGAGCCTTGGACTATATATGTGAATTATTCATCACGGAGGAGAGTATCGCCTCGAGCTATTATGGTTTGACAATGTGGTAGTATATGCCCTTATCCCATTTACCTATCTACACATACACACACGCGTACTCAACCCGGACTGTGCTCGTCCCCCTCCCTAAGAAACCATCACACTCATATCCTCCCCCCCCCCCCAAAACGAGACAAGAAGAATTGCTCCTTTCTCTTTCGGTTTTGGGTCGTCATTATATTTACTTTCCTTTTCCCACTTCATTCATGTCTAAGTAGAAGTTTAAATGCCATTACTGAATATACTAATTCACAATTCTGAACCTAATTACTAATTTGCATATCAATCACATATACATACCATATTTATACGTGCATTAAAGACTTTAAGTCGCATGAATACAGATGAACAACAGATACAAAAGAAGATACATTCATTACTTAATACTACTTCTCTATTTGCATCGGATAGACTGTTCCGGGTAGCAAAAGTGGAAATATAACCTACTGACTTATATACTTTAGGTCACCATCAACCCAGAAACATTTATTTTATAAATATGTGTCTTTATTTGGCGAGTTTTTATCCTCAACCACCAAGTACAATTGAAGCAAGAAAACTTTCTATCTTTGTAACCCATGTACTCACCCCTTCAACAGCTAGACTACTGCAGTTGAATCTTTTGCCATCCTCAATTTCTTCGCACATCAATTTATCATCCCCACTTCTGCCCACACCATTAGATTCGCGTTCTACTTCTTTACCATTGGTCTCTTGAACCATGTCCACTGGACTTTGACCATGAGAAATACAGCCATCACAAGTTTCATTTCCCCACGCAATTGCATCATTGCTAGACATGTCTCTGCTAATCGAAGTAAAAGAATTCTCTACTTCAGACAGTCTTGCATCAGCTAAAATACTCAGGCCACGTGAAAATTCAGCATCAGTGGACATCCTACAGTCATAGTACACATGGAAGGATCTTCACATAGCTATCCAGAATGAATCTACCAATTAAATGAAGTATATATGATCACTAGATAGTAAAGAAGCGAGACAACATATTCCGGACTTCATAACCATTTAACTAAGGAAACCAAATTTAACCAGCAACTTTCCATATGGATTCACATACTGGTCAATAAAATGTTGTTTGGTAATACGAATTATGACCAGCGATGTATAAGAACCTAGATGATAATGCATCACATCCAATCTCTTTTTTTTGCTAACGGTGTTTGCCTCCTCCGGATATGAACATTGGTCTCCCATGATCCATTCTAGCTTCATTGACTGCTAGGCCGTGCATATCACACTCAAAATCTAAACAAACTTTGCTTCAGCAGGAAAATAAAAGATTTTATTTTCGGGGAAGAGCACCAATTCAAATAATCATTTTAAAAATAATTTGCTTTCTCATTAACGGCTAATGAGAAAGAGCTATATCTATTGATATCAGTATGGGTTTACTTTAAGTTAACTTGAATTTCAATGTTTACGTCTAATGATAAACAGAGATAGCATGCACTTAATCAGAAACCTCTTATTAGAAAAAGAAGGCATCCAAAGGGAATTAATTTCCTTCCATCCAAAATCCAGTTGAGATATTTTCAGATTAAGTGTCTCGTCAACAAGTGGAGACTGGGGCTTCAGAAATTAGGAACTCACCCTTCACTAGCTAGGCCATCACTCTGCAACCTTTCAGACTCCTCATCTCTTTGGCGCATCACTTTGTCATCTATATCTTTGTCGCCATTAGAGGCAATTCCAATTTCTTCATTGCATATAGTCTCGAAGACAGTGTTGTGCACATTTTGAACATCATTAACCAGGCTATTCATGCTCTCCTTTCCAGATGTGACAGCATCAATGCTGCAAATTTATGTCAGCTAAAAAGATGAAATGTGGGAAAATTCAGCATCACTATGTTTTCTAGCAAATAGAATCACTTAGCGGACAGAGAATAAATGTGAAGCCCTTCAAGTTGGTTAATCAGTTTAAAATCCGAGCTCAATTTGAAAAAAGATAGAATATCACTGCACTCCGAATATCAAGCTACTAAACAAACATCAAGTCTATCATGCAAATGGTACCAAGCCCAGTGTATCCATTCTTATACTGAAAACAAAGCTTCCACCAAATGCAATGTGGATATAAGTCGCATACATCCAATAGAGCATGACAGTGAAGGAAGAAACATAAATAGGAAAGTCACATCCCCAGCTCCTTCCTGCACTCATATCTCTTAATAGAAAAGGCGATTGAGGATAGAACCATAAATATCTGTCCGCAGACTACGAAACCTCTCATCAAAAAATCAGAAATGAATCAGACAAATCTTTTGTTCTTCAAAAATAAGAGAGTGCATCTGAATTCTCAATAATATCAAATATAAGGACATCCGTTACAGGCTGCAACATAAACTTCACTGCAACCTGAATATAAATAGCATATCTACTAAAAAAATGGTAGAGTAAAAAATTAAGATTTTGACTTGATCATATTCATCTTAATTGACCACAGATCTCACTTTAGCAGCAAAAAGAATATAAATCTGCTCACAACAGTACTAATCAACTAATTGAGTCTAAGGACATCCTTTATCCCTTTTTTTGTGGGTTTGGGGGGGGGGGGGGGGGCGAGGGGAGGGGGGAGCAGGTCTGGAGACTGCTTTTACTAAATCATGCCAAATGAAAGATAAAGGCGAAAAACATTTAAATGGTTAGGAACGCACCCTGTATGAAGTGGACTTCCACTATTCATTGCTTCAGCATCCTTCCTTTCTCCACAGGTTGAGTTACCATGAGTCCTTTTGTCTGCGACATCAGATTCACCTTCTATATCTTCAGTTCCTTTGATTTCACTGACCACATTGGATACACTCTGAATTTGGATGTCTGCATTTTCAGTGTTTGTGCTCTCTTGGCATGCTAGTTTATCATCATTTATTTCCTCTGCACCATTAGACTAAACTTGTATTCCAATGATCTCAGAAACATTGTTAATTTTTTCTGCACCATTAGACTCATCCTCTAATCCATTGATCTCAGTAACAATGTTGGTAGCCAGTGAACTATTGCTACCAGCCTTTTCAGCATCCACACTCTCACCGATTTTGCTTAAACCATTAGATTCAGGCCTAGTTTCTTCAATGGCTGTAATCTCTGTAACAGTGCTAGATGCCGCTTGGCCATTGCTCTCTTCCTTCTCAGTATCTGAACTTTCTTCACATACTAATTTGACATGACCATCAGAATCACCTCCTTTTTCACTGTTTGTGCTCTCTTGGCATGCTAGTTTATCATCACTTATTTCCTCTGCACCATTAGAGACTACTTGTATTCCAGTTATCTCAGAAACGTTGTTAATTTTCTCTGCACCATTAGACTCATCTTCTAATCCTTTCATCTCAGTAACAATATCGGTAGTAAGTGAATTGTTGCTACCAGCCTTTTCGGCATCCACACTCTCATCGATTTTGCTTAAACCATTAGATTCAGGCCTAATTTCTTCAATGGCTGTGATCTCTGTAACAGTGCTAAGTGCCGCTTGGCTATTGCTCTCTACCTTCTCAGTATCTGAACTTTCTTCACATACTAATTTGACATCACTATTAGAATCATCTCCTTTTTCTGTGTTTGTGCTCTCTTGGCATGCTACTTTATCATCACTTATTTCCTCTGCACCATTAGAGACAACTTGTATTCCAGTGATCTCAGACACATTGTTAATTTTCTCTGCACCATTAGATTCGTCTTCTAATTCATTGATCTCAGTAATAATGTCGGTAGCCAGTGAGTTGTTGATACCAGCCTTTTCAGCATCCACACTCTCATCACTTTTGCTTAAACCATTAGATTCAGGCCTAATTTCTTCAATGGCTGTAATCTCTGTAACAGTGCTATGTGACGCTTGGCCATTGCTCTCTACCTTCTCAGTATCTGCACTTTCTTCACATACTAATTCGACATCTCCATTAGAATCACCTCCTATTTCATTAATTCCTTTGATTTTGGTGACTGTGTTGGGTGACTCTTGACCATTAATGTCTCCGCTGCTGTTCTCTACAGAACAAGATAGACATCCCATTTTCTCCAATGTCATCATCTCCATGGCTGAGTGAGGTGCCCTTTGGCAGCTGCTGTCTGCTTTTTCAGCTTCCCCACTTTCTTCACTGCTGCCATCATTACTTCTGCGAAGGTCACTAGATTTGCCTCTAATTTCTTCCATGCCTACTGTCTCAATAACAGGGTTGACAGCCATTGAACCAGTAGATTCACCCTTAATTTCTTCAACGGCTTTTATCTCTATAACAGTGCTAGCTGCAGTTTGGCCACTTCTCTCTACCTTTTCAGTATCTGCACTTTCTTCACATACTAATTGGACATCTCCTTTAAAATTACCTCCTATTTCATTGACACCTTTAATTTCTGTGACCATACTCAGTGCCCCTTGACCATCACTGTCTGCATTTTCAGCGTTCTCACTTTGGTCACTTTGTAACTTGTCTTCATAATTGCCATCTGCTTTTGCAGCTTCTGCACTTCCTTTACTTAATTTTTCATCATCGTTACTTTTGTCTGAACCACCAGATTCACCACTCATTTCTTCAATGCCTGTTATCTCTGACGCTGCATTACGTTTCATTTGACCATTATCAGCAGGGCAGTTCGAAGTTTCTTTTGTAAACACAACAGCATCATTGCTAGATGAATTTTGGCATGGAACAGCTGGATTCCCCACTTCTGGCAATTTTTCATCAGTTAAGATGGATGGACCATAGGGAAACTCAGCATCAACAGACATCCTACAACCACAGCAATGATGTTAGGCTTAAATCCTTTATCCCCCGGAATAAATATCCCAGATGTAAACCATCAAAACAGTTAAAAATGCATAAGAGAAATTGAATGGTCAAAACTCAAAAATAAGAATAAGTGAAATAGACTGAATGAATGGTCATAAGAGAAATTGAATGGTCAAAACTCAAAAATAAGAATAAGTGAAATAGACTGAATGAGCTAAATAACCAGTGCACTCCTGGGCGCTAGAAATGCCCAAATTCATTGACAATTATTTGGATGTCTCAATAGATTCGTTCCCCAAAGCTCCATCGCCTACCAATTTCACAAGTCCATATGATTTGCAGCACAGAATCGGTTGTGAATTTGATACTTGCTTCTCTATAAGTCTCATCTTTCTTTTGATAAGCTTTAGGTCTTGTCTTTTTCATCACATGAATAAGACATAACTTCTTAACATAAGAATTGTGAAGTAGAAATCATATTTCTATTGGTTTGAGGATTTCGTCCTTGACCTAGAGGTTCTGTTTGCAAACCCGAAAAGAGAGATTGGGATGTTGGAGACTTAAGTAGTATAATTAAGGCTCACTTTACAGATAGTCAAGAAATACATTGTTCCATCATGCATAATTGAAACAAACAAGGAGATATTATAAACAGGTTTATCTAATATTTGTCAACCTTAAACAGGTTTATCTTATATTTGTCAACCTCTTTTTTTGTACCAGATGAAAATATTAATATGCAAAAATTTTACTCAAAAGTTTTAAGGTAAAAAACAAAGCATTAAATCTAGCACATTCTCAGAAAATCCCCCAAAATACATTCCGGACAGAATAAAAAAGAAAGCAAGAAGAACCACATCAGACTAAAGTTTTACTTCAAAATGACTACTCCCTCTCTCTGTCCGACAATTTATGTGATGCACTTTCCTTTTGAATTTGTCCCAAAAAGAATTATACCTTTCTATATTTAGAAACAATTTAACTTTAAACTTTCCATTTTACCCGAATGAGATAATCTATAGCCACACTAATATCTATGGCCTTTTTTTTTCTTATCAGTGATATCTATGGCAGTGTTTCTTTCTTTTAAGAAATAGCTAGAAAAAGATGTTATTCCATTTAAGATATAAGATGAATCGAGGAATCCAACCAAATATGAACAAATAGACAAAAGCTATTTCTTTTATGATTCCTTCTCTCACTTCTTGAAGACTGTCTTTTTCAGCGCCTCTTCTATAAGAGGAGAAGCTTTCTTCACCCCAACCTATGGCAGGCCCTTCTTCAAGAGTGTCTTTCCCAGTTAGCGTTGTTTCTCGATTGCAGCTAGGGCGCCAAAGTCAGCTCTCTCCCTTGTTACGTTCCCAGTTAAAACATCACATAAAATTGGAAAGAGGGAGTACTAACATTGACTTCAATGGATTTACTGAAAAACAGATCTGCTTTCACAGACCAGAAAAGCACATTTACTAAACATTAATCTCAGCCGATCTCCTTGAGCTTTTCTTTTCTGCTAAATTGACAGGCAAATAACACAAACTTCTTTCGAGTCGAAACAATGCCTATTAACTTAAAATCCTATCTTTCAATTTCATTCAAACTCATGATCGAATTCACAATGAAGCGTTTCTGTGGTGCCAACAGCTACTAATATTGACTTTTAGAGGAGTTACTGAAAAACAGATCCGAGATCACATACCCAAAAACACAGGTAAAAGAAGAGCAAAACACGCATTTACAAAACATTTTACTCAGATCATCTCCAAGAGCTTTCTTTTGCTGCTAAATTGACAAGTAAACTGTAATTCTTATGAGTCGAACCTACGCTATTAACTTAAAATCATATCTCACAACCTCATTCAAAGTCATGATTGAATTCAAAACTAACTAGGCGTTTCCATGGCGCCAACAACACATGATTACCGAAAAGCTATTCTTTTTCAAGCATAAAATTAAAAAAAAATACTAAAATTAAATCCAATTAACCTTTGATGTCAACTTCAAAAATCACAGATCACGTGTACTCACACAGATCATCATCATCGGGATTCTCCACCAATTCAAACACAAAAATTTATACCGACAGCAGCGCAAAACTAAAACAGGTAATTACAAAAACATGTTGAAACGATGCATGTACAAAATTCAATAGAAAAAATAAGAATTCTATATACACATTTAATTAAACTTAGATCGATGTAAACAGATCAAAACCTCGAATCAAAACAGTAAATTTTACTTTTTTACCGACAAACAGTGCAAAACTATAAAACTAAAACCGCTAATTACAAAATCAAGTTAAAAACAATGCATGTACAAAATTCAATATAACAAATAGCGGTTTCTTATACATTCACATTCAATTACACTGAATTAACCTTAGATCGATGTAACGAATCAAAAACCTCAATCAAAACACTATTTTTCTCTTTTCTTATAATACCTTGAGAGAAACTGAAAGTGTCAACCGGCAAGCGGCAATGTTGTACGGAAGAGACTGCTCCGCCGTGTTCCGCCGTAAGCGCGTGATCCGATCTGTGTTTTCACGATGCATTGTTGATGTTTTGATGCATGAATTTGAAGAAAGAGAGCGAATTGGGAATGAAATGTGTTACAGTCCCGTTGGGGTTTAACCGTAAAAAAGAGTCCAAGTTAAAAAAGAAATACACATCTGGATCTAGTAGGAGCGTAGCTGTAAGGGTATTTTTGACTTTTAACTGAAAATATACAATTGATTATTGATCTTCGCGGGTAGATTGTGGGGGTATTTTCGGCCTTTTATAGTAAAATCTAGTACAAATTGATTTAGGAAATCTACAATTGCAGATTTAGAGCCCTTTGGACATTACTTTTTTCCGAAAAATTTTCACTTTTTTTTTTTTGGAAATCACTGTCTCTCCATAAAATTTATACTTGAACATGAATTTTAAAATTTTTCGAAATTTATAAAAAAATCAAAAAAAATATTTTTCAAAATTTTCACTCGGATCACTCACAAAACATCAAAAACAACCCAAAATTATTTTCATGTCTAAAAACAACTCTAATTTTTAAATATCATTTTTATTTTTATTTTAAAAAAACATTTTTGAATTTTACAATTCTTATGTCCAAACGTCCCCTAATATTCTTTACACTATAGTATTATTTGTGATATTAATAATTAATATTTATTATATAAAATTTGCAAAATTACCTCATAAGTAACTTGTTTGTGCAAATAGTTTATAAATGTTAAAGCATAGAACATAATTTTTAATTATTTTTTAATGAAAATCAACAATTGATGATCTAGAAGGGTCGAAGTAGGGGTACTTTTTACTTTTGAATAATTAAAATGGAGCTAGGATCTGATAACACTTGTTTTAATTGTGCATTATCCAAATTTACCAGAAAATTGTATTTATTACTGTTTCAGATTTGGTAGATGTTAAGATATTTTTGACTTTTTGAATGAAATCTACAATTGATCTAGAAGAGATAGATGGGGGGTTAACTTTGACTTTTCAACAAAAATCAACAATTGATCTACGAGGGTAGATGCAGGGGTATCTTCTTACATTTTTGAGTAAAATCTATGATGGGATATTCTTTATTTTTAAATAAAAAAATTGTTAATTAGTTAATTGATGTAGGGGTATTTTTGACTTTTGATGTAAGTAAAAATACAGTTGGATTTTGATTAGACTTGCTTTTACTTTTATCTGCTTTTAGTTACGCATTATCCAAATTTACCAGAAAATTATGTCCTCATTACTATTTTTATTTGGTTTAGGTTCAATAATTTCTTTTTTCCATTTTCACTGACGGAAAATTGTTTTTTAAAAAGAAAAACCAGATTAAGAAGCAATTGATACGGGAGAAATTCAGTGTAATAACACTACTACTAGACAATTAGCTTAGGATTGAAAGATATCTATATATAATAAAAGGAAAGGCAAAAGCATATTATTAAGACAAGTGGCATAATTACAAAAAGCCAAGTGTTATTATTAAGACAAAATAAAAGTACCTTTTTAACTATTTTTTTTTAATTTAAATTAATTAGTTACTCTTCTTGACTTAATAAATATAAATATATTATAATTAGCTATATTAAAAAATGAAAATATAAAAAACAATAACGACCCATTCAAATTGGGAGTAGTTTATAGTTGGTGTTTTAAAGTTATTTTAAAATAAAAAATAAAAAAATTAAATTAGCTACAATAAAATAACGTAAAATATTAATTAAAAAAACCTACCTATGCAAGTTGGGGAATAGTTTCAATTTGGAGTTTTAAAATTATTTTAAAATAAAAAATTGCCAATTCAAATTGGGGTATGGTTTCAATTTGGTTATTTTAAAATAAAAAATAGAAATAAAAAAATAAAATTATCAATTTAAATTGAGGAGTAGTTCCTTTCTAATATAGTCTCTCTCTCTCTCTCTCTCTCTCTCTCTCTCTCTCTCTCTATATATATATATATATATATAGAGAGAGAGAGAGAGAGTGGCGTAATCACAAAAAGCCAAGTGTTATTATTAAGACAAAATAAACTACCTTTTTAACTAATTTTTTTAAAAAATTTTGAATTAATTAGTTACTCTTTTTGAATTAATAAATATAAATATATTATAATTAGCTATATTAAAAAATGAAAATATAAACAAATAACTACCCATTCAAATTGGGGAGTAGTTTATACTTGGTATTTTAAAGTTATTTTAAAATAATTCTTAAGATTTACAATCCATCTTCCAACAAATATCCTTAAAAAATTAAAGGCTAAAAATATCCTTACAACTTAAAGTGTACACGTGAAACCTAGCAGAGGCGTACGCTAGCAAAGGTAGGCAAACCTACGCCTTTGCCATGGCTAAACAGAGGAAGAAGAAACAATCGGAACCAGAAAACAAGGGAGATGATAGTTTGAAGGTCACACCAGCAACCAACCAGCCTAATCGATGGTTAACGGGAATGGGGTCAGCTCCTACAGTATTCCATAACCAGGATAAAGAGGATGGACCAAATGGTGCGATAGTGACACCGGACTTGGGTGTTCAGCAGAGACTGAATCCAGTAACCTTTGGAAGTTTTTTGCCTAAGAAATTTCAACCTATTAGGGAAGAAATCGAAGAATGTGATGAACAAGCTCAGTGACAGAAACAATGGCGCAACCGCAAGTCCACCGGCGATTGCAATTTTCAGCACATGCAAAACCAAATCAGTTCCAACGAGATGTAGCAGATCCAGGGGAATTTGAAAAGCAAAAGGCCCTCATGCAGAAGAATAGAAGCCCTCAAAAAGGAAATGCCCTAAGCTACATCCCTCCTGCTATGAGAGATGGAAAGTTTGTAGTGCAAATTGATGATGATAATACAAAGGAACTGGAGGCTTATTGGAGTAATGCTTTGATAGGTTTTGTGCTGGGGGAGCTTCCGTATGAGAAAACTATAGAAAATTATGTCGCAAACATGTGGAATTTTGTTGAAACGCCTCAAATAATGTATCATGAGGATGGGTATTATATCTTCAGATTTGTGAATGCTGAGGATAAGGAACTTGTATTACAAGCAGGTCCTTACACTTTCCATAACAAACCACTTGTATTGCAGCAATAGAGAATGGATTTCAAGTTTGATCCGGGTAATATAAGTGTGATTCCATTGTGGATCACTTTCCCTGGCTTACTTTTGGGTTTCTGGTCAGCTGGAGCTTTAAGTAAGTCAGCTAGTGTGGTTGGAAAGCCTTTGTATACTGATAAGTTTACAGCAGAACTAGAGAAAGTGTCCTATGCTAGAGTGTTGGTTGAAACGGATATATCCAAGCCTTTACCATACAGTTTAGAGCTTCAAACAAAAAGGAGGATCATAGTCCAACAAATAGACTATGAATGGAAACCAAAATATTGTGATAACTGTATTAGATTTGGGCACAATTTATCTGATGAGTGTTGGTATAAGGAAGAGCAAGATACCTCAAAGGAAGACAGAAGCAAACCAAAAATATCAGGACAGTAGAAACAGATTTTCAGAGGAACCATGAGATGGATTCCAAAAGCAAGGAGCAAGGATGTGGCAATTCAACTGGAAAAGAAGACTAAGGATACGACATAGCCAGATGGAAATGTCATTGCTAAGGTTGTGGAAAATGGGAAACAGAAAGGCAAAAATGTACAACAAACAGAAGCTAGTATCCTGAACTCAAACAATAGATTCTCTATTTTACAGATGGATGTCATTTCTGGGGACGCTGGCCCATCCAGCTTCACCCAAAATGATTTTATGCACCTGGAATTTTAGGGGTCCGAACAAGGCCCATAAACAGAAAGAGTTAAAACTCTTTCTGAGAAAGAATAAAGTGGATGTCATGGGTTGTTTAGAAACTAGAGTAAAGGAAGGTAAAATTAGAAGGATACTAAACACAATTTGTGGAGATTGGAGGAATTGCTGTAATTATAATGAACATTTCAATGGGAGGATTTGATTAATGTGGAAACAAAGCATTGAGGTTTAAATACTGTTGACTGATGAACAATTCATTCATTGTGAAGTTCAGGAAAGAGGTACCACTTTCAAGACTCTTCTTACAGTGGTATATGCAAGCAATGATGTAAATAAAAGCCAGCAGTTATGGGATAGGCTGGTGCATCTAGGTGCATCTGTTCAGGAAAGCTGGTTGCTTTGTGGGGACTTTAACAATGTTCTTCATACAGATGACAGAATTGGCTCACCAGTTACACAGAGTGAGCTCAAAGGTTTTCAGGAGGCAATAAACACTCTTCAACTTATTCAATTGAAAATCTTGGGATGGTATTTCTCTTGGTGCAACAAACAACAACCTGGTAGAAGGGTGTATAGCAGGATAGACTGGGCTTTTGGCAATATGGCATGGATGCAGCATTACAGCCACATTGAAGCTGATTATCTAAATCCAGAGGCATCAGATCACTCCCATATTCTAATGCAATGCAAAGCTGGGTTCCAGAGGAATAATATGCACCCCAAACCTTTTAAACTGTACAAACCTGTGATGGAGCATGTTGACTTTGCTGGTATAGTGGAAAAGGTTTGGAAACAGAAAGGAGATGATGGAATTGGGAGCGTGCAAAGGATATGGAATAAGCTCAAAACCTTGAAATGGGAATTGAAGGAACTGAATACTTATATGGCATCCTATAGAACTCATCTCAATGCAGCAAGACAGAAACTTGAAACCATTCAGATAGAACTGAGAAGGAACAATATGGACCAGGAGTTGATACATCAAGAAAATAGAACCTTAATAGAAGTAGAGAAATGGAGTAACATAGAAGAACATATTCTTCATCAGAAATCCAGGGCACAAAGGATCACTTGTGGAGACTCAAACTCCAAGTACTTCCATGCACAGATGAAGATGAGGACAAACATGAACACTATTAACTCTATCTACACTGATTTAGGGAAGAGATTGTTTGACCCTAAACTAGTGGAGGAAGAGTTTATAGAGACTTTCAGAAAGATCCTGGAGGATAGTAACTCTTTATGTGAATGTTCAAATACTGAAATTATTCAAAAGGGACCATGTCTTAGCATGCAACAGAAGCAATCACTGATCGGGACAGTTGCAAGGGAGGAAGTTTCTCAGGCAATCAAAGATATGCCCCATGACAAGGCACCAGGAGTAGATGGCTTCCCAATTAAATTCTTCACAAGACACTTGGAAATTGTTGGTGATCATATATATGAGGCAGTGAAGGAATTCTTTGCAACAGGCAAACTGCATAAGGGAGTGAGTAGCACAGCAGTAACATTGATACAAAAAGTACAAAATCCTACTACAGTAAAAGACTATAGGCCCATTGCTTGATGTACAACTCTTTATAAAATAATCACTAAAATCTTTACAGCAAGGATCAAAACAGCCATAGGTGGATTGATTGGTAATTCACAGTCAGCTTTCATTGAAGGTAGGAGCATAACAGATAACATCCTATTTACCCAGGAGCTATTCAAAGGGTACAATAGGAAAGGAGTATCCCCAAGGTGTGTATTAAAAGTTGACTTGAGGAAGGCATATGACACAATGGAGTGGTGTTTTATTGAGAGACTACTGCTGGACATGGGTTTCCCCTACATATTCACAGGCTGGATAATGGAATGCATAGCTTCTGTAACATATTCTTTAAGTCTAAATGGTGGGCTCACAACTCCATTTAAAAGAAAAAGAGGTATAAGGCAGGGAGACCCAATGTCCCCATATATCTTTGTCATAGTTATGGAATATTTGCACAGGGAACTCAAGCATATGATGGAAAGGAAGGAGTTCATATTTCATCCTAGGTGCAAGAAGCTGGGAGTGGCTCATATTTGCTTTGCTGATGATCTTCAATTATTTTGAAAGGCTGATACTCAATCTGTAAGGCTTTTAAAACAGACTCTCCAAAAATTTGCAGAAACTTCAGGACTTCAAGCAATTACAAACTGGATCAAGGAGGAAATATTACATGAACTAGACTTCCCTGAAGGCTCCCTTCCTTTCAAATATCTTGGTGTACCTTTGGACTCCAAGAAATTATCAGTTACATAATGCTGGCCAATAGTAGAGAAGATAACACTGAATATTAAATGCTGGACATCAAGACTTCTATCTTATGCAGGCAGACTCCAGTTGATTGATCAAATCAGTATTATTTGGAATGCAGTCTTATTGGTCTCATATCTTCTTGCTGCCTAAGAAGGTAATGAAGATGATCGAGGCAATCTGCAGATCTTTCTTGTGGACTGGTACAACAAATGTGTCAAAGAAAGCATTAGTAGCATGGGAAACTATATGTTTACCATATAGTGCTGGAGGCCTCAATGTAATAAATCAGCCACACTGGAATAAGGCAACTGTTGCAAAGCATCTATGGGCAGTAATAATGAAGAAAGACAGCTTATGGATCAAATGGCTACAAACTTATTACATAAAGAACAATGGTGTAGAAGATGTGCCTACTCCTAGGAATGCTGCCTGGGCTGTGAGGAAGATCTTTAAGACAAGATCACTGATAACAAATATCCAGGGTATACAGGACATCTGAAATGCAGATTAATCCAACTACAGAGGAGTAATCTATTTAGCATCAAAAAGCTCTACAGTATGCAATTCCCTCAATTCCAAAAAGTACACTGGAAAAGTATTATTCTGCAGACGAAACTACACCCAAGATTCAAATTTATCCTATGGCTTGTATTGCACAGAAGACTGGCAACAGTGGAGAGGCTAATGCAACATGGAATTCAGATTCCAAAACAGTGTGTATTTTGCAGGAAAGCGGATGAATCTTTTGACCACCTAGTTTTTGCTTGCCCGATATCTTTGGAGCTATGAAATAGACTGTTGTTATGGATGGGACACCAGAGGTCCATTTGAGACTGGAACAGGGAAGTAGAATGGGTCAGCAAAACTGCAAGAAGGAGAAATGGACAAGCTGAATTAACCACCTGTGTGTTTGGGATGCTAGTGTATATTCTATGGAGAGAAAGGAACAAGATTAGGTTCCAAGGAGGAAGAATCAATATCAGTGATATATGCAAAGAGATAGCAATTCACATACATATACAGGGGAACTCAATTGACCACTGGAAGGCTGTTTTACGAAGGCTGGATAACTACCCTTAGATATAGAGTCGAAATAAATAGTTTTGAGCTTAAGTAGTATGTTTTCTATTGATGTATATATAGTTTAAGGGAGTGAATCCTTTTAGAATGGTAGAGAGCAGCAGCTGGTCAGCAACTACTGGATTCTGTAAATGACTTTTTGGATGAAATGGAAGTTTACTGTTTAAAAAAAAACTTAAATCTATATATAAAGGAGAGGCAAAAGCATATTATTAAGACAAGTGGCATAATCACAAAAAGCCAAGTGTTATTATTAAGACAAAATAAAAGTACCTATTAAAATTTTGAATTAATTAGTTACTCTTTTTGAATTAATAAATATAAATATATTATAATTAGCTATATTAAAAAATGAAAATATCAAAAACAGTAACTTCCCATTCAAATTGGGGAGTAGTTTATAGTTGGTATTTTAATGTTATTTTAAAATAAAAAAAAATTAGCTACAATAAAATAACAAAAATATTAATTAAAAAAGCCTACATATGCAAGTTGGGGAATAGTTTCAATTTGGAGTTTTAAAATTATTTTTTTTTAAAAAAATTGCCAATTCAAATTGGGGTATGGTTTCAATTTGGGGTATAAAATTATTTGGAAATAAAAAAATAAAATTATCAATTTAAATTGAGGAGTATTTCCTTTCTAATATAGTAGTATCTCTCTCTCTCTTTCTCTCTCTCTCTCTCTCTCTCTCTCTCTCTCTCTATATATATATATATATATATATATATATATATATATATAGACAAGTGGCATAATCACAAAAAGCCAAGTGTCATTATTAAGACAAAATAAACTACCTTTTTAACTAATTTTTTGTTTTAAATTTTGAATTAATTAGTTACTCTTTTTGAATTAATAAATATAAATATATTATAATTAGCTATATTAAAAAATAAAATATAAACAAATAACTACCCATTCAAATTGAGAAGTAGTTTATAGTTGATGTTTTAAAGTTATTTTAAAATAAAAATATAAAAATAAAAATTTAAATTAGCTACAATAATATAACAAAAATATTAATTAAAAAAACCTACCTATTCAAGTTGGAATAGTTTCAATTTGGAGTTTTAAAATTAATTTTAAATAAAAACTAAAAGTAGGAAAATAAAAAAGTGTCAATTCAAATTGGGGTATGCTTTCAATTTGGAGTTTAAAATTATTTTAAAATAAAAAATGGAAATAAAAATAAAATTATCAATTTAGATTGAGGAGTAGTTCCTTTCTGATATAGTAGTCTCTCTCTCTCTCTCTCTCTCTCTCTCTCTCTCTATATATATATATATATATATATATATATATATATATATATATAGACAGACAGATAGATAGATCTGAAATTTGGGGAGCAGTTTATAGTTGGTGTTTTAAAGTTATTTTAAAATTAAAATAAATAAATTAGCTACAATAAAAAATAAAAATATTAGTTTAAAAAAACTACATATTCAAGTTGGGAATAGTTTCAATTTAGAATTTTAAGATTATTTTAAAATAAAAAATAGAAAAATTGGTTCAATTTGAAGTTTTAAAATTAATTTAAAATAAATATAGAAATAAAGAAATAAAAATTACCAATTTAAATTGAGGAGTGATTTCTTTCTAATATAGTAGTCTCTCTCTCTCTCTCTCTCTCTCTATATATATATATATATATATATATATATATATATATATATATATATATATATATATATATATATGCATACATATTTTATAATTAGCTATTTATATAAAATAAAACAAAAACTACCCATTCAAATTAGGGAGTAGTTTCAAGTTGGAGTTTTACAAATATTTTAGAATAAAATAAAACAAAAAAATAGCTAAAATAAAAAATATCCATTCAAAATGGGGAGTAGTTTCAATAGAAATGAATGTATGAAAAGAGGGGGATAGAGATTATGTTATGATATTCATATTTTGAATTAATTAAAAAATAAAAGATAAATAAATAACACTCAAGAAAAGTATCAATAATACTAAGTACATGCTAATTCAATAATAGAAATAAAAAGGAACAACCAATTTATTTGATTACTATATGATTTGTGTCCTTTAAATTTTTATTGATTGTATTATATTTCTACACATTATATTACACAATAAAATATAACTAATATTTATAATATATTAGATTAATATTCTGTCAAATTTTGCGCATCGCGCGAATTGTTATACTAGTTTGTTGTTAATATCAATGAATAAATAATGAGGGATGTGGACGTGATCATTATGTTTTCATCTACATGCTTAGTGTAAAAAATGATTATTGTAAAAGAAATTGTAAACTATCTTGTATAATGTATAACAACGATTGTGGTGGAGTCGTAACTACTCATTCATTTTTAATTAGAAATTTTGGGTTCAAATTATTTTTGTTAAGGAGCGCTACCTCTGAATATTGGACTTTGCGACGCAAATCTAAATTTAATCGGATCCAATACAAATATTGAACATTGAGTGTGAAACCAAAAAAAAAAAAAAAAAGAACTCGCACGTAAGCAACCTGTCAAAACCAGCTCATTTGATTTGAAGTACGAAGGAGCAATTCCATCAACATCTTCCTAAGAAAAGAAAAAGAATCAATTAAAAATCTAACTTCAAATCATCACATTGCAACCGACATTAAATGTCATTTGAGTTATACTAATTTGGATAATTATCAGTATATGAGGTGTAAAGAACATGATTCTAGTGAGCAAACCTCAATTATAGTCATATTGTATTATGTTTAACATTTATTTGAAGAGTATCAAGCTATTAATCAAAAAATAAAATATATGACCAGTGAGGCTAGTGTTTAGCTCAAAGTTATCACTTATTTTGCAAGCATAAAACAACAAAAATAAATTGAGGGTCAATCATAGCATATCGTAATAATCGAGAGACCAAATGAAAAATATAAAAGACATGTGTTATTTTTTAAAAAGAGATGTGTAGAGATCTTTTACTGATAGTATTGATTCAGTCTGCCTCTCCATGGAGAGATTTAGAGCCTTATAATCATGTTCTCTCTTTTCTAGAGAATAGTGATGAAGAAAAAGAGACAGTCCCCCTTCTAAGGTTACTTCTCTTAGTATTTATAGATGTAAGATGTATGAGCTGACAATGACAGTCGTGACTATGCTGAGGTTCCGTCCTTACGACGACGGATAGGTCGTAGTCATAATAATCGATTCGGCTGATGATCGGGTATCGTGACTAATAAGTGGTCATACTATTTATTAACTACGAATTAGCTTAGGATATAATTAATCTTGTTAATTATCTTGGGGCCATATTTTGACCATACAGTCACTCCCTCTACGTATTGAGGTCGTGCCTTGACCGATCTAGATGAGCGGACTTCTCCGGATGCGGTTTTAGTCGAGGTCAGTAATGGCCGTAACCGTTTTCATGCAGGAGATTATACCGTTGAAATTGATGGCCTTAGTCATTTTGTGTTGATGGCCTTAACCATTCAGGTGACTTTGACTGCAATCGAGTCACTTTGCATACATATTGGGGATGGTCGTAGCCATTTATTCATTGGAGATGACCATAACCTTAATACTGTGGACGGCCTTAACCGTTTATATTGGAGATGGCTAAAGCCTTACAATCGTGAACGGTCTTAGCCACAATGGAGTCGAGTTGGTGATCTTGGTTGCATGTTGTCGAAGGTCTTAAATATTCATTCTTGGGAGAGGGTCGTAGCCGTGTATGCGTTAGGAATGGCCGTAGCCATTTGTGCATATGGGGGGATGGTCGTAGCCGTTTATACCTTGGGGTGGTCGTAGCTGTTTATATTTTGGAGACGGCCGTGATTATTTTTTCAACGACTTTTACCCTTATACAGTGTTGATGTTATTTAATCACCACGGCCAGGGAGGGTACGGACCGCCTTGTCATGCGTTTCGGCGACGTCCAAAATTTTGGAGGTACGCGGGACGTTCTCGAAACATTCTCGGGTCATTATAACAGTTTCAAAGGTGAAGCGGTGGTTGGCGACTGAAAAGCCGCTTCATGGAGCCTTGTCATCATGACACACGTTTCTGTAGAACCGAACCGTTTTGTGGTTGGTCAAGTAATTAATGATGACTATTGGAATTCGTGAGAACCACTTGTGTTGCTTATAAATAAGGGGTTGAGGCATTTGTCTCTCACTTTTCGTGATTCGTTTAAGAGAGATCTCTGAAGGATTTTCCTTGCTTAGTCAGTTTATCTTAGCTCTTGCTCTTCGATTGTCATAATCTTCACCTTTCTTCGTCGATTCTTACTTCTTTCCGATTTCTTTGATAAAAAATGGCAAGTATTTCCTCCCGAAATGCTGCTCAGGCAAGTCTTTCGGCCAACCTCACGGTGGCGGAAGAGCATTCTCCGATAGTAAGAGGTGTAGAACCGGTGGAGCCGATGGGGTTCCATTGGTGACTGATATCATGTCTTTTCCCAAAGGTCCGGCAATCGATTTCATCTCCGATGAGGGGGAATATCAGGAGAATGAAGCCCCACTGATGGGAAAATTGGGGATTGGCCAGTTACGGGAGCAGTGGGGCAAAAGTATATCCAACATCCTCAAAATACTATTTTCCACGTATATATAACAAGTAGGGTTGGTACCAATCAATTATACCTTCTCCTACGCAAAAAAGAATAATTTTTTAGGTCTGGACACTTGCGGTCGCGGTTCGAACGCGGTATTTTCACAGTGTACTGCCTCAGTCCGCGTTCAGGTTCGCGATTGCAATTTTGACCGCATTTTTCACCCTGTTCTCTTTAGAATTTGAAAGAACGTAACACATAAAAGTTATATCTCTTTGAGTTAGATTTCTAACCATATATTATATAGCTCAAATGGAGTTTGGAGTAAAGAGTTATGTCTATTTTACTAGACAGTGCGAAATATACCTACTCTAGTCTTTGTTTATTGTTAACTATCAAATTTGACCCCTGAGCACGATTCCGACTTAATTCCTTGGGCTTTTACTCAGACTTCAAAGCTCAAAATTACTTGAATTCATTCCATAACATCTATATAGCGTAGAATCACTCCTACAAGGCATAAAACACACAGTTGGTGCAAAACACTAGTGATTAAAGCTCAAACTCAATTAAACTGCAATAAATTAGAGTGTAATAAGCGACTAAAATACGCAGTTATAGTCTATCATCACATAGTTAGCGAATGGAATTTAAAAATATTTGTAAGGATTATTTTTATACCTAAAAAATTTCATGAGCTCTCGCCAAACACGAAAGAAAAATATCTCTTTTTAACTCGAAATAGATAATTAAACAAATATAAAAAGAAAACAATTACAGTGAAAAAATGGCTATGATTTTTTTAAATTTTCCAAGCTGAATTATGATCAACTATTTAGCTCAACGTTCAACTTATTTGACTCAAATACTACTCCCCGTTTCAACTTAGATGATATAGTTTGACTTGTCACAAAGTTTAAGAAAAAAGAATAAGACTTTAGAAACAATAAAAGTTGAGGGGCAAAAGCTTCTAATTAAGGGCTCGTTTGATATGAGGGACAAGGAATAATTAATCTCGGGACTAAATTTAAGATGTTATGAAACAATAAAAGAAGAAGACTATTGCAGAGAAAAGTAGAGAGAAGATAATTCTCATTGATATGAGATGAAATACAATGGAATAGAACCCTCTATTTATAGGTATAGGGAGAGGGTGACTTAGCCACTAAGTAATAAACCATAGAATCTCTCTAAATATATACATTCACCATAAATAAAATTCTATTTATAACACTCCCCATTGAATGTATATTAAACTAGTATTAATATGCCTCATTAAAACCTTAACTAAATAAAACCCAACGAGAAAACATCTTAGAGAAGGAAAAAGAGTACACATATCTAACAATACGCCTTTTGGTTGCCTCATTAAAAACCATGCAAGGAAAACCCAGTGGAACAAAATCTTGTAAGGGAAAAAAGTTACAACGCGTATTAACTCCCCTCGATGACATCGTAAATTCACATCCTTGAGCTTTCGCATTCCAATCTTGTCCACCATCTTCAAAATATTGTTGCTAGAGATTTGATAAAAAAATCGGCCGTATTAACTTGAATGAATATATTGTATCTTGAAATCATCATTCTTGATAGAGATGTAATGTTTTCATAAAACTGCCGTGGAACTGCCTTTTCAATATTTCCATAGAGGTATTTTCTCTATCAAATTATCATGCTTATAATTATAGCAAGATACATTTGTACACAAAGTGCAATGAGGAAGTAGTACTTCGAGATCAAGAATTGTATATGCTTTAAGCAACTTAAATCCTTCCTGGATTGTCATATAAGTTAAGTCATATAAGCCATATAATAGACTTTAGATGCATATCAAGTTTTCATGTTATGCTAGACATATAAGATATAGAAACATGATTGCACATATGATAAGTAGGATTTTAACATGTTTATGCCCCTACTTGCCTATGCTTTGAGTATAAGTTGCTACAAAATAGTCCCAAAATGCTTACAGGTTGTGTTTGATTACAGGTTTGAGCAACAAAGTGATGAAATATCAAAGATCAGCTCAAAATGGAGTGAAACCTGCCCAAGTATCAAATGTCAAGTGAAGTGGTGGAATAGGATCCTGGTACGGACCGCACAATTGTGCATGCAGCCGCACTAGGGGTTTCAGAGAAGTACATAGTCAGGTCTTGCACAACGCGGACACGGTTGGATTTAGGCAGCCCGCGTTCAGCTCATACGGCCGCGCCATTGTGTCATGCGGTCCGCGCTAAGAGGTTCATAGAAGATGGAGTTTTGGGCAAAGGTCAGCCACGCAGCCGCATACATCTTTCACGCGGTGCGCACCCGATCTCCTCGTGGTCGCACCACACCTTTATGTGGTCCGCGCCAACCACTTCAGAGAAGATAGAAATGAAAGTCAAACAGCCAGTGCGGCCGCAATCATAATTGTACGGCCCGCACTGACCCCGCAGGGGCAATTTTATCCAATTTTTCCAGCCTACTATAAATAAAACATTTTACCATTTTTAGGTTAAGTTTTATCTAATGAACAGAGTTACGCTCGCGAGGACCAATGTTTTAGCCTATTTTGGCATTTTAGCATTAATTTCTCCATAGATTCTAGTAGTTTTACTTTAGTTATTAAATAATATGGTTATTTCTTCTTCTTATTCTATTTCTTTTGTTTATTCTTCAATTATGTCTAGATAAAACCATTAGCTAGGGTTGTGGCTTAACCCTAGTGTGGGTAATTGATGGATGTTACTTTCTAATGATAGATTGATATTGAGTATTTGTTATTTGGGTTAATTTTATGCTTTAATTAAGGATTGGTGGTTGCAAACATTGATTCTAGCTTAATGGGTTTTGACTATTCTTTAGAAAGAGAGTCTATGAGACTCTTCTTGGAAATTCGATCCCGAAACACTATTCGGGTAGAAGCTGTAGCAACCCTCTCTCCCTACATTCGTGTAGCGTTGAGTCGGCAACGATCATTTTTTGGCGCCATTGCCGGGGAGCTTACGGTGTTGACTATCTGTGTAGCTAGTTTTGTGTTTTGCTTCTCTTTCCTTCTTTTTACTAACTTTATTTGTGTCAATCACTCAGGTACACATGGATTTAAATGCAAATGACCCTTTTGGAAATGTGGTCGCGGGGGAGGAGGTTGAGGATCTAGAACAAGAAGATGTATTACCTCAAGCTCTGAGGAGAGGTCGAAATGCTAATGAAAATGCCAATGCAAAAGAGAACATTACAGACCCTCCTCCGCCTCCACCAAGAGTGGCCCCAAGGGTTCTCCCTAATCAAGGGTATGCGAGTGCAATAGCTCCTCCCCGAATCCAGGCGGGGAACTTCCAGATTACAAATGTTATGTTAACCTTGCTTGAACAACGAGGTTATTTCACGGGCGCCTCCGATCATAATGTGTACAAACATTTGAAGGGGTTCGTGGATACTTGTTGGGGTAGCAAGCAGAAAAACGTTTCGGATGATGCATTGAAACTTAGGCTTTTCTTGTTCTCTCTTCGATTAAAGGTGTTGGATTGGTTAGAGAGGCTCCCTAATCATTTTATCACCACATGGGATGAATTGGCAGACACGTTCATCAGTAAGTTTTTCTCTCCAAGTCATATGGCAGCTCTACGGGATGAGATTCTAGCTTTCAAGCAAGAGCCAACTGAACTGTTGCACAAGATATGGGAGAGATTTAGAACTGTGGTGAAAGAGTGCCCTAAAAATGACATAAATGATGTGATGATTCAACAAATGTTCTATTGGGGCATCAACACAATTAACCAATGTATTGTCAACCAATTGGCCGAAGGAAATTTTATGAAGCTTCCCTACAATGAAGCTTGTGATATACTTGATGAAATGGCCGAGACTTCTTCGGCATGGCAAAGCCGAGCAAACGTTCCTCAAGTCGACTCTAATGTCATTCATTTACATAAGGAGTTGCATTACCACAGACAAGCCATTGCCGAACTTACAACAACAATGAATCAATTGGCGAAGGCGCAATTGGAATAAGTTCAAAACCCGCGCCAAGTCAATGTCATGGAAGGAGTTAATATGATGAAAAGGAGGTAAAGAGGGCAACAAACTCAAGGAAATTTTGATATCTATGATGATGGTGGTGGTTATTCGAATGAAAGATATGATGATCAAAGCGAGGAAGTACAATACGCCAATAACTACCAAGGGAATAGAGGAAATCAAGGGAACCAACAATGGCAACCCCAAGAAAATTGGGGCAATCAACAAGGTAGTAATTGGAACAATAACAACAACCAAGGAGGAAATTTGGGGAACAACAATTCGGGTAATCAAGAAAATTGGAATGGCAACAACAACAACAAATGGAACAACAACAATGGTCAAGTTGGGTGGAATAACAATGGTGGTCAAGGTAATTGGGGGCAACGCTTTCAAAGGCCTCTGATGTATCAACAACCGAACAACCCGACTTCTTCCGGAAACGATTTGGGTAAAATTGAGAATATGTTTAAGCACATGATGAAAAAGAACCAATATTCTGATGCACAATTGGCTTCTCATAATATGTCTATCCGGAACTTGGAAGTGCAACTAGGACAACTTTCTTAAGCCCTAAATACTCTCCAAGGGCGCTTTACCAAGTGACACGGTAGTAAATCCAAAGGGCGGAAATACTAATCAAGTGATGGCAATCACAACAAGAATTGGGAGAGGCGGTGATGTGCATGCTTCAAGAGAAAAGCGCGTGGTGGATATTGATGTTGAGTTGCATGATGATACTAGACCGTTGAATGTTGATGATGTGGTTGAAAACGTGTGAACAATGATATGTTCATTGATATAAATAATGATGTTGAGGTGGAGACACAAGAAGCCGTGAACCCGTCTAGGGAACACGTGATTGATATTCTTGAGCCGGTGGTGCCCAAATCCAAGGCACATTTGCCTAGGCCCCCTTCGCCATATACTCAACGGTTAGCAAAGCACAAGAGTGACCATCAGTTCAAGAAGTTCATATATATGATGAAGAGTCTCACCATCAATGTGTCATTGGTTGAGGCACTTGAGCAAATGCCAATGCAAAATTTATGAAGGAATTGGTTATGAAAAAGAGGTCAATGGATTGTGAAAAAATACCAATGATGCATCAAGTGAGTTCAATCGTGCATTCTATGGCCCCAAAACTTGAGGATCCGGGAGCTTTCACTATCATGTGTACTATCGAAAGTGCAGATTTTGCCAAAGCTCTTTGTGACTTAGGGACGAGTATAAACTTGATGCTATATTCAGTGTTTAATACCTTGGGAATTGGGAAACCTCAATGGGACTTCAAATGGCAGATCAGACAATGAAGAGACCCTTGGGTATAATTGATGACGTCCTTGTTCGTGTGGATAGATTCATCTTGCCGGCTGACTTTGTTATATTGGAATATGAGGTAGACTTTGAATCCCGATTATTCTTGGAAGACCTTTCCTAGCTAAGGGGAAGCTTTTGGTCAATGTCGAGGCCGGAGAGTTGACATTCCGAGTGGGTGATGAGAAGGTGGTTTTCTTGATTTGCAAATCCATGAAGCAACCTAATACCACCAAGGTGTGCTCCTTTGTTGACATTATCACTGTTGTGATAATTAATGAGACATGTATTGTGATTAATGTTAATTATCCACTTGTGTCTGCACCTCTAGATCGTGAAATAAATGATGATTCAAGTAGAGTGATATGCATAGATTCCTTACATGTCATGGAATTGTGTGAATCCAATAAGTTGTCATTGGACCTTGATCAATGGGAAACTCCCTTAAAAAAGCCAGCAAATGAGTCCTCTGGTGTTGGAGATAAAACAAGTTGAGCCATACATGTACCTCACAATCTTTCAGCACGATGCTATCTTGAGGGATGATGCAACACCTCTTTTGGAGCTTCAAGGGAGACTACCTGCAGCATCGCATGAAATGATTCCTACTCTCCATAATGTGTGTTGTCCCATAAGACCCAACACAAGTTGGCGGTTTTGCATGAACCATTGTAATTTGAACAAAGTGCCCTACAATGATCATTATCCCTTGCCGTTCATTACTCGAATGATTAACAAACTTGCTAGACGTGCATTTTATTACTTCTTGGAAAATTTGATGAGAGCCACGTGGTGGCATTTCTTAATTTGAAGTGGTGTAATGGTAACATGCGTCGTGCTGCGACGTTAAATCAGGCGCTTCTTGGGAGGCAACCCATGTCTTTTTCTTTTTATTTGATTTTTATTTGTAGATTAGGATTTTTGAGCTTATGGTTTGTGAGATGTTGCAGGGATTATGTCAAAGCAATGCAAAACAAAGTGTAAAAATGCACAGTATCTGAAGATTTCCAGTGCTGCCACGGTAAGTTTTGTGCGGTCCGCACTGGCACAAGCTAAGGTGACTGGTCTCTGAAGTCTACCACGCGGCCGCGGTCAGTTTTTCGCGGTCCGCGGGAGCTTCACACAGCTGCATCCCATTTGTGCGGTCCGTGTGGGCTTGGTTCTAAAATGGTTCAAGGTTAAACCCAGCGCGGTCCGCGTTCATTTTCACGTGGCCCCGCACTGGTAGGTAATATTAGGGTCCCACTGTTGTCTATAAATAGGGACCTTGGGGCTCATTTTACACTTTTCGCAATTCAAATACATGAGCCCTAAATTTGTATTGTTCATCTCTATCGTTATTGTGTGCTTGCATCCATTGTTTGAATCTTCACATTCCTGGTAACAATTCTCACAATGTTCATTAATAAGTTGTTAATTTTACTCTTCATTTATTTCCCAATAGTCTTAACTTCTTTGTTCTTCAGTTTCTTCTTAGTTTAATGTTTAGGGTAGTTTATTTGTTGTTTTTTTAAATGTTGGGCATGGTTTTCTATGATTGGTAATCGAGTAGGGACCAATTAGGATGCAAAACTTGAACAAAATGGGCAAATGTGTAAAACTCTAGTTCGATCCTAACTCTTGACCTAGAGCGGCATGTGTTCTTGTTTACGCGGTCTGCATGGCCTTAACGTGACCGCACCCCTTGTTCACACAGCCCACATTGGCCCAACGCGTTTGCATCCCTATTTGTGCGGTCTACTCTGGCCCAATGCGGCCGCACCCCCTTTTTATGTGGCCCACGTTAGTGGGATTCAGAGAAGGTGACCTTTTGTTGATCGTTTAGTGCGGCCCGCGATCGTGATCACGCGGCCCGCGGTGCCTCCCACACAGTCGCGCCCCCAGATTGCGCGGTCCGCGGTGACCTAGTCTGATAGGATGTCTGCAATTTTTCTTGCTGTTATTCTGCAATGGTTTTCATCTATTGATGCACTGATTGTGCTTCAACTAACAAAGTTAGTCGTGTTTGCTTGCAGAAAATGGTAAAACAAAGAGAACGAGGTGCCAAACAACCCGGTCGAGGGGACTCCTCCCCGGGAGGAAAAGGAAAACAAACAAAACTCACTCCCCGACCAAAACTGAAAACAAGGAAACATGTAGTGAGTGAAGATGGTCAGTCGGGAGTGAGTACCTTCCCTTTCAGGACATCTCAGCTTACTCGGGGCAAGCCCCCTCAGTCCCAGTTCCACCTTCAGCCCAAGCTCCACAAGGTGTACAGTCCGAGTCGTCTAATGGCTCAGCAGTGGGTAGCGACGAATACTCCAGCTCCCCCACAACTTCAGTATCTGGGGAGAGTGCAGCAATTGGTAACAACAGTGATGATGAGGTTCCGGGTAGTGGGGTGCCCGAGGTTGGTGGTGTAGAAAGAACACGAAGAGCAGAAGTGTGGGAGGACCGCTGTGTTAGTCAAGTGTCCTTCCACAAATTTCGAGAAATATGGCCTAAAAGAAAACTGATCACGGAGAGGAGCATAATCACCCGAGACTTATTGCACATACTCCCTAATGTGCACAAGAAATTTCACACCAGAGTTGGTTGGGAGCACGTTGGAGATGATTTGATTGATGAAAACGAGCACATGGTCAAGGAGTTCTATTGTAACGTAGCCTACACAAAAAAGGACTCCACTGTGACCAAAGTGCGAGATAAAAATTTAATATTTTCGGGGAAGGCATTCAATGAATATTTAGTTTTCAATAATGAAGACGAGATCTAATACAATGAGAAGCTAGAGATGAAGGAGGAGGTTCGCCCATGGTTGGCGAAGTATTTGGGTTATCCGGGCACTGTTCTGGATTGGATACAAGCGGAGGTAAAGATTTTGAGAAAGAATTTGAATTTCGAGGCTAGAGGGTGGCTCACTTTTGTGTGCAACAGGCTTGACCCCACTTCTCCGTTCTCTTGGTTCAGCCTTCAGGGCCAGACAACCCAAAGGACAAAAAGCACAAGGCATCCACCTCTAACCCCGACTGGCCAGTCTGAGGAGCCAGTTGCAGTAGAGTCTACTATCGAGCCTTCTACTAAGCTCCCCTACATTCCAGTTGTCTCTGTTCTAGATGGTGTGCCATCTTCCTCTTCAGGTCTTAGTTCTTCAACTGGCCCAATAGTTCCATCTTCCCGGACCAACCCTTTGACAGCCCAACATTTAGCGAAGACCTTGGCCAGTTTAAACAACTGGATGTCAGTTGCGACATCCAAGTTGTCCACATTGGCCACATCAGTTGAGGCCCATTCTGCACCAGCCACTGTCCAGATTCCTTAGTCTATTAAGGAAATATTGAAGAAGTTTCTGGCCAACCAGGAGAAGATTATAGAGACTCAGGGTGCCTTGACTAAGGCATTAGATGCACATGGCATAGCTCTGAATGAGCTTGCCTGGGAGCACAAAAAGATGATAAAGTCGAGGGCATCCAAGGAGTCAGTGAAGGAGCTTCGAGCAGATTTGAACAAGCTATTGGCGGATCAGCTGCCTTTAGACTTGCTATTTGGGGAGTAAGCCCCTCCAGCAGCAACACCGGTGCCAGAGCCACAGCAGGAGCAGGAACCCAGGCCCCCGAGGAAGAAGAGGAAGCTGCCCAGCACTGAGGGTGTAGTGATTGAGCTGACAGAGATTCAAGAGACTCCCTCCGGTGATGTACCCAATATTCAGCCGGTCCAGCAGCAGGACCCTGTCCCAGCAGCAGAGCAATAACAGGCCGGGATCTAGTCTGAGGTTCCTACCCATACAGAGGATCGGGGGACCACTAAGGATCCCATGCAGATGGACCAGAGGCCTAAGGAACCCTCTATATCATTTCCTTTGATATTTTATGCTTATTTTGGTAGTTGGCATTAGGGACAATGGCAACTCTTATTCGTGGGGGTGCGCCCTACTGTTTATCTATTTAGATGATTGTATATATTAGACACTCCTTTTATGTTTTTGATTTGATTCTCTAGTTGGTCTGTATATTACTTTACATTTTAGCTACTTTTCTCGTACTTTTAATTATCTCTTGGTTTGCATATAAAGTTAACTTACGTATATATTCATCCCGCGTTATATATTCTACTCCCTCATTGTACATATTCATTCGGTTTTTCTATTTTCGCAAAAAAAATTATTTTTAGCTTTGTAGATAGGCTCGTAGCCAATTGTTTTGTTTTGGCATTTTCAATAAGCCTTTGGTCTTCTTAATGTCATGGTTTTTTCCAAGGGTGGAGTGTTGTGCGAACTGGGTGGCTTTTCCCAATGATAGATGGTGTGACAAACCTTCTTAACGGTTTGAGTCTGTTTTTGATATTTTTTTCTTTTTAATTTTTATATTTCGTAGCTAAGGATACCTCAGACAAAGCTTCACTTGGACCTAACCAATTTTCCTTTGATCCCATGATCAAACACTTAATGTTGTGTTTAGGATGGTGAAAGTCGTGGCCTTGAGACTCTTGTATTGACCAAACAACATCATATGGTCATTTTAGACCATTGTGCGCTTGAATCGTAACTAAGGTCGCCGTGGATCCTCGACTCGATATCTTTTGCAATCCTTGAGTGTGTGAGATAAGAATTCGAATTGTGAGTCCAAGCCCCAAGCCGATGATCTAGAACTTGCCCTGAATATTTGTTGAGGCAAAATCTTAGGTAAAATTTGACTTGAGAAGTGATTATAAGCTCTCCTTGATCCAAATTATAAGCTGAACAATTCCATGGCCTACCAATGAAATGATCCCTAGTTAACCTTTTTGAGCCTCACACCTTTTTCTTTCAAAAAAAAAACCAAAGCTATAAGCCTATACCCGTTCTTAATGATACCCTCTCTTGGCACCCAAATCTTCCCTTCAGTAATGGAAAATATCTAAGTTTGGGGGAGATACAATAAAGGAAACAATGTGGTAAAAGGTACAAAAGGAAAAGAAAAAGAAAGCAATGAAAAATAAAGAAAAGAAAAAGATAAAAAGAAAGACCAATGTGAATAAGTACAAAAAGGGGATTCAAGAAAAACAATAGTGAAAAAAAGGCGTGAAAAAAGTAGACAAAGGAGAAATGTTTTGAGTTGCATAAGAAAGAGCGACGATGTGTCTCTCTCATCCATTGAAAAGAAGTGAATACTCCAATGAGTCAAGAAAGTGTGCCAAAATAAATCAAAAGAAGTGCTCAAGGGAAGACTGAACCCACTTGAACAAAAACATGTCATGCCCTCACCCGAAAGCCTTCACAATGACTTTACAAAAGCCATAAATGATCTTGAGTTGAAGGGAACCTACATTGTTTTATGCCCTTACTTGCCTATGCTTTGAGTATAATTTGCTACAAAATAGTCTCAAAATGCTTACGGGTTGTGACTGATTGCAGGTTTGAGAAACAAAGTGACGAAATATCAAAGATCGACTCAAAATGGAGTGAAACCTGCCCAAGTATCAAAGGCCAAGTGAAGTGGTGGAATAGGAGCCTAGTGTGGACCGCACAATTGCGCATGCGGCCGCACTAGGGGTTTCAGAGAAGTACATAGTCAGGCCTTGCACAATGCGACCACGGTTGGATTTACGCGGCCCGCATTCAGCTCACGCGGCCGCACCGTTCCTGCCACTTTAGAGAAGATAGAAATGGAAGTCAAACAGCCAGTGCGGCTGCAGTCATAATTGTGTGGCCCGCACTGACCCCGCAGGGGCAATTTTTTCCAGTTTTTCCAGCCAACTATAAATAGAAAATTTTACCATTTTTAGGTTAAGTTTTATCTACTGAGCAGAGCTGCGCTCGTGAGGACCAACGTTTTAGCCTATTTTGTCATTTTAGCATTAATTTCTCCATAGATTCTTGTAGTTTTACTTTAGTTATTAATTAATATGGTTATTTCTTTTTCTATTTCTTTTGTTTCTTCTTCAATTATGTCTAGCTAAACCCATTAGCTAGGCTTGTGGCTCAACCCTAGTGTGGGTAATTGATGGGTATTACTTTTTAATGATAGATTGATATTGGGTATTTGTTATTTTGGTTAATTTTATGCTTTAGTTAAGTATTGGTGGTTGCAAACATTGATTCTAGCTTAGTGGGTTTTGACTCTTCTTGAGAAAGAGAGTCTATGACCCCAAAATTGACCCAACAAGGAATTAAGATGGACCCATGAGAAATGGTAGCCTTACTTAACGGGTTAATCTTGAGAGAGTAATCACCCTACTTGAACCCTAGTTGCTTGGTCTAATTGGCCTACCCAATTGGTCTCGAGAGAGTCAATTGGGAAAAATCGTTCTCTCTACCGAGAGTTGTGAGAGTGGGTACAATTGTGCAACGGTTATAACATACAACAACAACAACTACCTAGTATAATCCCACAAAGTTGGGGCTTAGGAAAAGGAAAACAAAAACAAAAACAAAAACAAAAACAAAAACACGAGAGCATTAATAACTCCAGCAGAAATCACATAAATAATTATCTAAACATGAACCATAAACCATAAAAAAAAAGGCATGAAGTAATACTAACAAGTTACTACCATGAGGGGGCACAATACAATACACAAATCATCTATAAAGAGCCCTACCAAACTCCCCAGACCCGGGAAAGAAGTATGAAAAATACTAGGAGCCTCTAACCTACAACCCTGATACTAGACCTCCAGACTCTCCTATCAAGGGTCGTGTCCTCGAAAATCTGTATTCTAGCCACGTCCTGCCTGATCACCTCCCCCCAATACCTCTTGAGCGTCCCTCTGCCTCGACTCGCGCCAAGTACCTCCAGTCGCTCACAACTCCTCACTGAGGCATTGGGGCTTCTCCTCCGCACATTCCCGAACCACCTGATCCTCGCTTCACGCATTTTCTCATCCACCAGGGCCACCCCAACCTTCCTAAACCTAGTTTTAACACCATACACGTCTCCTTGATCACATAATGCACTTGACAGATGATGCAAAGGTATGGTGGCTTACACGAGTTGCGGATGGGGAAAGTGCTAGACTGCCCAAGATTGACACTTGGGAGATGCTGAAGAAGAAATTAAAATCCCAATTCCTTCCAACAAATTCTTCGTGGATTGCATAAGATGGACTGCGTCGGTTGAATCAAAGTGGCAGGGTGATGGAATATGTCAAGGAATTTTCGTCCTTGATGCTGACTGTAAGTAATATGGCAGAGGAAGATAAGCTGCATTACATCATGAGTGGATTGAGAGGCTGGTCACAATTGGAGTTAGAAGGCAGAATGTGCAAAGCCTCTCTACTGCCATTGCAACGACAGATGCATTGGCGGACCTGAATATAGGTGATGAACCTACTGAAACTTCGCATTCAAAATCCGACGGAAGGAAGGACGAAGAAAGGGAAAAGAAGAAAAACGGGAAGGGCCAAGCTTCTAAAAATGAGGTAACTGTCAAGATGGTGATACATGAATTCACAATGGCAAGGAAAGGAGCGGCAAGTTCAAAGGCTGCTTTACTTGTGGTGTACCGCACTTGAAGAAGGACTGTCCGGTGCAGGCTAGGGTAAATGCAATCATAGCTACGGAGAAACAAGAACAAGTGGCGGAGGCAAATGCCATAGTGGCAGATGTGAAGGGATCACCCGGGGCGTTGTTTATCAACAACCCTTTGGGGTTTAAGTTGAGTTGGCTCGATGAGGACGTCAATTTCAAAAAGTGTGGGTGGTTTGTTTGGACCTGAATCTTCGTCATCTGGCGTGGCACGACTATGGCAAGGATTTGGCCGTGATGGCCTTGTCAAATGCCTATGTGAGGGCAAAACGATCATGCGGGCGACAGGCTGTTGTGGGCAAGTATTGGCCAAGGCCTTGGCACGGGCAAGGCACGCTTGGCAAAGGCTTTGCAAGGTATCATGGTCAATGTTAGGGTAGCATGGCACGACATGCGCACCAAAATCAATGGCACGTCACTTTTGGGTTGTGGCAACTATGTACGGGCTAGCTATGGCAAGGCGGAAATGTGGGATGATGGCAATGGATTTCAATAGATAAGGCAAGGCTATGGGAAAGAAAATACAAGCAATGGCACGAGGGAAATGAAGGTTGACAAATGGGCAAGGCAGAAAACTAGGCCAAGGCGGTGTGCGGGAAAATCATGGCACCGGGTTGTGGGAAAGACATTGGCGCAGAGCAATGTCAAAGTGATCTAAGGCATGGCACAAAGCATGCATCTGGCGAAATTATGCTGTCCAAGTGAGGGAAGCGCATGCAATGCACATGGAGGGCAGTTTTGGTGGTTACCTTGTCCTAACCCATGATCTCCCATGATCCGATTATGCTTGTATTATTATCCCATTTCCTGTATAATGTGTACTAAGTAGTTGGGGATGTCAACTACATGTTAAGAACAAGATTTAAACTTAGCCCGACAAGTGGCAAAAGCTGTAGATGACAAAAGTCATGTGCTGCCAAGTTTAAGGGTTGCCTATGTTTAATAAATAGGGCCTTTAACTTAGGCAGAAGTAAGAGAGTAAATTCGTATGGAATTACAAGTGGGAAACAAGAGTGAAACCTTGTCGTACATCTTCTCCAAGTCGATAAATACCATGTGCAGGTTCTTCTTCTTATCCCTAAACTGTTCCACCAATCTACTGACAAGGTGGATAGCTTCTGTAGTGGAGTGGCCTGGCATGAAACCGAACTGGTTTACGGATATTGACATCATCTCCCTCACCCTCGCCTCAACCACCCGCTCCCAAAATTTCATGGTGTGGTATAGTAATTCGGGTAAAAGCTATGCCGACCCGCTCTCCCTACATTCAGGTAGCATTGAGTCAGCAACGATCAACATACCATTGACTTTATAGTTGAAAGTATTTGAACAACATAGACAAAATTATATATCTTTCATATGAAACCAATTCTATTAGAATTTTGCCTCTTCCATTTCGCTAACATTTTTGTGTCTATATTCGATAGACTTAAGATCCCCATCTATACTTAGAGTTATGACATATGTAGTCGACGAACATTTTATATTGATTCCAACATTTTTCCATAAAGACATAACACAGAGATCTCTTCATTCACATATTCAGGTACCTGAATCTCTCATGAGATTTTATGAAGTGTTATGTCATGTGATCTTCTAGATCACTTGCCTCCTTATTATGATAAGTTTGATCATTTTCTCATCTTCTTTATCAAGAAGTTTATTTGAAATCGATTGTCTATACGCTTTAAGCGTACCATAGACTTTGTCCTTGTAGGACTTAATATGAGCATTTGCAATGAGAATATAGTTACTTTCTTTGGGTCAGCAAATGCGTATGGCATGCTTTGCAATATGTTGCAAATGAATTATTATTTTTATGAACTTCAAGTTCATATTATGATATTCCAGGATCAATATATACAAATGATAATACGTCCCACGTAACCTTTTCTCAACTGTTTATCATGTCCCTCCTCATGTTAGAAAAACTAACTTGTTTCCTCAACTTTGAGAACCCATCTTTGTGCGTTATGATATTAATCAATATACACCACACATCAATAATAATAAGATGGAATTATTTGGTTCTTGATCCTGAACCATTTATGAGGGGAGAATACAATATATTTTCGTATATAACCTATATCAAACTGATATAGATAACTTTGTTCTCATAAGCAATAGTTTAGCTAAGTGGAGGAACTCAATAAATTATTTTGCTAAACCAGCTGTATGTAAACCAACTTATCAAGATGAACTTCTTGAATAGAAAATCTGAAAATTATGCTCGAAATTAAACTATTGAGCAAGTTAACTCGCAAAATACCATGTTGCGAGTTAATAATAATTGCACATGTAACCATCTCATAGATGCATATTATGTGGTATACATGGCACGTGAATGAGCCCATATTCACCTTTGATATTTTCAGCATCCATGTGATTCAATCCCAATTTAGTTGGTCTATTAATTATTGAGAATAATCAATATAAGAAAATTCGTAAAGAACTTTCTAGTTCTTTAATAGTTACCTATGTGAATTCTCTATTATTTTTTGCACATCATACTTAAATTGATATGGCTAAACTATTTATGCCAACTAAATAAATTATCAATATTGATAAGTTCAGGTTTACACCATGACATGTGCAATTATCAATGAACTCCGGGTTTATTATGATATGAGTTTTATATCAATAAACATCCACTTTAGTGTGGTGTTCTTTTATTTTTGTAGTACAAGCTGAAAAATAAAGCGGGTAACTTTTCACATACATATTACCCTGCTACAAGTTGTTGTAATAGAAGATATTAAACCTTTTCTTTATTTATAGTCTCAGTATGACCAGCCACTTTCGTGAATACTTGAAAACTAAATAAGTTTCTTGAGACTTACTACAACACTATACCTTATTGGTAATCAATTGTGTTTCTCCAAAAAAGTATAATTGGCTCTTCCAGAGCTCTCAATTAATTTTGTACTATCACATATTTATCAACATTCATAGGTCATATATCTTTTTCAAGGAGAAAGTTATACCATTATGGTCATGGTCAAAATTATATGAAAGATATGTTTCTTGCATTACCATTGTCTTTTAATAATCACATTGCCAAAATATTTTGGCGTACAATAGGTATGTGACCCATGACAATTCATGCCATAATAATGACATTATTTTTTTATATCATCTCAAACCTCCTTCTAGAGGTGAGTGTGGTATATTCACCACCACTAGCACGTTCATATTCTTCCAAGAATGAATATATATTCATAAATAAGATGTTGTCACATTCACATCATGAATGGACCATAATCAGTTGTATGTACTTTATAAATCCTATGTCAAATCAATGACAAATACTACTTTCACAGAGTGAAGGATTATTTTGAAAATCCTTATTATCCTCGTTACTCAATGATGACGATTATAATTTATTCGTCTATTGCCACCTCCATATTCATTAATACATTCATAGTAGTAATTTTGTCTTCTTTTAGAATTACTGCTATCACATTCTCTAAAGGGAATGATAATGGAGCAAATTCAATGGGATGAGTTTTCAATTCTTTGCCCACAACCATACATGAATTAGATCATGGCAAAACATAAAAATTTTACCACTTTGGGTGGTTATAATATCTTTCAAACTCCATTAGAGTTGCTATCAAAATTTATCGTCTTTGCTTGTATTTAAAGTTAAATTATAGTATATCAAAAAATTGAAAGAGAAAAGTAAAATATTTACCTTAATTACAAAATTTACATGAAGGAAGTTCATAGAACAATTAACAATCATTATACTCAATCCCAAAGCTTCTACTCATTTGGTTAGAGTGTCGTGCTGATAACGTATTATGAAATAATAAAAGAAGAAGACTATTGCAGGGAAAAGTAAAGAGAAGAGAATTCTTATTGATATGGGATGAATTACAATAGAATAGAATCCTCTATTTATAGGAAGATGGTGACTTAGCCACCAAGTAATAAACCCTAGAATCTCTCTAAATATAGACATTCACCATAGATAAAATTCTATTTATAACATAAGAATACCTTATCCTATGTTTGGTTGGAAGAAAATTACGGTATAATTAATTTCGAAATTAATTATTTCGGGATTATAGTGTTTTTATAATTCTTATGTGAAGATGGAATAACTAATCCCGAAATAACATCTTTCCAACCAAACGACCCTTAAGGGTAAAGTGGATAAAATAAAATAATTAAAGTTCAATTATTTTTAATATATAATGTGTTATTATTTTTGAAAGAATGAAAGTGTGTTATTTAAATTGAGACAGACTGAAGCATTTTATGCGAGTTAGATCATGATATATTCAATAATATAAATCATTTTTACTTGTCCGAATCTAATTTAATTTAATCATTTTAAATAATCATAATGTTTTTAATCCCACGTTGAAAAGGTAAAAAAGAAAAGAAAAAAACTCATTACCCACCATAGATCACGCTGGTGTAATGTTGTACTATGTCGCGGTTCCGAACTGGAACCGTGGCCCTGCCGGTTCTACCGGTTCCGATGGGCCGGTTCTAGGGAACCGTGATAGGCCAGTTCTAACATCCGGAACCGCTAGAACCGGAACCGCCAGACCCGGGACCGGCTGGCGGTTCTGGACCAGTTCTGGCGGTTCCGGTCCGGTTCTGGCGGTTCCAACGGATATTTTTAAATTTTTTTATTATTTTAAAATTTCAGTAATGGCACTTTGCAAAAAGTAGCCGTTTGGAAGTTTAAAAAATAGCCATTTGGCCCCCAAACTTTAATTTAACCCCAAACTTTATATAATTACATTTTTTCCCATTTCTCAACTATAAATACCCCCTCATTCTTTCATTTTTATTCACCAATTCATCAATATCTCTCAATCTCTCTCAAGCTCTCTTTCAATCTTTCTAGTGCAAGTGCTTAATTTATTGTTGAAAATTCGTGAAAAATTGTGAAGTTGTTGAATTGAAGTTTTCAAGTGTTCAAGTTCAACGATTTTCAATTTTCAAGAAGTTGTTCGTCAATCAGGTAAACTCGTTTCAACTCTTACGTGCTAATAGTATTTTTTTGTGTTTTTAGTTTGCTTAATTCTAATTAGTATGGCATTTTCGTTGAAAAAATGTTCGGTAAAGAAAAAGGTAAAACCGGTGAAAGTAGTGGCCAAAAGATGGGGGGGCAAGTGTTGATTCTCAAGTTAACCCAAGTACTGGTTCAAATCTAGTTCAACTAGGAATAAACACTGTCACTGGAGGTATTTTATATTACGATCCAAATAAGGATCGTGAAGAATTAGCGAAAATGATTACTGTTATGTGCTTGCTTTATACTTTTGCTTCTAATCCTGCATGGATTCATTATATTAGAAGAGTCTTTAATCCTACTTATAAAGGTTGGCCTCGCGCAACAGTTAAGGCCGATATTTATAAATTCAAGCATGAATATGAACAATATTTGCGCTATTTATTTACTCATATAAGTAATCGTATTTCTATTACAACTGATATTGGTAGAAGTGGAAATGACTGTGATTATCTAACTGTAACAAGTCATTGGATAGATGAAGACTGGACAATGCAAAAACGCATAATTGCATATAGAATAATTAATTCACGGCACACGGGTAGGTTTATAGCTAACACTGTTTCAGATATATGTAGAGATTTTTGCTTTAGTGACAAAATAATGGCCATTTCTATGGATAATGCTTCTTGCAACACTAGTGCAATAGGCATGCTAACAAAAACACTTAATCATGCATTTAGTAATATTTTCCATGTTAGATGTATTTGTCATATTTATCATTTAATTGTTGGTGATGCTATGCGAATATTAAACATAGAAATTGAAAAGGTGAGAATGGCTCTTAATTGGCTATTTTATTCAAACCGTAGAACTAGACTTAGAGAATATTTTAAAAATTGTGACGAATATGGCCTTAGAGAAAGAAAGGTTCCTAAACCTTGCCCGACTAGGTGGAATTACATGTACGAAAGTTTAGTAGTAGCGTATGAATATAGAAACCCAATTAATGCTACGTTTAATTCTCGGGTAGGTGGTGAGGATGATGATGAAATGCTAACTACTCAAGATTGGACTAATGTTAAAATTCTTTTAGATTTTTTAGAACATTTTCAAGTGGCTACAAATGCTTTTTCTGGACAATATTATTCGACTATTTCTAACTGTTTAGTTTATATTGCCGCACTTGCTGATTTGTTTGTTGATTTTAGCGAGGGTGGGGATATTTATGAACTTGCAATAAATGAAATGAAACAAAAGTTTAAAAAATATTTTTTTCCAATCCCTCCTATTTTTGGTGTAGCTGCAATGTTAAATCCAACAATGAAATTAGGAGGTCCTCACTTTTGGTATTCTTATATTTATAGAGCTTTAGATCTTTCAGAAGACGAAATTGCTACACTAGCTGATGCGAAAGCATCAATTAAAGTTAATGTTCAAACTGTTTATAATGCTTATAAACATGCATTAGAGCATGATAGGCCAAATATTCCAACCCCTACTTCGTCTACATCACAATCGTCTAAAAGAGCTGCTGGCTTAACAACTCTTAAATCGTGGACGGAGTTCAAGGGTACTCAAGGTGATAATTTTGATGAAATTTCCCATCTAAATGAGCTTCAAGTTTACTTGTCACATGGACTAGAAAAGGAGAATCCAGACGGCTCTTTCGACCTTTTGGAATGGTGAAAGTCAAGGGAAAAGCATTTTCCCGTTCTTGCAAGGATGGCTCGGGATGTTCTGTCAATTCAAGCGTCAACTGTTGCATCGGAGAGCGCTTTCAGTCAAGCAAGACTACAAATCGGTGATCACAGAGCGTCGATGCGGAGAGCTTGGAAAAATCAGTGCTTTTTAGAGATTGGATCCGCGCAGAAAGAAGAACTTTGGCATAGCAGAATCACAACCAGCAATAGATGAGGCATATGAAGAAATGATAGCTGAACTTGCCGAGGAAGCGACTTCACCCGGAAGTGGTGATAAACAAGCTTCATTTCCACTACCGCAAACACAACCACCTCCCAACCTTGACGGATTTATGAGATTTATTAGAAATACAACATAAATTATGATGTAACTTGTACATTGGCACGTCTTCTTTTAGTTTTTTTTCTCTTTTAATGGTGGTATTAGTACCATGTTGTGCTCATTCCCTTGGGGGAAGGAAGACTAAGAAAGATATGCCATTTTGGTCAATAAATATGCTTTTTATCATATCCTTGAATATCTTTTTTCTCAATATTTCTTTGTCTTTACTTGGATATCAATCCTTGAATATTTATATAACATACAATATATAACATACAACACAATATACTAATTACAACATTCTTTTATCAATATATACTACTTATATACAATTTATACTAATTACTAACTACAACACAATATACACTACTTATATACAATATATACTACTTATATACAATATATACTAATTACTACAACACAATATATACTATACTAATAACTTAGTACACCATATAAAATATATTCTACACTATACTAATGACTACTATACAAGATATTGAATTAAAAAAAAAATATCAGACCCGCCAGACCCGCCAGATCCGGAACCGCCAGAACCGGAACCGCATGATACTTAGACTCGTCACGGGCCGGTTCCAACCATGAGAACCACCAGACTCGGAACCGCCAGAATCATAAACCCGAAACCGCTAGAACCGGAACCGTTAAACCCGAAACCCCAGGGACAAATAGACCAAAGACCGCCACACAATACAGCCTTACGGTGGTGAATGGGGCCATAGTAGAAAAGCTATAAGGGATATTAGCAGTCTTATTAGACTTTCGAGATTTTAATTAAACATTAAAATTCAGTTGTACCCAACAAAAATACGAAAAGAAAAAATTCCAAAAAGAAGAAAACAAAAACAAAAAAAACTGGTTCAGCTTCTGGAAAATTTTGATCCTTTTTTTTCAAATCAAGAAAATTGGGTGGATTCATTATTATGGAGAGAAACCCAAATGAAAATGATTTTCTTGAAAATAATTCTCCAGAAAATGTACCTTTTAATTCTCAAGAGTCAATTTTTAGCTCAAATCTATTCTTGGATGGTGATGGAGAAATTATTCTTACTCAGACTTCTGATAAGTTGCATTGGAAATCTATTGAATCTGAACTTAATGTAAGTTTTTATTTTTGAATTTGGGGTTTTTTGTACCTTTTTTTTGGTTTTATTTTGCTATGAAGTTCCTTTTTTCTTTTCTTTTCTTTTTGATTGTGAGCTTGTTAAGTTTATGGTATTTTGCCCATTTTCCCATGTTTGGTTCTAAGTAATAATTTAAAGTTACAGTATTTTCTCTGATCAGTTTTTCCAGATTCTTGTTATTCCAAATAATCTGTTTAATTTGTTGGTTATTGGTGAATTGGGTTGTTAATGAATGCAATTTTAAGGAAAAGAACCATTTTTATTGTATGGTTGATATGAAGGGGAGCCTTGGCGTAACTTGGTAAAGTTAGTGCCATTGGCCAGGAGTTAAGGGGTTCGAGCCGTGAAAATAACCTCTTGTAGAAATATAGCATAAAGCTGCGTAGAATAGACCCTTGTGGTCCGGTCCTTCTCCACATCCCGTGCATAGCAGGAGCTTAGTGCATTGAATTATCCTTTCTTTTTGGTTGATATGAAACCGTTTGGAGATTGGAGCTTTGGGAGCTCAAAGATTTTGATTTTTAATTATTTAATTTCACTTTCATTCTTGTTTTTTCTTTTGTTGTGTATTTAGCAATTAGGAGACTCACTTAAACTGAGGTTTGCTATGTTTGTTACTAATTAAACAGATGCATCTTGTTCTTGTTGACTTTTGCTAACCTATGACTGAAATACATGTTATAGATAATCCACGATGTTGAGTCCTATTTGATGATTGAACATTGATAAGTATTGTGCTAATAAATTGGAGGTAGGTGTGAGCTGGCCTGAAAACTTTGGCATCTATACACGAAAAATGATGGCATTAGACTAAAGTACTAAAAAATTAGTGTAAGCCCTATGGGCTAACAGGCTTAGAGAAAAGATAATTGGTGCATGGCATTTAAAACAAAGGGAAGTCTGTTGTCAGAAGTTCTCTCCTTTTTTTTCTCGTGATAAGTAAGCAAAGAGAAGGGGAGCGTTGGCGCTAAAGTTGCTGCCATGTAACCAGGAGGTCACGGGTTCGAGCCGTAGAAACAACCTCTTGCAGAAATGCATGGTAAGACTGCGTACAATAAACTTGTGGTCCAGCCGTTCCCCGGACCCCGCGCTTAGCGGGAGATTAGTGCACCGGGCTGCTCTTTTTTCTTTTTCTTTTTTAAGTAAGCAAAGAAAAAGAAGTAGAAATAATAGTTTTCTTTAGTTCAAGTGGTTTCGTTGACTTGTTTTATGCAATGCTGAATTAGATTACCTAGTATACCGATTTCTTCTCCACCGAAGGTCCAAATAATTTGATCAACTGAAATTAGAACATCAAATTGATCCTCCAAATTTGGTAGAATGCGTTCATGCTATGTAGTCTGTGGTAAGTTGAGGCTGACCGATATCTAACTCTCTGTAGTCCAAATTGTCAATGACCTGTAAATTTACTTGGGAAGTTACGTGAATGCGTACCTTATAATGTTTCTGATTAAGCTAACACGGCCCCTAATCATGGCCCTAATTTTTCTTTAGGAATTCAATCCTAGAATTAACCATTAGCTGTAACAATGTGTTTCTCTTTACCTTCATAAAGAGGAAAAAGAAGTGCTTTTCATTACTTCCCTTAATCTTTAGTAGTCTTTACATTTTTTGATATGATGATAGTAAAGACGTTTTGCTGAACTTTGGTAATGGTGTTGACTGTTCAATGTATTGCAGGGGCAGGATCCCTCATCTTGTTTCGGCATTGAACTTGCTTCTAAGAGTGCAACCACATTGTGTTTTAGTGATATATACTCTGCAGAGTTCATTGATTGGGGTTTGGTACATGAAGCTTCGTTCCTAAATGCTAGAGGACCTCTCTTGGGCCAATCATATGAGGTTATAATTATTTAACAATGATTAAAGGGTCGAGTTATGTCTTCTTTGATCAAGAGGTAACAATATGTATATGTGGATACAGATGTACCGATTTACAATTCGCGGAGTCCAGAAATCAAAGACGCAGCCTTCCGTTTTGGTTCCGTCCCTTTACACTTTTGGCCATAAGGATTCACAAACATCTCAAATGTGGGTTAATCGGATCAATGATCTTCTAAACATGGATGCGGCAAGGCCTAAGAACCTTATGGTACGTTTAGTAAGTTTCAGTTATCAGTTGACATGTCTGTTTGTTGCTCGACGGAAATTAACTTCAGAGTGAAGTTTAAGTTTCTTCAAACTTTTTCCTTTGTGATTAGTAGGTTTTTGTTCACCCAAAGAGTGGGAAAGGACTCGGATGTAAAGTTTGGGAAACAGTGGCCCCGACATTTTCTCAAGCGAAAGTGAAGACAAAGGTAAACGTTTTTGGAAGCTCAAGTCTTTCAGTATTAATGGATGTCTATGAGAGACAATGCACTGTTACTTGACCCTAAAGTATTTCCTTCCTTGCTCCGTGCCAACTCTCGACCAAATAATGTTCTCAAGAAAAAGAGAAATGTCTGTAAAGTTTGCTTCTGTATGAGCCTTAACTAATCAACATTATAGATTTTGATTTTCTTTTATAAAAAAAATAATATTTAGGCTTGTATTCACCTTTTGCTTTCATCCTTACTGTAAAAAGAACTAGTGTAATAACAACTATGCCTCAATCGCAAACAAGTTAGGGTTAGCTATATGAATCCTCACTGACCATGCTCCCCATTTAAATTCATCTCCGGCAAACATTATACAACAACAACAACAACCCAGTATAATCCCATATAGTGGGGTCTGGGGAGGGTAGTATGTACGCAGACCTTACCTCTACCCTGGGGTAGAGAGGCTGTTTCCAAATAGACCCCCGACATCCTTCCCTCCAAGAACTTCCCATCTTGCTCTTGGGGAGACTCGAACTCACAAACTCTCGGTTGGAAGTGGGGGTTGCTTACCATCAGAGCAACCATTATACAAAATAAAAATAAAAATGAAAATAGTAGTTCTTTATATTTCCTATAGGCATAAGCATCTCTAATCGGGCTAAAAGACTGCTAGAAAATATAGGACGTAAAGTAAACATATTAACATGATAAAATATATCCCCCAACTATTTGCAGTGTGTTAAAACTACATTGTCCCTTATAAATGTAGGAAACTGAGGAATTCCAGTTTTGCATCCATCCCGTATACGTCTTTTCTGTAACAATACAAAGCCAAAATGTACAAACATTTGTCTTTGAGTCTATGCGCATGTATAGAGATGCCCTCAAAACATCTTTGATTTCTCATCGACATATCTTCCTGTCCTCCTTTAGCTTTCTCCCTGGCGAAACATCTTTGATAATTCTTGAACTTCATGGATTATGGCTGTGATATGACTGTAAATAGTCAACTGGTCAGGACCCTTTGCTCAAATCCGTTTATTGTTTCCGAGGAAACTATAAATAGTATTTAGCTTTATCTTATTTCTTGAGTTTGATATGATCTTGGAATAACCAGATTGTTTCATGAGTAGTGGCTATGGATCGGACAAATTGTCTGAATTAAAACACAGACAGTTTCATGAGTAGTGTTTCATGTGACTGAATCCGCTATCCGTAAACTGAACTTTTGATAATTCAGCTTTAAAAGTGGATATTTGTACTGTTTACATTCCAGTTTGTACTCTTCTTTAAGTTCGCTGTATTCTTTTTATCAGGTGACTGTGACAGAAAGGGCAGGACAAGCTTTGGATATAATGTCTTCCATTACAAATAAAGAGCTCCGTTCATATGATGGTGTAGTAGCAGTTGTAAGTAGTGAGAGATAGCAATACTTGTTTTAAAGCTTGTCTTTGGTGTCTTTTTTTTTGTGGTGAATTTTTGATAATGAGTTCTCTTAATTTGGTGCCTAACTTGAGCACTCTTTGAAGTGTATAAATATCATTAACAAGATTCTTGAGGATTTGGAGCTTTTGGCTCTAATTTGTTATATGAGGTGCGTATCGAAAAGTGGAAGTCAGTACACTGATAAAAAAAGTATTTGTCTAATGCCTCAATATCTTTTTTTGTATTGACGAGTTTAAGAGAGAAGAGAACTGAATGTGTCAGGTTTTCTCCTTGTTAATCGGCTGATACATTGTTCCTTGATCACACGTGCTTGAGCTTAATACGTAATAATCGAAATAGCGATCCATGGGATAGCTGCCAATTTGATCAATAAATGAAAGAATCTTTTTCTTGAGAAAATAGCCTGAAACATTGTCATCTTAGCTGTGACGTACCTAAACTGATGTGTATGAGTAGGCTCTATGGTCTAATGCATTTTATCTATGGAATAGGCAGATGCATTGCAAGATTCCCGATGTATTTCCAAAATCTGGCAAGGTTCTTAGGTTTTGTTCTGTTTAGAGTATTTGTATAATATCAAATTTGATGTTCAGTATACTTCCATGAAAATGCAATTTTCTTTTCTTTTTTCCCGCATTTTTGTCAGTTCATTTTGACGCATGGTGTTCTTCGTTTTACCAATGTGGTGGGGTTGCAACGGATTTCGACTTTTTATTAGTTCTTGCATTTCTTTATGTTTTGGCTGGAAATCATGAGTTGTTCCCTTAAAACAATAACGGGGGGTGGGTGAAGGTAAAGATGCTAAGGGCGTAATTATGCATTTCAGGGCGGTGATGGATTTTTCAATGAAATACTGAACGGTCTTCTCTTGTCGAGGCACAAATCTTCATATCCACCACGCCCTACTGAACTTAACCATCCCGTTGAGAAAAACGGCAACGGACCTGTTCTTGATGCCAATGGGGATATAAGGGACCCATCCGATAGCGGTGAAGATGAATCTCCTCTTCTAAAGCAATCAACAAACCTCAGTATGTAAACACGTAAAATTCTCTCCATAACTTTGTTTTCTTTGCATAATCAATATCTGTGAAGTATGCTTATGAACAGTGTATCCGGAATTACAGGAACCGGAGAAGATTCCTGCCAAACAGGTTAGTTAATTTAAGTTTTCCTTTTGCTTCTTCTTCCTTTCCTCTGAAACCAACCTAAGTGCAGTAGCTCTTTCCTCTTGCGAGGAACTCTTTTTATCGATACAACATCTTTGATTTACCCTTCTGACATCTCAGCAGCAGAAGATCTTGAGTTTTCTTTCCCAAATGAAAAATTCAGATTTGGAATTATTCCAGCAGGATCAACAGATGCCATTGTAATTTGGTAAGGTCCTATACCGATCCTTCTCATTTGGTATAGTTGAATGGTAACTTTTGTTTAGAGGCATCTGGTGAAAGTTGACCTTGTGTGAGCTAACAACAAATAGCCTTTCTAAGTGTAAATTTGATAATGTATCGCTTCTTTACCTGCTATGAATGTTGTAAACCTCGTAGATATTTATTAACTTAATATGCATATGGATTTGGTTTTTAAAATCATAGAGTTATGCAGTAGACATTCATTTTTTGCAGTACTACAGGGGCGAGGGATGCTATAACTTCTGCATTGCAGATTGTGCTTGGTAAAGCGGTGTGCCTTGATGTAGCTCAAGTTGTAAGATGGAAAAAAACTTGTACGTCTAAAGATGAACCCTGTGTACGTTATGCAGCTTCTTTCGCTGGGTAATTTTCATCTATCATTCGTAAACTCATGTGCTGTTTCAAACCAACAGCTCTGTAATTTCTTCATTTAAGCTGATACTTACAATTATTGGGTGGTGCACACTTCTGCCTTTCTTTCTGGTTTATTTTGTATCCACCTATATCCAGGTGTAGCAGCTTACTTTGTATTAACTTATTGGTAAATATGTGGCATTTAGTTGAAAAGTGAGCAATGCATTACCAAATTTGCAGGCTAAATCCTACTGAATCCTTCTTTTCTTTGGTTTGCTATGCCTGTGATAATCCATGGTTTTACGTTACGGGTTCGAACTCGGCCGCAGACAAAAACCTGATATTTAAGTGGAGAAGTAGAGGGTTGGACCCATTACCCACTGAGTTTCGTACCTTGCGCCAATGGCCCTCGAGGATTTATCGATTATAAGAAAAAAAGATAATCTCTGGGTTTTCTTTATTAACCAGCTCAATGTTTTCACTATGTGGGACATATTCTGTTTAGTCGTTCACTTGTGAACTTGTTATTTTAAGTGGTTACAATTTCACTGAACCATTGCTCAAAGTATTCGATGCAATCTATGGTCGCCTACTGACTGGATGTTACAGTATGCTCATGAGCTTTTTAAACTTTTGAGTTGGTCAATAACTTTGCTCTTATAATCTGTTCAGGAAATCATATTATTTGCCACATCTGGTTTCTTTTTCGCCCGGTTTCAGTTCCCTTTTACTATAAACTGTATTAGCCGTCGGCCTAAGCAGTCTATGCAGGGATACATGCTTCTTTGTGAACTTAAGATTAAATTCCTCTTCTCATTTATAATCATTCGCTCACCTATCAGGTACGGGTTTTATGGAGATGTAATCACCGAGAGCGAGAAGTACAGGTGGATGGGTCCTAAGCGGTATGATTATGCTGGAACAAAGGTGTTTCTACGTCACAGGTATGATCTATGGACAAATTTTTTTGGTGCAAGATGGAATTTGACATATTAGAAGACCGACTTGAACTTGGATATATGTCTTATGCTGCGTCTTAGGAATGGCAATAGTCTCACATGCTACTATTCTTCATCTAAGCAGAGGCGGATCCAGAATTTAGGTTATGTGGGTTCAACTTTTAAGGTTCTTAGCATTGAACCCATTGTATTTCTAAAGTTACGTGTTCATATCTACTTTTTATTGCAATTTTAATGAACTTTTGCACATAAATTTATGCTCCGTGTCCAAAGTACTAGGTTCATTCGATAACACTGGATCCACATGTGCCTCTAAGCTTAATTCTCGAGAGCACTCAATTTTATATACTTCTTAATGTAGTATAATTTATAACTTTCTCTTTCTTTAGATCATATGAAGCAGAAGTTGCATATGTGGAAGTTGAGTCGGAAAAGAAAAACATAGGTCTTGAGAAAGAGTTGTCGGGCAACTGGACAAAGGGATTGTGGTCCCTACTCAAAAAGTCCGAAAGAGTAGCTTGTCGCGCAAACTGCGGTATTTGCAAAACAAAAGCAGGCCACACATCGGCTAAATGTCCCAGCTTGGAGCCCTATACAAAAGATTCGAGATGGTTAAAGTCCAGAGGGTGTTTTCTTAGTGTTGGAGCTGCAGTAATCTCTTGCAGAAATGAAAAAGCACCTGATGGTCTGGTGGCTGATGCACACCTTTCAGATGGTTTTCTGCATCTTATATTAATTAAGGACTGCCGTCATGCATTTTATTTGTGGTAAAAATCTCTCTTTCTTTCTGCCTTCCTTAATGGACCTAGTTGTGTAACGACTAAACTTATCACTACATGCAAAATCGATGTATGCTCAATCGGAGGCGGAGTCAAGATTTGAAGTTTATGGATTCTGAATTTACCACAGAACCCATAACTCGTCTTAGTGACTGGGTTCGGTCGAACCTACACCTAATAGGCTTAGCTCCGCCTCCGTGCTCAATAACTATTGATTCTAATGACTTGAAAATGGAGAGAAAGACCAGTTTGGTACAACTTGAAATCTGTTCTCCGTATTCTTCTCACGGGCATTGCTATCTTTGCCTGCTGACTTACGCACGATGTTTGTCTATTTTTTGCAGTCACCTTCTCCAGCTAGCAAAGAAGGATGGGAACCCGCTAGATTTTGAATTCGTGGAGCATCACAAAGTAAGAATTTCTGAAAAACTCTTGTTCCACCTCTTTATCTTTTCTATGAAGCTATTTTATCATGACATTTTCTGCATTCTCCTAAGCAGACTCCAGCATTCACGTTCACTTCTTTCGGCAAGGAGAGCATATGGAACGTTGATGGCGAGCTATTTCAAGCTCATCAACTTTCAGCTCAAGTATTTCGCGGGCTTATTAACTTATTTGCTAGTGGCCCTGAAGCCTAAAGCAGTTGAATCTCTTCAAATATTTGTCATTATAATGTTGGAAAGCTATTGAGTATTTCATCAATTGATTTATGATTAGTCATAAAATTTTTGTATTTGACAGCCCACTTCCTTCCTGGAGATTACAAAGAGAAGGACAGGGGGAAGCCGGTGGCTGTAAGGGGTCGTTTGGTTGTAAACGAGGGGATTAAGTATTTCACTCTCCCATAAGGATAAATAAACATTATAATTCCGGGGGATTAGTTATAACACAACTTTATCCTAACCAAACATGGGATAAACTCATCTCAAATTTAATCCCGGAATTAATTATTCCTTATCCCTCGTACCAAACGAGCCCTTAGGTTAGTGCTAATTTTCTCAAAAAGCAGATAGGAAATGTTGTATATGAGAAAATAAGTGCACCTTATATATGTAAAGTTTGTCTTAAAGAGCAGGCAAATATATTCCACGGTGGCTCTTTGAGTAAGTTTATAAGGGAGTTTAGTAATCCATGATTTATGTTTATCTTTCATTTGTTTCGATTTTTTTTCCAATTAATTTAGTTTCTTTCTTTTCTCTTCATTTTTGTGATTGAGATATACATATGTTAGGGAAAAGGTTATACTTGCCATATACTATCCGACTAGCTGATCTCAACTTGTTTGAAACTGAGGTATAGTAGTAATTGTTGTTAGTTAAAGTTGAGAGGTAACTTTGGATTTTCTTTGAAGCATTTGGACCTTATTCATGAATTAACCAAAATGTGCAAAGTTCTGTTGCTGCTTCCATTCTGAGTCTCTTATCATGAATATGTCAGATGCAGATATAACATCCCAACTTACTAGTGATATTGTCCGCTTTGGACTTAGGTCTGTACGGCTTTAAAAGGTAGCTTATTATTCGCTTTGGACTTAGGACCGATATGTGACTCCGTTTAAAGTCTGTGGTGTTTTGCCGAAGGATGTTAAATTAAGAGATGTGCTAATTCACGAGAAGACACTATATCTTTATAAATTTTCAAAACCATTCTGCAATCAACCACATCATTAGTTGAAGAAACTACCATTGGAATTGGTTTTCCACTTGTAACTTTTTTTCCTCCAACTTTCTTACTTCCTTCTAAACCTATCATTGTATTAACATAACCATTGTGAAAACTTGTAACCAACTTCAGGGGTGAAATTAGCTTCCAATGAAACTTAATGGGGTTTTCTTTCATTTTCAAAACAACTATCTTTTTTCTTGTTTCCAAGCCTAATAGCTCTCATCTTCCTCTTATTGTTATTCCTCTTTGTATCTCCTAACAACAACAACAACAATCCAGTATAATCCCACTTAGTGGGGCTGGGGAGGGTAGTGTGTACGCAAACCTTACCCCTACCCTTGGGTAAAGAGGCTGTTTCCAAATAGACCCTCGGCATCCTTCCCTCCAAGAACTTCCCACCTTGCTCTTGGGGAGACTCGAACTCATAACCACTCGGTAGAAAGTGGGGGTTGCTTACCATCAGAACAACCCCCTTTGTATCTCCTAGTCTTTGGTATTTTTGCCCCCTCCAAAATTTCTTTAGGTTATCCAAATATGAAAAGAAAGAATTGCCATTCATGTGATTTTGTTTGGCACGACAGATCAAACAAGAATTTCATGAACGAAATTCACTCACAAAAAAGAGTGATGAAGATTTGATGATGAGTTAAGTGGGAACTATAGAGTAAAAATTAGAAGTTTAAAGAATTGTGTAATTTTTAAGGTGCGAGAAGGGACAGTATATATAGATGAATGGAAGTGGAATATTATGGTTAGAGTTAATTGTAGGACCGATAATAATGATTAATTTGATTATGTAAGAGTAAGTTACAAACATTAACTGCATGACATGATACATTTTGTGCATGTATTGTTTTCAGCATAATAAAATTTGTTAAATTTCACCATAATATAGAATTAAACTTGGCTATAACGATGGAGCCAAGTCGAAAGATTCATATTCATTGCTAATTATATTGCTTATTAATTCATATATTGACCTTTTCAAACGCGTAAAAGAGTGTGAGATCAAGATATGTATTGAGTTGAGACTCATTTGAATACAAAAGTTGCTTGTTGGTCAGTTTAATAAGTCGATAGTGTCTGTTTGGCCAGCATTCAACATATATTAGTCTCATTGAACCAATATGCATACTCAGATGGAGAGTAAATACAAATAATTAATGACTAATATAACATAGTGATTATTCATAATATTTTTATTCGATATGGAAGAAGACCTACGTTAACGTGTAAAAATATTATATCACTAATTTTTAAGCCCGAGGACCAAGGGAATTGATCCCCACAATTACTGGAATTAAAAACAAAAAAAATCCAGAAATTTAGAAAAACAGCAAAAATACCATCTAAACGACCCCGAAAGCCCAAAAACAACTTCACTCAAATCCATGAGTATTGCTCACTGGGCCGTTTCGCATGGACCTGCCAAATTTCAGGTCAATCGGAGTTCGTCAATTTTTGACCTTCGATTTTCTGCCCTAATTCGGCAAAACTTGCTTTTTCCGTTTTACATGATAAAATTCAACTTTCAGATTATTCTAACTTAATACCAACCAATATTAAAAGGATACATTAAGTTTTTAGAATAATCAACATAACCCATAACAGATAATCACACAAAAAACAGTGCAGGTTTTCAGAAAAACAAACTTTGCATGTAATTCAAAACTTGCATATAGAACATGATATTAATCCTTATGGTTTATCCTAATTATTTAATTAGACGTGAGTAGGCTCTGATACCAATTGATGGAAAATATACCACAGCGGAAGCAATAACAGAATCTTATTCACATGTAATCTAAACAACTAGCACGTATGAAGATTTTAGGATTACCTCTTGAAGCGTAAACACAATAAATCTATGTCGTTCTCCAGTTCCTCAGTTGAAAACGCGCCAGCAGATTTTCACAGTCTTCTAAAGTGTTACCCAAACAAAAATCGAAAATAGAGAATTTTAGGTCGGCAAAATTCTAGTAGAAACTGCAGTCAGAATCGTGTCAAAAACGTCCAGCCCCTATATCCATATATATAGCTGCAATTTTAGGTCAAATCCGTTTTCAAAATCTGTTAGGTTTCCTTCTCCCACTAAGGGACGGTTTTCACGTTTTTTTCCCACTAAGTAACAATTTCCACTATTTCCTATTTTTTAAGCACAACAAGGACCACAAAAATTTAATTAACAAGGCGTCGTATTATAATATTAATTTCGAAATTCTGAAATTAATTTCCATCATAATAAATTACGAATTATTCTACTAAAAATTCGTAATTGCACTCCTTAGTTCAATTTCGAAATTCTTTCATAAAACCTTATTTAACTCCCCATGTTAAGACTCGGATACTAATCAATCAAATTAAATTAGTGACTATTTAATTTATTGATTACTCTCTTTAGACTTACACTTAACTTATTTCATGTGTCAGATACCAAATCCATCGGCTGGGTTTACCATGAAAACTTATAAGCTTACATAAAGGAGTATCATCAATCTCAAAATCGAGATATGGATTCCGTCAACTAATTATTACTTCACAAATGTATATCATTGTTATCCAATTTACCAGGCTTATTGACTCGCGAAAGAATTTCGCCTTTTAATAAATCAAAAGAACAAGTAACATACACAGCTAATAATAATTATATCAGAATTAAGAGTATAAGTACATTAAATGGACTAGAGAAATTATTTTATAAAGCTAGTATAAAAAACTTATCTCTGCTTGATCCGTTCAATACATACAAAATGTACTAGCACAAGAAGTTGGAATTAAACCATTACCATAATCAAGATAAATTATATTTAATCTTGTGCTACAATCATTCCGATGATTTGTCCAATTCCATCATTAGATTGTGAATATTAACTTTTATGTCTTACAAAAACCGATGATTTAATCTTTCAGTGTATAAGCTAAACTCTATACACTAAATCATCTACTATGTAAGCAATGGACGCACAAACCAATACATGGTCTATTTAAAATAAAACTTTATTGAATTTAAACAAGTAAATAAATAATTGTTCATAAAGAATATTATAACAATACGCATGGCTTATAGTATATTCTAACAGTCCACACTTTTACTACAAATTATATACCAATCCAAAAATAGGTAGATTTTACCATTAAAAATGCGCTAAAATGAAGGCACCAAATCTGCGTGTGATTCTGTCAACAGTAAATATGGAATTTAAAACGGAAAGAGATCTGAAAGTTGAAAAAATCTGTTCTTCCATATATTTTCCACCATTGATAGCCATTAAAAAGCTTGAAAGCTTTGAATTCAAATTTGGGTTTTCAATAATCATTATTTGTTTGGATCGGGTGATATTGTAAATAATTCGAAATATGTTTAGGAGTTTATATCTCAATTTTGAGGGGTTTTGGTGAAGATTAGACTTGGTTTTGATTGAATTCACATTGAAACTCGTCGAAGAAGAAGAAGAAGACATATTTTCAGAAATTGTAGATAAATTGTATAAATATAGATAAATTGTAGATAAATTATAGATAATTTGTAGATAAATTGTAGATTGGGAAGACTAAAACTTTTACAAGTCTTCTACAATTATGTCGAAAAATACCAATTATGCTACAATTGAAATGGGAATTGGAATATTAAAATTCAATGTATTCAGTTTGTAAATAAATTTTTTACAAATAAATTATAAATCAGTTTAAGTATTGTATAAAGTTGTATTATTTTTAAGAGTATCTACAAAATTACTACATTTATACTATAATTAAACTACAATCTTGTGTCAAAAAAAAAATATTGACAATAAAATTTGCTCTTCATCTACAAAATTTCTACATAAAAACTATAAATAAACTACAATTGCACCCACACTGTCAACTTTATTTTCTTCCACGAGAAAATCATTTCCTTTACAATTGCACAACCCAACTACTCCTTTATCACGAGAAAATCAATTTCCTATTGATGGCAAAAGCAGTGATACCAAATGATGAAAACTTGATCAGAAGTTGCAGCCGCAACAACCACCTTACTATCCCAATCAATTGTAAGAGACTAATTTTGATTCATTCTCCAATTGTGACAGCATCAACGACAAGCCCCTTCAATCAGTGTTGATTTTTTTCATGATTTAGGAGTTGAAGACAAAGATGGAAGTGAATGCAAATCATGGGGGATACAACTGAAGGTAATTAAGTGAAGAAAAAATTGATGGTAATTATGGGTGAGAAGAGATTGTACGATAATGAGGGAAATACTGAAGGTAAATCGTGTGTTGGGGGGGGGGGGGGTGGTGGTGGGAGGAGAGAGAGGCGGGTAAATGAAATAAAGTGAAAATACGGTCCTAAAATCACGCCTACAATAAATGAAAGAATGATTATACCATTAATTTAAATTATTGTATTTAAATGGTAATTTGGTATGTTTAAATGTAATTAACACAATCCTTAAACAATGAAGGTAATAAGGTTTGGTATATGGTATAGGTATGTAAAAATTCAATAATAAATTATTAGGTTTGTCACTATTATAGCGAGATTACAACAACAGTAAACGGTATAATCCACAAGTGACGTTTGGGGAGCATAGTGAGTATGCAACCCTACCCTATCCTGCGCAGGTAGAGAGGCAGCTTCCGATACTATTATAGTGAAAATACAACAATAATAAGCACAGTATATTCTCACAAGTGGGTATAGGAAGGATAATGTATACACAGATCTTACACCTATCTTTAAAAGACATGAAGGCTGTTTCTGATCGCCCCTCGGCTTAGAAAAGATAAAGAGAAGGGCCAATGCAAGCAAACCAATCGGAAGAACAGGCAAAAACACAAAGTGAATTTTTATAGCGAAAATGTTAAAGCAAATCAGCATTAGAATTTGGTAGTTACTTGGAGTACTTTCAAGCAGAGCGGATTTAAAGTGAATTTTCTAATATATTTATAAGATCCGAGCCAAAGTTACTGTTGCTGGTATCTAGTTCTCCTTCGTTCCCACAAAACAAATAAAATTGAAAAGAAAATCATTTTGTTAACTGCATGTTAATTGTATAAAATATTTGAGATTTCCTTCAGAAAAACCAGGTCATAGGAGACTAAATTTTATCTTTTTTAGATATCCGGCAATTTGTTGTCTCATTGTTCGGATTATTGAGAGATTTTTTTAAATATCCATTTGATTTAAAATTTTAAGATATTATCTAGGATTTTATAAAATGTGAAAAAAGAGAAGTGACAGAAGAATAAGGTCAAGAATGAAACTACCAAGTTCCTTTCCATCAATAGGAAGATAAGACAATGTGGTCTGCTATCAAGCCAATTGAACAGGTCTAATACAATCAATTACCACTTGCTGCCAAGGGTTGCGATCTCTTCTACTTGTTATATGAATGGTGATGTTTCTATTACAATTGAGAGCTGATACTCCAATTAGTCAAGTACAGATTGAAATGACTTTAAAGAAACCATATACAATATAACACATACACTTCATACATTAGAAATTTTGGGTTAAGCCAACTCAAAAACACTGTTAGCATGGTATCACATTGTTTGCTTTCGGCCAAGCTCACATAATTTTTCCCAAAATGCCACACACCTTTAAGAGTATCACTACAAGTTATATGTAGATTCTCCTTATTATCAAACTAATATGGAACTTTGTTCGTACACCTAACAAGAAAACTCCACACTTACAATCAAATGTTAACTCATGAAGTGTCAACGACAAGACCTTAACCTTTATCTCTTAAACAAATGCTTATAACCATAATCTTGGCTATAAGGCCTTCTTAATAGTTCACTGAAAGTTTATTGTGATGCCATGTCTATACATCACAATTATCTTGTCTCTTAATGAAAGAAATCATGGAAATTACCTAATCTTGAGAACTCGTCATTAACCAGTTACTGCATCCAGTTCGTGAAGTTAAATACTCAAATTCAAGAAACAAATGCAAAACTACAGGGGCAGAAGTTCACATAAGTGGGGAAAAAAAGAATCTATCAGTTTGATGAGAAGCAAACACATCCTACGAAATTAACAGAGTGCGTCATACCTATTCTGATTTATACAGTTAATGCATGAAACATTAAGTCAATGCCTCCATCTGCCATTTTCAACGTCATCATCAAAGATTGGTCCGGTCTCACCTGCACTGAGTCCTGATACGGCAATGCCATGTTGAGGTTGAGTATACACACTGTCAACTTCGGGTTGCCTTATAGTAAGACAACCTGGATTATTCACCGTAGACTGTGTACCACTGCGCTGTTCTGCCAGCCTCTGTAAATGCACATGGGGCATCCTACCTGGAGGGAAGAGGCAACGTATTAAAATGTCCATAAGGAGTTCAACTAAATATGGCATATTATGTCAACTTCTTCTTCCAAGTCTTCAGATCAATAAACTAAGTACACCAGTAATAGTGAAAATACGAATCGTTTAACTCATAGGAAGATAACACCAAAACGAACAAGCAGGACATTTTATAGAAAATGCAAGGAACATTCTACATTAAGAATAGGACTATGAAGCTCGGAAACTATTGTGGTTTGCATAAACCACGCATGAATAATCAGCAATAAGCTATAGAATATGGAATAAGCTATTTATCTTCTTATGGAGATAAATAGACAAACATGCAAACCACCCTTGACTTCAGTAACATTACATATTTCTACATCATAAATTGTTGTTTAAAATTATGCAGGTCAAATGGCTAAAGGCCTCATAACTTCTAATTTATATGCAAAATGTGGATGGACCAACCACTCTCTAATAGCAGATGAAAAGGACAGCACCTGTGCAGCCCCACCCTTGAGGATGGAGAGGCGTTCTACTAGGAGAAAGTATGCTTGGAGTTCTGCAGTAATAGAATTTGAAGTTATCTGATATCCTCCAGACAGCTTCCAATACGTATTACAAGTTCTTGCAAGAGAGTGATAAATTAACAGAGGAACTCATTTGCATATCTTTCATATTATTTTGGGCAAACTACAAAATTGACCGGATGGCCGATATTAATTGCATTTGCTAGCCAAAAGTTTATAAAATATGTATATAATACAAAACAACAACAACAAACCCAGTATAATCCCACAGGCGGGGTCTGAGGAGTGTAGTGAGTACGCAGACCTTATCCCTACCTGGAGAGGTAGGGGGGTTGTTTCCAATAGACCCTCGGCTCAAAAAAAGGTGGCAAGGAAGAAAAGGGATGGATAAGAAGAAAGAGGGGGAAGAGGAAGACAAAAGAAAAATATGTATATAATACACATACATAAAATAATACACATTTTGTCGGCTATTATTTTGGGGAGCAGCTAAAAATATACATTTCTCTATTATTATTTAGCTAACTTATACAAACTCATTCTACACATGTGGCAGTCGAATTGACTTACAGTTTACTTCACAAAATATCTATAATGCTTAGCGTTAAGTATTTTAACTAGTAAACTGGCTATTTCTTTGTTTTTGCTGATACAAAGTAGGATTACTGTGAAAAGAGATAATGACAACAGTGAGCAAGTACCATCTATATCATACGGTGGGGGAAAGAATTGTAAGTAACAGATTGAAGCCACAGTCAATCCTGCACAAATGGCACAAAGAAAATAAACAATAAGTATCCATAACCAAGGCAATAAGAAACAAGAAAACCAGAAAATGTACATGTTCATCAAGATTCTACAGACCTAAGAGACCTCCAGCAAATACATCCTGCCAATGGTGCCAGTAATCATCAACCCGGGAAACTGCAACTAATGCCGCAGCCAGTAAGGGCAGGAAAACAAGGCAGAGCTTAGCAACATGGCCTCTTTGATCAAATGCCTTGATTTTCCCAGACAGGTACCAAGCGAGGAAGCCAAGACCAGCAAAAGACCCTATCACATGATACCACAGATGCCAACAAGCTTCAGTTTTCTCTAACAACTAAAAATTTACTCAAAGCAAGCCAAGATTTTTGATAAAACAGCCAACAACCCTACAGCCACATAGAGAAACATAATAGTTCATATTGTCATATCCGAGTAAAAATTGAAGCCTAAGCCACAGTCACCTATGCATTTACAGGAATTCCGAGTTACAAGTTAGATGTTTACTTAAGTGGATTATCCCAGCATAAGCCATTGTCACCTATGAACTTGCTATTTAACGTGGCTGAACTATTTGAGGTGAACTATTAAAAAGTTATAGGTCAAACACATGAGTAAAATAGGATAGGTAGTAACAAAAAATATATTGTTTGGCATTTAACAAATCATTACACATATTTGGCAGGCACTTGACTGAATTGTACCGACAACGGAGCATATATGTTTCAGTGTTCCAGTATTTTATATTATTTAAAGAGCAGTTGAAGTAACTACAAGCAAAAGAATCTAAAATCTTGCAGAGAAATCCTGTGCTAAATGGAGAAGATAAAAGTATCAATGGAAAGGGGAAAAAATAGTTCACATAACCGAGCAGTTTCATTGGAAAAAGGACAAACTGACAGTATGTGCTCATTTTGTTTAAAGGGTCAAGTAAAGGAGATAATCACAATTTTCTGATGCCAACAATACAATTGACAGGGAATAGTTATACTCACAAGAACTATGTCCACTTGGGAAACTTTTATGTCCTTCTTTGATAACACTTTTAATGCCAGTACATTTGACATTGCTTGTGACTGTATCGAACACCTAAACACAGAAAATTATAATTGACAGTTGCAAATGCTGTGATATCAATTACTGGTACAGAAGGGAGATTCCAAGCAATGAATAAACACACCCCTTTCCCATCAGGGAAACACCGCCAAAAGAAGTCCGGACGGGGTCGACCAACGGCATCTTTGATTGCATCAGTAAGAACTGAGGTGATGAGTACAGAGTACAGCAATCCTGAACAGAGGTACACAAAGTAATCAGTCTGATCTGGTTGCATATCCTTGCCACCAGGCAAAAGTTGATAGTCACATAAGGGTCAAACATTACCTAATATAGCTTGATGTACATCGTAGACATCCTTTCTGATGAAGTAAAAGACAAGTATGACCAGTAAAGGTAAGATTATGGCAATAATCTGTTGAAAGACATATGGATCATAAATTGTCCATTAAAGAAGTTCAAAAAAACACATACTACTTTTATAACTATGTATTGCCCCAAACACAATTTGTCTTGAGGATTGCACTTACTGGAACAGCCCAAAAGGGAATGGTATTGTCTTTCAAAGGGTATCTTAAATCTGTCATCATGTCAGATCCAACAAAACGGTGAAACGGTTCTATCACATTTAAAACTATATCGATCACCACAAGTAGGAAGAGAATAAGCCAGTCGTGCATGTGAAACCTTGCTACTTCCACTCCCTGGTTTCTGAATGTATGGGCGCCCAACTGAATCTCCGGCATTTTTACCAACTAACACAAGCAAAATATCGGTCAGTAAAACTTGTATGAGATTGATACATATGTAGCAAAACAGAGATAGCCTCTTGTTACCATATATTCATAGAGATATGAGATTAATCATTTTGTCTTTATAGTCAACGAGACTCAATATTTTCTCTACTGCACTTAGATACAGAAGAAAAGCGGCACTTTTGGAAAAAGAAAAACATATGACATGGCTACAACAAAATCGCTAAAGAACCAGATAACATCTAAAGTGTTTTAAATTCTGATGGCGAGCACATAAAAATATAAAAGGCAACAGCAACAACTACGCTCAATCCAAAGCTAGTTAGGCTACACTATATAAATCCTTACTATCCAGTTCCCTCCATTTAGTCCTATATCATACAAATAATCAATGATTTAGGATCCAACCCTAGAAACACATACAAATGCAAACAAAAAATAGAAAGCTGAAATTAGAAGTTAGTAAACCTTCATAAGAATTAATCATAAGCTAAGAGGTTACACAAGGTAAAAATAATAATAAAGGTGCATATGAACCTAAAAAGGAAACAATTCACCTAAAAGTTCAGAATTACTTATTAAATTAGTTGCAACGATTTGCAAACTGATGCATTAAGCTCCTATTTCGTCATGCAATTGAACATTTCGAATACGAAAAAACACAACAAATTTTCTCATAATGTAGTTCAAACTCTGAAAAGAGTAAAGCTACAGTAAGCTCTCCAAGTGGCAAATTTATCACTTTGATGATAGAACTTGCTGTCAGTTGTTTTGCTTAGTTCCCCTCTCTCATTGTTTTTGGTTTTACTTACCAGTCAGCACCTCACCCACTAAATAACAACAACCTAATGTTGCAATGTAACTCTATCCCTTATAAACCTTCGAACAATATCTATAGAAAATAAAGAAAATAAATTAACCATCAGTTAATAATTCAACCAATCAACTAATCCTCTTAGGTTTTGAAAGTGTTTTTATCCATAAGAATCGCTCCATAGAATGTCTTCAATTTACGCTCTCGGCGCACGTTAACTAAGCCATTCACTGCTAAGAGAGGTATTAGACAGGGTGACCCTATGTCACCATACCTGTTTGTATTGGCAATGGAATACCTCAACAGAATACTACAGCAGCTACACAAGGATGGGAACTTCAACTTCCATCCCAAATGCAGAAAACTCAGTGTTTCTCATGTTTGTTTTGCTGATGACCTCCTTATGTTCTGTCGAGCTGATATTAAGGCAAATATCAGCAAGAGTGCAGTCTATCTGGCTGGTGTGCAGCAAAGTATTAGAGAAGAAATAATTGAAACCTTGGGATTCACTGAAGGTCAACTTCCATTCAGATATTTGGGATTCCACTTGATTCTAAGAAGTTGGCTATCCATCATTATATGCCCCTAATTGAAAAGATCACAGATAAAGTTACTTGTTGGTCAGCTAAATGTCTATCATATGCAGGTAGAAGCCAATTGATTAAATCTCTGGTGTTTGGCATTCAGACTTATTGGGCACAAGTTTCATTATGCCCAAGAAAGTACTGAAAGCTATTGAAGCAGTATGCAGAACTTTCCTTTGGACTGGCTCAGCAAATCTATCCAAAAGGGCACTGGTGGCTTGGGACAAAGTATGCAGACCAATATCAGCTGGAGGTCTTAATATCCTAAATTTGACTGTGTGGAACAAAGCAGTCATAACTAAGTTGCTATGGGATTTGTCTAGGAAGAAAGACTGCCTATGGGTTAGATGGGTACATTCTTATTACATCAAGCAGGGTAACATTGCCACAATTAACATTCCAAAATCAGCCTCTTGGGTAGTCAGAAAGATACTGGAAAGCAGGAATATGATACTGGAGAGCCATAAGCTTCAAGGAGATCTAATTGGTAGACTGCAGAGTATATGTAGGCTGGACAAATATCACATTCAGAAACTATATCTCATTATGCTCCCCAGTTTCAATAAGGTTGAAGGGAAGAACTTGATGCTGATCACTAATGTCCTACCTCGACATAAGTTCACTGTCTGGTTAGCTGCTCAACATAGACTTCCTACAGTTGACAGACTGCAGAACATGGGCATCAAAGTTCCATCAACTTGTGTGTTTTGCAAACAAAATGTTGAAGACTTCAATCACCTATTCTTTGAGTGTCCTAGCACTAACAGATTGTGGTCCAGAATATGCTTTTGGCCGAGGCATTCCAAAACAATTGGCTGCTGGGAAACAGAACTACATTGGATATGCAGCAAAGCAAAAAGCAGACTGTGGCAGAATGTTATCACAGCTTCTGCATTTGTCACTACTGTTGGCCTCATCTGGAGAGAAAGGAATCACATTCGATTTGAAGGGGCTGCTTTTGTGGAGGAACTGATATGCAGAGAGGTTGCCTTACTTATACACCTTCGAGGCAGGAATTGCAAAAATTGGCAGGCTGGTCTGAGACAGCTTAATTGCTTTCCTTAGCTATAGCAATTAGATACTTACTGTTACGATACTTGTGTATAGATAGCTAAGATAGTATAGAGAATACTTGTAAAAGTGTAGTAGCCAGTCCAAACTACTACTATAGAGCCCTATGATGTACATATTCAAAGAGATCAATGAAATTAACAGTTATACCAAAAAAAAAAAAGTCTTCACAAATTTCTCTCTAAGTTCATCCTTTAGTACTTCAATTTTAACTTTACATTCTCATTTTCGGATTTTCCTAACAATAACACCTAGGCAGACTAATTTCCTCAAGCTTACAACCTTAGCATTATCCGAACCAAATAATTGTTCAATCAATCAATTAACTAATCCGTCTAGGTTCTGAAAGTGTTTTTCATCCACACACACACCAAAAAAAAAAAAAAATCGCATAATAGAATGTGTTCACAAACTACTCTCTAATTATATCCCTTAGTACTTCAAATTTAACTTCAAATTCTCATTTTCCTAACAATAATGCTTACGTACTCTTAAATTCCCACAAGCTAACACAAATTCCGACTTAACACAACTAAGATAAAACACAAAAACCAGCAAATTAGGAAGTTACTTTTCTTCCGTAACGCCACAGTTAGCCAAACAAAACTACTAAAGGAGTTGAATTGTAGCATTAAAAAACGAGAACGCAAAAGTACATTAACAATAATATAAAAAATGGAAGAATTTTTCACCTGGAAAATGTTCGAGAAAATGCGTATGAGAGCGAGATATTTGGGAGAGGTTTTTGGAAATTCAAATATTTGGAGAGATAAAGTGAAGAGACGCGTGAAGCAGTGAAGAGGAAAGGGAGCAAAGCAAGCGTCTTCCTTTAGTCAAAAGTAGAGTGAGGATATAAAAAGCAGATGGAATTTGAATTAGATTTGATTTTTAAAAAACGTGAATGCGTTAAGCAAGAAAGAGCCAAAAGGGCTAAAAATTAAATAAATTTTGCATTTATCCTGCCGTAAAGAAAGGTACACTGGGATAAAAAGCGGATGGAATTTGATTTAAATTTGATAAAATATGAAAGCGTTAAGCAAGAAAGAGCCAGAAGGGCTAATAATTAAATAAATTTTTCATTTATCCTCCCCAGGAAAAAGTTACACTAGGATATTTTTCTTTTTGAAAAAGCTGAGTGAGGATATAACAGTGACGGAATTTGAATTTAAATTTGATAAAATATGAAAGCGTTAAGCAAGAGAAAGCCAAAGGGGCTAAGAATTAAATACATTTTCCATTTTCACTAAAAAAAGGTACACTAGGATATTTTTCCTTTTAAAAAATTGAGATACTTTTTTCGAATATTTTTTTTATTCCTTGTTTAATCACATTTAAATCTCCAATTTACAAGCTCATCAATTAAAAGAACCCAATTTGAAGTTTTGAACTAGTCGAATTTTTTAGCAATAGCTTATAATTCCAGAGGCTTTAGTTTATAATTTTCAGGGCCTTTTTCCTCGTAGTGTTTTTTTTCTTGAGAATCTCTGAAATATAATCTTCTTTATAAATTCTTAATGTGAAATCACTAGCTCCAACAACATGTAGTCATTGTTTCATGGTTGTGACCTCGTGCACAAGAAAATCTTTAATCGTTTTAATTTTCTATTTGTTACAATTTAATTGATAAGTGTATTATTTAAATTTGCAAAAAATCATAGTTATCCTATAAAAATATCATAAATATAAGGTGTTTTGCTCAAAAGATATATGCACTTTGTAAGCTTAAAAACAATCAAAAAGATATGAGGGTAAATCGTAATCAAGTATAATGAGTCATAGAAGAAGTTATTTCTCTAGGATCGTAGTAGATCTTTAAAGTGTAGAAGATAATACAGAGTTCTTGCTATTAGAAAGAGATAAAAAGATATAATGATATTTGTTTGATAACAGTAGAGAGAGAGAAAGTAGAGAGTTGGTATATTCAGAACTATCGATCTCCCTTATTACACGGTCGAGGTCTCCTTTATATATTAGGAGACCTCTCCTCGAAATACACGAAAAGAAAGGTACAAAAGATGGTGGCTCCCTCATACGGAAGAAGTCATGCCTAAAACAGTGTCATTCCTCTACTTAGTTGATCAAGACGTCCTTGGTCGGGCCGTCCTCATCTGATTGACGAGGCTTTGAGGGTGGCCTCGTTATGAGGGACGTGCTTACTTAGGCAGCGGCGAGGTGAACCAAATTTCACCTTATACAGTTAGTCCCTCCATCTGTTGGAGGCGTCCTCGAGGGGCGTCTTCAATGGACGGACAAATTCGATTCATTTTTTACGGAAACTTGGTCGTGCCTGTAGGCGCCTTATTCGCAGAATACGGTCATGATGGCATTGGTTGGGCCGTTGACGCATGACTTACCTTTTTTAAGGTGACGTCAACAGTCACATGCGTAATCATTACACCTGTTCCCGAGACTTGTTCATAACGTGACGTGACGTTTTGGTTTCCGGCGCTGGTTTCAGAACTGAGCCTCTTCGATTCCCGTGTGCTTTTCTCCTATAAATAGGAGAGTGGTTCAAAGGGTTTCATCTTTCGATCCTTCAGAAAGTTTTCCTTTGCTTAAGCCTTCATCCTTTTTCCATGTAACAGTTATATTGCTTTCAGAGAGATACCTTCCCTGAGAATTATTTTACTCACCACCAATATTTCATTATTCACCGCATATTATGGCGAAACGCCGAGAAAGTAAGAAGGCTAAGGGTGGTGCCTCTTCTAGGGTTCCACCCTCTTCTGATGGTGAAGGGGAGGGAACGGGAAAAACCCTAGTCCTGTTAACGGTAGATAATATTTTGCCGAATGATTTGAATGCGAGAAAAGACTTCAACACGTCAAGCCCCTCTCAACCTTGGGAGGAGAGCGATTTACTTCAGTCCCACATGGACATTCTCAGGACCAGGTTCAACATTCCTGACCATATTGAGATGGTTCCGACTGGGACGGACCACGCCAATGTGCATAAGCCCGGCTTTTGTGCTTTTTATGAATATGCACTTAAGGTTGGGTACAGCTTCCCGCTTAACTCTTTGGGGGAAGAGTTGTATCGCTTCTTTAATGTATGCCCGGACCAACTTACACCTTACACCCTGAAGGTGTGCTTGATCCTTACTACGTTTGTGGGTGAGGCCGGGGTCGTTGTTTCCATTAACCATCTGTTACATATGTTAAGTCCCAGTTATATGAGGGGTACCATGCTTCAACTGAGGAGTCATGACAAGAAGAGCTTTGTCGTGAGGGCTGACGACAAAGCTAAGCGAAGTCTGGCATAGATTCTTCTTCGTCTGGACGAGCCATTTGGTGTCCGATCCTGAAGGATTTCCGGAGGCGTGGAATATAGGACGTAAGTACCTCCGCATGTAGTTTTGCGATGTTCCGTCTTGAATAACTTAACTCCAAACTTACTTTCTTTCTTCTTCTCTTTTGTTTGTAGTGGCGGCTCGCTCACCCCGCCCCATCGGCGACATTAGGTCGTGGGTGACGGGGTTGATACCACATGCAGAGAAATGTCGCACCTGGCCTGAATTCCGTAGGTTGTATTGCCCAATTGGTAACAAACTCCTCCATATATACATTTATTCGCATTTTGTCTTAGCTCGGAGACCTTCTTACCTGACGCGCTTGTCGTTTGTCAGGTCGGGGTGCTTTCTTAAGGACCAAGAAGAAAAAGACTGAATTCGGCCCGGCCAGAGCGGAGTGTGACTCCGAATATGTATTTTTTGGGTAGCTCGCCCAGGGGTAGCCCCCTTCGATTTCCCACCAAGGGACTACATCGGAGGCCACAGCGGAGGCGGCACCTGAGGCTGCCTCTGTGGAGGTACAAGAGGTTTTGGCGGCGGAGGCAACAGAAAATGCTCTCGTGCCGGCACCAAAAGTCGCTCCAGCGGAGGCAGCTTCCAAAGGAGAGGAGAAATCTGAGAAAAAGAGGCGGCGTCTGATTACTGGCAAAGGTATTGCTATTGAAGACGTGAGGAGGCCCAGTGAGCTTCGCCAAGTGTCAAGGTCGACCATTATGGCCGAGGCCATTCGTGCTTAGGGGGCAGCTGCCGCCCGTTTGGCTCGTGCATCAGGAGGTGAGTCATCCTGCACTGTTAACGTGGTGGTCGTGGAGACTGAGAGGACGGGCTCTGAAGCCTCTCTCAAGGAGGCACTGGGCTGCTCGGCCCACGTGGAGATGAGGGCGGGCCGATCTACTTGCCGTATTATGATCCCTAGGGGATATAACTTGTTGAAGGATAGTGAGCATGCTGTTGTGGACATGACCCTATTATGCGCGCATGCCAAATGTGAGTCGCTGAGGGATGTCAACAACGGGGGCCTGTCAAGGCGGGTAGCTGGTTCAGCCTTACAGGTAGCTTTCGGCGCCCTTTCTTTATTTTATCGTTTAAAACGACTGCAGTCTGTATTGACACGATTCTTTTCTTCATTTACAGATCCTCGTTTTGGAGGTAGAGAGGAGGAGGCGTGAGCAAAAGAGAGCGGCCACCTTCTCCAAGATGGAAAAGTACAGAGAGGTCCGTGCCAATCATCGGGCGTTGGCAGACATGTTTAAGCAGGATCCCCAGTTCCAGACGTTCTGCGAGGGCCTTAAAGAATCAGAGGCTCTTTTAAAGAAAAAGGCGGTGGAGCTGAAGGAGTTGGATAGAAAGTTGATGGCTGCCTTGGCCCGAAATACTGAGCTGGAAACTCTCCTCCGATCAAGGGAGGAGGACTTGGGGATTAGCCGTGGGATAGTGGCTGAGGCTACAGAATTACGAGCTCATATCACTGCTCTCAAAGCCGAGGTGGATGCCAGAACGACCGAAGTGGAGGCTCTTAGGCGATCGCCCCCACAAGATGTCACGGTGCATGACATGTGGGTGTACCACGATGCCAGATTGGTTGTCTTTGAGGAGCATCTGGCGGTGGGTCGAGTTTTTGAAGCGGAGGTAGAGATGCAGCGAAACTTAACTCGCGTTGCCCGTGAAGCGGCCAGTTATAGCTCCGACTCACTTGGTAGGGAGGGCTATAATTCTGAGGATGTGAACCGCCTAGAGTCCAGCTCATGGATTTCCAGGGCTTACCAGCATGGGGGCGACAGCGGTCCTGATGGCGACCAGGCGTCATGATGGCAAGGTGGTGAAGGCCTCTAGGGCTTGTATATGAACCTTTTGCAGATGTAATTTTTATAGAACGTTTTGTGTATATATATTTTTGATGAATGAAATATAATTTTTCTTCCTACCACTTGCCTTTTTTTCTTTCTTTCGTTCTCTTAGAGCTTTTGTTGCATCCTTTGTTGACCGTCGGTGTTGGTCACTTCGATCGAATTTTGGATCGAAGATTTTGGCCGTAATAGAATCAACGTTCCTAACCATGTAGGCAATCTTATCTGTTGTTGGGTCGCTTATTTGCCGTGGTCCAGTCTTAGGCCGACCGTTGGTGAGGATGGCCTTAGCCATAATGTAATCGATGGCCTTGGCCATGATTGAAATGATGACCTTAGCCATGTAGGCGACTTCGAGTGTTGTCAAGTTGGTTTATTTACCGTAGTCGAATCTTAGGCCGACCGTTGGTAAGAATGGCCTTAGCCGTAATGTAAGCGATGGCCTTGGCCATGATTGAATTGATTGTCTTAGCCATGTCGGCGACTTCGACTGTTGTCGAGTCGTTTATTCACCATGGTCGATTCTTAGGTCGACCGTTGGTGATGATGGCCTTATCCATAATGTAATCGATGGCCTTGGCTATGACTGAACTGATGGCCTTAGCCATGTAGGCGACTTCGACTGTTGTCGAGTCGTTTATTCACCGTAGTCAAATCTTAGGTTGACCGTTGGTGGTGGTGGCCTTAGCCGTAATGTAATCGATGGCCTTGACCATGATTGAACTGATGACCTTAGCCATGTAGGCGACTTCGACTGTTGTCAAGTCGTTTATTCACCGTAGTCGATTCTTAGGTCGACATTTGGTGATGATGGCCTTAGCCATAATGTAATCGATGTCCTTGGCCATGATTGAACTGATGGACTTAGCCATGTAGGCGACTTCGACCGTTGTCAAGTCGTTTATTCACCGTAGTTGATTCTTAGGTCGACCGTTGGTGATGAGGCCTTAGCCATAATGTAATCGATGGCCTTCGCCATGATTGAACTGATGGCCTTAGACGTGTAGGCGACTTCGACTATTGTCAAGTCCTTTTATTCACCGTAGTCGAATCTTAGGTCGAACGCTGGTGGTGACGGCCTTATCCATAATGTAATCGATGGCCTTGGCCATGATTGAACTAATGGACTTAGCCTTTTTACACATTGGATATGGCTGTAGCCTTTTTACATATTGGAGATGGTCGTAGCCTTTTCATTCATTGGAGATGGCCATAGCCTTTTTACACATTGGAGATGGCCGTAGCATTTTTACATATTGAATATGGCTGTAGCCTTTTCATTCATTGGAGATGGACATAGTCTTTTTACACATTGGAGATGGCCGTAGCCTTTTTACATATTGGAGATGTCGATGGCCATAGCCTTTTTACATATTAGAGATGTCGATGGTTCAATCCCTGTATCAGGTCCGGCTGGAGAGCGTATGGAGAGGCGGGCATGATACACTTGTTCCACAAACATCTCCAAGTGTCCCTTTCATTGCCTCGTTTAAAACCTCCCCGAGAAAATCCAATCGGGACAATCGGGTGAGGGAAAAAGAGTCCGACTTGGGGAGGCCTTTTAGAAATGGAAATATTTGAGGTGGGCGACATTCCAGTTGTTCGAGAGTGTTTTTCCTTCATTGTTTCCAGTCGAAATGCCCCTTTATTTTCTATTGCCGTGATTTTGTAAGGTCCATCCCAGTTTGTGCCCAATTTTCCTTCACTTGGATCTTTGGAGGCCAATGTCTTGGCTTTGAGGACGTAGTCTCCTACTTTGAGCGGCCTTATTTTTTCCCTTTTGTTGTAGTACCTTTCGACTTGCTGCTTTTGGGCCACCATTCTTATGTGAGCCATTTCTCTTCTTTCCCCGGCTTTATCAAAGTCTTGGAGCCTATTTGCGTCATTTTCCGTTCCGCTGGTGTGTGAATACCTCAGGCTTGGTTCGCCTACTTCGACGGGTATGACCATGTCGGTTCCGTAGACTAACGAGTACGAGGTTTCCCCTGTGCTGGACTTGGGTGTGGTCTTGTGTGCCCATAACACCTCGGGTAACAGTTCAGGCCACAACACTTTGGGATATTCAAGCTTCTTCTTCAGTATGTTTAGTATGGTTTTGTTGGAGGATTATTCTTGCCCGTTGGCGGCGGGGTGGTATGGCGTGGAGAGGATTCTCTTGATGCGCCATTTCTCGAAGAATTCGATCGTTTTCTGACCGACGAACTGTCGTCTGTTGTCGCAACTGATTTCTTTGGGGATGCCGAAGTGGCATATAATGTTCTTCCATATGAAGGCTATGACCTCCTATTCGCTTATCTGTGCGTACGCACCTGCTTCTACCCACTTGAAAAAATAGTCAGTCAAAACAAGCAAAAATCATATCTTTCCCGGTCCTGCGGGTAGGGGGCCGACTATGTCCATTCCCCATTTGATGAAGGGCCATGGAGAGGTGATTGAGTGTAGGATGTACCAATCGATCATGCCAAAGTACGAAAGTATTGGAAATCAGTAACCTTTTGGTTTACGGTAGAATATGCCTCAATTGCACTAATTCTTGTCCAATATAGGCCACAAGATAAAGATGGGAACTTCTCAATAACCCTCTTTTGGCCAGAGACATTTTTTGTAATGATGAGATATTCAATATTATTCTCATATATTGTCTCAATATGATATCCATTTTGACGGATATCTTTAAAACTCAATAAGTTCCTCTTGGACTTGGAGGAGAACATTGCATTCTCTATGATAAATATTGTTCCTTTAGGCAGAGTTATAGTAGCTCTTCCACAGCTTTCAATTAATTTACTACTACCAGAAATTGTAGTAACATCTTCCTTACACATACTTAAATGAGAGAAATATTTCTTCTCTTTGAATATTGTATGTGTGATACATGAATCAACTAAACAAATGTTTTTACAATTGAATTTTGATCCAAGTTTGTTTTGTGATATATCCATACTTCCTTCCCGTGATTTGACATACAAAAGAAATATATGAATAAATATTAATATTTTCTAAGATAAAGGGGACCGGTTCTTCATATAACTCTACGAATTATGCATAGTATTTTGCAGGAAGCTTAACATGTTGCTTATTTATAAAAAACATAAGATTTAGCGCAAAGCATAGAACTAAACGAGACTTGAACAATACTTTTAATGCAAATTGTAATGTTGGAATATTCTACGCGGAATGTCACTAGTACTTGCGTAGTAAAAAAAATATAACTTATAAGGCATCTATTCTCAAACGCTACAACAAAGTATATTTATACAAATATTAACAAAAGTTCATAAAACAAATCTCGCCTAAAAGCGTTGTAGATAAAAGTTGATATGTAGCCACCATGTTTAATGATTGTATATAGTTAGGCAGAAACTTTAAACAAAAAAAAATTGTCAGTGCTAGAAATTCAAGATTTGGAGGAACGAGTCATCATCCAAACATTAATTGCATGGCACTATAAACAAAAAGGAACAAGATTTAAATATTAGGATTATATCTAGTCTGAACGAACAAACGCTATTTCATAAAACAAATGATACTAATTAATACTAATAACTACTACTCATGTAAAAGAACTATAATTACATGATATTTATTCACTAGCTACTAAGAATATGCAAAAAAAATTAAACTACTCAATCTTCTTTAACCACGGATCCATCACCGATCAAGTGGTCTATTTTTCCATCAAGGCGCTCAAAGAAGTCTGCCACATCCAAGTGGGTGATGCGAAAATCATTGTCAGAGACAAAATTGCCTTCAAAAGCCTTTATTCTTTAGAGATGTTTGATAAAGCTCAACCAAATGTCTTGGTACACGACAAATATTTGCCCAGTGCCCTTTTCCACCGCAACGATAGCATTCAGTTTCTGAACTATTTGCTTTTGGCTTCTCATCTTTCCCTTTCCGATTTTGGTGGTTATATTTCTTTGGGAGGTGATTGACACCAGGAAAATTTCTTCCTTGTCCATGGCCACGACCACGGCCATGACCACGACCACGACCACGATTAGAGTCATGGCCTTTTTCACGCTTAGCATAATGGGAATACACCTCATCCACTTCAAGCAATGGTGTAGACCCAGTGGGTCGATTTTCATGATTTCTCATGAGCTAGTCATTGTTTCGCTCAACCACAAGGAGAAGAGAAATCAACTCAAAGTACGTCTTGAAACCTTTCTCTCTATACTGCTGTTGCAGAACCATATTGGAGGCATGAAACGTTGTAAACGTGTTTTCAAGCATATCATAATTAGTGATAGTATCTCCACAGAGTTTCAATTTAGAAGTAATTCTGAACATCGCAAAATTATATTCAGAAACAGACTTAAAGTCTTGAAGCCTCAAATGAGCACAATCATATCGAGCTTGTGGCAGAGTGACCAACTTTAAGTTGTCATATCTTTCTTTTAAGCCATTCCACAAAATAAGTGGATCTTTGACTGTGAGATATTCAATTTTCAACCCTTCATCAAGGTGATGGCGCAAGAAAATCAAGGCCTTAGCACAGTCTTGAGTGGATGCTTTATTTTCTGTCTTTAATGGCGTCTCCAAGACCCATTGCATCTAAATGGATTTCAGCATCCAACACCCATGTCATATAGTTCTTGCCCGAAATTTCAAGGGCAACGAACTTTCTTTTCATAATGTCAGTCATAATTAAAAAGAGGAGAAAAATTACCTTAATCTTCTCAAAGTGCTTCTTGAGACGGCAGAGTCTCGTGCTGATAACGTGTTATAAAATAATAAAAGAACAAGAACAATATTGCAGAGAAAGAGAAGAGAAAGTTCTTATTAAATTTTGGGTAGTTTACAATGGGGTAAGACCCCTCTATTTATAGGAGGAAAAATGACTTAGCCTTAATGTAAAACTCTCTACAAGATAGATATTCACTCCAAATAGAATTCTATTCTTAACATCTTTCTCATTCTAATAAACCGACCCTTTCCTTAAACTAATAAATTGACCACCCAAAATAAAAAATTTAAAAACATATCGCAACTAACATCTGCCCTTTAATTTTTTCCCCACTTAGATTGATAAAAGTTGTTTGAATATGTGAAAGTGTTTTACCGAAAAATATGAGGGGTGCATAAAGAAAGAAATGAAAGGAAAAGAAAAGAGAGGAAAGTTATGGAAGAAGACGACGACGAAGAAAACAGAGGCTGCTGCAACAAGAATGGAGAAATGAAAACGATAGTATGTTGTAGGGTTTTCTAATGAGGGGTAATTTCAGAATTAAAAAAAATTATAAGGGATAAGAATGTAATATATCTGGTCAAAGCAATATGGCTTTTAAGTCAATTTCGAAAAAGTTGGGTTTTCCAACTTATTGATTTTGGTTTTTTAAGTAAAAATTGCACGGGGCGCCCTATTTGGTCCCACCGTTTAACCTATACTTATATTTTTAAAATTATTTAACATATACCCTAATTTTAACAACTTCAGACGCGTGCTCTTCTTCCTCCTGACCTATGCATTCCTTTCTTCCTCCTCTTCTTTTTTGATGAGTTCCCCTGTTTAGATTCTTGAGAGTTCATGCTAAACTGTATCTCTTAGTTTATGGCAATATGCAAGAATAAAACCGTCATCTTCGCTCTCTGAATTTGCATTTCTTGGTAATACATGGTTTCATTGGTAGTGCTGCCTTTCTCTTATGCCCGCATACTCGCGGGACTGAAATTATAAATAAAATTTCAAACTTGGGCATCTGAAGTTCGCCAATAACAGCGCCTAATTTCATACTCAAATGTGTGCTGTTTATACCTTAGTCTCTGAAGTATATAGCCCATATGTTTGACAATCTTAGCCAAATATCTGAAGTTCATAACCAAATGTCTAAAGTTTATGTCAAAATATCTGAAGTTCATAGAAAAATATCTGAAGTACACAATTGAACTGAAGTTTGCCCTTGCTTATGAATTGAAATTTGCGTAATTGTCTTTGCAAGTCAGGCCAAACTTCAGACAAAAATATCTGAAGTTTTGTTTTGATAATGCTACACTTCAGGCAAAAAATTATGAAGTTCAAACTTTAGACATACACAATTGAACTGAAGTTTGCCCTTGCTTATGTACTGAAGTTTGCGTGATTGCCTTTGCATGCCAGGCCAAATTTAGGCAAAAAATTCTAAAGTTAAACTTCAGACATAAATATTTTGCTACTTTAGGCCGATATTGCTAAAGTTACGCAAAAAGTGGGTACGCTTGCAATTTGTTTTTGCAAAGCGCGTATAAGTTAAAAGGTGGCCAAAAAACTAGGTATAGATGCAAATACCCCATTTTTTAAGCCCTTTTTTGAAGCCAAACACTTTCACGAGTTAATAAGTGCTTAAAAGCCATCCAAACAGGCTCTAAGTCCGTATTAACCCCGGAAAAATCTTCTCCCATATATATTTTCACATATATTTCCACGAATTGTATTCTCGTCGATGGGGTATGTTATTGGTCTATTCGGTTAGGATTCTTTCACTCCCAGAAAAGGAGAATATAGTAATGCCAACTACATTGCGGGAAAAGCGGGATTTCCGTTGGTTCTCCTTGTGGAACAAGTATAGAAAATGAAAATATTTGAAGTGAACATTAGTTGTCAGGTATATATGTCTACTAAATTTATGGATTGTGCATTGTTCTTATTCTACATTAGATTTGAACATCTAAATTTACTAGCATAGCAAGTTTTTTAAAAAAAATGGCAAGTCTGATGCACAAAATATTCACACAGGATCCGAAAAAGGATCTCATCGCAATGGATGTGATGTATACAGCCTAGCCTAATGCATGTAGTAATAGCTGCTTACTAGCATTGCAAGTTACATGGCATAAACCAATAACATATCCAGTGTAATCCTACAAGTGGGATATGGAAAGGGTAGAGTGTACGCAGACCTTACTCTTGCCTTTAAGAAGGCAGAGAAGCTATTTTTTGTAGACGCTCGGCTCAGGAAGGGAAAAGGGGAGGGGCAATAACAAGCAAACCGATCTGACAACCTAAGCGAAAATACAAAACTAGCACTAGGTAATGCAATCAGAAAATCGAAACAAAAAGACAATAATAAGTAGTAACAGAAGTCTTGGGATACGAAGATACACAAAAGATACTAAGGGGTCGTTTGGTTGTAATACAGATTATGCCGATATAAGTTATGCCGGTATAAGTTGGGATAAGTTATGCTGGGATTGTTGTTTATTCACTATTTAGTATGTTGTATTAAGAATTACAATTTCATAATTTCTAAGAAGAAGGTATAAGTTATACTGGTGCTAATCACCCCACTCTATAAGATATAAGTCATCCTGGTGTTAAAATAATACCGGGATAACTTATACCTGGTTTGCTAACCAAACATAGTATTAAGGTGGTATTAAATTTTTATAACACACCTATACCTTCTTATGCCTCATGCCAAACGACCCCTAAGTAGTTTATCAAAGCTACTGTTACAAATAAGGGTAACACGCGGCTACTGTTACATGGTATAAAACAAGAAGAAACTTATATCATAACATAGCAGCTAGCATGTACTTGTATCAGAAAACTCAGAACACCAATCTCGAATAACAGTATAACACAAGGAACAAAGGAATATAGGTCCCAAAAGCTAAAATATGTAGGAACATACAACTAAAAATGCAGCCTAACTATTCACAAGAAAATAATAAGCTGAGCTAGTTGAACAAAGATAAGCATGGGAGTACAGTGTCCATATGTCTCACATTCTGCCGTACTCCACATCCTCAAATGGATTGGAATTTGTACCGGATCGCTGATTCAATTGTACCTCCGGCCGCTCTACCTCTAATCCTCCGTTAGTAGGGTGGACATGTTGTGTGTTACTGCGAACCTCCTCCACTGCACGGAAATATGCATATGGTCCCCATCCTGAGGACAAAAAAAAAATAAAAGAACAAGTCAATGTAACAATATCCATATGACCGGGGTGAAGCTAGGTGTTAGTAAAGGGTTTAACTGAATCCTCTTCGCCGGAAAATTATACGGTACAAATGGGGGCAAGAGTGACTTTTTACGTTATATATAGACTGTTGAATCCCTCCTCACAAGGTAGGAGTAAGGAATGTGTGTACACTACCCTCCCTAGCCCCACGGTGTGGGATAATACTGGGTATATTGTTGTTGTTGTTGTATATAAACTGGTGAATCACCTTTGACACAAGGGAACATTCTAGCTAGTGATAAAGGAGGTTCAAAGTTGTTTTAGGTTATAGGTTCAAATCCTATATGCGACATTCTAGCATACTCTTTTGAATCATCTTGTAGCATTTCTGGCTCCGCCACATATGACTATCCGATAATGCTCAAGTCTTTGATATTTTTCTTTCATCTCCTCAAAATTGTTCAGATCACAATGAATTCACCATAATCTTCTTGGTATCTTGTTCCTATCCCTTTTCGCGATCATTCACAACAATAGATAATATTCATAGGAAATTAACAGAAAACACTGTTGTACTTCTGGACTTCTACTGATACAATATGTAGTGTAATAATAACAACAGCGATAACAAAAACAACAACTATGCTTGAATCCCAAAATATAATAAAAGTATTAGGAGATTAGTGGAGATCATACCTTCAGTATGGTATGGAGCTGGGAAGAACTGCAGGTAGCAGAGCGTTGCAACGACAAGGCCTGAAATGTGAAAGACATGGAATATTAATCGAAAAATTGAAATGCAACCGTCATTTACTGCACAATGCAGAATTTGAAGACGAACCTATCAATCCTCCGGCAAACACGTCTTGCCAATGATGCCAGTAGTCATCCACGCGTGAAACCCCGACAAGACATGCCATTAGGAGAGGAAGAATAACTATACATAGTTTTGCTACATGTCCTCGACGATCAAATGCTTTAATCTTCCCTGCCAAATATAATGATAGAAACCCGAGACCAGCAAATGACCCTGCAAAAAAAAACCATAATTTTGTCGATAATGAGATGCAGCACCCATTTTGAAGTCTAGGAGCAATCTTTATTAAAGGTTTCGACTAAAAAATCTCCAAAATCCTGATCTGATGTACTCGGATATAGAGGAATTGGAGAAAGTTGAGCTACATACATGAGGTATGGCCGCTGGGAAAGCTCTTATGTCCTTCCTTTATATCACTTTCTTTACCATGGCATATCACGTCTCCCCACTGATCATAAACCTGAAAAAAGAACCGGAAAATGAATCAAATGAACCAGTAAACAATAACAACATCAACAACAAATCCAATGTAATTTCACATAGTGGGGTCTGGGGAGATTAGTGTATACACAGACCTAACCCCTATCTCGCTGAGATAGAGAGGCGGTTTCCAATAGACCCTTGGCTCAGTAAAGCATAAGCACAACAGTAATGAAAAAAACACAGCCAGACACAACAATGAGGAGCCATAGAAAAGAAGCATTGAAAATAACAAGATAGTAAGATGACCAAAATGAAAGCAACAACAGGCAATAATAGAAACCTAATACTAAAAACAATACGAAAAAATGAACCAGTAAGCAAACTATAACTCAAGTTAATGAAAGAGTTGAGCACCAATTTAAGCAATATGCTGGTAAGTCAGTTATGACAATCAAGAATATCATATAGACATACATAGACTTTTATTGAGTCCTATAGAAGTGCACTAAGTTGCTACCCTTAGCTATTGCAGTTTGATCAATAATTACTAGAGGAACGATAAAGCACATGAAAAACCATCAAGTTTTGCAGCCTAGAGTACTTTTGCACAGCTAAAATATAGAAGCTTTAATTCACTAAAGCATTTACTAGGAAGGAGTAGCATTATCAGAAAATCAAGAACTGGATGCATACATCTTTACCATCAGGAAAACAACGCCAGAAAAAGTCAGGTCGAGGACGGCCTACTGCATTCTTGATGGCATCCGTGAGTACAGCAGTAATTAGTATGGCAAATAAGAGGCCTGCAATTTTTGGTTAAGTTAAAGGCAATTACTTAGCAACAAAGGGAGCGCATTCCATTTACTACAACAAAGAAAATTAAAGTCACAGGGACAAAGGTCCCTCTACTGAATATTCCACTCGCGCTCTCCATTGCCAGGGAGCCTTGGCGTAACTGGTAAAGAAAAAGGGCAGCCTGGTGCACTAAGCTCCCGCTATGCCCAGGGTCTGCGGAAGGGCCGTACCACAAGGGTCTATTGTACGTAGCCTTACCCTACATTTCTGCAAGATGCTGTTTCCACGGCTCTAACCCATGACCTGGAAGGTCACATGGAAGCAACTTTACCAGTTACGCCAAAGCTACCCTTCGAAAATTAGTCTAAAGAAATTACCTAAAATGCTGTGGTGCAAATCGTAGACGTCCCTCCTCCTCAAATAGATGAGAACAAAGATGATAATAGGCAATATAATTGCATATAGCTGTTCATCAGACAAATATGTTAGAAACACTAGAAACTCTAGAAACTCTGAGATTTAAATAAACTTTCTCTACAATACATTGATACACTCGATATGTTTAAAAACTATAGGTATACTTACAGGAACAGACCACACTGGGACTGTATTATCTTTCATGGGATACTTCAGATCTGTCATCATATCCTTTCCAACAAAACGATGAAATGGACCGATGATATAAAGGACTATCTCTATGACTACGAGCAGCAGCAATATAAGCCAGTCATGCATGTGAAGTCTTGCAACTGATGATCCATGTGACTTAATAGTATGTCCGCATCCGAGCTCAATCTCATTTCTATTGCCCTGTTTCATTTGAAACAGAAACATTAGTATGCATGCTGTTGTAAAACCTAACAAGTACATAAACTTGATAGTTTACTTGATAAAACTTTCAAACAAGCAAGAGTTTTTTGAAGTTAGCAAAACCAGAATGAATAACCAGTTCATTTTCAACCACACAACATAATCAACAGAAAAGGGACAACAACTACTATGGCTCAAACACAAGCAATTTGGGACCAGCTATGAAATCTCAGTATCCATTTCGCTTTGACTACCAAAAATTTGTTAATCCATTATGATGTTTAAACGACTTCAGGAGAAAAAGAGACTGCTTTGACGACAACATGCTGAGATTTCCAGATACTAATCCTGCAGAAAAATTGGTCAGAGATAAACCTACAAAACACCATCTGCGCTTCAACTCTACAAATCTTCCAATATTGCTACAACAACTATAACGCCTCAATCCCAAACTAGTTGGGAGCGGCTGTAGATCTATCGATATTACTATGAGTTTCAAAAATCCATTTTCTAATTATGTTATGGGAGCACTAAATTGCACCGGTATAACTCCTTAATCCCAAACTAGTTTGGGTTGGCTGTAGATCTACCGATATTACTATGAGTTCAAAAATCCATTTTTAATTATGTTACTGGAGCACTAAATTGCACCGGTATAATGCCTCAATCCCAAACTAGTTGGGGTCGGCTGTAGATCTGCCGATATTACTATGAGTTCAAAAATACATTTTCTAATTATGTTACTGGAGTACTAAATTGCACCGGTTGAAAATCATACTTTAATTATTTGTATCCGTAGAAGAAACTACTAATGCTTGCATTAGGGTAGGTTGTCTTCATTATACCCTTAGGGTTGCGGCCTTTCCCCCAGACCCTGCGTGAATATGGGATGCTTTATGCACCCCCGGCTGCAATACTTGCTAATCTGTAATTCAGTTCAATCCTCAAATTCTACTCACCCCATAAAAAAATGGATTTTTCATCACAAAATCCACAGAGTTCCGCTAAACAAGACAGTCAATAACAATTTTACAATAAACCATATGAGTAAAGGACAATTGCAAAAGAATAAAAACAGAAACAGCAATTCAATAGCAGAATCAGAAATAAAAAAAAAACTAAAAATAAATACCAAAAGAAAAATGTACAACAACAACAACAACAACTACCCAGAATACTCCCACCAGGTGGGGTCTAGGGAGGGTAATATGTAGACGAGCCTTACCCCTACCCGAAAGGGCTGGGAGGCTGTTTTCAATCGACCCTCGGCTCACAGGAGTAGAGGAAAAACAGTAGTAAAACAAAAACAGAGACAAAAACAAAAACAATAGAGCATTAGTGCATTAGAAATTCCAGCAAAAGAAAAATATATCATGTAAAATTGAAAAAAGAAAAACAAAAGGAAAAAGGCCAACAAACCTGAAATACAGTCTTAATCTTATCTTTCCAACCCATTTGGACACTGCTGATACTTCAACTTCAAATTCCAAAGAGCAAAACCCAAACTCAAAAATAATCTTGGAACCTAAAATCCAAAAAAAAAAACACCAAATTTTTTTAAAAAGGAGACAATATTTATCAGCAAAAAATCCTTCTAGAAATAGTACCAAGAGCCCCAAGACTTAGTCTTTATCATAATAAGAACAGCTTTGACTTTTTAAAACAAATTAATGGAGTTAAATCAAACATTAAGCATTGAAAGGTACCCTTTTAATAAAGAATTTATCAGCAAAAAATCTTCTAGATATGATACCAAGACCTTCTAATTGTATTTATCATAAGAACAACTTTGACTTTTTATGATAAAATTAACATTGAAGTGAAATTGAAAGTTACCTTTTAAGCAGATATTTTCTGATAAGCAAAGCAAAAGAATGTTTCGTATTGGACCCCACAAGTTTATGGCTTAAAGCTTCAATTTTTCAACAATGGCAGAACATGAGGAGCACAGAGTAAAATGGAGAAATAAAAATAAAATGTAAATACAGTGTGGAATGAATTATGTATAAAGTATTATATATGTGACAGTTAAGAATTTAAATTCTCAACAACTGTGTGGAAATGGTGCCGTGGTCCAAGGAAAGAGATTGCTACTGCTTAATTTTTGAAATAAAATTTTAAAATATGAATAGGAGTTTATAAGATCAGATTTGATCACAACCGTTGATTTTGTCAAAATTATTAAGCGCGTGGTCATATTTTGACGGCTTGGTTGGTTAGTTGGGCTATATAACTGTCGAGGATGGGCGGGACCCACATAAGAGATAGGTCCAGCTCATTTCCAAGCAAATTCTAATTTTTGTTTTTAATATAATAAAGACTCCTCTCAACAAAAAAATAAAAAATTACCGTCACAACATATTGCTCCATCCGGTTCACTTTAAATAATTTTTTGACATTTTCTAATAATTCATAATATTTGATTTTTTTTTAAATATAAAAAAATTTAACTTCTCCTTTCTAAAGTTGCCCTTGAAGTAAAGAGCCTAACAGTAGTTTGTTATATTTCCAATGAACAAATTAAAGCTAATATAATCAATTTTATTGTTAATTAATGCTAAAAAATAAATTTTTTAATATGTGTGGAAAAAATCAAAAAATTATTTAAAATGAATTGGAGGGAGTACTATTAGTTTAATTTTGGACTCATATATATATATATATATATATATATATACATATATATATATATATATATATATATATATATATATATATATACATATATTAGTTGCAAACAATATATCAAAATTATTCTTAGAATTTTGTGATATCAAGATGTAGTGTACTCCCTCCGGTCCAAAATAAGTGATTTTTTGACCTTTTTCACACAGATTAAAAAATCTACCTTTTAGCATTAAAAGTGAATCGGAGGGAGTACTATTAGTTTAATTTTGGACTCATATATATGTATATACATATATTAGTTGCAAACAATATATCAAAATTATTCTTAGAATTTTGTGATATCAAGATGTAGTGTACTTCCTCCGGTCCAAAATAAGTAATTTTTTGACATTTTTTACACAGATTAAAAAATCTACCTTTTAGCATTAAAAGTGAATTGGAGGGAGTACTATTAGTGTAATTTTGGATTCATATATATATATATATGTATATACATATATTAGTTGCAAACAATATATCAACATTATTCTTAGAATTTTGTGATATTCAAGATGTAGTGTACTCCCTCCGGTCCAAAATAAATGATTTTTTGGCCTTTTTCACACAGATTAAGAAATCTACCTTTTAGCATTAATTAGCAACAGAATTGACCATATTAACCTTTACTATATCATATAAATACTCCTAACATATATTCCAATACTATTTACTCCAAGGACAATGTAGGAAAAAAAATAATTAATTCACTCTTAAAATCTGAAAAAATACTTATTTTGGACCAGAAGAAAAAAACCAAGAATCACTTATTTTGGACCGGAGAGAGTAATTCCTACAAGAGTATATCACTATAAACAAAATAAGAATATAAAAATCAAAGAATGTTCTTTTTCCGGCATAAATTAAAGAGTGTTTAAATATATGGGGAAAACATTGTGGTTAACTACTTAACTTATATTAATGTTATTTTAAGAAATTCCAAACTATAAAATTTTAAACCAAATAAGTTCTAGAGCTTTTGCCTTTTCAACAAAAAAAAAATGTTATGAAATAATATAAGAACAAAAACAATATAGAGAAAAGTAGAGAGAGGAGTATTCTTATTGATACTTTGGGATGATTTACAATGGGAGAGAACCCCTTTATTTATAGGGAGGTGGTGACTTAGCCACCAAGTAGTAAACCCTAAGATCTCTCTAAATATGGACATTCACCTTAAATAGAATATTTTATAACACTCCCCCTTGAATGTCTATTCAATAATGTGCCTCGTTAAAACCTTAACTAAAACAAAACTCAATGGGAAAAAAATTATAGAAAAGGAAAAAGAGTACACATGTTTGAATATGCGCCTATTGGTTGCCTCGTTAAAAACCTTGCAAGGAAAACTCAGTGGGACAAAATCTTGTAAGGGAAAAAGAGTGCAACGCGCATTAACTCCCCCTGAAAAGAGCATCAATTCACATCCTTGAGCATTTGCATTCCAATCTTGTGCACCATCTTCAAAACGATCTTTTGTAGAGATTTGATAAATAAATCAGCCATATTGATTTGAATAAATATTCCGCACCTTGAAATTATCATTCTTGATAGATATGAACATCTTCATATAATGTCGTGGAATGACTCTTCAATATCTCCATAGAGGTATTCTCGATGCCATCATGCTTATAGTTATAGCAAGATACATATGTACACAAGTTGCACTTAGGATGTGGTACTTCAGGACCAAGAATTGTATATGCTTCAAGCAACTTCAATCATTAACTTTATACTTTCAATTATTTGAACTACATGTCCAAAACTACATGTCTTTCATATGGAATCAATTCTGCTTGAATTGTATCTCTTCCATTTAGCCAATATTTTTGTTTGTATTCGACAAACATAAGATCCTCATCGATATTTAGCGCTATCATAAATGTCGTCGACGAACATTTTATATCGGTTCCAGTAAATTTTCATAAAGACATAACATGGAGATCTCTTTATTCATATATTCAGGTACCTGAATCTCTCATGAGATTTTATGAAGTGTTATGTCATGTGATCTTCTAGATCACTTGCCTCACTATTATGATCACTTTGATCATTTGCTCATCTTCTTTATTAAGAAGTTATTTTGAAACCGATTTGTCTATACGCTTTAAGCGTATCAAAGACTTTGTCCTTCTGGGACTTAATATGAGCATTTGCAGTGAGAATATAGTTACTTTCTTTGGGTCAGCAAATGCGTATAACATGCTTTGCAATATGTTGCAATTGAATTATCCTTTTATGAACTTCAGGTTCATATTATGATATTCGAGGATCTATATATACAAATGATAATTCATCCCATGTAACCTTTTCTCAAGTGTTTATCATGTCTCCCCCTCATGTTAGAAAAGCTAACTTGTTTCCTCAACTTTGAGAGTCCATCTTTGTGCATTATGGTGTTAATGAAAATATATACCGCACATCAATAATAATAAGATGAAATTATTTGGTTCCTGACCCTGAACCACTTGTGAGGGAAGAATATAATATACTCTCGTATACAACATATATCAAACTGATAACTTTGTTCTCATAAGAAACAGTTTAGCTATTGAGTGGAGGCACTCAATAATTATCTTGTTAAACCAACTATGATATAAACCAACTTATCAAGATGAGCTATCTTGAATAGAAAATCTGGAAATTATGCTCGAAGTTATATTACTGAGCAATTTACCTCGCAAGCACCGGCCAGGCTGCGGGTTAATAACAATCGCACATGTAACCATATCATAGATGCATTATATGTGGTATACATGGCAGGTGAATGAGCCCATATTCACCTTTGATATTTCCAGAATTTATGGGATTCAACCCGAACTCTTTAGTTGGTTAATTAATTAATGAGAACAAGTAATACAAGAGAATTCGTAAAGAACTTTCTAGTTCTTTAATATTTACCCATGTGAATTCTCTATTACTGCACATCATACTTAAAATGATATGGCTAACCTGAATGCCAACTGAATAAATTATCAATATTGATAAACTTCAAATTTACACCATGACATGTGCAATTATCAATAAACTTCAAGTTTATTATGATATGGGTTTTTATATCAATAAACGTCCACTTTATTGTGGTATTCTTGTGTAGTACAAACTGGAGAATAAAGCGGGTAGTTTTTCACATGCAGATTATCCCGCTACAAGTTGTAGTAATAGAAGATATCAAATCTTTCCTTTATTTATAGTCTCAATATAATCAATCGCTTTCACATATACTTTGGAAACTGAATAAGTTTCTTTGAGACTTACTACAACACAATACCTTATTGGTAATCAATTGTGTTTCTCCAACATAGTAATAATTGGCTCTTCTAGAGCTCTCAATTAATTTTGTACTACCACAAATTCATCAACATCCATGTGGTGAATATCTCTTTTAAAGAGAAAGTTATACCATTATGGTCATGTCAAAATTATATGCAAGATATGTTTCTTGCATTATTATTGTCCTTTGATAATCACATTGACAAATTATTCTGGCGTACAATAGGTATGTGACCAATGACTATTCATGCCATAACAATGACATTATTTTCATATATCATCTCAAACCTCCTTCTAGGGGTGAGTGTGGTATATTCAATACCAATTTCATGTTCATATTCTTCCAATATGTATTCGTGAATCAGATGTTGTCACATTCACTGCGGGGATATGTGATTTTGTTATCCTTTTCAAATCTGTAAATGCGTCTGGCATTCGATTTGCTATTCTTTGCAAATGGATAATATTTTGCACCTCTTTTTCACAAATAGAGGTAAGTGGATCAAGATGAGATAATGATGCATTTTTCCACAAAATTTCCCGTTTGGTTTCACCAACTTCTCCCCCTAATTTTGGGAAAAGTGTCTCATCGAATTGACAGTCTGCAAATCGTGCAGTGAACAAATCCCCTGTCAATGTATCGAGGTAGCGAATAATGGAGGGCGATTCAAACTCAACATATATTCCTAACCTTCTTTGCAGACCCATTTTGGTGCAATATGGCGGTACTACAGGCACATATACTGCACATCCAAAAATTCTTAAGTGGGATATATTAGGTTCATGACCCAAAACTCATTGTAACGGGGAATATTTGTAATAATTCGTCGTTCTGAGACGAACTGGCATTGCTGCATGCAAAATGGCGTGACCCCAAATCGAAGTGGGCAGCCTCGTTTTCATGAGTAAATGAGGAATTCAAGATTATTCTCATCTATTGTCTCAATATGATATCCATTTTGAATGATATCTTTAAAACTCAACAAGTTCCTTTTAGACTTGGAGGAGAACATTGCATTCTCTAAAATGTTGTTCCTTTAGGCAGAGTTATAGTTGCTCTTCCGGAGCCTTTAATCAATTTACTACTGCCAGAAATTGTAGTAACATCTGCCTTACAAATACTTAAATGAGAGTAATATTTCTTCTCTTTGAATGTCGTATGTGTTGTACATGAATCAATTAATCAAAAGAGATATACGAACATGAGAATAAACAAATTTAATCCGTTGCTTCATAATTAAACAATATTTTCAAAATCTGCTGAGGTTAGTCGATTAACTTAGTTAATAGTCGACTAACTTGGGAAGCAGTCATTAGGTTAGTCGACTAACTAAATCAGATAGTCGACTATCTTGCCTTGCGGAAAAGTCCAGTTTTAATGCGAAATATTAGTTAGTCGACTAACTTAGTAAACAGTCATCAGGTTAGTCGACTATCTAAATCAGATAGTCGACTAACTTAGCTTGCGGAAAAATCCAGTTTTAATGCGAAATATTAGATAATCGACTAACTGTTAGGTTAGTCGATTAACTCTACTGGAAAATAAAAATATCTTTGAAATTTAAGCATATTGAAATATTTTAAAGAACTAATACTAACATTATATCATAAGCTAACTAATACGAGCTGATACTAATGACTATTAGTTTATTCACTAACTAATACAAATAAGTAAAATAAAATCAAACAACTCCATCTTCCTTCATCACAGATCCATCACCAATTAAGTGGTCTATTTTCCCCTCAGGGTGCTCAAAGAAGTCTGCCACATCCAAGTGGTGATGTCAAAATTGTCGTCAGAGACAGAATTGGTTTCAGGGCATTTACCTTTTAGAGATGCTTGATAAAGCTCCACCAAATGTCTTGGTACACGGTAAATTTTCGCCCAGTGCCCTTTTCCACCGCAACGATAATATATAGTTTATGAACTATTTGCTTTTGGATTCTCATTGCATCGTGCTTGTGGCAGAGTGACCAACTTCAGGTTGTCATATCTCTCCTTTAAGCCATTCCACAAGATAGGTGGATCTTTGACTGTGATATATTCAATTTTCAAACCTTCATCAAGGTGATGGCGCAAGAAAATCAAGGCCTTAGCACAGTTTTAAACCTTCATCAAGGTGATGGCGCAAGAAAATCAAGGCCTTAGCACAGTTTCAAACCTTCATCAAGGTGATGGCGCAAGAAAATCAAGGCCTTAGCACAATTTCAAACCTTCATCAAGGTGATGGCGCAAGAAAATCAAGGCCTTAGCATAGTCTAGGATGGATGCATTATTTCTGTCTTTAATGGCGTCTCCAAGACCCATTGCATCCAAATGGATTTCAGCATCCAACACCCATGTCATATAGTTCTTGCCCGAAATTTCAAGGGCAACGAACTTTCTTTTCATAATGTCAGACATAAAACAAAATTACATCAAGAGCGTGTCCATACTTACGGGTTTTATTACAATTATCACATTCACTTCAGGGAATGGATCATAATCATCTGTATGTGCTATATACAATCTCATGTCAAATATTACTTTCATAAAGTGAAAGATTATTTTGAGAATCTTTATTATTCTTATTATCACAATGATGACGATTATAATTCCGTCTATTGCCACGTCCACATCCATTGATACCTTCACGGTAATAATTTTGTCTTCTTTCAGACTTATCACATACTGCTGTCACATTCTCTAAAGGGAATGAGAATGAAGCAAATTCAATGGGACGGATTTTCAATTCTTTGCCCACAATCATACATGAATTTAATCATGGCAAGACATAGAACTTTTACCATTTCACGTGGTTATAATTCCTTACAAACTCCATTAGAGTTATAATCAAACTTTGTTGTCTATGTTTGTATATGAAATCAAATCGTAGAATTTCAAGAATTTGAAAGGGAAAAATAAATTACTTACCTTTAAGGTATACCAATAAATGTTGTGATATCAAATATACCTCTTGAGTTTCCATCCCGTTGCATTACTTTAAGATAATACCATCTCTTCTATTTTTCCGTATAGAAATTCTGGAAGAAGGAAGAAATCAAATTCAATTGGTTAGAGACTCGTGCTGATGTTATGAAATAATATAAGAACAAAAACAATATAGAGAAAAGTAGAGAGAGGAGTATTCTTATTGATACTTTGGGATGATTTACAATGGGAGAGAACCCCTTTATTTATAGGGAGATGGTGACTTAGCCACCAAGTAGTAAACCCTAGGATCTCTCTAAATATGGACATTCACCTTAAATAGAATATTTTATAACACGTATGGTTTTTTCAGTTTATTTGACTAATCTAGAGAAAATGGTTAGGTAGAGAATTCTGAAACTCAGGTTCATTGCTCGAGGTCATCACATATTTTTAAAAATAATTTTTTGAAGTTTTTAAAATTATTAAAATAATTCAGAATTTATATTCAAGTGAAAAAGGTTGAAAATTTTATGACAAATATTAATTTCGAAAGAAGCGAAAAAATTTCGAAAAAAAAAAATCATGGCCAAACGAAAAGTGTTTCCAAATTTAGTTGTCTTAAGTACAGAAAACAAAATAGTATTGCGTATAAAGACTTGTAGTTTAAAAATGTTTTATTGTTGTATCATTCTATTTGGGGTGGACATTCGGGCAGTTCATATTAAATATAGAATTTTGATTTTTGAATTAAAGAAATAACAATACAAATTCAATCCAAATAAGTTCGAATTAGACCAGATTTTTTAAGTTCGATTTTGGATTAATCGGGTTGGATATGTTGTATTTTTGGTTTTGAGCTTATAAGTTAACATGTTTCTTCATTTTACAAAAATTAATATCCAAATGAAGTACTCCTATTAAATTGCCAGAAAAGTTACTCATTCTCACCACAATCATCCAAATAAAGTATTCAAGTAATGAAATTACTATCAAGAAAATGCAACAGAGACATTACTACAGCTGATAAGAAGTAGTAATAGTAAAATTATGTCCAAGTAGAATGTATTCTAACAGTATCTTAGTTATTAATATTGCATATATGAAAACTATCTAATGGACAGGGTATTTAACTTATTAACATTGACATATATAACGTACAAAATATAAAGTGTAAAATTTTTGGATTTCCGGATATCCAAAAATCCAAAGTTCCAAATCCAACATCCAATTCGAAATCCAAAAAATTTAAAAGTTAAATTCAAAATCCAATCCGTAATCCGAAAATCCAAACCCAAAATTTTGAAAATAAGAATTTCGATTTGGATTTTGAGTTTGCCCAAACTATGCCCACCCCTAATTCTATCAAAAACACCATGACCGGAAAGGTTAGCAACTATCAATATTGAATATGGTGGAACGGATGAGATTACTCCATTCTTATATTTTGTTTGGTCAAATTTCCAAAATCAACTTATTTCAAAAGTATTTCTAATTCATAGGTATGTTTTTCAAAAGTACTTTTAGTGATAAGTAGTTTTGTTTGACTAATTAATTTGAAAAATACTTTTGAGCTGCAATGAGTATTTGACCAACTTTTAAAAATTGCTTGTAAATGTATTTTTCTCAAAAAGATTTTTAAAAAAAGTACTTTCGGGAATAAGTTATTTTTTCTGCTTCTCTAAAACTGCTTCTGCTTCTATTAAAAAACATTTTTTCCTTCTTCTAAAAGCTTGGAAAATACTTTAACTTTGAAAAAAATTATTTTATTTATGAAAAAGAAAAAAACTTTTGTCCTTGAAGAAACTCAGCCAAACATGTTATTAATCAAAATAATTATATTCGAGCTCTAAGAATAAATACACTTTCTCCTTTAATAGAACTTACGTGATGCGAATTCGAAGATGATTAAAAAAAATAGTTTGGGGTCGTTTGATATGAAGTATAAGAAGATATGGTGTTGGTATAAAAAATTAATACCATTTTAATTTTTTGTTTGGTTAGCAAATCTGGTATAAGTTATTTCAGGATTAAAATTAATATCGAGATAACTTATACCTTGTAGAGGGTGGAATAATTAGCATCGAGATAATTTATGCTTTCTTCTTAAAAATTATGCAATTATCATTTTTAATATAATATATTAAATAATAAATAAAAAATAATAGCAAAATAATTAATCCTAACATAACTAATTCCGACATAAGCCGTATTCCTAACTAGACGATCCTTTAAAGTATCAACAAGGGAGTTTGTAGGGTCTGCTATGTTAAGCCATTGGAGTTGGTGACCATAACACATGCCAAAATTTTGGGGTAGTTCATCTGCTTTCTCAATAAAATAATGATTTTTCCATGTTTTACAAATAAATTTCTTAATAAAAACAATCAGCCTAATAACGCCACTAAAATTTTAAACCACATAGTTTTCTCCTCATCTCTTAAGGTAGATCCAAAATCCAATACAAAATATAGACACATTTGGATAGTTGTTCAATGTTCTACCATCGAACCTATCTATAATAATCGTTTTCTATAATAGCATCTTATGACAATGGTCAAAGTTTTTTAACAAATTTTTCATATTATATTGTAATATATAATAACACTTCATTATAACAGCTAAAAATATTAAAATTGATGGGACATCTATAAAGAGATTTGAATATATATAAGAAACAAAGAAAAATAAGCTACAATTATTATCACAAATTTAAAGATTATGTCAGAAATACCAAGGAGAAATAATAATTTCTAGTTCAAATGCTTTTCTGGAAAAATAATTCTACCATGGGAGAGGGAAGGGCGATTATTGTGTGAAATATTTCAATAGTACCACTAATCTATACGGTCAGATCAGTCGCACAACCGAAATTTTTTATTAAGGGGTATTAAAATATATAAAAGCAAACTTATCAGAAAATTAAGAGGGGTCAATACATAGTATATATATATTAAAAAAATTACCTATCTATACAGTATATTTTTTCGCAAAGAGGTATCGTTTGACACCCCTTCCTATAAGGTGGCTCCGCCACTGAGTCATACATCTCTATAATAATATCGTTGTATAACAGTCATTCACTATAAAAATGTGTTGATGCCCCCTTTTTCTAATAATGGTCGAAATCGGATGTACGACATTATGGGAGTACAACTCTATTCCCTTGCGAGAATTGAGTTTTGAAATTTTGAGAGTCACCACCTAATGATTATAGTGCATTAGGACACTTTTTTAAAAAAAGGAAAAAAAGAGATTTGAGAAGAAGAACCAGAGTTTGGGTAAAGAGCATTGAGATTATCTCAAGGGGAATGTGTTAGGCACCCCTCAAGATCCACTATTGTGATTCCTGGAAATACTACAATTGTGACTTTAGAAGATCGAAGAAATAAGTAAGGTTTTCACATAATTATTGCAAGCGAGTTCATAAGTTTAAAAGAGAAAAAGAAATGGAAGGTTTTAGAAGAGTTAGTTTAAAGAAACAAAATTAAAAGAAACATTACAAGTAAAAGGAAAAAGGGGCTTAGGTTTATACGTAATATGGATCACATCAATGCAATACCCGGCGCACACTCCTCAAAAGAGGGGTCGCACGTGATATTAGCGCACCGGTCATCATATCTATATTCTACCCTTCCCACCCCTTAATGTATTAAAGCGTGATTAGTCTCGTTTACTTATTGCGTGCTAGTACCCGTCCCAATCCTATCAGTCTCAGGGTATTAGGACTTCTAATCCTAAAGGGTAGAAAGGGATGGGGGCCTTTATGGAGTTTAAAGGACAAAATACTAGTTCGACATTCAAAAATATGTATTAAATAGGGGAAGAGCAAGCAAGCAAGCAAGTAAAGCTCAAATAAACTCTTGAAAGTAGATAGTCATGTAGTTTAGCACGCCTTTGCAAATATTGGTCTGGTCTTAAATTAGATTAAGCAGTGAGCGGGCTGGTTTAACACATATATTTAGACAGAAAGTCTATATTAGGCCACTCGGATACCGTTTTCAGAGATTAAGGCACTTGATTAATGCGAATCGAATAAAATTACATAACTAGTATATAAGGTTTTTGAAAAAAGATATGCTGCAGACTTAGAAAACTGTTTAGAAACGAGTTCAGAAGAGAAAACAGACCGTCTAGTTGTATTTAAACACAGAAAGGTAGTTTTTAAAAAAAGTTTCAGATGAGCCAGATTGTTTAAAGAAAAATAAGTAAATTGCAGAACCGGTTTAAAGACGATAAGTTCAAATAATGAAACTGAACTGGAAAACACATTTGGTTAGATTATTAGAACAAGAAAAAAAAGCAGTTTCAAAAAGACATACATGTTTAAAAGATTAGGTTTTAGGAACAAAAGTATACGTTAATTTGAGAAAGGTTTATCAAAATGATTAAGTTTTAGCGTGAATGAACCAATTAATTTAGTCGATTGTTACTGTTTTTTGACAGGCGAGGCGAGTTTGATTTAAAACTCCTATAGGCATGATATCTACGAGTTATTGATTTTAAGCCTTGTTAATAAACTTGTGAACAGATGTTGATTTGATTAATCCTTAAAGTTTCCTAGTGTAATCCTTAAAGTTTCCTAGTGTCATGAGTATGCATATTCATATAGGCATGATATCTATATGCAAGATTGTAAAAAGTTAGACATTGACCCCTATAGGCATGATTTCTATGTGATATAAACAGTAAAGATAGAAATATGATTTCTACCATTTAATGCAGAAAAGTAAACCCTACCATTTTCACTATATTCCCCGAGTTTATACAAGTTATTACAAACCCAAAATAGAGAAAAATACATCAGAAGCTAACGACTAGATCTGAGCATCCTAATTCAGACTTAGTGTGTAATAATATGCGATTGAACCACTTTCGGGATTCAGATTTCCAAAGCCTTCTCTTTATATAGGGTGTTTTGAAGTTTCAAGGAATTTCAAGAATTTCTGGCATTGCTTACACCCAAGATACCATTAGAATAGAAACAATGCAGTGTGAAAAAACCAACTCTCAGGCATCCAAGTTCAGAGGGAGCTCAAGGGTCCCAAAGCAAGGCTTGCAAGAGAGGGCAGAACTTAATAACTAAGAATAAGTATAAATGTGAAAGGGGTTTGGGAAGCCATAACAGGTGGTGGCCATGCCCAGCCACAAAACAGGCTGGCACACCTCTGACAAACCTATTTGGTCAAACAAATAAGAGCAGACCTATTGAAGGTCTAATCAGGGTATGGACAGTGATTAGTACACTGCCACACCAAGGTCTAAGGCTAAAGCACACATAAGCGGAAAGGGAGTGGGAATTATTGAGTTTGGGATTCAAAGAATCCAGTCGAGCCACATGAACAACAATGTTTAAGCATTGTCATGCATTATGAACCATAACTCACATACAAAGAGGGGTTGAAGGAGAGGGAATTCAGTCAATAGTAAAAACAACAAATATGAAGAAGCAGTAAAGTAAACACACGAAAGAACTGAAATGTAAGCACGTAGGGAAGATGCAATATTAAACAGAAGGGACATACTAGTTGCAAAAATAAACACAAAAAGAAGCAGAACACTTGTAGCCGCGGACAAACAAAAAAATCAACTCAGGACTTAGCATAACAAACTAGAATACTTTGCAAAAAACTTAGAAGTATTTGAGAAAGAGAAAGAGAACTAGTGTGTTTTTTAGAACTTGTCTGTGTGTGTTTGTGATAATGAGAAAATCAAGTATTTATAGCATAAAAATAGGCAGAAAATAAGGCAAGGACTTTAGTTCAACAATAATTAGGGAAACAAGTGTCAATTAAAATCAAATCAGTATCAAAGAATTCCTTTCATTAAGGAATTAAAATCAAACGGTAACATGCAAGTGCTAAATAAGGAAAGAAATCACGTAGGCTGAATATGACTAATAAGGAAGTATTTCCAGCATAGTACATGTACATAGTAGGCAATAGAGGCTAGGTTCATCATGCTTTAATCAAGGAAAGGTCTATAAGAGTCCAATACCAATATAATCAAGGTAAGGGGATCAATCAACTTAAGTAAAAAAGGTAGGAGTCGGAACTTCAAAGGAAAGCATTCAAATAGGTCCAACAAGCAGAGAAATCAGTATAATCAGGAAAGAATCAATTACAAGAGTGCAATCAGAATCAGACAAAGAGATTTGAAATCAGTCCATTATCAAGGGCTACTTTGAGAGGGAAATTTAGCATATAAAGAAGTGTATAACCTTAGGCATGTGAGGTTGTACTCATGACAAAGAGAATAATCACATGATAGTCACGTAAGTCAGGTTTCAGTGATTTAGTGATAGAGAAAGGACCAGAAGCATGCAAGGAGTTGAGTGAAAATCATAGTCAAGTTTGACAAGTAGCAAGAACTCAGAACCAAAAGAAACCACATAAAGGAACATAAATGTTGAAGCAAAGGAATCAAATTGAGCAATTTCAAACAGACGAAGGATTTCAGGAACTCAAATAGACCCCAAAGAACTAGGGTTTTCAAAATTAGTCAGGTTTATAGAAGATAAGCAGTTAAACATATAAACAATCTTAGAGTCTCAAATAAACACCAAAAGTTAGAGTTTTCACCACTAAGCAGTGAATTAAACAATACTAGCGTGTAGACTTTAAAAAGATCAAACAAATCTAAAAAATTAGGGTTTTCAATCTCCAATTAAACCTAGAGATGATAGGAATATGAATTGAACCGTCATTTAAAAAATAGACTTAGAAACCTTAACTTAAAATCAAAGGGTTTTGAAAAAGAAAATTTGGGAAAAATATTTTAAACATCACACACAACATAGATCTAGCACTGATCTAAACGAAAAATCAAAAAGGAACGTCGAATAGGCTAGGGTTTCTCAGAACCCTAAAGGACGAGAAAGTCTTGGAAGATGCAAGATCATATCTGAGTCGATGAGGTCGGAACCATGCTCAGGTTGCTAAGATACGCCAGAGCACGGTCGGAATTGGCTAAAAACCTTGGATCGACGAAGGTCTGGGTGAAGGCTCTCGAAGAATGGCCTTGAATCTTTAGGAATCAGGCATGTGCGAGCAGTAGGAGGTGAGTATAGATCGTCCATGGCTAGAGCAGCCATGAATTCTGGTGGATTTGAGGTCAAAAAGGGGTAGGCATCGATTAGGGTTTGAGAGCGTTTGAGAGAGAGGAGGACATGTCTGAGAGAATGGGGATGGCTTAGGAGTCGTTTAAGATTAAAAAAGTTAAGGGGGAATCTGGGTCGTTGATGAAAATGATCAACTGCCCAGATTAAAAAGGACACAGGTGGGTTTGATTAATTGGGTAACTGGGTTGGTTCGAATTGGGAATTGGGTTGGGCAATTTTGAGCTTGAATTTGGGGCTGAGTTGAGGTGCAAAATTAGGTGAGATTGCATTACAATTGAGGCTAAACAGTAAATAGCCATTTTTTCCATTTTTGTTTTATAAAAAATAACAGTAATAATTTTAAAAATAAATTAAAAGTACTGGATAATCAAATGTTATATAAAAATTAGTTTTAAAATGTTGAAATTGATTTTATAATTATAAAATGCTATCAATTACAAAATAGGCCATAATTATAATTATATGCAATTTAGCTTTAACAATGCCAACTAAATTTGTAAAAATGTGCAAAAATTACCTTAATTATATTTTGGTGTAAATATGAGGATTAAAGAAGTTATTCACCAAAAAATGATAATTTGGGAATAATTATTTGATTTTATGCTATAAATAGGCAATAATTTGGTTTAAAAATCATTAAAATGCCAAAACTCTTGGGTGTGTTTATATTTGCACATATATATGCTATTTTAGAAGTATTTATGGTACAAAAATACATAGGAAAAAATTGGGTATCAACAAAATGTAACGACCAGACCGATCGTTTTGAGATTTTGTACTTTGAACACCAGTTCTCGGGCACGACTTGCCCCGTGTAATGTATTATGACTAATGTAGATCGTTGGTTTTGATTTTCAAGGAAATCGGAACGAATTTGGAAGAACTGTTCTCAGCTTGCAGTTTGAAATTTGAAAGGTTTAACCAAGATTTGACTTGTTTGTATATAAGCTCGGATTGGAGTTTTTGTGATTGGGTGAGCTCCATTAGGTGATTTGGGGCTTATGAGCGTGATCAGAATGTATTTTGAAAGTCCGTGGAAGGTTTAGGCTTGAATTGGCGAAATTGAGATTTCGACGTTTTATCACTATTTCCTCATTGTATTGACTTATTACTTGTACCCAGTCATGTTGTTTTTCAGTGTTTTACAACTCAGCCAGTTCTACTCAGTTTTGAGACTTAAATAATATTTTTAAATAATTTTGTAGGCTGAGAACTACTGTTTTACTAATGCTCGAGGGGCTTGTGATGATTTTCGGATTAAGTGCGACCGAGGGCCAGATGTGAGGATACACTGATACTGAGGTTGAGGGCCTGAGATACATATATACGTCATGAGGTGGCTTGAGTGATATGAGGCTGAGGTTTTAGATTTGATGCCACGAGATAGCTTGATATTGCGCTTGGGTCGTAAGAGGCCCCTCCCGGAGTCTGTACACTCCTAGTGAGCCCGGGTACTCATATTGATCTGAGAGTGAGTCAGAGGCGTTGATATTGTTCTTGAGAGTGAGCCCGAGGGGCTAATATTGTTAGTGAGAGTGAGCCCGAGGGGCTGCTATTGTTCTGAGAGTGAGCCCGATGGGATGGTATTGTTCTGAGATATTGCCCGAGGGGCGAACCTTTATATGTTTATTTTTCATATTTACTTACCATTTTTAACTGTTAAAACTACGGATTTTTTGTGCCCGGGGGACGGATTTCTATGCTTATCTGCACTAACTTTTTTGCATTCATTTGCGTAATTGTTGAAAAGGCTATTTTCAAAGAAGTTTAAACTGAGCTAAGATGTTTTGAGAGATTTCACAGCTTCATTGCTTTCCTAAAGGCTTGATTTGCTTTATATGATTTCTTACTGCTCATTTGTTATTTACCTTTATTACTCACTGAGTTGGAGTACTCACTTTACTCCCTGCACCTTGTGTGCAGATTCAGGTATTTATACACCCCGTAGCGGGTTTTGACTGATCGGAGGCAGAGTCATTGGAGTTTAGCAAGATGGCTACTAGTGTCCGCAGTACTGCTTTTCTTCCTCTTTATTTTATTTATCTGTACTCAGTACATTCAGACTTGTCAGTTGTAGTTAGACCCTAGTAGATGCTCGTGAATTGTGACACCCCGGTATCGGGTTGTGTTTGGGCTGTATTCCGCACATTATAAAAATTCCTTGCTTAGTTTATGGTTATCTATTCATACTTAGACTGTTTGTTAATATTTAACAATCTTGAAAAGGTGAAATGGGTTAGTTGGATGGTCTTGTCTTCACGGGAGACGCCATCATGATCGAATTTGGGTTTGAGTCGTGACAAAAAAAACAAGTTGTGTATGGAATTAATTTTTATGCTATATTATAATATATGTTGTCTATAACAACACTTCGCTACATGCAAAAAATCTGAAACAAGTAAAACTATTATATAGTGGTTCGACTGTGGTTCAAAATTTTTTTATTAGTTTATCGTGCTTGGATCTTTATTCAACTGGATTTAATTAACTTTTATTAATTAGGCTATAACTAGTAGAATTAAACTTCAGATATCTGAACATAAAGATTCATTGTGTTTTTTTTTAAAAAAAAAAACAGAAGGTCTATTCCCCAATATCAAACTGGCTAGATCGCAATAAAACTTCTATAGAAAATGGTGATAGGAAATAAATGAATAAACTAGAGTTTTGAAAGTAATGACTATATAGAGAACTTACCTAAGAAGATTTCTTCCCTTCCTCTACATTTTCCTCAGTTCAAACTTGACAAAAATAATATTATAAAAAAATAAAATAAAAAATTTTTGACCAAAAAGAAGTGCATATCGTGTAGTACTGTATTTCATAATAGAAAATTCACATAGTATTTTACTAAAAAAATTGTACTTCTCTATCTGTTTGAAGTTCTAGGAAAACATTATTCTTTTCAATTATTCTCTATTTGGTTCTTGTTTGTGTATATGCTTATTGTGCCTTTTTAAAGTTCCAATAATGTTTCAAATAATAAAAAAAGATCATGCTAAATTTAATTGCTACTTGGTCAAGTACGACATTTAAATGCGAATCGGACAGACAATTCAAGATTACAAAGTATTTCATGGATGATATTTCTCAACTCTCACTTAGAGGTATTGATTTTGAGTTTTGAGAATAAAAATATTTTTAGTAGGAAACACTTGCCGTTAAAATGGATTTTATGTTACACGAATCTAAATTAACTGGGTTAGTGTATTTCAAATATCAGATGGTTAAACAAAGGAGTATGCAGAAGACGGAAAAACGGGGATTAATTATTTACTCGTAAAACGGTATAATTGAATTTGTATAGTGATAAGCAAATAAATTGAATTGATCCTAAAATGATAAATAAATTAAATAAAATGCACGACTTAGCGTTGGAGTCAAGATAAGACAATGAATAACTTGGTTCTCGGAGCAAAACTTTCGAAGCCAGTGATATCAATATCAATAAGCAAGAAATGAAATATCATTTGAGCTTTTGGATAATATATAGTATAAGATTGTGAGAGAATCCGTCCCCTTGCAATGGTGGTTGAAATCACTATTTATAATTGCAAATAGGGAACAAGGTCCTAAAATCAAGTCCCTCTTAAATGACAATTACGGGGGATCATTGAAGAATGTATAACAGCATGCTATGAATGTCATAATTCTCTATAACGCATGTGTAATTAATATTACATAATATTTTTCATTGAATGCTATCTGGTGGCAGATATTCATTTGTCTTTATTAGCAATATTTCCTTCGGGAGCTCTCCAGTGTTAACCGAAATTGCTGTCCCTAGTCCTGGTTTCCACCTGTCTCACTTTCAGTCTCTTCAATTTCATATTTTTACGTATCGCTCTATTATACAAATATTTAATATGAACCGATTTTACCTTATACACTAACCTTATTTGAAAATTAAGGAGATGATTGAGTATCTGGATTGCAACAAGCTGAAATAGCTTTGATACAAAGGTTATTTTTATAATTTTTCCTATGAATTAATTGACAGATAAATGGAAGCATCAATTATTAAGTGAGAAAATGCATCCAAAAATTGAAGTACCTATCTGTCTTATCAATAAGTAAAGCAGCTTTGAATCCACCTGTCCCATATGTCGCTACTTTCTTATCCAATAATTTCTCAACTATGAATGCATATACAATACAAATTTTAAATTTCAATTGATTGATTTCCAAGTGGAATAACTAATATTTGCAAGATCAACTCATTATCTGATCGTAAGAATCAATTGTATAAATAATGCTGAAGGATTGAACAAAGTTTCGGATTTGAGTTTTGAGAATATAATTTATTTTAATAAAAAGGATGTTTTCTTTAATGAGTTTATGTGGCACGAATTTGAATTGGTTGAAGCATCAGAGTATTAAACAACAATGGGAGGGGTGGAGGGCGTTTTTACTCATTTTATTGTAACTCGAAATCAGGGGTGGATATACCTTGTCTGGTATCACGTAACTTTGTCGGAATTTTTATTAAACATGTATATATAAGTGATATACAAAATGAAAAAGAAAAAGATATTAAACATAAAAAAACGTTACCGCTTTCATTATAATGATTTATTTATTTATTTATTAAAAAAAGATATATTTTGACACTACTTACTAGAAATCTGCCCCTACTCGAAACCAGTTGTTCGTTATTCTTCAGTTAACTAAGGGTTGTCATACCTCTTTTTTCAAAACAAAACTCTACTTAACCCTCCTAAAAAATAGAAGGATTTTTTAGTAAAGCTTGAAAAGGATTTTCACTTGCAAAGTGTCAAAAAATTTTGTTTCAAAAGGATTAACTCAGAGTCGCATCCTGACATTGATTTCGGTATGTCAGGTCACCGTATTTTTTTTAAAAATAATTTTCCTTTTAAAACACTTTAGACTCCAAAACTAAGTCTACACCAGAGATTAGGATAAGGGGATTCATTTGACTCAGGAAGAAGGTGTTAGACACTCCCCAAGTCCCGTGAAAGTTACGGTTGCGTACTTGATCTAGTCGGCTTCTAAGATATTCGAATTGAGATAAAAATAAACACAAAAAGAAAAATAAACACATAAGAGGCTCGAGGTCGTCCCCACCTAATAAAATAAAAATAAAAATACTACGAGTTCTACTTTCGGCCTTCAAATACAAATACTTCGAGGCATACCCCGGATAAAAATATATACAAATACTTCGGGGGCATTTCCCGGAATATAACTAACTAAAGGGAACGACCTCTGAATGCATAACCGTCCTAATATTGCCTATTTTTTTAGCTCTCAAGATCCTAAATAATTGCCTAAATCATGCTAAGCTCCACAATGAACCAGTGAGTAGAAGGCTTCATCGATTCCAATTGAAACTAAACAATTTATTTTCAGAATATTATTAACTCATGACCAAACAATTACTAGCATTAAATAACCTCACAAAACCATGTCTTAAACATGATATAATACTACTAGATAACAACACCCCAACTTGTCAGCATATAACAAAAGTTTCTACAGAAAAGGAAAGGGGACGATCGACACGAAGCTTATCTATCAAAAGATGATTAATTACTAAATATGTTTATGCCCTCATTACCTATATAAGCGTGTATTGGCATAGATTTGCAAAACAGAGATTCAGAAATTTACCATTGGAGATTAGATTAAAAATCAAACTCGAACTGACCTCACCTAGCATAGCAAATTATTCACAGAATAACAATTGAAGTATATTATGCATGCAAACACAAATTATTCACATAATAAAAATCTGAGATTAAATTAAGAACGGAGAAAGGGGTGAACCTCAATGAGTAGATTTCCTTCAGATTAGAGAAGCTTTGAGTTTACATTTTGGTCCGGATGAAGAGCAACAGAATTCGACAACAAAAATTGAGTAGCGACTAGTTCAACAACGGAAACGCGAACAAGAACCACGAGCGGACACTCGAACCGGCAACGGCTCAATAAAACTCAAGCGAAATCCATTTCGAACGGAAAAACAGAGAAAAGAACCGAAACTTCTTCTTCCTGGGTGTGCGCGTGTCGTTTTAGAATAAAGGGAGAGATGAGAGCTTATTCTTCTTTGTGGTGTGTGGCTGTGTTTTTCAGCGGGCTGGGGTCGAGATATGGTTGTGTTGTTGCCACTAGTCGAAAAAGGAGAATGGGGGGTCGTTTGGTTGCTGCTGTGAGAGCAGGAAGTAGCTGTGGAGATTGGGGGGTCGTTTGGGGTGAGGGAGAGAGAGGGAGGTGGGCGACTGTTGGTGGTCGACATTCAGGGATTTCCGATGATTTTTGGGCGTGGAGGAGGTGGAGATGGGGGGTGCTGGCGGCTGCTCAGGTGGTTGTGAGACTAAGTTCTAGGGGTTTTTCATTATTAGCTCTCTAGGGTTGGGTCTTGTTGTGGAAGATAAAGACTAGGTTTTTAATGGGTTTATGGAGATTGGGCTTTAAAATTGGGCCTTAAAATTGGATTAAAGAAAAAAATCATAACCTTAGCTACCCTTTAATATAAATAAAATATACTACATAATACAAAAATTAGTCTAGTTAATTAAACTAAATTATATATAAAATATGAAACTATTTTCGATATTTTTCAAATGTCATGCAAAAATAATAATATAATTATCGTAAAGTTAAAATAATACTACTACAAAAAACAGTAATATCCTAGAGTGCAACTATTTTTTGTATTTTTGAATTTTATATACTGTAGATAAACTAAAAGTAACAAAATAAAATATCAATTACATAAATAAAAGAAAATATTTTTTTAATACTTGTTTTTGTGCAAAATAAAGTAAAATAGTTAAAATTAGGTAAAATAGCGATATTAGGCTCAAACTAAATATCTAAAGCTAAAATGAGTAAAATCTCGGGGAGGGTAAAAAATTATATGTCTATAGCTGCCCCTCTTTGACTGGAAATATGAAGTATTTTCAGACAAAGAACGACTAGACATGTTTTTTGACCCGACCCTTATTTAGGAAGACCAAAAACTACGAGGAAGGAGAATGTGACCGAGCCCTGGTATCTGAGCTGCCTACATATCCTTAGCTATAAAGGAGTCAGGTCACGTATAGTTCAGAAGTGAATGAGAAGATGGAGTATACCGAGGTGGAGAGCCGAACGAGGTGCCATTCCATCGAGGTTCCGGTCTGCGGTCCTGTTATTACATCATAATCAAAAAATAAAAAAGACTAACTAAGCCAGTCAACTATGAGTTACAAGATTCCTATCTATAAGTCTTCTGAAGCTTGATCTTCAGTCTTGAATGGTTCTTCGTGCAGACTTTAGATTTGAACCTTGACGCTGGCTAGTTGCAGGTGCTAGTTAATCTTCTTAAGCTTTTCGGGTCAAAATCGGACACACCATGCTTGTGACTTTAGTCAATGTCTTGAGCAATCCACCTATTGTCTCAGCTTCTGCATTTTGATTTACTTTTTTTCTTTTTTTCTTTTTTTTCTTTTATTCATTTTTTTCCTTTTTTTTATTGAGACTACTTCTGTTGGTCACCTACGATTATTGATTCCCATTCTTGCCGCGAGCTTCCGCTACTTCTACTTGAATTGAATTTTGAGATGACTTCTCCCCTTCTCCAAGTGGGTTCCTGCTAGTGACTTGGAACTTGATATGACTCTAAAATGAAATTTGAAATATCTTCCCTTGTTCTCTTGGTGGGTGCCTGCAATCAAAACAACAAAACAAACAAAATTTTCTTCCCCAGTTTGCACAAGGAAGATTTGTGAGTTGTTAGAAAAACTGTAAACCACTTATGCTATTGATGCAATGATGAGAGTAAGCTAAAGACTCGACTAGGATGTGCGTCTCCTATGAGTAAAACCAAGAATATTTGACTAGCAAGTGCGTCTGCTAAGAATAAAACCTGAATGACCCAAACTAGGAAGTGCGTCTCCTAGGAATGAAACTTGAATGAACCAAAAACTAGGAAGTGCGTCTCCTAGGGGTAAAACTTGAATAACTCAAACTAGGAAATGCTTCTCCTAGGGATGAAACTTGAATGAACCAAAAACTAGGAAGTGTGTCTCTTGTAAAACTTGAATAACTCAAACTAGAAAGTGCGTCTTCTAGGGGTGTAACTTGAATGAACCAACACTAGGAAGTGTGTCTCCTCGGGGTAAAACTTGAATAACTCAAACTAGGAAGTGCGTCTCCTAGGGGTGTAACTTGAATGAACCAAAAATAGGAAGTGCATCTTCTAGGAAGAAAACTTGAATAACTCAAACTAGGAAGTGCGTCTCCTCGGGGTAAAACCTCAATTTAGGAAGTGCGCCTCCTAAAATAAAAATATAACCTGAAAAATTCAAACTAGGAAGTGCGTCTCCTAGGGGTGAAACTTAAATAACTCAAACTAGAAAGTGCGTCTCCTAGGAATGAACTTACATGAACTAAACTAGGAAGGGCGTCTCATAGGGGTAAAATTTTAGTTTAGGAAGTGCGTCTCCTAAAACAAAAATATAACCTACCCAAACTAGGAAGTGCGTCTCCTAGAAATGAACATAAATGACCCAGAACTAGGAAGTGCATCTCCTAGGGGTAAAATCTCAATTTAAGAAGTGCGTCTCTTAAATTAAAAATATAATCTTTCAAACTAAGAAGTGCGTCTCCTAGGGGTTAAACTTCAACGACTTGAACTAGGAAGTGCATCTCCTAGGGATGAACTCTCAATTTAGGAAGTGCGTCTCGTAAAGGTATATAGCTTGAAAGACCTAGACTAGGAAGTGCGTCTTCTAGAGGTGAAACTCAATGACTCAAACTAGGACGTGCGTCTCCTACGAATGAACATAAATGAATTAAATAGGAAGTTCGTCTCCTAGGAATGAACTTAAATGAACCAATTAGGAAGTGCATCTCCTAGTGGTAGAATCTCAATTTAGGAAGTGTATCGCCTAAACAAAATATAACCCGAAGGACCAAGACTAGAAGTGCGTCAAGGGGCGAAGTTTCAATGATTCAAACTAGGAAGTGTGTCTCCTCGGAATGAACTTACATGAACCAAACTAGGAAGTGCGTCTCCTAGGGGTAAAATTTTAATTTAGGAAGTGCGCCTCCTAGAATAAAAATATAACCTGACAGACCCATACTAGGAAGTGCGTCTCCAAGGGGTGAAACTTAAATTACTCAATCTAGGAAGTGCGTCTCCTAGGAATGAACTTACATGACCCAAACTAGGAAGTGCGTCTCCTAGGGGTAAAATTTTAATTTAGGAAGTGCCTCTCCTAAAAATATAACCTGAAAACCCAGACTAGGAAGTGCGTATCCTAGGGGTGAAACTTCATTAAATCAAACTAGGAAGTGTGTCTCCTAGGAATGAACTTACATGACCCAAACTAGGAAGTGTGACTTCTAAGGGTAAAATTTTTATTTAGGAAGTGCGTCTCCAAAAACACAATATATCCTGGAAGACCCAAACTAGGAAGTGCATCTCCTAGGGGTGAAACTTCAATAAATCAAACTAGGAAGTGCGTCTCCTAGAAATGAACTTAAAATGACCCAGAACTAGGAAGTGCATATCCTAGGGGTAAAATCTCAATTTAAGAAGTGCGTCTCTTAAAATTAAAATATAACCTACCCAAACTAGGAAGTGCGTCTCCTAGGGGTTAAACTTCAACGACTTGAACTAGGAAGTGCATCTCCTAGGATGAACTCTTAATTTAGGAAGTGTGTTTCCTAAAACACAATATATCCTGCAAAACCTAAACTAGGAAGTGCATCTCCTAGGGGTGAAATCTCAATTTAGGAAGTGCATCTCCTAAAACAAAATATAACCTGAAGGACCCAGACTAGGAAGTGCGTCTCCTAGTGGGTAAAACATCAATGACTCCAACTAGGACGTGTGTCTCCTAGGGATGAATTTAAATGAACAGCATTAGGAAGTGTGTCTCCTAAAATAAAAATTGAAATACCCAGACTAGGAAGTGCTTCTCCTACGGGTGATGTGTGATCTTTTCAATAGCCTTTGAGTAAGCAGAATTGGGGCATTACACCTGAAAAATTCAAGCTTTGTTATGAACATAGCCTTCATTCCTATTTCAGACAAAGAAAACTCATGAGTTTAAAATATGGTGGTTAGTTTGTGACCTTGACTTTGAGGGCGATTGCTCCTGCACTTGCCAAGATAACTTTGATTTTAACTTGGAAGACCTTGCATGTTATCAACCACCTATTTTCTTTCAACCCTTATCATATAAAACACCTTTACTCCATTTGATCCCAATATCCTCTATTTGTTGCGTTTTTCTCATGAATTGACATTTACCAAACATTTGCATTTTATATGAATACCAAAGTATGTTGATTGTTACCAACTCAGTGTGCATACCACTTTTCCTAACTTATGCCACTTTGATGTGCTAACCAAATTCGTTTTGTGCAATTGGAAAGCTGGTAGTAAATTTTGAAGTCAATTCTTTACTTGTTCTGACAAAACAGACTCAAGAAGGGACTCAAACAAAAACAACAAAAACAAACAATATAAGGGACAAGGAAAATAGATGATACCTAACAAGAAAATTACAAAGTAGAAGCTTATCAGATGTGGACACCAACTGTAGTGACCATGACATGCATACTTGGATTAAATGACATAATATCTTAAGCAAGTCTAATATCCAACTCTTGTGGTACCTCATCGCCATGAAACTGGGCGCCAGCGCCTCAATTGTCCCATATGATCCATAAGGGGTAAATCCCGGTGCATGTTGAGGGGAAAGATAAACGGTAGTGGGAATCTTGGCTTGTAATAGTGGTGGGATAGTTACAAGGTTTTCAGTGTTGTTAGCGTTGAATGAAGGTAGATGATGTCCCATGATCCAAGACTGATACATTTCCGTCATCTTTTGTTTCAACCTTTCGACCTCCTCTTTCAATTCAGATTCCGACTTCTCAATCTCTCTCGACGGTTCAACAACTCTTGCGTCCAAATCTTTGCTAGCCATGTGTACCTTACTCTTTGATCTCGTGTTGTATGGATGACTTGCCAAAAAGCCACAAACCAACCACCCTCTGTTATGATAACAATGAAAGTAACAAAGAGGAGCAAAACAAAGCCAACATATTAGCGTTAGGGCATTTATCAAATAGAAATATCACATTGCGTGCAATGCACCTAGCAACAAATCACGGTTCTAGAATGGCTTCGAGGGTCACAAGGTCATTTGGCATCATCCCAATTTCACTCTTCTTGCCCCTTTTCCTTTTTATTTTTCTCTTTAACCCTCCTTGGTTTTTCATTTTCTTTCCTCCCTTTTCTTTTGATTACCATTCTTTCCTTTCCACTAATTTCTTAAATCCCACAATTTCATTCTTTTTTTCTTTTTTTTTCTTTTTAATATTTCGATCGAACTATATGTAGGTTGCCTACGTATCATGTCCTTCATGAATTAGATCTAGCATAGTTTTTGAAAAGAGTAATGGACAAAATAATCTAAGAAATCAAAATCTTTTTGGATTTTTCATTTTATAACTTTTTTTTGTTTTACAAATACATAATAGAAGGTACGATAATGAGAGACTCGACAAACTAAATTATACTGATAGACTCGATACTACTGTATAAGACAAGTAAGAGAAAATATGAACAGACTTAAATATAAAAAGGCTCATTAAGCAGCCCCTGAATGCAGTGGTCCTGTGGTATTTGTCATGCTCAAACTCTAGCAATTGATCCATACCTGAATAGGAAAAATAAGATCAAATAGAGTTAGTGACCGAAGACACACGTGATGCCACGACTCCTCCTATTGGACACACGCAAGACACGATTGGGCTATTTGTGAAAGAAACATGCAAGACACGATTGGGCTATTTGTGAAAGACACATGCAAGACACGATTGGGCTATATGGCCAAGAGTGGATGGAAGTTTAAACTCAACAAGATTGACCTCATAGACTTGTAAAAAGGCTCACTAAGGCTTCTATGGATTTAAACTCACAATATCATGGCCCAAAATTAGTTTGCAGAAATTACCCATTTTGCAAAAACGACCCATATGACCAGAAGTGGCTAAAGAAGCAAACTTGAAAATGACGGACCTTAAAATAATATGACATCTAGTTGTATACTTAAGGTCCTAAGACATGGCAATTGAACGACTTTTGTGAAAACGACCCCATTTTGCAAAAATGGCTGATGTGGCCAAAAGTGGATAGACGTGCAAGGTTTAGCTAAGAACCCGCAAAGCCAATAACCTAAGGCTTGCTAATAAATACCGGACCCTATGTGGGTTGTCTATGTATCTCGCCTCGAAAGACGAGAACCAGGTTCACGTCGTTCGTAAAGATTAAATATAGGATATAATTCAAATAGTACATCTAATTTGAAAAAAAATATTTTTTGTCTTTTTGAAAAAATGATGAAAAATGCCACATCTTTTTTATTTTCTTTTTCTCCCTTTTTTAAATTTTTTTTGAAAATGATAGAAAATGTAAAATCTTTTTGGATTTTCTTTTTCCCTTCTTTTTTTTTTTTTGAAGTTATTGGAAAAGGATGAAAAAATGTAAAATCTTTTTGGATTTTCTATTTTCAATTTTTCTTTTTCGAAAATAATGGAAAAGTAAAATCTTTTTGAATTTTTTTTCATTTCTTGCTTCATTTGTCACCCTTCTTTCCCAAACACCGGTCCACCAAATGACCTTCTTACCCTCAAAGATGCAACATTTAGCACATAAGATGATTAGATGTTATTTTGGGCCACGGGCCCATTTTGGTAAAATTTGGACAGGCTCCCTACAAAGGGACACGGTACCTGAGACCGAGCCCTACTAGGTATAAATGACATGATGCAAATAAAAATGACTTAAGGTTGACCTAAGTTTGGGGTTCACTAACAAGGTAAACCAACAAGGTAATTCGGGGGAGCGTATGGTCGATAGTGGCTTCTCAATTTTTTCACCCACTCCATACGTCTGCCGGGCCCCCTCCTAAATTAAGGGTGACTCAACAAAGAGCTCGTGCACGCGACGCATGCTCCGAGACTTGTTGCAGAAAGAATTGATCGGGTAATGCATATGATGACAATTATAAAGCAGTAAACACATAAAGCAAAACTTTAAACAAATAAGCAACTAGCAAATAATAAAACGACGAAAATAAAATAAAAAGTAAACAAAGCAAACAAAACACATAAAAACTTCAACTGAATATCCTAAAAAACCAATAAGATCAAGTACTAGCTCGAACCCGCAAGTCCCCATCATAGTCGCCAGAGATGTCACATCTCTTTTGTCAAAACAAAAATCTACTTAACCCTCTTAAAAAATAAAAGAATTTTTTAGTAAAGCTTGAAAAAGGTTTTCAATTGAAAAGTGACAAAAATTTGTGTTTCAAAAGGATTAACTCAGAGTCGCCACCTGACATTGATTTCAGTGTGCCAGATCACCATTTAGAAAAGATTCCTTTTAAAACACTTTAGACTCCAAAACTAAGTCTACACCACATATTAGGGTAAGGGGGTTCATTTGACTCGGGGAGAAGGTATTTGTCACTCCCCAAGTTCCGTGAAAGTCATGGTTGCGTACTTGATCTAGTCGGCTTTTAAGATATTCGAATTGAGGTAAAACTAAATACAAAAAGAAAAATAAACACATAAGAGGCTCGAGGTCGTCTCCACATAATAAAAGAAAAAGAAAAATATGAATAAAAATACCACGAGTTCTACTTTCGACCTTCAAATACAAATACTTCGGGGCATACCCCAGATAAAAATATATACAAATCCCTCGGGGCATTCTCTGAAATATAACTAACTAAAGGGAACAACCTCTCACCTCGAACTAAAAATGCATAAGCGTCCTAATATTGCCTATTTGGTATTTTCAATTAACTACAACAAGGTGAACATTTGTGGACAAAGGAATTACCAAAATGTCCCGTAAATTCTCAAAATTGTACCCAACGGTAGCTTGCTTTATTTTGCGATTTATTTTGGAGTAATTTTCCTGAAGCAAAAATCATGTGCTTACAAGCGCGTATTGGTATAGATTTGCAAAATAGAGATACAAAAATTTACCATTGGAGATTAGATCAAAGATGAACTCGAACTGACCTCACCTAGCATAGAAGATTATTCATAGAATAACAATTGAAGTATATTATGCATGCAAACACAAATTACTCAGATAATAAAAATCTGAGATTAAATTAAGAAAGGAGGAAGGGGTGAACCTCAATGAATAGATTTCCTTCAGATTAGAGAAGCTTTGAGTTTACAGTTTGGTCAGGATGAAGATCAACAGAATCCGGCAACAAAAATTGAGTAGCGACTAATTCAACAATGGAATCGCGAACAAGAACCACGAGCGGACACTCGAACCAGCAACGGCTCAATAAAACTCAAGCGAAATCCATTTCGAACGGAAAACAAGAGAAAAGAATCGAAACATTTTCTTCTTGGGTGTGAGCGTGTCTTTTTAGAATAAAGGGAGAGATGAGAGCTTGTTCTTCATTGTGGTGCGTGGATGTGTTTTTCGGCGGGCTGGGGTCGAGATATGGTTGTGTTGTTGCCACTAGTCGAAGAAGGAGAATGGGGGGTCGTTTGGTTGCTGCTGTGAGAGCAGGCGGCAACTGTGGAGATTGGGGGGGTCGTTTGGGGTAAGGGAAAAAGAGGGAGGTAGGCGACTATTGGTGGTCGACGTTCAGGGATTTCCGATGATTTTTGGGTGTGGAGGAAGTGGAGATGGGGGGTGCTGGCAGCTGCTCAGGTAGTTGTGAGACTAAGTTCTAGGGTTTTTTCAGTGTTAGCTCTTCTAGAGTTGGGTCTTGTTGTGGAAGATAAAGACTAAGTTTTTAATGGGTTTATGGATATTGGGCTTTAAAATTGGACTAAAGAAAAAATATCCAAACCTTAGCTAAATACCCTTTAATAAAATTAAAATATACTACATAATACAAAAATTAGTCTAGTTAATTAAACTAATTTATATATATAATATGAAACTATTTTTGGTATTTTTCAAATGTCATGCTCAAGTAATAATATAATTATCGTAAATTTAAAATAATACTACTACCAAAAATACTAATATCCTAGAAAATAAAGTGCAACTATTTTTTGTATTTTTGAATTTTATATAAGATAGATAACCTAAAAATAACAAAAATAAAATATCAATTACATAAATAAAAGAAAATATTTTTGTAAATTTTATTTTTGGGCAAAATAAAGTAAAATAGTTAAAATTAGGTAAAATAACGATATTAGGCTTAAACTAAATATTTAAAAGCTAAAATGAGTAAAATCTCGGGGAGGATAAAAAATTTGACCCGACCCTTATTTTGGAAGACCAAAAACTACGAGGAAGGAGAGTGTGGCCTTGGTATCTGAGCTGCATACATATCCTTGGCTATAAAGTAATCAGGTCACGTGTAATTCAGAAGTGAATGAGATGATGGAGTATACCGAGGTGGAGAGCCGATCGAGGTGCCATTCCGTCGAGGTTCCGGTCTGCGGTCCTGTTATTACATCAAAATTAAAAAATAAAAAAGACTAACTAATCCTGTCAACTATGAGTTATAAGATTCCTATCTATAAGTCTTCTGAAGCTTGATCTTCAGTCTTGAACGGTTCTTCGTGCAGACTTTAGATTTGAACCTTGACGCTTGCTAGTTGCAGGTGGTAGTTCATCTTCTTAAGCTTTTCGGGTCAAAACCGGACACACCATGCTTGTGGCTTTAGTCAATGTCTTGAGAAATCCACCTATTGTCTCAGCTTCTGCATTTTGATTTTACTTTGTTTCTTTCTTTCTTTTTATTTTCCTTTATTTTTATTGAGACTACTTCTGTTGGTCACCTACGATTGTTGATTCGCATTCTTGCCGCGAGCTTCTGGTACTTCTGCTTGAATTGAATTTGAGATGACTTCTCTCGTTCTCCAAGTGGGTTCTAGTGACTTGGAACTTGAAATGACACTAAAATGAACTCTGAAATATCTTCCCTTGTTCTCTTGGTGGGTGCCTGCAATCAAAACAACAAAACAAATAAAATTTTCTGCCCCAGTTTGCACTAGGAAGATTTATGAGTTGTTAGAAAAACTATAAACCACTTATGCTATTGATGCAATTATGAGAGTAAGCTAAAGACTCGACTAGGATGTGCGTCTCCTATGATTAAAACCAAGAATATTTTGACTAGCAAGTGTGTCTGCTAAGAATAAAACCTGAATGACCCAAACTAGGAAGTCCTGTCCTAGGAATGAAACTTGAATGAACTAAAAACTAGGAAGTGCGTCTCCTAGGGAGAAAACTTGAATAACTCAAACTAGGAAGTGCGTCTCCTAGGGGTAAAACTTGAATAACTCAAACTAGGAAGTGTGTCTCCTAGGGATGAAACTTGAATGAACCAAAAACTAGGAAGTGCGTCTCCTAGGGGTAAAACTTGAATAACTCAAACTTGAAAGTGTGTCTCCTAGGGGTGTAACTTGAATGAACCAAAACTAGGAAGTGCGTCTCCTAGGGGTAAAACTTGAATAACTCAAACTAGGAAGTGCGTCTTCTCCTAGGAACAAAACTTGAAAGCCTCAAACTAGGAAGTGTGTCTCCTAGGGGTAAAACCTCAATTTAGGAAGTGCGTCTCCTAAAATAAAAATATAACCTGAAAAATCCAAACTAGGAAATGTGTCTCCTAGGGGTAAAACTTGAATTCAAACGAGGAAGTGTGTCTCCTAGGAATGAACTAACATGACCCAAACTAGGAAGGGCGTCTCCTAGGGGTAAAATTTTAATTTAGGAAGTGCGTCTCCTAAAACACAATATATCCTTCATGACCCAAACTAGGAAGTGCATCTCCTAGGGGTGAAATCTCAATTTAGGAAGTGCGTCTCCTAAAACAAAAATATAACCTACCCAAACTAGGAAGTGCATCTCCTAGAAATGAACTTAAAATGACCCAGAACTACGAAGTGAGTCTCCTAGGGGTAAAATCTCAATTTAAGAAGTGCATCTCTTAAAATAAAAATATAACCTACCCAAACTAGGAAGTGCGTCCCCTAGGGGTTAAACTTCAACGACTTGAACTAGGAAGTGCATCTCCTAGGGATGAACTCTCAATTTAGGAAGTGCGTCTCCTAAAGGTATATAGCTTGAAAGACCTAGACTAGGAAGTGTGTCTTGTAAAGGTGAAACTCAATGACTCAAACTAGGACGTATGTCTCCTAAGAATGAACATAAATGCACCAAACTGGAAGTGCATCTCCTAGTGGTAAAATCTCAATTTAGGAAGTGCATCTCCTAAACAAAATATAACCTGAAGGACCCAGACTAGGAAGTGCGTATAGGGGCAAAATTTAAATGATTCAATCTAGGAAGTGCATCTCCTTGGAATGAACATACATGACCCAAACTAGGAAGGGCGTCTCCTAGGGGTAAAATTTTAATTTTAGGAAGTTCATCTCCTAGAATAAAAATATAACCTGACAGACCCATACTAGGAAGTGCGTCTCCTAGGGCTGTAACTTTAATTACTCAAACTAGGAAGTGTGTATCCTAGGAGTGAACACAAACTAGGAAGTGCGTCTCCTAGGGGTAAAATTTTAATTTTAGGAAGTGCCTCTCCCAAAAATATAACCTGAAAACCCAGACTAGGAAGTGCGTCTGTTTGGGGTGAAACTTCAATAAATCAAACTAGGAAGTGCGTCTTCTAGGAATGAACTTACATGACCCAAACTAGGAAGTGCGACTCCTAGGGGTAATATTTTGATTTAGGAAGTGCGTCTCCTAAAACACAATATATCCTGCAAGACCTAAACACGAAGTGCATCTCCTAGGGGTGAAACTTCAATAAATCAAACTAGGAAGTGCATCTCCTAGAAATGAACTTAAAATGACCCAGAACTAGGAAGTGCGTATCCTAGGGGTAAAATCTCAATTTAAGAAGTGCGTCTCTTAAAATAAAAATATAACCTACCCAAACTAGGAAGTGCGTCTCCTAGGAGTTAAACTTCAACGACTTGAACTAGGAAGCGCATCTCCTAGGGATGAACTCTTAATTTAGGAAGTGCGTTTCCTAAAACCCAATATATCCTGCAAGACCCAAACTAGGAAGTGAATCTCCTAGGGGTGAAATCTCAATTTCGGAAGTGCGTCTCCTAAAATAAAATATAACCTGAAGGACCCAGACTAGGAAGTGCGTCTCCTAGTGGGTAAAACTTCAATGACTCCAACTACGACATGCGTCTCCTAGGGATGAATTTAAATGACCAACATTAGGAAGTGTGTCTCCTAAAATAAAAATAGAAATACCAAGACTAGGAAGTGCTTCTCCTACGGGTGATGTGTGATCTTTTCAATAGCCTTTGAGTAAGCAGAATTGGGGCATTACACCTGAAAAATTCAAGCTTTGTTATGAACATAGCCTTCATCCCTGTTTCAGACAAAGAAAACTCGTGATTTTAAAATATGCTGGTTAGTTTGTGGCCTTGACTTTGAGGGCTATTTCTCATGCACTTGCCAAGATAACTTTAATTTTAACTTGGAAGACCTTGCATGTTATCAACCGCCTATTTTCTTTCAACTCTTATCATATAAAACACCTTTACTCCATTCGATCCCAATATCCTCTATCTGTTGCATTTTTCTCATGAATTGACATTTGCCAAACCTTTGCATTTCATATGAACCGCAAAGCATGTTGATTGTTACCAACTCAGTGTGCATACCACTTTTCCTGACTTATGCCACTTTGATGTGCTAACCAACTTCGTTTTGTGCAATTAGAAAGCTGGTAGTAGATTTTGAAGTCATTTCTTTACTTTTCTGACAAAACAGACTCAAGAAGGGACTCAAACCAAAACAATAAAAACAAACAAAATAAGGGACAAGGGAAAGAGATGATACCTAACAAGAAAATTACAAAGTAGAAACTTATTAGACGTAGACACCAACTCTAATGACAATGACGTGCATATTTAGATTAAGTGACCTAATCTCTCAAGCAAGTCTAATATCCAACTCTTGTTGTACCTCTTCGCCATGAAACTGGGCGTCAGCGCTTCAATTGTCCCATATGGTCCACAATCCCCAGTCAACTTGTAGTTCCCTGAAGGGTTTTCACCATCAAATCTCTCTCGTTTTGCTCTTTTTCAACTCACCGTCGCCTTACGATGGCCATGAGGGTTTTCGCCAATAAAACTCTCTTATTTTATCATTTTCTCTCTTTGTGCTAAGAACAAAGGTATTACCCATGATGTAGGAAGATCATACTTTCACGCACACTTGATTTGGCATCTTCAAAGATTGGTCAAAAGGTCTTTCTTTGGACCGTAATGTAGGCTGTTGGACAGGGTTAGAAAGAAATAGTGGCACAAAGGCTCAAAATAATTTAAAATGGAAGGGTTCAAAATTACAACTTTTGGAATCTGATCTTTTGAAAAAATTAAAACTTCTGCCCCAGTTTCATAGAGTTGGGGGATTATTTTCTTTCTTTCTTTCTTTTTTGTGGATTTTTGCTTTGATGGAAATTTCTAAGAAAACCCGCCCCGCTCTTCACTTCGGGGATTATGAAATACTTTTTTTCGTGTGGCCGAACCGTAAGGCTTCCTACGCATCTTGTAGTAACAAGAATCAGGTCAAACGTAGTTCAAAAAAACAAAGTTGTGTTGTTTTTTCATTTTCTTTTCCTTTTCTCTTTTTTTTTCTTTTTCCTTTTTTCTTCTTTTCTCATTTTTTCTCTTTTTTTCTTTTTCTCTTTTCCTTTTTTTCTTCTCTTTCTCTTTTTCTTTTCCTTTTCTAGTTCCTGACTCTGCTTCTGATTCCAAAAGAGGGGTATGAAATAAAATAAATTAAGGCTCAAAAGGGTAGCAAAGAATAAGAGTATTTGGGTAGCAGAATAAAATGCCTTCGTCATTCCAAACTGTTTTTTAATACCAAACTTTAAAATTCCAAGTACAAACATACAATTGAAGATAAGCAAACAAATCATGCACAATATCTATTGATGAGATCATCACAACAGAAAGTGCTGATAGGCAATACCTTTGTCCCAATGAATGATCATTGTCAGCTCAAACCAGACTTGACTCAACCTTATATTGATGTGGAAGAATGCATTTCATCACTGACTGATTTTTCTCAAACTGCTTGAGAGGCATTTCCTTGTTGCATTCTCTTATCGACCTCTTGATTTCCAAACTAACTGCCTTAGTTTCAGTCTATTCAAGCTCCAGGCTTCTCAGAATGCATGAATCTTTGCTTTTTCATCAAATGCTTCTTTTTACCATGTTCAACACTGTGTTATTGCTTCATGATTAAACTAACTTTCGAGACTAGGCTGAGAATTATGCATGCATGTCATGTTATTAGAGTCAGCATGAAAGAACTATAAAAGAAAAAGTGACCTAAACAAAACTAACTAGAACTAACATAAAACAGGAGATTGCATTAGACAGATGGTGAACAGGGTTTGAACAAAACAAGCAAAATAGACAGGGGTTACAACCCTGGAACAACCTAGATAACACTGGAAGAGTTACTACAATAAAAAAACTAGGCAAAAGGAAGAAGAAGAGTTTGAGCCACAAGATAATATCCAGATTACAACCTTGGAATAACCCGAACAACAGAAATGACAACGAAATAAACTACCAAAGCTCCTCCTTGGCTAGCCGAGAAAGGAGTGTCTTTCCAATCACCAAGCTCAACATCTTAGCCACTGGATTGCACATCAAAATTGTTAGGACCTTCACCATTCTCAATATCGTTAACTTCAGTCAGCATGTCACCAAGAGGATTATCATACTCCCTGTCACCACGCATCTCCCCCACAAAGTGTGCATCATTATGTGCAGGTAAAGGATTCTGTGCGATATTCTGGGTGTCACTGTCCTGGACCACAATTATCCCTTCTTGAATCATTCTTTCTATCTCCCTTTTCAAAGAATGGCAATCTTCAATGCTATGCCCTTGTACATTAGAGTGGAACATGCACTGCACAGTAAGATTAAAACCTTTTGCATATGGGTCCAGAGTATAGCCGAGGAGCGGCTCAATCAAGCCAGATTATTTTAAATTTTAAAACAAGCTTGTGTAAGATTCTCTGATTGGTGTGAAACTATTTCTTTGCCTTTTCTCCCCTCTATGCCCATGTTTTCTAGGGTTTTTGGGTGCTCGAAAATGTTGTGAAGGTGAAAAAGTACTATGTGGTGCTGGTGCTCTCTATAAGGAGTGACCCATTGGTTGAACAAATAACTGGGCATTATTCGCAGGATAATGCTGAGATGGATTATGTAAAGCCCGAGGATAGTTTTGGAGTTGGGGGCGGGGTCGAGGCTGAGTATATTGGTGAGGTGGACCCGTTGGGGCATGTCCTGATCCTGAGACAACCATGGCAACATCATCATGTTTCTTTTGACCCGGCAAGCTTCTTGTGTCGTTCTGAATTCCATGTGTTGTGGCTTTCAAGGCAGAATAGCTCATGATATTACTCAACTTGAGCCCTTCTTCCACCATTTATCCCCTCTTCAACACATCATTGAAAGTCTTACCAATGTCTAAGATCAATTGGCTATAGTAAGTGGGCTCCAGGGCTCGAAGAAAGTATTTAACCATCTCATCTTCCTCCATCGGAGGATTGACTCGTGCAACTTGATCCCTCCATCGAAACTCATATTCTCTAAAGCTTTCACTGGGTTTCTTTCCCATGTTGGTCACAGATAGGCGATCCAGAACAATGTCTATGTTGTATTGAAAGTGTCGGGCGAAGGCCTGAGCCAAATCATCCCATGTGTACCATCCGCTAGTGTCCTGGCGGGTGTACCATTCTAGAGCTGCCCCACTCAAGCTCTGGCTGAAATACGCCATCAGTAGTTTGTCTTTTCCCCCAGCGCCTCTCATATTACTGCAATAACATCTCAGATGAGCTACAGGGTCCCCATGTCCGTCATACATGTCAAACTTAGGCATCTTGAACTCGACAGGCAGTTGGACATCGGGGAACAAACACAAATCGTTATAGGCCACCCTATGGTTTCCCAACCCTTGCATATTTTTCAGTGATTGCTCCCGACTTTGTACCTTCCTAAACATCTCTTCTTACTCTGCGTTCTTGGGTGGTTGTTATTTTCTACATGCGGCTCAAATTGGGAAGTGTAAGGGCAAGTATATTGGACTCTGAATGTGGGGTCTGGTGCATAGTAATGGACATCTAGAACGGGGAATGCGAGCTCACTAGAGGATTGGTAGAGGGTAGCTTTTGGAGGGGGTACGAAAATAGGAGCAGATGTCGAAGCAGGGTACGAGGCTATTTTGGGTGGTGGAGCATAAAAAGTTTGGGCTGAAGGGCGGGGGTAGTTTTGGTAAGGGGTAAAGCCCGGTGCATGTTGAGGGAAAAGATAAACAGTTGTGAGAATTTGGGCTTGTGATAGTGGTGGGACAGTTACAGGGTTTTCATTGTAGTTAGCGCTGAATGAAGGTAGATGATGTCCCCTGATCCAAGACTGATACATTTCCGTCATCTTTTGTTTCAACCTTTGGACCTCCTCTTTCAATTCAGATTCCGACTTCTCAATCTTCCTCGATGGGTCAACAACTCGTGCATCCAAATCTTTGCTAGCCATGTGTACCTTACTCTTTGATCTCGTGTTGTATGGATGACTCGCCAAAAGGCAACAAACCAACCACCCTCTGTTATGATAATAATGAAAGTAACAAAGAGGAGCAAAACAAAGCCAACATATTAGCATTAGGGCATTTATCAAATAGAAATATCACATTGCATGCAATGCACCTAGCAACAAATCACGGTTCTAGAATGGCTTCGAGGATCACAAGGTCATTTGGCATCATCCCAATTTCACTCTTCTTGCCCCTTTTCCTCTTCATTTTTCTCTTTAACCCTCCTTGGTTTTTCATTTTCTTTCCTCCCTTTTCTGTTGATTACCATTCTTTTCTTTCCACTAATTTCTTAAATCCCACAATTTCATTATTTTCTTTTTCCTTTTTTTCTTTTTAATGCTTCGATCGAACCCTATGTAGGTTGCCTACGTATCATATCCTTCATGAATAAGATCAAGCGTAGTTCTTGAACAAAGTAATGGACAAAATAATCTAAGAAAAAAAAATCTTTTTGAATTTTTCATTTATAACTTTTTTTCATTTTACAAATACAAAATAGAAGGTACGATAATGAGAGACTCGACAAACTAAATTATAGTGACAGACTCGATACTACTGTATAAAACAAGTAAGAGAAAATATGAACAGACTCAAATATAAAAAGGCTCATTAAGCAGTCCCTGAATGCAGTGGTCCTGTGGTATTTGTCATGCTCAAACTCTAGCAAATTGATCCATACCTGAATGGGCATTCTCCGGAATATAACTAACTAAAGGGAACGACCTCTCACCTTGAATTAAAAATGCATAAGCGTCCTAACATTGCCTATTAGTTTAGCTCTCAAGATCCTAAATAATTGCCTATTTGTTTAGCTCTCAAGATCCTAAATAATTGCCTAAACCATGCTAAGCTCCACAATGAACCAGTGAGTAGAAGGCTTCACCGATTCCAAATGAAACTAAACAATTTATTTTCACAATATTACTAACTCATGACCAAACAATTACTAGCATTAAATAACCTCACAAAACCATGTCTTAAACAGGATATAATACTACTAAATAACAACACCCCAACTTGTCAGCATATAACAAAAGTTTGTATAGAAAAGGAAAAGGGACGATCGACACGAAGCTTATCTATCAAAAGACAATTAATTACTAAATATGTTTATGATCTCATTACCTATATAAGCGCTTTCATACCTCCTTTCCCTCCGGAGGGGTAAGGGGAGTTTCTTTCAATTAAAGGATAATCGAACGGGATTTGCTTATTTATATCAGAGTCATCACTTGGGACATTTAGTGTGTCCCAAGTCACCAGTTTTAATCCCGAATCGAGGAAAGGAACTGACTCTAAATTACAGTTTGCGTACCAGATATCCGGATAAGGAATTCTGTTAACCTGGGAGAAGGTGTTAGGCATTCCCGAGTTTCGTGGTTCTAGCATGGTCACTCAACTGTTATATTCAACTTATTTATCTGATTTTTACATGTTGTAACTTATGTGCCGATTTTAACTTTTGACCGCTTTTATTCAATTTATTAAAGAAAATTGAATGTCGTCTGAGACATGTCTTTGGATTGTGCTGCATGAAATGAACCCGCAATCCTGAACACATCAAATTCAATGTTTTGGGATTTGGATTTGGGTCGCATGAAATGCGCACCCGAGTTTAGGGAAGATAACATTATTAGATACGCGCCTAATGATGCTAACGCGTTATTATTTGGGAAGAGGCCATGGAATTCGCTAAATGGCCTATTCTGAAGTCTATTTACTAATTAGGTCCTTTTAATTGAGGGCCCCGTGATCTAGAATTTGTTTTGGCGAGCCATGCCTCATTCTATTTTAAAGGATATCCTAAAGCGACTAATTTTCTATATTTCGTTGCGTCTCTAAAAATAAAAGAAAGCCAAAATCCTACCTTATTTACATGATGGAATTATTATAGCTAAGTTCAAACATAGATTATTAATGCTAAAAAAATGAATGCGTACATGGGCCATCGTTTAACAGTTATGGGCCCAGGTCCAACGGGTATGGTATGAGGCTGGAGCTGGGCCATCCGTGTTCTGATTTTTGGGCCTAACCAATTATTCTACATGTTTGACATTCCAAAGGCGGAAGAAAAATGATATCCAATTGCAAACTATTCTTGCAATCTTAAAATAAACAATCTATTAACTGAAGTAGCTTAAACCTTCTAATGATTGATTACCTAAGGCCTATCATGTTCTTAAACAAGATAAATTTAAATAACAGAATACGAATTACTACCTCATTGGTGTTGTATGGTTTGCTAACTAAGCTACTGCCAAATATTCCATTATATGTATCAATTAATTACATGATTCTAATGGAGGAAACTAACTAATGTACATACACAATGGAAACTCAGAATATAACTAAGATAATTTCAACACTTCAACTCTTCATGTTCACATTCATGCTTCAGTTTTCACTCAACAAGAACCAGTGCATCAGTTTGTGTACCTGGTATTTAGAAGGCAAAGAAAGAAAGGAAGATCAGTACAGAATTAGCACAACAACAGCAACTCAGCAACACTCAACAATTATCAACATTACCCAGTAAACAGCAACAAGAACCCAGTAGTAGATGAAGAATCAAGCAGAAAAATGTCCAAAGATAGGTGCAATAGCACTTGAATACCAACAGCAACTCAAACAACACCCAAGTAGACAACAGCAATACCAGAAATCAACTAACACTAGGAAACCCAAGACTATCACATTGGAAGTCCAGTAACACTCAAGAATACACTCAACAATCACAATAGAGGTGAGCAGAAGTGAGACAAGTAGTATTTTCTGATTTTGGATACTCTGGAATTTAGATCTATATTTTCAAATTTTCTCTATTTTTGAACTTCTAATGTTAAAATTCCTTTCTAAGCTCTCGATTTCTAATCTCAAAATTCAGTCTACTCTCCAAAAAAATTTTGTATTTATAGTAACCCGTAAACCTACCCTCTTTTGAAAAACTTCACTTACCCCACCAACCAACCCAAGAAAATCTGCCTATTTTCAACTAAATCCCACTAAGGACGGATTTCTTATTTTCTTACCTAAATTAAGGCATGATATAAGGGCGTATTCCCCACTAGCATTAAATTAATGAACAAGTTCTTGTCTTATTATTGCTTGACAAACAGATCATTAATTTAGTCAAATTTGACCATTTTGCCTTCCCAAAATACCCCTGTAATGACAGACCATTTAAACTGTCCATGGTAATTACTGTGATCAACCTAAGGTTGAAGGTCTGAAATCACTACTCTATAATATGGCATTCTATCTCCGATTTCAGGCTTTAAGCTTATGATTTCTACAGCTAATACCAATCTTAAGTTCAAAAAGGCAGAAGGGGGAAAATTCAAGGGGAGTGAGCTGGTCAGTTTGGTAAACCAAAACAGACCAACTCCAAACCAATCATACGGGGCATTTGATATTAAAAGATGATGAGTTTGAAGCTACTGAATCACAGGCACATTGACACAAGAGAAAGCACACTAGCAATTATGCATTTGGATGACCTCGAAAATCAAACAACTCACATATTTAAATAAATAATTACAAACTCAAACAAACGGACAACTTCCTTCCCATATATGCCAATTAATTACCAAATGGCTATTTTTGCAAATGTGGCCCCTTCTTAATTCCACATGAGTTTTGAGGCCGGGAAGGATTATTTTACAAAATTGTCCGTTCTTTTCCGAAAATAGCCTTTCGACAACTGAAAGATACTGTAAGGCTATCTGGGCAAGAACAGTTTAATACACTGCCGAAGATGGCTCGGTTTATTTCGACCAAAAATCCAAACGGCATCCACTTGCCTACTTTTTTTCAAATTAAAATAAAAGACCTGGTTTTGTAAACACGGACTTTCAGTACCTCGGGGAGGAAGATTTTAAGGCTGTGTGGGTCAACCAGACCAAATCTAAAAAATGACCCAAAGGTGGCTGTTTATGCAAAGTCAGCCTTCCGGTGTCCCTTTCGGGAGCATTCCGCTATGTTTTGACAAGACAACGTCACCCGACTTCTTTATGATGAAATTAAAAGTTGACATATTTTTTGGCTATTTTAACAAAAGGGGAGGTTGGACCCGATTAGGGTTGCCTACGTATCTCATATCCGGTGAGAATCAAACCAGCGTAGTTCGGGTAAATAAACTAACTGATTTTGTAAACAAACATATTTTTTTACTTTTTCATTTTTTGAAAACAAAGAAAACTAAAATAAAAGACTACATATTTTCTGCTTTCTTGGGTAAAACAAACAAACAAAAAAAATTAAAAAATAATCATCTAACTCTCCAACTGCTAATTTTTCTTTTTCTCAATTTTTTCTAATTTTTTCTAACATTCCCGAGATTCAGAAGCCGTTCAACATGCGGGTCCGAAACATATAAATGCACAGAACACAAGTAGGATGCATCAAGATGGTCTTTTTTGTTTCAGGTTGCTATTCCTAGACGGACCCAACCCCTGTGTTGAGTCCCCTAAGTCAAAGAATGCATATGATGCAGATAAGCGTTCCTATTAGGGATCCGGCATGAAGTTGAGTTATTCGAGTTTCAGAACCTATGTGTTTGTTTTAGACGTGACTTCCCCGAGCGAACAGCTCGAGCCGAGGGGGGGGGCAGCGTACCGGGATACAGAAGCTCAACCCGACTTTTCAACTTGTCCGAACCTCGTTCTAAAATGGGATTGACTCTAAACAGAAAAGAAGTCGCACGAAGTGCACCCTTCTTCATGATTTAGAAGACTCAGAGAGGAGATGAGTTTCAGCACAGTTTTATGTACAGTCAAATAATAGAAGGCAAAGAAATGAAGGAAGATCAGTACAGCAGTAGCAGCAACTCAAACAACACCCAACTAGAAAACAGCAATACCAAAAATCAACTAATACTAGGAAACCCAAGAATATCACACTGAAAGTCCAGTAACACTCAAGAATACACTTAACAATCACAGTAGAGGTGAACAGAAGTGAGACAAGTAGTATTTTCTGGTTTTGGATACTCTAGAATTTAGTTCTATATTTTCAGCTTTTCTCTATTTTTGAACTTCTAATGTTAAATTTCCTTTCTACACTCTCAATTTCTAACCTCAAAATTCAGTCTACTCTCCAAAAAAATTTTGTATTTATAGTAACCACTAAACCTAACCTCCTTTGAAAAACTTCACTTATTCCACCAACCATCCCAAGAAAATCTGCTTATTTTCAACTAAATCCCACTAAGGAATGATTTTCCTTATTTTCTTCCCTAAATTAAGGCATGATATAAGGGCTTATTTTCCACTAGCATTAAATTAATGATAAGTTCTTGTCTTATTATTGCTTGACTAGCAGACCCTTAATTTAGTCAAATCTGACCATTTTTCCTTCCCAAAATACCCCTGAATGACAGCCCATTTAAAATGTCCAAATTACCCTTTAAACCCCCTGGTAATTACAGTGATTAACCTAAGGTTGAAGGTCTGAAATCACTACTCTATAATATGGCATTCGATCTCTGATTTCAGGCTTTAAGCTTATGATTTCTACAGCTAATACTAATCCTAAGTTCAAAAAGGCAGAAGGGGGCAAATTCAAGGGGAGTGAGCTGGTCAGTTTGGTAAACCAAAACTGACCAACTCCAAATCAATCATACAGGGCATTTGATATTACAAAATGATGAGTTTAAGGCTACTGAATCAGAGGCACATTGACACAAGAGAAAGCACACTAGCAATTATGAATTTGGATGAACAATCATGCATTTTCTACTTGTTTCAGTGAATTCATTTGACGACATTCGTTTGATTGACTATGAAAAATACAACAAATAGCTACCAATCAATAAACAAAATGTATCAGGCAGGTTATTAAGATGGCTTCAGTGATTTCAACTGGGAACAATAACATGATTAAACTACTCTAATTCTAACAAATCACAAACTTAATAATAACAAGCAAATAACCAGTAATCAGAAAAGAAACGACCAAATAAAGGTCTCAGGAATATGAACAAAACTAAAGAAAAGTAACTAAAATCACATGAGTTAATTAACATGCAAACAGAATAAAACACATATGAGAACAAAAGGAAAAGAGAGAACTTATCTTTAATGCTCAAGAACAAATGACCCCAGTCACGAACGGATTCGACCATTTTATGTCGAATGGACCTTAATCGGGGTGTTCTCAGTTGAGAACACCTAGATTAAGGTCTATTAGACCTCAATCTCTTATTAATTTGAACAGACCCTATAGTTTTGGATTTCTAGGGTTCATACGAGTGATTTGGGACCCGGGGTTTTCTGGTAGGTTCGAACCAAACCAAGCTTGGTTTGGTCATGAAGGAGGTCGAAGGATTAACTGATGAGAATTTGGGCTTGGATGGGGTGGTTTCAGTTGACCCAAATCTTTAAGTGAAGATTCGAGACGACGGGGTTTGATTCGAGACCGATGGTTTGTGGATTCGTGTTCAGGGGGTTGAGGTGTATTAGGGGTGTTAGTTTGGTGGTCACCAGCATCTTTGCTGCCAGTTTTCTGGCTTAAAGGTTCAATGGCGTCTAGGGTTTGGGGCCTGGTCTCGTCTCTAAGCTGAGAGAGATGAAGTGAGGAGGGGTAGGGTGGCTATGGGGAGTACGGGGTGAGTGTAGAGGGATTATATACGGGGTGGGGAGATCTGATCCTGGCCATTGGACCAGGAGTGATCAATGGCCTGGATCTCCTGGCTAATGAGGAACGACACCGTTCCATTTAAATGAGACTGGGTCAATCTCAGGCCTTAATGAGTCGGCATCTGGGGAGGCGTTGGAGACCGTTAGATTAAATTGTGTTAACGGCTCAAATCCAATGCCTTTGTACGGTGTCATTTGAGTTAACTGAGGAACTGAATTAGACCGTCTGAACAGTGGGATCAACGGTTCAGATTTAAACCATCCAAACGACGTCGTTTGGGGGACGTCTGAGAGACCATGGTCCTAGACTGGGTCATGCATGGAATTGGGCCTGGCCTTTTGGGTTTAAAATGAGCCCAAGTCCAATCTTCCTTAATTTCACGCTTTTCTTTCCCTTCTTTTAATTAACAAAATTTTAAAAATTTCCTAAATAATTTATAAAATCAAAACAAAACTACACAAATATTAATTGACACTTTTAACAATTAACACATAAATAAACATTTAAAAAAAAATAAAATCAGACAATGACAAGAAATAAAGATGCATATTTTTATGATTTTCCTTCTAACCAAATTACGGTTAATTGTTTTCTAAATGCACAATTAATCCATAAATGCAGGCAACATATATTTTTGGTATTTTCAATTAACTACAACAGGGTGAACATTTGTAGACAAAGCAATTACCAAAATGTCTCGTAAATTCTCAAAAAAATACCCGAAGGTAGCTTGCTTTATTTTGCGATTTCTTGTGGAGTGATTTCCGTGAAGCAAAATCAGGTGCTCACAGCTTCCCCTCTTTGTCAGAAAACACAAAGAGTTTTCGTGCAAAGATAAAGGGAGCAAATACGAGCGTTTTTTGCCCATTGGAATACTCCGTGTGAAGCATTTTTTGAAAAAGATTTAACTGAACCCTAGCTTCAAAGGCTTCCTACATATCCCTGGCTAAAAGGGAATCAGGTTAATGTAGTTCGGGAAGTTTTGGTAGCTGGGACTACCGGGGAACTGTGGTTCTGCTGTTACTGCTGCTGTATGCCGTTGCTACTGCTTTACCAATCTCCTATTACACCGTGCTAAAAAGAAAACAGAAGCTAGGCTAGCCTATGTATCACAAGATCTTATCTATCTTCAACTTGTTCTTGTTGCCTTGCTTTCTGGTCGGCTTGTGTTTCTTCCGGTGCTTCTTTCTTCCGCAAACTTGGGGATGACACTGGCGTTTTTCTTTTCCGAATACCAGTTTTCATCGGTCCGCTGGGGTTGTAGCTTCCTTTATTAAGCTTTTGGCGGTTCCTCTGGGGATACAACTATCTTTGTTGGATTTGTTATGCTGGGAACAACGAAGGTTCAAGGGCCGCTTCTCTCAAGATTTGTCTTATCTTCCTTTTGACTCATGCACTTGAATTTGCACTGGGGCTTGTTGTAACCTTCTGCCTTCTGGTGGGTTACTGGTTTCAAGACTTGAAACGTAAAGACTGAAAAATATTCCTCTCGTTATACATGTGGGTGCATATTTATCTATGACATGAAAAGTATTCCTCTTATTATACAGGTGGGCGCCTATTTATCTAAAATATGAAAATATTCCTCTATTTATACAGGTGGGCGCCTATTTATCTAGGACATGAAAGATTATTCCACTTATTATACAAGTGGACGCCTATTTATCTAAAAACATGAAAATTATTCCTCTTATTATACAGGTGGGCGCTTATTTATCTAAATACATGAAAATTATTCCTCTAGTTATACAGGTGGGCAACGATTTATCTAAGACATAAAAAATTATTCCACTTATTATATAGGTGGGCCTATTTATCTAAAACATGAAAAATTATTCCATTTATTGTACAGGTGGGCGTCTATTTATCAAAAGACATGAAAATTATTCCTCTTATTATACAGGTGGGCGCCTATTTATCTAAAAACATGAAAATTATTCCTCTAGTTATACAGGTGGGCGCCAAAACATAAAAGTATTCCTCTAATTATACAGGTGGACGCCTATTTATCTAGGACATGAAAATATTCCTCTTGTTATACAGGTGGGCGCCTATTTATCTAAGACATAGAACGTATTCCACTTTTATACAGGTAGGCGCCCATTTATGTAAGACATCAAAAATTATTCCACTTATTACACAGGTGGGCGCCTATTTATCTATGACATAAAAAGTATTCCACTTATTGTACAGGTGGCGCCTATTTATCTAAGACATGACAAATTATTCCAATTATTGTACAGGTGGGCGCCTATTTGTCTAAAAACATGAAAATTATTCCTCTTATTATACAGGTGGGCGCTTATTTATCTAAAACATGAAAGTATTCCTCTAATTATACATGTGGGCGTCTATTTATCTAAGACATGAAAATATTCCTCTAATTATACTGGTGGGCGCCTATATATCTAAGACATTAAAAGTATTCCATTTATTATACAGGTGGGCACCTATTTATCTAAGACATGAAAAATTATTCCACTTATTATACAGGTGGGCGCCTATTTATCTATGACATGAAAAGCATTCCACTTATTATACAGGTGAGCGCCTATTTATCTAATACACGAAAATTATTTCACTTATCATATAGGTGGGCGCCTATTTATCTTAAACATGAAAGTATTCCTCTAGTTATACAGGTGAGTGCCTATTTATCTAAAGACATAAAAAATTATTCCACTTATTGGGCGCCTATTTATCTAAGACATGAAAAATTATTCCACTTATTATACAGGTGGACGCCTATTTATCTAAAACATGAAATTATTCCTCTAGTTATACAGGTGGGGCCTATTTATCTAAAACATGAAAAAGTATTCCTCTTGTTATACAGGTGGGCGCCTATTTCTCTAAAACATGAAAGTATTCCTCTAGTTACACATGTGGGCGCCTATTTATATAAACATTAAAATATTCCTCTAGTTATACAGGTGTGCGCCTATTTATCTAAAACATGAAAATTATTTGAATTTGTTTCCTCGTTCCTTAGAGAAAACGTTTGACAACCGCAAAAAATTTTCTGCCCCAGTTTTGGTGACCTTCCTTGTGGAGTGTCTTTCTGCTATCATCAAACTTTATTTTCCTGTAGCAATCAAAGAAAATTTTGTTAGTTTAAAACATGATGAGTGATCGTGCCACTGCTACTGGGTATGGTTTTTCCTTTCCCTTTTCCTTGCTCTGTACTCCCAAACTGGTTGGGGATAACTTTACTTGCTGGGGACGATATTTCTGCTGGGGATGGTTTTTCCATTTATCCCTTCCACGCTCTTTTGTTTCAAAACACGCTGGGGGAGTCTTTTTCAACTCCAAAACTACTCCCTTCAGAAGTTTTATCTTCCCTCAATACTGCAGGGGATAAAATGTTATCATCCGGGGATAACGTTATTGAGGATAAGACTGCTGGGGTTATTTTGCTGCGGATGAATTCTCCCTTTCTCCTTCCCCTTTCCTGTGTTGTCCGACCACCCTGAAACTTTGTCAGTGATCCATCAAAGTTCTGCTGGGGGTCCTCTTGGAGCTTGGTCCATAAGTTCCTCAACCGTTGCTTTCCAGCTTTTCTCCATATTTCCCTTAACTTTCTAGGCCAGTTTGTCATTTGGTCTTGCAACAAATGCCTTTTTGTCTTATTGCCTTGTCGTTGGCCTGTCCTCTTCATATTTTGCTTTGTACTATTTTGGAAACTGGTAGTAAACTCTAAAAAATCCTTCTCAAAAACAAATTTCTGGAAAACGTCTTTTAGACAACGAAATGAAAAAATAGAAAAAGAGAAAAATTTTCTGAACAAATGCTGGGGGGGAAAAGAAAAGGAAAGAGATTATCTGGACGGTATGACTGGTCCCAACGATCATGTCGTGCATTCCGAATTAATCGACCCCGTCTATTTGTATCAATCAATCTTTCTGATGGTCTCATTTGCCGGAAATAAACAGACACCCAATTTTTGCCATATGCGAATCCTTTCTGCCAATCTCATCTTGTCGCCTCATAGTGCCCTTCGAGGGGTTTTCACTAATAAGACTCTCTCCTTTCTCTCAGCTCCCGTCGCCTTATGGTGCCTGTGAAGGTTTTCACCAAAAGACTCTCTCATTTTGTTTCTCTCAGCTTACGTCGCCTTATGGTGCCTGTGAAGGTTTTCACCGATAAGACTCTCTCATTTTATTTTTTCAGCTGGGGATCGGAATGTTACCGATAAGATTCTCTCTATTGGGCATTCTTTTGCCTATCAATTTCCTCAGCTTATGACCCTCGTCCGGTCGGAGATTAGTGCATTACCCTTGGCTTTCATCTGCCTGACTTGGCACCTCTCAGATAATGATCGAGAGGTCTTTTTGGACATAAGATGTGGGTTTTGTGTGGGTAATAAAAGAAAAAGGTTATCAGGAAATTCAAAATAACTTGATGGGTAAGAGATTACAACTCTTGGAATCAAACGTTTTCCAAAATTAAAAAAAACAAACATAACTTCTGCCCCAGATTTCTTGCTTGGGGACTTCTGATTTTTCGTTACACTTTGTCACATTGCAACCGAGCCGTGAGGCGCCTACATATCCTCTTTGAGGAATTAGGTCGAACGTAGTTCACTGATTCCTTTGTTTTTCTCGCGATTTTCCTTTTTGTTTTTTTGTTATTGTTTTCTTCTTTTCTTTTCCATTAACGATTCCAAGAGAGGGGTACGACAGAATAAGTAAGGCTAAAAAAGGGGAAGCAAAGGTTAAAAGTGTTTGGATAGAAGAAAGAATTTCCTCCGTCATTTCATTATCCAATAAATACCAAGTACAAACAAACAAACAAATAACTACCATAATCAAAGAAATTACACATCATATCTCTTGACTGCATCGAAACTGATAGCCATGTCGATAAATCTTCCTTCGGCATCTGTCAGACATAAAGCGTCGTTGGATAACACTCTGGTCACAATATAAGGCCCTTGCCAATTTGGGGAAAACTTTCCTTTTGCTTCGACCTGATGTGGGAGGATCCGTTTCAATACTTGTTGCCCTACTTAGAATTTTCTGGGGCGCACCTTCTTATTGTATGCCCTTTCCATTCTCTTCTGATACAAATGGTCATGACACACTGCTACCAATCTCTTTTAATCAATTAAGCTTAACTGCTCCAGTCGAGCTTTGACCCATTCATCATCGTCAATCCCGGCTTCAGCGACAATCTAGAGGGACGGAATTTCGACCTCTGCTGGTATTACTGCTTCAGTTCCGCTACCAACAAATAAGGAGTTGCACCCACTGAAGTACGAACATTAGTGCGATAACCCAACAATACAAATGGTAGCTTTTCATGCCACTGTCTGGACCCTTCCACCAACTTCCTAAAAATCTTCTTTATGTTTTTTTGGTTGCCTCAACTGCACCGTTCACCTTAACATGATACGGGATGGAATTACGGTGTGTAATCTTGAATTGTTAACATACTTGTTTCATCAAACTGATGTTAAGATTAGCAGTGTTGTCTGTGATGATTACCTTTGGGATCCTAAATCTACAAATGATATGGGAATGGACAAAATCCACCACTGCCTTCTTGTTCACTGACTTGAAAGTCTTGGCCTCTACCCATTTGGTGAAATAATCAATGGTTACTAGAATGAACCTATGACCGTTGGAAGCTGCCGGTTCAATAGGTCCAATGACATCCATGCCCCATGCAACAAATGGCCAAGGTGTTGACATTGTATGCAATTCTGTTGGCGGAGAATGAATCAGATCTTCGTGTACCTGACACTGATGGCATTTTCACACGAAGCTAATTCAATCACGCTCCATAGTGAGCCAATAATATCCTGCTCGAAGAATCTTCTTTGCCAGTACATATCCACTCATGTGTGGCACACAAACTCCGGAATGGACCTCTGTCATTACTGTCGTGGCTTGACCGGCATCTATACATAATAATCCCAAATCTGGGGTTCATTTATACAACACTCCTCCACTAAGGAAAAATCCATTTGCCAATCGCCGAATGGCTCTTTTTTATCTCTGGTTTCCTGGTCCGGGTATATCCCCATCCAGAGGTATTCCTTGACATCACAAAACCATGGCTCGCCATCCATTTCTTCCTCTATCATGCTACAATAAGTGTGCTGCTCATGAACCTGAATATGTAACGGGTCGGCATGAACCTTATCTGGGTGGTGCAACATTGATGCTAAGGTGGGCAATGCATCAGCAACCTCATTGTGAACTCTTGGGATGTGTCTGAACTCCACTTACCGAAATCGCTTGCTCAGATCATGCAAACACTGTCGATATGGTATAAGCTCCTCTATTTTCCATTCACCCTGAATTTGATGTACCAGGAGGTCCGAGTCCCTCAAGACCAAGACGTCCTAGACATCCATGTCTGCAACTAACCATAACCCTAAAATGCATGCCTCATATTTTTCCATGTTGTTGGTACAATAGAAACGCAGCTGCTCCATAACATGATAGTGGTGTCCTGTTTCTGAAATGAGTACCGCTTCTATTCCAACTCCCTTTGAATTTGTAGCTCCATCAAAGAAAAGCTTCCATCCTGGTTCCTCAGTCGATTCTACCTCATTCATATTCATCACTTCTTCATCAGGGAAATACGTCCTCAATGTCTCATATTCTTCATCAACATGATTCTAAGCTAAGTGGTCAGCCAACGCTTGGGCCTTCATGGCCATCCTCGTCACACAGACGATGTCAAATTCTGTGAGTAATATCTGCCACTTCGCTAACCTCCCTATTGACATAGGCTTCTGGAAAATGAGATGAGCAGTATATGATGACAGATAATGTTTCAACCTTTGTGCTACCCAAGTTAGGGCGCAACATGTCTTCTCGAGTTGAGTGTATTTGACCTCATATACCGTAAATTTCTTGGTGATATAATAAATGGCTTTCTCCTTCCTCCATGTACTGTCATGTTGCCCCAGTATGCAATCAAACGAATTCTCCAATACCGTTAGATAGAGAAACAACAGTCTTCTCGGTTCAGGTGGAACCAACACTAGTGGATTTGATAGATACCCCTTGATTTGGTCAAATGCTTCCTGACATTCTTCCGTCCACTCTACCGCAGCATCTTTCTTGAGCAACCGAAATATGGGCTCATAAGTTGCAAGTGAGTTGAGCGATGAACCTGCTGATGCAGTTTAATCTTCCCAACATACTCATCACCTCCGTTTTGTTCTTCGGCGGTGGTAAATCCTGGATGGATTTGATCTTTGATGTGTCCAACTCAATATCTCGTCGACTGACAATGAATCCTAGCAGCTTTCCTGATGGAACCCCAAAGGCGCATTTGGTCGGGTTGAGCTTAATATCATACCTTCGAAGTTTTTGGAAGAACTTCCTTAGGTCTGCTACATGGTCTTCTTGACGCCTGGATTTTATGACTATATCATCCAGTACACTTCAATCTCTTTGTGTATCATGTCATGAAACACCGTAATCATTGCTCTCATGTATGTTGCTCCAGCGTTCTTCAAGCCGAACGACATTACCCGATAGCAATAAGTTCCCCATGGCTTAATGAAAGCCGTCTTTTCTGCATCTTCTTCATCCATGAAGATATGATGATACCCAGTACAACAATCGACAAAGGATCTGATCTCACACCCGGTGCAATTGTCGATCAAGATATGGATGTTGGGAAATGGAAAGTTATCCTTAGGGCTTGCCTTGTTCAGATTGCGGTAATCGACACATACCCTAATCTTCCCATCTTTATTTGGCACTGGTACCACATTGGCCAACCAATCGGGATATCGAGTGACCCGAATAACCTTTGCATGCAGCTTCTTTGTCACTTCCTCTTTGATCTTCACACTCATATTTGTCTTAAACTTCCTCAATGTTTGCTTGACGGGAAGGCATGCCGGGACAGTGGGCAATTTGTGAACCACATCGGTGCTTAATCCCAGCATTTTGATTAGTTCTTCCCTGATGCCCGGCTTAATGTGGATGCTTATTTTAGTTTCCCTAACATAGTCGGTATCCCCTAAAATGACAGCTTCAGTGTTATTCAAATTGGGCTTAGGTTTCTCTTCGAACTCGCTTAAGTCTCTATCTATCTCATCAAAGGCATCATCTTCATTGTATTCTGATTCATTATCATAATCATCCTATTGTGCAATTAATTCGGATTCAGATCGATTGTTTATACTGGGTTGAAGATCCATTGTGCATGCCATGTCATTAGAACCAGTAAAAAGAGAATTGTTCATAAAGAGAAAAGAATAAAACAAAATTAAAACAGGATAAGAAGAGAAAATTTTCATTTTATTAAAAATGCGGGATAACAGGGTTCACACTTTACAAAATAAAATGATATTTGGATTACACCCTGGAATAATCCAGAAAACAAGAAAGAAAAATCAAAGCCTACTACCAGGACTCCCCCGTGTAGGAAGAGGAGTAGACGTCCAATTGTTGATACTGGCCCTAGGCCCCACAAAATGTGCATCTGGACCCTTTTCCCAACACCATTATTGGCTTGTCATCTACCTTTTCCAACTATACCACCGCTTTTCCACTGGTCGACTTTTCTTTTGAACCGGTACAGATCATTATCACTATTTGTGAGGGTTTCTTTAGCTCCCCTTTTTCATGCACTAGCTCGATTATGTGGGATTCATGGTGTGCCAACAACGAGTTCTAATTAATATTGGGTGCCTCTGGTGTCTGAACCTCAATCTTGTTAGTGTCAATAAGATTTTGCACTGCATGTTTTAATTCCAACACTTCTCGGTATCGTGTCCGGGAGCCCCCGAATAATACTCACAGCTTACCGATTGGACCATATTTTTGGGAAGGGGATTTGGCAATTTGGGCTCAACAGGACTCAACAAGCCTAACTGCCTTAGTTTTTGGAACAAGGCAGTATAGGTTTCTCCCAACTCAGTTAATGTTCTTTGTATCCTTTCATTTCTGTATGCCGGATTTCCCCGGAAACCTACCCCTGGAGGGTTCCTGTATGCCCTTGGCGGTGGATAGGTGTTTTGTGGAGCTGGGTACTTGGAGAGTGGAGCATGTCTTTAGGAGTCCCGTGGAGAGAAAGTAGTGGTCTGGAGAATTACAAGGATATCCATGGGGTCGATATAAAGGCTGAGGGCCTTTGGCAAGGACGACCACTGGACCCCGTCGTTGGGCACGTTCAACAATATCTTTTCTTTTCATGGGAAGGTTATCCCGAACAACTTTCTCTCTCCATTGGAGCCAGAACTTCCCAAAATCTTCTTTAGGTTTCTCCTCAATCTGAGATATGGAGGAATGGTCGGGAGATGTCAAGGTTTGGGTAAGGACATCATCAGAGAAACCAAGCGGTGGCGGTATGGGTGCCTTCCCAGCCATCCACGCCCGATACATGTTTGCCACATGCTGTCTCAGCATTTTCACTTCTTCTATCAACCCGTTGTTCCTTTTAACAACCTGTTGCTGGGCATCGGTACCATCCCACTCAATTCTGAGGTCCTCTGTCATTGTCCTTTGCCTCTGTTTTTGCAGGGAAGAGTTACCACAACCAACTACCTTTCTTTTTTCTTCAGGTTCAAAACAAAACATGTTAGAATGGTCTTAATCGGTCTTCATTATTAACAACATCTTTTTCTTTTTTTCTTTTTTTTATGTGTTGAGGTCGAATCTTTTGTAGATTGCCTACGTATCATGACCCCGCATGAATCAGACCGTGCGTAGTTTGGTCCAATAAAAGTTAAACAACAATAAAATATTTTTTTTTTGGAATTTTCAATTTTCATGATAAAACAAACTGGGTTTCAAAGGTTTAAAGATGACCTCGAAAATCAAACAACTCACATATTTAAATAAATAATTACAAACTCAAACAAACGGACAACTTCCTTCCCATATATGCCAATTAATTACCAAATGGCTATTTTTGCAAATGTGGCCCCTTCTTAATTCCACATGAGTTTTGAGGCCGGGAAGGATTATTTTACAAAATTGTCCGTTCTTTTCCGAAAATAGCCTTTCGACAACTGAAAGATACTGTAAGGCTATCTCGGCAAGAACAATTTAATACACTGCCGAAGCTGGCTCGGTTTATTTCGACCAAAAATCCAAACGGCATCCACTTGCCTACTTTTTTTCAAATGAAAATAAAAGACCTGGTTTTGTAAACACGGACTTTCAGTACCTCGGGGAGGAAGATTTTAAGGCTGTGTGGGTCAACCAGACCAAATCTAAAAAATGACCCAAAGGTGGCTGTTTATGCAAAGTCAGCCTTCCGGTGTCCCTTTCGGGAGCATTCCGCTATGTTTTGACAAGACAACGTCACCCGACTTCTTTATGATGAAATTAAAAGTTGACATATTTTTTGGCTATTTTAACAAAAGGGGAGGTTGGACCCGATTAGGGTTGCCTATGTATCTCATATCCGGCGAGAATCAAACCAGCGTAGTTCCGGTAAATAAACTAACTGATTTTGAAAACAAACATATTTTTTTACTTTTTCATTTTTTGAAAACAAAGAAAACTAAAATAAAAGACTACATATTTTCTGCTTTCTTGGGTAAAACAAACAAACAAAAAAAATTAAAAAATAATCATCTAACTCTCCAACTGCTAATTTTTCTTTTTCTCAATTTTTTCTAATTTTTTCTAACATTCCCGAGATTCAGAAGCCGTTCAACATGCGGGTCTGAAACATATAAATGCACAGAACACAAGTAGGATGCATCAAGATGGTCTTTTTTGTTTCAGGTTGCTATTCCTAGACGGACCCAACCCCTGTGTTGAGTCCCCTAAGTCAAAGAATGCATATGATGCAGATAAGCGTTCCTATTAGGGATCCGGCATGAAGTTGAGTTATTCTAGTTTCAGAACCTATGTGTTTGTTTTAGACGTGACTTACCCGAGCGAACAGCTCGAGCCGAGGGGGGGCAGCGTACCGGGATACAGAAGCTCAACCCGACTTTTCAACTTGTCCGAACCTCGTTCTAAAATGGGATTGACTCTAAACAGAAAAGAAGTCGCACGAAGTGCACCCTTCTTCATGATTTAGAAGACTCAGAGAGGAGATGAGTTTCAGCACAGTTTATATGTACAGTCAAATAATATCAAAGCAGTACCAAACATCATTTTGCACATTAAGCATAGATCATATGAAAATATCAGATAATAAAGCAAAAATATAACAACTTATCATAAGCTCAAATTTCTAACCCTGAATTAGTGGTTCCGGGTCATTTCGTCCCCTGCAGAGTCGCCAGAGCTGTCATACCTCCTTTTTGCGCCCCCGCGAGGGTAAAGGGAGTTTTTTTCCAATTAAAGGACAATCGAACGGGATTTGCTTATTTATTTCAGAGTCACCACTTGGGAGACTTAGGGTGTCCCAGTTCACCAGTTTTAATCCCGATCCGAAGAAAGGAATTGACTCTAAATTACAGTCTGCGTACCAGATATCCGGATAAGGAATTCTGTTAACCCGGGAAACGGTGTTAGGCATTTCCGAGTTCCGTGGTTCTAGCACGGTTGCTCAACTGATATATTCGACTTATGTATATGATTTTTACATGTTGTAACTTATGTGACGATTTTAACTTTTTACCGTTTTTATTCAATTTATTAAAGACAATTGAACGTCGTCTAAGACATGTCTTTGGATTGCGCCGCATGAAATGAACCTGCAATCCTGAACACATCCAATTCGACGTTTTGGGATTTGGATTTGGGTCTCATGAAATGCACACCCGAGTTTAGGGAAAATAACATTATTAGATACGCGCCTAAAGATGCTAACGCATTATTATTTGGGAAGAGGCCATGGAATTTGCTAAATGGACTATTCCGAAGTCTATTTACTTATTAGGTCCTTTAAATTGAGGGCCCCGCAATTTAGAATTTATTTTGGCGAGGCATGCCTCATTCTATTTTAAAGTATATCCTAAAGCGACTAATTTTCTATTTTTCGTTGCGTCTCTAAAAATAATAGAAAGACAAAATCCTACATTATTTACATGATGGAATTATTATAGCTAAGTTCAAACATAGATTGTTAACGCTAAAAAATATGAATGAGTACATGGGCCATCGTTTAACAGTTATGGGCCCAGGACCAACGGGTATGGTATGAGGCTGGAGCTGGGCCATCCGTGTTCTGATTTTTGGGCCTAACCAATTATTCTACATGTTTGACATTCCAAAGGCGGAAGAAAAATGATATCCAATTTCAAACTAATCTTGCAATCTTAAAATAAATAATTTATTAACTGAAGTAGCTTAAACCTTCTAATGATTGATTACCTAAGGCCTATCATGTTCTTAAACAAGATAAATTGAAATAGCAGAATACGAATTATTATATCATTGGTCTTGTAACTAGCATACATGGATGGTTAGATGTCATTTTGGCCCACGGGCCCATTTTGGCAAATTTGGACAAGCTCCCTACAAAGAGATATGGTACCTGGGACCGAGCCCAACTAGGTGAAAATGACATGATGCAAATAAAATGACCTAAGGTTGACCTAAGTTTGGGGTTCACTAACAAGGCAATTCAGGGGAGGGTATGGTCGATATTGGCTTCTCAATCTTTCCACCCACTCCATACATCCGACGGCCACCCCGCCTAAATTAAGGGCGACTTAACAAAGAGTTCGTGTACGCGACACATGCTGAGAGACTTGTTGTAAAAAAAATGACCGAGTAATGCATATGATGACACTTATAAAGCAGTAAATACATAAAGCAAAACTGTAAACAAATAAGCAACTAGCAAATAATAAAACGACGTAAACAAAATAAAAAGTAAAAAAAGCAAACAAAACACATAAAAATCTCAATTGAATATCCTAAAAAACCAACAAGATCAAGTACTAGCTCGAACCCGCAAGTCCCTAGCAGAGTCGCCAGAGATGTCACACACCTTTTTTCAAAACAAAACTCTACTTAACCCTCTTAAAAAATAAAAGGATTTTTTTAGTAAATCTTGAAAAGAGTTTTCAATTGAAAAGTGAAAAAAATTTGTGTTTCAAAAGGATTAACTCAGAGTCGCCACCTGATATTGATTTCGGTATGCCAGGTCACCATTTTAAAAAAATTCCTTTTAAAACCCTTAGACTCCAAAACTAAGCCTACACCAGATATTAGGGTAAGGGGGTTCATTTGACTCGGGGAGAAGGTGTTAGGTGCTCCCCAACTCCCGTGAAAGTCACGGTTGCATACTTGATCTAGTCGTCATTTAAGATATTCGAATTGAGGTTAAATTAAACACATAAGAGGCTCGAGGTCGTCCCCACCTAATAAAAGAAAATGAAAAATAAAAATAAAAATACTACGAGTTCTACTTTCGGCCTTCAAATATAAATACTTCGGGTCAATACCCCGAATAAAAATATATACAAATCCCTCGGGATATTCTCCAAAATATAACTAACTAAAGGGAACGACCTTTCACCTCGAATTAAAAATGCATAAGCGTCCTAATATTGCCTATTTGTTTAGCTCTCAAGATCCTAAATAATTGCCTAAACCATGCTAAGTTCCACAATCAACCAGTGAGTAGAAGGCTTCACCGATTCCAAATGAAACTAAACAATTTATTTTCACAATATTACTAACTCATGACCAAACAATTACTAGCATTAAATAACCTCACAAAACCATGTCTTAAACAGGATATAATACTACTAAATAACAACACCCCAACTTGTCAGCATATAACAAAAGTTTGTATAGAAAAGGAAAAGGGACGATCGACACGAAGCTTATCTATCAAAAGACAATTAATTACTAAATATGTTTATGATCTCATTACCTATATAAGCGCTTTCATACCTCCTTTCCCCGAGGGGTAAAGGGAGTTTTTTCCAATTAAAGGACAATCGAACGGGATTTGCTTATTTATATTAGAGTCACCACTTGGGACATTTAGTGTGTCCCAAGTCACCAGTTTTAATCCCGAATCGAGGAAAGGAACTGACTCTAAATTACAGTTTGCGTACCAGATATCCGGATAAGGAATTCTGTTAACCTGGGAGAAGGTGTTAGGCATTCCCGAGTTTCGTGGTTCTAGCATGGTCACTCAACTGTTATATTCAACTTATTTATCTGATTTTTACATGTTGTAACTTATGTGCCGATTTTAACTTTTGACCGCTTTTATTCAATTTATTAAAGAAAATTGAATGTCGTCTGAGACATGTCTTTGGATTGTGCTGCATGAAATGAACCCGCAATCCTGAACACATCAAATTCAATGTTTTGGGATTTGGATTTGGGTCGCATGAAATGCGCACCCGAGTTTAGGGAAGATAACATTATTAGATACGCGCCTAATGATGCTAACGCGTTATTATTTGGGAAGAGGCCATGGAATTCGCTAAATGGCCTATTCTGAAGTCTATTTACTAATTAGGTCCTTTTAATTGAGGGCCCCGTGATCTAGAATTTGTTTTGGCGAGCCATGCCTCATTCTATTTTAAAGGATATCCTAAAGCGACTAATTTTCTATATTTCGTTGCGTCTCTAAAAATAAAAGAAAGCCAAAATCCTACCTTATTTACATGATGGAATTATTATAGCTAAGTTCAAACATAGATTATTAATGCTAAAAAAATGAATGCGTACATGGGCCATCGTTTAACAGTTATGGGCCCAGGTCCAACGGGTATGGTATGAGGCTGGAGCTGGGCCATCCGTGTTCTGATTTTTGGGCCTAACCAATTATTCTACATGTTTGACATTCCAAAGGCGGAAGAAAAATGATATCCAATTGCAAACTATTCTTGCAATCTTAAAATAAACAATCTATTAACTGAAGTAGCTTAAACCTTCTAATGATTGATTACCTAAGGCCTATCATGTTCTTAAACAAGATAAATTTAAATAACAGAATACGAATTACTACCTCATTGGTGTTGTATGGTTTGCTAACTAAGCTACTGCCAAATATTCCATTATATGTATCAATTAATTACATGATTCTAATGGAGGAAACTAACTAATGTACATACACAATGGAAACTCAGAATATAACTATGATAATTTCAACACTTCAACTCTTCATGTTCACATTCATGCTTCAGTTTTCACTCAACAAGAACCAGTGCATCCGTTTGTGTACCTGGTATTTAGAAGGCAAAGAAAGAAAGGAAGATCAGTACAGAATTAGCACAGCAACAGCAACTCAGCAACACTCAACAATTATCAACATTACCCAGTAAACAGCAACAAGAACCCAGTAGTAGATGAAGAATCAAGCAGAAAAATGTCCAAAGATAGGTGCAATAGCACTTGAATACCAACAGCAACTCAAACAACACCCAAGTAGACAACAGCAATACCAGAAATCAACTAACACTAGGAAACCCAAGACTATCACTTTGGAAGTCCAGTAACACTCAAGAATACACTCAACAATCACAATAAAGGTGAGCAGAAGTGAGACAAGTAGTATTTTCTGATTTTGGATACTCTGGAATTTAGATCTATATTTTCAAATTTTCTCTATTTTTGAACTTCTAATGTTAAAATTCCTTTCTAAGCTCTCAATTTCTAATCTCAAAATTCAGTCTACTCTCCAAAAAAATTTTGTATTTATAGTAACCCGTAAACCTACCCTCTTTTGAAAAACTTCACTTACCCCACCAACCAACCCAAGAAAATCTGCCTATTTTCAACTAAATCCCACTAAGGACGGATTTCTTATTTTCTTACCTAAATTAAGGCATGATATAAGGGCGTATTCCCCACTAGCATTAAATTAATGAACAAGTTCTTGTCTTATTATTGCTTGACAAACAGACCATTAATTTAGTCAAATTTGACCATTTTCCCTTCCCAAAATACCCCATGTAATGACAGACCATTTAAACTGTCCAAATTACCCTTTAAACCCCATGGTAATTACTGTAATCAACCTAAGGTTGAAGGTCTGAAATCACTACTCTATAATATGGCATTCTATCTCCGATTTCAGGCTTTAAGCTTATGATTTCTACAGCTAATACCAATCTTAAGTTCAAAAAGGCAGAAGGGGGAAAATTCAAGGGGAGTGAGCTGGTCAGTTTGGTAAACCAAAACAGACCAACTCCAAACCAATCATACGGGGCATTTGATATTAAAAGATGATGAGTTTGAAGCTACTGAATCACAGGCACATTGACACAAGAGAAAGCACACTAGCAATTATGCATTTGGATGAACAATCATGCATTTTCTACTTGTTTCAGTGAATTCATTTGACAACATTCGTTTAATTGACTATGAAAACTACAACAAATAGCTACCAATCAATAAACAAAATGTATCAGGCAGGTTATTAAGATGGCTTCAGTGATTTCAACTGGGAACAATAACATGATTAAACTACTCTAATTCTAACAAATCACAAACTTAATAATAACAAGCAAATAACCAGTAATCAGAAAAAAAACGACCAAATAAAGGTCTCAGGAAGATGAACAAAACTAAAGAAAAGTAACTAAAATCACATGAATTAATTAACATGCAAACAGAATAAAACACATATGAGAACAAAAGGAAAAGAGAGAACTTATCTTTAATGCTCAAGAACAAATGACACCAGTCACAAATGGATTCGACCATTTTAGGTCGATTGGAACTTAATCGGGGTGTTCTCAGTTGAGAACACCTAGATTAAGATATATTAGACCTCAATCTCTTATTAATTTGAATAGACCCCATATTTTTGGATTTCTAGGGTTCATACGAGTGATTTGGGACTCGGGGTTTTCTGGGTAGATTCGAACCAAACCAAGCTTGGTTTGGTCACGAAGGAGGTCGAAGGATTAAATGATGTGAAATTGGGCTTGGGGTGGTTTCAGTTTTGACCCAAATCTTCAAGTGAAGATTCGAGAAGACAAGGATTGATTCGAGATCGATGGTTTGTGGATTCGTTTCAGGGGGTTGAAGTGTATTAGGGGTGTTAATTTGGCGGTCACCAGCATTGTTGCTGCCGGTTTTATGGCTTAAGGGTTCAATGGCGGCTAGGGTTTGGGTCCTGGTCTTGTCTCTGAGCTGAGAGAGACGAAGTGAGGAGGGGTAGGGTGGGGGGTGCAGGGTGAGTGAAGAGGGATTATATATTTGGTGGGGAGATCTGATCTTGGCCGTTGGATCAAGAGTGATCAATGGCCACGTTCTCTTGGCTAATGACGAAAGACATTGTTTCATTTAAATAAGGCTGGGTCAATCTCATACCTTAACGGGTCAAGCATCTGGGGGCGTTGGAGACCGTTAGATTAAAATGTGTTAACGGCTCAGATCCAATGCCTTTGTACGGCGTCATATGAGTTAACTCAGGAACTGAATTGGACCGTCTAATCAGTGGGATCAACGGTTCAGATTTGAACCATCCAAACGACGTCGCTTGGGGGACGTCTGGGAGACCATGGTCCTAGACTAGGTCATGCATGGAATCGAGCCTGGTCTTTTGGGTTTAAAATGAGCCCAAGTCCGATCTTCCTTAATTTTCACTCTTTTCTTTCCCTTCTTTTAATTAACAAAATTTAAACAAATTTCCTAAGTAATTTGTAAAATCAAAACAAAACTACACAATATTAATTGACACTTGTAACAATTAACACACAAATAAAACATTGTTTAAAATAAAATCACACAATGACAAGAAATAAAGATGCATATTTTTGTGGTTTTCCTTCTAACCAAATTACGGTTAATTGTTTTCTAAACGCACAATTAATCCCTACATGCAGGCAACATATATTTTTGGTATATTCAATTAACTACAACAAGGCGAACATTTGTGGACAAAGGAATTACCAAAATGTTCCGTAAATTCTCAAAATTGTACCCGAAGGTAACTTTCTTTATTTTGCGATTTCTTTTGGAGTGGTTTTCGTGAAGCAAAAGTCACGTGCTCACAAGCGCGTCTTAGCATAGATTTGCAAAATAGAGATTCAGAAATTTTTCATTGGAGATTAGATTAAAGATAGAACTCGAACTGACCTCACCTAGCATAGAAAATTATTCACAGAATAAAAATTGAAGTATATTATGCATGCAAACACAAATTACTCACATAATAAAAATCTGAGATTAAATTAAGAACGGAGGAAGGGGTGAACCTCAATGAGTAGATTTCCTTCAAATTAGAGAAGCTTTGAGTTTACAGTTGGTCCGGATGAAGAGCAACAGAATTCGGCAACAAAAATTGAGTAGCGACTAATTCAACAAAAGAATCGCGATCAAGAACCACGAGCGGACACTCGAACCGGCAAAGGTTCAATAAAACTCAAGCGAAATCCATTTCGAACGGAAAACAAGGGAAAAGAACCAGAACTTCTTCTTCTTGGGTGTGCGTGCGTCGTTATAGAATAAAGGGAGAGATGAGATCTTGTTCTTCTTTGTGGTGCGTGGCTGTATTTTTCGGCGGGCTGGGGTTGAGATATGGTTGTCTTGTTGCCACTAGTCGAATAAGGAGAAAATGGGGGGTCGTTTGGTTGCTGTTGTGAGAGCAAGCGGCAACTGTGGAGATTAGGGGGTCGTTTGGGGTGAGGGAGAGAGAGGGAGGTGGGCTTGGTGGTCGACATTCAGGGATTTTCGATGATTTTTGGGCTTGAAGGAGGTGGAGATAAGGGGTGCTGGCGGCTGCTCAGGTGGTTGTGAGACTAAGTTCTAGGGTTTTTCCATTGTTAGCCCTCTAGGGTTGGGTCTTGTTATGGAAGATGAAGACTAGGTTTTTAATGGGTTTAAGGATATTGGGCTTTAAAATTAGGCCTTAAAATTGGACTAAAGAAAAAATATTCAAACAATAGCTAAATATCCTTTAATATAAATAAAATATACTACATAATGCAAAAATTAGTCTAGTTAATTAAACTAAATTATATATATAATATGAAACTATTTTTGATATTTTTCAAAGGTCACGCTAAAATAATAATATAATTATCGCAAAGTTAAATAATACTACTACCAAATACTAATATCCTAGAAAATAAAGTGCAACTATTTTTTGTATTTTTGAATTTTATATTAGGTAGATAAACTAACAACAACAACACTAACTACTACCCAGTATAGTCCCACAAAGTTGGGTCTGGGGAGGGTAATATGTAGACGGGCCTTACCCCTACCCGAAAGGGCAGAGAGGCTGTTTCCAATCGAACATCGGCCCAGTGAAGAAAAGTAACAACAAAAACAAAAACAACAAAAGAGCATTAGTAACTTCAAGGTAGATAAACTAAAAGTAACAAAAATAAAATATCAATTACATAAATAAAAGAAAATATTTTTGTAATTTTTGTTTTTGTGTAAAATAAAGTAAAATAGTTAAAATTAGGTAAAATAGCGATATTAGGCTCAAACTAAATATCTAAAAGCTAAAATGATAAAAATCTTGGGGAAGGTCAAAAATTATATGTCAACAAGGGTCAATATTTACTCTTGCTTAAAGATGTTAGAATAAGTACAAATATTGCTCTTTCTATATTGATAATGATTCTACCCTGGTTATTAAAATAATTAGCTATTAGTATTTGCTCAAATACTTAGTCATTATATGATCTATATGCCCATTATTCATTTATTTATAAATTACTAAAATAAGTTACAATTACTGTTAAGTCATACCATGAAAGTTTGGGAGAGGGTGGTGGAAGGGAAGGTGAGAAGGGCAGTATCTATTTCTGAAAATTAGTTTGGGTTCATGTCGGGACGTTCTACTACGGAAGCCATCCACCTTATAAGAAGGTTGGTGGAACAATACAGGGATAGGAAGAGGGATTAGCACATGGTATTTATTAGCCTAGAAAAGACGTATGACAGGGTCCCTAAGGACGTTCTTTGGAGATGCCTGAAAGTGAAAGGGGTGTCGGTAGCATACATTGAATCTATAAAGGATATGTATGATGGAGCTAAGACTCGGGTCAGGACTGCGGGAGGTGACTCAAAGATTTTTCCGCTGATAATGGGGTTACACTAAGGATCTGTGTTTAGCCAATTCTTATTTTCTCTGACGATGGATGCCTTCACATATCATATTCAAGGAGAGGTGCCATGGTGTATTTTGTTCGCTGATGATATAGTTCTGATCGATGATTCGTGTTGCGGTGTTAATGAGAGACTGGAGGTGTGGAGGCAGGTTTTAGAATCTAAAGATTTCAATTTGAGTAAGACCAAGACGAAATATCTGGAGTGTAAGTTCAACAGCGTGTCGGAGGAAGCGACCGAGGTGGTGCGGCTAGACTCACAAGCCATCCCCGAGAGACAAGGTTTCAAGTACCTAGGGTTTATTATCCAGGGAGATAGGGAGATTGCCAGGGATGTTACACACCGCATTGGGGTGGGTGGATGAAATGGCGGTTAGCATCTGGAGTCCTATGCGACAAGAGAGTATCACCGAAACAAAAAGATAAGTTCTACAGAGCGGTGGTTAGGTCGGCTATGTTATATCGGGTTGAGTGTTGGCCAGTCAAGAATTCACATATCCAGAAGATGGAAGTAGCTGAGATGAGGATTTTGAGATGGATGTGCGGGCATACTAAACTGGATAAAAATAAGAGATGAAGATATTCGGGAGAAGGTAGGCGTTGCTCTCGTGGACGGCAATATGCGGGAAGCGAGGCTTAGTTGGTTTGGTCACGTGCGGAGGAGAATAATAGATTCCCCGGTTAGGAGGTGGAGCTGTTGACTTTGGCAGGTATGAGAAGAGGTAGAGGGCGGCCTAAGAAGAATTAGAGCGAGGTGATTAGGCAAGACTTGGCGCTACTGCGGATTTCCGATGATATGGCTCTTGATAGGAACGTGTGGAGGTCGAGCATTAGGGTTGTAGGCTAGGGGGTAGTTCGTAGTTTTTCCCTTTTTATACCGGATAGTCTAATAGAGTTTTGCCTATAGTTGGTAGCAGTTCACACTATTTTGTTATTTTGCATAAGATTGTATTACTGCACTCCCTTTCACTTATTCGGTGTATTTTAAGATATTATTATTACTTCTCTTGCTTCTTTTGTTCTTATAGATCTCTTCTCGTGCTTCTTTTCTAATATTATATTATCTCTTCTGTTGAGCCGAGAGTCTTCCGGAAACAGCTTCCCTACCCTGGAAGGGTAAGGATAAGGTCTGCGTATATTTTATCCTTCCCAGATCTCACTAGTGGGATTTTACTGAGTAGGTTGTTGTTGTTTGTAAGTTACGATTACCCATTCACTGAGTGTCTTAGCAATTTGTATAATACTCAATCAATATCTTCATATACTCAAGTCAAATAATTTGATTATTTATTTTCACTAAAAATGTTATGTAACATATAGTTACATAACTGTTCAAGTGGATTTGTCAGTCCAAAATCTGAGAATGAGAAACCCAAAAGTTGAAAGCATTATTTCAGCCCAGTCCGAGGCAACAGCTCTTCGGTTTAGCCCAAACCGGGGCCCAATCTGAGACTCATACCTCGCATAATTACAAGGGCAAAGATCTTTTTTAGCCCGCGGTAGAAACTTACATCCTGTAGCCATAAAAGTGTATAAAATTTTAATATTTTTTGTATTTAACAAAAATAAATAAACATATATATAAACATACACAATATATATATTTTTGGCTATTATTTTAACAGCGACTATACAATATCATTTTTTCTAAGGGATTTTTACATATATATACCATATAGCAAACCTTATTACCAAAATTGTGTATGGTTTGGTATTTACCCGCCTATACCATGTTTTGTTTACAAAAATTGTACCAAACCAAACATAGATAGATTCTACCCTAAAAAGACTCCAAATTTGTAGGAATCACATTTAATGGTGATAGAAAATTAAAACGGAAGAAAATCTATTGCAGCGTAATTCTCTCCTTCTTCATATATTTTCCACCATTGATAGCCATTAAAAATCTTGAAAGCTTTGAATTCAAATTTAGATTTTCAAAACTCATTATCTGTTTGGATGGGTGTTGTTGTAAATAATTCGAAATATGTTTAGGAGTTTATATCTCAATTTTGAGGGGTTTTGGTGAAGATTAGACTTGGTTTTGACTGATTTTCAGATTGAAACTCGTCGAAGAAGAAGATATATTTTTCCAGAAATTGTAGTTAAATTGTAGTTAAATTGTAGTTCAATTGTAGTTAAATTGTAGAATTGTAGATAAAATATAAATAAATTGTAGATAAGTTGTAGATTGGGAAGACTAAAACTTCTACAAGTCTTCTACAATTATATCGAAAATGCCAATTATGCTACAATTGAAAATCTCTTGGATTGGGTGTTGTTGGAAATAATTCGAAATATGTTTAGGAGTTTATATCTCAATTTTGAGGGGTTTTGGTGAAGATTAGACTTGGTTTTGACTGAATTTCAGATTGAAACTCGTCGAAGAAGAAGAAGACATATTTTTCCAGAATTTGTAGTTAAAATGTAGTTGCATTGTAGATAAAATGTAGATAATTTGTAGATAAATTGTAAATTGTAGTTAAATTGTATTGTTACATTTATACTATAATTAAACTACAATCTTGTGTCATTGACCAGTACTGAGTAGGTGTAAAAATGTCTTGTTCCTTTCAGCTCCCGAACTGTAGAATTGATGATTTGATTCTCTTGTATCAATTTGTTTTTGTTTTTTGGAAATGAGATTCCCTTCTATGCGATGTAAAGATTATGACTATTCTGTAAACCCCTTCATTTTTAGGTACTTGTTTTCTCTATAATCTCACCAGTGGAGTCCAGAAGGGTAGTGTGTACGTAGCCCTTATCCTTACCCGCAAACCTTACCCTTACCCTGGAATAAAAAGGTTGTTTCCGATATACCATCGGTATCTTTCCCTCCAAGAACTCCCCACCTTGCTTTTGGGGTGACTCGAACTCACAATCTCTTAGTTGGAAGTGGAGAGCAACCCACTCTTGTCCAGCCTGATAAGTAACTAGAAAATAAAGTTGTATGGGTCAGAATATGACCGCAGATAATTAATGAGATTAATTATATCTTAAACTAATTCTTAAATTAATAAATGATATGACCACTTATTAATGGCGATACCCGACTATCAGCCGACTCGATCAATAAGGTTACGGCTTATCCGCCATCATAAGGACGGAACCTTAGCATAATCATGGCCCTCCATTGCCAGCTCATGCAACTTACAACAATAAATATTAAGAGAAGGAACCCTAGAAGGGGGCTGCTTCTTCTTTCTTACTATTCTCAAGAAAAGAGAGAATATCATTGAAAGGCTCTAAACCTCTCCATGGAGAGGCAGACCAAATCAATACTATCAATAAAAGCTCCCTACACATTTCTCCCTAATGAATAATACTTGTCTCTTATCTCTTTCATTTGGTCGCTTGATTTATTACGCTCTACTATGATTGGCCCTCTATTTATTTTGATTGTTTTATGCTTGCAAAGTTTGTGATAACTTTGAGCTAACCAATTAAGCGCCATCTGTGGGTATTTCATAGCAGAATCACATAGCTCTTTCCCGGACCAAAAGGAAGGAACGCCAAATAACAACCTAGCTCGAAAAAGCTAAAACATCATATCGGACAAAGGGAACTCGAATATCTCGAACCGAGACACAACTTCTCTGCCACTCCTCTCCCGGATAGTGCAAGGAAGAAGAAGAAGCAGTCCCTCCCCCCCCCCCCCCCCCCCCCCGCGAGGAAAGATCTCTGTAAGGAATCTCCCATATTTTGGATACTGGATCCAACCGAAAATCGGCATGAAGGTACCTCGAACCAAGAGCCACCTCAGGCCAACCTACATCCCCCGGTTGGAAAGATAGTGCGTAAGCTGCTGAAGATCTCGAATAAAAACGAGATTCAGCTCTCAAACATCGACATAGTGGGACTCAGGCTAAGTGTATTCGCCATCGAAATTATCAAAGTTCAACTACGGTTGAACCGCGACTCAGGCCATGTGCCTTCACCATATAAATTTATCAAGGTTCAACTACGGTCGAACTGGGACTCAGGCTATGTGCCTTCGCCATCGAAATTATCAATGTTCAACTACGGTTGAACCGGGACTCTGGTCATTCGCCTTCGCCATAAAAATTTATTAAGGTTCAACTACGGTCGAACCGGGACTCAGGCTATATACCTTCGCCATCGAAATTATCAAAGTTCAACTACGGTTGAACCGGGACTCGGGCCATGTGCCTTCGCCAAAAAAATTTATCAAGGTTCAACTACGGTCGAACCGGGACTCAGGCTAAGTGTCTTCGCCATCAAAATTATCGAAATTCACTGCGGTTGAACCAGACTCAGGCCATGCGTCTTATCCATAGAAATTTACCAAGGTTCAACTACTGCCGAACCGGGACTCAGGCTATGTGCCTTCGCCATCGAAATTATCAAAGTTCAACTATAGTTGAACCGGGACTCGGGCCATGCGCCTTCGCAATAAAAATTTATCAAGGTTCAACTACGGTCGAACCGGGACTCAAGCTATGTGCCTTCTCTATCAAAATTATCAAAGTTCAACAATGGTTGAACCGGGACTCAGTCATGCGCCTTTGCCATAAAAATTTATCAAGGTTTAACTACGGTCGAACCGGGACTCAGGCCATGCGTTTTCCGCCATAAAAATTTATCAAGGATTCAACTACAGTTGAACTGGGACTGAGGCTAAGTGCCTTCGCCATCGAAAATAGTAAGTTCAACTACGGTTGAACCGGGACTCAAGCCATACGCCTTCTCCATAAAAATTTATCAAGGTTCAACTACGGTAGAACAAGGAATCAAGCTAAGTGCCTTTGCCATCGAAAATAGCAAGTTCAACTACGGTTGAATCGAGAATCAGGCCATACGCCTGCGCCATAAAAATTTATGAAGGTTCAATTACGGTCGAATCAAGACTCAAGCTATGCGCCTTCGCCATCGAAAATAACAACTATAAGTTGAACGAAGACTCAAGCCACGATTCTACGCCAACAAATCCAACGAGCTCGACCTCGCTCGAGCCAGGCTAGACACCTCCGTCATCGAACCTAACGACTCATGTCAAACGCCTTTCTCAAACTCGACAAAGGCCAGCCCATGACAAATAGGGGCGCAGGTCCAGCACCCTCACCATTCAAGTAAGTACTCCCAACATGAACTACGATTGGGGACCATGTAGAGTTCGGCTACGATCAAACTACAAGGCCGCGTTTTCTACCATCACGACGGGTAGTTCGATTGCACCCGAAGTGTGACTAAGGCTAAGTGTCGCTATCGCCAAATAACGGCTACAACTCGCCCGTACTGAGTCAAAATAGCAAGACCGTTGACAACCAATAGTCAACACGCCTACCAGAATCGTACTATTTAAGGCAAATCATCCCTCGAACACATGCAATAGAAAAATCTAAAGAAGGGAAAAGACAAAATAACCACAAGACCGGCAAAGAAAAAGTAAGTTTATATATATAAATTTACAAAGTCATGTGCGGGCAACGCCCGCTTGCACTCGGCCAAGGCCGACCAATACGACGAAAGGAAAAAAGAAATAAGGAAAAATATCCAAACGCCAAACGGCGAACAAAATACAAAGTACATCAAAGCTTTTCACTCGGCATCACCCATGCCACATCACCACCGCTAGCACCATCATCAGCCCCCGGCGTCGCTGGGTCGAAACCACAGTCAATACGGGCTTCATAAGCCCTCTGACGGGCTGCCTCAAAAGCAGCTTCGGGCACGATGCCGACCTCCCCAATTTCTTATAAACATCTCATTGGGCCTCGAAAAACGTCCACAGCTCATGAGCCTAGTTGGAAGAGTCGGCCTGGTCCCTTAGGCGCTAATTTTATCCCCCAAGTCCGTGATCCGATCCGCCATGGCTTGGGCGTCCCGATCATATACACCAATGCGGTCCTCTTGCCTTGCCTCTCTGAAGGCCGCGACAGCTCTCTTAACCTCCATCCCCCTCTCATGAACGTGGATCGCCGCCTCCAACGCCACAACCCTCGACCAGGCGCCCTTTGCTTGTAGCCCCAAAGCGGCAACCTCATTCTCCAAAGCATCCACCTTCCCATTCAAGTCCGCCGAGGAATTCGTCGCCATGACCTAACTCTGGTGCTCCCTCTCAGTTGCAGTCCTCCTTTTAGTCTCGATCTCCTCGTCTTTTTGACGAAGCTGCTCCTCGAGGGCACGTACCCTGTCAAGTGCCTGCTGTATGTGAAGCTCTCGCCTCGCCAGCTCCTCGACAAAGTCCCGGCTACGAGGGTCGTTCCTCAGGTGCCTGTGCATCTCGCGGAACCGATATCGGTAACGGTGGTACTTCTCCAACATAAGTAAAAAGATTTTCCTTCGGGTGTCGGCTCGACAGATATCCTACACCTACAACAGATAGGACTTCAAAGAAAACATAACGATTAAAGTAAAAACAAAGGCTAAAGGAAAGTAGAAGAAGGTCATCATACGTACCCTTAGGCCCATCGCGACCAACTCATTCATCAATCTGACGTCCGTAACGTCCCTTAACGATGTGTTTTCTGCCTTTAAGCACAACACCTCGAACAGCGGCACCAAGCCGTCCCCTTGAAGCAGAAAGTTCTACTTCGTAGGAATCTCGACATAACAAAATTGCCCCTCCGCGCGCACCGTCGAGCGGGTGATGCCTTCATGGAACAAACGGACGTCCTCTGAGTCCAATTCAGACTCGGACTCATCTTTAGCTCCTGCAGTTCCCCTTCCGCCTTCTGCTGCAGTCGCCGAAGGAGCGCTCGATTCTCCAATAAAAAAAGCCACTGAGGAACTACCTCCTACCTCAGCGGCGGGAACAATCAATTGAGTCGTCGAAGTGACAATATCATTATGGCCTGAGCCAATCGGAGCAACCCCCAATATTTGTCCATCCTCAAGGGCGGGTGCCACAGCCTCACGCCCCTTCGCATCCGACGAAGGAGAATCAAAATTGATCACCAATGGAGGGGCCGGCGTGAAGGAAACCCTCCTCCTGACTAGCAGCCTTTCCTCTTCCTCCTCCTCATGTGAGGGCGACTCCGCCCTGGGACGCACCATCGCCGATGACCCTTTAGTCTGAAGTATGGTCCGTGTTGGTGAAGGTGCTACTGAAGATTCAATCGACAACGCCCTCGGCACTATGCGCGATATCGGCACTGTGAAGCGAGCAGTTGCACCCGGCCGACGGAAGGCTAGCTTTGAAGCCCTGACACGGCGTGCCCTCCCTGATAACAAAAAAAACACGAGACCAGTAAATGGAGTTGGAAACAAGAATAAAACGGAAGGATAAGACGAATCCTCACCAGTTGAAGGCCTACGACTATGCCTCTCCCAAAAGATGCCCACGTGCGTATTCCCACTATATGCGGAAGTACGGCCTCGACCCATTCACGTATCCCAGGTAGTGGAGCCAACGACAGTCTGTCGGCTACAAAATCAATACAAGTTAACGCTTACAAGCACGAGGCATAGAGAAGAATGAAAAAGAGAATTCGACGATTAAAAAAAACTCACATGCATGGTTCCAAGACTCTGGGAACCCAAGCAAGGATGCGACCAAATGATTAGTTCTGATATAGAAGAAGTACTCGAAGGGCGAGGGTAGACCACGCCGTCCAGTTCTGCGGTCAAGCACCTCGATCCGTGAGGGCTCACCCGAATCATCGTGCAGCGGGTCCTCTAGGGGACGTACAAGCTAAGTACGTGTTGCAGCGTGACCTTCCTGCCGGCCAGCTCGGCATACTTGATGAACATAGAAAGCAGCTTATTGAGATAAGGAGTAAGCTAGCCAGGGCATACGCCATAGTAGAAACAAAAATCCACTACTAACATTGGAAGTGGGAGCTTAAACCCAACTTGAAGGGATATGCATAGAAGACGCAATATCCCATGCGGTTGGTATGGACCCTTTCCTCGCTTCTAGCCAGAACAATGTCAGCATAGCCGTCGATACCCCATTGTTCCCGAAGTTGGGCCATCCCAACCTCCCCCATTAGAGGGGCTTTATCCATTGGATCCTCTCCGCAATTGGCGGCAAAGACACTCACTGGGCCCTCGGGCAGAATTAGAATCTCGTCAACCGACAGAACACCTTCGATGTCCACCGGTTCAGCACCTTTTACCACCAGCGATGGCCCTTCAGCCACCGGAGGGTTAACCAGAATATTTGTCGTAGGAATGTTTTTGGTAGAACCGCTTTCCATTGCTAATCAGAAAACAAAAAAAGAACAACATTCGACGGGAAAAATGGGGATTGTAACGAATGAAGAACAGCTACGAAAATGAACTAGAAAAAGAGAGAGCTTTTTCAGAGATCTTACTCAAAGGTAGCTCAGCCCCTTATTTATAGGCAATAAAGGTAGCTTTCACGAATTCCAAAAGCCATCATTAGCTACATGACCAACCGTAAAATGGTTCGGTTCCACAGAAACGTGCGCCATTATGACAGACTCCACGAAGCGTCTTTTCAATCACCAATTGATGTTTCCCTTCCAAAACGGTTGGAACGACTGACAGTCGTCACCAATCACATGCCAAGCGTACACGTGCTCCCTTCGGCCACACAACATACGATACTTCCACCAAGGACGACGGCTAAACCCTCAAAACAAAATAGACATTCAAACACCATAGAGCTCGACCCCCCCCCCCCCCCCCCCAAATAAGTTGAAAGGATAAGCGCCTACGCCAAGGGGGAGGATTCGATCTCCCCTGAACAATAGCATCGTAATGCCAAGGTAATATTGATACCCCTTAAGGCTAGAGGTATCCGTCAAGGAAGACCATGATCTCTGTCCAAACACCATTCAACCTATGTATGAAAGGCTATGGCCATCTCTAGTATGTAAACGGCTAAGGTCGTCCACAATATTAAGGCTACGGCCATCTCCAATGTACAAACATCTACGACCGTCTCTAGTATATAAATCGATACGGCCATCCCCAATGCTCAAATGGCTAAGGCCATTGCCGCCAACAGTCGACCTAGTTTGACTACGATAAGCAAACAATTCGACGACAGCCGAAATCAACAAGTTATGACCAAAGTCCATCGACACGAAATGGCTAAAGCCATCAATTTCAAACGGCACAATATCCCACATGTAAACAACTACAGCTATTTTGGGCCCCGACCAAAACTGCATTCGGTGAAGTCTGTTCATCGAGCTCGGTCGAGGCACGACCTCAATAAGTGGAGGGACTATCTGTATGGGTCAGAATATGACCCCGAGATAATTAATGAGATTAATTATATCTTAAGCTAATTGTTAGATTAATAAATGGTATGACCACTTATTAATCGCGATACTCGATTATCAACCCACTCGACCAATAAGGCTACGGCATATCTGCCATCGTAAGGACGGAACCTCAGCATAATCACGGCCCTCCATTGCCAGCTCATGCAACTTATAACTATAAATACTAAGAGAAGGAACTCTAGAATGGGTTGCTTCTTCTTCATTACTATTCTCAAGAAAATAGAGAATATCATTGTAAGGCTCTGAACCTCTCCATGGAGAGGCATACCAAATCAATACTATCAATAAATGCTCCCTACGCATTTCTCCCTAATGAATAATACTTGCTTCTTATCTCTTTCATTTGGTCCCTTGATTTATTACGCTCTATTATGATTGGACCTTAATTTATTTTGATCGTTTTATGCTTTCAAAGTATGTAATAACTTTGAGCTAACAAATTTAGCGATAACTTGTGTCCATCATGTTAAATTGCAGTTGTATAATCTTCTAATATCCAAACTTACTGTATGAAATTGTATTGCATATGCCTATTAAAGGGAAAATACTTCCTACAAGCTACTCCTTTCGTTCACTTTTAGTTGTCAAGTATTTCATAAATAGATTTTTATTTTTACTTGTCACTTTAAAATAATTTATTTTTTCTGTTTTGCCCTAAGCATTAATTACTCATTTCAAATAATTTTCTAAATTCATTAAGTCATATACACAAATTAATATAGGTATCATGGTAAATTAAATACTTCATTTATTATTTATTAAAAGTATAAAATTAATAGTGGACAATTAAAAATAAACGAGGGAGTCTAAGGGATTTATCCATTCAAACGCTAAACCCAAAACTTTTAATTAATGATAAAGGAATCACATTCATCTAAACTTATTAAGTTTTTACACAATTAATTTCTACGACTCCCTTCTGTTTACAATAAATGACCAGTTTAATTTTTTGTTTTGATTCAAATAAGTGTCCAGTTAGGTAATCAAGAAAATATTCAATTTGTTTTTATTTTTTCATTCTTATGTACATATCTCTAAAAAGTTTTCTCATTCCTCACTATAATTATATGACCAATATTTAATAAAAATATGTAATTTAATCATACTAAATATTTTTATATATAATTTAGCATTTTCTTAAGGGGCGTACTAAAAATGAAATTGATCGCTTATTATTGTGAATAGGAGCCCACTCTCAACTTGAAAGTTGTCTTTGTTCTATTTTAGAGACTAGAGACCCTTTAGGGTGGGGGACCATTGAGAAAAAATGTACGAGTGGGCCCACAAATGTACAATACATGTTGTATATGTATTTATGTGTCTAGATTTTATAAGGATAGTACTAAAATATCAATATAAACTCTTTTTTAATCTCTTTAAAATATGGAAAATTTAAATTTTTTAACAAAACAGCTGGAAAACTATAAAGAAAAAACATCCTTCTCTGGCAAAACAAATCTTTGTCTCACTTTTTTCCACTCTCTTTCCTAATGGACCCTCCACCGTTTTCCGGCGACCCAACTTCCACAACAGCCGCCGTTCCGCCGTCGGGAAACATCAATTATGCTGACTCAGCAAATTCCTCGCCGCGATCCCGCCACACAGAATCCTGGGACGAGCAGCCGCCACACGCCGCCACCACCGTCGTCAAGCTCCGACTAATGTGCAGCTACGGTGGGCACATATGCCCTCGTCCACACGATAAATCTCTCTGTTACGTCGGCGGCGAAACTCGCATTTTCGCCGTCGATCGTAACACCTCTCTTGCCGACCTTTCTGCTAAGCTCTCTAAAACCCTACTCGGCGGCCATCCCTTTTGTTTAAAGTATCAGCTTCAGAATGAAGACCTTGATTCTCTTATCTCCGTTACTTCCGATGAAGACCTCGAAAACATGATCGATGAATACGACCGTATGAATATGAATAATTCATCATCTTCTAAAGTCGCTCGGCTTCGTTTGTTTTTATTTCCGAACAAGACTGAGACAACTGAAATTGTTCGAGAAAGTTTAATTAAATCGAAGACAATTGAAATGGTTCGAGAAAGTTTAACGAAATCTGATGATTGGTTCGTTAACGTTTTAAATGGTGCGAGTTCTGCTACGGTGTTTTCTGAAACTTCGTCTGTAAATTACCTTTTGGGTTTGGATGATGACGTGGAAAATGCTAAAAATGACGTGGAGGCACAATCAGAGGTGAAAAATGGTGGGAATAATGTTAAGGTTAGTGGGCAGGATGTTATTCAATCGGTGGCGGATTCTCCGATGGTTGAAACGACGTCGTCTTTTGGGTCGATGTCATCTATAAATTTGCCGCCGATAAAGGTTCATGTTGAGGAGAATCAAAAGGGTGGAACTTTTGAGGAGCAGTTTTCGCAAATGACTCTTGGGGTAGTGAAGCAGAAGCATGAGGAAGGAGGATTTGCGGGTTTATCTTCGCCGCCTGTGCCGGCTGTTGTAGTGCCGGCGACGGTTGTTTCCGGCGTGCAACAGCAACAACTACAGCACCCTCCTCAATTGCAACCAAAGCTTGTTATTCCATCTGATTTGCCTTCCCCTGATTCAGTTTCAAGGTAAATTATTTAAAAGATCTTTACTTTAAAAGAATATTTTTTTACTTTAAGTTAGCTATCAAACAAAAAGATTTTACTTTTAAGTTCTTGTTTAACCAAAAATATTATTCTTTAGTCAAAGCTAAAGATAAAAGAAATTCGGGTTATTGATAATGATAATTAGGGGATGAAAAGAATAATAGACTTTTGAGAATAATAATAAAGCAGTAAATAAGTTTGTATTTAAGTGTAATACCAATGATACTTACAAATGCTGAGACCTCCTCCTTTTATAGTTGATTCTTGGAAAAGGTGTAATGACTTAGTCTTAATGAGGCAATTATGAGCACTAAAAGATATTAAATGAAACATTACATAATCATTCCTATTCAATACCAATTCTCTAACGTATTGACTATTTAATACTGAATTTGAACTCCTTTTTGTCATGAGATCCCTATCTTTAATGCCTTCTGATCTGCTGGCTTTAAATGACTTAAATAGGTACGAAGCTTGTATTATTCGAATTGGTTCTCGTACATATTTAGCTTTCTTCTCCCCGTATCTGTTGTCACTCGTAACTCTTAACTAATCATCATGTTTTGACTATTTGACCAGTCCATGTGTCATGCATGCCACGTCATCCTCAATATAAATTTATTTTTTTCCCAATACAGTTCTGTTAGTGTAAAAAATATTTACATAATTAGGTCATTTAAAAGGTAAGTGTTTGTTACTTATTTAGTAGTAGCATTAGTTGGTAACCTAGAATAAATGCGAATCAGGTTAAACTACATTAAAGGGCAGCCCGATGCAAAAAAAATCATGCGTTCACGCAGGGTCTGGGAAAGGGCCGCATCCTAATGGGCCGTGATGTAGGCAACCTACCCTGATGCCATCAGTGGCTGATTTCATGACTCGAACCCATGACCTATAGGTCACACTGATGATATAAAAAGTTTATTACGATGTCAATGTATATAACTTAAATCCAAAAGATATATATGTTTGATGAAGCATACCAACTGCTTGAGAAATCTGCTTTTACTTAATCAGTCTGATTTCTTTTTGTTAGTGTTAAAAAAAGGGTAAGTGAAAGTTATCTGAATTAGGCTCTTGATGGTAAATTAAACTGAATAAGTATCTTGATTCAAATTGATGCAGTGAGGGAAGTGTGACAAATCCTTTGTCCAGGCAAATGCATTACTTTTATCAAGAACCAGGGGTTCAATTCCAGTCAGGTAGTGGTAGGATTTCTGGTAATTCAGTTGATCCGAAGATGAGAGATTCGATTGGAAGGGCTCAGGTAAAACAGCAAGTTTTGGATAGTGGATATGCATTGCCAGTACAATATGATCAGCAACAGCAAATCCATCTACCCCAACAGTTTGTTCATATGGGGCAGTATATGCAGCATACGCCTTCTGGCCCTGTGCCGATGGCGTCTTATTATCCTATATACCCTTCACAGCACCAACCTCATCCTCAACGCCCCGGTCTTGAGCACCAGTATCCTGTTTACTTTATTCCTGCTAGACCTTCCCAAGGTTACAGTTTGCCGCTGCAACAAACAAATTATACTGAGCCTGCTCAGACAGCCCCTTCTACTCGTCCCCAAACACCTCCTACTGTGGTCACTCCCACCGCAGCTTACAATCCAGCTAGAAATCCTCCGACATCTAAACCTGAAATGGTTGCTGGTCCATACAGAACTGTAAGTGCAGGTGCAGCATCTCCACAAATTGTTCAGATCACTTCGGGCCAGCATCAGCCACAATATATGGCTTACTCTCATGTTCATCATCCTTCTCAGTCGGTTCCTCCTATTTCAGCCACTACTGCCAGTTATGCATATGATTTTGCTGATCCTACGCATACAAAGATGTACTACACTCAGCCGCTAGCTCCCCAGTTGGCTGCTCAATATCAAACAATGACATCCGCCCCTGCAGTTAGCTTCACAGAAACTTCTTCTCAGCTCCCCGTTGAAAACTTGAAGCGGCAACTTAGAACTTCGCAGGCATGAAACTGTGAGTTGAACATGAAGAAGCAATTTTGAAAAATTGGTTTGGTAAATCTTAAATTTTCTGTTAAATGCTTGAATTCTTATTGTTATTGGTTGGTCAAAATGTATAAGCTATAGGTAATAAGAAAGTTGGGTCTTTTTTTCTTTTCTTCTGTAAGTAATGCTGTTATATTACCCATGGAAGCAGAGTGGTGCAAGATCTTATTGGTGAAATTTCAAACTCATATCATACATTCTCAATTTAATCATATATGGTTTCCAGAACAAATATAAAATTAGTGCAATCCCTGCATATATTTGTTAAGTACACTCCAATATCTTGTTGTTTCTTTGTTTCTGGAGGTTGACATAACTCGTTCTATAAATATAAAAAGGTAATCCGATGCACTAAGCTTCCGCTATGCACGGTGTCTGAGAAACAAGGGTGGATCTAGTGCATGGACTACGGGTTCCCGGGAACCCAATATCTGACTGTGAACCCAGTTATTATTGCATATTAATCTGAAGGTAGGAACCCATAAGCCTCAAATCCTGGATCCGCCTCTGCTGGGAAAGGGTCGGACTACAAGGATTTATTGTACGTAGCCTTACCTTTCATTTCTGTAAGAGGCTATTTTCATGGCTCGTATGCGTGACCTCCTGATCACACGACAACAACTTTACCAATACTCCAAGATTCCCCTTCTCATTTTACAATATATTATCTCAATATTTGTGCTTTCTGGAGCTTTCATTTCCAGTCTACAATAATATTGGGAAGACTAGTGCTCTGCATCTTTAATTTTTATTTAACATTATATTAGAATACCAAACAACCTGCTCCAAATGAGAAAAATATGTTTGTTCACTGATTCTCATGTCACTTTTAATGTGGTGATAGGTTCTATTAACCCTATGCTTTTTCTTTTAACCCCTATTTGTTTAATCTTCATTACATAGTTAATTATTATTTATATTATACTTAAAGGTACGAGGTTTATGACAAAGTTTGTCTGATTAATAGTACCAATTAGATTATTTCAAGATTCGGATGTCTCTTTCCAAGTCCCACGGTACCATGTTGTTGTCAAAAGCTGCCAATTATTTTTTGCTGCAACAGTTAGAAATTTTAGACAAGGTGGTTTATTGCTGACTCCATGCCTTGTCATAACCAGCACATTTGTATGTCTCATTTTGGATTGTTATTAGGGGTGTTCAAATCGAACCAGAAAATTGTACCAAATTAAAAAATTAAATTAAATCGATTAAAAAATTTAACTAGATTTTGTTTGACTTGATTTGGTATTGAGTAAAAAAATTCGAACCAAACCAATATATAAATATATAAAATTTTATTTATATTTTTAAGACTTTATAGTGAATTTTCTTTAGGAAATGAAGAAATATTTAGGATCCTCTCATGTATTAACCTTGGAAGCGTAAATTAAGTAAAAATTATTGTTAGACGGCTAAGAAAATAACTATCATGTGTTTTTGTTTGATTATATGTTTGTCAATTTTTTTTCATATTTACTAAACACATATTCACTTATCAAAGCTTTATCTACAATTTTAATAAAGTAAGATTGAAATAATATTCATGTAACAAAAAAATCAAAAAATACAAAAAATCCGACAAAACCGAACCAATCCAAACCGATATAGTTAGTTTGGTTTGGTTTTGATAAAAACCGAACCAACCCGATTCATGTACACCCCTAACTGCAATTATGAGAAATTTGACCTTCTGGGGTTTTCATTTATGCTTTCTTCTGTGTGTTCTCAACTATAATCTAGGGATGTGCATGGCAAATATCGAATTATCTAACCGAAATAAAAAAAAATTGGTATTTGGTAATCCATACTTTGGTATCTGACATGGTATTTAGTTTAAGTTCTTTTTAAAATTTGGTATTAGGTATGGTGCCGTATCGAAATATATACTAAATTACACAATACACATATTATTGAGGCAAAATACATAATCTACCCATCAAACTTTGGACCAAATCCCTGTTACACACCTGTTGAACACGGGTTTTATTTTGCACACCAAACCTTTCAAAATTGTGTCAATTACACACTACTTTTGACCAACCCCTTTAATATTTAATGCGTTGTATACACGCGCTTTTATAAATTAAAAAAACAACGATTCTTTATAATTAAAATAGATTACCTGACCCTTTTCTTAATTCCGACCCATGAAAGATCCAACCCGGTAAGTTAAAAACACCCACACGGCCAAATTAACAAATATAAACTCATTTTCCAAGTCATTTTCTTCATCCCTAAAACTATAAAGATAATCTGACGAGAAGACATCTGCCTGTTGCTGTTTCTTCTTCAGTTTTTCAGGTTAGTATTCACAATTTAAGGTTGTTCAACCCTTTTGATTTGGATGGGTGGGTCGAAATAGTTAGAGTTTATTTGGGTATTTCATCAGGAGTAATTTTAGGGTTTAAGACATCTTTACGAGGAATCTATTGTCATTGTCTACTGAAACCCTTGTGTTTTGAGCATGTGTTGCTTTTTTCTTTTTTTATGTTGTTATATGCCCTTTCTTTATTGTCCATTATGACTTCTTTATTCTTTGTTTGCATGTGAAATTGAAACCTCTTGTCTGCTTCTTTTCAGGGACAATGTCTTTCAAAATTGTTACTTTAAAGTGGTATCACGGGGGTGAGTTAATTATTGTCCCTTTTAGTAGATATGTGGGGGGCAGTCAAACCTTGACTTTAAACGTGGATGTAGATAGGATTTCCTTATTTGAGCTTATGGATTATACTAGGGAGATGTGCTTAGTTAACGTGGTTGAGCTGTATATATCCCCAATAGTAGGATTGAAAAACTGATAAATGTATTGATTGATAAGGATATATTAGACATTTGCAATCCGTTAGAGGATGGGGATACACTAGAAATATATGTAACTCATGATTCCCCTATAGAAGTACTTGACCCTGTTGAAAATGGTGAAAGTGTGTGTTGTAGCAAGACTTCTAATAAAAGGCCTATAGATGTCCAAGATGATGAAGATGTTGATGACATACACTGGAGTTCAGACACTTCTGCCGCTTCTGATGGTGAAAATGCTTCTGATGGTGCTGCAGAAGACTCTTCTACCTCTGATGATGTTGTTTCTGATGATGCTGGGAAGCAAGAGGAAGTAGACATAGACTGGACATCTGATAGTTCTGATGATGTTCCTGATGAGTTGGGTGAAGGTAGGAGAAGGTGAAGAGAAGCAGGAGAAAAAGAAAAAGAAGAGGTTGATCTTTGATCCTATTGCCAAGAAAATCACTTGGAAGTTAGGATTGATCTTTGAAAGTGTTCATCAGTTTAGGGAAGCAGTCACCAAATATGCAATTCAAAAAAGGGTGCACATTGAGAAGTACATAAATGAGCCACATAGGGTGTGGGTTAGATGTGTGGCACCTAGATGTAGATGGCTTCTTGCGGCTAGTAAAGATGGCAGTTCCAATAATTTTAAGGTGAAAAAATATAATCCAGTGCACAAGTGTTATACAACCAACAAGAACAAGTTGTGTAATTCAAGATATCTTGCCAAAATATTTAAGAGCAGAATTATGTCACAACCAGATATGAAAGCTAGGGAGTTCAGAAAATTGATAAGCAAAAACTGTACCTCTATGTAGGGAGATCAACTGCCCACATGGCTAGAGCAAAGATATTGAAAGAAATCATTGGTGATGTGCATCAAGAGTTCAAAAGGCTCTATGACTACAGAGATATGATTTTGCAAACCAATCCTGGAAGTACCTGTGTGGTAAAAGCAGAAGATCCAGGTGATGGGAAGCTGGTATTCTCCAATATATATGTCTGTTTACATGCCATGAAAAGGGGCTTGCTGGAAGGATGCAGAAGAATTATTGGCCTTGATGGATGTTTCTTGAAAGGAGTTTGCAAGGGACAACTTCTTGTAGTTGTCTCCAAAGATGGAAACAATCAGATGTTTCCAATTGCATGGGCAGTTGAGGAGATGGAGAACACATTCAATTGGACATGGTTTCTGAAATGTTTGAGTGAAGATTTGGGCTTACAAGATGAAAGAGACCTTACAATGATGTCTGATATGCAGAATGTAGCTACTTTCAGTTCTGCTTCAGTTGTTTAATTAAATTCTGTTCTGCTTCAGTTTTTCTGTTTTCAATTGTTCTGCTTTTTATTGTTATGGAATGTTGCTTGGTTTAATTAATGATGTCAGAGACTTGTTACCTGAGTGTGAACACAGGATGTGTGCTAGGCACATCCTTGCAAATTGGTCAAAAGAGTGGAAAGGGTTGGAGAGGAGAAATACTTTCTGGAGATATGCAAGAGCTTCTAGTATTCCAGAATTGAATGACCAACTTGATATGCTAGACAAGCTTGGGGATGGAATATGTTAAAGTTTACTCCACTATAAAAAAGAAACATGGTGTATAGCTTATTTTAACTGTGATAGAAAGTGTGATGTAATTGACAACAATATGTGTGAGTCTTTCTATTCCTGGATTTTGGCTGAAAGACACAAAACAATCATCACAATGTTAGAGGATATTATAATTAAGATGATGACTAGGATAGGTAAGATGAGAGAGTTCCATGAGATATAGATATGTGACATCTCCCAATAGCAATGAAGATTTACCAGGATAATTTTGCCAAGTCTATGAAGTGTACTCCAAGATGGAATGGTGAAACAAGCTATGAGATTGGAGATACTAAATATAAGCATGTGGTATCCTTAGTGATTATGATACGTAGTTGTATATCCTGGCAGTTGAAGGCATTCCTTGTTGCCATGCAGTTGCTAGTATGCATTACAAGGACATGGAACCTATTCACCACATTGCACATTGATATCGTAAGTCCACTTACTTGAAGGCTTATTCAAATTTTATCCAGCATGTCCCATGTATGAAGCAATGGCCATCTTCAAGCCACCCCCTATTGAACCCCTCCCTATTAGAAACATGCCTGGCAGACCAAAAAAAATAGAAAAAGAAAAAAAATTGAACACCCAAAATCTGGAAAGCTTTCAAGGAGAGGTATGGAGATGACTTTTTCCCTTTGTGGTGTGTGTTGACACAATAAGAGGGGATGCCCCAGTAAAAAATCTGCAGCTGGAAATGCTACTGCTGGAGCTGCTTCAGCTGGTACTGCTTCTACTGGAACTACTGCATCTGGAACTGCATCTGCTGGAACTGCTGCAGCTGGTACTGCTTCTGAATGGAAATGGTAGAGGAAGAGAAAGAGCAAGAGGAACAGGTAGAAGGGTTGGAAGAGGCGGAGCCAGTGGTTATGGGTTGTTTCAAGCAAGTAATGGGTTCACTTCCTTTACAGTAAGTTTTCTAACTAAATGTATAATTACAGTGTCTTCCTTCTATTGAATGTCATGTTGTAACTAACTACACTTTACTTTGGCAGAGTGGAGGACAAAATCCAAGGGTTATTAGCACCGGAACTAACCCTAATAGATCCACAGCTTCAACAGAGGTATGTGCTTACCAACCAAGAAGTGTCGGCTTGAGGTGGATGGGAAAAAAAGTCATAAGCACAAGACAACTTCAAAGAAATGTAGCTTAAAGCACAATCTTAGTCAAGATAGTTCATCATCTCAACCAACCATGAAGCAGAAAAAGAAATGAAGACTTTGTTTGTTGCTTAAGCTTTATGTTTTGTTAAGTATTGTAGCTGATAACAATGTGTTATGTTTTGTTAAGTGTTGCTATGGACAACCAATTAAAGTGCTATATTTTGTGTAGTGTTGCTATGGTCAACCAAGCACTATATTTTGTAAAGAAATGCTTATCAGATTTGGTGTTCACTAATGAACGTCTATTTTATGGAAATGAAGTATATTTAGGTCTTGAAATCATTTAAGCTGCTCAAATTCTACAATCTTAGTCAGTCTATTTTGTGGAAATGAACATCTATTTTGTACTGCTTTTTCTTTGGTTATACAAATTCTACAATTGTCATGCTTCGTTCCCAAAGCTAAATAGATATGTAACACTAAATATATAGGAATGTAACACCAGCTTTACTACAAAATAAAGGTTGACCCTCATAGAAAACAAGCTCAATGAGCCAAACATATGAAGACCCAATACATTGGAATATCATTACACTATATAATAGTATTGAGAACTACCAAATACAATGGCCTTAATGAAGATTAATCCTAAAATCAGAAAAAAAAGCCTCCTCCAGTTCCACTGTTTTCTGGATTCCTGCAAATGACCTTCAAGCTGATTCTTCTTCTTTAGCAAACCTAAAATCACTGGCTTCAAGTGTTCATGAGTTGGGGGGTCAAACCAAGCAAAATACTTACAGCCAATTGAATTATCTTTATGCAAATCCATATACAATTTGACAAGAAGCTTATAAAATCTTGAAATCGAATATAACGCAATATGTAAGATTACCTCATAATTTTTACAGCCGTAGAATCGACGACCAGGATTGCCGTTGCTCCATGAAATTACTAGTTCAGCAGCATCTCCACATCGACAAAATGAACCCAAACTCTCCATTCAATAAGAACCCTAATATGAGAATTGACAGAAGAATGATAATGTAATGCATTTTAATTTACCAAATATAACCAGCCTCTCAATATTAGTTGTGGAAGGTGAAGAAGAAGTGGAAGGTGAAGAAGAAGATTGTTTGGTTCCTTTAAAGAAGAAGAAGATGAGATAAGAGGGAGATGAAGAATTGGGGCAGAAAATGGACGTTAGGGTTAAAGAAAATGGGCCCAAATTTTTGTAAATAGCCGTTGTAATTAGTCAGTGAAGGCGGAAAGTAACTATTCACGTGCCCCATTGGTCGTGTTTCACACGCCCCAGAGGCTGGTCAAAAGTAGTGTGTAATTGACACTCTTTTGAAAGGTTTGATGTGTAAAATAGAACTCGTGTTCAATAGGTGAGTAACAGGGATTTGGTCCAAAGTTTGATGGGTAGATTATGTATTTTGCCTATTATTGATTATAGCAATATTATTAAACTTCTAAATTTTACATTCCGTTATTTTTATAGTTTCTTTAAGCTTTACCATCTTTTTTTCCCACTATACTTTCCCTTCCCCCTTTCTTTGGTTGCCTGCTTACGTTTCAACCTTTCTCCCGTCTAGGTTTAGCTTATTTTTGGTTTCTATTTTTTTGTTACTACATTATCATATTTTTATGTTCGTATTTGTGAGTACCTTATTTAAGAATATTGCAGTCTATGGCTTTATGCACTAGTTAAATATTCAAGTAAAACAAATCGAAATTACCAGACCGAATAATCCAAAACCGAAAATAGAGAAGCAAAGCCATACCGAATTTAATTAGGTGAGTATTGGTATAACATTTTAAGAAACTAAATACCGAAAATACCAAATCGAAATGTCTAAATATCATACCGTAAAAATTGACGAATACCCCTACTATAACCTAAACAGTGAAAATTTACCGCAAAGCCAAATTAGTAGATACATGATATATCTTCGGACGGAGATTATTTTCACTTAACTAGAGTTAATTAATATATATTTTCATCTCATTATACGTAATAAGTTAGATATGGTTTTGTGTAAACACTCGAGGAGGTAAAGTTTTTACGCTAAACCATATCTGCAATCTAAGTTGCTTGGATTCGGGTATGGTTATTCGATACGAGGACGGATCCAAGTATCAGATTCGAAAAAATCTAAATTTTAGTATTCGGGAGTGTGGATCCGTATATGAATACGAGTGCGGGGATTCGAGTAATAAAAATAGAGCTATAAAAATATTATAAATTTTAAGAGATATTATGTGAGAAACTTACTTGAATATTGTAGAATTCAATTTTTCATTCTCCAAAATGGGTATTATTCTTTCATTCTCCTAAATCTGTTTTATTTTTATTTTGAGAAATCAAAATCTCAATTTTTCTCCCAAATGTGTTATAATTAACTATTATTCCGGAGAAAATAGATATATGAGTATTATGCATTAATTGTTTTTTAGAGGAGGAGCCTTGGAGCAACTATAAAGTTGTCTTCGTGTGACTTATAGCTCACATGTTCGAGCTGTAGAAACAACTACTAGTGCTTGCATTAAGGTATGTTGTCTATATCACACCTCTTGAGGTACATCCCTGTTAGATGTTTGTCCAGAATTTCTTACCATAATTAGTTTTCCTATCTCATGAAAGAAAGGACAACATATTTATCATAATTGAGTTTTACTTTTCCTAGAAGGAAAATATAATTCTTCCATATTAGTCCCTTTTCTTGTAGGAAAAGATTTGAACTTCTATAAATTGAGGATCCTTCATTCTCATTCAGTAGCATCCACAATGTAACCATATGGTGTTTGAGAGTTGTGTTTAGGGAGAGAATTTACGGGATAAGTATTAGTGTGTCACTTGTGTTTGCCTCTTCGTGAGGTTGTTCTCTCGCTATTTTGTACTCCTTTTTTTGTAATGGATTGCTCATCTCCGTCGTGGATGTAGGTCAGTTCATTGAACCACGTTATATGTTTGCGTCTCTTTTGGTATATTTCTTTTTTGTTGCATGATTTATCATAGTTCAAGGTTTCTTTTGCTAACTTCCGCATGACACCTATTTTTGGGTCCTAATAATCCCTTTCCCGAATCCTACGAAAAATGCGAAGTGTTTTGTTCATCGGATTGCCCCTCCATTGATTTGAAATCTTGAATCTGTCTTTAAAAATGGCTACTAGGCTCCAACATTCCATTCTCCTTATATGAAACTAAGGGTGTAACGGGACGGGTTAGCCCCGTCTCGGACCGGCCCATATCGGTTAAAATTGAAACCGGCCCATATCGGTAGAAAAGGACCAGGTGGGTTGGGTTAAGGGTGTAGGGCAGTTTGCACCGTTTACTTTCGAAGCATCGGTTATCCGGACCAGTCAAACCCGGTCAATGAACAGTGTTCTTCAACCAGTTAACTGGCCTAGACCTGTTTAACGGTAATTTTTTTATTTAAAAAACTGGGCCTAGATTTCTAATCGTTGGCAACGACCTATTTCAGAATATGGCCGTTGCCCAATGGTTGAATTGCACAAATAGCCCAATTTTGTTTTTTTATAAATTAACCGTCCCATCAACCCGTAATTCTTACGGTTCAATTTTTATCCAAATAAATTTGAACTTGTTAAATCGGCTCGCACCATAATCCATACGCATACTAAAATTTCCTACCCAGCCCGGTCCGTCCCACTCTCACCCATATATGAAACTGAAGGTACAAAAGAAGAGTTTAATGTTCAACGAATGCCGCAAAGTGAGAAGTGAGAATAGGGTTTGATAAAGACAAGAAGAACTGAATATGAACGCCGAACAAGACAAATGAGCAATCTTTAGTTATTGTTATTCTTTCAAAACAAAGTTACGGCCAATTTGAACTTTCTAGATGACCAAGCCGACGACGACGTGCTCGCAACCATCCTCAAGAAGATGGAGGAAATGGAATAGGTCACTCCGTGACTAGATGAAGGAACACCAAGAAAGGGTAGACAAAATTTCTGGGGCCCCCAAAATGCTGCCAAAGCGTGACGTGGGGAGGTTTGTTGAACAACCCTACACAGAAGAGGCTGCACCGTACCCCATTCCGAGAACCTTCAAAATTACACCTTATCTAAGAGTGTACGATGGAACTACAAAATTACCTTTTACGTCACTGCCGTAAAAGGTAACAACCTCTCAAAGGAAGATGTACCGTCTATACTACTGAAGAAGTTTGGCGAAACACTAACAAGGGGAGCACTGGCCTGGTATTCCCAGCTACCGGCCAAAATTATTTCCACATTCGAGGAAATGGCGGACAAGTTTGTCACTGCTCATGCAGGAGCCAAGAAGAAGAAGCAAGGGTCAACGACATCTTCGCCATTCGACAAACCGCAGGGGAAGGACTCAGGGACTTCCTGACTAGATTCAACAGGGTAAGGATGAGCCTACCCAACTTATCCGAGGGCATGGCAGTCACTGCTTTCCAAAATGGGTTAAGCAGAAACGGCTCGAGGGCGACCAAAAAATTACTCAGCCGCCTCATGAAGTACCCGCCCACCACATGGGAAGAGATCCACAATGCTTATTGCAATGAGGTGCACGCACACGAGGACGACCTCAACGGACCGACCCAACGTCTGACAACGATACATCTAGAGATCATGAGAGCTCGACGCAACAAAGGACGGCGGGAACAAGGCCCACGTCCCAACAGGGAGAGGCACCAACCCTACATCAGATCCTCTCACCCACCGCCGCCCAGGCATGCGGACGCACTACAACGACATGTCGCTCCACTACGAAATGACAGAGGTACACCCCCTTTATTATCTGCCCATAATTTTTGTGTGTCCCCTTCAGAGATAGTGTACGCACTTGAGAAGCTAGGCAACAAGGTGCAATCGCCGGCAAAGATGAAGTCAGACCCTACCACCAGAAAATCAAATGCCCTATGCGAGTTCCACCAGGAACGGGGGCACAAAACCGAAGACTTTGTAGGTCTACGACAAGAGGTAGTCAGGATGTTGAACCAAGGGTTCCCGAGGGAGTTACTCAGTGACAAAGGAAAAATAAACATTGTACGAAAACGAGAGCAACATCACGGGCCACCAAAGCCGCCCTCACCGACCCCGTACGATCAACATGATTATTGGGAACATCAATGATTCGGCAATCAACCACGTCAAGTTCACCACTACGCACAAACTGAAGCGAACTATTGCCTACGCACGGTATGACGACTTCGAAGATAGTTTCATCTTTGATAATTCCGATGCCTACGGTTTGTCTTTCCCTCATTACGATGCTTTACTTATTACCTTACGTATCGCAGATACAGATGTTAAAAGGATTATGGTCGATGACGGCAGTGGCACCTGTATTATCCACCCGAGGGTCCTCGTACTAATGGGACTCGAGGATAAGGTAATACCGCGCTGCATAACACTAACAGGTTTCAATGATACAGTGGAACGCACCTCATGAGAGATATTGCTACCCGTCCTAGCGGGGGGAGTCACGCTGAAAACAACTTTCCACGTGATGAACCAAGAAACGGCATACAACATCATTATCGGGTGACCGTGGATACACGCCATGAGAGCGGTCCCTTTGAGATTATACCAAATGGTTAAATTTCCCACCCCGTGGGGAATATTCAGCATTCAAGGCAAGCCCACACCGCTCAAGAATGATATAAAATAGTGCAAGATTGCACCCACACCAGACAACTTAAAGGGGCAAGCGCAGTCGCATAGCAATCAACTATGTCAGGGACTAAGGTCCGCCCGACAGAAATCGTCATCAAAGACCCTGATGTCGTAGAAGCCCGTAAGGCTACGATCGAAGACCTTGAACAGTTCAAATTAAACAACAACGACCCTACAAGGAAGGCTTACATCGGACACGGCCTTTCAAATCCAAGTAAATAACGTGAATTCTTATCTAACCATACAGACCGGTTTGCTTTTTTCCATTCAGATATGTAGGTAATCCCGCGAGAAATCGCCACTTACAAGCTGAATGTTGATCCATTACACCCGCCTGTACGACAAATGAGAAGAAAATTCAACATCGCGATCAACGAAGCGGTCAGCGAAGAAGTTGACAAACTTCTGGCCAACGGCTCCATCAGGGAATCAAAGTACCCCCAGTTGGTCGCCAACGTCGTCATGGTCAAAAAGAAGAACGGGAAGTGTAGAATCTGTGTAGACTTCACCGACTTAAACAAGGCATGCCCGAAAGATTCCTTCCACTACCCCACATTGACCAGCTAATATAAGGGACTGCGGGGCATGAGCAGCTAAGTTTCCTAGATGCATACTCCGGTTACAATCAAATCGTGATGGCTGAAGAGGATTAAGAAAAAACAACTTTCATCACCCACCGAGCGACATGCTGCTACAAAGTAATACCCTTTAGGCTCAAGAATACAGGAGCCACGTATCAGAGGCTGGTAACCAAAATGTTCAAAGAGAAACTTGGTAAGACCATGAAAGTCTACATCGACGATATGCTAGTAAAATCGGCAAGGAAAGAGGACCATATCAGCCACCTAAAGAAGGCCTTCAAAATATTGAAAAGGTACAGGATGAAATTGAACCCCGAGAAATGCGCCTTCGGCATGGCTTCAGGAAAATTCTTAGGATTCCTCGTATTGCAACGAGTCATCGAGGTCAATCCAGACAAGATCAAGGCGATAGACGCAATACCAAAGGTACTGAGTAGCAAGAAATAGGTACAAAAGCTGACGGGGCGTATAACCGCCCTGTGCCGGTTCATCTCACGGTTATCTGATAGGTGTCATAAGTTTTTCAACGTACTGAAAAAAGATCAAGGACTACAATGGAGCGAGAAATGCGTCGAAGCCTTGAGGAAACTGAAAGCATACTTGTCTTCGCCGCCCTTGCTGGTCAAGGCAAATCCGGGCGAGCCCCTGCTAGTATATCTGGCCGTATCAAAGGTCGCTGTCAGCACCATCCTCGTCCGAAAGAATAAAGGTACACAATCCCCTATCTATTACATTAGCAAAACCCTAGTGGACACCGAAAATCGGTACCCACACCTCGAAAGGTTAGCATTGGGATTGGTCCTAGCTTCACGAAAGCTACGACCCTATTTTAATGCCACCCCATAAAAGTGATAACAACCTTCCTATTAAGGAGCGCTCTACACAAGCCCGAATTATTGTGCCGGCTCGCAAGATGGGCTATTGAGCTCAGCGAGCACGACATCCCATATCTCCCAAAAATCGCCATTAAGTCGCAAGTCCTGACCGATATAATAGCCAACTTTAGTGCAGAAATCCTGCCAAAAGCAGAACTTGAAGCACGACACGCCATCACCAATGATGACCTATGGGTCCTCTACACTGATGGTGCTGCCAATGCACCGGGATCGGGACTGGGACTCGTCCTCGAGGTCCCCAGGGGCGAAAAAATTTGCCAGTCCATACGATACCCCAAAATGACTAACAACGAGGCCGAGTATGAGGGCGTTATAGCAGGAATGAAGCTAGCCTTAAAGTACGGCGCCCGCTGGCTCATCATTCACTTCGATTCCCAACTCGTGGTAAAACAAGTCACAGGGACTTACCAAATCAAAGAGCAGAGACTACAAAAGTACCAGTCAGAGATCTGCAGGTTAATAGCCATGCTCGACGAATATCGTCAGGAACAGATCCTAAGGGCACAAAATATCGAAGAGACGGTCTAGAAAAACTAGCCACGGCCACTAAGAACTTCGACAAGGAGAGCGTAATCAACTCTCTTCCACTACGCCATTGATCACCCTGAGGTATTCTCTTTAAATATGACTTGGGACTGGCGCAACCAGTTTGTATCTTACCTACAGGACGGGACGTTGCCATCCGATAAGAAAGAGGCAAGGAAATTCTGCGCTCGCTCGGTACTGCTTAATAAACAGAGACCTCTACAACAGAACGTTTGGTGGACCCTTGGACAAGTGCCTACGACCGCACCAAACGAGGCTAGTACTCGAAGAAGTACATGAGGGTCATTGCGGCGCCCATAAAGGAAACCGTGCCCTCGTGTGATGCATCATACGTGCCAGCTACTACTGGCCCACCATGAAGAACGAGGCAACAAAATACGTTTGTCAGTGCGAGCAATGCCAAAAACACGACCCCATGATACACCGACTCGGAGAGCCCATCCATTCAGTCACCTCCCCATGGCCTTTCATCAAGTGGGGAATGGACATAGTCGGCCCCCTGCCCGCAGGACGGGGAAAGGTACGATTTTTGTTAGTATTAACTGACTATTTTTCTAAGTGGGTAGAAGCAGGTGCGTACGCACAAATACGCGAACATGAGGTAATCGCCTTCATCTGGAAAAATATTATATGCCGCTTCGGCATCCCCAAGGAAATTAGTTGTGAAAACGGACGGTAGTTCGTCGGTCAGAAAATGATCGAATTCTTCAAGAAGTGGCGCATCAAGAGAATACTTTCCACGCCATACCACAATGCCGCCAACGGCCAAGCGGAATCCTCCAACAAAACAATATTAAACATACTGAAGAAGAAACTCGAGGACGCCAAAGGGTCATGGCTCGAGCTGCTGCTCGAAGTATTATGGGCATATAGAACCACAGCCAAATCCAGCACAGAGGAAACACCACTCGCTGGTCTACGAAACCGATGCGGTCATACCTGTTGAGGTCGGCGAACCAAGCCTAAGATATTCACATGCCAGTGAAATAGAAAACGGCACCAACAGACTCCAAGACCTCGCCGAGGCTGAGGAAAGGAGAGAAATGGCCCACATCAGAATGGTGGCTCAAAAACAACAAATCGAAAGATATTACAACAAGAAGGCCAAACTAAGACCACTTAAGGTGGGAGATTACGTCCTCAAAGCCAAGACATTGGCATCCAAAGACCCAAGTGAGGGAAAATTGGGCACCAACTAGGAAAGACCCTAAAAATCACAGCAGTAGCCAGTAAGGAGCTTTCCAGTTAATGGAAGGAAAAACGTTTCAAAACAACTGGAACGTTGCTCACTTAAATTATTTCCACTTCTAAAGGCATCTCCCTAGTCTTACTCTTTTTCCCTTACCCGATTTTTGTCCCAATTGGGTTTTTTCCGGGGAGGTTTTTAACGAGGCGACGAAGGGGATACCTGGGAATATTTGTGGAACAGGTTTATCATGTCAACCTCTCTTTACGACCTCCAGGCCAACATGATAAAGGGACTATACTGGCTTAATCTCCAATGTATGAAAGACTACGGCCATCTCCAATATATGAAAGGCTATGACCATCTCCAATGTATGAAAGGCTACGACCATCTCCAGTATATGAAAGGCTACGACCATATCCAATGTATGAAAGGCTACGGCCATCTCCAATGCATGAATAGCTACAACCATCTCAAATGTATACAAGGCTACGGCCATCTCCAATGTATGAAAGGCTACGGCCATCTCAAATGTATGCAAGGCTACATCCATCTCCAATGTATTAAAGGCTACGACCAATGAATGAAAGGTTAAGGTCATCGATTCAATCATGGCCAAGGCCATCGATTCCATTATGGCTAAGGCCATCCTCACCAACCGTCGGCCTAAGAGTCGACTACGGTGAATAAACGACTCAAAAACAGTCGAAGTCACCTACATGGCTAAGTCCATCGGTTCAATAATGGACAAGGCCATCGATTAAATTATGGCTAAGTCCATCCTCACCAACGGTCGGCCTAAGATTCGACTACGATGAATAAACGACTCGACAACAGTCGAAGTCACCTACATGGATAAGGCCATCGGCTCAATCATGGCCAAGGCCATCGATTACATTATGGCTAAGGTCACCCTCACCAACGGTCGTCCTAAGAATCGACTATAGTGAATAAACGACTCGACAACAGTCGAAGTCGCCTACATGGCTATGGCCATCGGTTCAATCATGGCCAAGGACATCGATTACATTATGGCAAAGGCCATCATCACCAAATGTCGACCTAAGAGTCAACTACGGTGAATAAACTACTCGACAACAGTCGAAGTCATCTACATGGCTAAGGCCATCGGTTCAATCATGGCCAAAGCCATCGATTACATTATGGCTTAGGCCATCCTCACCAATGGTCGACCTAAGACTCGACCACGGTGAATAAACGACCCGACAAAAATCAAAGTCGCCCACATGGTTAAAGTTGTTGATTCTATTATGGCCAAAACCGTCGATCTAAAATTGGACGAAAGTTTCCAACACCGACGGTCAACAAAAGACGCAACAAAAACTCTAAAGAACGAAAGAAAGATAAAATGGTAAGGGGAAGGAAGAAAAATTATATTTCATTCATCCAAAATATATATACACAACAAGTTCTACAAAAATTACATCTGCAAAAGGTTCATATACAAGCCCTAAGGGCCTTTACTACCCCTGTAGTCATGACCCGCCTGGTTGCCATCAGGTCCGCTGCCGCCCCCATGCTTGTAAGTCCTGGAAATCCATCAACTGGACTCTGGGCGGTTGAGATCCTCAGAATAATAGCCCTCCCTATCAGGCGAGTCGAAGCTATAACCGGGCGCTTCATGGTCAACGCAAGTCAAGTTCCACTGCCTCTCTGCCTCCACTTCGGAGACTCAGCCCGCCGCCAAAAGCTCCTCAAAAGAAGACCAATCTGGCGTCGTGGTACACCCACATCTCGTGCGCCTCACGGTGCGCGGCATCTTGTGGGGACGATCGCCTAAGGGCCTCCACTTTGGTCATCCTGGCGTCCAACTCGGCTCTGAGGGCAGTGATCTGAGCCCGTAATTCCACAGCCTCGGACGCTACCCTGTGGCTAATCTCAAAGTCCTCCTCCCTTGTCCGAAGGAGAGTTTCCAGCTCACTATTTTGGGCCAAGGAGGCCATCAGCTGTCCATCCAACACCTTCAGCTCCGCCTTCTTCTTCTTCTTCAAAAGAGCCTACGATTCTTTAAGGCCCTCGCGGAACGTCTGGAACTGGGGATCCTGCTCGAACATGTCCGCCAACGCCTGATGCTTGGCACACACCTCTCTATACTTCTTTTCCATTTTAGAGTATGTTGTCACTCTCTTCTGCTCACGCCGCCTCCTCTCTACCTCCAAAACGAGGATCTGAAAAAGAAGAAAAGAAATACGTCAATACAGACTACAATCGTTTTAAACGACAAAATAAAGGAAGGGGGCTGAAAGCTACCTGTAAAGATGAACCAGCTACCCGCCTTGACAAGCCCTCATTGTTGACATCCCTCAGCGACTCGTACAGCCGTGCACAACAGGGTCATGTCCACCGCAGCCTGCTCGCTATCCTCCAATAAGTTGTATCCCCTTGGGATCACAATGCGGCGAGTAGATCGGCCCGCCCTCACCTCCACACAGGCCGAGTTGCCCGGTGCCTCTTGAAGAGCGGCTTCATAGCCCGTCCTCTCAGTCTCCATGGCCGCCACATTAACAGCGGAGGACGACTCGCCTCCTATTGCACGAGCCAAACAGGCGGCAACTGCCCCCTGAGCACGAATGCCCTCGGCCATATAGGTCGACTTGGCACTTGGCGAGGCTCACTGGGCCTCCTCACGCCTTCAACTGTAATGCCTTTGCCAGTAATCAGATGCCGCCTATTTTTCTCAGCCATCTCCTATCCTTCGGAAGCCGCCTCCAGTGGAGCGGCTTCCGGTGCCGGCATGGGAGAATTTTCTGTTGCCCCCGCCGCCAAAGCCTCTGGTACCTCCACAGATGCAGCCTCAGGCGCCGCCTCCGATGTGGCCGCTGATGTAGTCCTTTGGTGGGAAATCAAAGAGGGGCTACCCCTGGGCGAGCTGCCCACAAATATATCTTCGGAGTCAGACTCCGCTATGGCCGAGCCGGCTTCAGTCTTTTTCTTCTTTGTCCTTGAGGAAGCACCCCGACCTGACAAACGACAAGCACATCAGGTAAGAAGGTCTCCGAGCTAAGGCAGAATGTAAATATACATATATACGGGGATGTTTGTTACCAGTTGGGCCGTACAGCCTACGGAATTCAGGCCATGTGCGGCATCTCTCTGCATGTGGAATCAACCCCGCCACCCACGACCTAATGTCGCCTACGGGGCGGGGTGAGCGAGCCGCCACTACAAACAAAAGAGAAGAAGAAAGAAAGTAAGTTCGTAGTTAAGTCATTCAAAACAAAACGTCACAAAGTTACATGCAGAGGTACTTACATCCTGCATTCCACACCTCAGTAAATCCTTCAGGATCGGACACTAAATGGCTCATCCTGACAAAGAAGAATCTACGCCAGAACTCGCGGTTAGATTTGTCGTCAACCCTCACGACAAAGCTCTTCTTGCCACGGCTCCTCAGTTGGAGCATGGTACCCCTCATATAGTTGGGGTTGAACATCTGTAACAAATGGTTAACGGAAACAACGGTCCCAGCCTCACCCGCTAGCGTAGTAAGTATCCGGCACACCTTCAGGGCATAAGGTGTAAGCTGGGCCGGGCATACATTAAAATAGCGGCACAGATATTCCGCCAAAGAGTTAAGCGGGAAGTTGTACCCAATCTTAAGTGTGTATTCATAAAATGCACAAAAGTCGGGCTTATGTACATTGGCGTGGTCTGTCCCAGCCGGAACTATCTCAATATGATCAGGAATGTTGAACCTGGTCCTGAGAACGTCCAGGTGGGACTGAAGTAAAGCGCTCTCCTCCCAAGGTTGAGAGGGGCTTGCCGTGTTGAAGTCTTTTCTCGCATTCAAATCCTTTGGTAAAATGTTATCTAATGTTAACGGATCTAGGGTTTTTCTCGCTCCCTCCCCTTCACCATCAGAAGAGGGTGGAACCCTAGAAGAGGCACCGCCCTTAGCCTTTTTTCTTTCTCGACGTTTTTCCATAATATGCAGTGAAGAGAGAAATATTGGTAGTAAGTAAAATAATTTTCAAGGAAGGTATCTCTCTGAAAGCGATATAAAGGATGAAGAAAGAAGCAAAGGAAAACTTTCTGAAGGATCGAAAGATGAAACCCTTTGAACCACTCTCCTATTTATAGGAGAAAAGCACACGGGAATCGAAGAGGCTCAGTTCTGAAACCTGCGCCAGAAACCAAAACGTCACGTCGCATTCTGAACAAATCTCTGGAACAGGTGTAATGATGACGCATGTGACTATTGGCATCACCTAAAAAAAGGTAAGTCACACGTCAACGGCCCAACCAACGCCATCACGGCCATATTCAGCAAAGAAGGCGCCTACAGGCACGGCCAAATGTCCGTAAAAAACGAATCATACATGTCCATCCATTGAAGACAATCATCGAGTACGTCTCCAACGAATGGAGGGACTAACTGTATAGGGCTTAATTTGGTCCATCACGTCCCCACGCCAGGTGGGCACGTCCCTCACAATAAGGGCGACCCAAGCAAGGGTGCGGCACAAACCAGGAACGACATCGTTTAGCATCTGACTCCCTTCGCTGAGTGGGAGCCACCAACCTTTATACTTTTTTTATTTGTTCGAGGAAGGTTTCCTACTATATAAAAGAAACCTTCTCTTTGTAAAAACGAGGAGTATTATTCTCTAGCAATACGGCCTCTCTCTCTAAAGTTCATAACTATTGCTTACTTCTTAATTTAAGTTTACCATTATCATCTATTCACATATCAACGGAAATTCTCGAGGCGATAATTATCTTTAGGGCTCATTATATTTTATTACGATTTTCCCTCATATATTTTTTAAATTTTTGTAGGCTTACAAAATACTAACATTATTTTTGAGCTAAACAACTTTCTTTAATGACAATACGTTTCACCTAGTAAATTGTACACATCAAACAAGTCGTGTATGTATTAAATGTTTGCTGCCAGTAAAACTGCTCATAACTGTGACACTGCAAATCATCAAATGGTTGAGCCCATAGAGTAGTTGTATATTGGGGCGGAGCCAAAAGCCGATCTACGGATTCAGCCGAACCTAATAGTTTTTACTTAAATAATATATTTGTGTTAAGAAATTTGTTATATATAAAATCCAGTCATTAGCACGTGAAATGTTCGTTCTAAAATCTAGAACTTATACTGTTGAAATCTTAGTTCCGACTCTTGTTGTATGATGCAAAGGCAACCTTGGTTTAGTTATACTACTTGAATTAATGTAGTATACGTCGACCATCTTTCATTTTCTTAAAAACGATCTATGTTGAGTCAACATCAGCTGTATTTCAACATCTTTACATTTGTGTTGCAGATGATTTCTGGATAGTATCAGGCACAATTGCATGTGGACTACTCTCAGATTTCGTCAAACTTCTCAGTCCATTCCTCCTATTTCAGCCCAGCCTACTGCCAAAATGCACATGAATTTGCTGCCTCTACACATGCAAAGATGCATACATTCAGAGATAGACTTGGGATTTGAAAGTGGCGGGGCATTATTGCCGGATAAAAATTTGAACAAATAACTCAAGTTAGAATCGAACCTAGACAGTGTGTTAAAGTCAAGTTGTGCCTTCTAAATCGACCAACTCGGCTGCCTAAGATTTGATTCTTAGGGTGGCAATAAAAATACATGGATACATGTTATTTAAGATAGGAAAACTACCAGCTATGTTCAAAAGTAGTTCATTACAAAAATTGGTCAATTCATAAAATATTACTAATATTAGCTAATTACCTATTTGTAGCAAAAAAAGTCAAATTTTTGCTTTCTTTTGTGTGAGCATTATTAGAATAGATTAGGTACATGTTAAGGAGCTTGAATCTTAGTTTTGGGATGATTTGGTGAAGTTTTGAGGTGGTAAATTGAAAATTAGAAGTAAAAACTGAACATGAAAAAATAATGTGTATCACACAGTGTATCATTTGTATATCATATATGTATTATATTTGTATTAATTGTGTATCACATGTATATCCATGTATGCCTATGTGTGAGATATATGCGTGATACATGTTTGATATATGTGTCGCAAAATAATTTTTTGAACTCGATTTAATTACGAATTTTGATACGAAATTAGTCCAAATTACCTCCAATCTTTCTCAAATTTTATATATTGGCTTAAATTACCTCCAATCTTTCTCGAATTTTATATATTGACTTATCTATATGTTTTCAATGAATTTCAACTACACCCATTTGAAAATTTTCCTTTTTTACTTAGATTTTTAGAATATTGTATTTTTTTTAATTCTTTTGGTATTTCATCACCTTATTTGCTACCTCATCCATAAAATTTCCTTTACGTCTTGCATCTAATGTTGCTAATCACACTTAAAAATATGGAAGGTGATATTTGCATGTGATTCTTTGAGAGAAAGAACCTTATTTATTTGGTTTTTAATTTTTATATGTGTTTGGCTAGTTTTGGTAAATTTATGACTAATGATTAGAGGTTGGTAAGCTGGGATTTATTTTGAACATTTGCGTAAGTTACATTTTTAATATATATACACATATGCATACATTGTGATTTGTTGTTTGCCCTAATAAGTATTTTGAACCACATTTACTACTACAGTATGATCTTATTCCCTTCTACTGAAAGGATTCAACAATTTAAATATATGCAAAAGAATTAGTTTTTATCCTATTTGCACAGTAAAAAATTTCGATGAAAGAGTTCAATTGAATCTCCTTGCTTCACCTCTAATTCCGCCCGACTGTGGCAACGTAAACGAACAAATAGGTGATCTTTCCGAAAATGCTAAACAAAAGTTTTTCCCGTGCATCTCGGTCACTTTTACTTTTTTATTATTTTGTAATCTCCAAAGTATGATACCTTATAACTTCACAATTATAAGTCATTTTCTCATTAGGTTCGATTAATTCAGATTCGTGACGCAAGGGCCATCAAAGGGGAAAGCGCTTTTTATTAGATTTTTTTTTTATTCTCAAGGTCCGAACCTATGACCTCTAGCTAAGGTTAGAGTAATCCTTCCATATTTCTCACCACGACCTATGCTTGTATTTTTAGTGTTATTTTGGATGTTTATAAAACGTTAGTAGCATCACATTTCAATATTGAATTTCCATAAAGCTTATTAGATATATGTACTAGATCTTCTATAGCAGAATACCGAGCTCAGAATGGAACATAAAATAATAAATCAAAGATTCTCGTCACTTTTGATATTGTACAGGATACTATGTTGTTTATTTTTTAATTCACACTTGGTTCGATATTCATTTGAAGCCTCGACTAATTTGAATTAGCGTCGTGTAAGGCTCATTAAAAGGAAAACACTTTCTATCAGGATTTTCATTTTCAGGCTCGAATCCGAGACATGTGGTTAAAGGTGAAGAAATCATATTAATCCTATCACAATCATTTTTTAAGGAATATATAGTATATAGTTGAGAGGGAGCCTTGACGTAACTAGTAAAGTTGTTGTCAAGTGACCAGGAGGTCACGGGTTCAAGCCGTGAAAACAATTTTGCAGAAATGTAGGGTAAGACTGCGTACAATAGACCCTTGTGGTCTGACCCTTCCCCGGACCCCGAGCATAGCGGGAACTTAATGCATTGAGGTACCCTTTTTTTAGTATATAGTTAATCATGATTATTTTATACTTGAAAAGTATGAGGTTTATATAAATTTGTTTTGAGATGATACCCTTTTTTTAGTATATAGTTAATCATGATTATTTTATACTTGAAAAGTACGAGGTTTATATAAATTTGTTTTGAGATTCATACCAATTAGCTTTTGCTAGATTTGAATGTGAAGAATAATGTTATGCCTTGTGTTAAAAAAGCTGCCAGCAACTGTTGCAGCCAAAGTTTTAGGTAAGTGTCCTTGTTGCTGACCCCTTTCCATAGCATAGCCACCACCATTTTCTTTGTCGTTGCTTCAACAACTGCTTTTTAACTGCATTTATGAGAAATTTGACTTTCTTGGAATCTTTATTTAAGTTTTTTTTTTCATTCGTGTCTGATGTCTGTATTGGTAATGACTAAATTCGACTTCATGCAGAAAGTCTTATGCTGGGATAAATAGAGGCAGACCCAGGATTCACCGGTTGCGGGACACCATGATATTCAATATAAATTTATTATTGCTCATAAAGATTGGTATGGGGGGTCTACGCTAATTGCTGGCTTTTTTTTTTAAAGACATTTGAAGTATATCTGAAGTTTTTGCCGAATTTTCCATGTGCTGGTCATGACCCCTCAACTTGTCATGTGAGTCCGCCTCTGGGGATAAAGTGCTTCCTAGCAAAGGTAATTTTATACTTAAAGCTTGAACTCGCATCATTTGATTAAAGATGAAAGAATATTTATCACTCCACCACATTCTGTGCCGACATTTATGCTTCTTTTCAAGTGTTCTAAAGTCTGATTCTGCATCTTGTGAGTAGTCTTTATCTGCAATTAAATCTTGTCTGAGTTTTTGCTTTTACTGCCTTAATAATATAGATACCCTCCTTGTGATTTAGACTTCCCACCTACACCCTCCCCAGGCCCCCACCCAAAACAATGAAATTAAAAAAAAATAATAATAATAAAAAAAAGAAGATAGCCCGGTGCACTAAGCTCCCGCTATGCACGGGTCCGGGGAAGGGCCGGACGACAAGGGTATGAAGAGACCAAAAGTGTAACGTAGGAAAAAATTGAGCAATTTTGTATAGTACATGAGCAAACTTGGTTTCCCACTATACTTTAGCCTTTCTAACTGTTCTTAATTTTAATAATCAGCACCATTTCTAACCTTTAACAATAACAAATAGTTAACTATTACAATAACAATAGATGGATACAACAATTACTGGGATTAAGACTAAAACAAACATCTGTCTACCACAAAATTTCGTCGAGCTTAGGGAACTATCACCCTATATATTCTCACGCAATGATCAGCTCCGCAGGAAGCAAGCTGCACGGTCTCAGAATCTTCGCTCTTCTGGGAATTTCTCCAAGATAGTCGTTGAACAGTAGAGACGTGGCATAGGAATGGATCGAACTTAACAGCAAGAGAAGCATTTTGGGTCGATGAATGTCCGTTTGTTGTTCCTCTGTTTAGATTCCATAGTTCAATCAAGCCATTTTCCATCCCCACTGCAAGAAGCCCAAGATTGCTATGGCTGTCGAGACCTAACCAAGACAGGGCAGTGACACTGCTTTTGAAAGGTGGAAGTGTCAACAGTAGCTTCACCGACGTTTCATTTTCCACAGCCCATATTTTGACAGTCTTGTCCCTTGAACCAGTAGCAAATTCATGACCAAATGGGTTCCAAGAACACGCCCATATTATTCTTTTATGTGCTTCTTGTTTAGCCACAAGCTGGTAATTGATCTCATCAGTTCCTGTAACGCAAACGAGTTTAAGGCCATGAAAAAAGAAAAACATAAACAAAGAGTTCTATCATAGGCTAAATGAGTATTAGACCTGTGTGATTAATTCGGAAAACAGAGAAGTGGCGATCCCTTGAAACCGCCAACAGATACTGGTTATCATGAGAGAACTCCAACTGAGTAACTGTTAAACTGTGAGACTGCAAGCGGCCAACCGACTTCCACGAACCCACTTGCCATAGCCATATTTCAGCAACCGGTGCTGATTGAGCCTGCAGGATTGTATTTACATAGCATAATTACTGCTTTCACAACTAATCAAACAAACAAACATACTAAGAAATTAAGAAATATAGCGTTAAGAGGTTTAAAGGGTTATTCAGAAAAATATTGTGCAGTCCATCACAAGTGGCTATAATTCACAAGGGTATCTAACAATGTAGCAACACCACAAATGTATTGGGGGTACTTTATTTTAATTTTTTTATTTCTTTTTTGGGAAGCATATTAAGATCAGAAACTAACAACCGAGTTGACTGCTGTAACAGGAGATTCAAGTAAGCATATGAAAAGGAAGAACGACGTGAATACCCAAAAGAAGGAAAGGGAAAAAAGGGAAAGGATAGTAAACCTTGCAGGATGAAGCAACAAGCTTTCCCTCATGATCACAACACAGAGCAAAAAGCTCATTCCCGTGACCGTAAAGTTTGTGAGACTCGGGCCATAGAGTATGCCATGACAGTTGCTCTTCAATAGGTGGCTCTGTCAGGACAACTGGAACTGCTTCAGGAACAGTTTCTAGGGTATAACCTTCCGTATTGCTTTTGTCTGTCGGTGTCGATGCTGCTGCAAAAAGTAGGTTTTGTGTATGAGATATTAAAACACATAAGAGCCACCCCAGAATATTTCACCCCATAAAATCAAAGTGATGATGGAAAAATAAATAGTATCTTTTATGTTATTATGCAAAATGATGCCATGCGGTAAACTGGAAAATTCACCTTGAACATATATAGGTTTCTGCGATAGACCTAGAGCTGACATATTCGCCCCTAATATCTGCACATCAGCTTGAATGTCGGCAGAAAAAGTAGAGTCATCTGATGTAACATGACTCAATGTCTTCAGAAAGGAAAGAGGAGATTCAAAAACTCTGGCAACTTTCTCGTCTGCCCCGCAGACAAAACGATGGTTTCCTTTTCCTCTGATTACTGTGACACAATTTATGTCATGACCATGAACTTGAGGGCGAGCAATTTCATGCCAAGATTCTTCATTCTCTAAACTTGTATTAATGAGCCAAGGAGCAAATACTCTAGTTGTCTACCAAAAACATGAAAGATGTGAGCTCAGGAATCAGATAACATATGCATGTCAAATATTTCCAAAAGTTAGACTTGTGGGACAATGCTAATCAGTAGCTTGGCGAAGCGGTAACATTTCCTACCTGAACTCCTTGCAAATCTATTCTTCATTTGCTCATATAATTCAAACATAACAGAATTGGAAAAAGAAATAGCGTGTGGAGAGAAGGATAACCAATGGAAAGATTCAAACGTGTTCGCCACACGTTTTTGCTGATTAGAAAGCCACCTACAGCTTAAGGACATATGTTGAGTTTTTCCACCGCAACGCAGTTAGTTATGGTAGTACTAGTAGTGCGCTACAGCACAATCAGCATAGTGAATACTAAGTTGCATGGGCCCAAACAGCTTATAATAAAACTAAAATCCCATCTAAAATTCCCATGTGCATACTAAGTACTAAGTCAATTCCTAACCATCAACGGTTAGGGCTTTAGGGCTTTGGCCGCAACACTACAAGAATGGCAATACCTAACAGATAGGGGCTTCGTTGAACATGCTATTTGATATTTGATCAGAGCACAATGCTAAACACTACAACATTATTATCCTCCGAAATGACATATATGGGATATATTTGTTCTCCTAACTTACAACATTAATTAAGACGATAAGCCTCTTTCATGATATTACCCTGACCTATCTGCAGTAACACTGGAAAGCTCTATTTACGTGATGTATCTTTTTCCTTTCTTTTCAAATTATGTTTAGCTTCTTCTTCTTCTTTTTTTTTTTTTTTTTGTAGTAAACATATTTGGTTTAGTTTATTTGCACATATTAGACAAGAGGGGTTGCTCTGATGGTAAGCAACCACCACTTCCAACCGAGAGGTTGTGAGTTCGAGTCTCCCCAAGAGCAAGGTGGGAAGTTCTAGGAGGGAAAGATGCCGGGGGTCTATTTGGAAACAGCCTCTCTACCCCAGGGTAAGGGTAAGGTCTGCGTACATACTACCCTCCCCAGACCCCACTAAGTGGGATTATACTGGGTTGTTGTTGTTGTTGTTGTACTTGCACATATTCCAAGTCTTTGGAATGTTCTTCGTTATAAGTAAAACTTATTTTCTTTGTTTTCTGGATAAGTAACCAAAACTTCTTTCTTATTAGAAAGGTTTTTATATTATTTTTTTTAACTGGTTTCGGGCCAGCTTGTGCGCTCTTCGACTAATTCCAAGGAATGCCTGCTACCTCCCACCAAGCAGGTACTACGTAAGTCTCTTCACCAAGGCTTGGATAGATGGGAAGAAATCACCTAGTGTCCTTCGCTTGGATTCGAACCTGAAACCTCTAGGCCACACCCTTGGGTGCTTAATAGGAAGGTGTTCATTATGAGAGAAAAGCAGAAATGTATTCTCCATTTCTGACAAATAGCTTAACCTGATATACACCATTCCAGAAAAGATTCTCAATAAGATTACCTGATCATGACTGACAGACATCATGTATTCTCCACATCTAGCCCAGGCAATGTTTGACACCGCAGCAAAGTGTCCAGATGGAACTTTCTGTGGCTTCCAATCATCAAAATCAACACCAACATTTTTCCACAGATGAAAAGATCCACCGTATCCATGAGCTAAAATAGAGTCTGCATTTGGACTCCAGTGTCCACCATAAAATCCCAAAGCACAGTGACTTAATTCCCCGACGCTAACTACATTCATCCAAATACCAGTTGTCTTTTCAGGTTGCCAGATCATCATTGTCTTATCCATGGATGCAGATAAAATGCTTTGAGGCTGAAAGCAATCAATTCCCTCGACAGAAGAAGTCGATGGGGGCTGCCATTCCACTGAGTATACCCAATCCTCATGCCCAATGAGGAGAGATTCCATAGATATCTGATAAGAGTACGAGCCAGCTACAAGTACAGGACCTTTAATGTAAGAAGCCAAGCTTGTTTGCTGCTTCTTGTTATTAGCTGAAGAATCCTGTAAAGTCATCTTCCATATGCGTATGCCTTTGTCTTGAGATGAACTTACAAGAAGAAGACTAGTTTCACCGTTCACATACACGGGCAATGAGAGATCTAAACTTCTAATCCAGTCTGTATGGGCCTTTAACTCGCAAGCACGAAGAAACTACGACATAATAAAAACAGAAACAACGGTTCAGCAAAGGAGATGGTTATGTGAACAAATGAACAGGAGATATGAATTAATGTTTCATACTTTTCCAGTTCTCTCACCACAATATAGATGGATTTTGCTGTCCAGTCCTCCCATGGCCAGAACCAGCTGCTTGCTATTCCCTGGGAGCTCTGCTAGTGAAAGAGCAACCATAGGTTTCGGACCAACAAACAGAGAATCCGAGCATGACAATTTGCAATCACCTACACAAGCCAGATCAAACGTTGAGGTAAATATTAGTACCAAGAACTATACAGCAGTAAGGTAAAACAAGTGAAGGAGGGGAGAATATACAGATGGGCAAAAGCAATTTGTCCATATATTTTAAGATCCAATGCACCTTAACAGTTGCACCATATAGGATATCATATCAAAATTCTAATGCAGATTTATGAAGTAATAAAGAACATGAAGTAAAAAAGAAAAGAGTATTTCATCTAATTGCACCTATATAAACCTAATTAAATATGCACAAAGGACAGAGAAAAGGTTGCTAACTAAATTACCTTCCACTTAAAAAACAAATGAAAAAATACTTCCTGGCACCAAAATCTAATCTAGCTTAAAGTCTTAAAAAAGAAAATATAATAGATACTTTGGACTGCTATAGTATTGCAGGAAAATGCAGATAATAGTTCAGACTATTGACATCCATAGCACATATTTTCTGGATACTGATTACAAGGATGAACCAAAAAGCGCTGAAATCAGAGTAATTTAGCTTTTAAAGTGATTACAGCTTCTGCAGAAAGGCATCGAAATTTTAAAACAAAAAGGAGTAGAAGACTCCTATGCAATAGAATGAACATTGATTATCATGTAACAACTTATTTTTTATTGATAAGTTGATCATCATGTAACAACTAAAAGGTAGACTGTGAGTCAATTCAGATATATCCTTCTCACCTCCACAAGTAGATGGAAATACTACTTCCCACACGTTCACTGTGCCATCAGAAGATGCAGATGCAAAAACTGCTTCTTGTTGAGACACCATGATCGCTGTGATGCAGGTAACACCTTTTTTGTGGTCTTGTGGCACTTGTAAGACATATCTCCACTATCAGGGAAAATAAAAAGAATGAGTAAAGCGGGAGTAGTGCTGGATAACAAGGGGATGTGTAACAAGCAAAGGCCTACCTTCTCATCCACAAGAGAATATTCCCACAATATTATAACACCTTCAGCATCGCCGGAAAGCAAATAATGTTGTTCCATATGCTTAGCTGCAAATACACAAAACCTTACTCAATAACTGGCTAGAAACTGCAGCGTTAGACCTTAGAAGCATGTCTTTATAGAATCGAGGAACTACAAGCTTCCCTAGAAAAGTAAACATTTGGGTGCGTCACATATTTGATAATAGTAATACTACAGAAATAAAAGGAGAAAACAACTATGTACATTTCGCAAGCTATTGATATTTAAATAAGTTTCTCATTGTTTGTACATTGAACAAGCTATTTATATTTAGCTTAAACATCCAAGCATTGTACATTTAGCAAGCTATTTACATTTAGCTTAAATATTCATTCGCTCTTACATGTTAAACATATAAACTATTTACATATTTAACCACTTGAGTACAAAAGTGATAGTGAAGCAGGTTAATTTGTATGTTATAAGCAACTAAATGAAGTGCAAAAATTATATTACTCGGGAAAGAAAAAGCGCAAAAATCTGAGCAAGTGAAAATTTTAACATGACATTTTGTCTTTCCTTAAATCCTTCCTTCCCCTCCTTTTCAGCTGAAGAATTGTACCATGAATAGCGATGATACTAGCCTCCACAACCACTTACACCACTTTTAATCACAAAAATTATAATTTTTGTAACCTTACAATTTCTTTCATTTTGGTCCTCTTACTATTTGTCCATATATATGCTTGCTTCTTTTCCATGGCTCCTCACTATTGTTTCTGGCCGTTTTCTTTTCAGTGCCGTTGTGCTTATGCTTTATTGAGCCGAGGATCTATTGGAAACAACCTCTCTAACTCCACGAGGTAGGGGAAATCACTACGTACACACTACCCTCTCCCGACCCCACTATACAGGATTACACTGGGTATGTTGTCGTTGTTGTTGTTGTTGTAACCACCCTCAAATATAAACACAAATATATAACCAAGATAAAAAATTTATAAAAAGAAGGTAGTACCTTTAAATGCAAACTTGCTATTGGGAAGCCAGAGGGTACAATTCACAGAAGCTTTATGACCAGGTAGTGTAGTCAAAATTTGAGCTGTCTGATAAATAAAACAAAACAAACAAAGAGAACATAAACTTCAATCGAAAAAAAAAACAAAGCCACTAAACATTAAATTAACACTAATCCAAGTTTAAAACAGAAAGAACCTTAGGACAAAAAATGGCAACGGCATTTTGGGCACCAAAAGAAACTAAATTAGAAGCACCCCATGAAACATTATTCACTATTCTATTGCAGCCTGCTCCTATAAACACTCTTTTTACTTCCATAATTTCCATACTCTTGCTCTCAGAAGCCATCTATTGGGTTCCTTTTGTGTCAGTAGAGAGTTGGGCAGGGGGGAAGGGGGAAAGGGGGTGGGGATGGGGTAAGAGAGATGATTCGAGTGGAGCCGCCGTTGAATGGCGGTGTGAGGGGCGGCGGCCGAGTTGCGGTGAGCGACGGAGTTTTATTTTACTCTCTGCATGAAGAAAGTTTACAGATCTTATTTGAAAGCCCATAGGGCCAAATTTTAGGGGTGTATGTAAACCCAAAGATGATTTTGTGGACCCAATAGCTATTACTTGACATTCCTTTGGGGAAAAAACCAGAAATAGCCAGACTTTACGACTGGTATTAAAAAATAGCCACTTTTCCATGTAGAGGTAAAATTTGAACAAAAATATTCTTAAAATTTTAGAAAAGTCCAGCATAATATATCGGAATTTGAATTTTTTATATATGTGATTCCAACATAATATACTAAATTTCACAATGTACTGAAATTCCATCATAATATGCTGGAAGTTTATATGCATGAGCTCCATCACATTAGTATTTCCAGAAAGATCATGATACTAGTTATATATAATGTTATACCTTAATAGCATTATAATACATAGTATTTCTCTAAAGCATTATGTTATACAAGATATAAATAAGATTATAACTCAATAAAATTATGCCATGTATATTATACATCAGCATACAAAGCAAACTGCTATACTCACCTTATATTTAGTGAATTATTTTTTCTTCTATTCCTTGTCGATTTCAGAGATGGAATCAACAATTTTAATGAGTTTCACTTTATTCTTTGCCATGGATTTGCAGTTTACTATAAGGGAAGAGGAAAGAGTTTTGGGTATGATTTTGCCTTGCCTGATGAGAGAAAGAACGAAAAAAGTAAGATTTTGGATTCATGATGGTGGATAGATTAGTGGATAAATAATCACTATAATTTTTGAATTTTGGTGAAATAGGGGAGACTTTTAATCTCTAATATATCATCCCTTGAATCATGTGTCAGTTTTAAAAAAGGAAATTTTTCATAAAGCATCGTCATTTTTGGTCTAATTAGCTATTTATGAATATCCTTTGCTATATTACGTGTTATAGATACTTTTTATATTTTTATATAATATATTTCATGTATTTTAGCTGTTGTATTTATTAATACAACCAAAAATATATGCGTAAAATCTAGAATTCCAGCTAAGTTTGACATGTATTTAGCTGTATTCAAGCGACATTAACATTAAATACAGTAATGTATCTGCGCTAAAAACGGAAGGAAATAAAATCACATGATATTCTCCTAATTTAACTCAACGAACTAAAACGATCCCTCATTAATCTGTATTTGAAAGATACATAATAAAGATTATAGCTGAATAAAGAGAAATACAATAACACAGTTGAATACACCTTAATTCATCTTAATAAAATACTTGAATACAACAAAATATACAACTGAATAAACTCTTGAATGCAACAAAATACAATTAATTTCTGTTGAATAAAATAGAATATAACTAACTATAATTGAATACAGTTGTATAAAATATTTGAATACAACTAACTACTGTTGAATAAAATAGTTAAATACAATTGATTAAACCTGAATACAAGTGAATACAACTGAAGAATACATTCGAATACAACTGAATACAAATAGGCGATTTGGGCGATCTAGAGAGAGAGAAACTTTCCTATGGCTTCGCCGGCCAGCGACGAGCCATTAATTGCGACTGGTCAGACCCCTAACACATCTACAAAACCCCCAGCCTTGGAAGTTCTGGTGCAAGAAATCGCAGCCGTTGCTACCCGCAACGGCAAGGTGTTCGTGTACCCATATGGGTTTGTCAGCCCACTGCGTCTTCGACATGAACACTCCTCCAATTGGGCCGCCGGACTTCCTAATTGCTTTCGACGGCCCAGGAGGTTTCTCCACCGTGGATGCAATCTGTGGTGTGGCAAAATCGAACGGTGCTCATGTACTGTTGCTGACAGCTCAGCCAGAATCCGGATCTTCTGTGAAGTACGCGAGTGTGGTTGCTCATATTCCGGCTCAGATAACGTTGACGATAACGTTGGTGACGGGGAGCAGAAAATTGAAAATTTGGGTGGGAGAAGAGTTAAGAAACTAGGGTTTTTCCAATAATGAATATGTATTCATAATCAGATGTTGTCACATTCACACCATGAATGGATCATAATCATCTATATGTGCTATATAAAATCTCATGTCAAATCGATGACAGATATTACTTTCATAGAGTGAAGGATTATTTTGAGAATCTTTATTACTCTCATTATTACAATGATGACGATTATAATTTCGTCTATTGCCACGTCCACATCCATTGATACCTTCACGGTAATAATTTTATCTTCTTTCAGACTTATCACATATTGCTATCACATTCTCTGCGGGGATATGTAATTTTGTTATACTTTTCAAATCTGTAAATGCGTCTGGCATTTGATTTGCTATTCTTTGCAAATGAATAATCTTTTGCACCTCTTTTTCACAAATAGAGGCACGCGGATCAAGATGAGATAATGATGGATTTTTCCACAAAATTTCCCGTTTGGTTTCACCACCAACTTCTCCCCTTAATTTTGGGAAAAGTGTCTCATCGAATCGACAGTCTGCAAATCGTGCAATGAACAAATCCCTTGTCAATGTTTCGAGGTAGCAAATAATGGAGGGCGATTCAAACCCAACATATATTCCTAACCTTCTTTGCTGACCCATTTTGGTGTGATATGGAGGTGCTACATGCACATATACTACGCATCCAAAAATTCTTAAATGGATATAATAGGTTCATGACCCAAAACTAATTGCAACGGGAAATATTTGTGATAATTTGTCGGTCTGAGACGAACTAGCATTGCTGCATGCAAAATGGCGTGACCCAAAACCGAAGTGGGCAACCTCATTTCATGAGTAACGGTCTTGCTATCAACTGCAGACGTTTAATTAAAGACTCTTCAAGACCATTTTGAGTGTGAACATGAGCTACATGATGTTCCACTTTTATCCCAATTGATAAGCAATAATCAATAAATGCTTGGGATGAAAACTCAGCAGCATTATCTAGTCTAACAGACTTAATTGGATTATTGGAAAATTGTGCCCGTAATCAAATTATTTGTGCCATTAATTTTGCAAACGCAAGGTTGCGAGATGACAATAGGCACACATGAGACAATATGGAAGATGCGTCTATTAAGACCATAAAATATCTAAACGACCCACTAGGTGGGTGAATAGGTCCACAAATGTCCCCTTGTATACGTTTAAAAAACGCAGGTGACTCAATTCCAACCTTTGTTGGTGATGGTCTAATAATTAACTTGCCTTGATAACAAGAAGTGCAAGAAAATTCATTATTTAAAAGAATCTTTAAATTCTTTAATGGATGACCATTTGAGTTTTCTATAATCCGTCTCATCATAATTGATCCAGGATGTCCCAATCGATCATGCCAAAGTACGAAAGTATTGGAATCAGTAACCTTTTTGGTTTACGGTAGAATGTGCTTCAATTGCACTAATTCTTGTCCAATACATGCCACAAGATAAAGATGGGAACTTCTCAATAACCCTCTTTTGGCCAGAGACATTCTTTGTAATGATGAGATATTCAAGATTATTCTCATCTATTGTCTCAATAAGATATCCATTTTGACTGATATCTTTAAAACTCAACAAGTTCCTCTTGGACTTGGAGGAGAACATTGCATTCTCTATGATAAATATTGTTCCTTTAGGCAGAGTTATAGTAGCTATTCCAGAGCCTTCAATTAATTTACTACTACCAGAAATTGTAGTAACATCTGCCTTACACATACTTAAATGAGAGAAATATTTCTTCTCTTTGAATATTGTATGTGTGGTACATGAATCAATTAACAAATATTTTACAATTGAATTTTGATCCAAATTTGTTTTGTGAGATATCCATACTTAATCTTGTATGTCTAGTTAGTGCATGCATCATTAAATTATTCAAGTTAATTATCATGATTTAAAGTGTACTAAATATGTGTAGGACAATACCGGCTAATATGAATACACTTATTGCAGCAAGATCTTTATCAAGCAATTTTAGTAATAATTTGGCTAAGTGATTTGACATGCTACATAACTAGTATTGTTACTTTTCTAGATTGACCATATAAAAGAATTATATGTGCACCTAAAGAATATAAAAATTTTAATATCGTAAAATCTATACCTACATAGTATCTCCATGTGTACTAATATTCTGTATGTAGGCTTGTCAAAATAAATAGTTAAATGTAGCTAGTGTAGTATATCATGTTATACTGCACAATAATGTATAATCACACATTATGTTAGGTGTACCCAAGTACTTAAGCATGTAACTAGATATACTTGAATTCAATAAGAAAATAGGCTTGAAAACATAAACAATTTCAAGTAACCTCATTATTACTAACATGTTTTATTTCTACACAGAAGAAGATGAACAATCAATAAAAGCTTCTTGGATTTAGTCAACGTAGGATGTAATATTTTAATGATGCAAACACTATTTATATTCATATTTTGGATACGTACTACTGTCAAGAATATATTATTATTATCTAAGTCTATTATTGATTACTTCTATTTATATTCTAATAATGCAAATCAATTAAGAAGCAGTTCATTAAAATCATTACATCTTTATTCATAAATAAAGAGATCATGGTGAAGTATGAGTATCTTTCTCTTTCTATTTTTTATTTTTAAACATAATTGAGAAAAAGCTAAGTATCAAACAAAACATATCATTATTCCTACAAAAGAGAGGAACATGTTGTACCCGATAATTTTAAATGAGAGTCGAGAACTTTAAAAGAAGATAACCTACCGTGTTGGTTAGAGCATCGTGCTGATAACGTGTTATAAAATGAAAGCAATTTAGTAAAACATGAACAAGATATATAAGCAACTTAGTGAAACATGAACAAGAAATATAGATAGAGAGAAGGAAGAGATTTTCTTCTTCAATTGTGTGTATTTTCATATCTATTACAAGGCCTTTATATAGGCATAAAAAGTGAAGAAAATATGTCATGGAATATGTCATTTTATATACAAAATATGTCATTGAATATGTCATTAAGCATTTGAGATGAAGATCATGAAAGATGAGTAGACATCCAAGATATTATGATATTTATCATAATAGTACTAAGGTTTTCTATATGGTGTAAAAATTATAAAGAGGGACGGTAACGTATCAATTTTGAGATATGCTATATATGTAAATAAATGTGCTATATATGAAATAAAACAAAAGTTATTGTTTTTTTTATATAAATATTTGCTTACTAATGGCTCTACAACGGAGAAATCTCCAAACAAGAATGTCAAAACAAGCCCTACATTTTGAATAGTTCATCAACCCATTGACCCCTGGCCCGCTTAACTGGACCATACCAGGTCAGCGTCCAATAAGGATTTCTTATTTTTTATTTTGTTGTATTTAGTTTGAAGTCTATCATAGGTAAATTATAGATAAGCAAATAAGCATTTAGCATAAAAAACCAACACAAGAATTGCATGAAAGAAATTTTTCATACTTTATTATGTTTTACATTTCAAATTCAAAAAAAAAAAGACAAATTGAGTAATTGAAAAAAAATACATATTGTTATAAATAGAACTCTAATTAGAGTGAATGTCTATTTTATAGAAGAGTTCTACTTTGAGGCTAAGTCTTTTCTCTTCCTATAAATAGAGGGGTCTTACCCTATTGTAAATCATCCCAAAGTATCAATAAGAATACTCCTCTCTCTATTTTTCTCTCTATTGTTCTTATTCTTATATTATTTCATAACACGTTATCAGCACGAGACTCTACCGTCTCAAGAATCCTCTTGAGAAAATTAAGGTATTTCCCTTTTTTCGAATTTGGTTTTAATTATGTCTATATTATGAAAAGAAAGTCCGTTGCCCTTGAAATTTCGGGCAAGAACTATATGACATGGGTGTTGGATGCTGAAATCCACTTAGATGCTATGGGTCTTGGAGACGCCATTAAAGACAGAGATAAAGCATCCACCCAAGACTGTGCTAAGGCCTTGATTTTCTTGTGCCATCACCTTGATGAAGGTTTGAAAATTGAATATCTCACAGTCAAAGATCCACTCATCTTGTGGAATGCCTTAAAGGAGAGATATGACAACCTGAAGTTGGTCACTCTGCCACAAGCACGATATGATTGGGCTCATCTGAGGCTCCAAGACTTTAAGTCTGTTTCTGAATATAATTCTGCAATGTTCAGAATTACTTCTAAGTTGAAACTCTGTGGAGATAATATCTCTGATTATGATATGCTTGAAAAACCGTTTACAACGTTTCATGCCTCCAATATGGTACTGCAACAACAGTACAGAGAGAAAGGTTTCAAAAAAAGTACTCTGAATTGATTTCTCTTCTCCTTGTGGCTGAGCGAAACAATGACCTGCTCATGAGAAATCACGAAAATCGACCCACTGGGTCTACACCATTGCCTGAAGCAGATAAGGTGTATTCTCATTATGCCAAGCATGGAAAAGGCTATAGCTTTAATCATGGTCGTGGTCGTAATCGGGGTCATGGCCGTGGACGTAGACAAGGAAGAAATTTCCCTGATGTCCGTCACCCCCCAAAGAGATATAACCACCAAAAGCAGAAACGGGATTATGAGGATCCAAAGGCAAATAGTTCAGAAGCTATATGTTATCATTGCGGTGGAAAAGGGCACTGGTCAAAAGCTTGCCGTGCACCAAGACATTTGGTTGATCTTTATCAAGCATCTCTAAAGAATAAAGGCCCTGAAACAAATTTTGTCTCTAACGACAATTTTGACATCACCCACCTGGATGTGGCAGACTTCTCTGAGCAACCCGAGGGGAAAATAGACCACTTAATCGGTGATGGATCTGCGATGAAGGAAGATGGAATTGTTTGATTTTATTTTACTTATTTGTATTAGTTAGTGAATAAACTAATAGTCATTAGTATCAGCTCGTATTAGTTAGTTTATGATATAATGTTAGTATTAGTTCTTTAGAATGTTTCAATATGCTTAAATTTCAAAGATATTTTTATTTTCCAGTAGAGTTAATCGATTAACCTAACAGTTAGTCGATTATCTAATATTTCGCATTAAAACTGGACTTTTCTGCAAGCTAAGTTAGTCGACTATCTGATTTAGTTAGTCGACTAACCTGATGACTGTTTACTAAGTTAGTCGACTATCAACCTAGTTAGTCGACTAACTAATATTTCGCATTAAAACTGAACTTTTCCGCAAGGCAAGATAGTCGACTATCTGATTTAGTTAGTCGACTAACCTAATGACTGCTTCCCAAGATAGTCGACTATCAACTAAGTTAATCGACTAACCTCAGCAGATTTTGAAAATATTGTTTAAATGTGAAACAAACGGATTGAATTTATTTATTCTCATGTTCGTGTATTTCTTTTGTATGTCAAACCATGGGAAAGCAATTATGGATATCTCACAAAGCAAGCTTGGATCAACGTCCAACTGTAAAAATATTTGTTTAGTTGATTCATGTACTACACATATGATACTCAAAGAAAAGAAATATTTCTCTCAACTAAGTATGTGTAAGGCAGATGTTACTACAATCTCTAGTAGTAGTATATTGATTGAAGGCTCCGGAAGAGCAACTATAACTCTGCCTAGAGGAACAATGTTTATCATAGAGAATGCAATGTTCTCCTCCAAGTCTAAGAGAAACTTGTTGAGTTTTAAAGATATACGCCGGAATGGCTTTCATATTGAGACAATAGATGAGAATAATCTTGAATATCTCATCATTACAAAGAATGTCTCTGGCCAAAAGAGGGTTATTGAGAAATTCCCGTCTTTATCTTGTGGCCTGTATTGGACAAAAATTAGTGCAATTGAGGCACATTCAACAGTAAACCAAAAGGTTACTGATTCCAATACTTTTGTACTTTGGCATGATCGATTGGGACACCCTGGATCAATCATGATGAGACGGATTATAGAAAGCTCATATGGGCATCCGTTAAAGAATTTCAAGATTCTTTTAAATAATGAATTTTCTTGCACTTCTTGTTATCAAGGCAAGTTAATTATTAGACCATCACCAACAAAGGTTGGGACTGAGTCACCTACGTTTTTGGAACGTATACAAGGGGACATTTGTGGACCTATTCACCCACCTAGCGGGTCCTTTAGATATTTTATGATCTTAATAGACGCATCCTGTAGATGGTCTCATGTGTGCCTGTTGTCATCACGCAACCTTGCGTTTGCAAAACTAATGGCACAAATAATTCGACTACGAGCACAATTTCCTGATAATCCAATCAAGTCTATTAGACTGGATAATGCTGCTGAGTTTTCATCCCAAGCATTTAATGATTATTGCTTATCAATTGGTATAAAAGTGGAACATTCTGTAGCTCATGTTCACACTCAAAACGGTCTTGCAGAATCTTTAATTAAACGCCTGCAGTTGATTGCAAGATCATTACTCATGAAAACGAGGCTGCCCACTTCGGCATGGGGTCACGCCATTTTGCATGCAGCAATGCTAATTTGTCTCAGACCGACGAATTATCACAAATATTCCCCGTTGCAATTGGTTTTGGGTCATGAACCCAATATATCCCATTTAAGAATCTTTGGATGCGCAGTATTATGTGCCTATAGCACCGCCATACCGCACCAAAATGGGTCCGCAAAGAAGGTTTGGAATATATGTTGGGTTTGAATCGCCCTCCATTATTCGCTACCTCGAAACATTGACAGGAGATTTGTTCACTGCACGATTTGCAGACTGTCAATTTGATGAGATACTTTTCCCAAAATTAGGGGGAGAAGTTGGTGAAACCAAACGGGAAATTTTGTGGAAAAATGCATCATTATCTCATCTTGATCCACATACCTCTATTTGTGAAAAAGAGGTGCAAAAGATTATCCATTTGCAAAGAATAGCAAATCAAATGCCTGACGCATTTACGGACTTGAAAAGGATAACAAAATCCCACATCCCCGCAGAGAATGTTCCAATCCGTATTGATGTCCCTGTTGGACAATCATCTAGTGTCATATCCAATGAGTCGAATGCACGCCTGAAGCGTGGCAGGCCATTAGGTTCTAAAGATCGAAATCCTAGAAAGAGGAAAGCAAACGATCAAAATGATACTACGAAAGAATCTCATGAGGAAATTCATGATTTAATAAATTCTGAGATTCATGAAGAATCCATTGAGCCCGAGACTCAAGAAATAAGGAACTATCAATAAATCCAATCGATATTGAGGCAAATTTTAATCGAGTGGATATAGTGGTGGATTATGTCTTTGCTTTTAATGTCGCATCTAGCATTATGCAAGAAAGTGAGGATCTTGAACCTCAATCTATTGGAGAATGTCGAAAAAGACATGATTGGCCAAAATGGCAAGAAGCAATCCAATCAGAATTGAATTCACTGGCAAAACGTGAAGTTTTTGGCCCTATAGTTGAAACACCTAATGGTGTTAAGCCTGTTGGCTATAAATGGGTCTTTGTACGCAAGAGAAATGAGAAAAACGAGGTACAAAGATATAAGGCACGCCTTGTTGCACAAGGATTTTCTCAAAGGCCTGGTGTCGATTATGAAGAGACATATTCGCCTGTAATGGATGCCATAACTTTTCGTTATCTCATTAGTTTTGCTGTCCTTGAAAAGCTTGACATGCATTTAATGGATGTGGTTACTGCCTATCTTTATGGCTCACTGGATAATGAGATATACATGAAAATTCCCGATGGACTCAAAATGCCAAACGCTCATAATTCAAAGTCCCGGGAAATGTTTTCAATCAAATTGCAAAGATCCTTGTATGGTCTAAAGCAATCAGGACGAATGTGGTATAATCGTCTTAGTGAGTATTTATTAAAAGAAGGCTATATAAATGATGCCATTTGCCCGTGTGTTTTTATAAAGAAAACAACATCGGAATTTGTTGTACTTGCCATATATGTCGATGACATAAACCTTATTGGAACCCACATAGAACTCCAAAAAGGCAATTGATTATCTAAAGAATGAATTCGAGATGAAAGATCTCGGAAAGACAAAATTATGTCTTGGTTTGCAAATTGAATATTTGGCAAACGGAATTTTTGTTCATCAATCTACCTATATAGAAAAGGTACTGAAACGGTTTTACATGGATGGAGCATATCCTTTAAGTACTCCGATGGTTGTTCGATCACTTGATGTGAATAAAGATCCATTCCGACCGCAAGAAAGGAATGAAGAGCTACTTGGTCCTGAAGTACCATATCTTAGTGCAATTGGCGCACTAATGTATCTTGCAAATACTACAAGGCCTGACATAACCTTTTCAGTTAATGTCTTAGCAAGGTATAGCTCGGCTCCCACAAGGAGACATTGGAATGGGATCAAACATATATTGCGGTACCTAAAAAGGACTACGATATGGGCTTATTTTATAGCAATAATTGCAGTCCTGACCTTGTTGGTTATGCTGATGCTGGATATTTATCCGACCCACACAAGGCTCGATCTCAAACGGGTTATGTGTTTACCTGTGGAGGCACCGCCATATCTTGGCGATCGACTAAGCAATCAATTGTGGCTACTTCATCTAATCATGCCGAGATAATCACTATTCATGAAGCAAGTCGGGAGTGTGTGTGGTTGAGGTCTATAATACATCATATTCAAGACAAATGTGGTTTGAAGTGTAACAAACTACCCACGACTTTGTATGAAGACAATGCAGCATGTATAGCTCAATTGAAGGGAGGATTCATAAAAGGAGATAGAACAAAGCATATTTCACCAAAGTTATTTTTCACACATGATCTTCAAAAGAATGGTGATATCAATGTGCAACAGATTCGTTCAAGCGATAATATGGCTGATTTGTTCACAAAATCTCTACCTACGTCAACCTTCAAGAAGCTGGTTCACAAGATCGGAATGCGAGGACTCAAGGATATGAATTGATGTTCTTTTCAGGGGGAGTTAATGCGCGTTGCACTCTTTTTCCCTTACAAGGTTTTGTCCCAATGGGTTTTCCTTGCAAGGTTTTTAACGAGGCAACCAATAGGCGCATATTCAAACATGTGTACTCTTTTTCCTTTTCTTTAATTTTTTTTCCCATTGGGTTTTGTTTTAGTTAAGGTTTTAACGAGGCACATTATTGAATAGACATTCAAGGGGGAGTGTTATAAGTAGAACTCTAATTAGAGTAATGTCTATCTTATAGAAGAGTTCTACTTTGAGGCTAAGTCGTTTCTCTTCCTATAAATAGAGCGGTCTTACCCCATTGTAAATCATCCCAAAGTATCAATAAGAATACTCCTCTCTCTACTTTTCTCTCTATTGTTATTTCTACTTTGAGGCTAAGTCTTTTCTCTTCTTATAAATAGAGGGGTCTTACCCCATTGTAAATCATCCCAAAGTATCAATAAGAATACTCATCTCTCTACTTTTCTCTCTATTATTCTTGTTCTTATATTATTTCATAACACATATGACTATTTCTCATGAAACAAAAGCATCAAAAAATTTATTAAACTTTAAATTTAATTTTTTTCAATTTTTTTAGCAGAAGAAGGAAGGTGTGAAGGTCAAGTATGATGGTTGGGCCCCTTGGGGATGATTTTTGGTTGGTTTTCTGTTCTAATTCTCAAAATGTCTTGTGACAAAAAAGCTCTAAAAATGGTTGGATTTGATTTCTAATCGCGAAGGGTTTACTTAGTGGCAGAGCTACAATATTAGCTACGAGTTCAAACGAACTCACTAATGTTTATTGCTATTTGCTTCCGCTGTTTATACCTGTGTTCCACGAAGGTCAGACAGAAACTAAATGAAGAAGAGGCAGATTTATAATCTTTTGCAAAAGTCAAACGAGGGGGAGAATATTAAAAAGAAAAGAAGGGGAATTGGATAACAAACTTATCATTACAAATTTAAAGAAACCATAAAATTGAAGTGTAAGAACATCATACAATGTCACTTCTAAAATAACCCATAGGAGAAAATAAAACCAAAAGCAATTTATTATTATGCCTCTGAATTTAATGCTCTTTGGCTATATTCTGAGGCAAAAAATTGTTTGGATTAAATAAAAGAAAATCCAAAATCTTGAAACAATAGAGAAAAGAAAATGAAAGCTTTGATACAACATTTAAACTGCTGCACTTTTGCACACTGGACATGTATTCTTCTGCATAAGCCATTTGTTTACACATTCAATATGATGGTAGTGTCCACATTCAAGTCTTCCTATTTCATCATCAACATTGTATCCTTCCTATAAAAATAATATTTATTGTCGAAAAGAATGTTAATACCAGTAATATTCTGTTATTACTGATATTGTGAGCGGTGGATGAGAAGATGCGAGAAGCGAGACTGAGGTGGTTCGGGCATGTGCGGAGGAGAAGTCCTGACGCCCCGGTGAGGAGTTGTGAGCGGCTGGCGATGGTCGGCGTACGACGAGGCAGAGGGAGGCCTAGAGGTATTGGGGAGAGGTGATTAGGCATGACATGGCTAGAATGCGGGTTTATGAGGACATGGCCCTTGATAGGAAAGTTGGAGGTCTAGTATCAGGGTTGTGGGATAGTGGCCCCTAGAGTTTTTCGTACTCCTCACCCGGGGTTGGGTGAGGCTTGGCAGGGCTATCCATAGATGATTTGTGTATCGGATTATGTCTCCCTTATGGTAGTTACTGTCTGATATTATTGCATGCTATTTTATTTATGATTTTTATGTTTAGGTAATTATTTACGCTATTTCTGCTTAAGTTACTAATGCTCTTTTGTTGTTGTTTTTGTTTTTGTTGTTCCTTTCCTTCACTGAGCCGAAGGTCGATTGGAAACAGCCTCTCTGCCCTTTCGGGTTGGGGTAAGGCTCGTCTACATATTACCCTCCCAGACCCCACTTTGTGGGACTATACTGGATAATTGTTGTTGTTCTTGTTGTTGTTATTGTTGTTGTTGTTGTCTATTATTGTGTGCTAAATATTTTAAGAAAAAAAAAAGCAGCCCGCTGCACTAAGCTATTGTTATGTGCGGGATTTGGGGAAAGGTCTGACCACACTAGGGTCCATATGCAGCCTTACAATTGTGAAACTAGGAATTTCGCAAAGGATATTCAAGGTTTAATATATAACTACAAAAAGTAAAATTTTTACCTACATATAATTTTCAATATACATAATATAATTTATCGATAAAGGGTTACGCTAGTACGCTACTAAGCCTTATCTTACATTTCTGCTAAAAGTGTTTTCCACGACTTCAATGGCCTCTTGGCCGCATAGTGGCAAATCTTATTGTCATTGAGCAAAAAATAAGGAGCAACTCGGTGAGCTATGTTATTGCTTTATGTGTGGGGTCCAAGGAAGGGCCAGACCATATTGGTTCTATTATACGCAACTTTATCTTGTATTTCTGCAAAAAATTATTTTCACAGATTGAACTCGTAACCACCTGGTTGCACGGCGACAACTCTTATCGTTGCGAAAAAATTTCAAAGAGGAGAAAAAGAAGTTGAATAATGAACTCACTTGGCAACTGGTACATTTCCAGGCTTTATCAGTAGAGATGAGAAGTGGAGAGGAGTCAATAGTTGAGAGCTTACACTTTCTTATATATTGGACAATTTGCTCTTCTGCTAAACCTGTGCCTACATACCCAATCCTATCACTCAATTCAACCACCACCACCAACAACAACAATTCAGTATAATCTTATTTAGTGGGGTCTGGGGAGAGTAGTGTGTACGCAGACCTTACCCCTATCCTTGGGTAAAGAGGCTGTTTCCAAATAGACCCGGGATTCTTCCCTCCAAAAACTTCCCACCTTGCTCTTTGGGAAACTCGAACTCACAACCTCTCGAACTCAATTCAACCAATTGATGCAAAAAAGAAAAACCAAAAGACTAATCAATTCAATTCTTTTCATATGTATATCATAAAGAAATTAACTTATATATATCCAGTGGCGAAGCCAGAATTTTTACTATGGGGTGTCAAAATATAAAGAAGTAAACATACGCAGAAATCAAGGGAATTGAACATATAGTAATATATACATGTAAAATAAAAATTACCAAACTACATAGTGTAGGGTGTCAGTTGACACCCCTTTAGATAAAGTGGCTCCGCCGCTGTATACATCGAGAGTTTAATTTAGTTTTTATACTGTTAGTGTATTTAAAAGACGAACCTCATATGACATATCATCTACATCAAGTCTTCGGGATCCATGTTGATCATCACCATCTAAATCTCTAGCAAATTGCAGGTTATGTCTAAGGATCATGATCTGCAACATTCGAGTGAGAATAAAAGAATAAAATTTGATCATACGAAAAAGGGTCAAGATATAAATAGGGATGCAATTAGTGTAAACATCAAGTGTGGATAAGTTTTAAACTTACAGGAGGACGATGATGAGAACGGGGGCATTAGTGACTTATATTAGAAACACGGAACCTGGAAATTTCTTCACCATTTGCAGTTCTCCTTGCAACACCATAGTGCTATTCGAATACAATTTAAAGCATGCACAATGTAGTAGAATTTCTGTTAGTGAATTGTGACATTAAAAGGATGGAAGTTTGGAAAATTTAAAGGGAAATGCAGAAGAACTACTACTGACTTGATGTCCACACATGTAGAAGCTATAAGAAAGACACAAAGAATAAGCAAACTGATCATGTTGAACTTAGTAAAGAAAAGAACAGAGAAATGTTGTCTAAGTTTGATCACTCATTTTACAAAATGATAACTATAGACATAACAACAAGTCAACAACAAAACGACCCAGTAAAATTTTACTAGTGGGGTTTGGCGAGGGTAGTGTGTATGACCTTACCGCTACCCCGAGGGAATAGAGAGGCGGTTTCTGAAAGACCATCGACTCAAGAAGACGAAAAAGATAATATATCAGTACCCTCGACAGAAACTAAAGGAATAATATTGGCATCATAAAAGCCAAAAAGTAGATGAAAACAATAGCAATAACCAGTAAATAAACCTGGCACTATAAAACGAAAGAGTTGTGAACACAACATTAACGATAACTATAGACATTTGGTACAAAAATAGACGGATCAGGAGTAAGATATTATGAGTCTAACATTAGAGTTTTAAAAAGAATCCCATGTGTAAAGCTAATAGATTTACTTATATGCAAATATTTTTTACACTATCAATGTTTTTTGCTTTATATCACGATATATATTAATAATGATAACTAACTTGCAATCACAGGTTGAACTACACTGATAGCATAGAAGATCTTTAAATTATCTGTGTATATATAACTTAAATCCATTATTTTATAAGTAACCTAATTGTTTGAATATTTCTTACGCCATCAATGCATACAACCAATGGTCAAGGGGTTCAAAATTTTTGTGAGGTCACTAGTTCGATTCCCACTAGCCAACAGTAACAACAACAACAACAACAACCCAGTATAATCCCACATAGTGAGGTCTGGGGAGGGTAGTATGTACGCAGACCTTATCTCTACCCTGGGGTAGAGAGGCTGTTTCCAAATAGACCCCCGGCATCCTTCCCTCCAAGAACTTCCCACCTTGCTCTTGGGGAGACTCGAACTCACAACCTCTCGGTTGGAAGTGGGGTTGCTTACCATCGATTCCCACTAGCCATTGTCCTTTTATATCTCGGCTCACGTTGATGAAGAATGTAGCAAAATGCGATACTTGATGTGAATTGTAGAATCCCGTGAATCATCAAGTCTTTGAACGCAAGTTGCGTCCCAAGCCATTAACCTGAAGGCACGTCTGTCTAGACATCACACATCGCGTCGCCAAAAAAAAGAAACTAATTCAAGCTTTAAGTTCTATGTACTTTGAAAAATATTTACTCAATTGAATAGTTTATTACAAGTAACTCTATTGAATAAATATTGATTGGTCAATAAAATTGATGGTAATTAACTTGCTACAACATGTAAAACTATATCGATTAAGCCAAAATTCTTTATACTGTATGTATATATGACTCAAAATCATTGCAAAATTAAAGAAGAGCAAAGCAATGTTGAACAGAGTGGCCAATCTTTGGACAAAGGTAGCCAAAACACTAAGAGTTTTACCTCTATGTTGTCTGATCTAAGTTCTATGCACTGACAATGTTAAAACAGATATTTATACTATTAAGTCATTTAAAAGATAATTATATGTAACTCTATTAAATACTTCTTTCATTCACTTTTACTTTGTAGATATACTAAAAATAGATTTTTATTTTTACTTATCACTTTACATATATCAAGAAAAGACAATTATTTTTTATGTTATACCCACAATATTTATTATTCATTTTCAAATCATTTTCTCAATTCCAAATAAAATTTGCATCAATTAATATGGTTATTATGAAAAATTATACACTTTATTTATTATTTTTTAAAAGGGCGCTGCCAAATAAAAGTGAATGGAGAAAGTAATTATTAATTATCAACTAAAATAAACGGTAAGTAACCTGCTATAACATATAACTATGGTGAATAAATATAACTTAAATCCACAATAAGAGTCTTTTACCTCTCTGTTGTTTGATCTTTGAACAGTGGTTCTTGGTCTAGGAGCAACATCAGAAACAGAACCAATACCAGGAGGAGCACAACAAACATCAGGAATATCAACAACAACATTAGCTAAATTCCTAGTACTTGTACTTGACAATGTGGTCTTATTTCTCCTTATATTTTTCCTCATTTGGTTATTACTCTCCCATTGTGCTGCTGATCTTATAGCTGCCGGTGCTGACACCGGCGGCGAATTTAACTTTCCTTTACATCCTAGCCTTCCAAAACTCACTGACATAAATCTCTTCTTATTTTTAGGCTTTGTACTGAAAAAACTTTTAGATTCATTTGTATTGTTTGTTGAGTTTGGTTCGTTTCTTGGTTTTTTTCTGTGTTGAATGATCAATTGTTGATATAGGCATAGTGTAAAGAAAATGAAATGAGATTTGATATACGACCTTAGAGAGATCAAAAGGAAGAAGAGAACAAATGAATCATAGTTTCAAAGGTTTTGATCTTTTGTATATAATGGAAAAGAGAAAATGACAAAAATGGTATCTTATGTTTGATATAGGTTCACTATAGTCCTTTAAATATAATTCTGAGCAGTTTTGATCCTTTAAGTTTGCTAAAACTAAGTGTTTATGATCTCCGTCAAATATTTAACAAGTGTTGGATTGTTAGATTTAAAAAGAACTATGGATAAAAATTTCGTGAACTTATATTTGGAGGTGTAGTTATTATATTTCAGCCTTGATGTAACTGGTAAAGTTGTTATCATGTGACCAGAAAGTTTGTCACGACCTTAGTTCACCAATTGTGAACATGTCATGATGGCATCTAGTCTTCACGACTAGGTAAGCCTACAACATTGCGGAATTTACAACCTTTACGAAAAAGCAATAACTTAAAATGAAATAACATGAGGAAATGTATAAAGTTGCCGCCTGGCACATACAGTTTAACACTATAATTCTGAAACAATCCCAAAACCCGGAATCTCACGGGCAATACAGGCTAAAGAGTTTCATTATATGCTCTACACCAGAGTATCTAGAACAACATGAAAAGAAGGGAAAGGGGGCTATCTGCTACAGTTGGAATGAAATAGAGACTTTGGGTCTGCGAACGTAGCAGATATACCTCGAGTCTCCACTAATGCTCTCCGCTGCGAGGATGATACGCCTGGGAAGAAGTACCTGGGTCTGCACATGAAAAACATGCGCAGAAGAGGCGTGAGTACACCACAACGGTACTCAATAAGTGCCAAGCCTAACCTCGGTCGGGTAGTGACGAGGAAGGTCGAGGCCCTACTGGGATAAAACATAATAACCAATATGATAAGGAAAAGATAACATGGTTATAACCTACAACGAGAATCTAGCAAGGTAATAGGTAAAACAGTAACCAGGAACCAACATAGTAATAAATAGAATTACAAACAACACCGGGTATTTATCATCGGGGATCTCCTAGTATCCCGAGGATCTCCTGGTATCCTCATTATATACACGAGGGATCTCCTGGTATTCTCCATTTATACACGAGGGATCTCTTAGTATCCCGAGGATCTCCTGGTATCCTCCATTGTGTAATCATATTTGTGCTAGGGATCTCTTGGTATCCTGCACTCTCAGTCTTAGAACGTAACACGTGCAGGGGGAGTTCCCGGGATGCCGTCCCGTAGTCCCAAATTGTAAACACACCACAACAATTCAAATATTGTATAATGCTAAGTAAGAACAATTAATAGAATCTCTAGTCTAGCATGATTCACGAAGGACGAATAATACAGTTTAGACAAATAAGCAAGTAAGTCAGCTAAACATGCTTTTCTTAAGCTAGCACATGTTAAATTGCATTTAGAATAAGCAAATACGCAAGAAAATACTGTTTAAATATTCTAAATAAAACGAATTTTCAACAATTAACTCAAGTACATGCTCGTCACCTCACGTACAAAGCATTTAAAATAACAAGTAATATATCCTAAGAGGAGAGGTCCCCCACACAAAGTTAGACAAGTCACTTACCTCGAACTGGTGCAAAATCAACTACGAAACAATGTCCTTGCCACGAGTATCCGACTCTGAATGCCTCAAACATATTCAATCCAATTACATAACGTAAATAACATTGCAAGCAACTGATTTCATTATTAAAATTAAAGCTAAGGCGTGAAAACTGGTAAAATAACCAAAATGCCCCTCAGGCCAACATCTCGAAATCAATTTTGTTTATATATTTTCAGAAACCTCGTACTCTCACGAGTCTAAGCATATAAAAATCTCCCAAATCAGAGATCAACTGCCCACTCAAAACTCAATAGTTTAGCCAATGAATTTTTACCCAAATTATCCAATTTTTCATCCTCAATTCGAATTTTAATGGTGTAATTAACTATATAATTATGAAATATAACTAGAAGGGGTCAAAGCAACGTTATCCAATGATCTTCTCTTCAAAACCCACTCAAAATCGCCTTTTCCCGAGCTCTCAGTTGATTTTCCAACTTTTGAAACTTAACCCTCGATTTTAGTATTTCTCAATAGTCATTTCCACTTCTGCGGACAAGGGACCGCTTCTGCGGTTCCGCTTTTGGGCGGACCACTTAAACTCCAGATCCGCTTCTGCGGTCATACACTCGCAGAAGCGATTCCGCTTCTGTGGAAATTCCACCGCTTCTGCGGACCCAGCTTACTTGCCTTACTTTCGCTTCTGCGGTTGCCAAGCTACTTCTGCGGCTCCGCTTCTGCTGTTCCCAAGCCGCAGAAGCGGAAATACAAGAAGACCTGCTGCAATTTGTTTTTTCTTCTAACTCCAAAAATTTGCCCGTTGAGATCCGAAAATTACCCGAGGGCCCCATGACATTAACCAAAAGCACCAATACCACCTAATACCTTATTCAAACGTGCGCTCATCCTTAGAACATCTGAAATAACACCGAAAACCCAATTAAATCAAAGATTCAAGCCTAAGAACTTCAAGTTCATCCAAATACGCTTTCGGTAAAAAATATAACCAACACTCGTCCGATTGACCTGAAATTTTGCACGCACGTCCCAAATGACATTACGGTGCTACAGCAACTTCCGGAATCCCGTTCCGATCCTCGGATAAAAAATTTACTATTGGACCGGAAACTTCAAAATTTTAACTTTCGGCATTTCAAGCCTAAATGAGTTACGGGCTTCCAAAATAATCCCCGAACACGCTCCCGGCACTGAAATCACCTAACAGAGCTAACGGAATCGTCGGATTTTCCTTCCGAGGCCGTCTTCACACTGTTCCGATTATGGATCACTTTCCAACACTTAAGCTCTCATTTAGGGACTAAGTGTCCCAAATCACTCCGAATCCTAATACTGAACGTCCTGGCAAACCAAAATAGTAGAAATAAACTTAGGGAAAGCAGTTAATAGGGAGAACGGATTGTAAATTCCGAAAACGACCGGTCGGGTCGTTACAGGTTCAAGTCGTGGAAACAGGCTCTTGCACAAATGCAGGGTTAGATTGCGTAGAATAGACCCTTGTAGTCCGATCCTTCTACGAGCCCTTCATTGTGGAAGTTTAGTATATCGGACTGTCCTTTTTTCTGATGTCTCGTACAATTATTTTTGTTATAGTTTCTAAAATTTGACAAGACTTTCCTGATGTTTCTAGTTAACTTTTTACGATTTTCATAAAATCTAACATGTAGAGTTTGTTAAATATTTGATAGAAATTAAAAGTGATCACTTTGTGGAAAACCACCAAAAATAGTAGGAATATATATATTTTAGGACTATTTTAAAACAACCCAAAATAAGGACCATTTTTGTCATTTAATCAATTGAAATATTTGAATTTTTGTGTATATGAAACTATGAATTTTATTGAAAGCTGTTTCCTATTTTGGATCTTTTGGAGGGAGGCCAAAAAGGACAAATGAGGAAAGTGTTGATTTTTCAAAGTATAGTTGTCTATCTTCTTCTATGTATTGTTTTTTATAATAAAAAAATTTCTTTTTGTTTCTGTTCTGTTAGTTGCAAACAAAATACTTGCTGTCTTTTTATTTGTACCTTTATTTTGTATATATTCCTTTTGTACTTTTTCACCTTACCTTTTACCTATTCTAATAATTGTTCATTTGTTTGAGAGACATTTTGTCTAAGTTTTGATTGGTAACTTTGTTTTTAGGTAAATTTGAATTCTAGGGTAAAGAAAAAGATAATAACCTATGATTATATTTTTCTCTTTTGACTTTGCTGTCAACATCTGTAATCCATTGAGTCATTGCTTAGTACTATTTTGGAGTTGAATTTTCATAATTATATTAATAAACAACCTTTAGTCATTCACTCCTTTATATGAGCTACATCATTTGAGCTCAAATTATCAAAAAGAGAAAAAAAGGGGTTGCCTTTTAAAAATGCAGTCATAAGTTTCAACAAATTATAGGCAGCTTGATGAGAATTGGTCTTTTGATCTTTTCTGAGAAAATATTATTCATGAATTTAATTTATAAAAACTGAGAATATAAATAATGTTTATATGATCGGTGTAGACATGTTTTTTAAGTTACTAATTTCACTTTTAACGGACGGTTAACTGCTATCTTTTAAACTATGTAAAAGAATTTTTGCTCTATATATTTGGTCACTTAACAAATAAATACAAGTAAATAGTCATAATAATTGGTATTAATAGCATAAAAATAAGACATGTAACCTGCTATAACATACTAATTACACTGATCAAATTGAAATTCACACATGGAGTTTCCAGAGAAGAGGGAAGTTTGATGTAACATTAGATGTAAACATGCATGCTAGGATTCCAACAGCTACAGATGACTATGCAGTTTAAGCATTTATGATTTTAGTTGAATGTTTGAAAAAATTTATGATTTCAGTAGTATTTAAAATTCTAGGAAAGAATTGGTTACCAACTTGAATGGTCCATGCGTATATATTTGCTTTCTACTGTTTCCAACAACAATAATAACATACCAATATAATCTTACGTTAACAGAATTTGGAAAGGGTAGTTTGCGCAAATCTTACCTCTATATAAAAAAAATAGAGAGCTTGTTTCCATTAGATCCTCGACACATTAGCTCAAAAATGCGGGAAACTATTTTAGAATCCCGCAATATTTATTTTTAATAAACCAACTAAAATAGGTTTTTTTATATAAAATAAATTAAAATTAATATTCAAAAAATCGACCAAAATCGGTCGGTTATTTCAGTCAGTTATTTAAAAAACCCGACCGACTTCGGTCGGAAATATGTTGGTCGGTTATTTTCACACGAAAATGAAATTAAGGAGTACAGATAGATTAAAAGAAAATCTTAAACCAAAATGTACCAATAGTCTAGTGGTAGACTAGTATCATGCCACAATACAAACATTGGTTGGAGTCCCAAAAGGTACATTTATTAATTACATAATTAATTTTTTTTGGGTCGTTTGTAAAAATTATTTTACTGTTCGCTATTTTTTTATCGACCAACATATCTCTGACCGATTAAAGTCTGTCAAAAATCGGTCGATTTTTTCAATGACCTATTTTGGGCGGTATTTCTGAACGCTTTTAAGCAGTTTTCTAGTAGTGCTAAAAAATACATAAGCACAATAGTAGTAAAAAGAAAATATGGTAGAAGCCATGCACAAAAAGCAGTAAGCAGTAATATAAAAAGAAGACAATAAGATGACAAAAGCGAAAGAAATAATAGGTAATAATAGAAATCTTAGAATAAGGAAATTCGAGATACATACTAATACTATTGATATGAAAAAGAAGAAAGCTTGATTACCTACTAACATATAACTTAATTCTCGACCTTCAACCCTCTTATCAAGGGTCATAATAGATAAAGTGCAAATAGCCGATTTTGGTACTTCCATTTAAGGCATAGCTGAAGTTTATAAATTCTTACAAATTTAGCCACTTTAGAAGCAATTTTCATCGTACGCGACCAAAGTTGTTAAAATTCGCATTCGAAGTTGCAAATTTTTCCTAAAGTTTGGCTTATTACTTGTGCAAACAAACTTTTCACATTTTTTTCCCCTGATGTTTGGCTTGCCAGCAGCAAATTTGCATTTGCCTGAAAATTGCCGACACTGACTATAATATAAAATAATTTGAAAAGAGTGAATATAACTTAAATGGGCAGGTAAAACTGGCTATGGGTGCAAATAATTCGGGTATAATTGGAGGGTTCATAAAATTTATAATTTGAGCCCATAATGGTGAACCTCCCAAGTCCATACAATCTTGCAATGTGCAAAGATATCGTACTCAAGAAATTATTTAAATGTTATATCATGAAACAGTTCTCTTATTTTTACCTTAAAATATTTAGTTAATCGGTGTTATAATTAAAGAAAATCTTTTGTGGCTGAGCTTATTTTCACTTTGTCAATTTGCGTAAAATATGGTTAAACTGTGCAAATTTATGCAAACAAAATTATAGATTCATTGGATGTCACTCACCGTATAAGAGCGGGGTGGTCGAAGTGGAGGCTGTCATCAGGAGTCCTGTGTGACAAGATAGTGCCACAAAAACTTAAGGGGAAATTTTATACAGCTGTGGTTAGACCTGCCATGTTGTATGGGGCGAAGTGTTGGCCGGGAAGAACTCCCATGTTCAGAGGATGAAGGTTGCAGAGATGAGGATGCTCAGGTGGATGTGCGGGCTCACCAGGTTAGATAAGAATAAGAATGAGGTTATTCGGGAGAAGGTGGGGGTGGTCCCAGTGGACGAGAAGATGCGAGAAGCGAGGCTCAGGTGGTTCGGGCATGTGCGGAGGAGAAGCCCTGACGCCCCCGTGAGGAGTTGTGAGCGGCTGGCGGTGGTCGGTGTGAGGTGAGGCAGAGGGATGCATAAGAGGCATTGGGGAGAGGTGATTAGGCTGGACATGGCTAATATGCGAATTTCCGAGGACATGGCCTTTGATAGGAAAGTATGGAGGTCTAGTACCAGGGTTGTAGGATATGGGTTTTTAGAATTCTCGTACTCCTTTCCCGGGGTTGGGTGGGACCCTCCATAGATGACCCATATATTGGAATGTGTCCCTTATGGTAGTTATTTATCGTAGTTATTGTTTGATATTATTGCATGCCATTTTATTTATGGTTCTTATGTTTAGACAATTATTTATGCTATTTTTGTTGCAGTTACTAATGCCTTTTTGTTTTTGTTATTCCTTTTTTTCCCTGAGCCGATGGTCGATTGGAAACCGCCTCTCTGTCCTTTCGGGCAGGGATAAAGCTTGTCTACATATTACTCTCCTCAGACCCCACTTTGTAAGACTATACTGGATAGTTATTGTTGTCGGTGGCTATATAGTCCTGGAAATATATAAGAAGTTTTTTAACACCAAGAAATCAAGGTATTAGGATGGTTTTCTTAGTCAAGACTAATGAATAACTATACAAAATAACTCTTTTTGTGCCTACTTATTAATTCCACCGTCATATAACTCTTGTTTGTTTGTAAAGAGTGTCCAAAACTCAAATACAAGTGCTACGTTCAAATATATATACTTTTATCTCAAATTTTTTGACATTTATCCTATTTTTTCCTATTTATATGCTAGTATATTAAAAATCAAAAGTCAATTCTTAAAAGGTGCTTCATGTAAAAGAAATATCAACTGTTTAGTTAATTAATTAAATCGACGGACATAAGACATTCAATAAAGAAAGATGAAAAGACACGACCCTTCGTTTTTTGCAGAAACCGTTCATCTTCTATTCTTTCTATATATTTTCACTTCTTTTGCATGCCCTAAATTACAGACAATTCATTTTGCTCTTGCGCAGTAGAATGCCAGGGGAAGTTGGACAATTCATACTCATGGTTTCGCAATTATAGTTTATGTGAACCTCTTTTATTTTTGGTCCGTTCAAAAAAGAATGATCTCTTTCTAAATTTGGAAAAAATTTAGCTTAAATTTACAATTCTACCATTAATGAGAAGCTTTTATAACCACATAAATACTCTGGGCTCCTTTTGGCTTGTTAAGGACCATAAATTTCCAAAGTTTTTATTTTTTCTTAAACTCCATGCCCAATCAAACATGTTCACGTAAATTGGAACGAAAGGAGTATTAATATAAACTTAATATATTTTCTAATACAAATATAAAGGTCTATGCAAAAATACTGAGTTCGACTGAATCCGTAAATTATAGCCTGCCTCCGCTCCTGTTAACATGTCACTGCCTTATGGTGCTCGGTCATTTTTGCAACTGGGATACTTGCACTACCAAAGACCAAGCTTTAGATTATATCAAGAATAATGCTATTCACCATCCATGGTCGAGAGTTATCTGCATTTAAAACAAGGCAATAGCGGAAATAACTGTGACACCAAATTCTGGTTGTGATAGTTGTAGAGCTGAACTTGGACGTGTCTTGGCTTACAAGTACTTGGGCAAAAGGGATTGTCACAAAAGCAGTGAAAATGGTGGCAACTACCATATTTTCAGTGTTAGGTATTGTCTAGATTGTATTTACCTTCATTTCTTTTGAAGGAAAGGACAACATGTTTACTATAATTGAGTTTTTCTTCTTGTAGAAGAAAATTATAAGTTTTCCGTATTTTGCTAGTTCTTTTTCTTGGAGGAAAAGGTTTGGACTTTTATAAATTTAGAATCCTTCCTTCTTATTCATTAGCATCCACAATGTAGTTGTATTGAGGAAAATTTGGCTCCTAACATCCCTACGCCAAGTGGGTACGTCCATTATGGTAAGGCCGACCTGAGTGAGGGCACGGCCCAACCAATAAAACAAAGGCGACGTCGTTTATGGTCTTACTTCTTCGGTAAGAAGAAGTCACCTACCTTTGTACTTTTTCTTTGATTATTTCGAGGAATGTCTCCTACTATATAAAGGAGACCTTCCTATTGTAATGGGGACATGTGTACTATTCTAAAGAATACAACTCTCTTACTCTCTCTCTATCTTTAGCACATACTCTCTCTCTCTCTCAAGCTCTCAAGCTTTTGTTTCTTTATATTATCAGATCTACGGGGATCATATAGCTACAATCATCTCTAGGTCTCATTACACTTGACTTTACCCTCGTTCATTTTTGATTGTTTTTAAGATTGTAAAGTACATAAATAACTTTTGAGCCAAATAATTTGGCGCCGTCTGTGGGAATTTCGAGAATCAAAATTATAGTTTGCACCTAGAGAACCATCGAAAAATCCTCCTCTACAACACACAAACAAGAGATGGCTGACAACAACGCAAGAATGAATGCAATAGCAAATGTCAGAACCGACCTCATGGGTCCTCTCAACGAAGCCGGTGTGGAGGATGTCTTGAATGCAACCCTCAGCACCATATTGAATAAGGAGATCCCACCTCCACACCTGAAGATTTGGAGATCTCACACGAAAAAGAGGCTTCTACATCTACAACTAAAGAAGCAACCCCAGAGGTCAAGAAGCTACTAGAAGAATGGTTAATGAGTACTCTAAGTGGCTTGGTTGAAAAGTCATCCCAAAACAACGTCAGATGCATGCCAGCAACGGACGTTGCTGCAGCTGAAGGCAAACCCGAGATTGTACGAGCAAACAATGTGCTCATCGATACTCAGTCCAATGGTGGTACGCTCACAGCCATCCTCAAGAAGACGGAGGACATGAAAAATGAAAACAAGTCACTTCGTGACCAGATGAAGGAACACCAGGAGAGGGTAGACAAGATCCCTGGTGCTCCCAAGCTGCTACCAAAGCGTGACGTGGGGATTTGATGAACAACCTTACACGGAGGAGGCTGCACCGTACCCCATCCCAAAAACCTTCAAAATGCCTCCTTATTTAAGAGTGTACGACGCGACTACATATCCCGAGGACCACCTGATCCACTACGTCACGGCTGTAAAAGGTAACGACCTGTCAAAAGAACATACACCATCCGTGATGCTGAAGAAGTTCGACGAAACAGTGACAGGAAGAGCGCTAACCTGGTACTCCCAGCTACCGGCCAAGATCATTTCTTCGAGGAAATGGCGGACAAGTTTTTCACCGCCCATGCAGGAGCAAAGAAAGACGAAGAAAGAGTCAATGACATCTTTGCTGTTCGACAAACCACATGAGAAGGACTCAGGGACTTCCTAACCAGATTTAACAGAGTAAGGATGAGCCTACCAAACGTGTCGGAAGGCATGTCCGTCGTCGCTTCTCAGAACGGGTTAAATAGGGACGGCTCAAGGGCAACCAAAAAAATGCCAAGTCGTCTCATGAAGTACCCTTCCACTACCTGGGAAGAGACCCACAACGCCTACTGCGCTGAGGTACGTGCAGATGAGGACGACCTCAATGGGCCGACCCAACGTTTAACAACAATACACCCAGAAATCATGAGGGACTGATGCAACGAAGGACGACGGGAATAAATCCCACGTTCCAATAGGGAGAGACACTAACCCTATGTCAGATCTTCTCATCCACTGCCACCAAGGCACGTGGACGCGCTACAGCAACATGTCGCCCCACTACAAAACGACAGAGGTATGGCTCCTTTATTATCTGCACATAACTTCTGTGTGTCCCCTTCAGAGATAGTGTACGCACTGGAGAAGCTGGGGACTAAAGTACAGTTGCCCACAAAGATGAAATCAAATCCCGCCACCAGAAAATCAAATGCCCTATGCGAGTTTCATTAGGAACAAGGGCACAAAACCGAAGACTGCATAGGCCTACGGCAAGAGGTGGTCAGGATGTTGAACCAAGGATTCCTGAGGGAACTACTCAGTGACAAAGGAAAATCAACTTTGCACGTGGACTGGAACAACCCCACGGGCCACCAAAGAAACCCTCACCAATACGCACAATCAACATGATCATCGGAGACGGCGACGACTCGACAATCAATCACGTCAAATTCACCACTACGCACAAACTGAAGCGAACCATCGCCCACGAACGGTATGACGACTTCAAAGATAGTATCACCTTCGATAAGTCCGATGCTAACGGTTTGTCTTTCCCTCATTACAAATCTTTAGTTATTACTTTGCGTATCGCAGATACAGATGTTAAAAGAATTATGGTTGATGGCGGTAGCGGTGCATATATTATCTATCCGAGGGTCCTCGTACTAATGGGACTCAAGGATATGATAATACCGTGTTGCATAACACTAATTGGTTTCAATAATACAATGGAACGAACCTCCGGGGAGATATCACTGCCCGTTCTAGCAGGAGGGGTCTCACTAGAAACAATTTTCCACGTAATGAACCTGTAAACGACGTACAATGCCATCATCCGACGCCCATGGATACATGCCATGAGAGCGGTCCTGTCAAGCTTCTATCAAATAATCAAATTTCCCACCCCATGGGGAGTATTCAGCATTCGAGGCGAGCCTCACACCGCTCAAGAATGCTATAAAATAGCTTAGGACTGCGCCCACACCAAACATCTCAAAGGGGCCAGCGCGGAAGCATAACAATCAGTCATGTCGGGAACTAAGGCCGACCCGACAAAAGAAGTCGTCAGAGACCTCGACATTGTGGAGGCCTGCAAGGCCACGGTTGAGGATCTCGACCCCGTTCAGATAGAAAATGCCGATCCTACAAAGAAATCCTACATAGGGCACGACCTTACTAATCCAAGTAAGTACCGTGAATTTTTAACTAACCATGCAGATCTTTTTGCCTTTTCCCACTCAGATATGCCAGGAATCCTCGAGACATCGCCACTCGCAAGCAGAATGTTGACCCATTACACCCGCTTGTACGGAAAATGTGAAGAAAATTCAATGCCGCTATCAACAAAGCGGTCAATGAAGAAGAAGACAAACTTCTGGCCTACGGCTCCATCAGGGAATCAAAGTACCCTTAGTGGGTCGCCAATGTCGTCATGGTCAAAAAGAATAACGGGAAGTGGAGAATGTGTCTGGACTTCACCGACTTGAACAAAATGTGCCCAAAAGATTCGTTCCCACTACCCCATATAGACCAGCTGACAGACACAACCGCAGGGCAAAGCTGCTAAGCTTCTCAGATGCTTACTCCGGCTATAATCAGATCATGATGGCTGAGGAGGACCAAGAGAAAATGACTTTCATCATTTATCGTGGAATGTACTGCTACAAGGTAATGCCCTTCGGGCTTAAAAATGATGAGCCACGTACCAGAGGTTGGTCACCAAGATGTTCAAAGAATAACTCGGTAAGACTATGAAAGTCGATATCAACGATATGCTAGTAAAGTCATCAGAGAAAGAAGACCACATCGACCACATAAAGGAGGCCTTCGAAATATTAAGAAGATACAGGATGAAGTTAAACCCCGAGAAATGTGCCTTCGGTGTGGCCTCGAAAATGTTCTTGGGATTCCTCTTATCACAACGAGGCATTAAGGTCAACCCAGACCATATCAAGGCAATAGACGCAATCCCCGAAGTGTTAAGCAGTAAAAAAACAATTGCAGAAGCTGACGGGGCGGATAGCCACCCTATCCAAATTCATTTCACGGTCCTCCGACAGGTGCCATAAGTTTCTCATTGTGTTGAAAAAAGACCAAGGGATCCAGTGGAATGAGGAGTGCGTCGAAGCCTTGAGGAAGCTGAAGGCGTACCTATCCTTACTGCCTCTGCTGGTCAAAGCAAGCCTGGGTGAACACCTGTTGGTGTATCTGGCTGTATCTGAGGTCGCCGTTAGCGCCGTCCTAGTACGCGAAAACAAAGGTACACAATCTCCTGTCTATTACATTAGCTAAAATGGAGGGAGCAAGATGCTCGAATCAATACTCTGATTGATGAGTAAGAGATGGTCGAAATCTTCATACAGGCCCAAGGGCCCATCTACTTCAATTATTTGATCACGGCCATGCGCAGCCTTAAGATGATGTGTTAAGAATTGGGGAGTTAGTAGAAAAGGGAATCAAGTCGGGCAAATAATGAGTTGCTCGAAAGACATTCAGGACATCTCGGTAAGCTCGAAAGTGAGAAAGAGAAACAGAAAAGACGACCCAAAGGGCTCTCCTGATCAACATTTCCAACCTCGACACCGTACCCGTGAATATCCTTGTGCACTGGATGACCCTCCCCAATGTTACTTATCTCCACGGGACTCCGAAAGACATACTTCACTTTCCAAGTACCCAGCTCAAAAAAATGCCTATCCACCCCCACGAGCATACCAAAAACTCCCTGGGTCAGGTTTTAGGCCAAATAAGGCATTTAGGAACGAGAAGTTGCTGAAAGGAGAAAAAGGCTTTCACCCCTATTGAAGAGTGATATGATAGTTTGTTCCAGAAGTTGAAGCAAGCGGGCGTTCTGAAGCCGATTCAGATAAAAATTCCAAACCCTCTGAAATGTGATTTTTTAAAGTGTGCATATTTCTCAGATGCTTCGGGGCATGACGCGGAAAAGTGCTGGAAGCTGAAGAAAGCAATTCAGGAGCTTATTAACGCAGGTAACATCATCGTACAAAATCTGGATGCACTGGTCACCAGCCAAAGTCCATCACCTGCTCATAATGAGGTAGACGGGGTGGTTATGATTTGTTTTGAAAAGGAATGTGCGAATTCTATGAGAACCTCGGAGACCGAAAAACAACTTGTTGAAGATGATGTGATGAAAGTTTGTAAAGATCCTAATGTTGGTGATGCAGAACTTAGTGTCTAAGATGACGTACTTGGTAATTGGAAAGACGCTCCATTCCTAAGTCAGCCGGGGAGGAGCTTTGGTGGTCCATTTCTGCTGTTCGGGTTATTTGCAGGGTTGTAATCCGGATATTGTCTTGTGATAAAACCCTCATATCCTTTCATTTTTGCCTAGCTTGTTTAGTCGTAGTGGTTTGTTTTGGGTGTCTAGGTTTGTTTCAGTTCATTTTAGGGTTGTATTCCCGTTTGTTTTGTTTTTTTATTCGAATTGTTTCATCGTTTGTCTAATGCAAATTCCGATCTTTTGTTATTCCCAATCATTTTCTTTATTTAGTTCTTTTCTATCCTTTTGTTTTGTCTTTTGTCTAATGCTGGTTCTAGTGACATGACATGCATGCATAATTCTCAATCTGATCTTTAAAAGCTACTTTAGTCGGGAAGCAATGAAACCATTTTGAAGATGATGGGGGCACCTGAGACTGTTTGAAGCCCGAACCATGTGAAACTGGGGCAGATAATATAACCCTGAAGACAGTTGGCCAAATTGACAAAGGGTCGGTCGTGGTAATAAGAGTAAGAGTGTTGCCCAATGGTGCATTATATTTGACAGATATAGCAGGAGAATGTGCGAAAACGGCCATCCACTCCGAGGCAGTCAAGAGATACTATGTGTAATTTCTGTGCATTAATCGCATTGATTTGCATCTGGCATACCTTGAGGATTGAAGTGACGAATTCATATTGTTCTGCTATCCAAACACTGTTTTCCATTGTCACCCCTTTTGAGCCATGTTTATTTTCTTTCGTACCCATCTTTCGGAATTAACAACACAATCAAGAAACGCAAGTGCAGAACATAAAAAAAGGAAAAATAAAAGAAAATAAAAGAAATGGAAAAAGAAAAGAAAAGAAAGGGAAATGAAAAGAAAGAAAAAGAAAGGAAACAAAGGAAAAGAAAAGAAAGATTCACAACATGAGTAATTACGATAACGTGAACTACATTTGACTTGATCCCGAAAGAGTACGTAGGCAATCTCTCTCTGAGGTTCAGTCTCATCGAAATAAAATTCAAAAGTCCCCAAGCAAGGAACTGGGCCAGAAGTTGTGGTTGCTATGAGAATCTGATGCCGAAAGTGTAATTTTTATCCTATTTTGAATTGTTTTGAGCCTTTTATACCATTTCTTTCTAACCCCGTCCAAAATCCCACGTTACGGTCCAAAGAAATTCCTTCAGATCAGTCTTTGAAAAATACCAAGTCAAGCAGGTAAAAGTAATTCGTCAGGGGCAACAATCTGGCTAAAGCGGGAAAGATAAAAAATGAGAGAGCTTTATGGGTAAAAACCTTCACATGCACCTTGAGACGACGGTAAGTTGAGAAAAAGAGAACGAAATAAGAGAGGCTTGATGGTGAAAACCCTCCGGGCACTACAATTCGAATAAGGACTGTAAACCAGATTGGATAAGCAGAATATTGAAGCCTAGTTTCACAGCGGAAGGGTACAACAAGAATTGAACATCAGGTTTGATTGATTGAATATCTACAGGTGCATGTCATGGTCATTAGAGTGGGTATCCTCATCTGATAGGTTTCTACTTTGTAGTTTTCCCTTTAGGATTCATCTCTTTATTTTTCCTTCACCCCGTTCCTCTGTTTTGTTCACTTCCTCTCTCTGAGTCTGTTTGGTTATAACAAGTGAGAAATGACTGCAAAATTTTCCACCAGCTTTCCAATGGCACAAATATGGTCTGGCTAGCATATCGAAGTGTCACAAGTCAAGAAAAACAACAATGGCACCCAGCTGGTAACAATCAACATGCTTTGGGGGTTCATGTAAGGCACAAGGGTTGGTAAAAGTCGGGTCAAAAGCAGAGCAACAGATAAAATGTATAGGATTTGAATACAGAAGAGGTATGTTCGGTGCTAATGATGGCAAAGGAAGTGGTTAGGCAAGAAACAAGCGAGGGTCATCAAATTAAAATAAAGTTATCATGACAAGTAAGGGAGCGACAAACCTCAGAGCCAAGGCCACCAGATAAGCCAAGAAACAACAAAATACTATGGGGGGCAACAGACGTGCTTTAGGATTCATGTGAAAGACAAAGGTTAGGGGAGATGCCGATTCATGCCATGCGCACTATATGTGATGAGGGCGACAGAAAAGGGCTTGGTCCATAAACAAGCAAGGTCTTTGAGTGGAAATTAGGCATCATGGAAAGTGAAGCAGAATTCACCACAAAATTCAAGGCCACAAACCAACCACCACTTTAAACTGACAAGATTTTTCTTTGATTAAAACAGGGGCAAAAATTTCATTTGTTTGGGGGAAACTCCCTGCAGGGGAAAAAGCAAGCACCAAAATGGGTTTGACCGTAAACTTCTGAAAAAGTAGCTTAGTTGAAGTTCAAAACAATCATGAGTAGCATAATTTGGCATAAACGTATCCCAATGGAATATAAGTAGATTTCAAGGTTTACATAATTAAAATAGGATTCAAGTAGGAGTTTTCAGGACCTTCCTGAATAATAGGATGTAGTTTAAAGTCCGTGTAGATAACATGACTTAGCGAGACCAATACCTTAGAAGATATGACTTAGGATAGGGGTTGTAAGGACCTCCCTGGATAATAGGATTTAGTTTTCAAATACTTAGTAATAGTTGGTTTAATGATTCAGTTAACACTCACCCATGTACCCAGCTTCCAAACTGGGGCAGAAAATTTTCTTTTTTTGCCTATTTTGTTGAAGTCAAGAGTCTGCCTGGAAAACAGAGACATGCATTTCAAATTAGTAGTCAGGAGACCGCCTGGAGAACAGAGGTATGCATTTCAAATTCAGAAGTCAGGAGTCCACCTGGAGAACAGAGACATACATTTCAAGTTGCCGAAGTCAGGAGCCCGTCTGGAGAACAGATGAATACATTTCAAGCTTTGAAGTCAGGAACCCGCCTGGAGAACGGAGGAGCTCGCCTGGAGAACAGAGGAATACATTCAAGTTGCTGAAGTCAGGAGCCCGCCTGGAGAACAGATGAATACATTCAAGTTGCACGAATGGAGGGACTAACTGTATTGGGTAAAATTTACCTCCTAACATCCCTACGCCAAGTGGGTACGTCCATTACGATAAGGCCGACCTGAGTGAGGGCACGACCAACCAATAAAACAAAGACGACGTCGTTTAGGGTCTTACTTCTTCGGTAAGAAGAAGCCACCTACCTTTGTACTATTTCTTAGATTATTTCGAGAAAGGTCTCCTACTATATAAAGGAAACATTCATATTGTAATGGGGACATGTGTATTATTCTAAAGAATACAACTCTCTTACTCTCTCTCTATCTCTAGCACATACTTTCTCTCTCTCTCTCTCTCTCTCTCTCTCTCTCTCTCTCTCTCTATCTCTAGCACATACGTTCTCTCTCTCTCTCTCAAGCTCTCAAGCTTTTGTTATGTCTTTATATTATTAGATCTACGGTGATCATATAGCTACAATCATCTCTAGGCCTCATTATACCTGATTACGATTTACCCTTATTCATTTTTGATTGTTTTTAAGCTTGTAAAGTACATAAATAACTTTTGAGCCAAACAGTAGTCATATGGGGCTTGAGAGTCGTGTTTAGCGGAAGAACTTTACGGGATAAGTTTTAGTATATCACTTGTGTTTGCCTCTTTGTGAGGTTATTCTCTCGATTTCTTATACTCTTTTTTATATAGTGGATTGTTCATCTCCGTTGTGAAAGTACTTAAATGTTTGTGTCTTTTCTGAATTGTCTAATTTATCATCATTCAATGTTTGTTTTACTAGCGTCCTCATGACATATGATTATTTCGGTCCTAACACTCAGAATGGTCAAATCTGGAGAGGATTGAGGCGTTGGTGGATATAAACAATATAGGATCACAAAGGGTGCTAGAAAAAGTTGGGTTCCTGAGAGAAGGTGTTATAAAAAAGTTCATGAATATAAAGGGGAAACGAAGAGACATGGTAATATTTAGCTTGCTATCTGCATATTCTGTTCTACACTAGTCCCGTCAAGTTTTTTCATGTATTATCCTTTTCCTCTTGGAGATCAAAAGGAGGAGCCAAATGATTAAGGATTTTATTGCAATCTGATACTTTTCCAACTTCAAAGCAAGTTTATTGGAAATATTTTAGCTGTCATTTATTGTTTGATTGTAAATCGGACAGTAATCATATTGAATAGTATTGTATGAACTATTGAAAGACTTTGGATTATTAGGTATAACGAAAAATATTTTCATGAAAAATAATTTTAGCAGAAAAATAAAAAAATAGAAATTTGAAAATTATAAAAAAATAAAATAAATAAAAATTCTTTTTTTTGCGGGATTGGGGGGGGGGGGGGGGAGGTATTTGACGGGGTTGGAGTGAGTGTGGTGCAGAAAAATAAAAAAACAGAAATTTAAAATTACAAAAAAAAAGAAGTTAATAATAATAATATTTTTTTGCGAGGAGGGAGGGATAACAGGGTGGGTGGTGACGAAAAAAAATATTTTTTTAAAAAAGAAGCCTTTTTAGAGAGAAATGGTGGGGTAGGGTTGGTGGGGTGTGGAGTGGGTTAATGAGGGTGGAGAATAAGGTTGGGAAGGTTGAAAAAGAGTTTTGAAAAAATATTTTTTCTTTTCTTGATAAGGAAAATATTTTCCTCCAACTAAAAAAAATAAGTTCATAAAAAACATATTTTTCAAAATATTGAAGCCAACTAAATATAAGAAAATTAAAAAATATTGTTTGAAAAATATTGTCCTTCGTACAAAACACACCCTTTATGAATACCATGCATAGAGATCCAAATCATTGTGAGTGTTCTTTATGTTTGTTGAACTTATAAAACTTTTATCTTGTTTTTTTTCTTCTTCTGGTAAATAAGGTACTTGTATTAATATTAAAGTGCTAGAATGTCATTACAAGCGGGGCGGAGCTAGGTGATCGAAATGGGTTCAACCGAACATCCTTCGTCTAAATATTATATAAGGGGGTTAATTTTTTTTTTTATTTACATATATTACGTGTCATACATTTTACTTTTTTTCTTTTTGAAATTTCCTTGATGAAAATTCTACTTTTACCACTGATTACAAGCATACTGTTATGAAATAGAAGATTCTTACACTTTTATTTAAGGTGAATGTCTTTAATGTACTTAATTAGAGAGATTTTAGAGTCCTATTATTGGTAGCAAGATCTTCCTCCTCCCTATAAATAGAGGTGCTCTCGACCATTGTAATTCACCCCTCTCAACTCAATAAGAAGAACTCTCTCTACTCTTCTCTCTATTGCTATTGTTCTTGTTCTATTGTTCTTGTCTTTTGCTTTAGTTTATAAAACGTTATCAGCACGAGACTCTACCGTCTCAAGTACCATTCTCGAAAATCCAAGGTATTTTCCCTCTTCCTAATTTAATTTTCGAGTATGTCTGACATTATGAAAAGAAAGTTCGTTGCCCTTGAAATTTCGGGCAAGAACTATATGACATGGGTGTTGGATGCTGAAATCCACCTAGATGCTATGGGTCTCGGAGACACCCTCAAAGATAAAGAAAAAGCATCCACCCAAGATTGTGCGAAGGCCTTGATTTTCTTGCGCCACCACCTTGACGAAGGTTTGAAGATTGAATATCTCACCGTCAAGGATCCACTCGTTTTGTGGAACAGCTTAAAGGAGAGATATGACAACCTGAAGTTGGTCACTCTGCCACAAGCACGATATGATTGGGCCCATCTGAGGCTACAGGATTTTAAGTCCGTTTCTGAATATAATTCTGCTATGTTCAGAATTACTTCTAAACTGAAGCTATGTGGAGATAACATCTCCGATTACGATATGCTTGAGAAAACGTTTACAACGTTTCATGCCTCCAATATGGTACTGCAGCAACAGTACCGAGAGAAAGGCTTTACGAAGTACTCTGAACTGATTTCTCTCTTACTAGTGGCTGAGCGAAATAATGAACTGCTCATGAGAAATCACGAAAATAGACCAACTGGGTCTACACCACTGCCTGAAGCAGATATGGTGCACTCTCACTATGCCAAACATGAAAAGGACCATGATCACGGTCATAAACGGGGTCAAAGCCAAGGACGTGGACAAGGAAGAAATTCCAAAGAAGTCCGTCACTCCCCAAAGAGAGATAACCACCGAAAGCAGAAACGGGGTCCAGAAGATCCTAAGGCAAATAGTTCAGAAACTATATGTTATCGTTGCGGTGGAAATGGGCACTGGTCTAGGATTTGCCGTATACCAAGACACTTGGTTGACCTTTATCAAGCATCTCGAAAGAGAAAAGGCCCTGAAACAAATTTTGTCTATGACGACAATGAGGATATCACCCACCTGGATGTGGCAGACTTCTTTGAGCAACCCGATGGGAAAATAGACCACCTAATCGGCGATGGATCCGTGATGAAAGAAGATGGAGTTATTTGATTTTGTTCTACTTATTTGTATTAGTTAGTGAATAAACTAATAGTCATTAGCATTAGCTCGTATTAGTTAGTTCATAAAGCAATGTTAGCAGTAGTTCTTTAGAATATCTTCAATATGATCAAATATCAATAAAACTTTTATTTTCCAGTGGGGGTAATCGACTAGCCTGAAAAACTAGTCGATTATCAACTATTTTCGCATTAAAGTTGAAAAACAATTGATCAACAATCGATTGTCTTTGACTAACAATCGATTGTCTTGAAACAGTGAGGTCTGGAAATTTTCAAAAATCATCCACAATCGATTGTCGTTGACTAACAATCGATTGTCTTGAAACAGTGAGGTCTGGAATTTTTCAAAAATAGCCAACAATCGATTGTCTATGAATAACAATCGATTGTCTTAAGACAGTGTGATATGAAGTTTTTCAAAAATAACAAATAATCGATTGTGTGTGTTTAACAATCGATTGTCTATGTTCAAACAATCGATTGTGTGTGTTTAATAATCGATTATCTTATGAAAAACGCTGAAAATTTTCAAACTGCAAAGTAATCAATTATGGATAACATATCTGATTTTGTTAGTCAACTGTTAGCAGCAGATTTTGAAAATATTATGTGACACAAACAAATTGAAGTTGTTTATTCTCATGTTCGTATATTTTCTTTTATATGTCAAACCATGGGAAGTAAATTGATTGAAGGCTCCGGAAGAGCAAATGTAACTCTGCCCAAAGGCATGACGTTTATCTTAGAGAATGCAATATTCTCCTCCAAGTCTAAGAAGAAACTTGTTGAGTTTTAAAGATGTACGCCGGAATGGCTACAATATTGAGACAATGGATGAAGATAATCTTGAATATCTCGTCCTCACTTTAAAGAATGTCTCCGGCCAAAAGAGGGTTATTGAGAAATTCCTGTCTTTATCTTGTGGCCTGTATTGGACAAGAATTAGTGCAATTGAGGCACATTCAACGGTAAATCTAAAGAATACTGAGTCCAATACATTTGTACTTTGGCATGATAGACTGGGTCACCCAGGATCAACCATGATGAGACGGATTATAGAAAGCTCATATGGGCATCCGTTAAAGAATTTCAAAATTCTTTCAAGTAATGAATATCCTTGCACTTCGTGTTATCAAGGCAAGCTGATTATCAGACCATCCCCAACAAAGGTTGGGACTGAGTCACCCCAGTTTCTGGAACGTATACAAGGGGACATTTGTGGACCTATTCACCCACCTAATGGGTAGTTTAGGTATTTCATGGTCTTGATAGACGCATCCTGTAGATGGTCTAATGTGTGCTTGTTGCCATCACGCAACCTGGCGTTTGCAAAGTTAATGGATAATAGATGAGAATAATCTTGAATTCTTCATGAAAACGAGGCTGCCCATTTCGGTTTGGGTTCACGCCATTTTGCATGCAGCAATGCTACTTTGTCGGCTGCCCGCTTCGGCTTAGGGTCACGCCATTTCGCATGCAGCAATGCTAGTTCGTCTCTGACTGACGAATTATCACAAATATTCCCCGTTGCAATTGGTTTTGGGTCATGGACCCAATATATCCCATTTAAGAATTTTTGGATGCAGTATATGTGCCTTTAGCACCGCCATCCCGCACCAAAATGGGTCTGCAAAGAAGGTTAGGAATATATGTCGAGGTTGAATCGCCCTCCATTATTCGCTACCTCGAAACATTGACAGGAGATTTGTTCACTGCACGATTTGCAGACTGTCAATTTGATGAGACACTTTTCCCAAAATTAGGGGGAGAAGTTGGTGAAACCAAACGGGAAATTTTGTGGAAAAATGCATCATTATCTCATCTTGATCCACACACCTCTATTTGTGAGAAAGAGGTACAAAAGATTATCCATTTGCAAAGAATAGCAAATCAAATGCCTGACGCATTTACGGACTTGAAGAGGATAACGAAATCCCACATTCACGCGGAAAATGTTCCGATCCGTATTGAAGTCCCTATTGGACAAATATCTAGTGTCATATCCAATGAGTCAAATGCACGCCAGAAGCGTGGCAGACCATTAGGTTCCAAAGATCGAAATCCTAGAAAGAGGAAAAAGAACGATCTAAATGACACTATGAAAGAATCACATGAGGACGCTCATGATTTGATTAATTCCGAGATTCACGAAGAATCTATTGAGCCTGAGACTCTTGAAAATACGGAATGCAAGAATGTGAGGATCTCGAACCTCAGTCTGTGGTAGTACAAAATTAATTGAGAGCTCTCGAAGAGCCAATTATTACTATGTTGGAGAAACACAATTGAGTATTGTGCTGTAGTAAGTCTCAAAGAAACTTATTCAGTTTTCAAAGTACACGCGAAAGCGATTGATTATATTGAGACTATAAATAAAGGAAGGCTTTGATTCTCCTATTACTACAACTTGTAGCGGGGTAATTTGTATATGAAAAGCTACCCGCTTTGTTCTCCAGTTTGTACTACACAAACGAAAGAATGCCACAATAAAGTGGATATCTATTGGTATAAAATCCATGTCATAATAAACCCGAAGTTTATTGATAAGTGCACATGTCATGGTGTAAATTTGAAGTTTACCAATATTGATAATTTATTCAGTTGGCATTCATGTTAGCCATCTCATTTTAAGTATGATGTGCAAATTCACATAGGTGAATATTAAAGAACTAGAAAGTTCTTTACAAATACTCTTGTATCACTTGTTCTCATTAATGAACGGACCAACTAAAGAGTTCGGGTTGAAGCCCATAAATTCTGGAAATATGAAAGGTGAATATGGGCCCATTCACCTGCCATGTATACCACATATGATGCATCTATGATATGGTTACATGCGCCATTGTTATTAACCCGCAGCCTGGCCAGTGCTTGCAAGGTAAATCGCTCAGTAATCTAACTTCGAGCATAGTTTCCAGATTCTCTACTCAAGACAGTTCATCTTGATAAGTTGGTTTATATCAAAGTTGGTTTAGCAAGATAATTATTGAGTGCTTCCACTTAATAGCTAAACTGTTTCTTATGAGAACTAAGTTATATATATATCAGTTTGATATAAGTTGTATACAAGAGTATATTCTCCCCTCAAAAGTGGTTCAGGGTCAGGAACCAAATAATTTCATCTTATTATTAAGGTGCTGTGTATATTGACATAATGCACAAAGATGATTTTCCAAAGTTGAGGAAACATGTTAGCTTTACTAACATGAGGGGGAGACATGATAAACACTTGAGAAAGTGTTACATGGGATGAATTTTCATTTGTATATGTATATCCCCGAATATCATGATATGAACCTGTAGTTCATAAAAGGGAAATGCAATTGCAACATATTGCAAAGCATGCTATACGCATTTGCTGACTCAAAGAAAGCAACTAAATGGAAGAGATACAATTCAAGAAGAATTGATTCCATATGAAAGACATGTAGTTTTGAACCTATAGTTCAAATGCTTGAAAGTATAAAGTCAAAGGTATGTATAATCAGTTTTCGATATCTTATTTGTTTAGCATGACATGAAACTTTGATATGCAGCTAAAGTCTATTATGCGACTTATATGACTTAACTTGAAAGATTTAAGTTGCTTGAAGCATATGCAATTCTTGGTCCTGAAGTACCGCATCCTAAGTACAATTTGTGTACATATGAATCTTGCCATAACTATAAGCATGATGGATTTGAGAATGCATCTATGGAGATATTGAAGAGCTATTCCACGACATTATATGAAGATGTTTATATCTATCAAGAATGATGATTTCAAGGTGCGGAATATTTATTCAAGTCAATATGGTTGATTTGTCAAATCTCTATTAAAGATCGTTTTGAAGATGATGCACAAGATTGGAATGCAAATGCTCAAGGATATAAATCGATGTACTCATTAGGGGGAGTCAATGCGCGTTGCACTCTTTTTCCCTTACAATGTTTTGTCCCACTGGGTTTTCCTTACAAGGTTTTTAACGAGGCAACCAATAGGCGCATATTCAAACATGTGTACTCTTTCCTTACTTTAATTTTTCCCATTGGGTTTTGTTTTAAGGTTTTAACGAGGCACATCATTGAATAGACATTCAAGGGGGAGTGTTATGAAATAGAAGATTCTTACACTTCTATTTAAGGTGAATGTCTTTAATGTACTTAATTAGAGAGATTTTAGAGTCCTATTATTGGTAGCAAGATCTTCCTCCTCCCTATAAATAGAGGTGCTCTCTACCATTGTAATTCACCCCTCTCAACTCAATAAGAAGAACTCTCTCTACTCTTCTCTCTATTGCTATTGTTCTTGTTCTATTGTTCTTGTCTTTTGCTTTAGTTTATAACACATACCAAGTTTTGCCTAATTATTACAACGGAAAAGGGTTATTATTAGTATCCTCCGTTATACTTTTCAAAGGTAGTTATCCTTACCGTCAGAGGCGGACCTACAGCCGAGGTTGAGGGGTCACGTGAACCCGTTAACTTCGGCAAAAACTTTATATATACATAATTGTATATAAGTCGCGACCTTTTAAATATTTTTCGTGGCACCCTCATTAACAAAATTACGCTTGGAGTGATGGTCTGAATCTCATAATAAGCCTTGGTCTTTGTCACTCCATCCGGGTTCGAATCCTTCCTGCTTTATTTTTTTAATGGTGCCCCCGTTATCCCAAAATCTGGGTTCTATATTACCCCTCAATCTAACGGACAACTCAGACCCATCTTCAAACGGACACGTGGCGATTATCTGTTGATACCTGATTAGATGGCTGATCCATATCAAAGTTTGGATCTTTCCTCCCAAATTCAACTAAATCGTGTGCCCTATTTTGGTATCATAAAATTTTAATAAATGTACTATAATCATCTTCAACATGTCTTCCATCCATTTTTCCTTGTACCCACCCAAAAACTGATGAACTCATATCAAAAGCTTATCGAATCTCGGTCAATTTAATTCAAAATTCCAACATCTCCTTAACACAATATGCCAATTTCACTCAAAATCAAGAAACTTGGTGCATGCGATATATTCATCATCCCCAAATAAAACTCTAAATCTCAATGGAAAATCAGAGAAATTAAATTTTAGTTTTCGCAAATGCATAATTATTGCACTTGTTATTTCTCTTTTACTTTCCTCCTATTCCTCGGCTTGGCCACCTCGTTCTTCTCAATTTGTCTCATCACTTTCACTATTGATGTTGTCGAAATATTGGTCAAGCCACACAAATTTCGACTCAGACCTCCAAATGGAAAGATCCAATTGAACTTCCTAAAAGTTATAAATAAAAAATAAATTATGCAAAATTGAAATGCTTTCATGAGTCTTGAATTAGGGTAAAGGAAAGCAAACTCTTACCAATTTAGATAATTGAAGATCAATTAGGATACTTGCTGCCTACGTGTAGTTTGAGTTTGGATTTATCTATCATGAAAAAGATTCCGTTTCACCATTTTTGAGCGATAAAGAGTACAAAGATAAAGAGAAATAGAGAGACAGAGAGAGAAAGAGATTTTTTTTAATTCTTTACTAAGTATCTCAACATAACCGTTCGATGTACAGAGAGATAAAAATGGGGGGAAGTTATAAATTTGTGAAAAATGAAGAAGGGGAAGGTGTGGAAGATGGGAAGGAAAAGATAACTCATTTGAAAAATAGGAAAGGACATGTAGGGCGTATCGGCTCGGGGTTGAACGAGCGGGGTAAATGGGTAGATGGTTAGGTCGTTTAAGATTGTGCCACGTGTCGTATTAAATGAGTCCGTTAGTTGTGGGGGTAAAAATATTAAAATGGATAACGGTAAGGGTAAATAGTGAAGGAAAGTATAACGGAGGGTACTAGTAATTAATTTCCGATAGTAAAAGGACACATTTGGACCTTTTCCGTTATTACAAACACTAGTTGATATGGCTTTCTCAAAACTAGTTTGGAAATAAAATTTCATATGTGATTTGATATATAGATTTTAAAATGTTTACTGATCTAGTGTTAGGCACCAATGTATCTCATCTTACTTTCTAGTTTCTATTCTAGTAGGTTAGTACGTCATGACTCATGGACAAAATTTCTTTTGTTAGAAACATAGGCTAGTTTTGCAAATTATATAGGTGAATAGTGCAACATGCTTAAACGAAATATTGGCTAATCTTGCAAAACTAAGTGTTGATGTCTTACTCATGTTAGATTTTGATAGACACTCAAATCTATGAGGTGTCATTGAATCAAGGCCATATATAGGCTGGGATCACAAGATATATAAGAAGAAATTGCTAGGTTTAAAAGGAAAAGAAATAAGAATGTCAAAAGAAACAAACCAAAAAATCATTTAAGTGGGTGCCTTAGCGATTAATGAAATAGGTAAAAGTCATAGGAGAGATCAGAGTGCAAATATCAGTTCAAATTTAACAAATACTAGATGATTTCTTCACATATTTATCTAAACAATGACGGGCAGAGTTATTTACTGATGCTAGTTGAAGGCTTGTTGAACTATAGACATTGTGGAGGCAGGGTCGAACCCCTTTCCTCAGAAATTACAATGTATATACAAGGTCAAAATTATTTTTATGTATATATTGTAGATGTTGAATATTTCCCTTGATTTCTCCGTCTGTTTATTTTTTTATAGTCTAAATTACCTAAATAAAAATTTTGGCTCCGGTACTGACTATAGACATACAAGCATGTTAGGTTGCCTCAGATGACTGTCACAAATTGAAGGCCTGAATGAGAACAGATGACAAAGATCTCTGTCGTGTTAAAGGTATGCAGCATATTAACCCTACTTTTCTTGGATTATTTGAGCCCATCCCTTGTTCTTTTGTGAGATCCATTTAGATTTACCATGTTATAAATGTCAGAAATAAAATACAAAAATTAACTAACACTACAATGATTGATTATGGGCAATGAGTTCTTTCTTGTTCCATGTCCCTGCTCTTGTTTGCATTCTCTGAGCCTAGCTAGATTTATTTATTTTCTTGCAGCACCTTTGTTTTGTTTTGTATGGACATGAATAATGCAAGAGAAAATAGGGCCGTTCTGCGAGTTCAACTGAATTCATTGGCACAACTAAAATACAAATTTTTGACGGACGTCCCGTCAGAAGGGGATTTCCAATGGAAAACCCCAGGTACGGGTTACGTTACGGATTCGGTCAACTAACTTCGGATACTTTGACCTGAGTCCATCGATAAATTTGAGGAAAAATTTGAGATTTTGATTTCTTAAAATTAAAAATAAAACAGATTTAAGACATAGAACATGACATACCTTCAATATTGTAGTGTTTTTGTCTCATATTTGCTGCTTTGTAATTCAGAAAAACCAAGACTTCAAGGGGTCGTAAATTGAGTTTGGACTTTTGGTTGACAGTGGCAGCGATATAGACCGAGAGTTGGTGGAAGGCATTAAATGACTTTCTTTTTCTCTTTATTGCTCTTTTACTTATTTATAATTTTGAATTTTCTTAGCCGAATCTCCGAATTTTGAATTTTCTTAGCCGAATCCCCGCACCCATATCCATACCTAGTTTCCCACCCTCAAATCTTAAATTTAGATTTTCTCGAATCCGACACTCGGACCGTACTCATACCCCCGAATTCAAGCAACTAAACCAAGGAGTGAATTTTCGACTTCCGTCAGAAATTCACATTTTTTGGTAGTATCTTTTGCAAAAATATTCATTCATATAAAATATAGGTCTACGCTCATTTTGCCACTAAATAATTGCACTACTTTATATAGAGCATATATGTCTCTTTTTTTCAAACATCTGCTTTGCTTCTATCTACACAAACATAACATATATTTATTTTGTGAAAGAGTCAAATGGATTCTAATTCTTCTGACTATCTCCTAAACCATGCTACTCTTCCTTCTCTTTATTATCAAGGCAATAGAGAGGATGGTAACTTCATTGATTTGGGGCTTAGCCTTAGAGTTCTGCAACCAGAGGCCTATTATCCATCTGTTCATGGTATGTATATGTTTTCCATTTTCTCCCACTTTCCAATTCTACTTCATTTTTTTTGAAGTTTTTCTTTAATCTTTAAGCTACATGAGAAGAAAGTGTCGTTTTTGGTAGGATGCATTAGAGAAAATAATGTATGCATTAGCTTTTGGTATTACTAATTTCTTGTTTGGTATCCATTTTCAACATATATATTACTAATGCAAGTATTAGTTATAAAATTTATTTGGTATTGTCATATGTATAACTAATATATAGCAAACTACGGTATTAGCAATACCAAGGCTATTAAAGCATGTATTAGCATGGTTAAAGCTAAAATTGTCCTTTAAGTCCCTTAAAGCTAAAGAATATGGAGGGCATTTTTGTAAACAATTAATTTCTTAAAAATTATGTTATGCATTTTATCTTTTAATATACCACATCAAATAGTGGATAAGAGATAAAACTAATGCTTGTATTACTAACCCATATATTACTGATCCCTGCATTATTAATACACCTTATTCAATACTATTCTTGTACACCCTAGACAAGAGTGATTGCTCTGATGGTAAGCAACCTCCACTACCAACCAAGAGATTGTGAGTTCGAGTCTTCCCAACAGCAAGGTGAGAAGTTCTTGGAGGGAAAGATGCAGAGGGTCTATACGGAAACAACTTCTCTACCCTAGGATAGGGGTAAGATCTGCATATACACTACCCTCCCTAGACCCTGCTAAGTGAGATTATACTGGATTGTTGTTGTTATTGCTGTTGTACACCCTACTACACGATCCTAAAAGTGATAAGATATTTGAGATATTAGACTCCTATGGTACTGTCTTGTAGATTCCGTATAGTTAACAAGTTAACTTTATAGTGAATTTGTTGTACGAAGAGTATATATATTATAACATGTGGTCGCTTGCGCGGTGGGGGCGGCTCCTCCGTTGTTTTTTATAAGTCAAGGGAGAATCTTTCTATCTACAAGTTAACTGTAGTCAAATCTCTATAAGATGCGCATTAATTGATAATCTAGTAAAAATAATAACTAACTTGCTATCACATATAAAAATTCGTATGATAATGTTAAAAATTTCCTTCACTGAACCGAGGGTCGATTGGAAACAGCCTCTCTGCTCTTTCGGGGCAGGGGTAAGGCATGTCTACATATTATCCTCCCCAAACCTCACTTTGTGGGACTATACTAGATAATTGTTGTTGTTATTGTATTGTTAAAAATGTTTACACTCGTCAGGTGGCTATGATGAGGTGATAGATTGGCAACATCTGCATCCCCAACTAAGGGGTAATTCAAGAACAGATCAATATCCTACTAATTTTGTGGAAAATTATGATGAAGAAGCTGAAGGAATTCAAAGCAAAGAGAGTTGGGCTTATGTGAAAGTTAACATGGATAGAGTAATTGTTGGCAGGAAAATTTGCATTCTTCAACATTCAGACTATTCTAGCCTTGCAATACAACTAGAAGACATGTTTGGTATGTTCTATAGTACCAATACATTGGACATTTTAGAAAAAAATTAGATGTAGTAGGCGTTTGGACATAAATTTCAAGTTTCTTTTTTTTTAAATTTGAAATTTTACTAAAATTTGATTTGAAAACAAAATTATGTTTGGTTATAATTTTTACAATATATTTGGATGTACTTATTTCAAAATCATGAAATATAATTTATACCCCACAAATTTGAAAAAAATATCAAAACCACCCCCGACTTGATTATCTTACTTGATACAAATAATCAAGCATGCTGCTTGTTATACAACTTGTAGCGGCTCCTTTAGGTAAAAGTATAAATTGTAGATCTCAACCGTGGATAGTCCAAGACCACTCAATCAGATAGTGGGTAGTTTTATAATTTTCAGAAATATAGGGTAAATTTGTAAAACTTAAAAATACCAACTTTTCAATTTTTCAATTGAAAAACTAGTTCGCAAAAGTTTTTCAAATTCGAAAATGCATTTTCAAGTTGGATTTAAAAAAATGTAAAATTTCGTAACCAAACATTATTTTGAAAATTTTTGTCAAAAAAAGAAAAGAAAATTCTTATGTCCAAACAGGCTCGTAGTCATTTGTTACTTTTTTATATCTCCTTGTTGTTCTAATTAGTGGACTATTAATTAAATGAGATATTTAGAGACAGATAAAAAATAATTTATGCGAGTACTCTTACGATATCAAATCTATTAAGGGCAAAAACTTTAAAAGACAGATAATATAGACAGGAGAAAGTATATAATTGTGTCTGTGTAGGAAAACAATCCATATCAGGGCTAAGGCTATTTCAAGATGGTTCAGAATTTTCCCTATTTTACAAGGGGAGGGATGAGCAGTGGAGGACTGTAGGAGATGCTCCATGGAAGTGAGTTTTATTATCAAACTTCTCTTTTTCCCACTTTATTTATGAATGAATAAGAATAATTTGGCTATTAGCGTAAATATTTTCTTACACTATTAGTCATGTAGTTTAATCGGAAGAAATTTAAAAATAACCAGATTTACAAGTGATCATTCAAAAATAGCTATAACTTTTTTAAAAGTAATTAAAATTTAACCATTTTTCAAATAAAGATAAATCGCGAGAAATTTAAAAATAGCCAGATTTACCATTAGTCGTTGAAAAATAGCTAAGTTTCAAAAGTCATCGAAATTTAGCCACTTTTTATGTAAAGATAAATCTGAGCGAAAATACTGTTCAAAATTCGGAAAATACGCCCGCAAATTTTACGGGAGTTCCAGTATAAGTATGCTTGAACTCCCGCAAATCTTACGGGAGTTCCAGGATAACTATGCTGGAACTCCCGCAAATTTTGCGGGAGTTCAAGCATAATTATGCTGGAACTCCCGCATATTTTACGGGAGTTCCAGTAAGTATAAATGTCCAGTATAATATACTGGAGGTTGGAGCACTGATGCTTCTGTCTCCCGCAAATTTTAATAGGAGTTAGCAAAGTATGTCGGTCCTGCATAATATGCTTGAGTTTGTACACAAATGCACCAGAACTCTCGTATATTATACTGGACCGGTTCCTGTTGCAGCAAAATAGTGACTATTTTTCATTGATTTGGTAAACGCTGACTATTTTTGATTGACCAGTGTGAAAACTGGCTATATCATGATATTTTAAAGGTAAATTTGAACGAAAACACTGTTCAAAATGCGGAAGATACTCCAGCATAATATACTGGAGTTCCAATATAAGTATACTGGACTTCGAGCATAATATACTAGAGTTCCAGTATAATATACCGGTCCAGCATAATATGCTGTAAGTTCATATACATGTGCTCGAATCTCCAGTATAATATGCTAGAACTTTCCGCGTGTTAGAGTTCCAGCATAATATGCTGGAAGTTCATATACAGATGCACCGATATCCAGTATATTATGTTGGAACTTTCCATGTTACAGCAAAATAGCGACTATATTTTTTCAATGACTTTGCAAAAGCTGACTATTTTTGAATGACAAATCCGAAGAAAACTGGCTAGCACGTGCTATTTTTACAGTTTAACCAGTACTAGCGAGTTTTAAGTATCTGTTATATCATTAGTGTATAGAACTTAAACTTTTATTTTTTTATGACTACATGAACAGCCAGTTTACGGATCGCGTGAAGAGGCTAAGAATTGTGAGGAAAGATGAAGTGTTCATGTCAAGTTCATCTGCATTACTAAGTTCTGTTTGATACTCAAATCTCAGTTTAGCAGAAGAAGAAACAAAGAGTCCTCTCATTTCTGCTACAACTTTGAAATGATAACATTTGCTTTTCTAACTTATTTAATTGTATTAATCCTATTATAACGAGTCTATATATGATTTTGATTTCCATTATCCCTTCCCCAATCGACCAATGTAATGGAAAATCTGTTTGAAATACATATTTCCATGCCAATGTATGGCATACAAAAACCTAGTATTGTCATGAGGGCACAATAAGCTTGCACGGGAAACTAGTAAAGTCTTTATTTTTGCTCCCAAACTTTTGAGGCCTTAATAGTAGATTTTATAATTTTATTTCCGCTAAAACAATAATTAAATTATACTTTTTAGGAAAGAGTGCAATTTTTTGATAAGAAATGAAAGAAAGAAAGAAAGATTGCCTACTTTTTTTAGTAGTAGAATTGTTTTAGAATTTTAATTAACTATTTAAATCTTCGTACTGTTAAATAAGTTTTTCGCAACAACATCCAAGGTAATGTATTGAAACATATGGCTAAAATCTTCAAAACTTGATTTAATTCTTATCAATATAAATAACAATATTAATATATGAATTTAACGTTTTATGTCTTTCAAAAAGACTATACCATATACGATTTATGGGAAAACAGGAAACACAAAGGGTGTGTTTGGTACAAAGAAAAATATGAAAAATGAGTGAATTTTATAACTTATTTTTCCTTGTTTGGGTGGTGAGTGAAAACTTTTTTCGAAAAATACTTTTAGTGTTTGGTTAGGGAGTAGAAAATACGTTTTGCTATAACATTTTGTTGAATGAAAGAAAATATACTTTTCTACATTACGAAAAAAAAGTACTTTTTTTGTTAAAATGATTAACTTTTTTTTCTGTATATCGTGAAAAGAAAATACTCATTTGTTGAAACTAAAAAAAAATTCAACCTTTAACATGAAAAAAAAGTATTATTAATAGTATTTCTATTTAAGGCAAGAGTGGAGGGTGGGATGGGGATGGGGTTAGGTGGGGTGTGGGGTGGGGGTGGGTTGGCGGGGATGTGGAATAAAAGGAGATTGAAAAAGAGTTTTCAAAAATATTTTTCTTTCTCTAAATGGAGAAAAATAAGCTCATGAGGAAAATATTTTCCAAAACATTTTAGTCAATCAAACATCGAAAAATTGAAAAATATTTTCTTTCATACCAAACATACCCTAAATCTGGCTTTTGGTCAAAACTATCCCAAAAATCTCTCTTCCCTAGCTAGCCGTTCGTTGTCAATCATCAATTAATCTCATGATTCTTACCTAGATGTTAGTTCTAGTTTTTTAGAAGGCAAAATGGCTTCCTGGCCACTTAAACTTGTAGGGCTTTTGAAAGCCGATACACGAATTTTTGATTTTTTCTTTTGAACACTTCAACTTGACAAAATGGGTAATAATAAACACATGCATCAGAGCGTGTATATCAATCGCGCTGACATGTACAACACATCTATTTATTATTTGCCACGTGTTATTTGTGGGTCCCATTGTCATTTCCCATTTTTGAATCATCCCTCCGACGAGCAGCAGAACTCCGACGAGGCAAAAATGAATGGGCAATGTGTTCCAGGTATCCAATTTGGAAAAGAAATGTACCAAAATGTTCGCCTTGATGAGAAGAATGCTCATACACTTCCAATTTCATATGGGTACCGATCAATTCCTCCAATTTTACTAAGAAGATGACAATTGAAAATGAATCTCAAAGCCTTTACATCTATTTGTTTTACAGCACACTGAATCTCAGTACTCTTTTTCGAACAGAGGAAATGATACGTGGCTTACAACAATTAAGTTGGAAGAAAGTTGATGTTAGCTTTCACTCATCATTTTGGCCTTTCTTCGCCCATAACAATTTCCATGTAAAGTCCTGGCAAATATGTTAAGGTTCAAACCTCTCCATCTTTATCTAATTTGATCACTATTCCTGGTAACAGGTAAAGAACGAGTGCTTCCAGTTCAACTTCGGAAGCAACTGCCGGAAATTAAAAGACTGGTGCTCGGTACGGTGCCCAAGAGAGAGGCGGCGAGCGTAATAGATGGGGTCCCTTCTTTAGTACCTATGGAGATCACTTGCCAAGTTTCTCACCAATCGATTGCAGGAATTGAATCTACTCAAAAAATTGGAAAAGCCTTGTAATCCATTGCGGGAAGATGAAAAAATTGGAAAAGTCTTTTTTTTTTCTTTTCCATTGTTCTTTTTTATTTATATTTTATTCTAATTCTAGTTTTTTATAGTAAAACAATACTACTCACGCGCCTTGGCAGCGCAATTTACACACAGTTTAGCCATGTCAGCTGTAATGCTTTCATATAGGCATGGTCAACGGTCAAAGTATTTATTATTGCTCATTTTGCCAAGTTGGAGTGTTCAACTAGAAAAATTGAAAGTTCGTGTATTGACTTTCAAAAGCCCTATAAATTTAAGTGGTCAGAAAGTAATTTCGCCTTTTTAGAATTATCTTTGTCTTGCCTAACTTACTTTCCAATTTTTTGGGTATATTATGCAATCTTGAGAAAATTCTAGCTGAATTCTCTCTTACAAAAATTAATACAGAAATTTCTTCGTAGGCATGTAGAATATAAATAGAATGTCAGGCACTAACTTCACCAATTGTTTGTTATTGTGTATATTTCTAAATGATCACCCGACAGACGTTGTTAAAATTTTTTTCAAGGTCCACTGGAAATTTATTCTCGCCATAAATCCTAATTTTACGGACAAACAAAGGAATATGGTTCTTTAAAGAAAATATATCTTTATTACACATTGAATATGTTCTACTATCATGTGTCCAGACAGGGCCAAATCTACCCCCAAAGCCACCAAAGAAATTAAATGACTTTATCATTAATGATATTTGGTTACTTTCAACTTTTTCCTGTCTTAATTCACTCCAACTTGAATACATGTTCTTTATAATGTTGGATTTGTACCATCTTTTATTCAACTTTTTGGGTGGACTTCCAACATTTTTCAAGCTAATTAAATTTTTAATGATTAGAATTCATTCACTTAATGTCACAATTCCAATCCCAGTCGTGATAACGTCTAACATATTACTAGGTAAGCCCGACCTTTTATTAACTTTAGCCCAATTCTTACTCAATTCATGATTTATTACACAGAAAAATTTACTAAGTCATCATATAATAAGTTCGAAGTAAAAGATAAAACATGTGGAATCTAAAGTAAAGGTTCTAAAAAATAGCTCGAAGAACTCGGTGTCACAAGTCAGAGCCCCTAGTACAGAATTGTCCATCTACTACATATCAAACTAGGAAATATGAAATGAAACAATAGATAGAGGGGAGAAATCAGTGTTGCGGACGCCAATGCAGCTACTTCGATGCTCCCGGATAAGTGTTGCCAAGCTGGAAGTCCTCAACAATATCAGAAGCACCTGGATCTGCACGCAAGGTGCAGGGAGTAATGTGAGTACTCCGACCCAGTGAGTAATAAACATATATAAAGCCTGAGAATAAGAAATCCAGAATATACTCATTGAAGTCTATAACCAAGTAATAAGAGAACGCTAAACCAGTGTAAACAGTTTATGGAAATGCTACAGCAGATAAAACAGATAAATGACAAATGAATTAGGAAAATACAATCCATAACCGGTACTCTCTAGTACCCTCTATGACGTGCAGTCCGATCCATTTATTTATCGCCAACGACGCTTCGGGAGGGGCCCCTTACGACCCAAGTGCAATAACAAGCCATCTCGTGGCATCAACTAGGCCCTCGACCTCAATATCAATATAATATTGCTGCAGTGCGCAGCCCGATCCTTTACTCAGTCCATATATCACATAAGCCCCTCGGGCGATAATAAAATAGTGAATTCTCAGCCAAAACATCTTTAGAAATATCTTTTAAGTTTCAAATCCGGGTAAAAGTAGTTGAGTTTGCAAAACAGTTTTAAACAATAGACTGAGTTCAAGTGATATCTTAAAACAGTGGGGAAGCAGTAGTAACAATACCAGAAGGGTCCCAGATAGTTGGCACGAAGCCCAAATATGACAAGTAGTCAAATAAGGATGCTAACAATTAGGATTCAATAGAATACGCGATAAAGTATCACTCGGGATTGTCACGACCCCAATCCCGATCATGATGGCGCCCAACCATAACTGCTAGGCAAGCCCGACTATTGAACACTCTCAACCCAAGTACGAAAAAGCGTTGCTATTTAATAGAGTTAAATTAATAGATAATATAGTTATAACTAGGAGTAATAAATAGAAAATTGTACGGAAACCCATAAGCAATACCAATACAACTCCCAACACATCTGGGGTCATGAGTCTAGAGGCTCTAAACAGAGATGAGTACAACAACAACAACAACAAATACCCAGTATACTCCCACCAGGTGGGGTCTGGAGAGGGTAATCTGTAGACGAGCCTTACCCCTGCCCGAAAGGGCAGAGAGGCTGCTTCCAATCGACCCTCGGCGAGTAGAGTAAAAATGGGAAAGCTGCATTAAGAAACAGAGATGAGTAGCAAAACAAAATAAATAAAAGTCTATGATGCGGAAAACAAAGTGATAGGGGAGGAGTCAGGTTCTGCGGATGCATGGCAGCTACCTCGACAACTTCGGATAAGTCTGGGAACAACAACAGTAACTAGGCTCGCGACGCTCCTGAATCTGCACACATGGTGCAGGGAGTAAAGTGGGTACTTCCAACTCAGTAGTAATAGACATTTATAATGACTGAAAGTAAGAAATCTTGAAAATACCACAATGTAAAGCTGAAACTAACAACTTAGCACATTTAACAGTGAAACAACAGTAAATCAAGGACAGGTAGACAAATAGATATCAATGCATGAATGCAATGCAATGCACATGACCGCTGCGGCGAGCAGCCCGATCCATTTGGGTACCCGCGCTCACTGTGGGGGTTCAGGCTCCAGAGGGGCCCCTACAGCCCAAGGGCAATATCATCGCAGCATTCGCTACGGCGTACATCCCGATCCACAATCAGTCCAGTTATATACACGCAAGCCACATTGGCACAGTCAAGTTTAATCATTTTTAGTTCCAATTATCAAGAATTATAGCTTAAGTGTTAAAAACCTTAGAAATTTACTAATCATTTCGAGACAACATTTAAACTCAGGACTGATATCGTGAAAACATGCTCAACATCATGGAAACAGTGACAATAGTCCCTAAGGGATCCAAATAATCGACACGCAACCCAAATATGCTCATAACAATCCAAGTAGGATGTTTCCCAATCAATTTCTAGTCAATAACACAGTATGAACATCACTTGGACGGACTAATCCATAGTCCCCGTCCACAAACGACCCCGCAATCATCGTGGAGTACGTGTCTCGCCTCAATACAGGGTCGCAGTATGATATACCGGGGTTTCAAACCCTCAGATCATCATCTACATCTATTACTCACCTCTAGCCGGCCAAATACTACTCCGCGATGCCCTTTCCTTTCGCATCGACCTCCTCGCGTGTTGAATCTGAACAAAACCACAACGAATACATCACAATAGGCTAAGGGAATATAACCCAATCGAAAAGACTCGAAAAATATCAAAAATTTAAAAATTTGCAAAACCCGAGCCCCGGGCCCACGTCTCAAAATCCAGAAATTTTACACAATACTATCCTTATCTCGCCACAAATTTATACATACAAAATTCAAAAAAATCGGAGTTCATTTGACCCCTTAAATTATCATTTCTATCCAAGAGGGTTTTCTACCCTTTTCAACAAAAATTCTCAAATTAAACACCAAAACTTGCAATAGATTCAAGTTATACAGCCAAATTGAGTTAAGAACACTTGCCCCGTTATTCTCTAAGAAAACTTGTCCACAAATCGCCCAATCCGAGCTCCAAATTGTCAAAATGGGAAATGGAAACGAAGTCCCATTTCTAGAACTTAAACATTTTGTCCAGGTAAATCCTTCTTCGCGAACGCAATGCCTTGTAGCGAACGCGAAGAACAAAAGTCCCAGATGATAATTCCTTATTCGCGAACGCGAAATACTATCGCGAACGTGAAGACCAAAAGTCTCAGAAGCCAATTTCTTCTTTGCGAACGCGATAGGACCTCGCAGACGCGAAGGACAACACCAGATACCAGCAACAGCAGTTCAAAACCTTCCAAAAATGACCCGTTGGCCGTTCGAGATACCCCGAGGCCCTCGGGACCTAAACCAAAGGCACATATATGTCCTATTACCTTATTCAAACTTGCTCGAACCAGAAAAACACTATCGTTAACATCACAATTGTCAAGTTTCATCAAATCAAGGCTTAAGTTAAACTAAAACTTTCAAAACTCACATTCAATCAAAAACCCGACCTAAACCCCTCCGAATCAGCTGAAATTTTGCACACAAGTCCAAAATCATCTGACGAAGCTACTAATACTCTCGTAATTCCATTATGACTCCCGGATCAAAATTCCATCTACCAACCGGAAATCGCCAAAATACTAACTTCGCCAAAATAGGATAACTTCTTCACCGGACCTCAAAATTACTTCTGATTGAACTCCTAAGCCTTAAATCATCCCCCGAAACTAATCGAATCATCGGGATTCAATTCCGAGCCCTATAACTGACAAGTCAATATCCGGTTAACTTTTCCAAACTAATTCTTCCTTAAAGAGACTAATTATCTCATTTCTTACCAAACTCTATCCGAATCACTTCAAATTCACCGAAAACATATATTGAAACAAGAGGAAGCACAAAATAGGGAAAACGAGAGGAAACACATGAGACAATGGGTCGGGTCGTCACAGGGATGGACCAAGTAGAAATCCCCAATAATAATCGACTCTGCACTCGTCATTGAGCGTGTGTCTCACCTCAATATAGCATTATGATGTGCAAATTCGGGGTTTCAAACTCTCAGGACATTATTTACATTCATTACTCACCTCAAGCCGGCCAAAACTCTAGCTCGCTATGATCTTTCCCCTCAAATCGGCCTCCCCGCGTGTCAAATCTGACCAAAACCACAATGAATACGTCTCAATATGCTAGGGGAACAAAACCCAATCGAAACAATCGAAAAATATCAAAAATCCCAAAATTTGCAAAATTCGAGCCACGGGCCCACTTCTCGAAACTCAAAAATTTTCACATCAATGGATTCCTTATCTCGCCACGGGTCTATATATATATCAAGAACTCCCAGATCTGCATTTAAATGATCCATCAAAACCCAATTTAAAATAACAAACTCAAGCCCTAGTTCTTCTTTTGCCCAATTTTCATGAATTTCTAGGTTGATACTAAAATTAAATCATATTTTTAGTTCATTAAAATCACCTCCAATCAATCCCAATCGAAACCCTCTTCAATTCTCGTCCAAAATCTCTCAAAGATGTTCAAAAATGGTGGAAATAAAACTTAGCTCGCGGAGGAAATATTATTAAAAACCTTCTACCCAACTGAACTTTACTCTATGCGAACGCAGCAGCTCCCTCGCGTTCGCAATGAGCATATCTCCTTCTAACCAAATTAACCCTTCGCAAATGCGGTGCCCATACCGCGAACGCGAAGCTTCAGCTGGCTCTACTATGCGAACGCATCCCATTGACCGCGAACGCGAAGAAAAAAAGATGAGGGTCCTCAATTCCTCTTATGCGAACGCGAGACATACCCCCGCGAACGCGATGCACCAAAACTCGAACCTATGAGAACGTGTCCCCATGGCCGCGAACGCGAAGAGAAAAATAGAGGGGCCCCAAATCCTTCTACATGAACACGATGTCCCACTCGCGTTTACAAAGGCCAAAATCCTACTGCACTGACTGCTGCATTTCTGCTACAAATTCCAAGTCCAAAACTTTCCGTTAGCCATCCAAAATCACCCCGAGGCCCCCGGGACCTCAACCAAAAGCACCAGCACATCCTAAAATATCGTACCAATTTGTTCCAATCATCAAACCACATCAAATAACACTAAAATCATCAATTCTCGACGAATCCAAAATCTTGTGAAACTGGCATTCGATTAAAAACCCAAACAATTCGAATGACCTAAAATTTTGCACACATAGCCCAATCACCTAATGAAGCTACTACAACTCTCGAAATTCCATTCTGACTCTCGGATCAAAATCTCACCTATCAACTGGAATTCGCCAAAAATACTAACTTCGCTAATTCAAACCTAATTCTACACCGGACCTCCAAAATCACTTTTGATCACTCTCCTAAGTACCAAATCATCCCCCTAAGCTAACTGAATCACGAGAAATTAGATCCAAGCCCTCTAATCATAAGTCAATATCTGATTGACTTTTTCAAACCAAACCTTCCCTAAAGAGACTAAGTGTCTCATTTCCTACCAAAACCAATCCAAATCAACTCTAACACACCAAATACCGATAATAAAACATGAAGAAGAATAAAATGGGAGAAGCGGAGCGGTAACTCATGAAACGATGGGTCGGGTCGTCACACTTAACCTTGAATGTCATTATGTTACTATTAGTTCAACTTAGATTTCTAAACTATTTTAAATAACATGAGACCACCAAGACCTCCCAAAAAATTTGACAGGAGAAGATTCTAGCAAATAATCTTTGTATAAGTCGGCTATCATCTACGTAATCGCAAACTTGCTTTCTTCAAGGTGAGTGAAGCGAATTCCCTCCTCGAAAGGAAATAGGGATGGAATACTCAAGATAAGAAGTGTTAATTCTTATTAAAACAAAAATTGTATTGCTTATGGAATAAGCATAAAAAAAATTCTTAGTTGCCTTAGTTGGAAAAAACAATCAAGCTAAAATTGTTGAGTTTTCCCGCATATGAGGGATTTGAGGTCTTTGGTCTCCTTATAAGGCTTGGAAAATCCTCACCTCATAAGCTAGCTTTTGGGGTTGAGTTATGCCCAATGTTCATTCTTATCATGGTATCAGAGCCAGCCCATCCCAATTATTGTTACCGACGTTAGGCCCACATTTATTTTGTCCATACTCCAAAGGTCTGGGCGTGAGATGGAGTGTTGAGTTGTCCCACATCGAAGGGATTTGAGGTCTGTGGTCTCCTTATATGGCTTGGGCAATCCTCTTCTCATAAGCTAGCTTTGGGGGTTGAGTAAGGCCCAATGTCCACTCTTATCATGGTATCAGAGCCAGACCCATCCCAATTGTCGTTACCGATGTTGGGTCCCCATTTACGTTTTCCACGCTCTAGAGGTCTGGGCGTGAGGGGGGTGTTGAGTTGTCCCACATCGGAGGGATTTGAGGTCCTTGATCTCTTATATGTTTTGGCCAATCCTCACCACATAAGCTAGCTTTTGGGGTTGAGTTAGGCCCAATATCCATTTTTATCAAAAATCAATAAAATATCATCTAACATTAAATAAATGGAATACATATTTCAATTATTACTTATAAAAATATAATTAACTAATTTGCAATTTTAAAAAGTGAGTAATCTATTCACCGTTGTGGTTATGTTATTTTAAAAGATACAAGTTTCTCATATCACCTCAATGTAAGGCTCGGCATATATCGGGTAAAACCGATAGCCCGAACCAAAAAATCTTATTGGTTTATAAATATCGGATTATTGAGTTAATGGTTCGGTAACAACTTAGTGTTATTTTACTATTTGGTTATCGGTCCGGGTCTCGATTACCTAATTCTATTAATGGTTTAATCAATAACCCAATAAACTTTGTAAAACTATAATTTTCCCTTACTTATATAGATTTTTCAGTTCTCCCAATTCTCTATCTGGTGTTGCAACCCCTCCCAAATTTTGTCATTCAATACATAGTAAAACAATATTGTAAGGTTTATCATTTTTTAAGAGGGTTTACAACAGTAAGAGAAAGTTTATCATATTCTTTATACGGTACACATTATCCTTCTCTACTTATTCCCTCTAGAATCTAGATTGAGTTATGTTATTGTATAAATCGATAACGATCGATAACTGATTAACTGATAATTGATAACCAATATCTTATCGGGCCGCTTATCGGATTAGCATATTAATAAACCGATAACCGATATGCCAAATCGATAACATTCACAACCGAACTGAACTGACTGATGCCCACCCTTACCTCAATATGATCATGTTATTATAATACATGTAATACGTAGGGGGCAGCCCTTCCATACAACAAGTAAGACAACTGCGTTAGACCCCACATTTGTGGAGGGGCCTTTTTTATTACGCCTAATAGGTTATGTATAAGTTTAGAAAAGGCTATGTGAAGTGAAAAAGTTTGATTTTCTCTTTAACAAGTATAGAGAAGAAGCATTTGCAACTGCTATGATTTCTGCCAAGAAAATTACACTTGAAATGAATATCGAACTCGAATTTCGTAAGAAATGTGTGATATATAGAAAGTAACAATTTAATGAGAATGTTGATAATAAACTCTCAAAATATTTCGAAGAGTCCTTTGGAGCTGATTAGTTTATACATAGTAAACAAAACCATATTTTCACTTCAAAATAGATTTGAACAATTCGAAGCATATGAAAATATTTTTGGTTATCTATTTAGCGGTAAATATTAAGATCAGTACATGATGAAAATTTAAAAAGATATTGCCTTAATCATGAATGTTCCTTAAAGCATAATAATTCGATATTAATGGTTTAGATTTATATTCGGAATTAAAAGTATAAAAAAAATAGTATAATTAGAAGATAGTAGTTTAATTGATACACTCGGTCAAGTAAAAAGATTTGATTTTTTTTCCAATGTCTATATTGCTTATGAAATAATGTTAATAACCATTGTTATAATAGCTTTAGCAGAAAGAAGTTTTCAAAATTAAAATTGATAAAATCTTATCTAAGATCATCAAAGTCTCAAGAAAGTTTAAATAGATTAGCTATATACAATTCAGAAAGACTTATTAGGAATTATTGATTATAAGAAAATTATTAATAACTTCGTATCTAAGAAATGGTAGAAAAATAGACTTCAAATATAAAAATAATTTTTTTTAGAAAAAGTTAAGGTCCCTCGTAACAAAACTTGTTGGGCCGCCCCTGGTAATACATACTGATTTTACTAATAAAATTTATACGCAATGTACACTACTAGAATTCTGGGAAAAAGAGACCGCAAAAAGTGACCAACTGTCACGACCCCAACCCGGTCGTGATGGCGCCCAACATACTACTAGGCAAGTCCGACCATTTATAGCAATTACTCCAATTATTTAAACAAGTAAAGATAAAGCTATTTAAGTCAAAGTCTCATATACCAATAAAAATACGAGAAATCTGACAAAATATCGAAACATCCCAACTAGGACCCGGTGTCACGACCATGAGCCTCTATGACAGAATAATATCCTACTAAAAAGTCCGTCTAATATTGATAATGCGGAAATAAAGGATAAAGATAGAGGGGAGAATCATCGGCTGCGAACGCCCTGCAGCTACCTCAAATACTCCCGGAAAGAACTCTAGGTCAGCTGGGATCACTCCGCCTAAGACTGCCCTGGATCTGCATACAAGGTGCATGGAGTAAAGTGAGTACTTCCAACCCATTGGTAATGGACATAACTAAAGTCTGAAGGTAAGAAAACACAGGAAATGCACAAAGTACTCTATATTTACCAGTTCATATTTGAAACAGTGGAAACATTATACAACAAGTAATATAATTAAGAAATAATGCATGACAGAATGCAACACATATAATAGTACACTCCAGTACCCGCTGTGGCGTGCAGCCCGCTCCACTTATTTAACATCGACGGCGCTCACTGGGGGTGTGTAAAAACTCTGAAGAGGCTCCTACAGCCCAAGCGCAATATTAGCCAGGTATTGGCATAAAATAGGCTCTCGGCCTCACTATCAATATATATAATCGCTACGGCGTGTAGCCCGATCCACATCATGAAATCATCCTCACTACAGGGTCTCCGACATATCTCAGTCAAACAAGTCCACAACCAATCGGGTGTGCCATACTATAGGGATTTCCGCCCTCATATCCTTTTCATTTAAGGTTCATGTATAAAACACAGTTATTATATTGTTTTTAATATTTGAATACATGACTAAGAATTTATGTTATGCACACAATTGAGGAAAACATATAAAAATCCCCTATGGATACTACAGGTCGGCACAAGGGCCCATACACGGCAATACGCCCAATTTACAATAACAAGGTATGCGTTTCAGTCGCCAATATAGTAGAATTTAACACTCGGGATGGATTAAGTCTCAATCCCCAACAGTATACGACCTTGCACTCATCGTGGAATGCGTGTCACACCTCAACATAGCGTTACGATGTGAAAGTTTGGGGTTTCAGACCCTCAACACAGCAGTTACATCAATTACTCACCTCTAGCCGGCCGAAAACTAGCTAGCAATGCCCTTGCCTCTCGAATCGACCTCCTCACACATCGAATCTGGCCAAAACTACAATTAATACATTACAATAGTCTAAGTGAATATAACCCAATCGAAAAAACTTGAAAAATATCGAAAATCACAAAATTTTCAAAACCCGAGCCTCGGTCCCACTTCTCGAAATCCAAAAATTTTTATATCAAAATGATCTTTATCTTGCAACGAGTCTATACATATAAAATTCATCAAATTCAGAGTCTAATTGCTCCCTCAAAACCCCAATTCTCATTCAAAAACCCAAGCCCTAGTTCTTCCCTTTTTCAACTATAATTTCATGAATTTACAGGTTAATTATTCAATAAAATGATGTTTTGAGTCCATAAAACTTACCTCCGATCAATTCCCGTTGAAACCCTCTTCAATCTCCACCAAAAAGCTCTCAAGGTGCTCAAAAATGAAGGAAAGTGAACCAAGTTCGTGGATGAAATAATATAAAACATTCTGCCCAGACCTGGAAAACCTTCATCGCTCGCGGCACCTACCTCGCGAACGCGAAGCATAACCTTTCGCTTCCCAAGCTTTACCCTATGCGAACACGTGATTAGCCTCACGAACGCGATGCTTCATCTAACCCATCCTACGCGAACGCGTCCTCGTCCATGCGACCGCGAAGGGAATCATCCTTAGGACCCTAACTTCTCTTACGCGAATGAGAGGACTCCACTGCGAACGCGATACACTGTGACACTGCCTCTTTCGCGAACGTGGGCCACCTCCTGCGAACACGTAGACCAAAACTGGTATGCAACTGTTGGCCATTTTCTACACTTCTCCAACTTCGAAAAATCCTCTGGTAGCAATCCGAAATCACCCCGAGGCCCCCGGGACCTCGACCAAAATTTCCAACCCATCATAAAACATCATACAAACTTGTTTCAATCATAAAAACTATCCAACAACACAAGAATCATCAAATTACAATGGATTCAAGCCTAAGTTAAACTAAAACTTCCGAAACTTGCATTTTATCAAAAACCCGACATAAACACCTCCGAATCAACTGAAATTTTGTACACACTTCCAAAATAACCTAAAGAAGCTATTGCAACTCTCATAATTCCATTCCAACCCTTGGATCAAAATCTTACCTATCAACCGGATATCGCCAAATCGCTAACTTAGCCAATTCAAGCCTAATTCTACACCGAGCCTCCAAAACTACTTCTGATTGCTCTACTAAGCCTTAAATAATTCCCCAAAAATAACTGAATCATCAGAAATTCATTCCGAGCCCTCTAACTCAGAAGTCAACCTCCAGTTGACTTTTCCAAACAACCCTTCCTTAAAGAGACTAATTGTCTCATTTCCAACCAGACTCTATCCGAATTACTTCAAATTCACCAAACACAAAAAATGCAACATGTATAAGCATAAAATAGGGAAAACGGGATGGAAATACATGAGATGACGGGTCGGATCATCACACCAACTTTGGTCGCTTTTTGGCTAAATGGCGACCAAAAAGCGACCAAAAGTGCATGGTAGATATATTGATGGTCCCTTTTATTTAGGGACCAAATTTGGTCGCTAATTAGTGACCAACTTTGGTCTCTAAGCTAAATGGACCATTCCGGATATTGACCATAGAGACCAACTTTGGTCGCTTTATTAATTTAATAATATAAATTTGGCGACCAAAGGTTGTCTCTAAATAAAAAATATGTTATTTATTTATTTATTATTAATCATTAAAGAGCGATCAACTTTGGTCTCTAATCCAAATATTATATTTTAAAATCTGAAAGTTAGAGACCAATGTTTGTTGTTTTTTTATTCAGTTACTTATTTATTGTATTAAACTAGTGACCAACTTTGGTCCCTAAATAAATGAATTTAATTTATTTTTTAAATATTAGCGACCAACTTTGGTCGCTATATCACCAGAAATTTTATTTTTTTAATGAAATAGCGACCAAGTTTGGTCGCTTTTTGTAGAAACATGGGTAAATAGCGACCAAAGGATGCACTTGAACAAGGAAAAAGGAGGTTTTAAAGAATGTACACTTGCTTCCAAGCTTTGAAAGAAGGTTGGAAAAATGGTTTGAGACCACTTATTGGTTTAGATGATACCTTCTTGAATGGAAAGTGCAAGGGTCAGTTACTGGTGGCAATTGGATGAAGAGGTAGCAAAAGATATACTCAAATATCCACCACAGGCATGGTGTAGGGCCTACTTTGATATAAAGTGTAAGAATGAAATGGTTGATAACAAATCATTTAATAGTTAGATCCTTGAAGCTAGGCACAAATTAAAATATTGGAGGATATAAGGGTGAAAGTCATGAACATGTTGGCAGACAATGAGAAGAAGGTTATGAGTTGGACTTCTAAGTCCAACTGCTAAGAAGTTGTTCAGTGACTACAGGATTATTGCTAATGTTTGCAATTTGTATTCAATGGTGACCGTGGATATGAGATATCTGAAGGAGATGATAGAGATACATTTGAAGACAAAGAGATGC